>CM061136.1:10727637-12188366 GCA_030789695.1 Scilla litardierei | reverse complement strand
AAACTTTATTCGTTTATATCCTACCTTGTGACTTTGAACGTAGACTATCTTCATGCCTTTGCTCAAAAGATGCTTTGTCACATTATGCTTCATGATGAATTCTTTGTGATAATTGAGCTAGGATAAAATCATGTCTCTATTTGTTCACTTGGTTTCCTTCTCAAGTGATATCATGGTCTTGACATTAAATTGCCATGCTTTGCATACTCTGTTAGACTACAACTGGTATCATCTATACATATCATATTTACATTTGGTATCATATTTACAATTGTTAGACTATTGATTTTGGATATCATCTTTACATGCTCATGGCATTCCATGCTTATCTTTGACTCATTATGTGAGTATCTATTCTGGAATGCATGCTAGTACTATGGTTCTTTTGAACATTGTGTCTTTTAGTATCCTAGTGTACTAGAATTGTGTATGCCATATGTTTTATGAAGTTACTATCTCTATTTTGGCATAACACTTTTGCATGATATAGATATTTGTGTATGCCCACATTGCACACTTCACTTAGATTTGGTATGTCTACAATTGGTATCACATGCCATTATACTTAATTTGTGTAATTATTTCATAACATAACTGTGTACACATGGCTAAGAATTTCCATAGTCATGATTGTTGCATTTTTTATGTTTGACTTAGACCTCAGTTTATTGATATTATTTATTGATCTATGTCAATGTGATGATTTTGATTCCACCATAATGTATTTAATCATGTTCATGTCATTTATCTTGCCAAGTATACTATTGGTATCACAAGACAGTCTATCACATTATGCTTCATGTTATAAATTTTGTGATAATTGAGTTTGTTTAGGTATTTGACACTATTTGATCACGTGTTTTTCTTTCACAAGTGATGTCATGATTTTTGCATTGTCACTTTTCTAACACTGCTCACACTACTCTTTACAATTAGTATCTATTGTAATCTTTTATCACATATGCTTATTGCTTATCTTTTTGTGATAATTGAGGGTGATTGAGTTGTTGTTGGATATGTGCTCTTGCATTTGATATCTTTATTTCGATATCTAGTTTTCAATTGGTAACTTTACATTAGAGAACTTTACAATTGATATACCTTTATGTTTTCCACTCTATTGTTACATTTGGTGTTTCTATACCCCCATATCTTTTTTGTTGATGACAAAGGGGGAGAGAAATAAACAAGATATGCTTATTAAATGTTGAGTGTTAAACAATAACTTGAATCATATAGACTTTATGTTTGATCGTTCATGTATATGATTCAGGTGGAGCATTGGTGATTACCTTGGTTTATATAGATTACATTATATATACGTTGGTAATCATGCTCATGTTTATGATGTGTATCAACTACATGATTTGTATTGTGTATGCATATTATTTCTGGTCATTCATGTGATATATACACAACCTCATGTGATACACACACTATTAACTACTGAATGATGCAATTGATTATTGATATTAACTTGATTGGCATCATTGCAGGGGGAGTAAGTATATTTAATTCACAATTATTTGTTTTGTTTATATTTGGTTTGTCATCATCAAAAGGGGGGAGAATGTTGAGTATTGGACTCTCCACCTTGATTTTGATGATGATCAAACACAAATCATTGTGACTAACTCTTGTGTTTGCAGTTAGCTGAAAAGTCACCAATTAGATACAAGAAGATCAAAAGTGACTACACGTGTTGATTCAAGTGGAGGACTTGGTAGATCAACACAGGTGAAGCATTGTCTTGAAGAACTCAAAGGCTACCTCAAACCTCAAGCCAATGGCATCAACAAATGAATGGAGATTCAATCCAAAGAGAAGAAAGGAATGGATGAGTCAAAAGCTTCGAAGACCATGACGTTGAAGATATTCAAGTCATTCAACTAAAAGACTCAAGTCCATGAAGAATTATGGATATCGTCGTCAAAGTAATTTGTTCATCTTAAGCGACGTCCCAAGACTTCCTCAGAACGCGTGATCGTTGTGCCTGGAGCTTTGTTGAAGCTCAAGGAGTATTCATGAAGTCAAGGGATTCAGATTCTCCATGTTGAAGCTTCGAAGACGGTTCATCATGTTATTTATATTGTCTTCTAGCTTCGGTTTAGTAGAATGTTAAGCCTTGAGTAGTACTTGCCTAGAAATCTTCATAACTTTCATATCGTATCTCTAGGATTGCCTTAGAAGCCATTAGAAACTTTCCCGTAGCCTATCGTTTCATTTCACGGCTTCATATGCATCTTAGTTGGTTCAAGAAGAAGAACCAACCGACTAGATGACGATCTAATCGGTTGGAAATCCTTCTTGAACCGACTAGATATCCTTGCTTAATTCAGCCCATTCACTGTTGGTCAATTAGTCGGTCCAAGAAGGTTCACCGACCGACTAGATGACGATTTAGTCGGTTGGAAATCCTTCTCAGACCGACTAGTTATCCTAATCAATTCAAGACCACTTGTTGACCAATTAGTCGGTCCAAGAAGGTTCACCGACCGACTAAATGATGATCTAGTCGGTTGGTGTCTCTTCTCAGACCGACTAGTTTTCCTTGTTAATTCAGCCTTTGCACTGTTGACCAGTTAGTTGGTTCAAGAAGGATGGTTAATGCATTAAAAGCCAATCTAGTCGGTCCAAGAAGGTTGACTGACCGACTAGTTGTCAATCTAGTCGGTTGATGATCCTTCTTAGACCGACTAGTTCTTACCCAGATTTCACCATCTTCTCTGTTAACCATCTAGTCGGTCCAAGAAGGTTCACTGACCGACTAGTTGTCAATCTAGTCGGTTGATGATCCTTCTTAGACCGATTAAGCAGCTTCAGAAATAGATCCGTTGGGCATTTAATGCCACGAATTTTGTGACCGTTTTCTCTCTTCCCTATATAAGTTTGTGTGCTTCTAACCAGGGATCCAAGGCTGAAATTAGAGACATTTTCACACCTTTGAGAAGAGCCATTCATTCTCATTTCTAAGCTCTCTCTCATCTCATAAGAATCTCTCTCTTACTCTTTGAGCACTAATTTCTCAAGAGAGATTCTCATTCCTTGTGAGCTTCTCAAGCTAATAGCTTGAATCCAAGTCACCATCTACTCCCTAGCCATCTATTGCTGCTCATCTTGGTGGAGCTAGGGTTTGGTGATCTCATCTTCCTCAAAATCCATTCTTGCCCCATATTGGTAAGTATTTCTCAAGGCATATGATTTTGTGGTAAGAAGTTTTATATTTCATTCTTTATACTTCATATTTGTTGTATACTCACGGTGGTAAGAGGATTGGATTGATCCCAAGTTGTGGGAGTCAAGATTTTGTTTTACTCTCGGTTTGTGAGAGTGTGCTTAGTCCCAAGTTGTGGGACTAAGGTTTTTGCGTGTTCCCAGGTTGTGTGATGCACGGACATCGATTGTAGGTCGATTGCACTTGTTGGAGGTTTTCCGCAAGTGGGCTAAAGGAAATCTCTAGCGGTTTGCTAGAGTATCCGGAGGGTATCCGGGTGTTGCTGGAGTAGGGCACCGGTAACAAGTCGGGGAGACTTGGGTGGCACCGAACCAGGGTAGATTGCTTGTTTGCATTGCATTATTGCTTGTGTGGTTGTTCATTTATTGTATTCCGCATTTGTTGGTTAACTAGGGTTTTATTTGGCGTAAATTCCTTATAATTCTATAAAACACTATTCACCCCCCTCTAGTGTTTGTTCCTCATAGCACATGGTCACTACAGTAAGGAGCAACGGCTCGCACTCTCCCCTCCCTCAACTCCGGGGCAGGCTGACAAGCTTCGTCCTCGATAGGATCGCCGGTGGGTTAAGGAACGAGCTCCGGCTCGCACCCTCCCCTCCATCAACTCCGGGGCAAGCCCGACGGCTTTGCCCTCGATAGTGTTCACCGAGTGGGACAAGGAACAAGCGACGGCTCGCACCCTCCCCTCCCTTAACTCCGGAGCAATGCGCCACCAACGGAGGCCGCGGGGTCCCCCCATCCCTGGCAGCTAGCCTCCAAATCTGGATCGGACGTGCGACTTCACAACATTCTCCTTCTCCTTGGCTCAGTGCTCGTCCGTAGCAGAATGTTGGGGGCATACCCATACAAAAGCACAGTCCGCACAACCGACAGAGTGAACAAACAACAACAGTAAGGAAAAATCTCAAATTTCATTTATAACTAACTTTGTACAACTTAGGGTCTACCAAAAACAAAAACAAGACTCCAGACTTGACCCCAGGGCCGGCCGAACACTTCGTCCCAATCTATAGCGCCTCGACTCGGCCGCCACCCTCCTGGCCGCCACCCTCCGGGGCCCGCGCGTCCTCCATGTCGCCCTCCTGGCCGCCGCCCTCCGGGGCCCGTGTGTCCGCTCGATCGCCTCCCTGATCGCCGCCACCGGAAATCTCCGCCACCTCGGTCTCGAAAGCGGTCGAAGCCTACGCCTCATCATCAGACGCCGCCGACAGCCGGGCGAAGTCGATCTCCATGCCGGGGTAAAGCTTCCCCAATCGCGCCTTCGCCCTCTCGAAGCCGGCCTCCAAACCGTCATCAAAGCCCTCTGCCCTCAAGGTCGTCAGCGCGTGGACGAGCTCGTTGTCCTGGTATTGTCGAACGGCCTGGGCCCCGACCTTGCCCAGGTCGATCTTCTCCAGTTCAGCATTTCGCCGCTCCAGATCGGTGATTTTTGCTCTCATTCTCTCTCTCTCTCTCTCTCTCTCTCTCTCTCTCTCTCTCTCTCTGAGGCCAGCAGCCCCTCGACGGTGACTCTTCGGGTCTCCTCCTGGCGGGCCCTTTCTTGCAGCTCCCCGACAACGTTCTCCAGCTTGGCGGTCTCGCCCCTCTGGGCCTGATAGTCCCCATGGACCGTTGCCAGCCTCTCCATGGCGTCCTTCAGCTTCGCTTTGGCGCCCTTGAGGGCAACTACTTTCCTCCCAAGCGCCGCCTCGAGCCGGTTTACCTCCGAGGAGTGTCGTTGGAGGGACACCAGAGCGGCAACCGCCTATAAAGAAGATCGAATAATAAGCATGTGGAATAGAAGAGAAGTTCGGCCTCCTGGGCAAAGGGCGATATACCTGCATATTATGCCAGATGGCCGTGTCGCATAGGAGTTTGGCATCAACATCCTGCAGGGCCTCTCGGTCCCTCGACAGCAGGCTATTTTCCTCCAGGTGGGCTGCCACGCCAGCCTCATCAAAGATCGACTCCTGAGACCCTATTGGGTAGCACAGCGCGACGATTGTTTCCGGCGGGAGGGCAAGAACCACCTCCTTCGTCAACTTGAAGGTGGCAAGGGCGACCTCGCAGCTCGGATGGCCCGGATTCCCTAGCCCATGAGACGGACATCCGTAGGGCCAGGTCGCCACCGCAGGACGGCTGGCGGTGGTTGACGCCGTCGGAGGTCTCGGTGGAGAGGCCGAGCTTGTGGAGACAGTTGCGGCGGTGCTGACGATGGGTCCTGGCACTCCGCGGTCACGAGGCTGACCGCGGGCTCCTCCGGGTCGAGGTCGACTACGCCGCCAGCTGTCACCTCGCTCGGGTGGGAGAGAGGAGCTGCGGTCACAGCCTCATTCCTCGTCCTCTTGACCTGCTCTCCTTTTTCGGCTTGAGAAGTGGCGGACGCCTCCAGACTCCGCTTGTGGCCGTTGCCCTTGCTCGGCGGGGGCTTCGATGACACCTCCCTCGCCTTCCTCGTCACTTCCTCCATGGACATGCTCATGGCCGCTCCTGCAAAAAGAAAACAGATCAGGGTGAGCTTTTCAGATGTTGTTCGCAACACACGGAGTACCTTCGAACCAGACATGCTGGGCAACCATCTCGTCCGCGATCAGGTCTTTGAAGACCATGTTCTCCCTAGGGATCGCCTCTCGGATCCCGACATTCTCCAGATCGCTCCCCTCCAGAGCAACTTCGGCATTCACTGCGGGATTCAACGTCCCCCAGATCGACCTCAGCGCCAGATCTGCTGGAGTCGTGGCAAAGGCGAATTTCTCCTTCCAGTCCCTGACCTTGCCCGATGACCCGAGGACAAGAGTCCTTCCTGTCCTCGCGCTGACATAGTAGTAGTCCTCTGTCTTCTTCGCCCCAAAGAAATACTGGAAGAGCGGCAGTGTGAAGCTTATTCTGTGGGCGGAGCAGAGCACGAGGAAGCCGGCCATCGTGCTGATGGAGTTCGGCGTCAATTGGAAGAGGGGGAGCTCGAGGAAGTGGAGGATGAGAAGAAGATAGGGGTGGATTGGGAAGCGAAGACCCATGGCGAAGGTCGGGAAGTACACACCGGCCTCGTAGTCTCGTGGGGAGCAGACCTGCTCATGGGGCTCGTGGAGGCGGACTGTGTAGGGGGCACGGATGTATTGGGCACTGATCTTTGGGATCTCGAAGGGCAGCAGCAGGGACATCTGGGCCAGGATTCCCGCGAGGACCGCCGCCGGGGTTCCATCGCCACCGACCCTGGCGGCCTTGGCGGACGACTCGGGTGCTTTCCCTTTCTTGGGATCCCTCGTCATCACCGACGATGAAGTGGCGGCTTGATCTATTGCTGTGTCTCCCTCCGGCCCCGATATCAACGGCTCTCCAACACCACCGGCGTCGACTCAGCGGCGTCACCCCCGCCCACCTCCCCGAAGTGCTGTTCGATGTGGGCATCCGAAGAAGAAGAAGAAGAAGCTACATGAGAAGCAGATGGAGACATCGCTGGAATCAAGAGTGTACCTAGAGAGGTAGAGATGAACGAAGGAAGCTCCGGTAGACGACGGCAATCGACGGCTGTTGCTTTCGACGATGCAAGGGGGAAAGTCCAAAATTTCGAAAATTCTGGCAAAAGTCTCTCCCGATCCCTCTCCGGCTCTATTTATGAGAAGAGACAGGCGATCACCACCGTCCAACGAGGGCCACGTGGCGAGATCCCGACGGATCTGGGCTGATGCATCGAATTCTTCTCCAATCACCTCAGCCACGCGTTATCTGTTCAGTGGATGGGCGCCTCGAACTCTCCCCATCGCTGGATCGCTATCATGATTTCTAAGATTTGGCGGTCAAGGTTCATTGAATGCAGCGCACCCGTCCTCGTCCAGTGGGAATGTGATTCGTCATCCAAGCTGAAGCTGGGCTGGCCGCGTCGAGCTCGAATGACGGGGGCAATTGTTACGCCCTAAAGGTCGGCCCATGAAGTTCAGGCCCATATGCACTGAGGGGCCCAAGCAGACACCTTACCGACTCTCCTAATGGGACGCTTGCCGAGCTGATCGCCTCAATCTCGAGAGGTTCACCTCGCCCCGCCTCAAGCTCGCCTCCAAGGACCACCGGGAAGCCCGCCGTAGCGACCTAGAAGCTCGCTATGCCAAGGACCAGCTCGCCTACCCTCAACAAGAAGCATCGTCTGGAGGAACCAAGCTTGATCATCGACCTATAGTTTGCTCCTGAGGGCGACCAAGCACAAATATCTCTTTGATAGGGTGACGTATGCTCACATACACACCATTAATGCTAGGGGTTAAGGGCAAGAACTGATGGCCGCCACTCGCGTCTCATTAATGTTCCTGATGCCTCCTGACACCATTAATGCGGTAAATATCCCTGACACAGCCCCAACACTCGAGTGACAGCAGGGATGATTCGACAGCTGACAAGACGGCGAGCAACCGCCTCTCAGCCCTATAAATACTCCCCTCATGCCTCCATAGAGGGGGTTGGAAAATTGTTGGTCAGTAACACCCCCCTAACTCATTTCAATACACAAGGTCAGGTTTCTTCCATATATCTGCGCCTTCCTCATAAGCCCGCCGCACTTCGCCGACCTGCCTCAAGATCGCCAAGTGTGTCCGGCGCATACATCGTACGTCACCGGCTGACTTAGACATCGGAAAGGCTAAGGGCTGACAACAAGCCCCGTCTTTCTGACTTGTTGTTCATCCTCGCAGGGAGCTCGCCTCAGCTACCGGGAGCAGGTGACCTTCGTGCGACCTCCTGGCGACCTGGGACCCTTCACCCCTGAAGCGTGCTCTGAGTCGTGCTGACCTCGCCATTACCCCCAAAACCTGTAAATCACTCTACCCGTGATTCCTACTACAAACAAATTTTATTGTGTGCGGACCTGACCCGCAACAGTAGGAATCAATAGATCCCTAAAACTATATGACATGATTAAAAATACACAAATGCAACTCACGTACATACCAACCAAAAGAGTAAATATGCATATGCCTTTCATTGATGATAAATATGAAGAAAACATTTCAATTTCATTGCGATTTTTACCTACGACATTCACTTTATGGATTCGTGAATAAACGAACAAATAAATATGAAAATATGCATTAATTCAGGATAATTAATAGCTCATTAATATACATACGTTTGGCAATGACTCCTCCTATTACTCTCTTTAACAAGGAGTTATCCCAACTATTTGTGTGGTTATGATAACCACTCGTAGCTATAAAATATGTAAAATGACATATCAACATTGCCCATACTTTATCAACACAAACCAAATACAAGCTAAATACACCCCTTATCAACACATGGATTCACTTGGGAGAGAATTTAATCCTTTTCAAGCTCCCCATGCGCTCGAAGCTGTCACCACAACAAGACACCGATCGAGTTAGTATCAAAGTATAAGATCAAATATCCCAAAAAAAAAATCAACTAAAACAATTAAAAGATCAAAAGAAAGGGATATGATATTTGCTAGTTTAAAAGAAAGTTGTTGGAAAACCACATGTTAAACAAATTCCAAAGGTGTTCGACGAAATGCCTGACCTGCACTGGAGATGCTCCAGCTCTTGTCGTCGTACCCCAGCGCCCAGAAGAAGTACCCTCCCAGCCCCCTCCCCCTGGCGTACGCCACCTTCGCCTCCACCGACCTCCGGTCGTCGTAGCCGATCCAGCTCGTCCCGGCGTACGAGTAAGCCGAGACGATCGCGCCGTCGTACACCACCGTCGCGTTCTCGTCCTCGTTGAACTCCACGATGCCGGAGTACACCATCACCCCCTTCTCCCCCGGCCCCACCGACACGGCCGGGGCGCCCACCCCGTTGTCGTCGGGATACTTCAGCCGCCATGTGCGGCCGTAGAGGGGGATGCCCATCATGATCTTCTCCGCCGGGACTCCCGCCGCCATCCACGACTCGACGCCGCGGCCCGTGCTGACGTTGGACTTCGGGTCGTAGAGGGCGGCCGGGGCCCCGGTCTCGGTCGTGTTCCACCCGCCCTTGTAGTCGAAGCACATCGCGTTTATCCAGTCGAGGTTGCAGCCCATCGTCACCGCCGGGTACGACCTCACGACTCCGTCGAGGGGCACGGTGGGAGCGTAGTAGACGGCGGCCGAGAGGAGCAGCCTCGGCCGGCCGGAGGCGGCGGCCTCCCTGTCAATAGCAGCCCTCCACTCGACAAACAACTCGGCAACGAGGCTCATCTCGTCGCCGTCCCTCGGGAACTCCCAGTCCAAATCCAGCCCGTCGAGGTCGTGCCGGCGGGCCACCGCGATGGCCGACGCGACGAACGCAGCCCTGGTGGACCGATCCCTCGCGAGGCCGGCGAAGGCGGTCAGGTCGTTGGCACCGCCGCCGACCGTGAGCATGGCCCTGGCCGGCGGGCGGGCGGCGTGGGCCGCTGCGACGAAGAGAGGGAGGCTCTCGGCGTCGGACGGGGTGACGACGAGCTCGAAGGTCGCCGGGTCGGGCTGCAGGAAGGCGTAGTAGACGTGGGTGAAGTAGGAGAAGTCGATCGAGGAGGCGGGGAACGACGAGCTGAGGTACGATGGCCAGTATCCAGCCTTGATCCCCATTGCCGACGGTGCAGAGCCATGAGCCATGACGACGGCGACGACGAGGAGAGAGCAAATCAAATTGCTCGCCATGGCTGCAGCTTCTCTTGGCCCGCGACGGAGTAAGAAGAGAAACGTTGGAAGCTAGATAGAATGGGAGGAGCTTGGGTACTAACGAAATATGCCAGCAAACTGAGGGGTGCATATTTATTTTACACAATTTGGTGTGATGTCTGCTGATGTGGACAAGCATTAGAGGCAAATTCAAAGTTTCCCCTGTTTTTAGCGCTTGAAGCCGTCCATTTGGAAAGAACATTAGTAAAAAAATTTGAAGACATGATAATAAAGTATTTGCATGTTGTCATTTCCCACCATAGGGTTTAACAACGAAAAGCCATGATGCAACAAAATTTTCAATATCGAATACGGATTTTTGTAGATCAGGTACAAGTTCCAACGAGTACAAGTCCATGTGAGCCTTGAAATTTCCATCTTTTTTGTGTTTTAGCATCTAATCTATTAGATCAGACGTCACCTTTTTACATTAAATCCATAGAATAAATACGTGGTATGTAGTGGGACCGAGACCCGTCGGAGCATGCGATAATGCAAATTCATACATTTTTGGCATAACATTGCGTGCGGTTCACTTCAATCTTGGAGGGCAAATTCTTCTCATGGCCTTCACACCTTCCAAGCTGCCGCAACACCATACAACACCATGCATGACACAACACTTGTATTTCATTTTATGATTGCTTCACAAGGGACTTTCATTTCATGACTATGGGGAAAAACATTGAGATATTGACTCACCCTTCATGAATTGAGTTTCACATTTCATAAAATTCAATATATTGAGACATATTACGACACCTAATTTGTCCCCTATCCTTTTTGATCATGCCAAAGTAGGAGAATTACGGAATGCATATAAAACATGTATTTGAGACATCCCATGGGGGAGAATGCTTGATTAGTTAATTCGTCATGTTTGTGCTCAGTAATAACATGTGTGTAGGGGGAGTAAGTATAATTTTTTTAAGAGTTTCATACTATTTCATATTTTATATAATTTGTTTGTCATCATCAAAAATGTGAAGAATGTTAGATGTTGAGACACCTCAAGTGTAGTTTTGATGATGAGTAAACAAATGAAGTATACTAATCATGATTATGAGTGTGTGTGTATTAAAGGATTATTTCTAAAGAATGAGTTCAAGACAATGGAGAAGAATTTCATCAAGGCCAATGGAGCTTGCTCAAAGCCATGAATGAATTCAATTGAAGAGCACGTGGTCAAAGATGATAGTGTGGAGGAAGCTCGTTCAAGGCAACAAGAAGCTTAAGAGTCAAAGACACGTAGTTGAGGATCAAAGCTACATCAAAGCCAAAGAGTGTGGTAATATTGATGTATTTTAGTTCGTGTTTTTAGACTTATTGTAAAGCATTGAGATTGAAGCTAGAAACACTTAGAAAAATATTTTTTAACTCACAAAAATATTTTGGACAGTTTTGCGCAACGTTTTTGAAATCGATGAACGGAGGCTCAAACGGTGTCGGATCGAGCTGAAATTTTGTGGGGAGCTACATAACAAGTATATCTACCTACTGAAAAAAAAAATTTCAAAAAAAAATACTCACAAACCCCGAACAGCGGGGGTGTGCTCAGGTATCTCTACCCGAGGTCATTCTTAGGTACATTTGAAAAAGTTTTAAAATCATTTAGATAGAGTATCACATACTTTTCTGATACAAAACTGTGTGCCATATAAGTAGTCGAGTCCCAGATGTACAAGAGTCAACTAATGAGCTATTGGTAGCTGAAGGGACTTTTTGGAATCTGCAGGAAGTTAACTCCTGTATATACAGTAAGTCGACTCCCAATGTAAAAGTCGACTTCCAAATGTATAGGAGTTGACTCCCAGTCCCAAACGGCTCTATTTGACTTGGACGTTGACTAGCCGTTGGAGAGACGTTGGAGGGCAAAATAGGAAATCTGTTTTTGGTAGATTTGATCCATATAAATAGAGGAAAGTTGGCTGAACTTTTTATGAACTTATTGATCAATTTTTAAGCTTTTGAAAGTGATTTTAAGCTCTCTCTAAGCCCTCAATGGTTTTCTCTTGGCCAAAGTTTTTCAAGTTATTTCAAAAGCTTTTAAGCAATTGTTTTACTTGGCCATATTTATTTCAATCTCATAGATCTTCATCTCTATTATTCTTGAGAATGAATCAAGTCTTTCTTTTGATCTCTAAAGTTTTAATCTTCATTATTTTGAGACCTTAAGAAGTTTTCCTTAGTCACATTTCACATTCTCTAAGAGCTTCAACTCATTGTCTATATGAAAGGTTGTAACTCTAATCTTCAAAAGTGTATGTTAAACCCACACAAGTGTGTGGTGGTGAGTACTTGAACTTGAATGTTGTATTGGTTGGAAAAGCCTCTTGTGTGAGGTCTTCACTTGGTGATGTTGGTATTGTGGTTGTATAAGACCTCTTAGTGGAAAAGAGGCACGGTTGTAAAAGCCCTCAAGTTGTTGAAGCAAGGTTGGAAGTTGTAACGCCTCGTTCACAGGTGCCGTCACAATTTATACAATTATATGCCGGTCATGTAGGTGCCAGTGAGGTCAATGTGGGGCAGAGCAGAAAGAAATAAAGATACTCATCATAACATGTTAACACGTTTCTGAACAAGGAAAGAACAGTATAAACTCACACTACAACTGAAACGTAAATGCAACACTCACACTCAGCCAACTCAAGGCTCAAAGTCCTGCACTGGAAGCTCAAACTCCTCGTGCTCAGATGCATCTGTATGATCTTGTGCGTCACATAGTGGGACAACAGATGTCGTACCACAGCTCAATAGAGTAGACAATAACTAACCAACGACAGAAATAGTAATGATGCACAGTAAGGAGATATGATAGCAATAATTACAATGGTACAGTATAAGGTGCAACATTGTATCATTACTTATTGTCCTCAAAATACTACAAGGTGATACTCGCTAATGTGAACCAATCATAGGTCGTGACTTATGACAGAGAGTGCGATGTGTAACCCAAAGACTGATCGGTCCATATTTTACACCTTTTTCTGCATGTTTGCATACCATTTCGATCGCCCATATCGCGCTTTTCACGATTATTCGACGATATTACGTTACTTTACACTATTTCTTGTTTTTATCGGATTTCAGGAAATATGGAGCGATCGGAAGCAAAAATGAGCTTAAGGGACTTGTACACGTACCGGAGCATCGCTCATGGCCTTATTGAGAAGCTAACGGTGCTGGACGATGAGCGGGAGAAGAAGAAGATCGATAGAATCGTCGAGGAGGCGAGGATGAGAAGGAAGGATTCCAGAAACAGGCCACTCGGTCGAGTCACGCTAGTCACTCGCCCGAGTGAAGCAGCGTACTCGGTCGAGTACGACTGATACGAAGAACATCTGCCTGACCTGAGTGCCACAATGCACTCGGCCGAGTGGTGAACTCCACTCGGCCGAGTAGAGAACTACACTCGACCGAGTAGAGAACTCCACTCGCCCGAGTAGAGAACTCCACTCGCCCGAGTGAGTCAGAATTTCTGAAGAAAATCAAAGCGAACTCTCTGGAATTCTGGGGAGCACAGCAGAAGACCCACTCGGCCGAGTGATGAATCCCACTCGGCCGAGTGACGCAGATAGACCCGACCGCGGTTCGGTTCGAACCGTGGAACCGAACCGGAACCGAACCGATTTGGAACCGAACCGGAACCGGAACCGGCCGGCCGGTTCCAAGAACCGGAACCGGAGCCGGTTCGGTTCCGGTTTGCCCTTTTGTGGAACCGAACCGGAACCGGCGGTTCCGGTTCCCCGGTTCCCCGGTTCCGGAACCGGGGAACCGAATCGGAACCGATTCGGTTTTGGCCAATTGGCTCACATTCTCAATTTTATCACAAAGTTTTCTCACATTCCCCGGTTTGGTTTGTCACATCCTCAATTTTCTCATATGTAACTTGTATTAAGTTGATTAGTGACAAGATATATTTCTTTTTTCAGTTATATCCTTTAAATTTTGTTTACTTTTCTTATATTTTTCACCATAACCGAACCGGAACCGACCCCAAACCGGAACCGAAACGAAACCGGAACCGAAACCGGAACCGGAACCGGTCGGAAACCGGAACCGGAACCGAACCGCTTCTAAAACGGTTCGGTTCCGGTTTCGGGTTTTGTCGGAAACGGAACCGGCGGTTCGGAACCGGAACCGAACCGCGGTCGGGTCTAGACGCAGAGCACCAGAGTGCCCAAAGCCCAACTTCAAAGCAGACTCTCTGGAGTTTTGGGAGAACATTAGAAGATCCTACTCGGCCGAGTCACACTTCTCACTCGGCCGAGTCATACTTCCACTCGACTGAATGACATGAGCGCCCAGATTTCAGACAGCCTCTCACTCTTTTGAAATCTGCTATCATTCCAGTGGGCAAAGTATTTTTCTCATATTTTTTATGGATAGTACACTTCATGAAGGTTCCAACACCGCCAAGAACGCGTCAATCGGAGGTCGGATGAAATCTGAAGAATTTCTGTAAGTTGATGCTGCAGTGCTGAAATTTCCACTCAGCCGAGTCATATTCCCACTCGGCCCGAGTGACTGCGGGCCTAGAACTTAAGTTACGGCCAGAGCTGTCTTTGGGCAAGAATTTCAGATATTTTCTAGGGTTATTTGATAGGGTTTTGGGGGGGCTATATAAGAGGTTTGTAGCCGTCATTAGAGGGGAGTTCCATTATGTTTTCTTAGGGATTATTTCAGAGGTTAGACCATGCCCTAGGCCCCTCTTGGATCTAAAAGCTTGAATTGGGATTGAAGTTCTTCATCAAAGCTAAGTATCTTTGTTCTTATTATTTAAATCTTTGATTTGATATCTTTATATATGCAAGCAATGTTTTTTATTGATTTCTCTATCGTTATTGCTATGCTTGAGTAGATTCGCTGTTCTAGGGCAAAGGGTTGAACCCTATGGATCTAATTTCAGATTTGTGATGAATGAATTTCTATGTTGCTAGAATTGCTAAAGGGGTTAGGTTGTGATTGATTTATTACAGATAGCTAGGGATTTCCATCGATTGGGGTTTGCAAGAGATTGGATTCTAATCGATGGGAAGGCCTAGATATTCGATTTAGATTTATAATCGAGATTCACTAGTGTTACGAGGTGGAACTCGCGTACAATGAATTTTTATTATGGGGAACCAAGGGCACGGTGGTTATATGGAAATGAGGGGTTAGGTAGGCTGTTTTACAAGTGATTAGTGAGGTGAAGAAGTCGGGTCCGTCGCCGGTGATGCCCACGGGGTCGAATCTCACCGGAAGTAGCTAGGGAAGGTTGGACGGCGGGGGGCTGAAGCTGACTCCGGTCCAGGGGCGAGCTCTCCTGCAGCACGAGCAACTCGTCAGAAGGGCTGGGTTGGGGTTCAACCCTTAGCCCCTCCGATGCCTAAGTCAGTGATAGGGCTTAAAAGGGGGGGCTAGACACGCCGGTCGGACTCTCTGTGTGTCCGCCGCCCGTGACGAGCTTTAGGTGGGAGAGCAAAGATATGGAAGACCTTAGCTCTCGTGTGTGAATAACATAATAATGGGGGAATTTTCCAACCCCTTATCCGTAAGAGGCATGGGGGTATTTATACCTGACGGGTGATGACTAGGCATGCTGAGCTGGCGCGTGTGTCAGCGGAAGCTCCAGACAAGGGCGTCGGGACTCGGGTTACCAGACCTGCTTTCGTCAGGCGGCGCGACGGCCGGGGGGGAGCTTTTGTCGGGGTGTCAGGGCCGAAAGCATTAACTGTCAGATGGCTCAGCCGCCAGGGGGTGCTTTGTCAGACGGTCGGGTGACGTATGTGTCAGTCGTGTCCTTATCCTAGGCCGTTTGTCGCTAGCGACGAGCTAAAGGCCGGGCAGTGTCACCCTAGGCGTCGCGGTTCGCGGGAGTCGGGTGGGCCGTCCCGATTGGCCATGGGGTACGGCCCGCCGGTGCGGAGGGATTCGTCCACGCCGGTCAATAGGCCTGGCCTAGCTACCCAAGCGTCCCCGAGCGCGTTACCCCGGCGGGTCGGGCGGCCGCGGTCGTTCGCCCCGGCCGGCTGCGGTCGTTCGCCTCGGCCGGCTGCGGTCGTTCGCCTCGGCCGGCTGCGGCCGTTCGCCTCGGCCGGCTGCGGCTGTTCGCCTCGACCGGTTCGGGGAACGCCGCCAGGCGCGCCCGTCTCCATGACTCCCCGGATTTTCGGGGCGGCGGCCCCTTTGTGATAGGGCGAGTTAATGGGATATGTTAGCGGATCCGGGCGGGAGCCGGGCTCCCACGATCTTTAGGTCGTAACAATTGCCCCCGGCATTCGAGTGCGAAGCGGAAGCCCGGTTCGGCTCGGATGGCGTAACGTTACCGTGATACTACCTTTTACTTGGGATTCGGACCTGGATCTCGGCTCCGGGGGGTGACGCCGGCCCCGCGGGATGTGTCCCGCTATAGCGGGGTCACGAAGTCTCTCCTTGACTCTGAGCTAAGCGGGGCGTTGTTCGAAAAAAAGAAAAAAAGGGGGAGTATTATGCACCAATCTTTATCGGAAATCTCGGCGATATTTACAAGACTTAGGAGAAGATGTGTGGGACGGAGTGTGGTCCACATTTGTTGTTTGTTTTGCCGGGAGGAGCAGATCCCTGCGTCAGGGCGGTCTTCCCGTATGTCGATTACTGAATTCCTACCGCCACTGTCCAGGGGTGAGCCGAGGAGCCGACCCACGGTCGCAGGAGGGGAACCTCTCCTTTTCCCCTTCTTTGCTTCCTCGCGTTTTGCCTTGCTGTCGCCGTGCTGGGGGGTTGCGCGGCCTCGCCGGGGACCCCGCACACCGAGGGGGAACCCCCGGGTGGCTAAGGACGAGGTGGCGGTGGTGGCACCGCTGGGCGAGCCGTTGAGGGGTTTTTCCCTCCCCGGCACCCTGTGGGGATCGCCGAAGGTGGCGGCGTTAATTAGGGTGTTGCGGCCCGCGGCCGGCTATCTGGGCCCGCCTTTTGATATAGTAACAAGCAGGAGGAAAGCTGGCGGGCGGTGCCTCCCATGTGTAAGGGGAATATCCAATTGGAGGTGGTGGGGCATTTGGGGCATTTGGGGCCGTTTTGTGCCCGGAGTGAGGGTATGGGAGTCCCCTGCATCTCTCTTTTTTCCCCTCTCCCCTGGCCTATGGAGGGGGGGGGGGTATTTATAGCGAGGTTCTGCGGAAGGGTTTCTCTTGAGTACTGCGGGGGATTAGCGTTTCTAAGGGGCTCCGCGGAATCACGTGCTTTGGGAATCGCTTTTCCCCGGCGGTATCCGGCACTCTGGCCTCTCGGGGATCGTGTTACTGCTGACGGCGTGTCGACCGAGCGGCCTTTCGTTATGTTGAGTCGCATCGCGGCACTGTTCTGACGAGACAGGGCACTGCCTTTTCAGGACTGGGCGCCTACTTCGCGGCCTCTGCCTCGGGACCCGGGTCATGTTGACCCGGGTCATGTTGTTTTGGCATCTTGCGGAAGTTACCAATCATGCCCCCAACATTCCCGTGTCCGAGATCACGAGGTCTGGGGGAAGGGGATGTTGTTGGCTTGCGTTGCTTTTAGGCGGGGTGGGGGGTCGGCGGAGTGGCTAGGGGCGATTCCCGTTATCCTATCGTTATTCAATCTCGAGTCGACCCTGTTACGCGGGGCGGGTTCCAGTGCCTCTCTTTCCCCCTGGAGGGAAAGGTGTCGGTGACTTTTAGTGAGCGGGGCTCGCGCTGCAGTCGTAGATTTCCCGGAGGTCATATGCCAGTTAGGAGGGGTAGTGCGGTGCTAACCCAGAGCTTGGCGGGGGATAGCTATTCACTATGGTGTTCTCCGAAAAATCTGAGCGTATAAAGAAGAACATTTTTATTTAGGTTTGTAAAGGCTGATCTATAGCTTGTACATGAGTTCTTAGTTTATCGCCCGTTGCGGGGTCCGACCCGGCTGGGGGGGAGCCATAGAGCTGCCCTCGCCCGTGGTTTAATGACCTCCGGATCGGGTTATCGCTGTGGGCCGGGTGGGCCCTTCGTAACTTGCATTGAGCTCGGCGCGGAGGAGAGTGGCCACCTTCAGTGCTGAAGTGTTGCAAGGTCTCTTTGGCGATTGTGCCGCCTCCCCTTCGTTGCGTTGTCATCTCTTTCCGCGGACAGGGTTTTCCTCGGTCCGGGGGAGGCGCCGAGGAGGGAAGCCGTCTTGCTGAGGCTTGCTCCTTGGGGAGGTTCTTGAGCATCGGGCCGTCCCCCGCCGCCCTGAGCCTCACTGCTTCGGTTTGATGGTGGGGTTCGGCGCCCGATGGTGCATGGGCGAGGTGACACGCCAGGACTCGTCGTTTGGGCTTGTCGGGGATGCAGCCTTTCCGAGGTCCCCGGTCGGAGGTCGAGGGCGGGGAGGTACCTGCCGGCTGGCGCTGGGGGCTCTCGCCCGCCCAGTTGGCTTTGAACGGATGCCATTCTTTCTCCGCCTCGTCCTTGCTCAGGGGACGGAGGCGTGAAAGGTGGATTTACCTTGTTTAAGTGCAATATCCAGTTGACGATCCGTTTGTAAGTGGAATATCCTGTTGACAGTGTCGGAGATGCAGGCATCGCTGCCCTGGGCGGCGGGAACCATTGATGGCCAGTGACCTCTCTTTTGTTAGGGCATTGTATCTCGACCCGTTTCCCGGTGGGTGGGGGGATCAAGTGGCGGTTTCTCATGTCTGCCGATTCTCTTATTTTCTGGAGAAGGAGTGGCGTCTTTATAGGGTGATCTCGCTGACGGTTTCTCCTTTAGTTATTGCGCTGAGTTGGCACCATTAATGGGTTCCTCGAATTCATGCCCGTTGGAAACCGTCTTTGCCAGGTGGCTCTCACGGCTCCTCTTTTGAAGCGAATCATTAATGGTGGCGTGTTTCTCGAGCGGCCTTTCGTTTCGTCGGGTCACATCGGGGCCGCCTACTCGGGAACTGACGTCGTTTCGTCCTATTTTGTGTGCCTCTGTTTTTGATTTTTCTAGGGCCACGGGCCCGGGCCCCTCTCGGGTTTGGGTGGCTAGGGTTGGCCCTGCCCCAGAGGTCTGGAGGGGGGGAGCGGGCGCGTAGCCCGGCCCGTGCCCACCTCTGGTTTGGGTGGCTAGGGTAGGCCCTGTCCCAGAGGTCTTGAGGGGGGGAGCGGGCGCGTAGCCCGGCCCGTGCCCTTCTCTGGTTCGGGTGGCTAGGGTTGGCCCTGCCCCAGAGGTCTGGAGGGGGGAGCGGGCGCGTAGCCCGGCCCGTGCCCTTCTCTGGTTTGGGTGGCTAGGGTTGGCCCTGCCCCAGAGGTCTGGAGGGGGGGAGCGGGCGCGTAGCCTGGCCCGTGCCCTTCTCTGGTTTGGGTGGCTAGGGTTGGCCCTGCCCCAGAGGTCTGGAGGGGGGGAGCGGGCGCGTAGCCCGGCCCGTGCCCTTCTCTGGTTTGGGTGGCTAGGGTTGGCCCTGCCCCAGAGGTCTGGAGGGGGGAGCGGGCGCGTAGCCCGGCCCGTGCCCACCTCTGGTTTGGGTGGCTAGGGTTGGCCCTGCCCCAGAGGTCTTGAGGGGGGGAGCGGGCGCGTAGCCCGGCCTGTGCCCTTCTCTGGTTTGGGTGGCGAGGACTGGTCCTGCCCCGGAGTCTTTGAGAGGGGGGGTATGGGGCCGTCGCCTCCCCGCAGCCTCTATAGTCGGACGGGTATTGTGCCGTCGCCTACCCCCTATATGGCGCTCCGGTTTGGGTGGCCAAGCTCAGTGATCTTGCCCCGGAGGTCTTCCTGGGGGGGAGCGAGTAGGCAGCTCGGCCCGTGCCCCTCTCCGGTTTGGGTGGCGAGGACTGGTCCTGCCCCTGAGTCTTTGAGATGGGGGGTATGGGGCCGTCGCCTCCCCGCAGCCTCTATAGTCGGACGGGTATTGGGCCGTCGCCTACCCCGCATATGGCGCTCCGGTTTGGGTGGCCAAGCTCAGTGAACTTGCCCCGGAGGTCTTCCTGGGGGGGAGCGAGTACGCAGCTCGGCCCGTGCCCCTCTCCGGTTTGGGTGGCGAGGACTGGTCCTGCCCCGGAGTCTTTGAGAGGGTTGAACTGAAATTGTCATGCAGAAAAGGCGAAATTCGAAGATAAAAAGAAGGGAAGAAGGTACTTCGTTCAGGACTTACAGTTCCCGGCTATGCCACGACCGGCGCACCGCGCCCCTTGGAGCGATTAGCCCGTCCTTCTCAGGGGGGTGGGGGTGGTGTTGGGCGCGTGGTCGATCCTGTTTCCCTCGGCAGTGGCATCGGCTGGAGCTAACTCGGGCTGGTGGGGGTCATAACTCCGCCTCGGGGAGTCGATCTTCAGGTTCACCTCTGGTCCTTTGTGCTTGGTCGACCCTATGTAGCAGCTCCTAGACAGCTTCTGGCTTCCCCGTACGATCCCCACCCCTCGGGGGGTCTGGAACTTGACCATCTGATGGAGGAGGCTGGGGAGCGCTCCAATGGCCGACATGTAAGGTCGTCCTATGATCCCATTGTACGCCGACATAATGTCGACCACAACGAACAGCGTCATTCGAGTGACGACCTGTGGCTCTTCTCCGAGGGTTATCGGCATGGTGATCACTCCCATGATGGGGGTCGAGTGACCGGTGAAACCGACGAGGGGTCCAGTGCAGGGTCTCAGGTCCGTCGGCCTTAACCCCATCTTCTCGATTGTGGACATGAACAGGATGTCGCAAGAGCTCCCAGTGTCGATCAGGAGGCGGCTGACGATGGCCGTCCCAATCTGTGCCTCGATGACGATGGCGTCGTCGTGGGGCTGCTCGATCCCCTCTAGATCCTCGTCGCTGAAAGTAATGGGAGGGTAGGCCATCCTTCTCCCTCTCTGGTCCCCTCCAAGACCCGCCGTCATTACTTGTCTCGCATACGCCTTTTTGCTTGACGATGATGCCCCTCCTGAAGATGGCCCGCCGCATATCGTGTTTATGCGCATGACGGGTTTCGGGGGGTGAAGCTCTTCCCGCTCGTCGTTTGCCGGAGGGTCTGCCCTCCGTGCCCTTCGGTGGTTCCCATCTTCCCGGTTCGGTCTCCGGCCTCCGACGAAGTCCCCCAGGTGGCCCGCCTGGATCAACCGCTCGATTTCCCTTTTGAGGGTGAAGCAGTTGTCGGTGTCGTGGCCGTGGTCCCGGTGGTATCGGTAGTATTTCTTAAAATCTCTCCGGGCGGGGTCCGATTTCATTTCCCGGGGCGGCTCCGGCAGCAGTCCGGCCCGTGTAGCCGCGGCCATCACCTCAATCAAGGAGGCATTGAGTTGCGTGTAATGTGCCCGTAGGGGGCCTTCTTGTCTCGGGACGACTCGAGGGAGCCCTTGGGCCGGAGCGAAATCGCGCGCCGGGCCAGGTCGATCTTGCGGGCGAGGCCCGAGCGGTTCCCTCCTTGGTCGGGACAGTTGGTCGCGACCACGGTGTCCCTCTTCCTGCCTCGGCCGTGGGTGTGACCGGGGTTCGCCTTGGGGGGGTTTCGCCGGGGGGAATAAGGCCTTGGCGCCGAGAGTCTCCTCGGCTAACGCGTGTCTCTCCGCCATAGCAACCAATGCCTCATAGTCGGTTGGCGGATCCCGGAGCAGGGATTTGTGGAGGCTCCGAGTCCGCAACCCCGATTTGAAGGCCAGCATAAGCACCTCATCGCCACACGTCACCACCGCCCGTATCTCCTCCTGAAAGCGGCGGAGGTATCTACCCGTTGTCTCTCCCTCCCCTTGGACTATCGTGCTGAGATAGTCTAAGGGCTTCTTTTTCGTCCGCCCGGCCCGGAACTCTTGGCAGAACTTATGGGATAGTTCGCCAAAGCTCCCTACGGACCTCGCGGGCAAGCCAAAGTACCAGTCCAACGCGGTGTCCCTCAGGCTTTGGGAGAAATGGAGGCATAGGAACGCCTCATCCACGTCCTGGGCTTCCATCGCCCCCGGTATTGTTGCACGTGCGTGAGGGGGTCGCCTCTCCCGTTGTATGTGGCCAAGTGAGGGGGTTTGAACCTTATGGGCCTTGGGGCGGACGTGATCCACCGTGCGAGTGGCGTGGCTTCCTCCGGGTAGGTTGGGCGGCTCGGTGCATCCCCTCTCCGCCATTCGGGGGTCCGGCTTCGATCGCGCCACAGCCGACGACGGTCCTCCGCCCCCGGGGAGTAGCCCGACGGTCGTCTGGCGAGGCTCCTTTCCTGGGCCGAGGACTCGACGGGTTGTGGGCTACGGCTCTCCCAGCGCCAGCGCCTCCCGGCCAACTCTCCTCGGGCCTCCATCCGTTCCTGATTCTCGCGGAGGAGCCTTTCGCGCTCGACGGTGAGGAAGCGTAGCTGTCGACAAACGGCTTCCTCGTGCGAGGTATCGGAGTGGCGGTGCTGGTGATGCGGGCCGCTTCCTCCAGGGGGGATCTGTTCAGCAACGGGTCCCGCCCGCCCCCGGGCCGCCGGCCCGTCGCCGTCTCTTCAAGGACCTCTTGGTTACTCCTGTTTTCTCTCCTTAGCCTCTCGCGTTCCGCGACAATGAAGCGGAGTTGGCGGCGGGCGGCCTCTTCTTCCTGGTAGGCCCTCCGGGCGGTCTCGGCCGCCTTGTCCAAACGCCTTTGCGCCGCGGCCGCCTCCCCCAGGCGCTTCCACCGCTGCGCAACTTCCATCTCCTCTTCCAGGAGCCTTTGCTGGGCCGCAATCTCCTCAGCGAGCCCCCCGTTTTCTCCCTCCTCCTCGAACTGAAGGCGGAGGTTCCGCCTCACGTTCTGGGGCTCCAAGGGGCCGGGCGGTGGCCCCGTTCCGGTTGTCTGATAGCCTCCCCCGGCCTGAGTGACGGCCTCGAAGCTTTTCAGGACGACGCGGGATGAAGTAGGCTCGGTTTCGGTACCCGCGCCCGGAAGGGCGTCGGACGCCGGGGTGATTTGTAGAGAGAGCGGCTCCTGACCCACGGGATCCTTGCCGTGGTCAGGGTTCCGCGAAATTGGCATGGAGTCTAACATGGGTGTGACCCTTCGTTCCCACAGACGGCGCCAATTGTTACGAGGTGGAACTCGCGTACAATGAATTTGTATTATGGGGAACCAAGGGCACGGTGGTTATATGGAAATGAGGGGTTAGGTAGGCTGTTTTACAAGTGATTAGTGAGGTGAAGAAGTCGGGTCCGTCGCCGGTGATGCCCACGGGGTCGAATCTCGCCGGAAGTAGCTAGGGAAGGTTGGACGGCGGGGGGCTGAAGCTGACTCCGGTCCAGGGGCGAGCTCTCCTGCAGCACGAGCAACTCGTCAGAAGGGCTGGGTTGGGGTTCAACCCTTAGCCCCTCCGATGCCTAAGTCAGTGATAGGGCTTAAAAAGGGGGGCTAGACACGCCGGTCGGACTCTCTGTGTGTCCGCCGCCCGTGACGAGCTTTAGGTGGGAGAGCAAAGATATGGAAGACCTTAGCTCTCGTGTGTGAATAACAGAATAATGGGGGAATTTTCCAACCCCTTATCCGTAAGAGGCATGGGGGTATTTATACCTGACGGGTGATGACTAGGCATGCTGAGCTGGCGCGTGTGTCAGCGGAAGCTCCAGACAAGGGCGTCGGGACTCGGGTTACCAGACCTGCTTTCGTCAGGCGGCGCGACGGCCGGGGGGGGGAGCTTTTGTCGGGGTGTCAGGGCCGAAAGCATTAACTGTCAGATGGCTCAGCCGCCAGGGGGTGCTTTGTCAGACGGTCGGGTGACGTATGTGTCAGTCGTGTCCTTATCCTAGGCCGTTTGTCGCTAGCGACGAGCTAAAGGCCGGGCAGTGTCACCCTAGGCGTCGCGGTTCGCGGGAGTCGGGCGGGCCTTCCCGATTGGCCATGGGGTACGGCCCGCCGGTGCGGAGGGATTCGTCCACGCCGGTCAATAGGCCTGGCCTAGCTACCCAAGCGTCCCCGAGCGCGTTACCCCGGCGGGTCGGGCGGCCGCGGTCGTTCGCCCCGGCCGACTGCGGTCGTTCGCCTCGGCCGGCTGCGGCTGTTCGCCTCGACCGGTTCGGGGAACGCCGCCAGGCGCGCCCGTCTCCATGACTCCCCGGATTTTCGGGGCGGCGGCCCCTTTGTGATAGGGCGAGTTAATGGGATATGTTAGCGGATCCGGGCGGGAGCCGGGCTCCCACGATCTTTAGGTCGTAACAACTAGGTTTGGTTTGCAAGAGATTGGACCAAAGCTAGGATTTTTATTATAAATCTATACCCATATTCGTTTGCAAGAGATTGGACGAATACGAACTATCACAACCTAGATCGTAACTCGAGTTTGCACGAGAGTGGGCTCGAGGTGCGATTGGACGATGATGTCGATCTTCATGCTAGTGGCTTAGATTAAGGTTTGCACGAGAGTGGGCCCTAATCTAGGTTGTTATAGGCCGGCAATAGCGCGAGAGCTCGAGCTTGGTTCTCTATTCAGTTACGACTAGTTCACCTCAACACAAGTCTATTAATATTGAGATTCACTATTTACAATGATGCATGACGATCCGTAGCGGGGATTCCCTAGCCCTAGACACTTATATTATATTATATTTGAATCGATACTTGACCAACTTCTTTATCACCGACACCGACATCCATCACCATTCCCATTACATCACATCATACCCATCTCCACCAATAAAACATTCGTAGTCGACCCAACCTAGGATAGATTGGAGCCAACACCATCTCCTTGTGTTCGATACCCGCTCGCCACTTCGTCGTGCGCTTGAGGTAAGACTACAGTCGTTTTCCGCGTGTATATCCGGGCGCGATCAAGTTTTTGGGGCCGTTGCCGGGGAGGTATTTCCCGTTGGGTGCCAATTTGTCACAATTAGATTGATTTGACTACAAAAAAATTAACAAAAGTAAATTTTCACCCCACCACCATTATTATCATTTCCATATTCTTTTGTGCCACTGATATTTTTCTTCATGTATTTATCTTTGTTGATCAGGTGTTATGGATTATACTATGTGGACCACAGATTTTGATCAAAGTGCTCAGACGGGAGAATACTATTTTGATCATAGTGCTCAGATGGAGAATACCTTTTTCAGGAAATGCACTGGGCCGAGCTTGATGAGAAACAAAGGATTTTTTCTGATGAGATGCATGCACACCAGGTTGAAATGCAAGCCAGGCTTGATAAGGGCGACCTCCAATTGGAATGGGTGAAGAGGGAACTTAAAATGAATGCGCTCATGCTTAAGGTTGCAGTGATTTCCAAAGATATCAGTTCTGCTTCTTCATATTATGGGCAAGAAGCATCGCCAGACATACTACCTGAGCCAGAATATGCCATCGTCGATCCCACATCCTACGATACAGCTATTGCATATGAAGAGTGGATGGACGAAGAGGCAGTGAAGGAAGCAGAAATTGAGCCATATGCGCCGCCAGACGAGGACACATTTCAGAACTTATTGGAGGGCCTCTTGGAGTCAGTGAGGTTCACTGGTTCAGTTAGCATTACAGGAGGTGATGCATTTGAGCTACGATTTGCAGATTTTGTTATGAACAGTGTTTCAGCTGCAGGAACAATTGAGGAGGACATCCATGTCAGTCTTAAGGGGGATAGACTATATTTTTGGATTGCTTGCAGGCATTCCCCTCCACATGATACATCCCCACTAGTTAACACACATGAGCAGCCAGCATCACCATTCCAGAGAGAGCCTACAATGATAGTTGATGAGAAGGCAAAAGAGCACACTATCGAGCCAGAGCATATTGACGAGGAGGCCTCACATGCGGAGCCAGAGCATGCTTTTGAGGAGGCCTTACACACGGAGCCAGAACTTATCGCCGAGGAGGTCGTGCATCGGGAAGAGGACACAGCCATTCATGAGGATTCCGAGCACTACCCTCCTCCATTGGAGCTCCTGCAGCCACCTCATCCTTCCACTGACATCGAGGACTATCCCACAGAGCTTATTGCTCCCACTCAGGGAGATATTTTTACACATCCCATTTCTGAATCATGTATTCCATTTGATATTTACTTTGATTCGGATATTTTTGACACGTCGTACCTTTTGCAGTGCACGTACGATTATGGATCGGAGGTATGCTTGGACGTGTCACAGTTTGACGAGCGTGTCGAGGAGGTCCACACCTATGATCTAGATTTACCTGAGTAGCTTAGAGAGGACACCATGGAGACAGCTATCACAGCACGGGAGGATATTGGATTATTTCCAGGGAAGTATCGTCCACCATTATTTATTCCATATATTTCTATAGACGATCCTCTTTGGGATACTTTTATTATGAGGGTGAATTTTTTGCAGCGAACTGATGCATCGTATTCTCTTCAGGGCACAGGTGGAGTCCTTGTGGGAATGCTGGAGGATGCATTGCTGGAGTTCGTTGGTGTTCGTGGACACACGCGCCTGGAGGAGCCATTGAAAGAGCAGTTGGATCAGTTGCCTACACCGGCAAAGATACTGGATCCGCCTTTTGCTAAAGGTGATATCAATCCAGTAGTGTAGCAATAGCGTAAAATTTTGTGCTTTAAATAAACACGAATCCTCTCGACATCGAGAGGGCCGTATAGATTTGCTTGAATAAATATCACCTCATATGACGACAACAAAAATTTTTACACCCCAAACCCATTATATATATTAATTGCCCTCTTCATATTTCGATGTGTCACGCCCTTTTTTCTTACCACCCATCGAGCATCTCTTTCAAGTGAATACTCACATTCTTATTCGTTTGACTCGATCTCGCTTAACAAAGCCGTGACATTTTTGATCAAGTTATTTGAATAGGATTGTTTGGTATAAGCTTGGGGGAAGGCGCTCGCATGCATCATTGTGTAGGAGGATATATGCCCATAAGGCGATTTATCCTAAGTGTACATCTCGTTCATATAATATATGGTGTCCATTATCCTAAGTATGAAATCGTTTGAATAAATATACTTAGATAATGTCCATAGACTTATAGTTAGGTCCTTACATATCCAGATAAGATCTCGATTATGAGTAGTAAGCGACCGAATAGAAACTTAAGTCTTAAACGGTTCGTGGTCATAGATGTGTCGAGAACTGGATATCGGTGCATCGGATAGACCACTGTGTCTTTGTCTTACCTTAGGGTAATGATGATCTCATAGTCATTCGACTTGGTGAAGTCGGAGACGAGACACATGTGCTCATTGGAGAATTAGTTCACTGAATGACCAACATAGAGTTATTAAATGGTTAATTTTAACTAAACTGTCTATAATAACTTTAGGGTGATGATAGGTAAGCTGGTCCTTAAGACCTGTAGTCATTTGTACGAATCTGTGAGTGAACGGTGTCGCTTAGACATATGATCTAGCTTCGAGGCTAGGCCTGCTGAAAGATCTTAGGTTGGGTTGCACCTGAAGCTCTCGACGTAAGTAGATGACTAAGATGAGATTCGTCACTTCCGTTAATGGGAAGTTAGTGTCATAGGCTCAGTACGGTCTTTGTGTTAATCCTAGGCCGGGGTACGTTGTAAGAAGTACAACGTGAATACAACAAAGACCGTCGTGTATTGACCAATGTTGTCTGATAGGGTTGACAGTAAACCATACCCTAGGCCAACAGAGACACAGTCTTGACGAAGGGACTATAGCTAACGGTATTCATCACTGACACAGCCAAAGTAAACCCAACGATGCTTTTCTCAATGGGTCGATCACGTTATGATGATTCTGAAACATGGACGACAACTACTGCTCGTGGTGACTGTCGTCTAGGGGTTTCGAGCCCCAACCTGTAGTAAGGTCAGGCTGTATGGTCTCACACCGAGTAGCGTTCGTGTCTTAGTAATAGGAAGATTAATAAGAGACATTCATATGATGAAATGGAATAGTTAAATGTTCACAAGCCAGTTGTGAGACTAAGTCGTAGAAGCAATAGGGACATTGTTGCATTTGATGAAAACAAATATTAAACGTGTTATAAATTGGTTACGACAATATTTGTAGGAACAAATGAATTGAAAAGGGTTACCTGATTGACGGGATCGTCCCGGTCTAAACACAGGTTCAAACCGCGTCCAAATCGGAGCTCAAACGAGCCCAAAAACGCAAAAACAGTCCAAGGCAAAGTGGGTTAGACCCGCTGGGCTAACAGGCCCATCCGCGAGGGGCAAACGAGCGCACAACCCACTGTGAAGCGGGCGCGGCCCGCTGGTTGTAGCGGGTGAGCGCCCGCTGCATAGCGGGCCGCCCGCCCGCCCTCCTTGCCTTGCCTTGGGCGGGCGCGCCCGCAACTTAAGTGAAAATAAGATTTTTTTTTTTTTGAAACCCCTTTTGACGGCTACAAAAATTGATTTTTTGCCTATCTTTGGGCAATTGTTTGAGGGGTCAAACGAAGTCGAAATTTGTTGTCGTTCGTGCCTACGTGTTTCCTATTCGAAGCCCTTCGAATTGATAGCTTGTTTGGTGTCTGAAGTTTAATGGATAAAGAGAATTAATTCGTTGAAGTTGGCTTTTATGAAAGGCTTACTAAAACTTCAATTAAGCTAAATTAGCTTAAATTAATTTCTCCTCTTTTGACTATTGTCCCACATTGCTCGCAACGAAAGGAGAAGTGTCGACTCCCTATATAAATAGGGGTGCACTCTCTTCGTTGAAAGATGCACCAAGTCCTCGATCGAGTAGCTCCGGATTTTAGAGCAAGCTCGATCTACGACTAAACTATTCTCTCTCTCTCTTCTTCATATTCTCCCGACTAGTCCCAGCAAGACTACGAAGGGGGTTTGGATTTGGATCCAGACGTCTAAGACGCAGGTCTACTCAAGTGAAACCTTTTACCGTGTGTGATCGGCTTGGAGGAGGAAGTCGGCTCGGGCAGATCGATTCGAGGGTGCGAGGCGGCTCGGGTGGATCGAGTCAAGGCGGTTCGGCTACGAGGAGCGTCAGAAGATGGTGCAGTACATCTTGCCCGCCCCAGGGTCGAGATTCCGGATATGTTTTTAAGTAATTTTTAATGTAATTTAATTTCTTCGCAGTAGAATAGATCCCTCTTGGGGTGGTCAGATCCACTCCAAGTTGGCATAGATCGGGCTAGATTCTGGCTCCCTCAGGGCCTAGCTAAATTGTTTAGCTAGATAGTTTTAATTTTCCGCTGCGCTTTATGCCTCTATGGTTCGTCCGACTTAGGACGGACACAGATCCGAGCTCTGAGGGTCCGCCAAAACCCCTACACATTGTATGTGCATGTAGTTGCATTAGAATTTCATTTCATTCATTTCATCATTTTTCATTCACCCCCTTATTATTATCGTTGTTCCTCATATTCTTCCATTATGATCACATTGAGGACAATGTGAAGTTTAAGCTTGGGGGAGTGCATTTCCATGCCATTTAGATGCATTAGTTGCATTTTTACTTTATTTTAGAATTTTTAGAATTTTTCAAAATTTTTGCATCATCTTTTTGAATTTACCATTTTATTTTTCTTTTATGTGTGTTCATGCATCATATTGTGTGCTTGATTTTCTTTTCTTTCCTCTCTTTTATTTTTATTTCTTTATTTTCGTTTCCTCCTTTTACTAGACATGTTTCTTATGATGATATCTCTTATTACTATAGCAACCATCACGATGCTATTATTCCTTGTCATGCTACTTAGAGTATCTCATAGTCCTGCTATCCATGTGCTTGCTTATACATTCTTTTGATGATTCCTCTACATGAATGCATGATATTAATTGAAGCTGAATGTATGGATTAGTGTTTAGTATGCTTTTGTTGGAAGTGCACCAAGATTCACGCATCAATTGTATATCGGAAGCATCTGTCTTATTGTCTTATTCACCTTCTGTTGCATTCCTGATATGATTGTACGCTTTACTGCTTGACTTCATTTTTTATTGAGATGATTAAAAATATCCATGCTTACATATAAGCTTTAGTTGAGGTATTAGTTTAGTGAACCGTTCGTGCACATCTTAGAGTGAACCGAGTGTGTTACCTTATTTCTTTCTTCACAAATATCTTTTATTCTCTACATGTCACTTGAGTTCATCTTCTAAAGCTACTTATATCGCATCTATTTCCCAAAAATCCCTACAAAAGAAAAAGTTAGCTCCAAAAGGTCCAAAAAGCCAAAAAGGAGCCAAAACCAAAAAATACAAATCAGATAGCTCCTACAAAAATCCAAAAAGAAAAATGAGAAACAAAAAGTTCAAAAAGAAAAAGAAAAATATTTCTCTATTTCGTTATTGGAGCCACACAATACTTGGAAAATCCAAGGCAGAAATCCCATTTTCCTCTATCATATCCCTTTAAATGCGACGCCTCAAGCTAAGCTTGGGGGGTGAATTCACTTAACCATATGAGTGAGTGAAACATTAGAGTGGAGAGGTGCACGAATGGAGAAGTTTGATAATACTGAGACTTAGCGAATTAATTTAGCTATGGATATTTCTTATGAATTGGTATGAAAATGTGAATGACATGTCTCTTATTCCATTTGCATGCTTGGTGTGATTCTTATATGCTTCGGTTATAACTCTTGATTAAAAAGTGCATCGCCAACATTTGTATATTAAATTCTATGAATTGCGTGTTGTGGATATGAATTGATTGTATGAATTAGAGAGTCCCTTTTGTTGTTCTTAAAAGCTTGCAAGTACCATGTTTAAGTAAGATATGAAATCTTTATAGCATGTGATTCGTATTTTTCGAATTATCGTGATGTGTAGCTTATGGCTTGAGATCTGAGAGAATAATCAAGTGACCCCTTCCACCTCGTGTTCTTCCTTTTTCAATTCATTTCCTTTGTTTTCATTTCCCGAGTTCGTCTCTCTACTTATCTTCCTCGAGGACGAGTAAGACGTAATCTTGGGGGATTTTGATCGGTCCATATTTTACACCTTTTTTCTGCATGTTTGCAAACCATTTCGATCGCCCATATCGTGCTTTTCACGATTATTCGACGATATTACGTTACTTTTCACTATTTCTTGTTTTTGTCGGATTTCAGGAAATATGGAGCGATCGGAAGCAAAAATGAGCTTAAGGGACTTGTACGCGTACCGGAGCATCGCTAATGGTCTTATTGAGGAGCTAACGGCGCTGGACGATGAGCGGTAGAAGAAGTAGATCGATAGAATCGTCGTGGAGGCGAGGATGAGAAAGAAGGATTCCAGAAACAGGCCACTCAGCCGAGTCACGCTAGTCACTCGCCCGAGTGAAGCAGCGTACTCGGCCGAGTATGACTGATACGAAGAACATCTGCCTGACCTGAGTTCCACAATGCACTCGGCTGAGTGGTGAATTCCACTCGGCCGAGTCGAGAACTACACTCGGCCGAGTAGAGAACTCCACTCGCCCGAGGGAGTCAGAATTTCTGAAGGAAATCAAAGCGAACTCTCTGGAATTCTAGAGAGCACAGCAGAAGACCCACTCGACCGAGTGATGAATCCCACTCGGCCGAGTGACGCAGAGCGCCAGAGTGCCCAAACCCCAACTTCAAAGTAGACTCCTGGAGTTTTGGGAGAACATTAGAAGATCCTACTCGGCCGAGTCACACTTCTCACTCGGCCGAGTCATACTTCCACTCGGCTGAATGATATGAGTGCCCAGATTTTCAGATAACCTCTCAATCTTTTAAAATATGCTATCATTCCAGTGGGTAAAGTATTTTTCTCATATTTCTTATGGATAGTAGACTTCATGAAGGTTCCAACGCCGCCAAGAACGTGCCAATCGGAGGTCGGATGAAATCTGAAGAATTTCTGCAAGTTGATGTTGCAGTGCTGAAATTTCCACTCAGCCGGGTCATATTCCCACTCGGCCAGAGTGACTGCAGGCCTAAAACTTAAGTTGCGGCCAGAGCTGTCTTTGGGCAAGAATTTCAGAGGTTTTCTAGGGTTATTTGCTAGGGTTTTGGGGGGGCTATATAAGAGGTTTGTAGCTGTCATTAGAGGGGAGTTCCATTATGTTTTCTTAGGGATTATTTCAGAGGTTAGGACATGGCCTATGCCCCCTCTTGGATCTAAAAGCTTGTATTGGGATTGAAGTTCTTCATCAAAGCTAAGTATCTTTGTTCTTATTATTTGAATCTTTGATTTGATATCTTTATATATGCAAGCAATGTTTTTTATCGATTTCTCTATCGTTATTGCTATGCTTGAGTAGATTCACTGTTCTAGGGCAAATGGATGAACTCTATGGATCTAATTTCAGATTTGTGATGAATGAATTTCTATGTTGCTAGAATTGCTTAAGGGGTTAGGTTGTGATTGATTTATTACGGATAGCTAGGGATTTCCATCGATTGGGGTTTGCAAGAGATTGGATTCTAATCGATGGGAAGGCCTAGATATTCGATTTAGATTTATAATCGAGATTCACTAGGTTTGGTTTGCAAGAGATTGGACCAAAGCTAGAATTTTTATTATAAATCTATACCCATATTCGTTTGCAAGAGATTGGACAAATAAGAACTATCACAACCTAGATCGTAACTCGAGTTTGCACGAGAGTGGGCTTGAGGTGCGATTGGACGATGATGTCGATCTTCATGCTAGTGGCTTAGATTAAGGTTTGCACGAGAGTGGGCCTTAATCTAGGTTGCTATAGACCGGCAATAGCGAGAGACCGTGAGCTTGGTTCTCTATTCAGTTACGACTAGTTCACTTCAACACAAGTCTATTAATATTGAGATTCACTATTTATAATGATGCATGACGATCCGTAATGGGGATTCCCTAGCCCTACACACTTTTATTATATTATATTTGAATCTATACTTGACCAACTTCTTTATCACCGACACCGACATCCATCACCATTCCCATTACATCACATCATACCCATCTCTGCCAATAAAACATTCGTAGTCGACCCAACCTAGGATTGATTGGAGCCAACACCACCTCTTTGTGTTCGATACCTGCTCGTCACTTCACCGTGCGCTTGTGGTAAGACTACAGTCGTTTTCCGGGTGTATATCCGAGCGCGATCAAAGACCCGCAGGGTGCTACCCCGGGTTGAGTCCAAACAGAAGGAAGCGTGACAAAGACTCAGGATCCATTTAAATAATAGAACATGGAATGGAAATCCTCCCAGATGCGGCCCGAAAGACAGGCTCCAATCCCTTCCACACTCTCGTAATCATAAGTTTCCCAAAAATCCCAGCGAGTCATGTAAAGTTAACTAGTTAACAGTTTTAGTGTCGTGATATAGCCTCAGTTTAACATCCTTTAAACTACGTAGTCAAAGGGGGTTTACTGTCAATGATCAAATGTAGTAACAACCAGACATGTCATGAGCCAATTCTCAATCTTCATCAACCATTCATTATCAGTGATATCTCGAGTAATATCCCATGTATTACGAAATTTAACATATCATTAAAATTCTCGCATGCATAAAAACAACTTCCCAAAAGGAGTATACCATGCTAACTATCAGGTAAGTTAAACATGTGATAACTGGAAATAGAGATATAACTAGACAATAGATGCAATAATATTTATTCGAAAAGGAAACGGAATCTGAAATCTTTAGTATTACTGAAAATTACAAACAGAGGGATCAGATTTGGGGTCTTCATCACATGGTGGGGGGAACTCGGGCATGCGGCAAAATCCACTGGGTTATCTAGCAAGGAACCTGGGGCTAACGACCAAGGCAGCAATGTAAAGGAGCCCAAATCACTAGTAATCCCTGCTGAAACCCAAAACAGCAAGCAAGAACACCAGCCAAACCCAAACACTAAGCCAGGAATCCAAACAGCAAGCAAGTGAACCAATCGAACCCTAAAACGGCAAGCAAAAGCCAGCCAAACCTACACAGTAAGCAAATAAGGCCACCGAACCCAACAACAACCTAGGAACCCAAGGCAGTAAGCAAAGAACATGCCAAACCCCAAGCCGAAACCCCAAAACAGCAAGCAAGGAAGCCATCCGCAACGAACCACAAGCAAGGAAAGCTAAATCAGTAAGAAAGGGACGACCTAACCCCAACACAGCACCATGCAAGGACCTCGGGAGCCCACAACAAGCAGGCGAGGGAACCAACCCAACAATTAATCGTAGGGAATCAACCCATAATTTATCTCCCAAATCATCTTCTCCCCACTCGTTAAAAATCCAATTTTCATGCACAATTAACAATTATTCCATCTCAGATTCAAGCATGCTAAACTCGAAACTAAAACTAAAGTGTAGGGGATAGAGTCTACCATAGATCACCGAAAAGCCAAAGAAATCGAAGAATTAAAAGCCCACAACAAGATCCTGCAAGGATCAACTCAGAAAAATCCAAAGAAAGCAGTCGAAAAGCCCCAAAAATATAGAAAATAACTTACAGAGTTGTGTAACATGAAGGAGGAGGAGAAGAGGAGACTTATAGACGTTGGAGGAACCCGCAGAGAAGGACATGCGTCCTCGCAACAAGGGGTGACAGCCTCAGAGAGGCCCGGTATGACTTCGCGTTCGTTGCAAGAGAAGGACGAGAGAGGGGGGTGGTGCACCGTACGAGGGAGGTACGAGAGGAGAGGGGCGTCGTCGAAAGCCCTAGCAGGTTATATCGCTGAGAGAGAGAGAGAGAGAGAGAGAGAGATCGCGTCAAAGCCCTAAGAGATGGGCTTGGGTGGCGTGAGAAATGAGAGAGGGGGAAAATAAAGAGGGCACGGTGTGGGCTTGGGCTGAGTGGGCCAAGGAATAAAAATAGAAAATGGTAAGAAAAAGAGGGGGGAGAAAATAAAAAAACGACCCTTACAGAAGTCCTCTATTTGAGTGTGGCATTTAGTGGAACTCCAAGCGCGGCTTGGGACTGGACCAGCCCATGGAAGGATGAACCAGTATAAATCCTTGTGTGTTTGCAATTGCTTGTCTCTTGCCTTCATTACTCTTTACTTGCATTGTGTTGTTTATTTTCGCTATGCACTTTATCTATATCGCAAATTTTTGAGTTAGTTGATTAAGTACATAGTGAGGTAACTCGCATAGGAAACTTAAGCATACTTTGATGGATTGAATTTTAATTAGTGCTTATTTTTAAATAACACTATTCACCCCTTAGTGTTTTCTTGCCATCTACAGGATCACTAACAGCTTATTGTCAAAGAATTCACAGAGGAATGTGAGTTCGTACTCATTGTAGTCGAAAGACCGTCTGATTGGCAGAGGACAGATGGATGTCTGAATGACGATGTTTAAAGCAAGGTCTTCCAGGTTTGTGGAGTTTAGGAAAGTAATGCTATCTTTGTATTGGCTGGGAGGTATTGAATCTTTCTTAATCCGCTTCATCTGTTATTGAGGCAAATCATCAATCACCTTGACCTCATCATCATGAACTTGGAAGACATTAGCGGTCACTTCGTATTGGCCAGGATATGTGGGCTCATTCTCCATTATTTTTCCAATCTAATTATAACAAAATTCTCACTGGGAAATCTAGGGGTTTAAATAGTTTAAAAAAGAAGAGTAGTAAAATGTTAAAGGAGCTATAAATACGACTGTATTAACTGTGTTAAGATAGATAAAGAAATGAATTAGATTGAATTTATTGATTGAATTTCTACAAGAATGTTACATATTTATACAAGTTTTGTCAGAAGCTTTAATGATGAGCTCAAGAGATAAAGCGGTAGCTCGGGAGTCCAAGCAGCATAAGCTCGGGAATCCAAGCGATAGTCTTGGGAACCTACGAACTTTCAGGTACATTTAACACACACCCCCCCCCCCTCAAATTCACGGTGGATCAACTACCGAGAGTTTTAGACAAGAAATTTCGTAACTGATTAACGGTCTGAGCTTTGGTGAAGAGATCGACAATCTAATATTTGGAGGCAAGATAAAGAAGTGAAATGCGCCGAGCCTGGTATTCCTGATACACAATGTGACAGTCAATCTCGATATGTTTTGTACGTTCATGAAAGAACAGATTAAGAGCAATGTAAATAGCATTCTGATTATCACAATGCATAGGAATAGGCGTATGAATACGAACTCCCATGTCTTGCAGAAGGTGACATAGCCAACGGATCACAAGGGTAGTTTCAGCCATGGCTCGATACTCAGCCTCAGTATTTGAATGAGAGACAATGGCCTAACATTTGCTCTGCCAAGAGATAAGAGATGAACCAAGAAAAAGGCATCATCCACTAGTAGAGCAACGAGTGTTTGGATCATCAGCCCAGCCAGTATCAGAGTAAGCTTGAAGAGTCAAGGATGAATTTGATGGGAATAATATAGAGCGAGTGATGGTGCTTTGAATATATCGAAGAACTCTGAGTAGAGCTGCATTTTGAACTGTCGTCGAAGTAGCCATAAACTGACTAAGAGTGTGAACTACATGGGCAATATCTGTAAGGACCATGTGCTATGAGAAAAACACTAGAAGGGGGGTTGAATAGTGTTTATAAAATTAAAAAGACAATTACGTCTAATTAAAATCCTAACCAATAAAGATGCAGAATTATAATGTAACTACAATGAACAGGAAAACACAATATGTTCAATGGTTTGTGTTGCGGGATAAGATCCGCGTACAATGAATTTGTTTAGTGTGGAACCAAGAGCACGATGGTTACAAGTTGGATGAGAATTGGGTAGGATGTTTTACAAGTGATGAGTGGGGTGATGAGGCTAGGTGCGCCACGAAGATCGATCTCTGGATCAATCCTGCCAGTATGCCGCTTGTTCGCAGCACACCTTGAGTTGAATACCGATTGCTTGTTGTTAGGACGAGCTCACCTGCGCACAAAGCAGCACGTCAGAAAGGCTGGGTTGGGTTTCAACCCTTAGCCTCTCCGATGCCTAAGTTAGAATTAGAGCTTAGAAGCGGGGGCTAGACACGTATGTCGGACTAAAAGTGAGTCGACCTTGCGTGGCGAGCTATAGTGGAAGAACAAAGATGTAGAGGACCTTTGCTCTTGTGTGTGGGTAATGAGTATGAGAATCAATTAGCCAACCCCTCTCTCGTAGGAGATCGGTGAGTATTTATAGTCGATGGAGGCGGTTAGGTAGGGCTGACCTGTCATGCTGAGCTGGCGTGCCAGACAACGGAAGCTTCGGCCGAGGATGTCAGATCTATGTGTGTCAGCCATACCTTTGTCAGACGGTGCAACGGCCAGGGGTGCTTTGTCAGAGTGTTAGAGCCAAAAGCACCAAACGGTCAGAAGGCGCAGTGACCAGGGGGTGCTTTGTCGGGTTGTCGAGCGGCGGAAGTGTTAGTTGCTTTCTCGTACAAGGGCGTTTGTCGCGTTCGATGGGCCGAAGGATCGTCTAGGTGCGTCCGAAGAGCTGGGCCACACATGGGTCATTGGGTCGACCTTGTGGACGACAGGCGAGCTTATTATGCGCCTCAAAGAGCGAGGTTCGAGGTGAAATGCGTCCTTCCGCTAGTCGAGGCAAATGTCAGGGACGATGGGCGGCGAGCGGACTAAAGGGGGAGCGAGCGGACTAAAGGGGGAGTGAGCGGCCAGAAGGCGAGGTTGGGGCGAAGGACGCCCTTCCACTAGTCGAGGTGGACATCGCGGAGTAGGGGAGAGCTTACTATGTGCCTATCGAGCTTGGACGGAAGGTCGGAGTATCACGATCTTCAGGTCGTAACAATTGCCCCCGTCATTCGAGCTTGAGGCAGAAGCCCGGCCTAGTTCGGATGACGCACCATCTCTCCTTCTGCCTGGAAGGGACGGGGCTGTTTTCGTTCCGACCTTGGAAATGGCGACAGTTGCTTCGAAGATCCCACCCATCGTTTCGCCATCATCATTTCGAATTGAAAGGCGGGAAGAAATCGAGGCGTCCCCGCCATACAAGACGCGACGCGTGGCTGAAGAGACCGCGGGTGGTAGTCGAGGCGCCAGAACCTCTCGGATCGGTGCCGCGTGGTGGAGCTTCGAAGGTGGGTATGGTCCATCGCTTGCTATAAGTAGGGAGTGAGAGGATTCGGCAAAAGTTCCTTCTGATTTCAAGTTCCTTCGAGTTCTTCTACTCCGATTATCCAACTGGCGTCGTCGTCGTTGCTGCCATCACCGGTGCTACTGTTCAGGTCGTCTCTTCGGTCCGTCTTCTTTCTGCTAGGTATTTTCTTGATCTTCTTTTAGATGGCTTCACGTTTCGAGGCCGGAGGTGGGAGTGGCACGGTGAAGGAGGAGGAAGTGGAGGAGGAGACGTGGCAATGAAGGATGAGAAGATTCCGAACAGAGGTGCCGACGATGATAACGGCCACTTGGTGCAGAGCGGACCTGGTCAATATTCGGGAGATCTGTGCAAGGTATGTTCGACCGCCCTGTGAAGTGCGCCTCCTCGGTCCTGACGAGAGGATATGTTAGCCCGAGGATAATGAGGTCAGAGACTATCTCCTAACCTTCGAATTAGGGCTCCGATTCCCGATCAACCCCCACATTCTTCATATCTTGAATTTCGTCGAGCTTCCGCTCTTTGCGCTGGCATCCTGCTCCTTCGGTTTAATGGTCGGCTTCGTCGTCCTCTGCCTCGCTAGAAGTCTGAGTCCGTCCCTGACGCTCTTCCAACACTTCTTCGAAGTGTGGAAGAGGAAGAATCATTATTGTGTGTATGCGAAGAAGGGGCGAGATCTCATCCTTGGGGTGATGGCCGATGTGAAGGGGTGGGGGGAGAGATTCGTTTTCCTCTTGATGCCGACTGATGTGGTATTGAGGTCAAACTGGGGGGGCGGTGAATCCTTTAGTGGACGAGGTAGTGGCATTGGAGGGAGATGATTTAGTGAGCGCCCAGATCTTAGCGGAGATTCCTACGGCAGACCGTCAGCTGGCGAGCTTGATCCAGGACGACCGGCTCGCTCAACACTTTTGGCCCGAAGGTATTTTGACTTGGGTGAACTTTCTTATGTGGGTTCACCCTAATCTTTCTCTTCTTTGCAGGCGAGGACATAATACGCACGAGGGAGGAGGTGCTTAGGGCGGCCGGGGTATCAGTGACGAGGAAGTCCGGTCCAATGGACAAAGGCAAGAGGGTGGTAGAAGAGGGGAGACCCACAGATGAGACCGCCCAAAAGCGGGGCACTGGGATCGCCATTGGGGAGAGAGCGGAGAAGAGGCAAAGGATGTCCGAGTCGGACGCCTCCTCCCGTCGGACCAGTGAGGCCACACAAGGTGGTCAGGCCGACCCGGAAGGGGCCGCCGCATCTCCTCCTCCGGAGATCCCGACCGTGGAAAAGCCACGCAGGGCGACCGTGATTGAGCACTGGCCTTACGGGATTCTCCAGCGGGAGATGGGGAGGGAAGCGCATCCGAGCTGCGAGAGGGCGCTTGCTAGCTTTCGATCGAAGAGGGCCGAGGTTGAGGCCCTTCCAAGGGCGGATGTCCTCCAGCCAATCTACCCGATAGGTAGGGGGTGTTCATATTTTATGAAGCCGGGGTTACGGCCCGTCTGGCGGAGAATAGCATGTTGTCGCGGGACCGCGAGTCTTTGGCTACCGTGAGTCTGGAGCGGCTCTGCGCCTCCGCGATCTGGCACAACATGCAGGTGTGTCGATCTTCTTATGTCTCGCTAGTCCTCTTGCTTACGCGTACTTATCATAACTTGGTTTCTTTTGTAGGCGGTGGCGGCGGTGGCGGCTCTACAGCGCCACACCCCCGTGGCCCTCGTCAGGGCGGCCCTCAAGAAGGCGAGGGCTAACCTCCATGAGACCACGAAGAAATTGCGGGAGAAGGACGAGGAGCTGGAGCGAGCTCGGAGGCACTGCGATGCTCAGAAGAAGATTATTGACGAGCTGAAGGAGAAGCGGGCGAAGCTCGCTCATCTGCTCCGGGACGAGGACACCCGACAGGCCAGTATCCAGAAGGATCATTCTGAGGGGAAGAAAGCCCCAATGCAGTGGATGGGCTAGAAGAAGCGGGTGATCGACGTCCAGCAGGGGAGATTGTCGACTTGAGACGCGCTGTGGAAGCAAAGAATCAGGAGAATTCCGTCTTGAGGCTGCAGGTGGAAGAGCTGGGAAAGGTTGACCAACGAGCTATAGAGGATGCCGCAGTCCGTCGATATCAGGATGAGGATCTTATTCCTACATTGCGGTTGGCGAGGGCGGCGGGTATTGAGGAGGGCTTGTCGAGGATGAAGGGGAGGCTGGCGAGGTTGCATCCCTCTTTAGTGGCTAACTTCTCCAAGCTGGACGAGCCCTTGGCCGAGGAAGGGGAAGGATTGGGAGGTACGCTGATCGGCGATCAAGCGGGTGGACCGGTCGAGGCATATGACTTCCGTCTCTTTAGCTTCCCCTTTCTATTCCTATTTGATGGCGGAGTTGGGCCTTTTTGTAGTGTAGGCCGGAGTGGTTGTCGTTGTACTTTCAATACCTGTATGTATTCCCAAAATTTTGATCGAATAAATACAAGTTATATGTTTTTCGGAATACCGTTGTCCAGACACACTTTGTAGAGTGGAGATGCCTGGCACTCCCTTAGCCCTGTCTTTGTATATGCCCCCGACATACAGGGCGCACAGAGCCGAGGTGAGATCGGGCCGTATGTCGAACATAGATCGGTCCTGGCAAGCTATACTTTGGTGAGGCCAAAGCTCAGACGCTTTCCTCGAAGGCTGCGGGTGAGGAGGGTATGACCCGTGGCTCGACCCCCCCTGGCGGCGACCTGTCGAGGGCGATAGACGCTCGGGCGTGCCCTGGAATTCCTTGGTGCTGGGATCTGAAATTTTAGTTCGCACAACAGGCAGACAAACATGAGCGTACAAAAGTATACTTATATGGTGGAGAAGGAGCGAGACCCGGCCCGGTTCTAGTCCGTCGGAGACCTTTCGAGGGTGAAACGTCGCAAGCTTGCCCCGGAATTTGAGGGAGTGGAGGGTACGAGCTCGTAGCTCGTCCCTATCAGCCTGCCCCAGACTTAGAAGGAGGGGAGAGTGCGAGCTCGTAGATCGGCCCTCTAGGCCTGACCCAGACCTTAAAGGGGGGCACTCGAAGCCCGGGGGCAGTGCACGCTTCGGCCTGCACTGTAGAGCAGAATCTTGCGTGGGATGCCTCGACGTTCCTTGGTGCACGGAGCTAAAAAAATTAGTCCGCATAGTATGCAGGTAAAAATATAAGTGCACTAGAGTTTACTTGTGAAGTTGGGGCAGAAGTTCGGCCTGGCTCGGATGACGAACCATCTCCTTGCACGCCCAAAAGTAGGGGGAAATGCCCTTGACCCGAGCGTCTGGAAAGAGCAGGAGTTATTTCGAAAAACCCGTCCACCATTTCGTTGCCATCATTTCGAATTGAAGGCGGTAGAATATCGAAGCGTCCCAGCCATCCAGCAGTCGACGCGTGGTGGATGTAACTGCGGGTGGCAGTCGAAGCGTCAGAAGGCTCGGATCTTTGACGCATGGCAATGCTCCTGCGTCGGGGATCGGTTGGTGATTCCTATAAGTAGGGGAGGGGGAGATTGAGCGAGAGTTTTTCCACTTCTGATTTCCTTTGAGCTTTTACCTTCTTCTGAGTTTCCGATCTCCGTTGTCATCGCTGTCGTCGCCAGAGTTCATGCAGCTGTCCCGACAGCTTCATCCGACCGTCTTCATCTCTAAGGTACTGTTTTCATTATTTAAAATGGGTTCTCCGACTTCGTCGCAGTCATCTGCTTCGAGGGATCATGAACAAAGAGTTGGGGGCGACGGAGCAACGGATAGCTCCGCCGCAGACATGGTGGAGGGGGTGGAGGAGATTTCTCCAGTAAGTCATGGCCGCTCTGAAGGTAGGCCGACGGCAGAGCTTGCTGTGGTCTCGTCGTCGTCTGAGCTTAGGGATCCGAGAAAAGGTAAATGGCCCCTCGTACCGAAGCCCTGGTTATCCACTGGGGCAGTCGTTACCATGGCCGAGGCCAGAGACGTCCCCGCTAAGATCTCCACCGTGGAGTCGGTAGCACGAAGCTCCTTCATACTTGAAGCCCGCGGGAAGTACATCAGGCCGCCCTACAAAGTCTGTCTTCCGACCGCTGCTGAACGGGTTTGTTTTGCGAAAGATTATGAAGTTGGGGTCTACGTTGCCTGCTTCCACCAAGGGCTGCGCTTCCCCCTTCCTCCCCTGCTTCTCGAAATCATGAACTTCCCCAAACTTCTGTTGTTCCAGCTGATACCGAACTCCATCAGCGCGATCGTCGTCTTCCTCGTCCTCTGTGCGAGGAACGATGTCCGTTCGTCCCTCCCCCTATTCCGATATTTCTTCGCGCTCAAGAAGCTGAGGTCGTCCTACTACCTGTTGGTGAGGAGAACTCGGCCCCTTATCTTGGGCTTGCCGGGCAAGATTAAAGGTTAGAGGAAGCAATATGTGTTCGTCTCGACGCCCCAGGATCTGGCGTTGAGGTCGAACTGAGGCGCGCTGAACCCAGAGGCGAAGAAAGAGGTTTTCCTGGACATGGACGAGGAGGAGCGGGCTAGGGTCCTGCAGGCGATCCCTACTGAGGGCAGGCAGTATGACAAGCTTGCCAAGGAGGAGATGATTGTCCGACATATTTGGCCCGAAGGTAATCCGAGCTTTGTAGTTGTCGCTCCTAATTTGCTCACCCTAATCTATCTCCTTTTTGCAGGCCGGACGATGAGTTTGCCAGTGGAGGAGCTGATGAAGTTGACCGCAGAGCAGGTGGCCCAGCAACCAGAGAAGGTCGGCAAGAAGAGGGTTCGAGAGGGGACGTCGACTGCGAAGGTGGAGAAGCTTGTTCGGACGAAGAAGCTTGAGTTTTTCGGTAATCCTACATCCCTCGCTTGTTCCCGGTAATCCTACATCCCTAGCTTGAGTTTTCCTTTCAACCCACTTGTAGTAACCCTACAAGTGTAATCAATACACGATTGATGTCCTTGAATCCCACAACTTGGGATCAAGCAAACCCGTCTCACAAACCGAGAGTAAAACCAATTTACGAAAGATATGAAATTTGAAATTACACTTACAAATCACACATGCCTTGAAGTAGAACTTGAAGGAGCAAAATGGTTGGAGTGTGTTGATCTCTTCCTAGAAGAGAGAATAGCCCTTGCACTTGTCTTCACCAAATCTAGAGGATGAGAGTTTGTTCTAGTTGGATGACAAGAAGAGATTTGGAATTCTAGGGCTTTGATTTCAAAGGAAAGCTTGAGAGAGGTTAAGCTTGAGAGACAGATGCAAGAATGTCTAAGGAGCTCTCAATGGAACAATAGCATGCCCTTTTATAAGTTCTCTTAAACCCTCAAACGAATTACCCAAAATCCCTCTCAAAATCCGTGTAGAAAGAGCCAACAGATTGCTTTTACAGGCATGACAATAGACTGATGAAGAACGGATAGTCGCCTGATGCACTGTGTCAGAGGGTATGTGAGAATTCAAACAGTAACTTACCACATAGGACATGTGACTGATGAACGTTGGACAGGCGCTTGAGAAACCTTCAACATGCGTCTGAGTGGCAAAGTGTGAATGTTAACAAAACTCAAGAATTCTGGGAAGCAATGACATGCGACTGATGTGGTATCCACAGGCGCATGTGCCATGTGCATGCAACTGGGAATCCAACATCAGTCGTCTGTGTGCACAAATGCGAATCTTGCCAAAATGAAAGATCTAGGCAAGGATGGACATACAACTGATGTGGTACACACATGCGCCTGTGCCATGTGCAGGCGACTGGGAAACCAACATCAGGCGCCTGATTGCACAAGTTCGAAAGTTGACAAAACTGGAATATCTTGGGCAAGATGATACATGCGACTGTTGAACAAAGTTTAGGTGCCTGCAAGGAGCCAGTCGCGTGTACATTGTACGTAAGTAAGTCTCATGTACATTGCACGTAATTTGCCTGTTAGAATTTAGGAATAAAAATCCAAGATGCCAAGCCAAGAGTGTGTGCATTACAGACGACTGTAGAACAAATCATAGGCGCCTGTATGTAGACAGGCGCCTGACAAATGTTCAGCAGTCGTATGTTGAAAGCTTAAAATGCACAACTCAGGGAATTTAGAGTTAGAGTCCTAGGAATGAGTTCTAATGAATTCCTAAGGTAGATTGAGTGATGTGTGAGTGCTCCAACATTACTCTACTTCAAGGCTACATTCTAATGAGAAAGAAACAAGAGAATAAAAGATTTATAACGTATTTACTTCTCGTCTTTCTCTTGAATGATATTGAAGTCTTTGAAGCTTGTATCTTTATCTTGATCACCCAATCTTCAACTCTTTGAGCTTTGATTGATCTTTGAGTGTCATTCCTTGCAATTGATCTTCGTGATTAGCTTAGGCAATAAATTAACTGCATGGATGTGATTAGTCACAAATATTTATGTTTGCTCATCATCAAAACCAAGTAGGGAGAAGTCCAATACTCAACAATATCAGGGCGAGTGGCTGATAGGTAAATAAGGGCACCAATAAGTTCACGGTGACTGGTGGGATTAGGTAATGGTGTACCATCGGAGCATCGAAGCTTAAAATGAAGTTCCATAGGAGTAGTCACTGGTGAAAATGCCACTTGTGAGGGGTTTATAGTAACTCTTTTTAGAAGATCAGAGATATTTTTTTGTTGAGACAATAGATATCTACTGGAGGAGTGGGCAACTTCAATGCCAAGAAAATACCAAAGTTATCCTTGATCCTTCATTTCAAATTGTGCCTGAAGATGTCGTTTGAGAGACTGAATGGTCGAAACATCATCTCCGGTAATGATCATGTCATCAACATATAATAGTAGAATGGTATGGCCGTGAGATGTGCTACAATAAAACATGGCATAATCAGCAAGGCTCTCTGTGAAGCCAATGGATTACATGGAAGTGCAAAAGCGATCAAACCAAGCACATGTGGGTTGTTTGAGACCAAATATAGCACGACGAAGACGACATATGGAGGTGCATCAATACCAGGAGGTGGTGTCATATAAACTGTCTCAGTAAGATCACCATTGCGTAATGCATTTTTCACATCCATCTGATACAAGTGCAACTTGCGAACTGCAGCAACAGGAATGAGAGTGCGGATAGAACTAATTTTGGCAACGGGGAAAATTTTTTCATCATAATCAAGGCATATTCCTGAGAGAATCATCATGCAACAAGACGAGCTTTAGATCTTTCAACAGAGTCATCTTATTTGGTTTTAATCTTAAAAATCCATTTATAACTGATTGGTTTTGCTCCTGAAGGTAATGGAATAAGATCGCATGTTTGAGTTCGTTGGAAAGCTTGAAGTTCCTCATGTATAGCCTGCTGTCATTTGGGATACTTAATTGCCTCGGTATAAGACTTAGGTTCTTGTAAAGTGTGAATATCAGTAAGAACAGATACAAACTGTGAAGAATAAAAATTTGTTAGACAACTATAACGAGGAGGGGGATGTCGATCTCGTGGAGGATTGCGTCGAGGTGGTGGTGGTGGGAGTGGTGATTGTGGCATCTCAGTGACCATTGGAGTGACATCAGAAAAAGTCGCATCTGGTAGTGAATCTTTATCAGCATGAACAACATTAGGAGATGGAACAGTTGGAATGTGGGTGGTGGGTAATGATTAGGGTTTAATACCCCTAATTAGATGGCATTTTGTGTATAATTTGTGTTCATTTTGGCTCCGATACACGCATTTTGATGGTATCTCTTTATATTGGAGCTTATCGTTTACTTATGCATAACACAATTTTTACAGCTTATTGTTGTCTTTATCTGTCTTACGTTATTTTTCAGTTGAAGATCGCGAAGTTGCGATTCCAACATATATTTTTGCGGATTTTTCTGAGGTCGAAACAATTTTCTGCATTTTTTGGAAGAGAAGGTGGCAGTGCTGAAAATTTCTGCTGATTTGGGCCTAAGTTACGGGTTTAGGCCATCGGATCCGACCCGTTTGGCCTCTTTCCAGACCCGAATTGCTGGAGCTGTGTTTTAGGCAAATTTGGGGCTGTTTTCAACCCAATTTCATCTTCCTCACAACACCAACTAGGGTTTGGGCCATGGCTTGGATTTATGGCTTGGAGGATGTCATGCCCTATTTTGTACTATACGTGTATTCTACTGAACACACGTGGTATTTCTACTTATGATACATGGGTAGGCATGAAATAAGCGTAGATATCAATGTATGTGACGTAGTGCAAGGGGGATTGGGCCGTAATACGTGGCTAAGGAAAGAGAATGCGAAATGTGAATGCAGTAGAAGTGCGAATGACGTCGTGTGTATTATACAATGTGTATGTATTGGGCATGTGTGTGTGATGCGTGTATGCACGCATATGTGTGCATGGTTGTGTGTAGGGGGAGCCACGCTAGTGTCAAAGGGGTTAGGGGTTAGTGACAACCCCCGTAAATTTTTAGAAAGGTTATGGGCAAAACGGTCATTTGGACTAAAGCGCTGAGTGTACATACTAAAGTGGTGTGTGCATAAAGTAATGGCAAACTTGTAATTACCTATAAGATGAGGGGTATTTTGGTCATTTCCTCATGGAATATTCCCTTGGAATATTCCTTTCTTGGAAGAGAAGGAAGGAATAAGAAAAGAGAAGAAAAAGGGGAGAAATCTAGTAATTTCTCTTTCTTTCTCTCATTTTCTCTCTTTCTCCTTCCCTCTCCATCCCAATAGGGCCGGCCACCCATCTCATCTTTTCCCCTTCTTCTCCAAATGAAAACCCTAATTACTCACTCCAAAAATCAAGAATCTCAAGTGGTTGCAAGTGGGAAGAAGGTGGAGAAGAAAGAAAGAGAATGAAAAGTGGAAAAAAACGAATTTTGAAGTAGGAATCCTCTTTGATTTGTGTTGGAATGGGATATGCCCATTAGGGGTTTTAATCCATGGGGTAAATCATAAATATAATATTAATTAGTGGGTTATATGTAAATTGAATTAGCCTTGGTGGATAATTGCAATTTATCGAAGTTCAGGGTTCCCAATGCAAATTTGTTTTGTAACTACCCTTACGTTATTTGTTAACGTTGAGTTTTTTTCCAACAGGAGAAAACTGCCACCCTTTATACCTATTTATACCTGTTACGAGGTGGAACTCGCGTACAATGAATTTGTATTAATGGGAACCAAGGGCACGGTGGTTATGTGGAGAAGGGGGTTTAGGTAGGCTATTTGACAAGCGATTAGTGGGGTGAAGAAGTCGATCTCGACGCCAGTGACGGTCGTGGGGCTGAATCTCGCCGGATGCGGCTGGACAAGGTTGAACGGCTGGGGGGTGACGCCGACTGGTGTTGATAGGCGAGCTCTCCTGCAACACGAACAACTCGTCAGAAGGGCTGGGTTGGGGGTTCAACCCTTAGCCCCTCCGATGCCTAAGTCAGTGATAGGGCTTAAAATGGGGGGCTGGTCACGCCGGTCTGACTAACGGTGTGTCGACCGCGCGTGGCGAGCTATAGGTGGGAGAACAAAGATATGGAAGACCTTTGCACTCGTGTGTGAATAGTTAAATGAGAGAGAATTCTGCAGCAACCTCCTTTTCGTAAGAGGGGGGGGTATTTATACCTGACAGATGATGACTTGGCACGCTGAGCTGGCTCGGTTGTCAGCGGAAGCTTCGGACAAGGACATCGGGAACAGGAGTTTCTGACCTGCCTCTGTCAGGCGGCGCAACGGCCAAGAGGTGCTTTTGTCGGGATGTCAGGGCCGAAAGCACCAACCGCCGGTCAGGTCAGCCGCCTGGGGGTGCTTTGTCAGGCGGTCGGGTGACGTATGTGTCAGTTGTGCCTTTGTCCCAGGCTGTTTGTCGTTAGCGTCGAACTAAAGGTCTGGCTCATTTTAGGCACCGCGGTTCGCGGGAATCGGACGGGCCGTTCCGGTCGGGGGTAGTCCGGCCCGACCACGCCCGTCCGTAGGCCTGGCCTTGATACCCAAGCGTCCCCAAGCGCGCTACCCCGAGGGGCCGGGCGGCCGCGGTTGTTCGCCTCGGCCGGCTACAGTTGCTCGCCTCGGCCGTTTCGGGGGGGGCGCCGTAAGGCGTGCCTATCTCCATGATGGCCCGGGTCCTCGGGGCGGCGGCCCTGATTGTTAAAGGGTGAGCTAAAGGGGTATGTTAGCGGATCCGGGCGGGAGTCGGGCTATTATGATCTTTAGGTCGTAACAATTGCCCCCGGCCTTCGAGTCTGAGGCGGCAGCCCGACTCGGCTCGGAGGGCGAATCATATCCAACATTCCGGACCCTCAATGTGGGCCTTGGACCCACCGGGTTGTGACGGCGGCGGCTTCGGAACTCCCGCTTCAGTGGTCATCATTACGATTTGAAGAAAAAAGGGGGGAGAGGAAAACGAAGCGTCTCTGCGATTGAGTTTGCGACACGTGGATGAGGTGACTCTCACGCCAGTCGAGGCGTCGGGGATGTCTCGATGGGCGCCGCGTGGCGAAAGTTTGACGGCCGAGATGGCCCGGGGGCCCCCTGTACCGCCTAAAATGGTCTGGGAGGCGGTCGGCGGGAATTTTTTGTCTTTCTCCGATTCTCCTCCGGCGCTCGATTTTTCTATTTGGAGCTTACTGGCTAACCTGTCCCTTCCGTCGCCGGTCGTCTTCTTCCGATCGTCTTCCAGGTTCAAGGGAGCAACAGGTAACAACAATCAATTTCCTTCCTTTCCGATCAATGGCTTCTCAATTCGAGATTGGGGGGAGTAGCCGGGTGGGGGAGGAAGAGTCGGCGTGCGAGGGGGCGTCGCAGCCGGGGGTGCAGCGGATCAGGGAAAGATGGTCATGGTTATCCGTTGCACCGAGAGACATTGAGTCCTCCCGATGCAGGTTGGATAGGATCAACATCCGGGAGATTCGCGTGCGGTTTGTGCGACCTCCCTATGAGGTGCGGGTTCCCGGGTCGGGGGAAGCGGTGAGCTCACCGGGGAATGATGAGGTCGGGGTCTATGTCCGGTCCTTTGAGTTGGGGCTCCGCTTTCCGATCCACCCGTATTTGTTTCACTTGCTGAATTTCCTGGAGCTGCCGATATTCGCCTTAGCGCCCCGTTCCTGGGGCCTGTTAGTGGGGTTTGTCGTTTTGTGTCTCGCTTGCTCCTTGAGTCCCTCCTTGGCGTTGTTTCAGCATTTCTTCGTGGTTCGGAAGTGGGAGGTGTATCATCGCGTTTGCGCCAGGAGAGGGCGAGAACTCATCCTTGAGGTGCCTGATGATGTCGGCGATTGGATGAGGGAGTTCGTCTTCGTGACGGTGCCAAGTGACGTGGCGCTGACGTCGAATTGGGGGGCGCGGAATCCCTTCGTGAATGAAGGGGTGGAGCTGACCGGGGAGGATATTGCCAAAGCTCAGATTTTGAGGGAGTTGCCCGAGGCGTGTCGTCATTGGGCGAGTCTAACGCAAAGCAGTCGGCTCGCCCAGGACTTTTGGGCCCTGGGTATCTTTGACGTTTTGTTAACTTTGGGCTAGGTTCGCCCTGATGGTCTTTCTTTTCCTTTCAGGCGAAGACCCGATGAGGGAGCCGGAGGTGGTGTCTGGTTCGGCCGGTGCCCCGACCTCGGGGGGTACTGATCCTCGCGGGAAAGGCAAGGGGGCGGCTAGTGAGGCGGGATCCCCGAACCGTGGGGGCGGGGCCCCCCGGGGGGAGAGATTGCACCCAGGACGGACGTCAGTCGGACGAGACCGCTCCGCCGGTGGGTCCAGCGAGGATCGTCCCGAGGGCGTGCCCGAGGGAGGGGCCCGACCCTCCGTCCCCCCGCGGGTATCCGAGGTGGTTGCGCCCCGCCGGGCGCATGTGGTTCAGAAGTGGCCATACGGGATCCCTTTGCGGGAAATGGGGACGTCGTCGAGTCAAGCCTGTGAGGGCGCTCTCATTCGTTTTAAGAGGACCCGAGAAGAGGTCGAGGCGTACCCTGATGACCATCTCCACAAGTTTCCCTTTCGAGTCAGCCGCGACGAGTCGGTATTCGAAGATGCGGGAGTGGCGGCGTGGCTCGCCGAGTATTGCGGGTTGCCGCGCGATCGTGAGTCGTTGACTCGCGTGGGGGCGGAGCGGCTGTGTGGCTCGGCTATATGGCACGTCGTACAGGTAAGCTGGTTTTCTTTACTCGCACGCCGGCCTTGTGTGCCCGTGTCTCACTGATTCAAGGTTTAAGCAGATGCTTACGAACGTGCTAGCCCTGCGGGGCCGTCCCGCCGCGGTCGCCACCCGGGTGGCCCTGCGTGAAGCGAAGGAGAACCTTGGCGAGGTCAAGGAGAAGCTGAGTGACACGGAGGCGGAGCTGGAGAGGGTTAGGGCGGCCTGCGGCGTGGAGAAGGGGCGGGCTGCGTACTTCGATTTGTCCAAAGCGGCGGTCGAGAAACAGCTTCAAGAAATAACGCGAGAGAGGGATGATATTCGGGCGAAATATACCTCGGAAGTTGCCAGCAAGGAGTCTGTGATCGGGTTGCAGAGGCAGCAGATTGAGGACCTAAAGGTCGCTCTGGCGGCCGAGAAGAGGGAGAAGGGTCTAGCGGTGCGGCGACTGGAGGATAAGCGGGACGCTGAGGGCAAGCTGGTCGAAGCCGCTATCCGCCGGTATCATGACGAGCATGTTGTGCCGATGCTGCAAGAGGCTAAGGAGGCGGCGATTCGGCAAGTGGTCAAGGATGTGAGGGAGCGGTCGGTCGAGAAGCGGCGCCGCTAGAAGCGTGGGTTCGGGGAGGGCCGTAACTTCTCGTGATGGGGTTATGAGCGATGTGTTGTTGTAGTGGGTGGAGAGTCAAAGGTTCCATGTAAGGGTTAGCGGTTTGAGTAAATAAATTTTGATTGTTTTGTGCCAAACTGTATTCGTGTAAGGTTAGCCCGTAGAATATACGATTTGTGGGGATGTGATTGCCCCCAACTTCGCTCTGCCGGGGATTCCGGTAGAGGGGAGTTGAGATGAGTCACGGTCTCTGTTCGTTTGCTTGGGCGCCCGTGCCAAGTGTTGGAATTGAGATGGGTTCCCGTGACGGCCGGGCCGAAGGAGAGCGGAAATGGCAATGATGCGAGGGAAGCTCCTGCTTTGGCCGTACTGACGGGTGTTAGACCAAATATTGGGTCCAACTCTGAGGGTGTTTTGGCCGGACTGATGGAGGACGGACCAAATCTTGGATCTGGCGTTGGTTCCATGATTTGGCCGGACTGTCGGAGGCCGGATCTAATCTTGGATCTGGCGGCGATATCGTGGGATAATTTCAAAAGAGGGTAATCATTTCGTAGGGATTTGGGCGGGATTTGTTGGCGGTCGTCTGACTTGACGTCATCCTGGCGAATCGACGTCGGGCGGGAACCGAGGCGGCCCGACCACTGTGGTTACGACACGTGGCGCAACTGACGGTTTTGACGGGACGCGAAGCGGCAGAACACGTGGGTTGGTGATGGACAGGACCCAGATTGGTGACGCGTGTCGTTGGTTCGACGGTCACGATGCCGATGTTTTGCGGGACCGCTTTAGAGATATATAGCTTGTGGGGGGTAAAAAAGGTTGAATGTCGAGGAGCTAGGGTTTGTAAGAGGTTTAAGAATCCTTTCCAGAGCCGTTCTCGTAGGAGCGGTCGGCGAAGCTTGCGTCTTCCGCGCATTTCAAGGGAGGGAGGGTGGTAAAAATGACGAGTTTTTCTCCGCATCCTTTCCTTTGCCTTTCTCCCCCTCTCCATGAAGCTGAGGAGAGGGGGGATTTATAATGGTGAGCGTCTGCGCTCATTTATTCTTCCTTGATGGGTGATGTGACCCCGATGGGTGACAGGTGATGTGACCCCTCAGGCATGCCTGGCATTTGTCATTGGCGCTCGTCCCGAGGGTCCTGCTTGAGTTGGACAAGTCGTTTCGGGCGTCGGCTTTATGGGGGTCTAGCGTTACTCCTCGGGGATGGCTTTCCGTAGGGGTGGCCTTGATTCGCGGACCGCGAGTAGGTTCCCGAGGTTTGAGGAGAAGGGTGACGGGCCCTTTCGGGGGAGGGAGGGCATCGGTCCGTTTCCTACCCCGCCTATGGCGCTCTGGTTTGGGTGGCTAAGCTCAGTGAACTTGCCCCGGAGGTCTTCTTGGGGGGGAGCGAGTGTGCAGCTCGGCCCGTGCCCCTCCGGTTTGGGTGGCGAGGACTGGTCCTGCCCCGGAGTCTTTTAGAGGGGGGGTATAGGGCCGTCGCCTCCCCGCAGCCTCTATAGTCGGACGGGTATTGGGCTGTCGCCTACCCCGCATATGGCGCTCCGGTTTGGGTGGCCAAGCTCAGTGAACTTGCCCCGGAGGTCTTCTTGGGGGGGAGCGAGTGTGCAGCTCGGCCCGTGCCCCTCTCCGGTTTGGGTGGCGAGGACTGGTCCTGCCCCGGAGTCTTTTAGAGGGGGGTATAGGGCCGTCGCCTCCCCGCAGCCTCTATAGTCGGACGGGTATTGGGCCGTCGCCTACCCCGCATATGGCGCTCCGGTTTGGGTGGCCAAGTTCAGTGAACTTGCCCCGGAGGTCTTCTTGGGGGGGGGAGCGAGTGTGCAGCTCGGCCCGTGCCCCTCTCCGGTTTGGGTGGCGAGGACTGGTCTTGCCCCTGAGTCTTTTAGAGGGGGGGTATAGGGCCGTCGCCTCCCCGCAGCCTCTATAGTCGGACGGGTATTGGGCCGTCGCCTACCCCGCATATGGCGCTCCGGTTTGGGTGGCCAAGCTCAGTGAACTTGCCCCGGAGGTCTTCTTGGGGGGGAGCGAGTGTGCAGCTCGGCCCGTGCCCCTCTCCGGTTTGGGTGGCGAGGACTGGTCCTGCCCCGGAGTCTTTTAGAGGGGGGGTATAGGGCCGTCGCCTCCCCGCAGCCACTATAGTCGGACGGGTATTGGGCCGTCGCCTACCCCGCATATGGCGCTCCGGTTTGGGTGGCCAAGCTCAGTGAACTTGCCCCGGAGGTCTTCTTGGGGGGGAGCGAGTGTGCAGCTCGGCCCGTGCCCCTCTCCAGTTTGGGTGGCGAGGACTGGTCCTGCCCCGGAGTCTTTTAGAGGGGGGGTATAGGGCCGTCGCCTCCCCGCAGCCTCTATAGTCGGACGGGTATTGGGCCGTCGCCTACCCCGCATATGGCGCTCCGGTTTGGGTGGCCAAGCTCAGTGAACTTGCCCCGGAGGTCTTCTTGGGGGGGAGCGAGTGTGCAGCTCGGCCCGTGCCCCTCTCCGGTTTGGGTGGCGAGGACTGGTCCTGCCCCGGAGTCTTTTAGAGGGGGGGTATAGGGCCGTCGCCTCCCCGCAGCCACTATAGTCGGACGGGTATTGGGCCGTCGCCTACCCCGCATATGGCGCTCCGGTTTGGGTGGCCAAGTTCAGTGAACTTGCCCCGGAGGTCTTCTTGGGGGGGAGCGAGTGTGCAGCTCGGCCCGTGCCCCTCTCCGGTTTGGGTGGCGAGGACTGGTCCTGCCCCGGAGTCTTTTAGAGGGGGGGTATAGGGCCGTCGCCTCCCCGCAGCCTCTATAGTCGGATGGGTATTGGGCCGTCGCCTACCCCGCATATGGCGCTCCGGTTTGGGTGGCCAAGCTCAGTGAACTTGCCCCGGAGGTCTTCTTGGGGGGGAGCGAGTGTGCAGCTCGGCACGTGCCCCTCTCCAGTTTGGGTGGCGAGGACTGGTCCTGCCCCGGAGTCTTTTAGAGGGGGGGTATAGGGCCGTCGCCTCCCCGCAGCCTCTATAGTCGGACGGGTATTGGGCCGTCGCCTACCCCGCATATGGCGCTCCGGTTTGGGTGGCCAAGCTCAGTGAACTTGCCCCGGAGGTCTTCTTGGGGGGGAGCGAGTGTGCAGCTCGGCCCGTGCCCCTCTCCGGTTTGGGTGGCGAGGACGGGTCCTGCCCCGGAGTCTTTTAGAGGGGGGGTATAGGGCCGTCGCCTCCCCGCAGCCTCTATAGTCGGACGGGTATTGGGCCGTCGCCTACCCCGCATATGGCGCTCCGGTTTGGGTGGCCAAGCTCAATGAACTTTCCCCGGAGGTCTTCTTGGGGGGAGCGAGTGTGCAGCTCGGCCCGTGCCCCTCTCCGGTTTGGGTGGCGAGGACTGGTCCTGCCCCGGAGTCTTTTAGAGGGTTGAACTGAAACTGTTATGTAGGAAAGGCGAAATTTGAAGATAAAAAGAAGGGAACATGGTACTTCGTTCAGGACTTACAGTTACCGGCTATGCCCCGGCCGGCGCACCGTGCCCCTTGGAGTGATTAGCCCGTCCTTCTCAGGGGGTGGTTTAGTTGGGCGCGTGGTCGATCCTGTTTCCCTTGGCCGTGGCATTGGCTGGGGCTAACTCTGGCTGGAGGGGGTCATAACTCCGCCTTGAGGAGTCGATCTTCAGGTTCACCTCTGGTCCTTTGTGCTTGGTCGACCCTACGTAGCAGCTCCTAGACAGCTTCTGGCTTCCCCGTGCGATCCCCACCCCTCGAGGGGTCTGGAACTTAACCATCTGATGGAGTAGGCTGGGGAGCGCTCCGATGGCCGACATGTAAGGTCGTCCAATGATCCCATTGTACGCCGACATGATGTCGACCACAACGAACAACGTCATTCGGGTGACGACCTGTGGCTCTTCTCCGAGGGTTATCGGCAGGGTGATCACTCCCATGATGGGGGTCGAGTGACCGGTGAAACCGACGAGGGGTCCCGTACAGGGTCTCAGGTCCGTCGGCCTTAACCCCATCTTTTCGATCGTGGACATGAACAGGATGTCGCAAGAGCTCCCCGTGTCGATCAGGAGGCGGCTGACGATGGCCGTCCCGATCTGTGCTTCGATGACGATGGCATCGTCGTGTGGCAGCTCGATCCCCTCCAGATCCTCGTCGCTGAAAGTTATGGGTGGGTAGGCCATCCTTCTCCCTCTCCGGTCCCCTCCGAGACCCGCCGTCATTACTTGTCTCGCATACGCCTTCTTGCTTGACGACGATGCCCCACCTGAAGATGGGCCGCCGCATATCGTATTTATGCGCATGACGGGTTTCGGGGGGTGAAGCTCTTCCCGCTCGTCGTTTGCCGGAGGGTCTGCCCTCCGTGCCCTTCGGTGGTTCCCCTCTTCCCGGTCAGGTCTCCGGGCTCCGACGAAGTCCCCCAAGTGGCCCGCCTGGATCAGCCGCTCGATTTCCCTTTTGAGGGTGAAGCAGTTGTCGGTGTCGTGGCCGTGGTCCCGGTGGTATCGGCAGTATTTCTTGAAATCTCTCCGGGCGGGGTCCGACTTCATTTCTCGGGGAGGCTCCGGCAGCAGTCCGGCCCGTGTAGCCGCGGCCATTACCTCAATCAAGGAGGCATTGAGTTGGGTGTAATGTGCCCGTAGGGGGCCTTCTTGTCTCGGGGCGACTCGAGGGAGCCCTTGGGCCGGAGCGAAATCGCGCGCCGGGCCAGGTCGGTCTTGCGGGCGGGGCCCGAGCGGTTCCCTCCTTGGTCGGGCCAGTTGGTCGCGGCCACGGTGCCCCTCTTCCTGCCTCGGCCGTGGGTGTGACCGGGGTTCGCCTTGGGGGGGTTTCGCCGGGGGGAATAAGGCCTTGGCGCCGAGAGTCTCTTCGGCCAGCGCATGTCTCTCCGCCATAGCTACCAACGCTTCATAGTCGGTCGGCGGATCCCGGAGCAGTGATTTGTGGAGGCTCCGAGTCCGCAGCCCCGTCTTGAAGGCCAGCATAAGCACTTCATCGCCACACGTCACCACCGCCCGTCTTTCCTCCTGAAAACGGCGGAGGTATCTACCCGTCGTCTCTCCCTCCCCTTGGACTATCGTGCTGAGATAGTCTAAGGGCTTCTTTTTTGTTCGCCCGGCCCGGAACTCTTGGCAGAACTTATGGGATAGTTCGCCAAAGCTCCCTACGGACCTCGCAGGCAAGCCGAAGTACCAGTCCAGCGCGGTGTCCCTCAGGCTTTGGGAGAAATGTCGGCAAAGGAACGCCTCATCCACGTCCTGGGCTTCCATCGCCCCCCGGTATTGTTGCACGTGCGTGAGGGGGTCGCCCCTCCCATTGTATGTGGCCAAGTGAGGGGGTTTGAACCTTACGGGCCTGGGGGCGGAAGTGATCCACCGGGCGAGTGGCGTGGCCTCCTCCGGGTAGGTCGGGCGATCCGGCGCATCCCCCCTCCGCCACTCGGGGGTCGGGCTTCAGTCGCGCCTCGGCCGCCGACGGTCCTCCGTCCCCGGGGAGTAGCCCGACGGTCTCCAGGCGGGGCTCCTTCCTTGGGCCGAGGATTCGACGGGTTGCGGGCTACGGTCCTCCCAGTGCCCACGCCTCCTGGCCAGCTCTCCTTGGGCCTCCATCCGTTCTTGATTCTCCCGAAGGAGTCTTTCACGCTCGGTGGTGAGGAAGCGTAGTTGCCGACAAACGGCTTCCTCGCGCAGGGTATCGGAGGGGTGGTGTTGGTGATGGGGGCCGCCCCCTCCAGGCGGGGACCTGTTCAGTAACGGGTCCCGCCCGTTCCCAGGCCGCCGGGCCGTCGTCGCCTCGTCCAGGAGTTCTCGGTTGCTCCTGTTCTCCATCCTCAGCCTCTCGCGCTCCTCGATGATGAAGCGAAGCTGGCGGCGGGCGGCCTCCTCTTCCTGGTAAGCCTTTCGGGTGGTCTCGGCCGCCTCGTCCAGACGCCTCTGCGCGGCGGCCGCCTCCCCCAGGCGCCTCCACCGCTGCGCGACGTCTACCTCCTCTTCCAGGAGCCTTTGCTGGGCCGCGATCTCCTCAGCGAGCCCCCTATGCTCCCCCTCCTCCTCGAACTGAGGGTGGAGGTTTCGCCTCACGTTCAGGGGCTCTGAGGGGCCGGGCGGAGGTTCCGTTCCAGCCGTCTGACAGCCTCCCCTGGCCTGAGCAACGGCCTCGACGCTCTTCAGGACGGCGGGGACTGAAGTGTGTTCGATCTCGGAGCCCATCCCCAGAAGGGGGTCGGACGCCGGGGTGATTTGTAGGGAGAGCGGTTCCTGTCCCACGGGATCTTTGCCGTGGTCCGGGTTCCGCGAGATCGGTATGGAATCTAACATGGGTGTGACCCTTCGTTCCCACAGACGGCGCCAATTGTTACGAGGTGGAACTCGCGTACAATGAATTTGTATTAATGGGAACCAAGGGCACGGTGGTTATATGGAGAAGGGGGTTTAGGTAGGCTATTTGACAAGCGATTAGTGGGGTGAAGAAGTCGATCTCGACGCCAGTGACGGTCGCGGGGCTGAATCTCGCCGGATGCGGCTGGACAAGGTTGAACGGCTGGGGGGTGACGCCGACTGGTGTTGATAGGCGAGCTCTCCTGCAACACGAACAACTCGTCAGAAGGGCTGGGTTGGGGGTTCAACCCTTAGCCCCTCCGATGCCTAAGTCAGTGATAGGGCTTAAAATGGGGGGCTGGTCACGCCGGTCTGACTAACGGTGTGTCGACCGCGCGTGGCGAGCTATAGGTGGGAGAACAAAGATATGGAAGACCTTTGCACTCGTGTGTGAATAGTTAAATGAAAGAGAATTCTGCAGCAACCTCCTTTTCGTAAGAGGAGGGGGGGGTATTTATACCTGACAGATGATGACTTGGCACGCTGAGCTGGCACGGTTGTCAGCGGAAGCTTCGGACAAGGACATCGGGAACAGGAGTTTCTGACCTGCCTCTGTCAGGCGGCGCAACGGCCAAGAGGTGCTTTTGTCGGGATGTCAGGGCCGAAAGCACCAACCACCGGTCAGGTCAGCCGCCTGGGGGTGCTTTGTCAGGCGGTCGGGTGACGTATGTGTCAGTTGTGCCTTTGTCCCAGGCTGTTTTTCGTTAGCGTCGAACTAAAGGTCTGGCTCATTTTAGGCACCGCGGTTCGCGGGAATCGGACGGGCCGTTCCGGTCGGGGGTAGTCCGGCCCGACCACGCCCGTCCGTAGGCCTGGCCTTGATACCCAAGCGTCCCCAAGCGCGCTACCCCGAGGGGCCGGGCGGCCGCGGTTGTTCGCCTCGGCCGGCTACAGTTGCTCGCCTCGGCCGTTTCGGGGGGGCGCCGTAAGGCGTGCCTATCTCCATGATGGCCCGGGTCCTCGGGTCGGCGGCCCTGATTGTTAAAGGGTGAGCTAAAGGGGTATGTTAGCGGATCCGGGCGGGAGTCGGGCTATTATGATCTTTAGGTCGTAACAATACCCCATTTGTCTTTGAGAATTAAGACAAGACAAAAATTGGCGTTCTCTCCACTCTCTCCAAACACAACCCGAAAGAAGAAGAGATCAAGTGGTATCTTTGCGGTGAAATCCATTCGGTTTCCTCAGGTGATTCCAAACACGATCCAGGCGACGCGCTACTCCTCTAATCCGCTGCGAAGGTGATGTGTTCATCTCTCCCGATTTCTTACAATTTGGAATTCCATTAAATTGATTCTTGCTATTATGTTTTTATAGCATGATTTACTTAATATGTAACAGTGATAGTCAAAAATTTATGTATCATGTTTCAATTTCATTAATTACTCTTGAAACTTCAAGCAAAATCTGCTCTCTTGGAAATCTGACATTCTGTTGCCTGTTGTTATTTGAATTTTGGTCACTGTAGCTTGAATTAGGTTTTGAAAAAATTATATTCATGTAGATCTTGAAGTTCTACCCCAAAATCATATAAATTTTGATATATGTTCAATTCAGAAATTAGGAGTAAAAATTCTATCTTTATAACATGTCTGTTTGATCTTCAGTCTTGACACAGTTTAGTAAAATTGACCTCAGTGCCTGCACACACAATGGAATTTTATGTTCTTGGTCTTGTTGGAAAGTTAACAATTTTATCTATAATTTCATCACAGTGCTTATATTTTGAATTTCTGGCTGCAACATGCTCAAAATTGGCTTTCAATACAGACCCTGAAATCTGTCTGAAAAATAGATTTGACAGACTTCACCAAATAATACACTATAAATCATCTACTTAATATTTTTGATTGAAATTTTATCTGTGAGTCCAGGACTAATATACTTACAACTTTCATTTAGGACATTTTGTCAAATTCTCAATGCAAACTGATGTTATATGGCCATGTATTGTCACTTTCTGCAAATTCCAGCAAGCTGAAACATTAGAGTGGTGATATGAATTGTGTAATGTTGTCAATTATACTCTTATTGTCCATGATTGTTGTTATTACATAAAAGGAAGTTTGATTGGTGTGATATGCTATTAGATTGCTAATGTGATTGAGATGTGGAACCTGATGCATACCGTGTGTTTGTGAAAATGCATAAGTGAATACAAATGCCAGAGATGTGAGAAATACTCAATCATAATGATATGAGATTTGATATAAACATGTAATGTTGGGCGCATGTCATGCATGGTACCATATGTGATGTGATGATGGGTTGATATGAATACGATAGAGGGCATGACATTTCGGTGCATGACCCATGTTGATATGAATATGGAATGTGATGCCATGCAACATGACTCCTTCATTACTAAAATGATAAAATGAAACTCTTGAATGTCTCAATCCTCTCTAAGGAGGGTGAGTTAGTAAAACCCGGGTTTAGGTGGGATTTGAGTAAATTGTGGATATGAGGCCTGGACTGAGAAGTTGGGGGAAATGATTATGTGATATGCGATATTTATACCCACTCGCCTTTACCGGGAGTGGAGGGAACATACGGAGGTTGTGTTATTGTGGGAGACCTCACTCCTGCCAAGGACGGGGGAGCTGAGAGGCCAAGTGTACAGTGCCCGTGTCCACTGCATCGTGTGCTATATTCACCCCAAATTTGGGGTGAGGTCCAGGTCCTGGTATCACACAGTTTATCCAAGTTCCAATTAATTCAATTACAAAATAATAAAATAAGAATTTGACATGTTACTCCTTCTGATGGCAGCACTTCCCCTTCCCTTTGCCTGCTTCTTTGTGACTCTGTGTCATACCTCAGGGACTTGTACTTATCTTATTAGATAATGTTTGCGTGCACACTTGTGTTATTATTATTATTATTCGTGCTAACCCATTTCTTGCAGCAGCTCGACATTGGACCGCAGGTATGATCCTCTTACTTGGCCATTTATCTTTTGCTATATTACTTAGTTTACATGTCTTATTTCTCTTGCCTTGCCATGTGGATTGATAACCCTAAGACGATGTTCCAAATCCAAGTTGGCTCCTACTGGGGCATGCATTGACGTGCTCCTCTCTATTTTTCCAGGTAGCAGGGGTAGCATGGTTGGTGGTGACTTGGAGTTGGGTTTCAGGGGTAACCTTTGGTGTGAGCTGTAGTTTGTATTGTGCCTCGTTGTCTTGGGAGGTGGAGAGTGACCGTGTATATGTAGTGATGTACCTGGACGATGTATATAAATGGAAGTTGTTATATATATAATGTTGTTGTTGTTTTATGTTATTTCTAATGTTGTTGATATTATGGTGGAGCTTCACTTGTACTATCCCAGCATGTGAGCAGTGGCCTGCATGTTCTGTTTCTTCCTTTCCTCTCTTTTTCCTCTCTTATCACCCTCACTCTTCAGGATATTTGGAAAAAAAATTAAATGCCGGGTATTCTTGGGAACGGGGCGTGACAGAGGAGCTTAAGAGAGTTTTGGGGGCTCATCTTCTTCAAGCTTTGCAAGATTTGTGCTTTCTTTCCCCTTTTGTGTATTAATTTTAGTTTTGCATTGTAATATATTGGATGATGATTTTAGAGATAAAAATGTCGTCTTTTTCATGATGCTTGGCTAGATCTCTGTGTATGTGGTTGTGATTCACTTTAGGTTGATGTTAATTTGAGTTTTATTTGATCTCTTGCACTTTCATGCTTAGGTCTAGGGAATTGTTACTTCCTACATTGTTGTATGTGATCACCGAAAAGATTTGATCACCAAGGGGATAATATCGGGAGGTCCCTCTTGTTTATTTTCATGTTATGGAATCGATGATGCTATAGCTCACTTTAGAGCACTTTTTATTGTTGCGCTTACACGTTAATCCAAGTGGGTTCTTCCGATTGCGCATACCAAAAGGATGTGTAGTTGAGTTATATTGTGAGATTCATTCCCGTTTGGGGCATTTTTCGATCACGCACACCTGGACGGGATCCGTGATTGAGTTATATTTAGGGACATTAGAGCTTTGATTAGCATCGACCCGAGTAAACCCACAACCCATACACATCCTCCTCGCCAGTCTAGGTCCTTATCTTGTTTCCATCCCTAGCTGTGGTGGAGTAGGTTGAGAGATTCACTCACATTTTCACACTCATATCCACCCAAATTTGTAGGTGAGACGGCACTCTTCTTGCCATTACCACCTTCCTTTATCGATCGAGCTTGGGATTGTAGAACGACTTGTCCCTGTGATTCGACCCTGGACTCACCAGGATTTACTACTTGATGACATCATATCCTTGGGAATAGTGCACAACATATTGCATCCGTCAAGTTTTTGGCGTCGTTGCAGGGGACAATGGTTTTTGCATATTTCATTTTTGATTGATTTTGGATATGTTGGTGTGACACTACCATCTCATTAGTGTAGAATCTTTTTTCTTCTTATTTTTCGTTTATTGATTCCTTTGTATTTTTTGTTTTTTTCTTTATAAAAAATTCAAAAAATGGTGCTTAACGGCATAAATTTTTTGTTGATGCACATTCCTCTTCTGTGCGCAGTGCCAAGTCATTGAAGCTCAAAATTACTAGCTTTGCTCAAAATGATGGTGAATCCTTCTATCAGGCCTGGAGGAGATTCACGAATTTATTAAGCAGTTGTCCACGTCATGGTTTCACGGTGGCCCATCTCTTCCAGTTCTTCTACATGGGATAGCAGGAGCAGATGCATGACTTCATGGTGACGTTGGGCGATGGAGCTTTCTTTGATAGGTCGCCTAGGGATGCTTGGGAGTACTTGAAGTCCATGGAGGATGTTGCACACCTATTAGATGAGACTTCAGGGAGCAAGCCATTAGTGCCACATTGCGATGACACTGAAGTATACTTGGATCAAGGAGAGTCAAGCATGGACGCACCCTTGCAACCCTTGGCCAATGAACTTCAGAAGCTTATCCAGACACATGAGGCTCAATCCCAACACTTTCAGTGAGGCTTGCAAACTCGAGTTCAGCAGATTTGACAAATCCTAGCGAGTCTTGAATGTTTGGCCTCCAGCTTGAGAAAAGGTAATCCAATCAACCAAAAATTTTAATATCTGATTTGGATTCTTTTTCTATTGCAGGAGATGTGTGCAAAGAAGGAGAGGACGAGCATATAATTTTGGATGAACAGGAGGATGAGACTGGTAGGGACGCAAGCTCAGATCTCATCTTGATGGAGCCTGAACCATGTTGTCCCCCAGTTTTTTCCCAACATCCTACTTTCCTCTCTCTCTCTCTCGTGGTCGTGCATCATAACGAAGATGGTGCAAATTCTTCAGGGAGTTTTCGCCACCACGCTTTACATTCATTAATTTATTTTAATGATTATATTTGGTGAAACTTTGTTGAAAGACAACAGTGCTCCCTTTGTATTGACGCAACCTCTCTCTCGCATGTCATAGTGAAAGAATTCAAGGATGGAGCACTTGTGGTTGTGTTGCTGGGATCCGAAGTGATTTGTGGATGGAAGACGCTTGCCGAGGAGCGCAAAGAACTATTGGAGCACCTTCCTCCTCATCTGGACATCTGTGATCCGCTTTTCGACCCCGGCATGTTCTTTCTAGTAGCGTAGAATTTTATTTATGCATTATATCTTTATGCTTTCTAGGTTAGTTTCAATTTCAATAAACATATACTCTTTCAACATTGAGGACAATGTTTGCCTTTAGTTGGGGAGAGCGTATTAGGTGGTTTTAGGATTTTTAGTTGCTTGGTTGCTTTTGTTTAAAAAAATTTTAAATAACATCACCCAAAACTTTACATGCATATCATTTTTGTCCTCATTGTCCCTACGCCGCTAGTTTTGTTGCTTAGTCCATTGTATGCTTCATTTTCATGCATATTTTTGGATTGAAACGTTCAATTCAAACTCTTGAGTTGTAATTGGCTTGTGTTTATTGTTTTCTTCATAAAATCACTTTTAATATACTATTCATGAAACTAGTGCATAATTCGAAGAATTTTGTTTTCAAGATGATTTAGATTAGTTTTGTGCAAACTTGGCGATTAATGAGTTGGATTGAGTACATATTGTATATTGGTTTTCAATTTGATGGGATTTGGTCATGGACATATACTTGGTTATGCTTAAGGAGTGATTGGTTGGTGTGTTGAATCATATAAAAAGAGAGAAAAAACAGTATAAAAAGAATAAGTGCATCGTTCTTCAAGTTTTGTTGAGTAGCTGGGTCCTCGTGCCTCAAGAAGCATTGGGGATTCGCGTCGAAAGACATGATTTAGGGAAGTGCACGAGAAAAAGAAGAAGGATTAAATATGAATCCTTTTTGATTCGAGCTATTAGGACATGTGTCCCTCTTATCGATTTGGGAGTCATCGATCGAAAATTTATTTGGATCATTCTAAGTTTTATATACAAAAAATAAAAGAAAAAGAATGAATAAACATAAGCCACATATCCAACCTCTATGAGTTGGGAAAACTATGTGCTGTTTTTGGCCATATTTTTGAAAATTGTGATACTATGATACGCCATTGCGCGTTAATATCAATGAATGCAAAACATTACTTGTGCTTTATTGGTTTGAGCCAGATTGAAGTGTTGTTCATGTATTTGCTCTCTTTTATGAGTTGGTATATTAAATTTGAGATTATGTTGAAAATTTTCTATTTGCCATGAATAATGTGGAGTTCGATGTGTGCTTTGTTGAGATTCTGATTTTGTCGCTTGCTTTGCTAGGGACTAGCACAAAACTAGTTGGGTGTGTGTGATTAGATTTTAATATTGCATATGTTACCCCTCATTAGATGTCATTTTGTGCATAATTTGTGTTCGTTTTGGTTCCGATACACGAATTTTGATTATATCTCTTAATATTGGAGCTTATCGTTTACTTATACATAAAACATAATTTTTATAGCTTATTGCCGTCTTTATCTTTGTCTTTTATTATTTTTCAGTTGAAGGTCGCGAAGTCCCGATTTCAACGCATATTTTTGCGGATTTTTCTGAGGTCGGAGCAATTTTCTATATTTTTTGGAAGACAAGATGGCATTGCTGAAAATTTCTGCTGATTTGGGCTTACTTTGTGGGTTTGGGCGTGCGGATCCGACCCGTTTGGCCTCTTTACAGACCCGAATTGCTGGAGCTATGTTTTAAGGCAAATTTGGGGTTGTTTTCAGCCCCATCTTTTTCTTCCTCACATCACTAACCAGGGTTTGGGTCCATGGCTTGGATTTATGGCTTGGAGGCGCTCAAGAGAGTTTTGGGGGCTCATCTTCTTCATGCTTTGCAAGATTTGTGCTTTCTTTCCCATCTTGTGTATTAATTTTAGTTTTGCATTGTAATGTATTGGATGATGATTTTAGAGATAAAAATGTCGCCTTTTTCATGATGCTTGGCTAGATCTCTGTGTATGTGGTTGTGATTCACTTTGGGTTGATGTTAATTTGAGTTTAATTTGATCTCTTGCACTTTTATGCTTATGTCTAGGATATTGTTACTTCCTACATTATTGTATGTGATGGGTGAAAGGATTTGATCACCTAAGGGATAATACCGAGAGGTCCCTCTTGTTTATTTTCAAGCTATGAAATCGATGATGCTATAGGTCACTTTAGAGCACTTTTTATTGTTGCGCTTACATGTTAATCCAACTGGGTTCTTCCGATTGCACATACCAAAAGGATGCGTAGTTGAGTTATATTGTGTTCTTCATTCCCGTTTAGGGAATGTTCCGATCACGCACGCCTGGAAGGGATCTATTATTAAGTTATATTTAGGGACATTAGAGCTTCGATTAGCATCGACCCGAGTGAATCCACAACCCATACACGTCCTCTCGCCACTCTAGCTCCTTATCTGATTTCTATCCCTAGCTGTAGTGGAGTAAGTTGAGAGATTCATTCACATTTTCACACATCTACCCACACAATTTTGTAGGTGAGACTGTACTCTTCTTGCCATTACCTTCCTTTATTGATCGAGCTTGGATTGTAGAACGACATGTCCCGGTGATTCGATCTTGGACTCATTAGAACTTACTGCTTGACGACCTCTTGTCCTTGTGAGTAATGCGCAACATTTTGCACCCGTAAGGTAAAGGTGGACTGGGTGGTATATGACTATTTAAAGATGTATCAGATAATGGTGGAGCCTGAAGGAAGGATAAGTCAGAATTTATGGTAGGTGAAAAGTATGATACTGTAACGACTGCTTTTCATGTATCTGGATTTAATATAATATAATATTTGTTTTGGTGGATTTTCTCCTCATGTGTGGTTTTCGTCTCCGTAGCTTTCATTTTCGATCGTTTCGTCGTGATTTCTCGTTTCTTCCTTAGGATCATCGATTTCGAAGTATGTCATTCGTGACGGACTTCATAACGGTCGTATCTTACTATTAGATCAAGCCTAGGAGTCTTAGGAATCGATCCCGGGGCCCCGCGCTCCGTATCGGAACTTTTTGTGCTCATTAGCCGGTATAAGAAGGGGCATCGACCGACTAGATGACGATCCAGTCGGTCGGCAATCCTTCTTGGACCGACTAGTTGGCATTCTAAATTTCTCAGGAGTTACTGTTTATCGTTAGTCAGTCTAAGAACGTTGGTTGACCGACTAGGTTGTAAACTAGTCGGTCGGCAATGCTTCTTTAACCGACTAACACATCATCTTATTTTTGTATCAGTTACTGTTTACCCTTAGTCGGTCTAAGAACGTTCATCGACCGACTAGATGCTAAACTAGTCGATCAGTACTTGTTCATGGACCGACTAACTCTAAATCCTATTTTCGTTCAGGAGTTACTGTTTACACTTAGTCGGTCTGCGTTGGTCGACCGACCGACTAGTTGCCAAACTAGTCGGTCAGTGGTTGCTCTTTGACCGACTAACCAGTGTTGAAACCCTAATTTCTGGGCAGCCGCCAGCCCAACCTATTTAAACCCAACCCAAACGTTTTCTTCTTCCCCAACACGACCCAAAACCCTAAAATCTTCCCCTTTGAGCCCCCATCTTCCTCCAAGCTTCAATCCTTCATTCCAAGCCCTAAATCCATCATCCAAACCATCCATCCACTCTATCTACCTCTCATCTTCCCCAAAATCTCACCAAATCCATCAAAATCCCCAAATCCCCCAAAACCCTAGTTTCCCCAAACTTCCCCAATCTTTTCCAGATCTGATCATAGGGTTCTCCGGAGTGTTTCTTCCGCCTCCTCTCGGTAAGAAATCGATCTACCGTTGTTTTCATAACCTATTTATATTTTTATGAAACCCTAATAAAATTTCTTGTTGTTTGATGATTGTTCCCCCATAACAGCGATTTCCCCGTAGATTGGCATCCGTGTGGCGAAGTGGTCGTCATCCCCGGTGCTAGGCAAGTGAAACTTGACACTTAGGGTTTAGGCCATGTTTTAGGCCATTTGCTTGTTGTAGGCGTAAAAGAGGCTAGGCGACGAAATGATACTCACCTAGGCGCAAATTGGGGAACTAGCTTGACAACGAAGCTAGTTCCGACACATATAGCATGTTGCACAATTTCCATGTCATGTTTACTTTCCATTAACGGTACACAAATTAATTGTCATGTCATTGCATTCCTTAAGTGTTTCTGTGATTGCGTAGCTTCGCTACAATGCTTGTGTTCCTGGCTCGTGTTCCAGAAGCGGGCCATGTGTTGGTTGATAGCCAATGCCCGAATTGCGTGTTTCCGGCTAGGCGCACCCCTACGCCAAATGGTTAAGAATGCGAGCTCATTGTACGGGGCAACCCCAGGCTCACTAGCTGAGCTCATTGTGCGGGGACCCAGGCTCCATTACGTGTGGGTATTGGGGGTAAGAGTTAAGCGACCAATCAACTGGGAGTCTGCCCGATCAGCAACTGCAGTGGTAAGGCGTAAACTCTGGGTTTTGGGGTAGTTGTTAAGCGGCCAATCAGCGAATGTGAAACCATTCAGCTGTAAGGCGTAAACAACTACAAACAACGTGAATAGTGAATTGATTGATATTGATAGTAGCTTGGCTACTCTTGTCTTGTCCCGATGATTGTTCCCTTGTACAAATTGTCTTGCCATGTTTCAATAGTGCACTCATGCTATAACTGACATGTCATGCATACTATAACTGCTAGGTTGCTAGTTGCCTTACTTTCAGTTTCCTTGCCCAAGTCTTTTAGACTTGCTGACATGTGCCCCTTTACTCTTTTGGGTGACACATGTTAGATCCTGATCCTGAGTACCTTGTTGAGGACGAGGTGTTTGATGACGCCGAGCCCGAGCCTGTGTTTGACGGGGAGTACGTGGACACTGGGGACCAGTCCTAGTGTCTTCGTTGTGTTTTACTTTTGTTTAGACAGTTGTTTTGTTATCGGTGCGTAGCACCTATACTTTGTTGTCGTTTCTTTTGTTGGCCTTGTTCTGGGCCTTTAGACTCTTTCTTTTAGCCTGGTGGCTTTTCTGGATGTTGGACTTATTTTCATGTTGGACAATATTTGAGATGTGAGATTTTATTTCAGTCTCTCCTTGTATTATTATTGTTGTTCCGTTGTGGTTACAGGGACCTGCTTATGTTTTATTTACGCTTATCGGGTTTGGGGCTTCACAGCTCCACTCTCGTGCGGACCTTTTCACGTCTCGCCTCCATTTTAGGGAAGCGGGTCGTGACAGATACATTCTCAAGAAACATGACATGCCGATAGATGCGAAATCGACGACTAGTGTGATCATAGCAACGGTAGCTGTTGTAACTTGGACTATAGTCTAACATGATACAAAGAACCAATCATGTAAATAATTTATCGTGTTCATTGGGTGGAAGTAATACAAAACAAACAACCAAACACTCTAAGCAGGGAATAGTCAAATTTAGATGAGGGTAATCGAGAGAATGGACATGTGTCTAGAAATAAAGAAGATGATGTGATATTAATAAGGATAACTGCAGTAAAAAGAGCTTCTGCCCAAAATTGTCATGGAACAGAAGCGCTAAAAAAAAGAGCACGAGTTGTTTCAATAATGTGACGACGTTTTTGTTCAGCGACCCCATTTTGGTCTGGTGTATAAGGACATGATTGTTGAGCTAAAGTACCATGAGTTCTAAGAAGTGCTTGCATTGATGAAGACACATATTCACATGCGTTATCTGATCTAATTTTTTTATTCTTTCTTAAATTGGGTGTAAAGCATGGCAGTAAAATTTTGTAGATATTGTAAAGTTCGACACGAGATCGCATGAGGTAAACCCAATTATAACGAGAAAAGTCATTAATAAAGGTTACATAATATCGGTAACAAAAAATAGATGCGATAGGAGCAGGTCCTCAAATATTAGAATGGATTAAATCAAAAGGTTCGGCAGAAATATCATCATGCATCACAAAAGGTAATGCAATTTGTTTGGAAATATGACACACGGTACAATTATACTTATTTTGGGAAAAAGGATCCTAAAACACCAGATTCACCTAGATTTTTGAGACGAGAGCTTGAAATATGACCTAACCGACGATGCCAAAGAAAAGAAGTAGAGTAACCAAACCCAATAGCGGAAGTGGGGAAAATGCAGTCGTTCAAGCTAAGAAAGTCCATTCACTTTACGACCTATCCCAATCCTCCGGCCGCTGTAAGTGTCCGGCACAATACACGAAGTAGCATCAAATGAAATGGTACAACCAGAATCAGCACGCTGACTAACAGCAATAAGATTCATGGTAAGCTGAGAAACATACAAAATAGATGATATAGTAAGCGGAATGGAAGTGTCAGAAGTAAAAGTAATGTCACCATGCATAGTGACAGCCGAAGGAGTACCATTAGTAGTGTATATAGAAGAATACGTCATAGGAATGCAATTTTGTAGTATGGAAGAATTTGAGGACATGTAATGAGAGGCACCTGAGTCAAAGATCCAAGGAGATGAATTACCCAAGGTGGCAGCAAGCGCAACAGTATCATAGATTAATGAATTTCCAGAAATACCAAGGTTTTGAGCTACAAGGTTAGCTATTTCAAAGATCTGCTGAGGTGTGAATATAGGAAGTTCATGCGATGGTTGTGAAGTATGAGACATATGAGAGGGGGCTGATGCAGCAACTGAATTTTTCTAATGAGATCCTCGATTTCGAGATGGGAAATCCTTTGACCAATGACCCTTGAGTTTGAAAATTGGGCATGGTATTGGTGGTGGCGTGGCAGGGGATCCTGGTTTGAATCCTTTAAAGCGAGATTGTACATGAGAGTGAATGATTTGGTTAGTGTTATTAGGTGGAGGACGAAAGTGTGCGGTAAGTACAGAGTCCGGTGAGTTGTGGAGGATGATGTAGCAGGGTGAAGAATACGAAGTCGTGTCTCTTCAAAAGTGAACTGTGCAACAACATCAGCAAGTCGAGGGAGTGGACTTCTGTAATGACCCTAATTCCTATATACGCGTATTTGTACGTATTTTTGACGTAGATACGTCTGTATATTTTTGGGAGTATGCCCGTATTTTTCTTTAATTATTTTGGTGGAGGAATTATTTTTAAATAGATTTAAAGCCATTATTGATATTAGAAAATACGGGTATTTGGAAGAAATACTATGTATTTAAGGAGTATGGTGTATTTCACCATGTATTTTCATTTTCCTAAAAATTTTAAATTTTAAATTTTGCTGCCATGACACCTAGTATGGCAATGTGTCATGTGGTTAGCTTTAGCTAAGACACTTGGCTCACTTTTTGACTAAATGAGAGGTGGAGAGGATTTTAGGAATTCCTAAGAACTAGGCATGAAAAACAAAATCAAATGAGGAAAAAAATCTCATTTCCTCTCCCTCACTCCCCCAAACCTGGCCGAAATTGAACTCCCCCCATTTCCCCCTCTTTGCTTCATCTTCCTCCATCAATTTCCCTTCCAAATAATCCCCTCTTCCATCACTTAAAGCCCCAAAAATTTCCTTCTCATTTCAACACCAAAATTAGCCCAAAAATCCAACATTTTGAGACCAAAAATTGGAGGTTGGAGAAGAAGATTAGGGAACTCTCCATCAAGGACTAAGAAGGGCCAAAGATTTAATTTGGAGGACTTTTACAAGGTAGGAACCCTAAACACTTAGTAGAGTTTAGTTAAGGAATGGTTTTCTCATGAATTTAGTAAATGAAATAATTTGGTGTTAAAATTATGATGAGTTTCATATGTTGATTTAGTAAGCTAATGTTAGCAAATTTTAGTTTTTGTTATGATTCATATGTTAGTAAGAATCAATTTTTGTACTCATTTGTTGCATGAAGTTTCTTGTAGTTTCAAATTAATGTGCTTGTTCTCATGATGGTTAATACTCAAGATTAATATTAGTAAATCATGTTGTAAAATGGAGAGAATAAGAATTATGTTAGCTTGCTAAAAATAATGCTAATTGGTAGTTGTGATGTGTAGAGAATTGTTCACATGCTAGTTTCAATTTTAATATGAAGTTGCAAGTATGTAGTTGTAATTGTGTATGATATATATTGAATATTATCCCTTTTTGTAAGTGGAATTATGTTGAGGATTTGTAATTGTCATCATCTTATTCTCATGCTAGTATTGACATGTTAATTATGGCTTTTAAACATGTTAGAACTAGATTTAGAAAGGAAATTAGTTGCTGGAATTTTTGTTTCAGCAGAACAGTAACTTGTAAAATTCGTATAAAATAGTAGAAAAATCAGAAAAATAAAATTAAGACACTACAAAAAACTAGAGAAAATTTCCTACAACTTTGAAGAGAGGCCGAGAGCCAACTCTGACTGCAATTAGTTTAACAGAGCCATTCTTTCTGGTGTGACAGTTTTGGGCAGATTCATGTGTTAAATTGCTTAGAAATTTTAATGTTGTATTTTATCTTGAGTTGAATTTGATCATGTTGGTGAAACATCATTAATATGCTCTTGTGATGTGTCCTTATGATGATGCTTCATATGTTATGATTCATGAAGAAAATTATGATGATGAAAAATTGTGAAGTATGAAACGAAAACAGTAGTCGAAACCGTTAAAGAATCATTGCTAAAACAATGATGTATTATGTCTAAAAACTGAGAGTGAGGTTGAGAGTTGACATCGGTGTTCTCGTTCCATTCTTGAAATGGGTGAGACTTTAGATGTGGGTTTGGGGGAAACACGGGTAAATTGTATGTGTTAAGGAGCGGACGTAGTATGATTTCTCACTCACTTCGTCACTCCCGTAAGGGGGAGTTGACTAGAGTTAGAGAGGCCACCGGTGCGCTCGTGACGCACCAGGACGGTAAATGATGGTTTTCTCCGTTTGTCAGACAGAAAAACCGAGATGAGTCTCACTCCGGTACCTTGTCCAGTCGGGTACGGATTTACGAGAGGTCCCTCCAGTGCTCGTGTCGCTGGAGTGGTACCACCTTTCACCCACTCTGGGTGAAGTCCGCTCTCTTAGCAGCCTATGGTTTATCCGGGTTCCAAATACAGAACAACATTTAATTTTACTTAATTTAATCATTTGTTACTTCAGTTCTGTTCACTGTTGTTTATTTTCAGTACTTATACTCTGTTTTTAATTTCTGCGTAAACATGTGATGATGTGACACTTGTAGTTAGTTAGTTAGTTAGGAAGACCAGTTCTAAACTGGGTTCTACTAGGGTGTTAGGAGTTCCTACTGGGTCACGCGTTGACGTGTCCCATCCCGTGGTTTACAGGTGCGAGACCTGAGCAGTCAGCGGGTGTCCCGGAGCCGAAGGCCGATACTTGTACAGCTGAGGTAGAGCCTACGGGCGACCTCATTCAGTTAGACTTCCCGAGTTTAGATTAGCGGGTGTGTTGTACCAGGTGGACTTTTGTACTTTTGGGTTGGAGGTTTCTACTTTTGTTGTACTCGCTTTTTGTACCCCCTTTTGTACAGCTGATGTATGTATGTATGTATATGGACTTATGTGATGTAATGTAACTTCTGTGTTGTTGCATTTACTTTTCAGTACTGCGTTTTAATTTCTGTTGGAGCAATTTTCTTTTCTCAGTGTACTATTCCAGTGTTATTGCAGTGGCCTACTCATTTATTTTATATTCAACCACAAAAAATGCCTAGTATTATTTAGATAAGAGGGCTTGAAGCTTGAGTTTGAATACTACGGTGACCTCGTCAGCTATGCTCCCCGTACTTGGGTGAGCGGGACGTGACAGGTTTTTGTGGTGGCCCATGCAGGTTTGCTCGCACTACGATACACATAAGATAGTACAAGTAAGCTCCAACATTATAATTCGCAATTTTGGTACTGAATGTTGTTTCCATGTTCATTCTTGCAGAATGGATCCGGGGAATGGATCGTCCGAGAACAGGACCCCTGCTTCTGATGCTGCTTCGTCTGAGGCTTCCCTGATGGGGAAGATTCTGATAGGGATTTTGGAACATATGCAGCAGATGGAGGATAGGGTGGCTAGTGGTGTGCCACCGAAGCCAGTGGGTATCGGGCAGTTTAGAGCTTTGCACCCGATGTCCTTTTCGGGCAAGGAGAGTCCTCTAGAGGTGGACGAGTGGATTAAGCATTCTGAGGATGATTTGGAGGCTATTGGATACCCGAGAGATAAGTGGGTGGATGCCGCGAAGAGACAGCTGACACATCAGGCACGAGATTGGTGGGATGCTCAGGAGCTGCATTTGACTAAGCCGATCTCTTGGGAGAAGTTTAGAGAGCTGTTTGAGGCTCAGTACCTGCCAGAGACGAAGAAGGATGAGCTGAGGTTGAGGTTTGAGCACCTGTCTCAGGGTAGACGGAGCGTAGATGCTTATGATGCAGAGTTTTCACTATTGAGCAAGTTTGCTCCGGAGTTGGTGCAGTCGGAGACCACCAGAGCTAGACGATTCAGGATGGGGTTGGACCCTGAGTTCAGAGCAGCGATGTCGACCCAGGTGTTGCTTACATACAGTGCCGTATTGGAGGCGGCCAGGATGCATGAGACGCACCTGAAGAGTGCAGGTAGAGGTCCAGCAGCTTCTGAGAGGCGCCCTGTGGGTCAGCAGAGGAGTTTCCTGAGGCCCACTCAGACCACTCAGTTCAGGAGGCCTGGAGCTCCACCAGCATCACAGCGGCGTCAGCCTTGTGGATTTTGTGGGAAGACTGGGCATGAGCAGCGGGATTACAAGTTTAGGCATGGGCGATGTTTTACCTGTGGTCAGTCAGGACACATCAGTAGGCAATGTCCTCAGCAGGGACAGACTTCAGGTTCTGGGGCACCAGTGGCAGTCCGGCCTGTGCAGCAGCAGCAGAGGACCCTTCCGCCGGCTCCACAGAGGCTTCCACTGCCAGCTCCACCAGCGCCTAGTGCAGTGACTCAGAGAGGACCACCTAGGCCTCCGCAGCAACAGCAGACCCCCAGGAGAGCGGCGCCGAGGCGTCAGGCTTTCACCATGTCGGCTGTCGAGGCAGAGGACACCGGTCGAGTGATTACTGGTACCCATTTCTTTTCAGAGTTGAATGCTTTGTTATTTTTATTATAGTATGTTATGTTTGTGGTTGTGACTAGGATGTTTAGATTCTTATGTTAGTTTATGTTTATCCTCTTAGGTGTTATTAGAGTTGCTTCCTTCCCTGCCTTGTCACTTTTTGATTCGGGAGCATCCCATTGCTTCCTGTCTCAACAGTTTGTGACTAGGAATTCATTAGTAGTAGACTCCTTTGCATCTAGTTGGAATATCCATACAGGAAGTGGAGTGATCCGCAGTTCTTCGGGATACCGACAGTGTCCTGTTGAGATTTGTGGACGTAGGCTGTATGCAGATTTCTTAGTGATGGAGATGCCTCATTTTGAAGCGATGTTTGGGATTGATTGGTTAAGGATGTTCTATGCCACTATAGATTGTAGACTCAAGAAGATAGTGTTTCAGATTCCTGATCATCCAGAGTTCGAGTTTCTTGGTGGTAGTAGTTCCCTTGGACCATTGAAGTTTAAGGTCAGTCCAGTAGAAGTGATGATGGAGATGGATGCTGAACCTGTATTGCCGAGGGTAGTCCGGGACTTTCCTGATGTCTTTCCAGACGATATCTATGGACTTCCTCCGGATAGATCATTGGAGTTCACCATCGATCTGATTCCAGGCACTCAACCGATTGCGAAGGCTCCATACCGTATGGCTCCTCCAGAGTTAGCAGAGCTTCGTAATCAGTTGAAGGATTTGTCAGAGCGTGGTTTGATTCAGCCAAGTGTTTCGCCATGGGGTGCGCCAGTGCTTTTGGTGAACAAGAAGGATGGATCTCGACGGATGTGTATCGACTACCGGGAGTTGAATAAGGTTACTGTGAAGAACAAGTATCCTCTTCCTAGGATTGATGACATCTTTGATCAGCTGGGTGGATCTCGTGTGTATTCAAAGCTGGATTTGAGAAGTGGGTATCATCAGGTGAAGGTCAGAGGATCAGATATTCCGAAGACTGCATTTAAAACCCGATATGGTCATTATGGGTTTTTAGTGATGCCTTTCGGTGTTACTAATGCACCAGCTACATTCATGAGGTTGATGAACCAAGTCTTTTATGAGTAATGGATAAGTTTGTGGTCGTCTTCATAGATGATATCTTGGTGTACTCGAGATCAGAGGAAGATCATGATGAGCATCTGAGGATAGTCTTGGAGACTCTGAGGCAGCACCAGTTATATGCTAAGTATAGCAAGTGTCAGTTTTGGCTGACCAAGGTAGCTTTTCTGGGACATGTTGTATCTGGTGATGGGATAGCTGTAGATCCAGAGAAGGTTGCTGCAGTAGAGAAGTGGCCAATTCCTAAGTCAGTAATAGAGATTAGAAGTTTCTTGGGATTAGCTGGGTACTATAGGAAGTTCATCAAGGATTTTTCTAAGATCGTTGCACCGATGACTCATCTAACCAAGAAGAATGTTGCTTACAGTTGGTCAGAGGAATGTCAGCGAGCATTTGATGAACTGAAACATAGATTGATAACTGCGCCTATCCTGACGATTCCAGACCGTTCGGGTGGATATGAGATTTACTGTGACGCGTCAGGCATAGGATTGGGGTGTGTTCTCCATCAGCATGGTAGGGTAGTAGCTTATGCTTCTAGATTGTTAAAGACACATGAGAGGAACTATCCTACGCATGACTTGGAGTTAGCAGCAGTGGCATTTGCATTGAAGTTGTGGAGGCATTTTCTTCTGGGTGAACGTGTAAAGATATACACAGATCACAAGAGTTTGAAGTACATGTTCACTCAGAAAGAGCTGAATATGCGGCAGTGCAGATGGCTTGAGTTGATGGCTGATTATGATGTCGACCTTCAATATCACCCTGGGAAGGTCAACGTAATGCCTGATGCTCTTAGTCGCATGCTGACAGTGATGATGTTGACAGCTCAGAGAGAACTTCGGGGTGATATTCGACAGTTGGAGATTGAAGTTGTCTTACCTGGTTCATCAGTGATGATGATGAACTTGCAGGTTCAATCTGATTTAGTTGAGAGGATTAAGGCAGCTCAGTCTGGAGATGCAAAGTTGAAGAAGATTCGAGAGCAGACAGAAGCCGGACTTCGTAATGATTTCTGTATTCATGAAGATGGATCTCTGCGTTTTGGGAGCAGGATCTATGTGCCATCAGGTGACATTCGGGATGAACTGTTGAAAGAAGCTCATAACTCACCTTATTCTATCCATCCTGGAGGCACCAAAATGTATCGTGATCTGCGACAAAATTTTTGGTGGCACGACATGAAGCGTAGTGTGGCTAGAAGTGTAGCTTCATGTATGACACGTCAGCAAGTCAAGGTCGAGCATCAGAGAACGGCAGGACTTCTGCAGCCTCTTCCAATTCCAGAGTGGAAGTGGTAGCATGTGACGATGGATTTTGTAACTGGCTTACCTCGCACTTCTCGAGGACATGATGCTATTTGGATAATCGTTGACCGATTAACCAAATCAGCTCACTTCATACCTTTTCGAGTGGGCCAGTCGACGGACCATCTTACTAAGAGATATATGGATGTGAGATTCATTGTTTTGTTTCTGTCTGTTAATTGTTGGTTTAGATTCTGATTAGACATGTATACAGGAAATCGTGAGGCTTCACGGAGTACCTGTAAGCATAGTTTCCGACCGTGACACAAGGTTTACGTCTCACTTTTGGAGAAATCTGCATACTAGCTTGGGAACTCATGTAACGACCTGAATTTTTCCAAAACATTTAAGCTAAATATTTAAAGTAATTTCATTTTAATAAGACATTTTGTAATGGTTGATCAGGAGTTTTAAACGGATTTCAAACATTCTTATAAAAATATTTTGAAACACTAGACTTATTATAAATTATTTCAGCAATTGCAGATTTCCTCAAATACTCAAAACATTTCTGTTAAAATTCATCTTCCAAAATTACCGTTTTGATTCGACGAATTTATTTTCTATACAAACGTCTTCAAATCAATTTCAAACTTCTACAGTAGCCTCCTATGATCATTTAGGGCTCCCCACATTAATTTCGTAATTTTCTGATATCATTTCAATAGAGAACCCACATACCTGTTTTCTAAACGTTTTGGCCAAAAACTAGTATCCCCGTAGCCCAAACCCTGAAACGGACTTCGTATTCACGATCCTCGTGACGATACGAACCCGTGGGTATGTTTTCGTAATTTTTCGGACACGTTTGCTAGTAGGGGCAAAATTGTAAATTCGTTACAATTTATACCGCTACCATCACAAATTACCCTAGCTAATTACTAATTACCTTAACCTAATTGACTATTCAATTACCCTAATCATGTCTAAAACGTGGGAAGAGACACGTTTAGACATTTCCTAACTTAGTCTAAAGTTCTACCAAACATCATTTATTACTCACCTAATGAATTAATTACCCTTGACTAAATTACTAATCTTAACCTTATTTAAACCCCATCATCCTCAGCTAAACCCTAAGGCTCTCACCCTCACCCGTACGTGTTCTCTCTCTCTTTCCCCCTACCCGTTCGAAGCCCGTAACCCATCCCACCTCTCTCTCTCTCTCTCTCTCTCTCTCTCTCTCTCTCTCTCTCTCTCTCTCTCTCTCTCTCTCTCTCTCTATTTTGTTGCCGAAATAACCCAACCCGTCACATCCGCTCTCAAACGAAGCCCGAGCAACGACCATGCGCACGCCGCCACCCTCATTCTCTCCGACAAGAACCCGTCCACGCTCCAAGATCGCCGTGACCCCTGCACACACCACCCTCGCTCCGAGCGTCGACACCGCCGCAGCGCCTAGAGCTCCGACGACCCTGGGCTTCACCTCCAAGCACCCTCGCTTCGAAGCCACCTCGTACACCCCTCCGACAACCCACGACGGCGCCCCACGCTCCTCGCCCCGCCACGTCTCTCCGCCACCTCCGAGAGCACCACCGGAGACCCGCCCGCTAGCCACCGCTCCGACGTCACTCGACAGCCTCCCCCGAAGCCCCCGAGTGCTTTCTCGACCCCGCTACAGGCCCCCTACCCCACGACGACGACGTGCCTCGCTCCGCTGCTCGTCGATGTTGTGGCGCCATCACCCGCCGCCCCGGAGCTCCGGCGACCCTACCGAGCATGCACAGCTCCACCGGAGATTCGCCCGCCACCCCGAGCTCGCCCGAATCTCCTCCACCCTCCACGACCTCGTTGCCGCTCCACCAGCAGCGCCGCCCGCTGCTGCTGCCTCCGCCTCCGCCGCCTTGCCGCCACCAGTCGCCAAGCTCCTCCGCCCCGTACCGACGCCGACGCCGTCCAAGGCCACCTCCCCTGTTTCACGTAATAACGGTGGGTGCGTAAGTACTCGCAATGGCAAACTCGTAATTACGAGTAAAATGTGTATTTTCGTATTTTTAATTAATTAATAATAGGGTTTTAGGGTATTAAATCCATAACTAATTATACAGGACCCAAAAAAATGTGCGGATAGCCCCAGAAAATCAGAAACGATATTCCGGACCCAATGGCACTAGTTTCATCTCAATCCGACGCTTAGTTTTTCCAGAATTAATTTTTAAGCCTAAATTTTAAATACGTTATTTTCGATTAAAAATCCGTATCTTGATATTTTTACGTACACTACTAAGTGATAAAAATATATGTTAAAGTAATCTCCGAGACGGCCATTTTGAAAGTTCATTTGCAACTTTCCGATACCGATTGCACCCAGAAGAAATGTTTGAATAAATACGTTATTAATTGAAAATTAGTTTTACATCTATTTTGGGCTTTTAAAAATTATAAAAATTAGTATAAACTTCAGAAAAATATTTCCTCCTACGATAAAATTATTTTCCTTATATCTAGGCTATAGAAAAATTTAGAATGCTTTCCGACACCGTTTCAATCGATTATAAAATCAAACACGTTAAGTTAAATAGGTAGAAAATAGGTGTTTTGTAACCGATTGTTCTTGTGTTTTGCAGGTACAAATTCTTGTGCACCAACGTCCGTAGAAGCCCTAGATCCAGTCCCGGCTTGCTACGACAGCCTCGAAATCTGTAAGTCACGACTAATTCTAATATTAGAAAATTAGATAAGTGTCCTCGTATGTACTTAGGACACCACTATAGCCTCCGAACGGCTACTTGACTTGAACCGAACTAGAAACCTAATCTAATAGGAAAATAATCAACTATAGATTACTTTGCCAACTTTCAACTTTGGTGGTTGTAAACACAACCATCAACTTGGGTAAATTGTGTGCTAACAAAACTACCACCCTTAAACCAACAAATTTTGTATTCCATGTTTGTTGGACTTGTTTTTATCCTCAAATTTCTTAGCATCTACTCTACTTTATTTTCTGGTTTTAAAACCAGTGGTCCTGGTTAACTATCATCGTGAACAAGGAATTGATAACATCTTGAAACAATACTAGACACCCCGAAACGTTGGACTTGTCTTTATCCTCACTTCGCTTGGCTAGCTTGCTTTGAAAAGAATGTCTGGCTTACTGGTTTTCAATTAGAAAGTCAACCAGTTGTCTTGGTTTGACTAGTAACATGTGAAACATCTTGTGGAATATCTTGTGGAATATCTTGTGGAACATCTCGTGGAACATCATGAAAAGGAAATGTACATGGAACACTTGACACTTCACTGGGGTTTTGGGGTAACTCATAGTTTGAGAGAGTGCGGGAGTGACTGGAGTTCAATCTACATGTCTAGCTGCCTGTGTTTCGGTAATCATGTCTAGCTGCCTGTGTTTCGGCAATCATGTCTAGCTGCCTGTGTTTCGGCAAATATAAAAATGCTGCATGTCAGCATCCTGTCTAGCTACCTGGGTTTTTGGCATTCGTCTGGGTCGCGCCCAGGCAAGAGATGAACTTGATGGTCACATATTGTACTCTCCGACTTGAGTCACGTAGTGTAGTTACTTTTGCACAGTCACTTTTACTTTACGCACTTCTGCACCGTCACCTTTACTTTACGCAGTACATACACTTTACTTACTACACTTGTGCAGTCACAATACTTTACTTATCGTACCTTTAGCTACAGCAGTAGTATGTTTCACCTGCCTAGTCTGCTTTACACTTGCACTACCACAGCACAGTGGTTCTCTCCTTTCAGTTCACTTTGCCTTTACTTTCAGTTGTGTACAGTTTTATCTCAGTACTTTACTTTTCACTCTGACCTGCTTGTACGTAGTTATTTTTTTTCATACTTGTGCACTGCTTCTTTTCTATATTTAGAATTATTGTGACTTACCTACGGTTCCATCTCCGTGGCACCGCAGACGACATACAGATGAAGATAAATGCTCCTGAGCTAATAGCGCCAAAAGTTCAACTGCAGCTTACAGAGTTATTTTCAGTGTTGTGTACTTTATTCGTTCATGTATATCTGTTGGGACATCTTGTACGGTACGGAATGTAATAATTGTACACTATTTGGGTATTTTTGTACATCTCTGCATCGTGGCTATTTTGTTTTCACTGGTAACCTGCAGGACCTGCGCAAATATCAAATAAGTAACGGGCCCCCCGAAAGCGGGTCGTTACAACTCAACTAAGTTTCAGCACTGCATACCATCCTCAGACAGACGGTCAGTCGGAGAGGACAATTCAGATTCTAGAAGATATGCTGAGGGCGTGCATGCTGGATTTCAAGGGCTCTTGAGATGAACATCTACATCTGGTAGAGTTCGCCTACAATAACAGTTATCAAGCCAGTATAGGCATGGCGCCATTTGTAGCCATGTATGGAAGGAAGTGCCGATCTCCTCTCAGTTGGGATGATGTTGGAGATCGTGAATTGTTGGGCCCGAATATGATCGCAGAAACCGTAGATGTTGTGAGAGTCGTCAGAGACAATCTTCGCATAGCTCAGGATCGTTATAAACACTGGGCAGATGCGAAGAGGCGACGCTTGGAATTTCAACCAGGAGAGTTAGTATTTTTGAAGATCTCACCGACACGAGGGCTGATTCGTTTTGGAAGACGTGGAAAGCTGAGCCCAAGATATATCGAACCTTTTGAAGTTCTGGCTCGTGTTGGAGAAGTGGCTTACAGAATTGCCTTGCCAGCATCTCTTGAGGGAGTGCATAATGTGTTTCATATATCGCAACTCAGGAGATGTGTTGGAAATCCTGATCATGTCGTTGACTTCTCTGAGATCGAAGTGCGACCAGACTTGACTTATGATCAGCAGCCTGTGGCCATTCTAGACCGGAGGCAGAAGATGCTGAGGAAGAAGTCGATCAACCTAGTGAGGGTTATGTGGCACCGAGAGTCACCAGGAGAGTCTACCTGGGAACTCGAGGATGAGATGAAAGAGAAGTACCCTTACTTGGTTGTTTCATGTAATTTTGTTTTGTATGTGATATGATGTATAGAAAGTTTTTCTCCCTTAATTTGAAATTCCGTGGACGGAATTTATTTTAAGGGGAGTAGGATGTAATGACCCTAATTTCTATATACGCGTATTTGTACGTATTTTTGACGTAGATTCGTCTGTATATTTTTGGGAGTATGCCCGTATTTTTATTCAATTATTTTGGTGGATGAATTATTTTTAAATAGATTAAAAACCATTATTGATATTAGGAAATAAGGGTATTTGGAAGAAATACTATGTATTTAAGGAGTATGGTGTATTTTCACCATGTATTTTCATTTTCCTAAAAATTTTAATTTTAAATTTTGTTGCCATGACACCTAGTATGGCAATGTGCCATGTGGTTAGCTTTAGCTAAGACACTTGGCTCACTTTTTGACTAAATGAGAGGTGGAGAGGATTTTAGGGATTCCTAAAAACTAGGCATTAAAAACAAAACCAAATAAGGAAAAAAAATCTCATTTCCTCTCCCTCACTCCCCCAAACCTGGCCGAAATTGAACTCCCCCCATTCCCCTCTTTGCTTCATCTTCCTCCATCAATTTCCCTTCCAAATAATCCTCTCTTCCATCACTTAAAGCCCCAAAAATTTCCTTCTCATTCCAACACCAAATATTAGCCCAAAAATCCAACATTTTGAGACCAAAAATTGGAGCTTGGAGAAGAAGATTAGGGAACTCTCCATCAAGGACTAAGAAGGGCCAAAGATTTAATTTGGAGGACTTTTACAAGGTATGAACCCTGAACACTTAGTAGAGTTTAGTTTAGGAATGGTTTTCTCATGAATTTAGTAAATGAAATAATTTGGTGTTAAAATTATGATGAGTTTCATATGTTGAGTTAGTAAGCTAATGTTAGCAAATTTTAGTTTTTGTTATGATTCATATGTTAGTGAGAATCAATTTTTGTACTCATTTGTAGCATGAAGTTTCTTGTAGTTTCAAATTAATGTGTTTGTTCTCATGATGGTTAATACTCAAGATTAATATTAGTAAATCATGTTGTAAAATGGAGAGCATAAGAATTATGTTAGTTTGCTAAAAATAATGCTAATTGGTAGTTGTGATGTGTAGAAAATTGTTCACATGCTAGTTTCAATTTTAATATGAAGTTGCAAGTATGTAGTTGTAATTGTGTATGATATATATTAAATATTATCCCTTTTTGTAAGTGGAATTATGTTGATGATTTGCAATTGTCATCATCTTATTCTCATGCTAGTATTGACATGTTAATTGTGGCTTTTAAACATGTTAGAACTAGATTTAAAAAGGAAATTAGTTGCTGGAATTTTTGTTGCAGCAGAATAGTAACTTGTAAAATTCGTATAAAATAGTAGAAAAATCAGAAAAATAAACTTAAGGACACTACGAAAAACTAGAGAAAATTTCCTACAACTTTGAAGAAGAGGCTGAGAGGCAATTCTGACTGAAATTAGGGTAACAGAGCAAATCTTTCTGGTGTGACAGTTTTGGGCAGATTCATGTGTTAAATTGCTTAGAAATTTTAATGTTGTATTTTATCTTGAGTTGAATTTGATCATGTTGGTGAAACATCATCAGAAAAATCAGAAATATAAAATTAAAGACGCTACGAAAAACTAGAGAAAATTTCCTACAACTTTGAAGAAGAGGCAGAGAGGCAATTCTAACTGCAATTAGGGTAACAGAGCCAATCTTTCTGTTGTGACAGTTTTGGGCAGATTCATGTGTTAAATTGCTTAGAAATTTTAATGTTGTATTTTATCTTGAGTTGAATTTGATCATGTTGGTGAAACATCATTAATATGCTCTTGTGATGTGTCCTTATGATGATGCTTTATATGTTATGATTCATGAAGAAAATGATGATGATGAGAAAAAGTGAAGTATGAAACGAAAACGGTAGTCGAAACCGTTAAAGAATCATTGCTAAAACAATGATGTATTATGTCTAAAAACTGAGAGTGAGGTTGAGAGTTGACATCGGTGTTCTCGTTCCATTCTTGAAATGGGTGAGACTCCAGATATGGGTTTGGGGGAAACACGAGTAAATTATAGATGTTAAGGATCGGACGTAGTATGATTTCTCACTCACTTCGTCACTCCCGTAAGGGGGAGTTGACTAGAGTTAGAGAGGCCGCCGGTGCGCTCGTGACGCACCCGGACAGTAAATGATGGTTTTCTCCATTTGTCTGACAGAAAAACCGAGATGAGTCTCACTCCAATACCTTGTCCAGTCAGGTACGGAGTTACGAGAGGCCCCTCAAGTGCTCGTGTCGCTGGAGTGGTACCACCTTTCACCTACCCTGGGTGAAGTCCGCTCTCTTAGCAGCCTATGGTTTATCCGGGTTCCAAATACAGAACAACATTTAATTTTACTTAATTTAATCATTTGTTACTTCAGTTCTGTTCACTGCTGTTTACTTTCAGTACTTATACTCTGTTTTTAATTTCTGCGTAAACATGTGATGATGCGACACTTGTAGTTAGTTAGTTAGTTAGGAAGACCAGTTCTAAACTGGGTTCTACTAGGGTGTTAGGAGTTCCTACTGGGTCACGCGTTGACGTGTCTCATCCCGTCGTTTACAGGTGCAAGACCCGAGCAGTCAGCGCGTGTCCCGGAGCCGGAGGTCGATAATTGAACAGCTGAGGTAGAGCCTACGTGCGACCTCATTCAGTTAGACTTCCCGGGTTTAGATTAGCGGGTGTGTTGTACCAGGTGGACTTTTGTACTTTTGGGTTGGGGGTTTCTACTTTTGTTGTAATTGCTTTTTGTACCCCCTTTTGTACAGCTGATGTATGTATGTATGTATATGGACTTATGTGATGTAATGTAACTTCTGTGTAGTTGCATTTACTTTTCGGTACTGCGTTTTAATTTCTGTTGAAGCACTTTTCTTTTCTCAGTGTACTATTCCAGTGTTATTGCAGTAGCCTGCTCATTTATTTTATATTCAACCACAAAAAATGTCTAGTAGTATTTAGATAAGAGGGCTTGAAGCCTGAGTCTGAATACTACGTCGACCTCGTCAGCTACGCTCCCCGTACTTGGGTGAGCAGGACGTGCCAACTTCTATGAAGTATATGCGTGTTGAGTATTGGACTCTCCACCTTGATTTTGATGATGATCAAACACAAATCATTGTGACTAACTCTTGTGATTGCAGTTAGCTACAAAGTCACCAATTAGATTCAAGAAGATCAAAAGTGACTACACGTGTTGATTCAAGTGGAGGACTTGATAGATCAACAAAAGCGAAGCATTGGCTTGAAGAATTCAACGGCTACCTCAATCATCAAGCCAATGACATCAACAAATGAATGGTGATTCAATCCAAAGAGAAGAAAGGAATGGATGAGTCAAAAGCTTCGAAGACTATGACGTTCAAGTCATTCAACTAAAAGACTCAAGACCATGAAGTTTTATGGAGATCGTCGCCAAAGTAATTTGTTCATCTCAAGCGACGTCCCAAGACTTCCTCAGAACGCGTGATCGTGGTGACTGGAGCTTTGTTGAAGCTCAAGGAGTATTCATGAAGTCAAGGGATTCAGATTCTCCATGTTGAAGCTTCGAAGACGGTTCGTCGTGTTATTTATATTGTCTTCTAGCGTCGGTTTAGTATAATGTTAAGCCTTGAGTAGTACTTGCCTAGAAATCTTCATATCTTTCATATCGTATCTCTAGGATTGCCTTAGAAGCCATTAGAAACTTTCCCGTAGCCTATCGTTTCATTTCACGGCTTCATATGCATCTTAGTTGGTTCAAGAAGAAGAACCAACCGACTAGATGACGATCTAATCGGTTGGGAATCCTTCTTGAACCGACTAGATATCCTTGCTTGATTCAGCTCATTCACTGTTGGTCAATTAGTCGGTCCAAGAAGGTTCACCGACCGACTAGATGACGATCTAGTCGGTTGGAAATCCTACTCAGACCGACTAGTTATCCTAATCAATTGAAGACAATTTTTTGACCAATTAGTCGGTCCAAGAAGGCTCACTGACCGACTAAATGACGATCTAGTCGGTTGGTGTTTCTTCTCAGACCGACTAGTTTTCCTTGTGAAATTCGACCTTTGTACTGTTGACCAGTTAGTTGGTTTAAGAAGGATGGTTAATGCATTAAAAGCCAATCTAGTCGGTCCAAGAAGGTTCACTGACCGAGTAGTTGTCAATCTAGTCAGTTGATGATCCTTCTTAGACCGACTAGTTTTTACCCAGATTTCACCATCTTCTCTGTCAACCATCTAGTCGATCCAAGAAGGTTCTCTGACCGACTAGTTGTCAATCTAGTCGGTTGATGATCCTTCTTAGACTGATTAAGCAGCTTCAGAATAGAGCCGTTGGGGCATTTAATGCCACGAATTTTGTGACCGTTTTCTCTCTTCCCTATATAAGTTTGTGTGCTTCTAACTAGGGATCCAAGGCTGAAATTAGAGACACTTTCGCATCTTTGAAGAGAGCCATTCAACTCCTATTCCAAGCTCTCTCATCTCACAAGAATCTCTCCCTTACTCTTTGAGCCCAATTCCTCAAGAGAGATTCTCATTCCTTGTGAGCTTCTCAAGCTAAGAGCTTGAATCCAAGTCACCAACTCCTTCCTAGCCATCTATTGTTGCTCATCTTGGTGGAGCTAGGGTTTGGTGATCTCATCTTCATCAAAATCCATTCTTGCCCTAAATTGGTAAGTATTTCTCAAGGCATAGGATTTTGTGGTAAGAAGTTTTATATTTCATTCTTTATACTTCTTAATTGTTGTATACTCACGGTGGTGAGAGGATTGGCTTGATCCCAAGTTGTTGGAGTCAAGATTTAGTTTTGCTCTCGGTTTGTGAGAGTGGGCTTAGTCCCAAGTTGTGGGATTAAGGACTTTGCGTGTTCCCTGGTTGTGGGATATACGGACATCGATTGTAGGTCGATTGCACTTGTTGGAGGTTTTCCACAAGTGGGCTAAAGGAAATCTCTAGCGGTTTGCTAGAGTATCCGGAGGGGATCCGGGTGTTGCTGGAGTAGGGCATCGGTAACAAGTCTGGGAGACTTGGGTGGCACCGAACCAGGGTAGATTGCTTGTTTGCATTGCTTTCTTACTTGGGTTGTTGTTCATTCATTACATTCCGCATTTGTTAGTTAAGTAGGGTTTTATTTGGCGTAAATTCCTTATAATTCTATAAAACACTATTCACCCCCTAGTGTTTATTCCTCATAGCACAGGGTCACTACAATGCGCACTTAGTGACTCAAACTCTGGACGCTGTTAGACCTGAAAGAGAAGAGCTATGACTGCAAATGCAAAACAGAGAGGTAAATGATCAGAAAAACAAAATGCGAAGGAAAGGGAAATTCTTAGACAGAGAAGAAGAATTGCGCCGTGGCTGTGCCACTGCCTTGAAAACAACTACGGCCCGACCGTGGTGGTAATCGGATGATGCCGACTGCTCCCCAAGGTTAACGCAGGCGCGTCTGAACGCGTCCACTCGCGGCCAGAAGCGTGGAGCTTGCACAGAGATCGATACCCAGGATGAGGAATGGTGGAGAAGAGGATTTTCTGTGGAGATGATGTTTCGCAATGCATCAGAAAAACTCTAGACAAGAGTTTATATAGAGGGAAAAATATGGCTGTTGGAATTCGGCCATGAATGCCAGCTTTTTGAATTCTGAAAAAATAAAATGTGCTAAAAACACGAGTCAAAACTCGGGCACTCCGCGCGCGCACCCGTGAACCCCCCTGCGCAGGCACGACGCCAGCGCACACACGCTAAGGGTTTCCAGATCCGTCGCTCAGATTTTCCATTCGGCCCAACCCGGTTTGGGCTCGGCCCCTCACTTGGGCTCATGCGCACGCGAGCTACCCCCAAGTCCTAGCCCATTAACAAGTCCAATAGCCTATAAGAGAGAATCCTATTATATACTCACACAAGGGTGATTGCCTATCCAATGTGGGACTAAAAAGAGAGAGTGGGAGTGAACAAATGGCCAAAAGAGCCATTAATTCCAACAGACGCAGGCACATAACAAAACGACATAAACACTGAGGATCACGTTGGAGTTCAAACTCTTGTGCAAAATCAGGGAGAGTTACATGAATAGTGACTTCCATTGACTGAAGTTCTTCCCAATAGCTGGAAAGAAGATTATAAAAATCATGAATAGATCGATCCTCCTGTCGAGCATCCTGAAGAGCCCGATGTAACTGATATTCTCGAGCTGCACCAGTCGGCCCGAACATGCGAGAAAGGGCCAACCACCGAGCACGAGATGTAAGGAGACGACCAATAGAAAGGTGAATAAGCACTGACACAGATCTCATGAAATAATCCATGATCTGTTGGTTAACACCAATCCACTGTTGATGTGTGGGAGAAGCGCCGATGACAATTGCTGAGGTTTCTAATACTGATGTAGATGTGGTGGATGAGGAGGTCGGGGTAGTCATGGTGGGACAAGGAATGGAGCCATCGATATAGCCATGTTAGCCAAAAGCTCAAAGGTTGTACCGAATAGTCAATGCCCAAGCGGTGTGATTTTCTACACCAGTAAGCTGAACATCAACTGCGGGAAATTTGTACGGCTTGCTCATCTTTTTTCTAAAAAATTAACTAACTGTAGAGGGTGGAATAGGATCAGTGGAATGGTGCGGCCCAATTAATCTAGTGGAATGAGTGTGTGGCGACGGCAGTCAGTTCTCGCGGAGCACATAGTTCGGATGGACTGCTAGGGAGCACATCGCATAGAGCTAGGGATCTGGGCTTCTCCCAGATGGGCCGATGGCTAGGGATCAGATCTCGCGAAGATGGGCCGATGGCTGAGAAACTGACTAATAAATGAGTTCGGACTAGGGATGAGAATGGGCAGGCCCAAAGCCCGTTTGGGCTTCCAATTGGGCATGCCACATCATCATCCCTACAAACTCCTTCACAAATGATGATGTGGCATGCCCAATTGGAAGCCCAAACGGGCTTTGGGCCTGCCCATTCTCATCCCTAGTTCGGACACGGATCCTAACTCCTAAAATTTTCGGATGTTCATCGGATCCGGAGCTATGACGCGCACAAAGTGGATCCGATCCAGATTCGACCCATTTACAGCCCGCGTGGTGCGGGTGAGAAATTAAAGAAAATTTGGCGTATCGGACGGTTTGATTACAACGTGGGAATAATTCAAACCCAACCCCCAATGTCCGCTAGCGGACAACTAACGGATTCCGTCCCCTCTCCGCTCCGTTATCCAACGGGTCGTACGCGCTGAGGCCAGCTCATCAAAAGGCGACGCATCTCCTCCCGCATTCCAAGCTGTCTCCCGTCATGACCTGACGTCATATTCCGTCAGTTCTAACGGCCGCCTCCATCGTAAGTCGTAATAACAGCTCATAGCGTCAATGCACTCCATAGTCGTCCCCATTATTTTGAAATATACTCCCCTTATAATCTGAATATTTATCAATACCCTCTCTCTCTCATTGTTTTCCTCTTTGTTTCTCTCTCATCGCGATCCTCCACGATCGAAGAATCCATGTCGGTAAGAGCTGAATCTTTTGTCCCCTATAGTCTGCGCTCTCTAATTCAATCTGAGTTGATTCGGATTTGTGTTTAGTTTCTTTTATTTGATTTTCTGATCGTTGCCCTCCGACAGTAGATTCTGACAAATTAGGGTTTATGGCGTTCGATTTTGTTGGTATGATCGGCGACATATCGCGGATTTTTCTTGAAGATTTCTTCATTTCGAACTGGTTTTTGTTGGATGGTTAGCTGATTGGGCTGGTGGATTCTCGGGGTTTGCTGGCCTAGCATCTTGATAATTGGATTCTGATTGTTTGATGAAGATTGCGTGAGGATGCAATTGATTGTTGTGGATTATCGATGGTGAACTAATACGGAAATTAAGTTTCCTATCAGATTCGACGATTAATTACTTCTTTAATTAAGACTTAAAAATGAAGTTGTGGCTGCAATTTTTTTTAATATATTAATCTCGTACTGCATTTTGTACTATATTTTATTGAAATGTAGAGATTTATGTTCCTGAGTAAGTGAGCATGGGTTATTTACTTAAAACCGATGAATTTATTTATGAAATAACGTAAAGGATAACTACATGGATGGATAATTCATGTGTAAAAGCCATGTTCTTTGCATGTCAGGTAATATTTTGGGTGAGGTACATGCATTGGCTGAAAAAAATATGACATTTCCCTTCATTTTTTTGCAGCGACGACATGCTGTTATATGACCTTTGCAACAACATTTACATAAATTGTTTTTAATGGATGATATGTGGGGTTAGGTTTCTAGCTTATTGGGTTTCACGATCAATAGTGGCAACTAAACACGAGGGCTGCGCTTGTATACGTCCTCTAGAATGACATTTAGATCATTTGTTTTTCATGGCTGATATGTGTGGCTAGGTTTCCACTTTTCAATCTTGTTAGATGATTTTACTTATGTTGTTGAAAATATGGTATAGACATTAGGCGAGGTCAACTGTAGAACTATAAAATATGGATGGGAACAAGCAATCTAGTAAAAATGTGCTGAACACTTGGATCACAAGAAGTCTTACTGGCGCATGGAGTAGATAGATGGTTTATGTCGATAAATTGTTAGATATGATTACGAGCTAGATCAAACAATTTGAAAGATAAGCAGCCTGAGTAGAAACCACTTTTGCAGATTGTGCAGGGTTGATATGACATAGATCAAAAAGGAGTATGAGGATGTTGAGGCAAATGGTCCTTCGAGTGATGGCCAGAACTTCAAATTTTGTTCATGAGCTACAATCCATTCTATTTACATGAATAAGTGAGCTTTTATTATTAATGGAGTACTAGCAAATAACCCGTGCACACGTGCACGTAGACTGAGAAAAAATGGTCGAAAAGTGAGGGAAGAATAAAAAGTGTGGGCGTGTGTGGGAGGAGGATCCAGGGGCAAAAATGTAAAAACCGGAGTTGTATGTGCAAAATTCTCCACCTCCGCTCTTATCCCTCAAAATCTCTTGTCCAAATTCTCTTATCCAAATTCTCTTGATATCATCCCTATTATATAGAATAGATATATATAATCTTGTCCAAATTCTCTTATCCAATTTCTCTTGTCCAATTTCTCTTGATAACATCCTTATTTTATAGAATAGCTGTATATACTCTTGTCCAAATTCTCTTATCTAATTTCTCTTGTCCAATTTCTCTTATCCAATTTCTCTTGATAACCTCCCTAATTTCTCTTGTCCAATTTCTCTTATCCAATTTCTCTTGATAACCTCCTATTTTATAGAATAGATTGACATGAGCGTGACTGCAAGTGGACATATCTTCACAAGAGAACAGATCATTGTTTTTCAACCGGCTGTCAATTTTAAGCTAGCAATATTAAACCGTGCAAAACCTTTAAGGCCAATTGGCAGATTTTGTGGTACAAGTACAACACAGTCAAACTCATGAAGACTATGGAGTAATTCTCCAAATGCCTAGAATATGAAAGAGTCTATCGAACATCGACATCAGTATATTAATAGTCTATGGAGGAGAGGTATCGGTACATCAAAAGGCTATGGAGCAGTTCTTCAAATCAAGATTCACTGACCTGACTCATAATTAAGATTTCGTAGAACCGGAGTTTGTATTTTAAGCGGTTGGCTTGTTTTCATGCTGTGTAACCAAACTTGATGCCGCTTCACAAGTATCCTCGATTTATTTTTTGAATTCATATTTTGGTGAAAATTTCTATTTTGTGGGAATACATACATTTTTGGCTTATTAACGACGGTCTTTGTGTAGTGTTTGACTTTTCCAGAGAAATATACTTTCTTAGATTTCATGATAAAAAAATTGATGCATTATGTTTGTTTACGCCGTCACGATCAATAGTTTTTATTAGTTCTATTGAAACATTTCACTTTAGAAGAGGCATGAGGAATATAAAGATACTACATAATAAAAGATATGGTTAGACTCAAAAGGGTTACAAGTTAAAGGCTTAGATGGTGCCTGGTTAGACTTAAAAGGGTTACAAGTTAAAGGCTTACATGGTGCCTTCTTGAACTGTTAGTGTGTTTGGAAAAAATATGTTTGAAGCTTTTTCCCACGGCCTTGAACAAAGAGAGAGATTTTTGCATAATGAAACAAAATTTGCAAGGTCAAAACATAAACTCGTGTTGTGAAGGATGCAAGTTACAAGATTAGGGACCAGGATATTGTCATTTTCTCTTATAGATCTGGGTGGCATTGGATCAGTGAGGTTGTATCATAGATATGTTGAATATATGCAAATTTAAAATGATTCTAGATTACGTAAACCTCTAACTATAATTGAGATTCAATCTCCATACTTGATGGCTGCTTGGTGTGGCCCTCTGAAGACAGGCGTAGCTTTTTTGAATTGTCAGTTAATTAGTAGATTTTCAACGTTAGAATGTCATCACAAGAGAAGTAACATTTGATTATCAACATGTTAATTGTAAATGAGATTGGATTCTAATTTCCTTAAATAATATTGTATAAAATGTATATGGGAATTGATTTGCGAACCCACCGTTTTACTCCCACGCACATACCATTTATTTACAAGTTTGCCATTCAAACTTTTTCAAATATTTTCCTCTTTTACCCTTGTGCGTCCCCTATCGCCGCTGGAAAGAAACCCTGGAGCAACGACATCGAAGCATCAGGCGACAAACTATCTCTCTCTTTCCCCCTGCGGGAAACCCCTAACCGTAACCTGATTAGATGTCGAATCATCGAAGCATCAGGCGAACCCCTAACCTTAAGCCTGCACATCGACATCAAAGCCCTAATATGCCCGGACATGCGCAAACCCCTAACCCAAACCCTATCAGATGCTTCTCTTCGGCGATCCTAGATTGGTTTGATTGGTTTGTTGGAAGACGATCACGCACAAACCCCTAACCCTAACCATATCTGTTATCAAGAGCTCGACCAGAAGTAGATGTGGAGGGGGCAGAGGAGGGGAATAAGCGATGAGGGGGTGGGGGAAGAGGGAGAGGGGGGCTGGGGAGGTCGGAGGATGGGGCGGAGATGACACACCCTGCCGTTCGCCCTTCGAGCGGCTGTTTTACTCACCGCGCACAGACGCATGGGCATTTTCGGAAATTTATCCAATGTGGTGTGTGCAGTGAGTAATTTTAATGGCAAACTTGTAAATAAACGACATGTGTATGTGATACATTTTGCACCCAAATGACAACCAAATTCAGATTTGAAGGAAGAAAAGAAATTTAGAAGTGGACTTTTTATTGATTTGTGGAATAAAAATGATAGATTGATCCGATCTGGAGTGGATCTCTCCTAATCTTGTGTTAATGGAACAAGACTAATCCCCCAAATAGGATTCTGGAAGAACTCTAGCCGTCACAATGGTTTCTGTCACAAATCTTCGATAAAACTACAACTAGGGCAAGCCTTCACTTAAATACTCCTCCTAACATTTGCTAAACACACCACAAAACTAATGCAAATACTAATAAAAACAATGGGTTAGAAGTCACCCAATGGCCCCCTAGACATGACCCGTTGCTGCTTGAGCCGCACGCCTCCTCCTCGGTACACGACCGCATCATTACTCCCCCAAAAAACGAACCTTGTCCTCAAGGTTGAAGTCACGGAACTGTGACAGTATAATGACATAGGACTCCCACGTCGTCTCGTGGTCTGGAAGTCCCCTCCAACGTACCAGCACCTGTTTGCCCCGTCCGCCCTCGTGCCGCACCTTCAAGATGCCATGTGGCTCCAGCAACACTTCCAAGTCTTCCGTCAGAGTGGGTGGTAGGGTGGATGTCGCTATGTGGTCTCATATAGCCCGTCTCAACTATGGTACATGAAACACTGAATGTAATGTCGATCCTTGGGCCAGATTCAACGTGTAAGCGACTGGGCCTATCTTCGTCTGAATCTTGTAAGGCCATAAAAACGAGCAGCAAGCAAGCTTTTCATTCCACATGCCAAAGATTTCTGTCGATACGGCCTCGGCTTCAAATAAACATAATTCCCAACCTCGAAGTGAACCTCTCTGCAATGTTCATGAGCCTTCGCCTTCATAATCTGCTGCACTCTCGTGAGGTGCTTCAACTCCTCCAGAATGCCATCTCGCTCGCTCAAGTACTGTTCCAACTGCGAAACTGGAGTTGCTTCCTTGCTATAGTGGACCAAGGAAGGGGGTCTCTCCCATGCAAAATCCGGAACATCGTAGTCTGTGCAGACGAGTAATAGAAAGTATTGTACCAATACTCTGCCTATGCTAGCCACCTATACCAACTCCTTGAATTATCAGAAGCAAAACAACGGAGGTACGTCTTGACATTCCTGTTGACGACCTCCGTCTGCCTGTCAGTCTGAGGATGATAGGCTTTACTCCTCCTCAAAGCGGTCCCCTGAACTCAAAAAAATTCCTTCCAGAACTGGCTCATAAAAACTGTCCATATCTGACACTATCGAGGTGGGAAATCCATGTAAGCGAACCACCTCTTGTATGAACGTCGCCGTCACTGTCACTGCCGTGTAAGGATGCCGTAGTGCGATGAAATGCATGTATTTGCTCAGACGGTCAACCACCACCAAAATCATTGTGTAACTATCGGACTTCGGAAGCTTGTCAATGAAGTCCATACTGATGGCCTCCCACACCTGCTCAGAAAGGGCCAACGGCTGCTGTTGTCCTGTTAGAGCCATGGCAAGGTATTTGTGATGCTGGCAAATGTCACAACTGGCGACCATCCTCGTAATATCCATATTCATTTTCCGCCAGTAAAGCTCCCTAAATATCCGTATATGTCTGCTGAACCCCAGAATGCCCCCAACCACGCTCCTGTGGAACTCCTGAAAAATCAAGGGAATATGTATCGAAGTCCGTGGTATCACCAATCGCCCCTGAAATAATAACCTCCCACCGTCAAACGAATAACCGGGGTGATCAGCTGTCTCCTGGGTCAGACCCTCTCGTATCCTAGACAGCTCCTCATCTGCATCAATCTCTCTCCACAATGGCTACCAATCCATCAACAGTAGTACTTATAATGCTGCGACGCAAGCGACACCCCATGCGTGAGAGAACGTTTGCCGCCTTGTTCTCCAATCTGGGTCGGTACTGTAACTTAAACCTGTAATCTACAAGTTTGAATAACCACTTTTGGTGCTCCTCCGCAATCAACCTCTGCTCCAATAGGTATTTTAAGCTCCGCTGATTTGTGTGCACTATGAACCGTCGACCCAATAGGTAAGGCTGCCACTTCTGGATTGCCACTACAATCGTCATTAACTCCCGCTCATATACGGACTTTAGTCTAGCCCGTGATGACAGTACCTGGCTGAAATAAGCTACTGGCCTCTGCTTCTGCATCAGGACTGCCCCTAAACCATACCCCGAGGGGTCAGTCTCCACCACAAACGCATTGCCAAAGTCCGGTAAGGCTAGCACGGGAACACTGGTCATAGCTCGCTTTAACGCCTCAAACACCTTCGTGGCATCCTCACTCCACTGAAAACTGTTTTTCTTTAACTGCTCCGTCAATGGCCATGCAGTAGTACTACTGTAACCCTGAACAAATCTGCGATAGTACACAGTCAAGCCCAAAAACCCCCTCAACACGCGCACTGTCGTTAGCTGCGGACAGTCTAACATTGCCTCTACCTTTGCCCTGTCAGTCGCTACCCCCTCTGCCGAAACGACATGGCCCAAATACTCCATCTTTGGTTGCGCAAACGTGCATTTCTTCTTGTTGGCATACAACTGGTGGGCCCGTGGCTCCTTTAAAATTGTCTCCAAATCTCGCACATACTCCTCTACTGTCCGACTATGTACCAGAATGTCGTCGAAAAACACCAATACGAACTTCCTCAAATAGGGCTTAAAGATTTTGTTCATCCGTGCTTGAAAAGTGGCTGGGGCATTTATTAGCCCGAAGGGCATGACCAGGAACTCGTAATATCACTCATGAGTACGGAAGGCTGTCTTCGTGATGTCCTTGGTCTTCATTGTAATCTGATGATACTCCGACTTCAGGTCAATCTTTGAAAAGATTGCCACTCCATGTAACTCATCCAGTAGCTCATCTATCACATGTATATAAAACTTATCAGCCACCGTTTCCTTGTTGAGGACACAGTAATCGACGTAAAATCTCCAACTGCCGTCATTCTTAACCAGTAGTGCCGGGCTAAAAAAGGACTCACACTGGGCAGTATCACTCCTGCCTGTAGCATCTCTCGTATGAGCCTCTCAATCTCATCCTTCTGTATGTGAGGGTACCGGTAGGGATGCACACTAACTGTCCCTCGTGCAAAAACAATAGCATGCATGTGATCTCTCTGAGGAGGAAGCCCCTGTGGCATCTGAAACAAGTGCTCAAAACTGTCTACCAACTCCCACACCTCTACGGGCACGCCTGCTCCTCCGCTTCTACTCCCAGCTCCTGGTACTCCACCAAAAGCCTTTCACCCCTTCCAGCATAGTCCGCCCTAGAGACTTAAGGGAAGTTGCACAACAGTATAAGCTAGGGTCGTCCAACAGCACTACTGTCCTGCCCTCCTCCCGGTACTATATCCTGAGCAATTCCAGTTGAACTTCGTGTCCCCCAACTTCTGTATCCACTGCATGCCCAACACTACATCAACCTTCCCCAACTCCATGGGGTAAAAAATCCTTCACTATCTGAACTCCGTGCACGGCCGGTATTACTCCTCGGTAGACCCACTGCTCCACTCTCTCGGACTTGTGACCAAAATCACCCCAAAGTTTGCTGTATCGCTAAGTTGCAGCTCCTGCATCTCCACCACCTTCTGCAAAATAAAATTATGCGTAGCCCCACTATCAACAACCACTGTAACCTCCTGAGTTGCCACCATCCCTACCAACTTCATGGTGTGATACGGAGTGAATCCCATCACGGAGTTGAGAGAAATCTCTACTGCGTCTGAATGTGAGGGCTGCTCTGTCTCGTCCTCGCCTCCGTCAAGTATCACTACGTCCTCTTCCTCCTTTGCTGTAACCTCCAACTGCATAGCCCTCCCTGCACAACGGTGCCCTGGTGTGAACCTCTCATCACACTTGAAGCAAAGGCCTTTAGCCCTTCGCTTCCTCATCTCTGCCTCTGTCATGCGGCGAGTCTGTCCGCCGGGCCTTGTTTCCGCCGCATCCTCCTTTGTCGTCGCTGGAGCCCCCGCAGTGGTCTTGCTCTGCCCCCAAGCCCCCTAGACCTCCTATCGTCAGCCAGTCTGTCATCCACTCTCCTTGCCAATCGCATCATGGTAGATAATCCCTGAAGGTCCTGAAACCTTAGCTCAGCTCTAATCACAGGCTTCAGCCCCTTCAAGAATTTTTCCTCCATTGATTCTATAAATACACCATCTACTCGGCTCGAGAGCCTCTCAAACTTCTCTATATATTCCTGCACCGACCCATCATGCTTCAAGGCATACATCTGCTCAAATAGTCCTCCCCATGGATCTCCTGAAATCTATCCATGATGCACTCGGTCAACTCCATCCAAGTCCGTATCGGCCTCTGCTTCTGGGTTCATTTGTACCAAGATAGTGCCTCACCTTCGAAACTTAGTGCTACTGCCCTCAGTCTTTCGGCCTCGGTGAAGCCTGCGACGTCATAATATCTCTCAATCTGGTACAACCACCCATCTAGATCCTTTCCCTCAAAGAGGTGTGCCTTCAACTTTCTCATCTTGTTGTCTGGATTGATGTCAACCTGGAGTGGCCCTTCCTGGTACCTCGCCTGGCGTCTTTGATAGGGATGTTCCTCGAACCGCCACTGTACCTCAGTCTGATGCCTATCGTATCCACGGTCTCCTCTCCTGGCCCTCTCGTTGGTGAGGTCTCCTACATCTTTCCACTCCTCCGACTCCAGACGCATCCCCGGCTCACGCCAAGGTTCCTCTTGGAGCCGCCTGCCTTCGTCGTCCCCAGGGGGCGGACCATCTCCCACGGCCCCTTGGCGCGGCCGCCAGCCCTCGCCAGCCCCCACGGGGGCAGATCTCCTCTTGCACCCCCTGGTGGGGCCGCCAGCCTTCGCCGCCCCCACAGGGGCGGACCACCTCTCGTGGTCCCCGGGCGGGGCCGCCCGCCCTCGCCGCCCCCACGAGGGCGGATTTCCACCTGCGGCCCCCTGGTGGAGCCGCCAGACCTTGACGCCCCCCACAGGGGCGGATCGCCTCCCGCGGCCCCCTGGTGGGGCCGCCCGCCTTCTCCCCCCACGGGGGCGGATCGCCTCCCGCGGCCCCCTGGTTCCTCCCCTTTGCCTCGATTTTATCACGTCGTCCTAAACTTGTTTGAGAGACCAGATCTGATGATTCTGACGTTTTTGGATCTAAATCTCTTTGGAAAAATTGTTGTTGGAACATCTTCGTCATCTCAGCAAACCCTTCTTTCATTTCCTTGGAATTTTGCTCCGACATTCTCTTCATGTTTGCCTCTAACACAGCGTTTAGATCTGTCTTCAACTCAACCTTTAGGTCGGTCATCTCTTTCCTCAGCCCCACAATCTCCGCATCGAGTCGTTTCTCCAGAGTTTTTGCCGCCGCTGCTCGCGTGTTCGCCATGGGATCGAGTGCTCTGATACCAACATGATACGTTTTGCACCCAAATAACAAACAAATTCAGATTTGAAGGAAGAAAAGAAATTTAGAAGTGGACTTTTTATTGATTTGTGGAATAAAAATGATAGATTGATCCAATCTGGAGTGGATCTCTCCCAATCTTGTGTTAATGGAACAAGACTAATCCCCCAAATAGGATTCTTGAAGAACCCTAGCTTTCACAATGGCTTCTATCACAAATCTTTGATAAAACTACAACTAGGGCAAGCCTCCACTTAAATACTCCTCCTAACATTTGCTAAACACACCACAAAACTAAAGCAAATACTAATAAAAACAATGGGCTAAATGTCACCCAATGTGCCCCCTAGACAGGGCCCGCCGTTGCTTGACCCGTGCGCCTCCGCCTCTGGTACACGACCGCATCAGTATGGGAGTAATGACAAACTTGTAAGTGGTATGTGCGCAGAGTAAAGCGGTTGGTTTGCAAATCAATTACCAATGTATATTTGGCTATGTATTTAGCACGGTAGAAATGCTTTATGCGGATCTATGTGCATCTAAAGTTCCAGTAAGTGCCTTGAAATCTGTCCATTTCCATCAATTGCTGGTAGTGGTCAATAAGAAATTTAATTTGAGAGAGTCTGAAAGCTTGTCACGTCAGCTTTGAAACAATTCTATCAGAAAGGACACCAAATGAAGAAGATATATGCTTACCAAGTCACAGTTGTGAGATGTTAATCTGCTATGAGACCCAAGGTGTTAATATGGCCAGAGGTGAGAGGTGTTAGCTGGCAAGATCATGTCTAGATGTGATCTTATTCGATTGGCCATGGTTAGACAAAAGTGCGTTCTCATGTTGTTATTGTAAGTTGTTATGGCCTGAAACGGTCAAAGATTCAGGTAGATAATCGGTTGAGGATTTACCTTAACCGAAAGACCGAGTCTCACGTGACCGTTGAGAGAACCTCGGGGTGGTTGAGGAAATCTCGGGGCGGTTGCGAGATGGAGGATATGGCAGTGGCCTTATAAATAGAGAAGATGGTTTCTCTTCTTAAGTATCAAAAAAGTATTCAGCAATATCTGGAATCTCCAAGCAAAAAATATTTCTCTTGTTCTCTTATTGGTATCTTCTCTCTCTCGACCCGCGTCCCAAATTCCGCAGCACTCTCCCTCCGTCTGTTCTCCATTCCCGAGGCTATCCGGTTTTCGTCTGCGGCTATTTCTCAAGGTGGTCTACGCTATAGTGCAGTGGCCCCCCATTCTCTGTCTTCTTTTTCCAGGCACCGAGTGATTTTGTTCATGCTGCAATTTCTTCACCAAGAATATCAACCCATTTCCTCGGTTTCTACACAGAGCATTGCCCACCTTCTTTAGTTTTGCCATTTATATTAATTTTTGTGAATCCAACCCAATACTCCTCTTTTCATTTAATTTATTTCAAATCCCTTGTACTAATTCAACCAGCGGGCCCCTCCATCACATTTTCTTTCAAAATCACAAGTGATCTTCTATCTTCTTGCGTCAGCCACATCAAATTTCTTTCAATTTTATGTTAGTCTTATCTAGAGGCCATCATCACTATTATTTAACCATTGCACACGGCCCATCATTCGAGTATCAACAAACAACAAGCATTTTTCCCGTGTGCGTTGTACCACGCCAAGCATAGCAGAGAGTAGAGGCGGTGGGCCCCCACAAGCCTCTGTTCTTCTTTTCTTTGGGTGCGGAAGCGCGCGCAGAAAATTGGCTGTAAGTTGACCGAGAAATGCATCAGACACGACAGAATCGCTCCACGTACCAGCAACAGGTCACAACGAACTAAAGGTCAGTTCCATGTGTCAGATCCACATATTATGGTTCAGGTGCAATTGCGCGTCCCCATGCAACAAACTCAAAATCAGTAAGGAACAAATGGCGAACAAATTGATGTCTTCTGAATTGGCAAAGATTGAATACCTCAACGGTTCCAACTATGACATGTGGCACCGAAAAATTAAATACGGACTTATCCATGACAATTTAGATAGTGACATTGAGTCCATTGCTCATACTCTCACTGAAAATCCCACCGATGCTCAGAAGAGAGAGCTAGACTAGTGGACAATAAATGACAAGAAGGCTAGAAGTCTCAAACTTATCTTCATGGATGATAACCTAAGAAAAGTGTTCGAAAATTGTAGTACCACCAAGGACAAGTGACAGACTATAAAAGATAAGTATGACATCACATCAGACATGAACACACAACTCCTTCTGCATATGTATAATTCATGCCGTATGCAGCAAGGTGATAATGTTACCGAACACATGAATAAGATATGATTGTCAGGGCTAAGGACCTAGCTATTGCAGGAATTGAAATTCCTGATATGTTTCATGTAGCAACTATTCTGAATAGTTTGCCGTCGTCGTTTGATATGGCGGCCACTACGCTTAGGCTAAATGGAACCGTTAAGCGTGTTACTGACTTGCCAGCTCAGCTAGCAATGGAACAAGACCTTCTGGCTAGGTGGAAGGGCTCGAATGTCAACCTTGTGCAGGAGGAAGAGGCGAATGCTGCTCAATACCAGAAGGCACAAGGGAACCATCGTCTTGGACCTGTGAAGCCCTCCTTCAAGGAATTTGGCCAGCCATCAGCTCGCTGGAAGAAAGGACCTCCTGGATCTTGCTACATCTACAGGAAGTATGGTCACTTTAAGGCCAACTGTCCTCAGGCAAGGAATAAGGGCAACTTTAAACACATAGAACAAGAAGGATCCGGAAAGCGGGAATTCATTGGCGTCATTGAATGTAATGCTGCAGCAACAGACGCTGAAGGCTGGTGGATCGACTCGGGTGCAACCCGACACATAGCAAAGACGAAGGAAGGAATAGTCGACTTCCAGGAACTGAAGAAGGGAGGCCAAAGGATATACATGTGGAACAATACATATCTGGATGTAGAAGGTATTGGTTCATACAGATTGGATCTTGGGGACAACATCATGATCCTCAAAGATGTATTTTATGTACCTAGCATAAGACGTAATCTGGTCTCTGTTCCGGCTTTTTTGCTGAAGGGTCTTGAAGTGAGATTTTACAATAATAGGGTCTATTGGGAAAGACAAGAAAGTGTTTGCTATGAGCAAGTTTGTGCCCGGTCATGGTTTATTCTGCCTTTCTGTTGTAAAATCTGATATTGGAAATAAAAATTATGATTTGAATTATTCCTCGTGTTTTTTGTCTGACTATGATCTTTGGCATATGAGATTAGGTCATCCTGATACCAATAAGATGGACCAGTTAATCAAAATGGATTTATTATCGGAACTGACAGGTGCACGGACATTACCATGTGAACATTGCTTAACCGTGAAGATGACCAGGAAATCATTCTCGGAAGGTCAAAGGGCTAATGAATTGTTGGAATTAGTTCATTTTGATATTTGTGGGCCCTTGAGTATAAAGACACGTGGGAATAAGGAATACTTCATAACCTTTATAGATGATTATTCCCAAGTGTACTTTCGTGTATCTTTTAAGCAGAAAGTCGGAAGCATTTGAAAGTTTTAAAAGATACAAAGCAGAAGTCGAAAGAAAACTTAGAAGAAATATGAAGGTGTTAAGATTTGATAGAGGTGGAGAATTCAACTCAAAGGAATTTAATGATTACTGTATTCAATACGGTATAAAGAAGCATACAACTATGCCTTATACGCCACAATAGAATGGTATGGCTGGAAGGAAGAATAGAACATTAATGAATGCAGTGAGATGTATTTATCAAATGCTGGTCTCTTCAAGGATTTTTGGGGAGAAGCCTGCAAATTATGTTCTAAACAGAATTCCCACAAAACCAGTCGAGACAACACCGTGTGAGATATGGAATGGATGCAAACCTAATTTAAGTCATTTGAGAAAATGAGATTGCGTGGCATATGTTCTCATTACATATCAGGTTAGAGATAAGCTGGATCTCAAAACCGTAAGATGTATATTCATAGGATATTCTGAAAAGTTTAAAGGATACAAGTTCTTCCATGAAAATAAATGAGTCATTGAAAGTAGAGATGCTACTTTTCTAGAGAATCTACCAGAAAAGGAACAAGTCCAAGAAAATGTGACACCCTTGCTGGACTTAGATGGTGTTCCGAATGATGACTTGGATATAGTGGATGATGTGCATCATCCAACTATGGAAGATGAACCTGTAAATGAGAATATACATATGGCAAATCAACCAACTGAACATGTCCAGCCTGCAACCCTTAGTAGCAACAAAAGACCCAGAACAACATTCGCATGGATGGATGATCATTATCTATATTCATGTGAACCATCTTGTTTCTCAGTGGATATTGATATAGATGAGCAAGTTGATCCCTTGAATTATACAGATGTAATGAAATCATTTGAGTCAGATCAATGGCTCGAGGCTATGAAAAGGGAGCTCGACTCAATTGAAAGAAACAATGTATGTGAGATGTGACTCACCAGAAGAGAGGAAGTCCACATGATGCAAGTGGGTGTTAAAGAAGAAATATCTGGTTGATGGGTTGATGGGTTGATGGGTCTATTGATACTTTCAAGGCCCGGTTAGTTGCAAAGAAATTTACTTAAAAAGCAGGGATTGATTATCAGGAGACTTATTCTCTGGTGGCTAAGTTTGCATCCGTACAAATAATCTTAGCGATGGTTTCGCATCTTGACTTGGAACTCTACCAAATGGATGTCAAGATTGCATTCCTCAACGGAGAGTTGAAGGAAGTTATATATATGGATCAACCTGAGGGATTTCAGGTTGATGGACATGAAGATAATTTATAAATTGAAGAAATCTTTGTATGGTTTAAAACAATCATCTAGACAGTGATATCTCAAATTTCACAACACTATTATCCAACTTGGTTTCGTTGCAAACAAATTGGATAACTGTGTGTATGTCTTGAAAAGTGGTTGCAGTTTTACGATATTATCCCTGTATGTAAATGACATTTTGCTCGCTGGAAATGACATTGAAGTGCTGAAAAAGATTAAATTAGCACTTTGTAGTGAATTTGAGATGAAGGACATGTGTGATGCATCCTATGTTCTTGGAATACAAATCCTTAGGATCGGAAGTCTAGAATGTTAAGGTTAAACCAAGAAAAGTACTTGCATACAATATTGAGGAGATTTGGAATGTACAATTCCAATTCGGCCCCTACATCATTGGTTATGGGAGAGCCGTTAAGTAAAGAACAATGTCCTGGAGAGGGACAAAGTCGGCTGGATGTTCCATATGCTCAGACTATTGGAAGTTTGATGTATGCAATGTTGTGTACTAGACCAGACTTGGCATACCCAGTTAGTCTGGTTAGTAGATATCAAAGTAATTCTGGTACAGCTCATTGTGAAGCTGTTAAGAGGATTATGAAATATATAAAGGGTATGGTGCACCACAAGTTAGTTTATCAAGCAGATTCGCTTGAGGTTCTTGGTTACTCCGATGCAAATTTCGGAGGGGACAAAGATAACAAGAAGTCAACTGCAGGACATGTGTTCATCTTTGGTGGTGTAGCTATTTCTTGGGGTAGCAAGAAACCGTGTTGTGTAGCGAGATACATACAAGAAGCTGAGTCTATAGCATGTAGTATGTCGGCTACTCATGCGGTCTGGGTCAGACGGTTCCTATTGGACTTGGATCTCAATTTGGTCGTGGACCAATTGAGATGTACTGTGAAAATCAAGCAGTTATCACCTTGATCCACAGTGGTGCAAACAGTTTCATAGGAAGGCATATTGAAATACAATATATTACATACATGATATGGTGGAAAGGAAAGAAGTCAATGTGACTTATATTCCAACAAGTGATATGATTGTGGATCCCTTAACGAAGGGTATTTCAGCAGGTACACTCATTAAACATGTTGGTTTGATGGAACTTAGAAATATCTAAGTCAAGGAAACTTTCATGAATAATGAAAGGAGACAATCATGAATAATGATTGTACTCTGTGAACAAAATGTGCATGTCTTACGGATAGTGGGAGTATGTGAAATTATATCATGTGTTATATCTCACATATAGTGGGAGTATGATTGGAATGCACTTGGTCATTTCAGGCCAAGTGAGAGATGTAAGTTGTTATGGCCTGAAACGGCCAAAGATCCGGGTATCCGACCTATAGTTTAGTACGCAATCCAAAATAATAAACACATGGGAATAATAACCAACACAGCACGACACATGGTCATTGGTAACGCAGTTCGGTGCGCACACTACATCTGCGGGGCCTCGCCCAGAAATTCAAATTACTCCACTAAAATAATGATAATTACAATCACCAATACTATTTGATACTAAGGGAAACAAACTCCCCCTCACTACAAACCGCAAAGGTTGATCTCAATCAACCCCGTGGAGTAATTTGCGCAAGCTCCCCTTGCGTGCAAGATCCCCTTGCAATACTGACCAAGATCAACTCCCTTGATCCGCTACCTCAGTAGTCGTCAGCCTCCTCCCAGAGTTTGATATCACTTTCGCAAAAGCTGATCTTCCAAAGCAATAATCCTCACGCCAATCCAACTTCCAACTTTACTTCGCTCACACTACAAAGTTGTTAAGTTAATAAACAATTCCCCCGGTATAATCACTGAGGATTTGCCGAACAACACAGAGCGCAGCTAGGCGAGATAGATCCGTTAAAGTAGAGATCTCAGCAGACAAACAGATCTGAAGCCGAACAAATAACCTTAACCATTCTTCAACGGCTTCAACAAATATAACCATGAGAACCACCTGTCCCGCACTGAAAGAGAAGATCTGAATCTGTTCAACAAACACGATAACTCCTTATCTCCAATAACTACAAATCTATTACGACGAGGTCTTATCTTCAACAGTCGTAATTCAAACAGCTACATAGAATGTCCACGATGACAGATCTCAGATGTTAGAACAGCAAGTTCAACATTTCTTATGACACAATGTTCAACATTTCATAAGTACACATTGTGTCACGGTCACAAATGTTGAACAATGAGTTCAACATTTCATATGACATATTGTTCAACAATCCACATGAACCATTGTGCCACAAATGACAAACAACAGACTTAACAATCTCCCCCTTTGGCTTTTAGTGGCACAATCAAACCGAATAATATCTGACACCATCATATGCATATAATAGACTGAAGAGACGAGGTCGAGAAGTAGACGTACCAGTCATTAATAAGAACATCAGAGATACCACTGTACGTACCAGTCATTAATAAGAACATCAGAGATACCACTGTACTTCAACAGGTAGATCATACAACAAAAATTACTCCCCCAAGACGTTCAAGAAGTTACAGATCGGACAATATAAACACCAACATCAAATCACCACCACAACATATCACCACATCAAAAACACTATCTCCCCTTTGTGACACCAAAAGCCAAAGGTTATACCTTGTCAGAAGACACTTTAGCTTGGAGCTGAACAATCCTTTCCTGGAGAAAAATTCTCTGAGCTTGAAGAACTCTCTGACTATCAAGCATATCCAGCTGATCATCTACAGTTTTGACAGTCCTCTGAAGCACCAACATGTCATCCAGTAAATCTTGCACAGAAACTTTTGAGGAAGAAGTCCTTTTGCCAGCAGATTTCGAGGCAGATTGAGGAGAAGTAGATGAGGAAGGCATAGAGGACACAGAAGCCGAAGGAAGAACTGATAAATCATCAATTTTGCTGGCTACTGACTTGGTAGTGAAGCTGATCAAGTCACATGACACTGGAAGTTCAGAAGAGTCTGGAACAACCCCTTGCGAAAAAAGTATCATGAAAATGAGGGAGGCATGAGGCAGTGAAGTATTAGGTGCAGACGACTCTGATAGAGAAAGGATGGAATCAAAAATAAGTCGACCCAAATTGAAAGATTTCTTAGTTCCGGCAGCAAACAATAATTTGCACATAGCCTTGGTGACAATCGACATGTTGGACGTTGGCAACCAATTACGGGTGGCAATGCGATAGAGTAAAAAGAACTTTGCAGTCAACGCTGAGGAAGGGAAGGAAAACGTCTTTGGCCAACACATAAATTGCCCACCAGTGACAGTCTGGATGAATAAATCATAGTCTTCACCAACAGAAGCACCATAAGAAGGGAGGTTCTGATTGCACGGCCACTTAAGAAGTTTGTTGATGACAGCAGGGGAGAAAGGAATAATCTTGCCTCGAATAAAAGTCCGAAAACCCCATTTCGAAGCAGAATCCGCAGAAGACTTGGAGAGGTTACAGTAAAATTCTCGGACCAGTACTGGATAAAAAGTCTTAAAGCAGCTTTCTGCTTGGAAGAGATCAATGTCCTTGAGAAAGACTAAGAAGTGGGTCTGTTTAAAAGATGAGACAACAAGAGACTTTTCACCAAAGATTATTTTACTGTAACCTCTCCAAGTCTTCTGCGGATTCTGCTTCGAAATGGGGTTTTCGGACTTTTATTCGAGGCAAGATTATTCCTTTCTCCCCTGCTGTCATCAACAAACTTCTTAAGTGGCCGTGCAATCAGAACCTCCCTTCTTATGGTGCTTCTGTTGGTGAAGACTATGATTTATTCATCCAGACTGTCACTGGTGGGCAATTTATGTGTTGGCCAAAGACGTTTTCCTTCTCTTCCTCAGCGTTGACTGCAAAGTTCTTTTTACTCTATCGCATTGCCACCCGTAATTGGTTGCCAACGTCCAACATGTCGATTGTCACCAAGGCTATGTGCAAATTATTGTTTGCCGCCGGAACTAAGAAATCTTTCAATTTGGGTCGACTTATTTTTGATTCCATCCTTTCTCTATCAGAGTCGTCTGCACCTAATACTTCACTGCCTCATGCCTCCCTCATTTCCATGATACTTTTTTCGCAAGGGGTTGTTCCAGACTCTTCTGAACTTCCAGTGTCATGTGACTTGATCAGCTTCACTACCAAGTCAGTAGCCAGCAAAAATGATGATTTATCAGTTCTTCCTTCGGCTTCTGTGTCCTCTGTGCTTTCCTCATCTACTTCTCCCCAATCTGCCTCGAAATCTGCTGGCAAAAGGACTTCTTCCTCAAAAGTTTCTGTGCAAGATTTACTGGATGACATGTTGGTGCTTCAGAGGGCTGTCAATACTGTAGATGATCAGCTGGATATGCTTGATAGTCAGAGAGTTCTTCTTCAAGCTCAGAGAATTTTTCTCCAGGAAAGGATTGTTCAGCTCAAAGCTAAAGTGTCTTCTGACAATGTATGACCTTTGACTTTTGGTGTCACAAGGGGGAGATAGTGTTTTTGATGTGGTGATATGTTGTGGTGGTGATTTGATGCTGGTGTTTATATTGTCCGATCTGTGATCTGTAACTTCTTGAACGTCTTGGGGGAGTAATTTTTGTTGTATGATCTACCTGTTGAAGTACAGTGGTATCTCTGATGTTCTTATTAATGACTGGTACGTACAATGGTATCTCTGATGTTCTTATTAATGGCTGATACGTCTACTTCTCGACCTCGTCTCTTCAGTCTATTATATGCATATGATGGTGTCAGATATTATTTGGTTTGATTGTGCCACTAAAAGCAAAGGGGGAGATTGTTAAGTCTGTTGTTTGTCATTTGTGGCACAATAGTTCATGTGGATTGTTGAACAATATGTCATATGAAATGTTGAACTCATTGTTCAACATTTGTGACCGTGACACAATGTGTACTTATGAAATGTTGAACATTGTGTCATAAGAAATGTTGAACTTGTTCTAACATCTGAGATCTGTCATTGTGGACATTCTATGTAGCTGTTTGAGTTACGACTGTTGAAGATAAGACCTCGTCGTAATAGATTTGTAGTTATTGGAGATAAGGAGTTATCGTGTTTGTTGAACAGATTCAGATCTTCTCTTTCAGTGCGGGACAGGTGGTTCTCATGGTTATATTTGTTGAAGCCGTTGAAGAATGGTTAAGGTTATTTGTTCGGCTTCAGATCTGCTTGTCTGCTGAGATCTCTATTTTAACTGATCTATCTCGCCTAGCTGCGCTCTGTGTTGTTCGGCAAATCCTCGGTGATTATACCGGAGGAATTATTATTAACAACTTAACAACTTTGTAGTGTGAGCGAAGTAAAGTTGGAAGTTGGATTGGCGTGAGGATTATTGCTTTGGAAGATCAGCTTTTGCGAAAGTGATATCAAACTCTGGGAGGAGGCTGACGACTACTGAGGTAGGGGATCAAGGGAGTTGATCTTGGTCAGTATTGCAAGGGGATCTTGCACGCAAGGGGAGCTTGCGCAAATTACTCCACGGGGTTGATTGAGATCAACCTTTGCGGTTTGTAGTGAGGGGGAGTTTGTTTCCCTTAGTATCAAATAGTATTGGTGATTGTAATTATTATTATTTTAGTGGAGTAATTTGAATTTCTGGGCGAGGCCCTGCAGATGTAGGTGTGCGCACCGAACTGCGTTACCAATGACCACGTGTCGTGCTGTGTTGATTATTATTCCCATGTGTTTACTATTTTGGATTGCGTACTAAACTACAAATGGCATGACAATCACCTTCTTTGCAACCAACTCTCTGATGAAATGGTGTCGAATGTCTATATGTTTGGTCCTTGAATGTTGAATAAGATTATTGGAAATGTTTATTGCGCTTTGGTTGTCACACAGAATGGTCAAGACCTCTTGATCAACATTGTAATCAGTCAGCATTTGTTTCATCCACAGGAGTTGAGTACAACAGCTCCCTGCTGCAATATATTCAGCCTCAGCAGTTGACAAGGAAATCGAATTCTGCTTTTTACTATACCATGAGACTAAGTTGTTTCCAACATAGAAACACCCTCCTGTGGTACTCTTTCTATCATCAGCATTACCTGCCCAATCAGCATCACTATACCCTGACAGAAGTGTATTGGTATCTTTAGAGTACCAAATGCCTTAATCAGCAGTTCCACTTACGTACCTGATTATGCGTTTTACAGCCGTGATGTGAGATTCCTTAGGACAGGCTTGATATCGGGCACACACCCCAACACTGAAATTGATGTCAGGTCTACTCGCTGTCAAGTACCATAGACTTCCTATCATGCTCCTTTACAGAGTGACCTCTACTTGTTTTCCACCATCATCCTTCGAGATCTTTTCAGTAGTAGCCATAGGCGTGCGTACTTGGCGAGCTTTCTCCAGACCGAACCTCTTAACAAGATTCTTAGCATACTTACTCTGGGATATAAACAGACCATCACTAGATTGTTTAACTTGAAGACCAAGAAAGATATTTAACTCACCGACCATACTCATTTCAAACTCTTTTTGCATAAGGTCGATAAATTCTCGTACCAGTTGCGATGATGTAGATCCAAAGACTATGTCGTCAACATAAATCTGAGCAACTATTACCGCAGATCTGGTTCTTTGGACAAACGTCTTGTCAGCTCCCCCTCGCTCATATCCCGTTTTAAGAAGATATCTGGTCAGTCTCTCATACCAAGCTCTTGGAGCTTGCTTAAGTCCATAAAGCGCTTTCTTCAATCGATAGACATGGCTAGGCAAGAATGGGTCTTCAAATCCCTTTGGCTGTTCAACATTTACCTCCTCATTTAAAATGCCATTTAGAAAGGCACTTTTCACGTCCATCTGATGAAGCTTGAAGTTGAAACTACATGCAACGGCGAGAAGTAATCTAATAGATTCCAAACGGGCCACAGGAGCAAAAGTCTCGTCAAAGTCCATTCTCTCGATCTGAGTGTATCCCTGAGCTACCAGACGAGCTTTGTTACACGTGACATTCCCTTTTTCATCGGTTTTATTCTTGAAAATCCACTTAGTTCCAATGACATTCATTCCTGTTGGTCTCTCAACAAGGCTCCAGACGTCATTACGCTGAAATTGATTCAGCTCCTCTTGCATAGCCATCACCCAGAAGTCGTCGAGTAATGCTTCTTTAACATTCTTGGGTTCAACACTAGATAAAAAACAAACATATCCAGCAAGATCACGATAATTTACCTGACTAGTGCCTCTAGTGCGAAGACCATCTTCAACATTCCCAATGACAAGTTCAGGAGGATGATTTCGTATAACTTTTGTAATCCCCCGTGAGGAATGTACCTCATTTCCATCTGATTGTGATTCCTCAACGGATGATGTTCCCTGAGAAGTACCATTCTGACTGGTACTCACTTGTGTTGAATCAAATGTTGTAACATTTTGTTCAACATTTTCATCCTCTTCGTTCCTCTCTCCTTGTGAACCAGGCCCCCCATGAATAACAACTTCACCCTGCTCGAAGTCATCTACAACAACATTGATAGAATCCATCAAAACATCAGTGCGATGGTTCAGTACCCTGAAAGCACGACTCGTAATAGAGTATCCGAGAAATGTCCCTTTATCACTCTTAGCATCGAACTTACCCTTAGAAGTTCGATCCTGCAAAATGTAACACTTGCTTCTAAATACATGAAAGTAAGAAACATTGGGTTTTTTACCTTTCCAGATCTCGTAGGGAGTTTTCTCCGTTCTGGGTCTCAGATACACTCTATTTATGGTGTAGCAAGCAGTGTTGATCGCTTCAGCCCACCATTTAGTACTGACTTTCCTGGCGTTCAACATCACGCGAGCCATCTCCTGTAGAGTGCGATTCTTCCTCTCAACAATTCCATTCTGTTGAGGAGTCTTAGGCGCAGAAAACTCATGTCGTATTCCCTCTGCTTCACAGAAATCAGCAAACAAGTGATTTTCAAACTCCTTACCATGGTCACTGCGAATCCTGATAATTTTTCCAATAGTGACTCCTCTCTCCGTCTGAAGGCGGGTGCAGAGCTTCTTGAAGGCATTGAAAGCATCTGACTTTTCTTTGAGAAAATCTACCCAAGTGAAACGAGAGAAGTCATCTACACAAACATAAATGTACTTCTTACCTCCCATGCTGACTTCCGTTGTGGGTTCTATCAGATCCATGTGTAGCAGCTCCATGTTCTTAGAGGTGGTGATGGTTTGAAGTTGTTTATGACTAGTTCTCTTTTGTTTTCCCGGCTGACAGGGACCGCAGACCCCTTCTATTTTCTTGGATATGACAGGTATCCCTTGAACGGCTCCGACTCTGGTAATTTCCATCAAAGTTTTGTAATTTACGTGACCAAGTTTTTGATGCCATTGTTCGGAGACTTCAACACTAGCAGTGAGACAGCTGTTAGCTTCCTGAAGTAGATAGCAGTTGTCAGCCGATCGTTTCCTAGTTAGAATGTTAATCCCAGCTTCATTCAGTACAACACACTCGTCCTTAGTGAACTGAACAAACAAACCTTGGTCGCATAATTGACTTATACTAATCAGGTTTGCCTTTAAGTCTTGAACATGCATGACATCCTTCAGAGTAACATATCCAGTCATCTTCAGCTCTCCCTTCCCAATGACTTTGCTTCTCTGGTCATCACCAAAGGTAACATGTCCTTTATTGCCTGTAGTGTACTCTGAGAGAAGACCCCGATTTCCTGTCATATGTTGGGAACAACCGCTGTCGAAATACCACATATTTTCCGAGAAGGCAACCATGGAGGTGTAGGCAACTAGGCTGTGAATTCTTGACTTCCTTACCCATTTCTTTATGAGCCTTTTCTCCGGATGTCCTGAGTTTCTTCCTTCACGTTGGTGTCTCATACGACTGAAGCACCTATTCTCAGTGTGACCTTTGCATTGACAATAATTACACACAAAGTGCCTGAGTGTAGCACTCTTTTTGTGTTCATCCTTTTGACTCCCTTGCTTGAAGTGTCTATTCTTGTTCTGACACTTGACAGTTCGACTATGTACTTGGTTAACTGAAGATAGCCTTCTCTATTGAACCCTACGCCCGTACGATCTTCGGATACTTTTCCCATGCTTAGAATGTCATCAAGCTTAGTCTTACCAGAGTTCCATTTGTTAAGAACACTCTCTGCCTTCTCGGCTCTAAGCATAGTTCTCCTGAGTTGTCCTTCTAGATTTCTGAAATCTAGCTTGATCTCTCCTAGTTGAGTTATAGCATCTTCCCTTTCTCCTTTCAGTCTAGTATTTTCTTTCTTCAAGGACTTGTTGATCTCACAGATCTTCATCCAATTTGTAAACATAGTTTGATATGCAGATCGAATATCAACTTCGTCAACTTCCTCATCCTCACCCGTATCTGAAGTAGATTCACTGTCCGATGTTGCACTAAATGTTACAACATTCTTCTTGACATTCTTACATTTATCCTCCAACATGGTGCGAGTTGTGCCCACACTAGGTCCAACATTGCTAGTGATGTCATCAGTATGCTGATCATTCATAATGGCCGTAAAAGCAACATAATTGCTGACAATATCCTCGTCTCCAGTACACCCTTCGGACTCTTCATCACTCCAGGAACGTGCCAGAGATTTTCCTTTTTGTTTCTTGATAGTGTTCGCACATTCGGCTTGTATATGTCCAAATCCTTCACACTCTCTGCACTGAATTCCCTTGCCTCTACTCTTTGGTTCATACTTCTGTATAGGACGGCTGTTACCTCTACCCGCAGGAGAGAAACTAGGACGAGCTTCCTTGTTAACAGTTCTGAAGTTCTGACCCCTACTTCCTATTTTCCTCATCATTTTACTAGAGTTTTTGGTTAACAATGCTATGTCGTCTTCAAGATCAGTGTCATTCCCTTCATGCGAAACATCGGTAGCTTCCACCTTTAGAGCCACTCCTTTATCCCTTTTATTTTGCTTCAAATTCATCTCAAAGGTTTGAAGGGACCCCATCAATTCATCCAATCTCATATTGGATGAATTCCTTACTTCTTCGATAGCAGCAATTTTAGCTGAAATTTTTTCAGGTAGAGATCTCAGAGTTTTCTCCACTAATTTCTTTTGGGAGTACTTCTTTCCCAATTGAAAAGCCTGATTTGCTATATCACGTAGTCTTCCATTGAATTCAGCCACGGATTCATCATCGTTCATCCTAAGATTTTCAAATTGAGAAGCCAGAATTTGAAGTTTAGATGCTCATACAATGCTTGTCCTTTCATGTATGTTTTGGAGGATGTCCCATGCTTCCTTCGCAACTTCGCAAGTAGAGATCAATTTGAACTGTTCTTCATCAACAGCGGTGAAAATCGCATTCACAGCTTTCGAATTTCCCAGTGCCGCGCGTTCTTCCTCGAGACTCCAGTCTTGGGCTGGCTTGAGAGATTCATTTCCCTTCTTGTCATCAACAGTAGGAGTCCAGCCTTCAATAGTGGCCACCCAAGCCTTCTCATCAAGTGACTTGATGAATGCGCGCATCCGAGATTTCCAATACGTATAATTAGTACCAGTGAGCAGCGGAAGGCCGAGTCACAGAAGCTCCTTCCTTCGTGTTCATGGGTGACGTACTCAAACAGCAGAATCACACCCCCTTTGTCAAACAAAGAATGCGGATGACCTGCTCTGATACCAAATGTAGTTTAGTACGCAATCCAAAATAGTAAACACGTGGGAATACTAATCAACACAGCACGACACATGGTCATTGGTAACGCAGTTCGGTGCGCACACCTACATCTGCGGGGCCTCGTCCAGAAATTCAAATTACTCCACTAAAATAATGATAATTACAATCACCAATACTATTTGATACTAGGGGAAACAAACTCCCCCTCAATACAAACCGCAAAGGTTGATCTCAATCAACCCCGTAGAGTAATTTGCGCAAGCTTCCCTTGCGTGCAAGATCCCCTTGCAATACTGACCAAGATCAACTCCCTTGATCCCCTACCTCAGTAGTCGTCAGCCTCCTCCCGGAGTTTGATATCACTTTCGCAAAAGCTGATCTTCCAAAGCAATAATCCTCACGCCAATCCAACTTTCAACTTTACTTCGCTCACACTACAAAGTTGTTAAGTTGTTAAGAACAATTCCTCCGGTATAATCACTGAGGATTTGCCGAACAACACAGAGCGCAGCTAGGCGAGATAGATCAGTTAAAGTAGAGATCTCAGCAGACAAACAGATCTGAAGCCGAACAAATAACCTTAACCATTCTTCAACGGCTTCAACAAATATAACCATGAGAACCACATGTCCCGCACTGAAAGAGAAGATCTGAATCTATTCAACAAACACGATAACTCCTTATCTCCAATAACTACAAATCTATTACGACGAGGTCTTATCTTCAACAGTCGTAACTCAAACAGCTACATAGAATGTCCACGATGACAGATCTCAGATGTTAGAACAAGTTCAACATTTCTTATGACACAATGTTCAACATTTCATAAGTACACATTGTGTCACGGTCACAAATGTTGAACAATGAGTTCAACATTTCATATGACATATTGTTCAACAATCCACATGAACCATTGTGCCACAAATGACAAACAACAGACTTAACACGACCGATACTCGGTTGAGGATTTTCATCAACCGAAAGACCGAGTCTCACATGACCGTTGAGAGAATCTTGGGGCGGTTGCGGGATGTAGGATATGGCGGTGACCCTATAAATAGAGAAGATGGTTTCTCTTCTCAAGTATCAAAAAAAAGTATTCAGCCATATCCGGAATCCCCAAGAAAAAAATATTTCTCTATCTTTCTCTCAGTTATAACCCTTATTAGCTGTCCCAAAACAATCTCGATGTGTTTATTGCTGGACCAGGAATGTTAACATGCTGTCATGGGAAAAAAAAATTTGACTTGCAACTTTTGCACATCGATCTGTTGTTGGTCAAGGACTCAGTTCTTTTGCTCATCATTAATGTTTTGGAAAAATGCATTCTTCCATCGTGCTTTTAGATGGGAAGAGTTGTCTTTACGCTCCTTGCTGTTTACATGTGTTATAGTTGAAACTGACTTTAGCTGCTTTATATTTTAATGTTTGTAAATTAACAAAGTGATTGGAGAAAAGGTACATATAGATAATGTTAAAGATTTCTATGTTGTTGATTTTGTTATGTGAAAGTTTTGTATGCGCACAAATTATGCTATTGGATACCATTAGATCCAAAGGAAATAGATGGATTCCAGTAATGACATCATCATAGTCTGGCTGTGTTATTTACCCAAACACAGATTATGTTATTAGAGAAAATTTTAAAGTTAAAGAAACAAAAAAGGTGGACTTAAGGAATGATAACACCATACTTGTTGTCAATGTTCAAAAATGGACCCAAACATCTTGTAATCTACTCATACAAATTATTTCATTAGAAGCTACTTAGAATAGAAAATAGGATAAGAACGGGAAGGTTAAGGTGGATTTCATTAGCAACAACACTATCCAGCAAATTGTCATTAATATACAAGTCCATGGAGAATTCAAGTCAGGTGCAACAGTCCAAAGTAAAAAATAGAACCAACTATTTTTGGTTTCAGATGAATATTTTGGTTTCTGTAATGACATGTGAGGTTTCTGTGCGCAAATGTTCATCAGTTGAAATCTAAACCTGCCCAAGAAGATATTGAAATGATTTTCAAGTGATGGACTACACTACTTGAAAGGAGGTCAACCCATAAATTAGTTGTAGTTGACTATTTACTTATTATCTCAGTGGATCGTCAGATTAAATAAAAAGGGTTTCAGAGTTTGCACATGTCAATGATACTGGTAAATTTTATCTGATGCCAATATTGTTGTTGGATGTGTTTGTTACTTGGTTCTGTGATGATTTAAAGTTAAAATTGCAAGAAATTTGATCTTTATGGGAAATTATTGATATTATCATGTACTTCAACTAGCAGATGAATGATGTTAGCGGAATATTCTGGAGAAAGTGATTACTATTAAAGAACTTTTATTCTGTGTGCAAAGTCTCGGGCATGCCAGATATGGCAACAATTGCACTTGTGAGCACCTGCGCGCGCACACATTGCATTGATATGGTTATAGAATATAGATGCAACTAGGTACATGCATGCAGAGACACAAAATTTTAAGATTAGCATACATATGTGTTATGGATATGACATTAATAAAATAATACATGTGTTTTTGTGTGCGTACATGCATACATGCACCAATGGTAATCCTCTCACATAAATTTAAGGCCAGAATGGTTTAAAGAGCATGATACTTCATATATTGTAGACCCTTTTGCTGTTATAATCAATATTAGATGGAAAAATTATATTTCTTATCAATTATTGTGAACATGTCATTCACATGTTTTATTTGTAACAGTCTTCAGGCAAAAAATTTTGAACGTAGTCATGGATACTTTTATGAATTGTCTTTTTATTAGTGTAGGATATGTTGCAAATCTTAGGAGACAGCAAATCACGTGTTTGGTATCCAGCACATCTCCATCAGTTAGCAAAGCATCCAAGTAACAGATATGCAACCAATTTGTTGAAGTGTCCGGGCCAATCTAGATTTTCTTTTTAGATCTCTTTTTTCCTTGCGGTGGGGTAGAGGGTGGTAGTTCACTATTTACTTTTACTTTTACTTTTTATTCTCTCTGTGGGTGTGGGTGGATGGGTGGGTGGGTGGGTGGGTGGGTGTGTTATTTTTTTTATTTTTATTTTATTTTATTTTTTTTTTTTTTTTGGGGGGGGGGGAGGTGTGTTGGGGTTCAATGCCCTTGTCTCTGGCACATCATCAGCAGAACTTCAGCCATCAGATGGGTCAACTTTGCTTCAAAAGTAGCCAAGCGTTGATGAACCAAGTGTCCAAATTTTAAGGCTAGTTGCCTGGTAGACAAGGCTCATTATAACTGCAGTTCTCCTGCTACTGGGGCGCCTCCCCCTTTTCTAACAGTGTCAGAATTTAATTGAAAAATATCCAATACTCACACCAAGAAAATATTTATTTAATTTTACAGATGTTAAGGATCTTATTTTATTTAAGATATGTTCCTGCACCGTACATTGCGTTGGCAACTGATGTTTGTCACATTTGGGACTGGCAGCTTATAATCATGGCTATATGTGCAAAAATGAAATGAGTAAAATGCAATATGGTCTGTTTTTGATGTGATCAGTTTGTTGGGACAGCCGGGTAGACGGTTAGGTTTCTCTTAGGTTTTGTTTGGGGACAACCTGAGAAGGATGTCAGCCAACCCTTGTCCTTGCATTTGCTTGCATATGAATGAATCTTACCAATTTAACATGTACAGAATTCTGTTTATTGTGCTAATGCCAGCTGTTTTCACAAGATCATATGATTTTCATTCATGGGGATTTGTTTGTGCTGTGTCTAATTTGGTAAAACTTTATGGTGGTGAATATCATGCCAATCAGCAAATATTTTATGACTGCATAGAATACTGGGGGAAAACAAAAAATTCAAACTCTTTATTAATGCAGTTTGTGTTCCTGCGACCGGTGATCTGTTTCTAACAGAGTCATAATGTAATCGAAGAATATCCAATACTCCCACCAGGAAAGCATTTTAATTTATTTTACATATGGTAAGTATTTTATTTTATTTTAGATATGTTCCTGCACTTTACATTGGAGCATTAACTGATTTTGTCGCATCTGGGACTGACAGCTTATAATCATGGCTCCGTAGTTACAAATTATTCTGAGCTGCAAAAATGAAATGAATAAGATAATAAAATGCAATGTGGTCTGTTTTGGATGTAATCAGCTTGTTGGAGTAGCCAGGTAGACGTTTGGGTTTCTCTTAGGCTTTGTTTGGAGACAACCTGAGTTAGGGTGTTAGCCAAACCCTTGTCCCTTGGGGCATTAGCTTGCGTAGGAATGGATTTTACCAATTTAACCTGCTAAAAGAATTCTGTTTATTGCGCCAATGCCCTCTGTTTTCACTAGATTATATGATATTCATTCATGGGGACTGGTTGGTGATGTGTCTGATGTGGTTTTACTTTATGGTGGCAAATATCATGCCAATCAGCAAATATATTATGACTGCTAGCTAAACACACTGCAGGAAAATGAATTACTCAATGCCTGCTAGCTAATATTTATATATTTACTTGCTTATATAAGACCATAGCGTAGACTTGGACGTGGGACTCCTCATGACACATCCCCAACCTTTTATTCCTTTGGTGCTAGTTAATATTTAACTAGTCATAACCCATGCCCGCGGGCACGGTTCATTTAAGATTTTCTCCCACAAAATCTTTATTTCCCAAAAAAATATTTCCAATTGCGCGGAATAACAAATTAGCATTAAAAATATTTAGCGGCACGTGCGCCTTCGGTGCGGAACAACAAATTCGGCGCTGGTGCTTTCGACACGGAACAACAAATTAACGTAAAAAAATCGGCGCGGGCGCTTTAGGCGCGGAACAACAAATTAGCGTAAAAAAATTTAGCGGGCATCGAAGAGACGGTGTGCCTCGCGTTGAGGGAGATATCATTCGATCTGCAGCATTAAGTGCAAGTTTATGTTTTTTTCCCAAATGCATTAATTGTGCGCACTCTGCTATTCCCAAGAAACTTTCATTCCCCATAAAGTTTCATTTCCCTAGAAACTTTCATTCCCCATAAAGTTTCATTCCCCATAAACTTTTATTTCCTTAGAAATGTTTTTCCCTCCAAAACTTTTCACAAAATCGCATCTCAACCTTTCATTCCTCAAGATTAAATCCAAGCTGTCTTTCTATCAACCTGTTTGTCCTAGTCAGCTTGTCCTAGTCAGCCCTAGAATTCAAAAAACATTGTCAAATGATAATAGATGCTAGCCAATATTTATATATTTACTTGCTTATATAAGACCATAGCGTAGACTTGTACGTGGGACTCCTCACGACACATCCCCAACCTTTTATTCCTCTGGTGCTAGTTAATATTTAATAGCAATGAATTCTCCATATTTTTTATTTATATGGCAGATTTGTATTTTTTTTGTCTGAAAGGTTGTATACCTGAATATGTATGTTACGTTTATGCATGTACCTTGCTGATTACACTACTTTAATGGGGAGTTGATATATATGACCTAATTGCATCACACATAGACCATTTATTTACAGGTTTTCCATTGAAAATTTACAGGTTTGTCATAGGAATATTTTCCGTTTTATTAACCTTCATCCTCCCTCCTTCCCTCATCTGCCACCGCCGTCTCCCAGCAACCTCCCGGACGCCACCTGTGCCGACCCTCCATTTCCAGGTAGTGGTGGAGGCGGAAGAGCATAGTGGAGGCGGAAAAGAAGGGTGAAGGGAGGGGAATACGAAGGGGAGATATTGGCTGCATAACATCGCGGGGGGGGGGGGGGGGGGGGGGTGGTGGTGGGTGGGTATAGTGGAGGCGGAAAAGAAGGGTGAAGGGAGGGGATGACGAAGGGGAGATGTTGGCTGCACAACTCGGGGGGGGGGGGGGGGGGGGGGGGGGGGGTTTGGGGGGGGGGGGGGGGTGGCGCTTGGGGTAATTTGGGTGTGTAACATAAAAAACTGATTTTGGGGGTGTGTAAAGTGGCCTGTGTATGGCAACTGGGCCGTTGTATAGAATCCCGATGGTCATATCAAATCAAGGTGTTTTTTCTAATCTTTTTGCAACTCTATTATTTCTGTCTGCTTCATTTCCCAACGTTTTGATAATTTGATTTGCATGATTTAATCTTTACGGTGGGATCAAAGGATTATCATTCACTTTAGTAACTTCAATTGAATCATCTGGTTCTTTCTTTACCTACATATCAACTAAATATCTTTTTGAAATGATAACGAAAACCCATGTCAAAGAAATAAAGTTTAGTCACAGTGGAAATGCATTATGCTTCCTCATTCCATTACTTATTTTCATTGGGGGCATTAGTCCCTCCCTTCGAATGTTTGGATTTGGTAGAAAATGTTAATTAAACAAATAATCCTTTTCTTATCTATTTCAGGTGCCCTCAGTACATACTGCAAGCTTATGTGGCATGATTAATAAGTATTTTCGTTTCTCAGTGCTTTTAGGATATGCATCTCTTACACAGCCTAAATTGATGCCTGTCCCAAATGCCCACCCCCACCCCCCCCCCCCCCCCCCCCCCCCCCCCCCCCAAAAAAAAAAAAAAAAAAAAAGCAAAAAAGAAAAAAAGTAAAGAAAACTCTTACCATACCGGCCGTCATGTACGGTCCTTGCAGACCTCCAGAGCACACATAATAACAGAGGATTCCACATGTTTAGGGACTAATATCAATGATCATGTTTGTGGGACTAAATCAAGCTAATCTAATCATCATGGACTTATATTCTAAAAACCTTCTGAATCTATTGCTATCTAATGACTTGAATGATGTGATCTTTCAGTTTTAGAATATGTTCAGCGGCTAATTTTTAGGGACTTATATCAATGATCATGTTTGTGGGACTAAATCAAGCTAATCTAATCATCATGGACTTATATTCTAAAAACCTTCCGAATCTATTGCTATCTAATGACTTGAATGATGTGATCTTTCAGTTTTAGAATATGTTCAGCGGCTATTTTTGTTTTTTTTGGTCCAGACGCAATAAATCATACTGTGATGGACTAATATCAAATTTAGCTAGTAGTACGGACTTAAGTTCTAAACGGGCTTTTTAACTTCATCGAATATCATGACTTAAACTATATGGTCTTTCTGTTAGAAGTTCAGGAGTTATTTCTTACCTGCTCCACATGAAATTTATAATATCTACATTTTGACTCGCTTTTTAGATGGCAATATGATTGTTTGATGCTTACAAACATTGATACTTGCACTGAACCAATGAGATTATAAAATTGGGAGAAGTTTGAATTGCTCAGAACGGTTTGTCAAACGTTTGGATTAGGAGTTGGAATTCTAATGTTCCATGAGCTGGTGTCACCTTTGGTATTACAGTTGTGAATATTCCCACATGAGATATATGTTGTAAACTTATTGGCCAAGTATTGCACCTGAATAAAGTTACAATCAATATTTGCCGTGTCAAATCATAGTGGGAGAATCTATATATGGGCTTATAGTTAGATGTTTCATCGAAGATTTGGCCATTATTCGATACATTCAAGGGATTTACTGATTTTAGACTAAGAATAGAACTTGGAGGCAACAAACAACGTAGGTTGGTCTACGTAATGCTTGATGCTGGCTGTGTTACAGTAAGTCTCTTGATCCTAGTTCCGGGATTACTAAATGGGTTGTAAGTTGCGCAGTGCCAACTGTTCAATGCAATGAATTAGTTATCACAGTCTTTGGCAAAAGCAAGCAATCCTTGATATCATATGAAATGATGCAAATAATTGTATAAACAAAACGGGTTAGCAATTTCCTATGAACAATTCCCCCATGTCTATGAGCCACTTGAAGTCACTGAATTAGATGTATCATGTATCATCGTTGTGCCATTTACCCACATCAAAATAATTTTTATCAAGGCAGCATTTGCAGTTTTCATTATCCTGATGGACCATGATTTGAATAAATGAATTATTCTTTGGATGATAATTTGCTATTAGTTTGATTTGCTTTGATGGCAAGAGGTCTTGTCATGAGTTAGCGATGTGGGGGTGACCATGGTCTTCTTGTGTCCCCTAATTTAGCTATAATCCTATATTATATTAATTCATTTACAGCTCATGTGTAGCATCATTTAAAACAACATTTTATTGATGCATTCCCAACTTCCATCTGGATATATACAATCCATTGCAACGAAAAGATTTGCCTCAAGGCGTATACATTCCAAACATACGTCTGGATATCTGAGGTTCCCTAATTGTCATCCTCTAGTGTTCTCTCTAAGCTTTTGGCCATATCGAGTGGCTGCTGGGATGTGGCCTTTTGCTTTGGGTTCTCTTTCCAAGATTTTTTTAAACGTAGATTTATGCATGTATCTAAATTGCAGTGAAATGCAAATGCATGCGTTGTTTATCGCGAATTGACAAAAATATTAATCCTCGCACTATTGGTATTATTGGATATTTTGATTTTTTGTGGGCGTGATTGAGATTTAGGCAGATATACATATCCAGGTCAAATTTTCGTTGACCTAAATTTTTGAAAGAAAATTGAAATTGAGGCATACATGTTTGGTATGATCAGAAGTTATGGGTGATATTGTTGGTACAAACTCTAGTTACATGGGTTACTGAATGGTAGGCTCGGTAGGCTGTTACCTCCCATGTTGTTTAGTACAAGACTGGCAGGTTAAGATCGGACGATCTTGGTCTATGTTCTTGTTTGGAAGTGGATTGATCCTACCTGGTTTTAGATTTGGTATCCCCGGCTTCTTTCGGTTTCATGGGAACTCCGAAGTTAAGTGTTTGGGAGCGAGAGCAGTACCATGATGGATGACCTCTTGGAAAGTCCATGTGTTTCCGCTACCCATGGGCCCTTCCTCCCGCAGTGTGAGGTCGAGGATTCCGATGAATCAAAAAAAATTATTCATAATTGTGTGGGGTCATCCCCCATTTGTTTTGTCAAGAGCAGTATGTCTTAAGACGAGAACAGCATATGTTTACTGAATGCCATTTTGTTTCTCTACGTTGTGAATTTTTCACAGATGGAAAAGGACCGGCCGCTGCCAAAGTTTGGAGAGTGGGACGTCAACGACCCTGCGTCTGCCGAGGGGTTTACGGTGATCTTCAACAAGGCCAGGGACGAGAGAAAGACGGGCGGGAACACCCCGAAGCCAGATTCCCCGGCAAAGGACGGAGCTTCCTTTAAGCACGGGCAGTACGGCGCCAAGTCAAATTCTGTGAGCCCCTTGGATTGCGTCGTGGCTTTACTCGAGTAACATATTTTGTTTCCCAGTTTCTGCTTTAACGAACATTTTGATTTCATTACCGATGTGCAGAAAAAATGGTTCTGCTGCATGCAACCGAGCCGAGCAGAATCCTGAGGCCCTGTCGGGAGACGGGGGATCTTGGCGGAGTAATGTGTGGGATTTCCCTCTGGTGACCCAGAGGCTGTGATGGTGTGATGAAGGTGTGCAGCGAGAGGAAGGAGAGATACAGAGGAGAGGATATAAGAAAAAGGGGAAGGTGATTGGTTTCTCTCTATATTATTGTATTATTTATGTATATGAATGAATGTACTCAAGGATACTAGGGTTATATTACTGCGTTTTCCTCTATTGTTTCTGGGGTTACGGGGCTATGCTTTTAATTTATCCGCGTTCGACAAGTCGAGGTGGTTGTTAGTTAATACGTTGTTCTGGCATGCGCATTGTCTCTGTGGTTGATTTATCATCTGGAGTTGCTATCAGCACAGACGACCTGATTTGATTGCTGGGTTTACAGACCACTTATTTGCAAGTTTGCCATTAAAAATCCCGAGTTCACAGACCACTTATCTACCAGTTAGCCCAGCGAGATCTTAAGCTTCCGGCAAAGGGAGGTGGTGCGAGGGCTTTCTCGTCCCTCTTCGTTCCATAGATGTCGGCGAGGGCTTGAGAAGGGGGACATCGAGCGGAGAGGCTCGCGGCTGTGCTTGGAATGGCGTGGCTCGTCGTTCGTCGGAGGGTGTTGAGGAGAGGGCGGTCGGAGCTGCACATGGAAGGGCGGTGGAGGGGGTACCGTTGTTGGGAGGGCCGTGGCTTCGTCGGGGTGAAGCTCACAGCTTTGCTGGGTGTCGTCTGAGCTCGATGGAGCTCAGCGAGGGTTGTGCGGGGCTGTGGGACTTTGCCACGGCTCCGGTGATCGTTGGGGATGACGTCGGCGGCGGTTGCACGTTGCTTTCGACAAGGTAGAGCAGGGCAGCGTGGTCCTTGGGGATTCGGGCGCGGCTTCGTCGGAGAGGTGGGCTTCGCCCCCACGGAGGAGGATCAACTCACTCTATCGTCTGCTGAAGGCATTTGGTTGATTATAGTGGCCAACTCGTGGAAGTAGCAGGCGTTGAGGCCAAGGGGATCGTTTCAATTCTATTTAGCGCTACTGATGGGGAGATTTATATTCTATGGCTTATTCCCCCCAAAAGGAGGGATGTGACTTTTTTCTGTGAGAGCATACAAAAGATTCAGCGTCACCAATATTTTTTTGTTCAAACCCTGTTTCTTTCTAAATATGGCAAGATGTAGATGTGTATTACACCTTTTTTTTAAAAAGAAAACTAGTTTTTTTATTTAAAAAAATTTAATAAAATTTTTAATAAGATTGTTGTACACCGTTTAAAATCATAAAATCTAAACATGTGTAAATCGTAGGAATATTTAACCTTATCCCTCCAATGCAAAATGCAAAAAGTTCTATTATCACGAAACCTGTTGAATTTGGGGTCAAATGATATTAAATTCACTTGATTTTTGGTACTTATCATTTATGGTGTTTACACCAATTCCATTAAAAAATTTCCAAAAAAAAAGGAAGAATTGTTGAGAGAGATTGGGTGAAGAGACAAATAATCTTTCATTGGGAGTAGTCATGGCACAAGCCATGGCTCTCAATATATTAAGTTAAAGAATAGGAGTCTAAGGGACTCCCCACTAACTTAGTGGGGATTAATGGTGAGATGTTGAGGGGGGGAGGCCAAAGGCCTCCCTCAACTCACAACACTCCCCCTCATCTCTCCATTACCTTGGATTAAGCATATGAATACTTCAGGATTCAGTATGCTAATGAGGTGGATACTTCTGGTTCCAGAGCCACTGTGGTTGCCTCGTTAAAACCTTAGCTGTGGAAAACCCAGTGGGAATAACCAGCAGCTTAAGGAAAAAGAGTTCAACTATCGAGGGACTCCCCCTGATGTGTACAAGCTTCAGGCTTGCAGATCTCCTATGTATCTATACAATCATCTCCTATTTATCTATACATACATCATGTTCTGAAAGAAAATACAATCATCACTCATCTATACAAGTTTCACTCATCTAGCGGCTATAGTAAAGCAGTGACGTTCTGGAGTGGAATGCTCTTCGAAGTTTGGTAGATGACGCCACTAAAGTATTCATTGAATCAGTCTTCAGTGTGTCTGCGAGGTACTGCTGGACCTGGCTAAGTATTTTCAGTACTTGCTTCTTGGATGATGAGCTTCTCAGAAGATGTAGACATTGGAGGATGATGTGTAGATATTTAGGAGGGGGCCGGCCTATTGTGTTTTCTTCATCGCGATGATCTTTAAACCTGCATATGCGATATATATTCATTGACCCTTGGAAGTTGCGCAGAAGCAGCTTATCCTTGGTCTAGTGTTGCTCTCCAGGACAACACTGTATCTGGTTAACAACTTTACTGGAGACGTTCTATCAAAGATACGTGCAGTTGGCCAGATAAAGAAGTGTAACAAGTACACTAGAGCTAGGCTCTTCGGGACCTAGGATGTTCTCCCCCTCTTCCAGCTACTGGAAGGTGTCATAAATAAGCATCCATTTTTAATAGGTTGCAAATGGACATCATTCTTCATAAACTCCAGGTGTATGAAGGATATTAATGGGTTACACCACGAAGGTGTTAAATATGTAAGCCGAGACAATACCTTGTTATACCTAGGTTTTTCATTTCCAAGGTATGTTTAAAGCTATCTGATATCTCAATGGTCTCTGCAGGAGATCCTAATAGCTTTAAGTCGACCACATGTAGGGCGAATATCACAAATCATGTCAACGATCTTTCGAAAAAGATACAAGGGCAGAATATTGCTTAAGATCAACTAATGATCTTTGTAGCCTTTATGGAGAAGACGTTTATACGTCTCTCTTTCATCTCTGGGGGTAGAGTATACCCTTCTGAAAGTTTTATATAGATCTCAATATCTATATTGCCGTATATATATGCAGTCACAACGTCCATGAGCTGCATGTATAGGCTTTTTCAGAGTAGTTTAGGATTAGTAGGAAAATGATCACATTTCCTTCATTTAAATTTCTTTATGAAATCCGAATTATATTCCACATGGAAGGGCGGTGGAGGGGGGGGGGTACCGTTGTTGGGAGGGCCGTGGCTTCGTCGGGGTGAAGCTCCCAGCTTTGTTGGATGTCGTCGGAGCTCGATGGAGCTCAGCAAGGGTTGTGTGGGGCTGTGGGACTTTGCCACGGCTTCGGCGATCGTTGGGGATGACGTCGGCAGCGGTTGCACGTTGCTTTCGACAAGGTAGAGCAGGGCAGCGTGGTCAGTGGGGATTCGGGTGCGGCTTTGTCGGAGAGGTGGGCTTCGCCCTCACGGAGGATCAACTCACTCTATCGTCTGCTGAAGGCATTTGGTTGATTATAGTGGCCAACTCGTGGAAGTAGCAGGCGTTGAGGCCAAGGGGATCGTTTCAATTCTATTTAGCGCTAATGATGGGGAGATTTATATTCTATGGCTTATTCCCCCCAAAAGGAGGGATGTGACTTTTTTCTGTGAGAGCATACAAAAGATTCAGCGTCACCAATATTTTTTTGTTCAAACCCTGTTTCTTTCTAAATATGGCAAGATGTAGATGCGTATTACACCTTTCTTTAAAAAGAAAACTAGTTTTTTTTATTTAAAAAAATTTAATAAAATTTTTAATAAGATTGTTGTACACCGTTTAAAATCATAAAATCTAAACATGTGTAAATCGTAGGAATATTTAACCTTATCCCTCCAATGCAAAATGCAAAAAGTTCTATTATCACGAAACCTGTTGAATTTGGGGTCAAATGATATTAAATTCACTTGATTTTTGGTGCTTATCATTTATGGTGTTTACACCAATTCCATTAAAAAATTTCCAAAAAAAAAGGAAGAATAGGTTTTTTTGCACGTAGCACAACTTAGCTATGCACGTGCATATGCACACCCTTTTTTGGGAATTGCTATGCGCATCGGTCGTTTTATTTCCACGCACAACCAATATACCACTTATGTTCAAGTTGTCATTCAGAATTACTCACCGTGAATAACCGATATACCACTTGTTACGACCTAAAGATCATGCTACGCTGACTTTCTACTACGGGACACTCTACCAGCGCAGAAGGCGCCCCCTCCCCCCCAAAGGAGGGGGGGCGCTCAACATCCAGACCGCGCCCGTGCGGCCCCAACTCTACGTACCGGTCCGCCTCCCGCCGGACTAATGGAAATCCGCCTCCCAAGTGACAAGAGTGTCACGGATCGCCCCATGACTCCGCCCTATGGGCGCCCGCTCCCCCTGAAGCCCGCCGGGTGGACAGGTCGCCCGTCGCCCCCTCAGAGCGGCCTGATGGGTCGGTTACGGATCGCCTACGTCGACGCGTCCCCGTAACCCTTGGGCACATCGGACACGACAAACAACCTAGTACAAGGACACCACTGACACTTCCGCCGCTCGACAACCTGACAAAGCGCACCCTGGCCGCTGCGCCCCTGACCGTTGGTGCTTTCGACTTTGACACCCTGACAAAAGCGCCCCGGGCCGTTGCGCCGTCTGACAAAAGCATGGCTGACACGCCCAGTTCTGACATCCTCGACCAAAGCTTCCACTGACAGATGGGCCAGCTCAGCACGCCAAGTCAGCCTCACCTAACCGCCTCCATCAGGTATAAATACCCCTTCGCCTCCATCGGGGAAGAGGTTGGCAAATTAACTCTCGATCCTATTACTCACACACAAGAGCAAAGGTCTTCCATATCTTTGTTCTTCCACATCCGATAGCTCGTCACGTACGGTCAACTCACTCTTAGTCCGACCTGCGTGCCTGGCCCCCGCTTTAAGTCTTATTACTAACTTAGACATCGGAGAGGCTAAGGGTTGGACCCCAACCCGGCCTTTCTGACGAGCTGCTCATTGTGCAGGCCAGCCCGTCGTCTCAGATCGTGCTCTGCTCCCACCTCTGACAGTGCGGTCGCTTAACAAATTCCCCCAGCGGAATCGATTCCGTGGTCAGCCTTCGTAGCGCGCCTAGCCTCTTCACTACACTAACCATTTGTCAAACCGCCTACTCTAATCCCATCATAAACATAACCACTGTGCCATTGGTTTCCATTAATACAAATTCATTGTAAGTGAGTTCTACCCCGTAACCATTGGCGCCGTCTGTGGGAACGAAGAGTCACACCCATGTCAAATCACATACCTACTGACCGGAACCCCGGACCACGGCAAAGATCCTATGAACCAAGGATCACAATCTCAACCCGGAGGAGCAGACCGACCGTCCCATAGCACCGACCAGGTCGCCAATCAAATGCCCGAACCGACCATGCGCATCGACAGACCGAAGATGGTCGCCGAGAAAAGCTCTCCGAACGAGAAGGCCCCCTACACCGTAACAATGCTCGGATGTTTTTTGAGGAGATGACGGAGAGAAACGTTGTTTCTTGGACCGCGTTGATGGTGGGTTATTCATTGAATGGGCTTCCAGATGAAGCCGTGAAGGCTTATCGAAGGATGAGAAATGAATTGGTTGATTGCAACCAAAATTCGTTCGCAACAGTGATTAGATCATTTGAAATGGGGGAAGGTGGTTGCATGCTCTTGCGGTCGGGAGCGGCCTTGGTTCCTTTATTTCGGAAATGCCCGAGAGGGATTTGATTTCGTTCAACACCATTATTAGAAGCATTGTGATGTATCCAGTGGTAGAACGACGGGTAATGGGACATCCAGCCCAATCAGAATCAGCAAAACCAACTAGAGAAAGAGAACTAATAGCTGATAGTAGTATCCCCTTACCAACAGAACCTTTTAGGTAGCGGAGGACTCGATGAGCTGCATCGAGGTGAGTTGAACATGGATTTTGCATGAATTGGCTAAGAGTATTAACGACATACTGAATATCAGGCCGAGTGACAGTCAAATAGAGAAGACGACCCACAAGACGACGATAAATAGAGGGGTCGGGAAGTGGTGTACCATTATCTGGAAGTAAATGAAGATTTTGTTCCATAGGGAAAATGATGGACGACAACCTAGTTGTCCTGAATCAGAGAGAATGTCAAGAGTGTATTTACGTTGACATAAAAAGATACCTTTGTTGGAGCGAGAGACTTCAATACCAAGAAAGTATCGGAGAGTGCCTAGATCCTTAATGGAAAAGGAACTGGCAAGAAATTGTTTAGTTTTATGGATGACCGCGAGATTGTTTCCAGTGATAATAATGTCATCAACATAAACAAGGACAAATACAGAAATTTTACCTTTGATATATGTAAAAAGACTGTAATCTGAGGTAGACTGATGGAATCCACGTGATATTAGAGTGGAAGAAAATTTCGAAAACCATTGACGAGAGGCCTGTTTGAGTCCATACAGAGATTTGTGTAGTTTACAAACATGATTATCATACTTATGATGAAAACCTGGAGGAAGTTTCATGTAAACTTCTTCATGAAGGTCGCCTTGGAGAAAAGCATTATTGACATCAAGTTGGTGAAGGGTCCATCCATGAATCGCCGCGATGGAAAGGAATAGGCGAACAGTAACAAGTTTGGCAACAGGTGCAAACGTATCATGATAATCAATCCCTTCAATTTGATTGTATCCTTTTGCAACGAGACGTGCTTTGTAACGCTCAATAGATCCATCGGAATTATATTTGATCTTGTAAACTCATTTACAACCGATGGGTAATTTGCCAGGAGGTAAGGGGCAAAGAGACCAAGTACGATTACGCTCAAGAGCTTGAATTTCAGATGACATGGCAGTACGCCAGTGAGACGACTTAACCGCTTGAGAATAAGTTTGCGGTTCAGTGTGATCAATGATCGTGGATACAAAATCACGATGAGAGGAACTCAATGTGTTTAAAGAGAAGTGGTTGGAAAGGGGAAATTGAGTAGAGGGGAAGACATTTGAGCATATGAAGTCACTTAAGCGAGGTGGAGGACGTCGAACTCGCGAAGGTCGTACGGATCTTGAGGAGGTAGAATCAGTAGTGATAGGCACATGAGAAGAAGTTGGACCCAATTCCCGAGGGGAGTCAATAGTAGCCTGCACAGGAGATGTTGGTTGAATAGGAGGATCGATTTGAGAAGAGTTCGAGGGAATGACAGGATCCATTTGGTCATCATTTAAAGGAATGATACTTATCGGTGGAGGAGTCGAATGAGGAGTTGGCGATGTGTTACTATAAGGGAAGTGTGATTCATGAAAAACAACGTCGCGAGAGACATAAATGTGGCGAGTAGATGGATCATAAATTCGATATCCTTTTTGACCAAAAGGGTAGCCAACGAAGATGCCAGGTTTGGCCCGAGAATCAAACTTATGTCGAATATACATATTTTTGGCAAAACACAAACATCCAAAAACTCGGAGTGAAGAATATGATGGAGATGTGCCAAATAATATTTCATGAGGAGATTTAAAATTAAGAACCTTTGCTGGTAATTTATTTATAAGAAAGGCAGCAGTAAGAATACACTCTCCCCAGAATGGGAGAGGAAGACGACTTTGAAAGCGAGCAACATCGAGAAGATGTCGATGCTTACGTTTAACGATCCCATTTTGTTGGGGTGTGGCAACACAACTACGTTGATGTTGTGAATGTGCATTTACTGGGTTGATGAGTTATTGGGCCAACCCAAGTGGTTGGGCCCATACCCACTTGTATTCTCCCCTTTGGCTATAAATATAGACTTGAGGGCTCTCCCCTCAGTAGTTGATTTATAACACGTTATCAGCACGAGCCTCTAAAATTTTTTGTTTTCCACAAATTTTTTTTCCGTTCGTTGCAAAGGCGAAGGCGAAGGCGAGACGGGAGATTGACGAGCGCGGTGCAAGGCTTCCTCCATCAAGGGTCGTCATCCGCGTAGGGCTTCGAGCAACCGTCGCTATATCCGGAGGACGGATATAGAGGTAAAAACTCTAAAAACAAGATTTTTAATCATACGTATGATTACCCCTCCCCTAGATCTCACAAGATCGTCATGGGGATTCATCGTCGCCTTGAAAACGACGGATTTTTCATCCCAAAAACCCAATTTTTAGGGTAAAAACCCAATTTTTAGGGCAAAAACTCAATTTTTAGGGACAAAACCCTAATTTTGATCTCTCCGACGGCTAGCCGTCGCCGGAAACCCCCCTCGCCGGAAACCCTCCCCCCCTCGCCGGAAAACACCCCCCCCCCCCTCCCTGGCCGCCTCCCCCTGCAGGGGGGCGGCCCCCGCCGCCGCCCCTGCAGGGGGCGGCGGCCCCCGTGGCCGCCTCCCCCTGCAGGGGGGCGGCCCCCTTGGCCGCCTCCCCCTGCAGGGGGGCGGCCCCCGCCGCCCCTCCTGCAGGGGGCGGCGGCCCCCGAGGCCGCGCCCCCTGCAGGGGGGCGGCCCTGGCCGTTCCCCCCTGCAGGGGGGGCGGCCCCCGCGGCCGCGCCCCCCTGCAGGGGGGCGGCCCCCGCCGCCCCTCCTGCAGGGGGCGGCGGCCCCCGAGGCCGCGCCCCCTGCAGGGGGGCGGCCCTGGCCGTTCCCCCCTGCAGGGGGGCGGCCCCCGCGGCCGCGCCCCCCTGCAGGGGGGCGGCCCCCGCCGCCCCCCCTGCAAGGGGCGGCGGCCCCCGGCCCCCGCAAGGGGCGGCCCCCCGGCGGCCCCCCCCCCTGCAGGGGGCGGCGGCGGCGCCGCCGCCCCCCCCAAACCAGCAAGCCCTAATTCAAAAAAAAAAACAGATAAAAACCTGTGGGCCTGAAGCCCACAGGCAGCCTGTGGGCTTCAGGCCCACAGGCCAATTTTTCTTTAAAAAAAACAGATCTGTGGGCCTGAAGCCCACAGCAGATCTGTGGGCTTCAGGCCCACAGATTTCCCACAAAAAAAAAGAGACATATGGGCCTGAAGCCCATAGGTCGACTGCGGGCTTCAGGCCCGCAGGCTGGTTTATCTGAAAGAAAAAAAAATTGGGGGGAGGCAAAGGGCTATAAACTCGCCTCAAAAGGCAATTTATTAGCCTTAATATTAATTCAAAAGGGGGATTTAAGTGCAAAATATTCGTGAAAAATCACGGTATATTACGGGACAAATATCGGGCAGGCGAGGACTTTTTGGGGATTCTTGGGGGGGCTTTTGGGATGATGAGGGAAACTTTTCCCTCTGACAAAGAAAATGTTTATTTTGGGCTCTTAATCAATTTAATTGATTAAACCTCATTCGGATTACAACCTTTGCATTGTAATGATGTTTTCTGCAAATATCATATTTACATGCTTTGCATCTCTGGTATATTCTGTTGGATATTATATGCGTGGTTGTGCATTGTATTTAAAACTTAATAATTAGGAAGATCCTGCGACCGCTCTGCCGTTAGTAACCTAACGGTGTATGACGTTGCCCAGTGGTCCAATAATTATTAAGTGTTTAAATTATTTATCCATCTCTGCGAATATTAAATGCCTGTGATGCCTGTGATGAAAATGTCTGATGAAAATGTTGATGAGCACAATATTTTTGCATGAATTGCTAAATGTGGTTTTTGGATCGGCCGTTTAGTCCCACAGTTTATTTCCTGCACTTTTCTTTTATTTTTGAGAGAAATTGTAGTGAGGAATTTATGTAAATGTCAAAGAAAGAAGACCAACTTCCATGAAGACGGAGGCCACGCTTGAAGATGGAGATATCATATGGGACCCACGGGGTTTCCAAAGTTGTATTTTCATTTTTAAAGCTGCAAATTTGTATAATTTGGACTGTGGACTTTTGGACTCTTTCTTGTGGGACTGGCCGATCCACACATTTAGTTTTTCGTTAAATATTGCCTCCGCATGAAAATGTTTTCTCTGATTAATTATTAATTCATGCATGTTTGTGCTCTGCTAGATAAATGGCTAATATTGCAAGCGTTAATTTCGAAGTACTGGAAGCATCAGGTAGAAACTATCTAAGCTGGCAGCTAGATGTAAAGTTTCACCTGCGGGCAAAAGACCCTCATCGCTGCTGTGAATGAAAAAGAAAATGTTAGCGATATAGAGATGGCGCAAGCCATCATCTATATTCGCCGCCATGTGGACAAGACCTTAAAGGCTGAATACCTTACGGTCGAAGATCCACTTGAGCTATGGACTGCCCTTGAGGACAGGTATAAACATCAGAAAGATGTTATACTCCCAAGGGCACGATACGAGTGGGAGAACCTGAGACTGCAGGACTTAAAGTCCGTCGCTGAGTACAACTCAGCACTTTTTAGCATCACCGCACGCCTGAAGTTGTGTGGTGAAAAAGTCTCAGAAAATCGCATGCTGGAAAAGACGTATACGTCCTTCCATGAAAAAGATGCGATACTCATGCAGCAATACCGTGAACGCAAGTTCACCAAGTATTCCGAGCTGCTGTCGTGTTTACTCATGGCTGAGCAAAACAGAGAGCTTCTCCTCTCCACTCACAATCTACGCTCCCCGGCACTGCCCCCCACCAGAAGCTCACTATTCCTCTTCCTTCAAAAAGAAGAGAGATAATAAAAAGAAAAGAAAGACCACAGAAGGGGGGTCAACAGAAAAATGCCAAGGGCCATGTACAGCAGCAGCGAAATAAGCGGAAGTTCACGTGGCACAGAAATGACAAAAATAATTCACCCCCACCCAAGAGGGAATGGGAAGACTAGTGCCACAATTGTGGCTTGAAAAGCCACTGGTCCAGAGTGTGCCGAACTCCGCATCATCTCCAGGATTTGTATAAAAAGAACAAGAAAAATAAAGTTGAAACAAACCTGATGACATCTGATGCTCCAGTCAAGTTTTCAGCTGACAACTTCGAAAATGATGACTTGCTTGATTAGCCCTTATTTTTATCTTAGCAATTTGTTTTGAGAATAATTTATGAGAGCATTTTTTATGAAATTTGTTCTGAATGAAAATGTTTAGTAGACAATAAATGAAAATGTTTATCTAAATATGCATGTGCCGATACGTTTCATCTTTTGAAACTGCTCTCATAAATGCTTAGTAGACAATAAACACGTACGATTTCTATCAATACAAAGCCCAATATCAGGGCTATATTGAAGATCCAGGGAATGCAACACAGTTGCCCCCAAACGACACAAAAATAATGGATGCACTAATCCCTCCGAATTCCAAAAAGAAACTTTCTAAGTTTCAAGGACATCCGTTTCAACGGATCCCATTTGGAAACAGCAAATGTAAAAGAAAAATTACCGTATGCAACGTCTCAAGAAAAAGGAGTAAAATCCACACTTGAACGTTTTGAGAGCCTTATAGGCCTCTACCATACGAAGATTCGGAGAAAGGAAGCAGAATTAAACGGAGCACCTGAAGTGCCCTACATCAGCCGAGTTTTCACTCTGGCATGTTGGACTTGGCCACCCTGGATTTGTGATGCACAGCATCTTATCCTATGGGTATGACTTGAAGAACCAGAAGATTCTTCAGAAGGGAAAATTCCCTCGCATCCCTTACTATAAGGGAAGACTAATTGCAAGGCCATCTCCACAATAAGTTGAAAAAGAATCTCCACGCTTCCTCAAAAAGAATACAAGGAGACAGATGTGGATAAAATCCACCACCCCTAGTGGGCTATTTTGGTACTTCATTGTACTGATAAATGCATCCTCAGAATATTCGTACGTATGTCTACTACAAGACCCGCAACTTAGCTTTTCCAAAAGCTATTGGCACAAGAATAAAAATGTTGCGGGCACATTTCCCAGACAATAAAATATTGTAAATAAGTCTGGTTAATGTTGGGAAATATACCTCCCAGTCTTTTCAAGAGTACTGCAAATCAACGGGAATTGAAAATGAACATACAAGTGCCGCATGTTCATACCCAAAATGGGTCGGCAGAGTTACTGAAAAGTAGACTCCAATGGACTAAACGTCCATTAAATCCCGATTGCCTATGGATGCATGGGGACATGCAAACTCTGCATGCTGCATCGTAAATGAAAATAAGACCCTCTGGAGGTCAGAGTCTCCAATGCAATTTGCATATGGAATGCCACCGAACATCTCTCATCTGAGAATCTCCGGTCGCGCAGTCTTAAATCCCCATCGCACCACCAAAGAGGACCAAAACGGTACTCAACGTCGCCTAGGTATCCATGCAGGGTTTGACTCACCCTCACTTATAAGATACCTAGAACCCCAAACGGGGGACGCATTTAAGGCACATCTTGAAGACTGTGATTTCGATGAGACAAGTTTCCCAAATATATGCCCAGATACTAGAAAATCTGGTGCGAAGAAAATTATAACGTGGGATACAAAAAGTTTGACCCACCATGATCCGGTAACAATACAATGTGTAGAAGAGATCCCGAAGATCCTCCACATACAGAACACTGTCTACCAATTACCGGAATCATTTATTGACAACCAGAAGATTGTCAGATCACACATCCCTGCTGCAAAAACTCCAGCTAGGATTGACATCCCCGAGAATGGATGCAATCCACCAGCAGCAGAAGTGGCTGATCCTCAACAGAAAAGAGGCAGACCACCAGGCTCCAAGGACAGAAACTCCTGGAGACCTTAAGACAATACTACCACAGGACAATGAGCTCATGTCCACACCATCACCCTTCCCGGAATCCACTGCAGAGGAATTGCCGGGAAAAAGTGAAATTAAGTAAATGTTGTACGTACTGGGGAGGTGTTGGACAGATAGAACAAAAATTGTCGACAATGTATTCACGTATCATATTGCCATATACATCGCAATGGCGATGATGTTTATAAATTATCGTTCCACACTCCGTTGCTAGAAGGCAAACGTAGAGATTGGCCAAACGTGGAACGTGGCAATAAAAGATGAGCTGGACTCACTTATGAAACGTGAAATGTTCGGACCTGAAGTCCAGACACCAAAAGGTGTCAAACCTGTGGATAAAACAAAGTATTGCTAACATAAGAAAAATAAATACAAAATCGTATGCTATACGGTACAACCTATAGCCCAAGGAAAATTTCGCTGAAACTAGGGATCGAAACAAATTCAAATGAGCATGTCTCAGAAATGATGCATCAGTCTCCCTAAGTTATCAAAAGCGAATACCTTACGATTTGGCGAAGGAAAATTTTGGATATGCTGTTATTGGATGTTGTGACGGCATACCTTCGTGGATATCTTGTAAAGATAATTTCCACATCTCCTTAAATTGCCTGAATAGACTTCGGGACGTCTATTCAAGAAAAACAATAAGTATAAATAAATGTACAACCAAGAGAATCACTTGACAAGTCAATGATTCCTTCTGAAGGTTGTCTTTGCATCTATGCAAAGAACAGGATTAGAGATCTTAGTTGTAGACAACTAACATCTCATCGGATCTCCTGAAGAGAAAACCGAAATAAATGTACAAGCCTGACTTTTAAAACATGAAATAAAAAAGACCTAGGCAAATATAAAGTCATGGCTCATAGAATCCTGTTACAAACGCCCAGAAGTGCGTGGGAGATATTAACAGGACCATTGTCATCCAAAGAACACCTACGGTGGTACACTTACTGGATGAACAAAAAGAACCCTTCCGATCGCTGGAAGAGGGGGAGGATATAACTGGTCCTAAAGTCCCTTATCTTAGTGCAATCATGCACTCCTGGCTAACTGCATGTGTCCCGGTATAACAATTGCAGTAAACTCATTAGCCAGAGATAGTTGGCACCTAAAAAGGGCCATTAGACCTGAGTTAAGCCTTCTGCGCTTACTCCAAGGGTCGAAATATTCGGACTTACAAAATGTAGTAGCATCCTCCAATGTTTATGCAAATGCAGGTTTCAGGTCCAGTCCATATGCTGTGAAATCACAGAACAGGTACCAACAGTGGGATGACCATCTACTGCAAATATGCAAAGCAACTTATGAAGGCAACATCATCCTATAATTCCGAGATCCTCACCATTCCAGAATCACACCAATGGTGTATTTAAGGGCGCCTGGTGGTACATCACATCCCAGTGACGATTGGGATAGAGGCTGGTTCCGTGGAGCTGACCATATAGTCTGAAGACCACATCAGAGGCGACGAAACTTAGCACACCTCTCCAGAGTTTCTGGATTCAGCAGCTGCTTGATGGTGACAAAATTTGTAATCTGTGTACATTTTCGGAATATTGTAAATAGGAGTGATGAGATAAGCCTAAGAGATCTGAAAGCCTAAGAGCTTTTACAGATCAGGGGGAGTTGACAGAATTTGTACTCTTTTCCCTTAGCTATGGTTTTTCCCACTGGGTTTTCCATAGCCAAAGGTTTTAACGAGGCAAATCACATCAACTCTGGATCCTGAAGTATCCACCCCTCAGTGACGCTCAGAATCCAGAAGTATTCATGAGCAGAGTCACTTGTACAAATCAGGGGGAGTCAAAGAGCGTTTGCACTCTTTTTCCTTAACTATGGTTTTTCCCACTGGGTTTTCCATAGCCAAAGGTTTTTAACGAGGCAAATCTCACCAACTCAGGATCCTGAAGTATCCACCCCATGTGAGACCCATACAGGCTCAGAATCCTGAAGTATTCATGAGCGGGGTCCACAACCATGGCTGGATAAGGGGGAGTGTTGTGAATGTGTATTTACTGGGTTGATGAGTTATTGGGCCAACCCAAGTGGTTGGGCCCATACCCACTTGTATTCTCCCCTTTGGCTATAAATATAGACTTGAGGGCTCTCCCCTCAGTAGTTGATTTATAACAGTTGATGAATAATGCCATGAGTAGAACACCAATTTTGAAATTTGGCGCAAAGAAATTCAGCTCCATTGTCTGAGCGAATGATTTGGAGTTGCGGAAGGAATATGCCACCGTTTCCGGTGTTGATTTTGGAAATGTTGCTATTAAATTGTCTATTAATTTGATTAAAGAAATGGATAATCATGCGAAAAGTTTCGGACTTATTTTTCATGAGATATATCCATGTACATCGCGAATAATCATCGACAATAGTTAAAAAAATAGCGAGATCCATTCAGAGATGGAACAGAAAAAGGTCCCCATATGTCTATATGAATCAATTCAAAACATTTAGAAGAACGAGAACTACTGTTAGAAAATGATTGACGAGATTGCTTAGCTTGTGGACAAATATCACAAGTAAAATTCTTATTTGAAACAATATCAGGAAAATTGCTTACAAGGAATTTAAAACGAGAATTCCCGGGATGACCAAGGCGTGAATGCCATAAGTCAAATTTATTACATTCTTTGAAAGAAAATGCATTATTTAAAGCAGGAACATCATCCAGATAGAAAAGTCCATTTTGCAAACTACCCCGACCAATCTTCGCCTTCGAGGAACGGTCCTGAAATAGGCAGTGAGTATGAAAAAATGTGACTACACAATCAATATGTCGAGTTATCTGGGAGACAGATAATAAATTAAATTTGAAAGATGGAATATAAAATACTTCTTTGAGAATGAGATTTGGAGAATGTTTGATAACTCCAATATGAGTTACTGATGCCAATGATCCATCTGGCATTTGAACTGATAAATGATTTTGCAATGCATAATAAAATGAGAATAATGCAAGTGATGTGCATATGTGATTTGATGCGCCCGAATCAATAATCCAAGAAGAAGATGCACAAGTTAGAACTTTATCTACTAAATGTGCAGAGAAGAAAATTTTCGGCGCGTTTGACTGAGAAAATCGATCTTTGAGGTCGAGCCAAATTTGAGCAGCGTTCTCGGAATAGAGAATACTTGGCCGAATCTCAGGAGAAACTGAATTGAGAATCCAACTGCTTACCAAATCATTGCAACGTTCAAAGTTGAGAATGTCACTTTGAGAATCAGGTCTCGACAAGGTTCCATCAACGAAGCCATATTTATTCTTAGCTCGTAAAGCCATGGCTATTGCTCGACTCAACGTACCATAATTGTCACCCGTTAGAAGAGGCGTAACGAGGACAATGGAAGGACTTTCCGAGTGATGCACATCGTAAAGATTGGATGTGGTCACTGGTTGAGAATTTTGATCAAGGTTGAGGATTTGATCAGACATGATGAAAAAAAATGAAGAACTGACAAGTTGTGTTGCCGTCGGAGTCGCGAGATCGCCGCCGGATCTAGAGGTGGAAACGAGGTGGCCGTCGGATCTGGAAGTGGAAACGAGGTGGGCACCGTCGGATTTGGAAGCCGGATCTGAGGAATATCTTCTCAGATCTGGAAGTTGAATCTGAGGAGGACGATTAGATCTGATTCGATCTGAAGAAGAGAATTGGGGAATAACCTGGCTTTGATACCATATTAGAAGATTTGGTAGAACCGTGTGTTTGTATTGATAATACTGGAAGAATATATATATATGAGATTCATAACAACTAATCCTACATATAAGGGATTGTGATCATAATTGATACTGAATATCTAAGTAGGTAAGTAGGTAGATAGTTATGATACAGAATATTCATGGTTAAGTAGTTAGATAGTTGCGGGAGCTTCGGAAGACTCGTTCAACAACCATGATGTCCTCCTACATTCAACATGGACATGACACTGATGCCTTGGGACTCTTTGCTCAGCTGCTTCGGTTGAAAGAGGCACCAAATCATGCGACAAAAGCCTAGAAATTGTGAATCGAGAAATTGTGCTGAGGGATCCTTGCAGGTTCCATCGTTTCAGACGGGGGATTTGCTCATGTTCAGACTTCTGGTAGCAACCAAATTGATATCAAGAAACGGATTCAGAGTAAATCAGATAGTGCAAACAAAAGCCTAGAAGCTGGTATGTGCCATTATCAAAGACTGCATGTATGATCGTGGAAAAGATAAATATAGGCCGACGATACTTCTCTAGCAAAAAAAGATCATTGAGCAACTCTACCTGTCGGCTACACGCCTATACGTCCGGACTCTCGCGGACAGACCCCGTAGAGGAAAAATGCGGGGGAGGCTTCGGCCCATCTGTACCCGCGATCTTGAAGACTTTCGGGACAGCTCGTCAGCTCGCCACCGAAACTGGGGAGAAGAAAAATGCGAAGGAGGCTTTGGCCCATCTGTACCCGCGATCTTGAAGACCTCCGGGGCTGCTCGTCAGCTCGCCACCCAAACTGGAGAGGAAAAATGCGGGTGAGGCTTCGGCCAATCTGTATCCGCGATCTTGAAGACCTCCTGGGCTGCTCGTCAGCTCGCCACCCAAACTGGAGAGGAAAAATGCGGGGGAGGCTTCGGTCAATCTGTACCCGCGATCTTGAAGACATCTGGGGCTGCTCGTCAGCTCGCCACCCAAACAGGAGAGGAAAAATGCGGGGAAGGCTTCGGCCAATCTGTACCCGCGATCTTGAAGGCCTCCGGGGCGGCCCGTCAGCTCGCCACCCAAACCGGAGAGGAAACATGCATGGGAGGCTTCGGCCAATCTGTACTTGCGATCTTGAAGACCTCCCCCAAACCGGAGAGGAAACATGCCGGGGGGATGCTTCGGCCAATCTGTACCCGCGATCTTGAAGACCTCCGGGGCAGCCCGTCAGCTCGCCACCCAAACAGGAGAGGAAAAATGCGGGGGAGGCTTCGGCCCATCTGTACCCGCGATCTTGAAGGCCTCCGGGGCAGTCCGTCAGTTCGCCACCCAAACAGGAGATGAAAAATGCGGGGGAGGCTTCGGCCCATCTGTACCCGCGATATTGAAGACCTCCGGGGCAGTTCGTCAGCTCGCCACACAAACTGGAGAGGAAAAATGCGGGGGAGGCTTCGGCCCATCTGTACCAGAGATCTTGAAGACCTCCGGGGCGGCCTGTCAGCTTGCCACCCAAACCGGAGAGGGAAAATGCGGGGGAGGCTTCGGCCAATCTGTACCCGCGATCTTGAAGACCTCCGGGGCGGCCCGTCAGCTCGCCACCCAAATCGGAGAGGAAAAATGCGGGGGAGGCTTCGGCCCATCTGTACCCGCGATCTTGAAGACCTCCGGGATAGCCCGCCAGCTCACCACCCAAACCGGGGAAGAAAATGTGGGGGAGGCTTTGGCTAATCTGTACCCGCACTCTAAAGGACCTCCGGGGCAGCCCGCTAGCTCGCCACCCAAACTGGTCACCACTCCATCTTTGACGCTTGTCTATGTTTCGACTAGCGCACCATGTGTTTCTATGATATAAGATGACCTAATTCAAGAGCGGCACGATCGCCAGGGGCGGCCTCCGGGGCAAGCCTGCAAGCCGGGCCCCCCGATAAATCGCCAAGGCTTACGAAGCTCACTGCCAGCTAAGAGGTACGAAGGACTGATGCGTCATCCTAACTTGGCCGGGATTCCACCCCAAGCACGAATGACTGGGGCAATTGTTACGACCTAAAGATCGTGCTACGCTGACTTTCTACTACGGGACACTCTACCAGGGCAGAAGGCGCCCCCTCCCCCCCAAAGGGGGGGGGGGCGCTCAACATCCAGACCGCGCCTGTACGGCCCCAACTCTACGTCCCGGTCCGCCTCCCGCTGGACTAATGGAAGTCCGCCTCCCAAGTGACAAGAGTGTCACCGATCGCCCCATGACTTCGCCCAATGGGCGCCCGCTCCCCCTGAAGCCTGCCAGGTGGACAGATATGTCGCCCGTCGCCCCCTCAGAGCGGACTGATGGGTCGGTTACGGATTGCCTACTCCGATGCGTCCCCGCAACCCTTGGGCACATCGGACACGACAAACAACCTAGTACAAGGACACCACTGACACTTCTGCCGCTCGACAACTTGACAAAGCACACCCTGGCCGCTGCGCACCCTAACCGTTGGTGCTTTCGGCTCTGACACCCTGGTAAAAGCGTCACTGGCCATTGCGTCGTCTGACAAAACATTGCTGAAACGCCCAGTTCTGACATCCTCGACCGAAGCTTCCGCTGACAGATGGGCAGCTCAGCACGCCAGGTCAGCCTCACCTAACCGCCTCCATCAGGTATAAATACCCCTTCGCCTCCATCGGGGAAGAGGTTGGTAAATTAACTCTCGATCATATTACTCACACACAAGAGCAAAGGTCTTCCATATCTTCATTCTTCAACATCCGATAGCTCGTCACGTACGGTCGACTCACTCTTAGTCTGACCTGCGTGCCTGGCCCCCGCTTTAAGTCTTATTACTAACTTAGGCATCGGAGATGCTAAGGGTTGGACCCCAACCCGGCCTTTTTGACGAGCTGCTCCTTGTGCAGGCCAGCCGATTGTCTCAGATCGCGCTCAGCTCCCACCTCCGACAGTGCGGTCGCTTAACAAATCCGCCCAGCGGAATCGATTCCGGGGTCAGCCTTCGTAGTGTGCCTAGCCTCTTCACAACACTAACCATTTGTCAAATAGCCTACCCTAATCCCATCATAAACATAACCACTGTGCCTTTGATTCCTGTTACGACCTGAAGATCGTGATAGTCCGAACTTCCGTCGTAGACCGTCGAAATACCCCACCGGCTCGCCCTCCCTCCTGGAGGGTGGCTGACCTAGCGACAGGGCGTTCCACGCCCTAACTTCAGAGGCCTGCATGGCGCCTGCCGATCCTGGAGTCCGACACGACTGGAAGAAGGGCGCGCTCTGCCTCGATCGTCGATAAGGGCGCTCCCCACCATGGTCACAGCAGGACGCACACTCGTCCGAGGCGCTCCGACGATTCTTTGGCACATCGGTCGCGACAAACAACCTAGTACAAGGACGCTACTGACACTTATGCCACCCAACCATATGACAAAGCACCCCCTCGCCGCTGCACCTCTTGACACTTAATGCTTTCGGTCCTGACAATCTGACAAAAGCGCCCCGGGCCATTGCGCCGTCTGACAAAAGCATGGCTAACACCCCTGATTCTGACATCCTCGTCCGAAGCTTCCGCTGACAGTTGGGCCAGCTCAGTACATCGAGTCAACACGCCAGGTCAGCCTCATCTAACCCCCTCCATCAGGTATAAATACCCCTTTGCCTCCAACGGGGAGGGGGTTGGCAAATTGGCTCCGAATCTCATTATTCACACACAAGAGCAAAGGTCTTCCATATTTTTGTTCTTCTACCTCTGATAGCTCGTCACGTATGGTCGACTCACCCTTAGTCCGACCTGCGTGCTTGGCCCCCGCTTTAAGTCCTATTACTAACTTAGACATCGGAGAGGCTAAGGGTTGGACCCCAACCCGGCCTTTCTGACGAGCTGCTCCTTGTGCAGGCCAGCCGGTCGTCTCAGATCACGCTCTGCTCCCACCTCCGACAGTGCGGTCTCTTAACAAATCCGCCCAGCGGAATCGATTCCGGGGTCAACCTTCGTAGTGTGCCTAGCCTCTTCAAAACACTAACCATTTGTCAAATAGCCTACCCTAATCCCATCATAAACATAACCACCGTGCCTTTGATTCCTGTTACGACCTGAAGATCGTGATAGTCCGAACTTCCGTCCTAGACCGTCGAAATACCCCACCAGCTCGCCCTCCCTCCTGGAGGGTGGCCGACCTAGCGACAGGGCGTTCCACGCCCTAACTTCAGAGGCCTGCATGGCGCCTGCCGATCCTGGAGTCCGACACGACTGGAAGAAGGGCGCGCTCTGCCTCGATCGTTGATAAGGGCAATCCCCACCATGGTCACAGCAGGACGCACACCCGTCCGAGGCGCTCCGACGATTCTTTGGCACATCGGTCGCGACAAACAACCTAGTACAAGGACGCTACTGACACTTATGCCACCCAACCATATGACAAAGCATCCCCTGGCCGCTGCACCTCTTGACACTTAATGCTTTCGGTACTGACAATCTGACAAAAGCGCCCCGGGCCATTGCGCCGTCTGACAAAAGCATGGCTAACACCACTGATTCTGACATCCTCGTCTGAAGCTTCCGCTGACAGTTGGGCCAGCTCAGCACATCGAGTCAACATGCCAGGTCAGCCTCATCTAACCGCCTCCATCAGGTATAAATACCCCTTTGCCTCCAACGGGGAGGGGGTTGGCAAATTGGCTCCGAATCTCATTATTCACACACAAGAGCAAAGGTCTTCCATATTTTTGTTCTTCTACCTCTGATAGCTCGTCACATATGGTCGACTCACCCTTAGTCCGACCTGCGTGCCTGGCCCCCGCTTTAAGTCCTATTACTAACTTAGACATCGGAGAGGCTAAGGGTTGGACCCCAACCCGGCCTTTCTGACGAGCTGCTCCTTGTGTAGGCCAGCCCGTCGTCTTGGATTGTGTCCTGCCTTTGTCTCCAACAGAATGGTCTCAAGTTAGAGTCCCCGAAGGAATTGATTCCGTGGCCGGTCCTCGTTGTGTGCCTAGCCTCTTCATCACACAAATCACCTGTTAAACAACCTTCCCTAATCACCACATAATCATAACCATCGTGCCCTTGGTTCCCCGTAATATAAATTCATTGTTTGTGGGTTCTACCCCCGCAACAATTGGCGCCGTCTGTGGAAACGGAGGGTCACACACATGTCAAATCCCATACCAATCAACCGAAACCCTTACCACGGCATGGCCCCCATGGATCAAGAATCACACTCTCACGCCATGACTCCTGCAACTAATCCACCCCCTGAGGTGGAGGTCGAGACAGTCCAGGCCTCTGCCTATGCGGTGCAACAGAGCTTCGAGGCCTTTGCCAAAATGATGGCGGGCTTCGCAGCGGGCATGACCGAAGCGCCCCACGCTTTAAGTCTTATTACTAACTTAGGCATCGGAGATGCTAAGGGTTGGACCCCAACCCGGCCTTTTTGACGAGCTGCTCCTTGTGCAGGCCAGCCGGTCGTCTCAGATCGCGCTCTTCTCCCACCTCCGACAGTGCGGTCTCTTAACAAATCCGCCCAGCGGAATCGATTCCGGGGTCAGCCTTCATAGTGTGCCTAGCCTCTTCACAACACTAACCATTTGTCAAATAGCATACCCTAATCCCATCATAAACATAACCACCGTGCCTTTGATTCCTGTTACGACCTGAAGATCGTGATAGTCCGAACTTCCGTCCTAGACCGTCGAAATACCCCACCAGCTCGCCCTCCCTCCTGAAGGGTGGCCGACCTAGCGACAGGGCGTTCCACGCCCTAACTTCAGAGGCCTGCATGGCGCCTGCCGATCCTGGAGTCCGACACGACTGGAAGAAGGGCGCGCTCTGCCTCGATCGTCGATAAGGGCGCTCCCCACCATGGTCACAGCAGGACGCACACCCGTCCGAGGTGCTCCGAAGATTCTTTGGCACATCGGTCGCGACAAACAACCTAGTACAAGGACGCTACTGACACTTATGCCACCCAACCATATGACAAAGCACCCCCTGGCCGCTGCACCTCTTGACACTTAATGCTTTCGGTCCTGACAATCTGACAAAAGCGCCCCGGGCCATTGCGCCGTCTGACAAAAGCATGGCTAACACCCCTGATTCTGACATCCTCGTCCGAAGCTTCCGCTGACAGTTGGGCCAGCTCAGCACATCGAGTCAACACGCCAGGTCAGCCTCATCTAACCGCCTCCATCAGGTATAAATACCCCTTTGCCTCCAACGGGGAGGGGGTTGGCAAATTGGCTCCGAATCTCATTATTCACACACAATAGCAAAGGTCTTCCATATTTTTGTTCTTCTACCTCTGATAGCTCGTCACGTATGGTCGACTCACCCTTAGTCTGACCTGCGTGCCTGGCCCCCGCTTTAAGTCCTATTACTAACTTAGACATCGGAGAGGCTAAGGGTTGGACCCCAACCCGGCCTTTCTGACGAGCTGCTCCTTGTGTAGGCCAGCCCGTCGTCTTGGATTGTGTCCTGCCTTTGTCTCCAACAGAATGGTCTCAAGTTAGAGTCCCCGAAGGAATTGATTCCGTGGCCGGTCCTCGTTGTGTGCCTAGCCTCTTCATCACACAAATCACCTGTTAAACAACCTTCCCTAATCACCACATAATCATAACCATCGGGCCCTTGGTTCCCCGTAATATAAATTCATTGTTTGTGGGTTCTACCCCCGCAACAATTGGTGCCGTCTGTGGGAACGGAGGGTCACACACATGTCAAATCCCATACCAATCAACCGAAACCCTTACCACGGCATGGCCCCATGGATCAAGAATCACACTCTCACGCCATGACTCCTGCAACTAATCCACCCCCTGAGGTGGAGGTCGAGACAGTCCAGGCCTCTGCCCATGCGGTGCAGCAGAGCTTCGAGGCCTTTGCCAAAATGATGGCGGGCTTCGCAGCGGGCATGACCGAAGCGCCCCACGCTTTAAGTCTTATTACTAACTTAGGCATCGGAGATGCTAAGGGTTGGACCCCAACCCGGCCTTTTTGACGAGCTGCTCCTTGTGCAGGCCAGCCGGTCGTCTCAGATCACGCTCTGCTCCCACCTCCGACAGTGCGGTCTCTTAACAAATCCGCCCAGCGGAATCGATTCCGGGGTCAACCTTCGTAGTGTGCCTAGCCTCTTCAAAACACTAACCATTTGTCAAATAGCCTACCCTAATCCCATCATAAACATAACCACCGTGCCTTTGATTCCTGTTACGACCTGAAGATCGTGATAGTCCGAACTTCCGTCTAGACCGTCGAAATACCCCACCAGCTCGCCCTCCCTCCTGGAGGGTGGCCGACCTAGCGACAGGGCGTTCCACGCCCTAACTTCAGAGGCCTGCATGGCGCCTGCCGATCCTGGAGTCCGACACGACTGGAAGAAGGGCGCGCTCTGCCTCGATCGTCGATAAGGGCGCTCCCCACCATGGTCACAGCAGGACGCACACCCGTCCGAGGCGCTCCGACGATTCTTTGGCACATCGGTCGCGACAAACAACCTAGTACAAGGACGCTACTGACACTTATGCCACCTAACCATATGACAAAGCACCCCCTGGCCGCTGCACCTCTTGACACTTAATGCTTTCGGTCCTGACAATCTGACAAAAGCGCCCCGGGCCATTGCGCCGTCTGACAAAAGCATGGCTAACACCCCTGATTCTGACATCCTCGTCCGAAGCTTCAGCTGATAGTTGGGCCAGCTCAGCACATCGAGTCAACACGCCAGGTCAGCCTCATCTAACCGCCTCCATCAGGTATAAATACCCCTTTGCCTCCAACGGGGAGGGGGTTGGCAAATTGGCTCCGAATCTCATTATTCACACACAAGAGCAAATGTCTTCCATATTTTTGTTCTTCTACCTCTGATAGCTCGTCACGTATGGTCGACTCACCCTTAGTCCGACCTGCGTGCCTGGCCCCCGCTTTAAGTCCTATTACTAACTTAGACATCGGAGAGGCTAAGGGTTGGACCCCAACCCGGCCTTTCTGACGAGCTGCTCCTTGTGTAGGCCAGCCCGTCGTCTTGGATTGCGTCCTGCCTTTGTCTCCAACAGAATGGTCTCAAGTTAGAGTCCCCGAAGGAATTGATTCCGTGGCCGGTCCTCATTGTGTGCCTAGCCTCTTCATCACACAAATCACCTGTTAAACAACCTTCCCTAATCACCACATAATCATAACCATCGTGCCCTTGGTTCCCCGTAATATAAATTCATTGTTTGTGGGTTCTACCCCCGCAACAATTGGCGCCGTCTGTGGGAACGGAGGGTCACACACATGTCAAATCCCATACCAATCAACCGAAACCCTTACCACGGCATGGCCCCCATGGATCAAGAATCACACTCTCACGACATGACTCCTGCAACTAATCCACCCCCTGAGGTGGAGGTCGAGACAGTCCAGGCCTCTGCCCATGCGGTGCAGCAGAGCTTCGAGGCCTTTGCCAAAAAGATGGCGGGCTTCGCAGCGGGCATGACCGAAGCGCCCCACGCTTTAAGTCTTATTACTAACTTAGGCATCGGAGATGCTATGGGTTGGACCCCAACCCGGCCTTTTTGACGAGCTGCTCCTTGTGCAGGCCAGCCGGTCGTCTCAGATCGCGCTCTGCTCCCACCTCTGACAGTGCGGTCTCTTAACAAATCCGCCCAGCGGGATCGATTCCGGGGTCAGCCTTCGTAGTGTGCCTAGCCTCTTCACAACACTAACCATTTGTCAAATAGCATACCCTAATCCCATCATAAACATAACCACCGTGCCTTTGATTCCTGTTACGACCTGAAGATCGTGATAGTCTGAACTTCCATCCTAGACCGTCGAAATACCCCACCAGCTCGCCCTCCCTCCTGGAGGGTGGCCGACCTAGCGACAGGGCGTTCCACGCCCTAACTTCAGAGGCCTGCATGGCGCCTGCCGATCCTGGAGTCCGACATGACTGGAAGAAGGGCGCGCTCTGCCTCGATCGTCGATAAGGGCGCTCCCCACCATGGTCACAGCAGGACGCACACCCGTCCGAGGCGCTCCGACGATTCTTTGGCACATCGGTCGCGACAAACAACCTAGTACAAGGACGCTACTGACACTTATGCCACCCAACCATATGACAAAGCACCCCCTGGCCGCTGCACCTCTTGACACTTAATGCTTTCGGTCCTGACAATCTGACAAAAGCGCCCCGGGCCATTGCGCCGTCTGACAAAAGCATGGCTAACACCCCTGATTCTGACATCCTTGTCCGAAGCTTCCGCTGACAGTTGGGCCAGCTCAGCACATCGAGTCAACACGCCAGGTCAGCCTCATCTAACCGCCTCCATCAGGTATAAATACTCCTTTGCCTCCAACGGGGAGGGGGTTGGCAAATTGGCTCCGAATCTCATTATTCACACACAAGAGCAAAGGTCTTCCATATTTTTGTTCTTCTACCTCTGATAGTTCGTCACGTATGGTCGACTCACCCTTAGTCCGACCTGCGTGCCTGGCCCCCGCTTTAAGTCCTATTACTAACTTAGACATCGGAGAGGCTAAGGGTTGGACCCCAACCCGGCCTTTCTGACGAGCTGCTCCTTGTGTAGGCCAGCCCGTCGTCTTGGATTGCGTCCTGCCTTTGTCTCCAACAGAATGGTCTCAAGTTAGAGTCCCCGAAGGAATTGATTCCGTGGCCAGTCCTCGTTGTGTGCCTAGCCTCTTCATCACACAAATCACCTGTTAAACAACCCTCCCTAATCACCACATAATCATAACCATCGTGCCCTTGGTTCCCCGTAATATAAATTCATTGTTTGTGGGTTCTACCCCCGCAACAATTGGCGCCGTTTGTGGGAACAGAGGGTCACACACATGTCAAATCCCATACCAATCAACTGAAACCCTTACCACGGCATGGCCCCCATGGATCAAGAATCACACTCTCACGCCATGACTCCTGCAACTAATCCACCCCCTTGAGGTGGAGGTCGAGACAGTCCAGGCCTCTGCCCATGCGGTGCAGCAGAGCTTCGAGGCCTTTGCCAAAATGATGGCGGGCTTCGCAGCGGGCATGGCCGAAGCGCCCCACGGCCACTCTGAGCCCCCGAATGTGAGGCGAAATCTTCACCCTCAGTTCGATGAAGAAGTAGGGGACAAAGGGCTCGCCGAGGTGATAGCAGCCCAACAAAGGCTCATGGAGGAGGAGATGGAGGTAGCGCGGCTGCGAAGGCGCCAAGAGGAGGCGGCTGCCGCACAGAGGCATCTGGATGAAGCGGCCGAAGCCGCACGGCAAGGCCTCCTCGACGAAGAGGCCACCCGTCGCCAGCTCCGCTTCATTATCGTGAAACGCGAGAGGCTCCGGAGGGAGAATAAGGAGAACCGGGAGATCCCAGAGGTGTCGACAGTGGGCCGGCGACATGTGAGCGAGCGCAGCCTGCCGCTTGCCATGTCCCCACTCGGGGGCGATGTCCGCCCCATTGGCATCTCTCCCCAGATCACCTCAACGAGGAAGCCGTTCGTCAACAACTCCGCTTCCTCGTCGCGGAGCGCGAAAGGCTCCTAAGGGAGAATCAGGAGCGGAGAGAGGTCCCGGAGGCATCAGCTTTGGGCCGGCAATATTGGACTGCCTGTCGTCCTCCACTCGTCGGATCCCCTCGCGCGGAAGGAGTCCTCCCCGGCGACCACTTCGCCCCTCCCCGGGGCACTATGACCGTCAGCAGCCGAGGCGGGACTGGAGCCAAACCCCAGAGAGGCGGAGAGGGTGCGCACCGGAGCGCCCCGCTTATCCTGAGGAGGCCACGCCACTGGCGCGATGGATACCCTTGGCCCCAAGACCTGCAAGGTTCAAGGCCCCCCATTTAGCCACCTACAGCGGAAAAGCCGACCCCCTCTCGCACGTGCAACAATACCGGGGGGCGATGGAGGCACAGGATGTGGATGACGCGTTCCTGTGCTGGCTTTTCTCGCAGAGCCTGCTGGACACGGCGCTGGAGTGGTACTATGGCCTGCCCGCAAGATCCATCGGGAGCTTCGGCGAGTTATCCCACAAATTCTGCCAGGAATTCCGGGCCGGACGCACAAAGAAGAAGCCTTTGGACTACCTCAACACGATAATCCAAGGGGAATGAGAGACGACTGGGAGATACCTGCGCCACTTTCAGGATGAAAGGCGGGTGGTAGTGGCCTGTGGCGATGAAGTGCTCATGCTGGCCTTCAAAATAGGACTGTGGAATCGGAGCCTCCACAAATCTCTGCTCTGAGACCCACCAACCGACTACGACGCGCTAATCGCTCAGGCGGAGAGATATGCGATGAGCGAAGAGGCTCTCGGCGTGAAGAAACCAGTCGCCCCGGTGAAATTGTCTCAGGGCGAGCCTCGGTCATATCCCAGGCCAAGTCAAGAAGACAGGTCTCGGGGCCGCGACCAGCTGACTCAGCCCAGACGCGACCCAGCGGGGTGTCACCCACTAGACCGCCCGGGCCCAGAGAGTTCGCCCCCACCAGGGAGCACGCTCGAGCAGCCCCGAGACTGGAGGGACCCCTCCCGGCCCAGTACACGCAGCTCAACGCCCCCATGATAGAGGTGTTGGCCGCGGCGATCAGAGCCGGACTACTGCCGGACCCGCCCAGGGAAATGAAGTCGGACCCAGCAAGGCGAGACGTCCGGAAGTATTGTCGGTATCACCGGGACCACTGTCATGATACCGACAATTACTTCACCCTCAAGAGAGAGATCGAGCGCCTGATACAGGCGGGTCACCTTGGGGGCTTCGTGGAGGGCAAGAGGATGATCCAAGAAGAGAGGGCTCTGCGAGGAGCGCAGAGGCTGAATCCACCCCTGGACAACGGGTGGGAGGAGCCACGCCCGCCCAGGCCAGTCATGCGCATAGATGTGATATGTGGAGGGCCGTCCTCGGAGGGAGCGTCGTCATCATGAAAAAAGGCGTAAGCCCGGCAGGTGATGGCGGCGGGACTCGGCGGCGAGGCGAAGCAGAGAAGGATGACTCGACCCCCCATTACTTTCACCGATGAAGACCTGGAAGGAGTCGAGCTGTAGCATGATGACGCCATCGTCATCGAGGCTCAGATCGGGACGGCCATCATCAGCCGCCTCCTGATCGACACCGGGAGCTCCTGCGATATTCTGTTTATGTCGACGGTCGAGAAGATGGGGCTGAAGCAGGCAGACCTGAGGCCTTGCACGGGGCCCATCGTCGGCTTCACTGGCCACTCGGTTCCCATTGTGGGGGTGATCACCTTGTCGGTGTCGCTCGGAGAAGAACCTAGGGTCGTCACTCGCATGACGCAGTTCGTTGTCGTCGACATCGCGTCGGCATACAATGGGATCATAAGGCGACCATACATGACGGCCATTGAAGCGCTCCCCAGCCTGCTCCATCAGATGGTGAAATTTCAAATTTCGCGAGGGGTGGGGTTAGTGCGGGGGAGCCAGAAGCTATCCAGGAGCTGCAACGTGGGGTCGACCAAACATAAGGGTCTGGAGCAGGCCTTATCAGTCGACCTCCTTGATGAAAGAGAGGACTTCTGCGACCAACGGTCGACCCCGGCCGAAGAAGTCGAAGAGGTGTCCGTGGCCGCAGAGGAGGGCAAGATTGTCTCCATCGGCACGAGACTCCCGGTCTCTCTGAGGGCGGCCCTCATCGACCTCCGCCGAGAGAGCGTGGACATATTTGCCTGGTTGCCCTCAGACATGCCAGGGGTCGACCCGGCGATAATCTTCCACAAGCTGAATGCTGACCCGGAATCCCGACCAATTCGGCAGAAAAAGAGGAGCGCCAGGGGAGAGAAGAAGAAGAAGGCAGCCGACGAGGAAGTGGAGCGGCTCCTCCAGGCCAAGTTTATCAGGTCGGTGGACTATCCGGATTGGCTCGCCAACTTCATCTTGGTGAAGAAGGCCAATGGGAAGTGGCGCATGTGCGTCGACTTCACGGATCTCAACAAGGCATGTCCGAAGGACAGCTTTCCCCTCCCAAGGATCGACCACTTAGTAGACCAGGCGTCCGGTTACGAGTTGTTGAGCTTCATAGACGCCTTCTCGGGATACAACCAGATCCCGATGGTGAAGGAAGATGTGGAGAAAACGTCCTTCATCGCCGATAGGGGCACCTTCTGTTACACAAAGATGCCCTTCGGACTGAAGAACGTCGGGGCGACCTACCAGCGGATTATGGACATGATATTCAGCTCGCAGGTCGGGCGGAACCTGGAGGTCTACATCGATGACATGCTGGTGAAGAGCAAGAAAGCCCCGGATTACCTCGTCGACTTGCGGGAGACGTTCCAGAAGGTGCGCAAGTATGGCCTGAGGCTGAACCCGGTGAAGTGCGTCTACGGCGTGCAGTCGGGGAAATTCCTCGGCTTCATGATAACGAAGCGAGGGATTGAGGCGAACCCCGACAAGGTGTCAGCCCTCGTGAACATGGCGCATCCACGAACCATTCGGGATTTGCAGCGACTTAACGGCCGGGTCGCGGCGCTGGGAAGATTCTTGTCGAAGTCCACAGAGAGATCACTCCCCTTCTTCAGAGTCCTGCACACGGCGAAGCAAAAATCGACAGGAAAGTGATCCCATGGGACGACGACTGCGTTCGAGCATTCGCGGAGCTGAGGGCCTACCTGCAGAGTCTGCCGCTACTCGCCAAGCCAGAGGAAGGAGAACAGCTGGGGTTGTACCTGGCCGCCAATGAAGAAGCAGTCAGCTCCGTCTTAATCAAAGAGGAGAAGGGCGTGCAGCAGCCAGTATACTATGCAAGCCAGATTCTCCGATAGGCGGAGACTCGTTACAGCCCCATCGAGAAGGTCGCCTACTGTCTGGTCACAACGGCGAGGAAGCTCCGACCGTACATCCAATCCCACCCCATCGCCGTCCACACCAATCTGCCCCTCGAGAAGAACCTGAAGAGGTTGGAGCGGTCGGGCAGAATGCTGAATTGGAGCGTCAAACTCAGCGAGTTTGACATAACTTACAAGGCCCGGACAGCAATCAAGGGCCAGGCCCTTCGGACTTCGTGGTGGAATGCACTATCGAAGTCCCCCCGGAGAACCTTCCAGACGCACCACTAGCAGCTGCCACCCCACAGGCAATGGGGCTGGCCGGACCATCGGAGCCCGCCCCAGAGGAAGCAGGCAGATTGTGGACCATTCACGTCGATTGGTCAGCGACAGGATCCGGAACGGGGGCAGGCATCGTCATCCAAACCCCCGACGGATGCTTGCTGGAGTACGCCCTGCGCTTCGACTTCCCGGCGACCAACAATGTCGCGGAGTACGAGGCCGTAATCAATGGGCTGAAGCTTTGCAAAGCTATGGGGGCGACGAATGTGCTGCTGCTTAGCAACTCACGGCTTGTCGTCCAACAGGTCCAAAGGAGCTTCGAGGCCCGAGAAGAGATGATGAAGCGCTACCTCAAGCGCATCCAGGCCGAGCTCTGGAATTTCAAGACAGTAGAGGTACATCACTTACCTTGCTCCAACAACCTCTGGGCAGATGCCCTGTCGAAGCTGGCCTCCTCCTCCGCGGCCGAGATCGGAAAGGCCATCTGGTCGCTCCGGGACGTACACCCAAAGAACGGTTGTAGTTTTACCGCAAGCGCACGGTATAGCGGCGAGCGGGTATCGAACACAGGGAGGACGAATGACCGTGCTTGCTCCTAATCAACCTGGCTATTCAAGAATAGAGAGAGTTTCCTTGGGCGATCCTGTCACAATCGTCAGACAAATGTGCGAAATATCAAATCAAATAAAAAACGTCTAGGGAATGGGGAATCCCCGCTACTCACCGTATTTCATAGATGTGGTTCGTCGGTATTAAAATTGCTAGAACGAGAATTTGGATGAACTAGTTGCAACTAAATGTGGAACCAAGCTCACGCTCTCGCGCTGTTGCCGGTCTATAACTATCCTAGGGTCGGGTCCAATCTCTTGCAAACCCTAGCCTAGGAAAGCTAGCATTAGGGTCAACATCATCGTCCAATTGCGCACCGAGCCCAATCTTTTGCAAACTCGGTCCACAATCTAAATTAGGATAGTTCCTACCCGTCCAATCTCTTGCAAACGGGTATCGGCACGGAATTGCAACCGGAGATCATAGTATCGGTCCAATCTCTTGCAAACCGATACTTCGAAAATTCGACTCCAACCCAATTCGGATTTCTAGGGCTTCCTATCAAATTGGGATCCAATCTCTTGCAAATCCCAATTGATATGAATACCTAGCTATCCGTAGTAATTCGATCCCAATCTAATCTCTAATTATTGATTCTAGCACAATTTCTACCAATTCATCACAAATACGAAATTGGGCTTGTAGGGTTCATCCCCACGCCCCAAGACGTGGAGACTACTCACAAATCATAGCAATAGCACAAAAATAATCAATGAAATAGACAATGGAATTCATCACAACAATGATATAAACAATAAAAATAGAGTTTTTGGGGAAGAGAGATGCAAACCAAAGTAGTTCTTCAATTAATCCAACAAAAATCCAAGTTTTTCTCTTCTCCAATCACAAATAATAAAGCTAAAAAGTAATCTCAAAAAGCTGCAAAAAATCTAAGGGATGGCTCCTAAAACTAGGGTAAAAACAGGGCTTAAATAGCCCCAAAAATCGTCCAAAAATCCTGACCAAAACGCCCCTGCACAGCCTGTTTTCCGCAAATTTCGCTACAGGCAGCGCATCGCACTCGGCCGAGTGACAAAAGTCGCTCGGCCGAGTGAAAACCCTGTCATTTTCCAGTAAGTCGGGGGCTTCAAGGGTCTTCAGTTCGGAGGCGGCTCGGCCGAGTGAGTTGTCGTCACTCGGTCGATGGCTTTACTGCACTCGGGCGGACGCGGTTTACCACTCGGCCGAGTGGGTCTTCTGAAGCTCAGGTGGCCGAAAAACAGTAACTTCGATATTTTTGAGGGCCTTCGTCTGGGCGCCACTCGGGCGGACGTGGTATCGTCACTCGGCCGATGTGGTCTCCGTCGCTCGGCCGAGTACACATGGAAAACGTGTCTGAACGGGTCGGCTGAGCAGTGTCTCGCTGGTCGGCCGAGTTGCTCCTCCACTCGGCCGAGTGGGACACAAAAAATGCCCAATCTGATTATTTTCGCCTCCTCGTCGCTCCTGCGACATCCATTCTTCTTCCGCTCCTCTCCAACAGTAAAATATCCCTCGGGGAGGTCGTCGGTGGCCGTGTAGAGTAAGCGCGTCTCGAGATCACTCCAAATCGCGCCAAATCACCTGAAATGCGACAAAAACAACAAATCGTGAAAAGCATCGCAATATCGTCGATATATCGTGAAAAACATGATTTGGACGATCTAAATGGCATGCAAATTCACGGAAAAAAGGTGTAAAATATGGAGTGATCAAAATCCCTCAAGCTTGCCTCTTACTCGTCCTCGAGGAAGATAAGTAAAAGGCGAACCCGGTGGATTCGGAAAACGAAAACGGCGAGAAACGAAAAAAAATGAAAAAAACGAAGAAGAATGAAAACCAAATGAAAATAAAGACGAAAGAAAGAAGCGAAGAGGTAGGGTGCTAGATCATTTTCTCAGGACGTGGGTTTCACTTACTCTTATAGCATGCACCGAATGAGAAATACATGTCAAAGAATCTTATTTTGATATCATAGTATAATAGTGCAAATAGAAATAGAAAACCCACGAACATTGATATAATCATGAAGAACGGAATGATTTTAAAATTAACATTGCCTGAATCATTTAAAGCGGTATACAAATCACAGATCACACACTTTTCAATTGAACGCTTTCTATCTGGAGTATAAGAGTATCACACTATAGAATAGAGAGAATGGAAAAGTTTGGATTTCATGAAATGAACGCTAGGCTTAGATTTCTGGATTTCGCGAAGCTAGAAACAATCTCACCGAGTATAGAATATTACTTAGCCTAGGTTGTCGTGCAATGTCAAGTAGTCACTCTCTCACACATCAATGGATCCCCTCCCCCAAGCTTATCTATAAGCGTGGTGGCACAAAAATATTTACATCCCCATTTCTATATAGCTCCAAAAGCAAAGAAGAGAAAGAAGAAAGAAAGAAAGTGAGATGGGATCTTTTATTGAGGATTTTTCCTCTTTTCTCTTTTTTTTCTTTTTTTTTCTTTCTTTTTTTTTTCAATAAGCAATATATACACAATGATCCCAACTTAGAGAGAGATAATGATATACAAGTATGTTTTTCTCTCTTTATATATTTATTTATTTATTTATTTATTTTTTTAGAAGAAGGGATTTGGAGCTAGGAATTAATAGCGGGGGAAATGCCATAAAATAGAATCACTAAGGGGAGATCCACCAATGATTATTAAAAGTAGAGAAATGATGTTCAAGATTTGTGGAGAAAGAAATATATATAACTCTCGGTTCACTCTATAAGACATGCACGACAACTTCAGCAGGGTAATCTAATCTACTCAGTTTCGATCACAAAAAAGCTAACTAATCCAGATATATCATAGCTAACATCATTCAATCATCCCGAAGTGAAGTGTACAATTCATGCATATAGAAGTGATATAGGAAAAGAAATCGGTACTCCAGATATAGGCATTCAATGCGTGAATCTTGGTGTGTTTTCTGTGATAGCATACATATGAATATTCAGGCTCAGTTAATAATAAAACTTCATCCATTTTCATGCGGAGAAAGTGTGGGTTACTATTCTAGATGCAAAGCAAGTCATAGCATATGATATCAGAAATAAAATCTAAGACATGACAAATATAGCATGCATATAGAATAAGCTAACTCCACGTAGACATCATCACAGAAAATTCATCTCTAGCATGAGATGAAAAAGGAAAGAAATAAAGATAAGAAAAATAAAACTATGCAATGCGGCACACAGAGAAATAAGAAAAACGTGATGCATGGCAAAATGAAAGAAAATAAAGAAAAATGAGTGCAAAAGTGAAAAGAAACGGTGTGAAAAACTAAAAATAAAGGTGGCAAATCGAAAAAGAACGTGAGAACTCACTCCCCCAAGCTAAACTGCACAGTGTCCTCAATGTGCAAAGTGTGGCACACAGAGAGACAAGTAATGAGAGGGGCAAGTGAGGATGCATGCATGATGGAAAGAAAAAAGATAATAAAACGAAAAATAAAGAAATGAAAATATGATGCGGATATGATGCATGCACAGATATGAGTGATACGAGTATAAATGGGTCACCAAAAGCTCTCCCTCTCTCCCAAAAAAGATATATAAAGATACGGCAAATGAGAATCCCAAAATAAGTGAGGGGAGGGGGTGGACAAAAAGGCATCAGGACCCAGCAGAAACGGGCAGCACAACGGCAAAAGGAATCGATGGCATCAAGGGTGCCTAGGAAGGTGGTGCTGCGCCGTCTCCGTCCTGAGGCGAAGGTGGTGGTGGTGGTGGTGTAGGCTGCTGAGCTGGGGTGGGCGTGGAAGTGGAAGCAGGTCTAATGTGTGTGGAAGTGTGTGCGGGAACCTGCTGGGTGGGTGGGGGTACGCGCGGAAGACGCTCTAAGATCTGTGTCAGGCAGTAGTGGATCTGAGGGATCAGGTCAAAGCGTCCAGCAATCGTAGAGACGGTGGAGGACAGGGTCCTAAGGTCAGCTCTAAGACCACTCACCGCCAACTCAAGAGCACGTATGCTCTGCAGTACAGTGTCGAGCGGGGGTGGTGCAGAGGGACGCACCGGTCTAGGCTGCGCAGGGCGGGGCTGGCGTACGCGAGTGGAGTATGTAACGGGCTCAGCAGGGAAGGGGACAAAAGGTGCCGCGCCAGCAAATGTGGGCCTGGCCTCAGTGTGAGGCCGGGACACCGGCTGGTGAGAAGTAGAGGCAGCGGCAGCAAAGGAAGCGTGCAAAAGCGGCAACGAAGTGGCAAGAGAGGTTAGTGGCCCAGAAGTGTGGACAGACGCCACGACGCTCTCGGAGAATACGGCGGCTGTGGAGACAGAGGACTCGACCGCTGGGGCGGAACTGTGTGGACCAAAAGGCGTAATCCCAGCGGAGATCATGCTAGACATGGTCTCCACGACCGCGGCAAACGAGGGCGCTCCACTCTCGACAAAGGTCGGCGGGCGCTCGGGGAGTGCGGAGCAAAGAGGCTCCACGGACAGAGGGCCAGAGGTGGCAGCAGGAGTGGTGGGGACAGCCTCGGAAGTGGTGACAGTGGTGGAAGTGGGCTCAGCAAAAGTACTCTCGACACTGACAGAGGTGGGGACAGAAGTGTCAGGAGCAGTGGAAACGTCAGGAACAGGCTGAGGGGCCACAGGGTCGACGGGGTCGGCAGCAGGCTCGGCAGGGTGTGCAGCAGGGTCTGCGGGAGCAGCCTGGGCAGCGTGGGCAGCGTGGGCCTGCTCGGCCTCCTCGGCCTCGAGCACGTACGCAGCAGGGATGAGGACATCCATCGCTGGGAGCCAGTCAACGTGGGCCGGTGCAATCTGGGTCCGAGCTGGGCTCGGGAGAATCATGTAGTCGGCACCGAAAGGGCCGTGCAACCAGACCCAGTGACGCTCACTATGCGGACGCAGCATCTTCATCCGGGCCATAACGTCTATCGACAAGGAAGTGGGGCCCGGAACGTGTCGCAGGTCGTCAGGTAGGTCCTCGCCGGTCATCATGGTAAGCAGGGTGATCAGACCGCCGCAGCATATCGGTGAGCGAGCGCCCACCGACACAATGATACGGTCTAAAAACCAAGCCGCAATGTCGATCACGACGACGGGGACAAGCTCATCTCCATCCCTAGATAGAGCTCTGGGACGTGTCATCGCATAGAGCATGTAGAGCTCTGGCGTAGACAACGTGCCCGGCTCATATCTGGCCAAAAAGGTGGTCGCCATAAGGCGCTGGGTAATACGTAGGCAGGGGTGGACAATGGCCGAGGCCTTGGCCCTACTAGGGTCAAAGGCGGCGTGGTGGCCTGTGATCCGGGCCCAGAAGGCACCGGCGTCGAAAGAAGGTGGGGGAATGTGGGTAGGGCCGTAACCGCGATCGGCTCCGGGGACTGCGGGCCATGAGAAGAACGCTCTCATCATATCGAGAGTGACCTGGCACTCTCGATCCATGAACCTAAATGAGCATCCCTCATCGGTCCGGGCGATCGAACTCAAAACCTCAAGTGTCGGGCGGGTAAAAGTATCCGCCGACACCTGGAAAAAATCTCGCCAGCCCACGTTGTCGTACAACGTGAGCATCCCCTCAAGTACCCCCAGGCGTCCTAGGTCAGCGAGGTGTGCAAACCTGGAGGGTACGATTGAGCGCTGGGAGATACGCTCGAAGACGGCGCGGTGTGCGTCGTCTCGGAACGTAATCCCGAGCGGCCCGACCAGTGGAGCCGGTGGTGATGGCTGTGGATCGGCTGGGAGAGGCTGTGCGGGCTGTGGGTGCACTGCAGGCTGTGCGGGGTGTACGGGGCCTGCAGGCTGTGCTGGGTGGACGGCGTGTGTGGGGGAAGGCGGAGGAGAGTCCTCCACCAAGTGGGAGGGGCCGGGCTCGTCCGACCGCTTCCGCTTAGCGGAAGCTCTCGTCGACCGCGGCCGTGTCCGGGGCGGCATATCGGCCCCGAGCGCGTGCCGAAAAGTGAAAAGTGCGACGTGTGCACAAAGAATGGAAAGAGTATACCCAAACACGCCGCGAGTGCTAAGCAGTGGAAGCGTGCGAAGTCCGCACCTCCACGTAGTCCTGAGCAGCCCGTAGAAGCTCCCCTGAGCTCCCCTAAGCTCCAAAAAGCAACCTGCGCATGGAAAAGCGATATCAGCGAGTAATAATCAAAATGTATGGAGCAATAGGGGTATAACAGATAGATATGGGAATTGATTCGGGTTAGGGGTTCGATTAATACACGGATCCTCAAAAACTACGCAAAAAGAGGAGAAAATGGTGAAAACAAGCGAACCGGAGGTGACCGGGCGGTGCGCCGCCGGCGGCGACTCGGGCGAGGCGTCGGCGGGCTCGGCCGGCGGTGGCGGGCCGAGCGACGGCGGGGCAGCGGCGGTCGGGCGAGTGAGGGTCGAGCGAGGGGGAATCGGGCGTGGGAGCTGAAGGGGCGCGGGCGAGAATTGGGGATTTGCGTTTTCGAATTCCGCGCCCCCCTCGCCGCTTATATATAAAAAAGTTACGACTCGGCCGAGTGACGTTCTCACTCGGCCGAGCGAGGCAAATAAAAATTTCTCCCCGATATCGCTTCGGCCGAGTGGCTTTGCCAGCCTCGGCCGAGTGGAGTAAGTCCATTCGGCCGAGTGACTCAAGCTACTCGGCATGACTCGCCCTAGGAGGGTATCCGTTTTACTCGGCCGAGTGAAAATGTAGACTCGGCCGAGTAGCAGTTCTAATGAAACGAGGAAAATAGACATAGAGTTGGGTACAGCAGACTTCCCTCGTTCGTGAGCGGCTCGGCCGGACGAACTTCTGGACTCGGCCGAGTGACTAGTATACTCGGCCGAGTGAGCCTTGTATTCTGCTGTTTGTCTTCGTTTGGGCTCTAAACTCCGTCTTTCTTCCTCCAGTCGATTTCATGCTCCTCCTAAGCGTCGAACGCCTTCTTGGGGTGCTCCTCATCGTCTCGTTCATCCTCCTCATGATGGATCTACCTATCTCCTCTCCTGTCAAGAAAAATAGGACCCGTTATCACAAAATTTTTGGTCGGATGACTCAAAACACTAAAAATCTCTAAAACGAAAATAAAGAAAAAGTAAAAATAAAGCAAAAACCGTCGGGTTGCCTCCCGACAAGTGCTCGTTTTAGGTTGTGAGCTCGACCCCCTATAATTTTCAATCAATGCGGGATGTTTGGTGCATATGAGATGCACCCGTCAAACTTCCCGGGGAGCGCGCTTGGATTTGGACGTGGCGGCGTAGCGTTCTCCCTCGGAGGTCTCTTGTCTCGAATAGTGTTGGGGGGAGGCTCCCCCAAGCTAGCATTTGCCCCGGTCAACGGCTTAACCGGCGATGCCGATTTCCGTACCGGCGGAGCTTTCTTTGGAGACTTTAATTTCGAGAGCTTGTAGAGCTCTCCAATCCTTGCGACATCAGCGTCGCCTTCATCTTCATCAGCGGAGAAGTCGGGGGAATCATCATTATTGTCTTCATGGCCTAAATCCGGGCCTTCTTCAAATTCTTCATCAAAAAGGGCGCCAATTGAGTGAGGAATCGTCTCCTCTATCACCTCATCGAGGAGGTCCATGTAATCAAGCTCCTCGTGGTAAGGCATGTGCTTCATTGCCTTAGGAATGTGGAGCTCCACCTCTATGTTTCCGACGTTTAAGGTTAAGGTACCTTCACGCACGTCGACGATGACTCCGGCGGTGGCGAGGAATAGGCGTCCAAGTATCAATGAGGTGTCTCCCTCTTCCTTAACGTCCATGATGACGAAGTCACATGGCAAGCATATTCCACCCGGGACTTGAAGTGGGATGTCTTCGGCAATCCCCACCGGCCTTGTTATCCGGCCATCGGCTAATTGAATGCGCATGTCGGTGGGTTTCAACTTTGTCCCGGTGTTAAGCTTTAAGAACATGGAGAGGGGCATGAGACTCACACTAGCCCCAAGATCGACCAACGCCTTTTGAAGAGGCACGCCGCCCAAAGTGCAAGGAATCCGAAAACTCCCCGGATCTTTAAATTTTGCCGGCTCCTTTTCTCTCTTGGTGAACCAAGAGCCCTCCTCGGCTAGCATGATCTTCTCCTTCCTCTTTCTCCCCGAAATCAAGTCCTTCAAGAATTTGGCATATGTGGGGATCTCGATGATGGCGTCAAGGAAGGGAATATCTAGGCTAACTCCTCTTAGATACTCGAGGAATTTCGCTAGCCTTTTCTCCATTTTCGCTTTCGCTAGTCTTTGGGGGAATGGGACCGGTGGCATGAAGCGCCTCTCCTCAATTAATCGCTCCGCCCTAGATTTCTCCTTGTCTTGTGGCTCCTTCTCCTTTTCAATCTCAACTACCGGCTCAACCGGATCCAAGCTTTCCTCCACGGCCTCCTCGGTAGGAATCATAGCGGGGGTGGTGTCCTTCCCGCCTCTAGTAGTAACGGCAACTACGGCATTGATGTGGCCCGTGTTGCCCCGTGGGTTTTGCTCCGGTTGCGCCGGCAATCTTTGAGTGTTCCGACTGAGCAACGCCAATTGCTCCGATATTTGAGCCACTACGGTATTAAGAGATTCTTGCCCCGCCTTCAAAGTAGCATTCACCTTATTTTGCTCGACCATGAACGCCTCCACTCTAGTTTCGAAGTCGGATCGTTGTGGAGTTTGTGGAGGGTTTTGATTTTGATTCCTCCACCCTTGGTTGAATCCGGGAGGCCTATATGGTGGAACTTGTTGCCTTGGTTGAAAGTTTTGTTGAGTAGGCCCCCTCGGTGGATAGTTTTGTTGTTGGGGTGGTGGTGGTCGAGCTTGTTGAGGCGGTGGTTGTGGCGGGTTCAAGGCTCCTTCATTGTTGGCGTAGGAGAATCCCGGATGATTTCTTGCGGCCGGATTGGACCAATACCCTTGGTTCCCCGCAACATATTGTACTTGCTCCAAGGATCCTTCTCCTTGCTCTCCTCCCGAGTACATGACTTGAGATTGGTCTTGCCAATCACACATTTGGTTGGTCGGTGCGGAGGTGGATGGGCTTCCTTGGGGCTCCGTGATAAATTTCTCCAATCTCTCCACCACCTTGTGGAGAGAATCGAATTTGCTCGTGAGCTCCGCTACGGCCTTTGCCTCGTAGATGCTAGTTGGCTTTAAGGAGGATGTGGAGTGTCCTCGCTCATCGCCCCATTGTTGGTTATTTGAGGCCATCTCCTCAATTAGGGCCGTAGCTTCCTCGGGAGTCTTTGACAAGATTGCACCATTCGCCGCGGCATCAATAATTTGTTTGGTCCCCGGTTGGAGACCGTTGTAGAAGCTATGAACTAGCTCCCAATCCTCTATACTGTGGTGCGGGCATTGGTGCTGCAAATCCTTAAATCGCTCCCAAGCTTCATAGAGCGTCTCATGTGGTCCTTGCTTGAAGGACATGAGAGCGCTCCGGATCTTCACCGTCTTGGATGGTGGATAGAATTTTTCAATGAATGCATCCGCCAACCCGTCCCAAGAGGTGAAAACTCCGTCAGCTTGCGTCCTCAGCCAATAGAGTGCTTTGTCCTTTAGCGTGAAGGGGAAGAGGCGCAGTCTGATGGCATCGATGGGGACCCCCGGCATTTGGAATGTGGCGCACTTCGACAAGAATGATTGGATGTGGTAGTGGGGGTTCTCATGAGCGTTCCCATGAAATGGGTCTTGTTGCATCAAAACCACCAATCCCGTCTTTAGCTCGAAGTTCTTGTCGGCCGCCAACTCCGGCACGGCAATGGATGACGTAGTAGAAGAGGTCTTAGGCCGAAGCCTATCGCGAATAGAAATTATTCTCGCCATCCTCGCCGCCAATTCTTCGGGAGTTTCCGGGTTGGTCATAAACCGCCCTTCCGGATATTGTCTCCTTTCCGCTCTAAGTCTCCGCGCGGTACGTTCGATCTCGGGATCGAATAATAAGGCTTCGGGGTCCGCCGTAGATCTCGTGTACATGCACAGGGAAAACAGAGTTTCAAAGAGATGATTAGTACCGTGGAAGGGTTAGGTAAGAATAGTAGGGGAAATAATAATGGTAATAAAAAAAATAAAAATAAAAGAAAGAAATAGCTAGGGTGAAAAAGAATCAAACGCAATCGCCTCCCCGGCAACGGCGCCAAAAAATTGGTCGCTCCGGGACGTACACCCAAAGAACGGTTGTAGTTTTACCGCAAGCGCACGGTATAGCGGCGCGGGTATCGAACACAGGGAGGACGAATGACCATGCTTGCTCCTAATCAACCTGGCTATTCAAGAATAGAGAGAGTTGCCTTGGGCGATCCTGTCACAATCGTCAGACAAATGTGCGAAATATCAAATCAAATAAAAACGTCTAGGGAATGGGGAATCCCCGCTACTCACCGTATTTCATAGATGTGGTTCGTCGGTATTAAAATTGCTAGAACGAGAATTTGGATGAACTAGTTGCAACTAAATGTGGAACCAAGCTCACGCTCTTGCGCTGTTGCCGGTCTATAGCTATCCTAGGGTCGGGTCCAATCTCTTGCAAACCCTAGCCTAGGAAAGCTAGCATTAGGGTCAACATCATCGTCTAATTACGCACCGAGCCCAATCTCTTGCAAACTCGGTCCACAATCTAAATTAGGATAGTTCCTACCCGTCCAATCTCTTGCAAACGGGTATCGGCACGGAATTGCAACCGGAGATCCTAGTATCGGTCCAATCTCTTGCAAACCGATACTTCGAAAATCCGACTCCAACCCAATTCGGATTTCTAGGGCTTCCTATCAAATTGGGATCCAATCTCTTGCAAATCCCAATTGATATGAATACCTAGCTATCCGTAGTAATTCGATCCCAATCTAATCTCTAATTATTGATTCTAGCACAATTTCTACCAATTCATCACAAATACGAAATTGGGCTTGTAGGGTTCATCCCCACGCCCCAAGACGTGGAGACTACTCACAAATCATAGCAATAGCACAAAAATAATCAATGAAATAGACAATGGAATTCATCACAACAATGATATAAACAATAAAAATAGAGTTTTTGGGGAAGAGAGATGCAAACCAAAGTAGTTCTTCAATTAATCCAACAAAAATCCAAGTTTTTCTCTTCTCCAATCACAAATAATAAAGCTAAAAAGTAATCTCAAAAAGCTGCAAAAAATCTAAGGGATGGCTCCTAAAACTAGGGTAAAAACAGGGCTTAAATAGCCCCAAAAATCGTCCAAAAATCCTGACCAAAACGCCCCTGCACAGCCTGTTTTCCGCAAATTTCGCTACAGGCAGCGCATCGCACTCGGCCGAGTGACAAAAGTCACTCGGCCGAGTGAAAACCCTGTCATTTTCCAGTAAGTCGGGGGCTTCAAGGGTCTTCAGTTCGGAGGCGGCTCGGCCGAGTGAGTTGTCGTCACTCGGCCGATGGCTTTACTGCACTCGGGCGGACGCGGTTTACCACTCGGCCGAGTGGGTCTTCTGAAGCTCAGGTGGCCGAAAAACAGTAACTTCGATATTTTTGAGGGCCTTCGTCTGGGCGCCACTCGGGCGGACGTGGTATCGTCACTCGGCCGATGTGGTCTCCGTCGCTTGGCCGAGTACACATGGAAAACGTGTCTGAACAGGTCGGCCGAGCAGTGTCTCGCTGGTCGGCCGAGTGGCTCCTCCACTCGGCCGAGTGGGACACAAAAAATGCCCAATCTGATTGTTTTCGCCTCCTCGTCGCTCCTGCGACATCCATTCTTCTTCCGCTCCTCTCCAACAGTAAAATATCCCTCGGGGAGGTCGTCGGTGGCCGTGTAGAGTAAGCGCGTCTCGAGATCACTCCAAATCGCGCCAAATCACCTGAAATGCGACAAAAACAACAAATCGTGAAAAGCATCGCAATATCGTCGATATATCGTGAAAAACATGATTTGGGCGATCTAAATGGCATGCAAATCCACGGAAAAAAGGTGTAAAATATGGAGTGATCACCATCTACGTCGAAAGTCTACTGGTGCCTACCATTGAAGAGTAAGCACTAATGTGTGTCGGCCCGACAAGGACGTGGATGACCCCGATAGTGAAGTACTTGGAGACGGAGGCCCTGCCTGAGGAGCGGCTGCAGGCCAGAAAGATAGAGAGACTGGCCCTGTCGTTCGTACTCTTCGATGGAGTGCTATACCGCCGACGTCGAGCCAGCTTCGACGTCCTGTCGTACCTGAAGTGCCTGGGGCCAGAGCAAGCTGAACAAGTCATCCGTGAAGTGCACAAGGGCTTCTGCGGGAACCACCACGACGGACGCACTATCGCCCACAAGATAGTGCGCCAGGGGTATTACTGGCCGACTATGGTCCATGACACGGCTAAGTATGTCAAAAGATGCGAGGCGTGCCAGAAGTTCGACAGACACACGGCAGCGTCTCTAGCCAACTTGATGACTATCGTAAGCCCTATCCCGTTCGCCAAGTGGGGGCTTGACATCCTCGGACCCTTCCCAAAGGCGTTTGGAGGAAGGAAGTACTTGGTCGTCGCCATGGACTACTTCACTAAATGGATCGAGGCCGAACCCTTGGCACGCTACGCGCTCGCTCCCCCCCTCAAGACTCCAGGGCAGGACCAATCCTCGCCACCGAAACCGGAGAAGGGCACGGGCCGAGCTACGCGCTCGCTTCCCCCTCAAGTCAAGACTCCAGGGCAGGACCAATCCTCACCACCCAAACCAGAGAAGGGCACGGGCCGATCTACACACTCGCTCCCCCCTCAAGACTCCGGGGCAGAACCAATCCTCGCCACCCAAACCGGAGAAGGGCACGGGCCGAGCTACGCGCTCGCTCCCCCCTCAAGTCAAGACTCCGGGGCAGGACCAATCCTTGCCACCCAAACCGAAGAAGGGCACGTGCCGAGCTACGCGCTCGCTCCCCCCCCCCCTCAAGTCAAGACTCCGGGGCATGACCAATCCTCGCCACCAAAACCGTAGAAGGGCACAGGCTGAGCTACGCGCTCGCTCCCCCCTCAAGTCAAGATTCCGAGGCACGACCAATCCTCGCCACCCAAACCGGAGAAGGGCACGGACCGAGCTACGCGCTCGCTCCCCCCTCAAGACTCCGGGGCAGGACCAATCCTCGCCACCCAAACCAGAGAAGGGCACGGGCCGAGCTAGGCGCTCTCTCCCCCCCTCAAGACTCCAAGGCAGGACCAATCCTCGTCACCCAAACCGGAGAAGGGCACGGGCCGAGCTACGCGCTCGCTCCTCCCTCAAGTCAAGACTCCGGGGCAGGACCAATCCTCGCCATCCAAACCAGAGAAGGGCACGGGCCGAGCTACGCGCTCGCTCCCCCCCTCAAGACTCCGGGGCAAGACCAATCCTCGCCACCCAAACCGGAGAAGGGCACGGGCCGAGCTACGTGCTCGCTCCCCCCTTAAGTCAAGATTCCAGAGCAGGACCAATCCTCGCCACCCAAACCGGAGAAGGGCACGGGCCGAGCTACGCGCTCGCTCCCCCCCTCAAGACTCCGGGGCAAGACCAATCCTCGCCACCCAACCCGAAGAAGGACACTGGCCGAGCTACGCGCTCGCTCCCCCCCTCAAGACTCCAGGGCAGGACCAATCCTCGCCACCCAAACCAGAGAAGGGCACCGGCCGAGCTACCCGCTCGCTCCCCCCTCAAGACTCCGGGGCAGGACCAATCCTTGCCACCTAAACCAGAGAAGGGCACGGGCCGAGCTACGCGCTCGCTCCCCCCTCAAGTCAAGACTCCAGGGCAGGACCAATCCTTGTCACCCAAACCGGAGAAGGGCATGGGCCGAGCTACGCGCTCGCTCCCCCCCTCAAGACTCCGGGGCAGAACCAATCCTTGCCACCCAAACTGGAGAAGGGCACGGGCTGAGCTACGCGCTCGCTCCCCCCTCAAGACTCCGGGGCAGGACCAATCCTCGCCACCCAAACCAGAGAAGGGCACGGGCCGAGCTACGCGCTCGCTCCCCCCTCAAGTCAAAACGCCGGGGTAGGACCAATCCTCGCCACCCAAACCAGAGAAGGGCACGGGCCGGGCTACGCGCTCGCCCCCCCTCAAGTAAAGACTCCGGGGCAAGATCCGTCCTCCCCACCCCAGCCGGAAAAGGGCTCGGACCAAGCCACTAACCGTCCTCCCATACCGACCCATAAACCTCGAAGACCCGAATCTAGGGAAAAGGACACTCGGGAACCTCCGGTCAAGAACCAGGGCAGGCCACACGCAGGCCAAGAACCTCCGGTCAATGCAGAGTCCCGATAAAGCATGCCCCCATGCGACTCGTCAAAACGAAAGGACACTCGGGAAGCATGCCATTAATAACGACACACCCCCCGAGAGGCAAGGACAGATGTATCGCGTCTGACGCCACTTGGCAGAAGCGGCTTCGAATGGTGTGACTCTGAGGAGCATATTAATGATGCCAGGTCATCGCATTAACTCCCTGGGGAACCGCTAGCAAAATCCCTTTATAAATACTCCCCTCGCCCCCTCGAAGGAGGAGAGGACCAAGAAAATATGAGGGCAAGTCAGTCTCAGTCTCCCCATGAATGTTGGAAAGGTGCGAGGTACCCCGGCCCAGAACATCCGCTTAGGGTCTCCCGTCGGACGTCGACGGTCCTATCATAAGGGAGGCCCCCAACCATTGAGTGACCCAGCCTCCCTGATAGGCAATATCCTTTACACGGCTATCACCGATGGGCTATTCCTCTTACACCTGGGAAGACCCGCCGGTCACTCCTCGACTTCCCTTGGACAACTTACGCCAAGGGAATTGGAGCACCTGTGGCGGACCATTCCCCTCTTCCGGTGCCCGACGCGCGCTGGCTCTCCAGGTCGCGAGCCCAAGGGACGGGGCAGTCCTGCCAGATCGCCCCACTGGACATACCAGCCTCTGCCAGGTCATATCAGCCTTTGCAGGCCCGCCTCCCTACGGCCCGCCCCTCCGATGTTCTATTCCTCTTACATACGAATCGCCGATGGGATATTCCTCTTACACGAGGGGTGCCCAACCTTCCACTCCTCCACTTCCCTTGGACAACCTGAGACAGGGGAACAAGAGGACCTGCGGCGGATCGCTCCTTCCAACCAGCATCCGCTCCACCCCGATCCCCGACGGCAGGGAAGGCAAATGCCCCACGGGGCATACCAGCTTCCACCAGCCCGCCTCCTAACGGCCTACCTCCCGGTCCTCTATCTTCCCATAGAGGCCCCGCCGCCGAGGCTCCCCGCTGGCGCTCCGCCTTTGCCCCCTCGTTCTCCACCTCGTCCTGGGTTTCCCTTCGAGTCAAGGATTTCCAGGAGAGACCTTGCAACTCTTCATGATCGAGGAGGTGAAAGGAGAGGCAGCGTGCCACCGCCACCTCGTTCTCCTCCTCTCCCATGGTTCCCCTCCGAGCCGAGGATTCCGCAAAGAATCCTCGCAACCATTCATGGACGAGAAGGCGAAAGGGGACTTAACGGGCAGCGATAAAAGAGATAGCCCACGCCGAACACAGGAGTTTGCTCATCCTGATGCAGTTTACAATGAAGTGAAACGGCTTCCCAGCCCGCCACACAGATCGGATTACAGTTGTTCAGCTACTGTCATTTTCTTTAAATTCCTTGTAAAAAGTTAATGAAAAAGGCTATTCCAAGCGTATTCCTAAACGTTATCTAAGCGCGCCTTAACTTGGGGACAATCCCCATCAAGCTGCGGGGCGAGCTCACAAAATCCTGCCATTCAGGACGGCGAAAAGAAAAGTCTGAGCTACATGCTCCCCCTCATTAAGAAGGGAAAGGGCCGAGCTGCGCACTCCCCCTTGTCCCACAGATACAACTCGGTGATCCACTATACAAGAGATAACAAAAATAGCACAAAGACTTCAATATATATGTAGTTCGAACTTTACAATAGTAGCGGGGGCCGACCTAACAAAACGAAGACTCCCTCAGGCCAACCCTACCGCTCCGTCTAAACAAAAAAACGGGGGGAGAAGGCCGAAAGAAAACTACTCTTGTTGACCATTGCCGCCTGAGGCGCCGCCGCTCGATGCGACGTCCTTCTCACCGACCTCCGGGGAGGCGGCCTCATCGTCGATGGATGCATCCTCGATGACTACATCCTCGTCGCCCCCCCCCCCTTCCTCACCCTCGGAGGCCACGAGGAAGTCGAAGTCGACCTCGATCGGAGGGCACAGGTCTGCCGCCCTTTCCTTCACCTGTCTCAGGCAGGCCTCCCAGCCTTCCTCGCGACCTTTCACCATGCCATCATACATTGCATCCGAGAGGATGGGGATGACAGTTGACTCTTGATACGATCGAAACTCCTCAGTCTTCAGTGTCAGCTTCTCTTTCGCGGTCCTCGCCTGGGCCACCAGATCGACCGCACGCGCCTTCCCCCGTTCAAGCGTGCTCTCCAGCTCCTTCATCCGATCGGCCGCGGATGTGGCCTTCGCCTCATAATCCTCCAGGAGATCCTTCAGGTGCTGGACCTCCAACTCTAATTGGTTGCACCTACCCTTCTCCTTAGCCAGCTGCTCGTCTGCATTCTTGCGAACCCCAGCAAGCTCGGCAGCCATTCTGGCGACGGCGCCCTCGGCCTTGTTTATGGCCGGCGTGTGCTCCCGGGCGATGAGCGTCAGAAGGATGGCCTGCACGACAAAAGAAAAGTCTATTGGGATACTCAGCAAAACCACCTGAAAGACTTAACCCAATTCGGCCCGCCTACCTGTACGCCATGCCATACCGCGGTGCCGCACAGCCCCACATGACCGACGGCCAAACTCTCCCTATCGTGGGGCAGCAGAATGTTCTCTGCCAGATGCGCCGCCACCACACCGTCTTCAAAGACGGATTCATCGGTTCCCACTAAAAAGGGCATCCGGTGAACGGCCTCCTCCGGATAACCCTCGATCTCGGCCTTTTTGGCCTTGAAGTGGATGAGCGAGGCCTCGCAGATGGGGTGGGTCCGCTTCTCCAAAACAAACAATGGGCAGTCGTAAGGCCAGCCCTCCCAACCCGACGACCAGGGCCTGGAGCCCGACCAGCCAGAGCCTTCGGGACGATCTTGGGCTATGATCCTCTCGGCGACGGGGGGTACCCTCGGGCTCGGGGGACGGGCTTCGGGGGCCGCTGCCCCCGGTTCGGTCCGCCCCTCACCCCAGGCCTCAAGATCGATGATCGGGGCAGCGGTTGCCTGAACAGGCCCTTCCCCGAGCCGACTGGCACTCCTCTCCCTCTGAGGATCGATAACGGACGATGTCGCGGGCAGCCTCGTCCTCTTTGAGGACCCCTTCCCCTTCCTCGAGCCTCCCCACCGGCCTCCTCGCGGGCCTCTTCGGGTCCGCCTTCTGCGCCGCCTGTTCCGCAGCCCACTTCTTCAGCTCTTCGAGCGAAATACTCATAGTGCGACATGCAGACGAGGGAAAGCTTAGAGTGAGCACTTTAGATGCAGCAACCACAAAGTTCGTATTACCTTCGGGCCAAATGTGCCGAGCTATCATGACGGGCTCAGCAAGCATCCCGTACTCCCGGCCCTCTTCCGGTATGGCCATTAGAGACCGGGCTACGTCTTCCTCCTCATCACTCAAATCGATCCACTCCCTCACCTCGGGATTCAGCTCCCCCCAGTTCGACCTCATCACCACATCCACGGGCACGAGACGAACACATATTGTTTACTCCACCGCTTGATCTTGTCCGGCAACCCTCTGATGAGGGGGTGGCTTCTCTTTGCGGGCAGATAATAGTAGGACCTCAGCCTCTTCACCACGAAGAAATGCCGAAAGAGGGACAGGGAGGGGCAGACGACGTTGCTCACGCACAACACCAGGATGCTGATGATTACACTGATGGAATTCGGCATCAATCTGAACAGCGGCAGCTCCAGAAAAGTCAAAACTTCCAGCACAAAGGGATGGGGGGAGCACAACCCCTGCTGGAAGCAGGCCACGTACACCCCCACCTCATAGTCTCCCGCAAAACACACCCTCTCCAGCGCGGTTGGCTCCCGGATGGAATAGGGCGGCCTAATATACGACTCGCTAATTTTCGAAAGGGACGACCTCAGCACCGACTTCCACCCAAGATCTCGTCGGGCACCTTTCCAGCCTCCACCACCGTAACGGCTGCTGGAGTAGTGATCTTTGCGGTCCTAACCACGGGCCCTTTCCCTTTCTTCGGGTCCCGCGGGGCCTCCGGGGCCTCCGGGGCCTCCGAGGGCGAGTCCACTGATTGCTCACCCCCTGCGGTCCAACTCCCACTCTCCGGCGACCTTTCCCCCGAACTCTGCGTCGTATCCGCGGCGGAGCTCACTTCCTCCACCGCCCTCGACCCCGGCACGTGGAGGGAAGACGTTGATGAAGACATCAAGAAAGAAGAGATTTAGTACTGTTGGATCCTGTGGATGGCAAGCAACACTAGAAGGGGGGGTTGAATAGTGTTGATCAAATACTAAAACTTTTTCGCTCAACGATATTAACACAAATAAATTCCTTCTAACGTTGCCTAAGAAACCAAGTAGAGTGATCTACGCTTGGTTCTTAATCAACAATATAATTAAAAATGCACAGCGAAATTTCACAGTAGGTAGTCGACTCCTTATGAGCAGTAGTCGACTCCCAGAGAATATGTTAGGACAAATAAGATTATAAATATGAATTTCAGCGTATATAGATAAAATTGATCTTTGCTGTAAATAGAAGATATGAATGAAAAGATAATCAAACACAGATCAACAAGCGCAAACAAAAGGATTGTATCCTGGTTCCCCGCAACCCGGGTACGTCCAGTCCCCGACCAATCCGGTACGAGATTTCCACTATCTGCCTTGGCAAATACAAGCACCTAACTTCACTTGTTAGGATTTCCAACGACCTAGCCTTGACCAGGATTTCCGAACGCAACACCTAGACTTGTCTAGGGTTTTACCCTTGCCTCACAAACCGAGGACTTTCCAACTGGCAACAACTAGACTTGTCTAGTGTTCCAACAATTAACACAATAAGAGATTTGTTCAATACTCTACAATAAATGATAGAGATTGAAAATACACCCGATTCTATAGCCAATCAAAAGATAGACAATTGTGTAGTGGCTTAATAGAATGATAGTCTAGATCACACAAAGATACGAGATAAGTTCTTTGTGATCTAGAGCTTTTTCAAAAATCCTTCAAATAAAATTAAAGAGAAATAATAGAGAGGATTTTGAAAAAAACAATTTAGCCAATAAAATAATAATATGATCTTCAAAAGAATTGGGAAAATATTGCAAGATCAAAAAACTGAAATTAAAATTGGCTAGAGAGAAGAATTAGAGAGCTTTGATTCACGAGAGCTTTTACGAATTTTGATTTTTCAATGTTGTGTTTTTCACAAAAGAATTAAGCTCTATTTATAGGGGAAAACTGAGATTTGAATTTCAAATTTCGTTTGACTTTTGTCCCAAAAATTTCGGAGTAAATTGCTCAAAAGATTTTAAAATTCAAATTCAAAACGTCTGAAAATTTCCAGCAGGTAGTCGACTCCCTCTATAGGTAGTCGACTCCCAGAGGAGTCTAGGAAATTTTCGTCCCTGACAAGTAGTCGACTCCCTACTTTTGGTAGTCGACTCCCAGAGGAGTTTTTCCTGTAGTTCTAGTCAAAAGAGTAGTTAACTCCAGGGTGCGTGGAGTTTCACTACGAGAATTATGAAGTGACTAGAAAAGCTCTTTAAAAACTATTTTTGAAGATAGTTAAAAATTGTTTCGAAATCATTTGTGTGTGTGTGTTGTCTATTTGATATGGCTTTGACAAATATCCTAAAAGACACGACACACTCACACTAGACTCTGACCATGTCTTCGGCAATTTAGTCAACTTGATGAAGTGAAGATGAGCTTCTCTTTGAGCTTCTTGTTTTGTTTGAGCTTGAGCTTCATCACTTGAGTTTAGCCATGTTCGTCTTTGTCGTAGAGTATTGATGCGTGCTTCTTGGAGTATTAGTAGAGCTTCACGAAATCTGTATACTTAAAGTGTAGTGTAGTTAGTACACTAAGCATTCATTTGGTGTGCTCATCATCAAAATTACTTAGGGGTGGAATTCAATTTCCATCACTCTCCCCCTTTTTGATGATGACACCCAAATGCAAAATTTGAAGCAAGACATGAATATGAATAATATTTCAAGTATACTTACTCCCCCTGCTTTGATGCGGTTCTCCTCCTGCATCGAAGCTATTAGAAATACAATTCACATTTTTGCATTATATATTTTTCTCCCCCTTGTCATCAACAAAAAAGATACTATAGCTGAGCATTATTCAATTCCTTTTCTCCAACAATACCCAATTCTTGACGAAGTCTTGAGAATGTATCCTTTTGTAAGGGTTTTGTTAGAATATCAGTAACTTGAAACTCAGAGGAGACAAATTTAAGTTCAACATCCTTTTTGGCACAATGATCATCAATAAATCTGTGTCTTATATCAATATGTTTTGTTCTAGGATGAAGAACAGAGTTTTTAATGAGATTTATGGTGCTTTTATTATCACAATAAATTACACATGTAGATGTATTAACACCATAATCGACGAGGACTTGTTTCATCCAAAGTATTTGAGCACAGGCAAGTCCGGCAGCTATATACTCTGCCTCAGTGGTAGATAGTGAAACGGAACTTTGCTTTTTGCTAAACCACGAAACAAGGGAATGTCCAAGGAAATGACATGTTCCACTTGTGCTTTTTCTTGTGGCTTTACAACCAGCATAGTCTGCGTCACTAAATGAAGTTAAATCGAATGTGCTTCCTTTGGGATAGAAGAGTCCAAAGTCAGATGTGGTTTTAAGATATCTAAATATGTATTTTACTGTTTTAAGGTGTGATTCCCTAGGATCACATTGAAATCTAGCACATGCACAAACACTAAACATGATGTCAGGTCTGCTGGCGGTTAAGTAGAGTAACGAACCGACCATACCTCTATATGTTTTCTGATCAACCTTCTTACCTGCTTCGTCTTTGTCTAAGGAAGTGGACGTTGACATTGGTATGTTCTTTCCTGATGCAGTTTCCATTCCGAACCTTTTGATCAAGTCTCTTGCGTACTTTGTTTGATGAATGAAGGTTCCTTCTTTTCCTTGTTTGATTTGTAATCCGAGAAAGTATGTTAGTTCCCCCATGTGGCTCATTTCAAATTCTTCCTGCATTAACTTGGAAAACTCTTGGCAAAGATCATCATTAGTAGATCCAAAAATGATGTCATCTACATAGATTTGGATAAGAATGATATCATTATGATCTTTCTTAACAAATAAGGTTGTATCTATTTTTCCAACAGTATAACTTGAGTCACTTAAAAATTTTCTTAGTCTTTCATACCAAGCTCTTGGAGCTTGTTTTAGCCCATATAATGCTTTGTTTAACTTGTAAACAAATCCAGTTTTCTTATCATGTTCAAATCCTGGAGGTTGTTCAACGTAGACTTCCTCCTTTATGAATCCGTTTAGGAAAGCGCTTTTTACATCCATTTGATAAAGTTTAAAATTCTTATATGATGCAAATGCGAGTAACATCCTAATGGATTCTAGTCTAGCAACAGGAGCAAAGGTTTCATCGAAGTCTATACCTTCCTCTTGAGAGTAACCCTGTGCTACTAACCTTGCCTTATTCCTTATCACCTTTCCATCTTCATCTAGTTTGTTGCGGTATACCCATTTAGTACCGATAACGGGACGATCTTCCGGTCTAGGCACTAACTCCCATACTTGATTGCGGTCAAATTGTAGAAGTTCTTCTTGCATAGCCTCGATCCATGCTTCATCTGCAAAAGCTTCTTCTACCTTTTTCGGGTCAATGTTAGAAACAAATGCAACATGTGTTAAGTGTTCTATTTGAGATCTAGTTCTAATTCCTGCATCAATGTCACCTAAGACTTGTGTGTGTGGGTGATGTGTGACTTCAGGAAATGATTTAGGCAAAGAACTAGGGATATCATTGAGAAATTCATTATTAGGAGTGCGTGCAATGAGCATGCTATCATCATCATCATGAGCAATGTTATGAGGTAAAGATTCATCAAATGTTACATGTAGAGTTTCAACAATAGTCTCGGAACTTTTATTGTAAATTCTATATGCCTTACTACGTAAAGAGTAACCGATAAATATGCCTTCATCCGCTTTGGAGTCAAACTTATCTAAGTTATCTTTAGTATTCAGAATATAGCATTTACAACCAAAAACTCTGAAGTAAGATACTTTTGGAATTCGTTGGAGCAATAATTCATACGGGGTCTTTTCAAAAGGTTTTCTAATTAAAACTTTATTTTGAATATAGCACGCGGTTGCTACAGCTTCCGCCCAAAATTTCTTTGGAAGGTTGCTTTCACACAACATTGTTCGTGCACACTCTTGGAGTGTTCTGTTTTTCCTTTCAACTACCCCATTTTGAGGAGCAGCTCTGGGAAAAGCAAAAGTGTGAGAAATACCTTGTTCTTCACAAAATGATTTAAAATGTTCATTTTCAAATTCTCCACCGTAATCACTTCTTAAGGAAATAATTTTCATGGAATATAAACGTTCAATTCTTTTGAAAAATATTTAGAATTCACGGAAGGCATCATTCTTATGAGTTAAGAATAATACCCACGTATATCGAGTAAAATCATCAATTATGACAAATACGTATCTAGAGTTGCATAATGATGGAGTTCTAGTTGGGCCAAACAAGTCCATATGGAGTAGTTCAAGTGGTCCATTAGAACTGAGAGCTCCAATATTTTTAAATGAACTCTTATGCATTTTGCCAAATTGACATGAGTCACATATTTTATCTAATTTAAAACTTATCTTAGGAAGTCCTTGCACTAACTCTTTCTTAGAAATCTTATCCATGTTTTTTATGTTCACATGGCCAAAGCGTCTATGCCAAAGCAGTGGATCATTTGTTGAAACAATTAAACATACATTTGATTCATACTCTTTTAGTCTAAGAACATAGATATTTTCTACTCGCTTACCTTTAACAAGGATATTTTTCATATCTTTGTCATAGACTAAGCATGAGTCAAGAGTAAATATAACTTTCATACCTTTGTCGCATAGTTGGCTTATGCTTAAAAGATTATGCTTTAATCCTTTCACCAAGCTTACATCTTTGATGAGCAATTTTGAGTGACTGCCGATATTGCCAATTCCGACAATTTTACCTTTCTTGTTGTCACCAAAAGTCACGGTTTCCGCCATCATACATTTTTAGATTACTAAGTAATTTTGCGTTCCACGTCATGTGTGCAGAGCATCCACTATCCATTATCCATATGTCCTGAAATAAAATAATCTCTACACGTTTGGTACCCACTTCTAATTGGGTCCGAAATGTTAGAAATAAAATTTATTTACATATCCTTTTAAACGTTTGGGTATCAGAATAATATACATGAAACATGTGGATACCCTAATTTAAAAAAAGTTTACTTGTTTGAAACCCAAATTCGATGCGAATTTGATTTCCTATGAACAAATGAGTCTTTATGGGATCTATGCATACTGCTAGACAAATTATGAATATAAGCATTTTTATCATGCAAGCCTAAGTGTTTAGGCACCCATATCATGTTATTTCTAGCAGTGTGTATGTTTTGAGGTTTGTGTACAAAATGTGGTTTTTGATGTGTATTGTGTACACTATTTTTGTGTGCCTTATGTGTAGCATGTAGATCATGTGAGGCGTGAGATGCGTTATTGTATCTAACATTTTTCCCATACATGAAAGCATACTTTTTAACATTGGCATGCACAACATTTACATTTCTACCCATATCTTTAGATATAGAAGCTTGAGCATGAGTAGATTTATTAACAGCATTTCTAGGAGTATAAGAGCAAGAAGTAGAATTATTCTTGATACAATCAAATTTTGCAATTAGTTCTTCATGCTTTATACGACTAGAAGCAATAATACTTTCAAGTGAATCTATCTTATCATTTAGACAGGAAACATACAGAGCATGTTCATTTTTCAATAAGTTATTATCAATCAATAATGCATCATATTTTGCCTTTAAGGAATTATGATCATTCAATGAAATATTACTACAGTCATTTTTCAAAGCATTGTAATCATCCAGCAAACTATCATATTTCTTGTATAGGTCATCATGATCATTATTCAAAGCTTTGTACTTGTTATTTACACTTTTGTATTTCTTATTCAATCTCTCAAATTATCTATACAAATTTTCATATGCATTAGCAATGTCAAAATCATTTTCATCGTCAGAACTAGATTCACATACCTTTTCCTGATTGTCTTGACAAGCCATCATGCACATATGATTTTTGGATTGCTCTTCCTCTTCTTCGTTGGTGTTGATGGTGTCAAAAGTCCATTTATCTTCAACAGTCTTCTTTTCATGCTTTTCATCGTTGGATTTGATTGTCTCTATGGGTGTTTGAATTTCTTTTGACTTTGATCCGAATCTCTCATCCAATAAGTTGAGGATTTGGTGTGCGGTTTCAGCCCTTTCTACAATATCTAGCATTTCATTAGTTAAACCAGTATAGAGCAAATGCATTACCTTTATGTTTCTGAAGTAGGCTTCTTCTTGGTCCGGATTCCATTGATTTTGAGGAGTGGTTGGAATCTCATATCGTTCACCGAGAGATCTTGAGTAGCTTAGATCTTGTGCTTCCAAGAAGATCTCCATTCTCCTTCTCCATTGGGAATAAAAGTTGCCGTCAAAGATTGGAGGAGCATGGGTGTTGTAGACGTTTGTTGATGCCATCGTTTTAACCTTGCTTTGATACCAAGTGTTGGATCCTGTGGATGGCAAGCAACACTAGAAGGGGGGGTTGAATAGTGTTGATCAAATACTAAAACTTTTTCGCTCAACGATATTAACACAAATAAATTCCTTCTAACGTTGCCTAAGAAACCAAGTAGAGTGATCTACGCTTGGTTCTTAATCAACAATATAATTAAAAATGCACAGCGAAATTTCACAGCAGGTAGTCGACTCCTTATGAGCAGTAGTCGACTCCCAGAGAATATGTTAGGACAAATAAGATTATAAATATGAATTTCAGCGTATATATATAAAATTGATCTTTGCTGTAAATAGAAGATATGAATGAAAAGATAATCAAACACAGATCAACAAGCGCAAACAAAAGGATTGTATCCTGGTTCCCCGCAACCCGGGTACGTCCAGTCCCCGACCAATCCGGTACGAGATTTCCACTATCTGCCTTGGCAAATACAAGCACCTAACTTCACTTGTTAGGATTTCCAACGACCTAGCCTTGACCAGGATTTCCGAACGCAACACCTAGACTTGTCTAGGGTTTTACCCTTGCCTCACAAACCGAGGACTTTCCAACTGGCAACAACTAGACTTGTCTAGTGTTCCAACAATTAACACAATAAGAGATTTGTTCAATACTCTACAATAAATGATAGAGATTGAAAATACACCCGATTCTATAGCCAATCAAAAGATAGACAATTGTGTAGTGGCTTAATAGAATGATAGTCTAGATCACACAAAGATACGAGATAAGTTCTTTGTGATCTAGAGCTTTTTCAAAAATCCTTCAAATAAAATTAAAGAGAAATAATAGAGAGGATTTTGAAAAAAACAATTTAGCCAATAAAATAATAATATGATCTTCAAAAGAATTGGGAAAATATTGCAAGATCAAAAAACTGAAATTAAAATTGGCTAGAGAGAAGAATTAGAGAGCTTTGATTCACGAGAGCTTTTACGAATTTTGATTTTTCAATGTTGTGTTTTTCACAAAAGAATTAAGCTCTATTTATAGGGAAAAACTGAGATTTGAATTTCAAATTTCGTTTGACTTTTGTCCCAAAAATTTCGGAGTAAATTGCTCAAAAGATTTTAAAATTCAAATTCAAAACGTCTGAAAATTTCCAGCAGGTAGTCGACTCCCTCTATAGGTAGTCGACTCCCAGAGGAGTCTAGGAAATTTTCGTCCCTGACAAGTAGTCGACTCCCTACTTTTGGTAGTCGACTCCCAGAGGAGTTTTTCCTGTAGTTCTAGTCAAAAGAGTAGTTAACTCCAGGGTGCGTGGAGTTTCACTACGAGAATTATGAAGTGACTAGAAAAGCTCTTTAAAAACTATTTTTGAAGATAGTTAAAAATTGTTTCGAAATCATTTGTGTGTTTGTGTTGTCTATTTGATATGGCTTTGACAAATATCCTAAAAGACACGACACACTCACACTAGACTCTGAACATGTCTTCGGCAGTTTAGTCAACTTGATGAAGTGAAGATGAGCTTCTCTTTGAGCTTCTTGTTTTGTTTGAGCTTGAGCTTCATCACTTGAGTTTAGCCATGTTCGTCTTTGTCGTGGAGTATTGATGCGTGCTTCTTGGAGTATTAGTAGAGCTTCACGAAATCTGTATACTTAAAGTGTAGTGTAGTTAGTACACTAAGCATTCATTTGGTGTGCTCATCATCAAAATTACTTAGGGGTGGAATTCAATTTCCATCAAGTACATGTACGATGTCGACGACTTCTACGACGACGCTCTGGCGGCAACTGATCTCCGGCTGCAACTACGGCGTGAACTAGGCAGTCTCCATTGATCGCACGCGCTTAAAGAACTTTTGAAAGTGAGAAACCCTCAGTTGTTCCCACCCTAAGCCATTTATTAGACGCCTCGAATGATCGCAGTCGTGAAAATCCTGACACGCGTCGAGGATCCGTGCTCCCTGACGCTTCGATCCGTACGGTGTGACGCCTCGACTGACAGCAGGTGTCGCATCCGCCACGCGTCACCCAAAGATTGGCCGAACCGCTTCGGTTTCCATCCGCCGCCGATTCGAAAAGATCGCCTCCATTCGTGCAATAGACACCTCGTCTCGTGCAACGGACACCGAGACGCTTCGATCTTCGCCTTCTTTCGATGCGAAATAATTGCGCCGAATCGAAATGACGTCGCTCCAACCTCCTCCTTTACTCAATCCCAAGAAGGGTCCTGCCACCATTAATACTGCCCAGAAGACTGAGCAACACACAATCGAGCTCGGACTGCGGCACCGACCGTCCTCGACCGGACCGGGCAGAACGCCTCAACTCGCCCCGACTTGACGGACCCCAGGTCGCCCTGAGCTCACCCTCATACCCTTGCCAAACGTACTATGTCTCAACCTTCCTCTCCCCACAACTCAGCAGTCGTCGACAGAGGGATGTTGGTGGCAATCATACCCTCACAATCAAACAGTCTACACACCCAATAAGTAGGATAGGAAACCAAGACAAAATCAATCCATTTCATTTATTTTAAACGGTGAGGCTATTCACGGAGCCCGCCGAGAATACAACATTACATCGGGCTCGGCCCCCGGCCGACCGTACAAAAAGAGACAAAATTCCCCTACTCTAAGTCCTCAGCGTCGACGCCTCTCCACCGACCGAGCCCCCGTTTCCCTTGCCACCTGGCGAACTCCCGCCTCCTTCGCTTCTTGCAGCAGCAGAACGACATGCTCGTCATGGTAACGGCGTATAGCGTCTTCGACCACGTCGCGCTCAACCCCCCGTCTCTCCTCCAGCTGCTGCTTAAGGATACCCTTCTCCCTCCTCTCCGCCTCGATCGTCTTCTTTAGGTCGGCTATATTCTCCGTCTGCACCTCGATCACCCGCTTCTTGCTGGCCATCTCCTCGGCGTGCCTCGTCCGGATATTGGCCCGCTCGCGCTCTTCCTCCAGAAGTTGACGCTCGAGCCTAGCCTTCGTCGCATCAAAGTACCCAGCCCGCCCCTTCTCAACCTCATAGGCCATCGTGACCCGCACCAGCTCCTCCTCCTTCTCCTGAAGCTTTTCTCTGACCTCGCTGAGATCGATCTTGGCCTTGTCAAGAGCGGCCTTTGTGGCGGCCACCGGAGTTTTGCGCTGCAGGGTCACCATGGCCGAGATCATCTACAAAAAAGACCCAATTCAGTCGGACACGAACAGAAAGGCTAGGAGAGCGAGGCGAGAAGTTCGACCATCCTGCATCGTGTGCCACACAGCGGAGCCGCACAGACACTCTGCGCCCACACGGATTAGGGACTCGCGATCCTGAGGCAGCATACAACACTCTGCTAAACGCGCCGCCACCCCGGCGTCCTCAAATATCGACTCATCAAGGCCTATCCGATAGGTCGGCCAGTGAAGACTGTGTTGGATCTGGATCCTAGCCTAGAGGGGGGTGAATAGGCTAATAAAAAAATTCTCGTGCAACTCACGAGAAATCACACGCAGTTAAAAGCACAACCAGAGTAATGAAAAGCAGACACAGAGTACACAGCAGATTTACCCTGGTTCGGTCGTCCCAACGACCTACTCCAGCCCCCAAAGCAGAACTAGTATTGAATAGTGCAATAGGTACAAAACCACAAGTTAGAGCACGCTCAGAGCACCCTCTACGTCTCTACACTCGCCAGGCTCTCAGTACCCCCACACACAGTGTTTCCTCTCACTATCAATCCTAGTAAAGCTTTCTACCAGCTAGTCCAAACTAGCTGGGTCCCACTTGTCTAGTCCCAACTAGACAAGTCCCAAAATAGTCCTCAAAAACGGTAAAAGTTTCCCCTACAGAGAACGTTACACTAAGACACAAATAAAAGAGTTTAAGGGTTTAGAAATGCTCAGTTTGTGTCTGTGTAGGCGTCTCTGTCAATCAGCACGTCGTCAGCTCCAATCTGACGCAAATGGTGTCTCAATCTGTCTCATGGATGTCAAGTTATGCACTGGTCTGTGCGTAAAGCAATTCAGTTCAAATCCTTATAAACTGGCTGGTCTGTGCGCTCAGCAACTCCTTTTAAATTGGCTGTCGGTGTGCATAGTAAGGCAGTTCAATTCTTTTAATTAAGCGGATGTGCTCAGAGCAATCCCCTTTAAAAATTTAATCCACGTCACGCTTTAAATCCCGTGCAGCAGCAATATTTGGGTTTTCGATTTCGAGCAGTTGGATTGCCACATCAGCTCTTCGTTTCGCTTTGTTTTCACATGATTCCGCAATTCTCTCAGCCTCCGTCTAGGGCATGCAGGGTCGGTGTTCGACTTCGCCGGCGACAAGAACTTTGGGCGGCGATGGTACTTCGTCTTCGACAGCGGGCGCTGATGTCTCCGAGCTACCGGCGACGGGAGGGATGTTCTTCAGCTTCAACACCGGCTTCGTCAACTCCTTTGGCGACGGGAACTTCAGGGCAGCTATGGTGGTCCTCTTCGACGGCGACTTGTTCGTGGAATGGCGACAGCTGCTTCGACAGCGGTGGATGACAGCACCTTCTCCGATGGTGACTCGAGGGCAGCGTTGAGGCACGGCTACCGGTGTGCTTCGGGCGATGGCGACTCGATGGATCAAGTGCGACTCACGGCAGCGATATTGGTGCGGATCTTCGTCAGCGGACGGCGGGCTTTGAACAGCGACGGCGGCAGGGTCCTCCTCACGGCTACGGCGATCTCCTCTTAACGGTGACTACTTCTTGGCAACAGCAATGGCAGCGAGGAACTCTTCTTCGCGGCGACGGTCTCTAGTAGCAGCGAGGAACTCCGGTTGTCTTCACCAAGCGACGGTTGTAGTCGGTAGCGGGTGACGGCGACTCGAGCGGTGATCAGCGGCCTCGTCGACGGTGATAGCTTCGGCGATCGTGGGCAATGACGGCGGGCTCCTTCGAGCTTCGGCGGCGGACTTCTTTCTTCTTCAACGACGGCGGCTTCCTCTTTCTTCTTCACGACAGCAGCGGCTACGGCTACGGCTCGAAGGCAGCCACGACTTCTTCTTCGAGCTTGATGAAGAGCAGTATCTACGGTGCTTGTTCTTGGGTGATAACGTGAATGGAGAGGGTTTTTGTATTGGCTTTTAGGAGAAGTAGGTTTGAAAGAAAATATAGCTCGGTTGTTTTGATAATGGCCGTGAGTTCTTTTAATATGCCCCTTCTTAATTCTTTGGTCGCCGCAGCCTCTATCTCTTTTTGTGTTTGCCTTGCCGTGTGTATTTTTTTGTTTCAACAGGTGATGGGATTTATATAGTTGGCCCTAGGGTTTTTGATTTGTGCGGCTAGGGGTATGACTAGGGCTAGGAGAGAATCCCTTAAATCAAGGGGCATGAAGTTTGTATCCAACTAGGAATAAGGATATGAATTGGAATAGGATTATGGTGAGGATTTGTTTGCAACTAAAAAAGATTTGAATAAGAATTTTGTTACAAGTCTAGCTAAATGATCGGATCACCTCCATTTGTAATCCAAATTGGGCTCAATCTCTTTATCTCTTTGGACCAAGTCCAACTTTGCTCTCCATTGACCAAGTCAAACTTCTTTGTGCACACACACACTCCTTCTCTCCCAATTTGCTATACGAGTAGCAATTCCGCCTAACAGTGAAAGTATATTGTTTTGCCAAGCCTGAAACACACTAAGCACACACGTCAGATACACCGACACGTTTGTCATCATCAAACCAAGCTCCTAGATCGTTACTCCCAACAATCTCCCCCTTTTGATGATGACAAACCCATAAAAGATTTGAGCAATGAGTATGTGTGTGTGAAGTGTGTTGAAGGGTGTAATGCAATAAGATGTATGGATGAGTCATTCAAACATTACGAAGCATGCACAACAAATAGTAAACATAAAAGCATGCTCCCCCTTCTCTCAAGCTCCCCCTTCAACATTATTTTTCATGCTCCCCCTTCAACAAATAATACCGACAAATCTTTCTTTTATTTCTCCCCCTTTGTAATCACCAAAAGTGGATTAATGAAGTCACAAAAGAAGTCACAAAAATATTTCATGCAAAAATAAACCATTATTAAATGTAGCGTGCAATTTGCATGAGTTTTCCAAGGAATAGACAATTCAAGCTCATGGAATTTCATAACAAGACTTCTCCACCTTTGTGTAAGTGTAATGATATAAACAATAAAGTACTAAGGGAGATTCAATTTTAGAACAATCAACCAAATCAATCCGCATTTTCCAATTTTTCATTAATATCACCAGGATTGATTTTTCCTACCTCATCAAAGATGAGTTCAAGTTACCGAACCCCAAAACATGGCCTAAAAGGACTTTTAAATGTGGGGCGGCATTGCTTGACGAGTTATATACACCAACGCTAATGATTACCCATTTAGCACAAGTTGGATACTCGTGGGTTGTGTATTAGCCATGAAGTGTATCCATTTTTCATACAGAGCAAATTTTATTTTTTTTTCATTTGCAATTCTTTTGTGCTCAATTTTAATTCATGGCTAAACACTTCATATCCCTTAGAAAATTTCAGAAATTTAATCATTCCTACATTCACTTTCCATTATTCTTCAAAAGAATCTCCAAAAGTACTAAAACGTCAAATATCGTGTAAGTGCAGAGGTAGGTGTAGAAGTCAAGTTTAAAACTTATGAGACATGTCATGGCTACTAAAAAGAATATCATCATATTCATGTAGCTACAACAATAATGAATTGACTTCTACAATGGATAGATTGATCATTCATACAATACCACTTAAGAGATTCATAAGAGGATAATCAATAAGCAAAATTTTTTTTTTATTTTTGGTTTTTCATTTTTTTTTCAGAAATAAAAATATTTAAAAAATCATGCATGCAAAAGCACACAAATAATAAAAAAAGCACACAAACAAATCTATGAAGGTATGCAATGAAATGCAAAGAGTGATAAAAATTATACCTTCGCGTCGCTATTTGACGAAGGAGCTAAAAGAATGAGACATTGAATTTATCGCTCCTCGCCAAAACTCCATCACACCTACATGAAAGGTGTTAAGTGTGACCTTGGAATCCAACAAGGTCCACTAGTGTTAGCCAATATTGTTTTAGGAACCCACACTTGTTTAAACTTGATATTAGTGTTCCTAAATTTGCAATAATGTGAAGTGTGGCCTACACTATCACAAGTAAAGCACTTTGCATATAAGTTCTTTGCAATAGAAGGTGCATTGTGGAATTTCTTGAATTTTGACTTTTCAACGTTTTTCAAACCGAATCCAAGTCCTCTTCTATTATTGCCATATAGTTGATTCTCTAAAATAGTATCCAACTATTGTTTTCCCATAGAGAATTTCTTAATGGCCAATTCAAGATTAGAGACTTTGGATTTCAACAATTTATTTTCTTCCACAAGCAATGTGCATTTACTTATAAAAGCTCTCTTGTTTTCCTCTTCCTTCTTTTCAAATTCAATCATTTTTCTTTTAAAATCATTATCCAACATGCAAAATTTATCATTAAGCTCTCTAATCACATAGTCTTTTTCAGTTTCGAGCTTAATCAAATCAAGTTTAAGCATGCTAATATTATTCATCAAGGAAGGACAAGAGAGGCAAGGTGCTTCATCATTAAAACTGGACTTTTCCTTTTTCAAAGTGTCAATAGTAGAGTCACGAGCAACAATATCAATTTTGAGTTTTTCAATCTCTTTAGACATTTCATATTCAGATTGTTGCATTTCAAAGTTCTCATTTTGATAATCATCTATAGTGGATTCAAGCTCTACTATTTTATCTTGCATTTCTTTACAAAGAGTACGGAGTTCAGTTTTACTACCAAAAATTACCTCATCGTGTATTCCCATCAATGCCATGCATGAGTGGGCTTCATGTTCTTCCTCCTCACTCTCAGCTTCGCTGTCCATATCCCAAGTAAGCACCTTGGATTTTCCCTTTTCTTTAGCTACCTGAGCTGTCTCATGTGGGCAATCCCTCATTCGATGTCCTCTTTTCTTGCATTTAAAACAATTCATTCTATTAGTAGCATTCTGATCATAATTTTGCTTAGAAGACTGAAAAAAGTTAGAGCGATTAAACCTGGGTGCCATTTCTGTTCTTCATTGCTTGGTCTGGACATACTTTCTGAAATTTCTGACCATTAGCGCTATGTCATCATCTTCTTCTTCACTTTCGTCAGCTTTCAGAGCAAGTGGCTTGGTAGCTTTCTCCTTCTCCTCAGGTTTCTCCCTTTTATCCACGTTTTGCAATTCAAGCTCGTGGGACATTAAATTACCTATCAAGTCCTCCACCCTCATCTGTGACAGATCTTTCGCTTCTTGGATGACAGTGACTTTAGGCTTGAAAGAGCTTGGCAGTGCTCTTAATATCTTTCTCACCAGCTCAAGGCTAGAATATGGCTTACCGAGCGAACTAGACTTGTAGACAATGTTGATGAACCTCGCAAACATTTCTGATATGGTCTCTGACGGTAGCATGCGAAATCCCTTGTATTCCGTGCTCAGAAGTGCAAGTCTAGACTCCTTCACCTGTGACGTTCCCTCATGCGTCACCTCCAAAGTATGCCATATTTACTGCGCAGTTAGACAATGTGAGATACGATTGAATTCAGATTTATCTAATGCACAAATAAGAGCATTCATAGCTTTAGCATTAAGAGAATAAATCTTCCAATCATTATCATCCCATTTATCATCAGGTTTAAGCATCTCAGTATTTTCAATTTTAATAACAGGTGATTTATAGCCTTTTTCAACAATTTGCCAAGCTTTATAATCAATAGAAATAAGGTAGATTTTCATACGATTTTTCCAGTAAGCATAATCTCCTCCGTTAAATCTAGGTGGACGTGAAATAGACTGACCCTCAGCAAAAGCACTATCAATGTGGTCCATGGTCAAACTAGGCTAGATCCTAAAACCCGCTCTGATACCACTTGTTGGATCTGGATCCTAGCCTAGAGGGGGGTGAATAGGCTAATAAAAAAATTCTCGTACAACTCACGAGAAATCACACGCAGTTAAAAGCACAACTAGAGTAATGAAAAGCAGACACAGAGTACACAGCAGATTTACCCTGGTTCGGTCGTCCCAACGACCTACTCCAGCCCCCAAAACAGAACTAGTATTGAATAGTGCAATAGGTACAAAACCACAAGTTAGAGCACGCTCAGAGCACCCTCTACGTCTCTACACTCGCAAGGCTCTCAGTACCCCACACACAGTGTTTCCTCTCACTATCAATCCTAGTAAAGCTTTCTACCAGCTAGTCCAAACTAGCTGGGTCCCACTTGTCTAGTCCCAACTAGACAAGTCCCAAAATAGTCCCCAAAAATGGTAAAAGTTTCCCCTACAGAGAACGTTACACTAAGACGCAAATAAAAGAGTTTAAGGGTTTAGAAATGCTCAGTTTGTGTCCGTGTAGGCGTCTCTGTCAATCAGCACGTCGTCAGCTCCAATCTGACGCAAACGGTGTCTCAATCTGTCTCCTGGATGTCAAGTTATGCACTGGTCTGTGCGTAAAGCAATTCAGTTCAAATCCTTATAAACTGGCTGGTCTGTGCGCTCAGCAACTCCTTTTAAATTGGCTGTCGGTGTGCATAGTAAGGCAGTTCAATTCTTTTAATTAAGCGGCTGTGCTCAGAGCAATCCCCTTTAAAAATTTAATCCACGTCACGCTTTAAATCCCGTGCAGCAGCAATATTTGGGTTTTCGATTTCGAGCGGTTGGATTGCCACGTCAGCTCTTCGTTTCGCTTTGTTTTCACGTGATTCTGCAATTCTCTCAGCCTCCGTCTAGGGCATGCAGGGTCGGTGTTCGACTTCGCCGGCGACAAGAACTTTGGGCGGCGATGGTACTTCATCTTCGACAGCGGGCGTTGATGTCTCCGAGCTACCGGCGACGGGAGGGATGTTCTGCAGCTTCAACAGCGGCTTCGTCAACTCCTTTGGCGACGGGAACTTCAGGGCAGCTATGGTGGTCCTCTTCGACGGCGACTTGTTCGTGGAATGGCGACAGCTGCTTCGACAGCGGTGGATGACAGCACCTTCTCCGATGGTGACTCGAGGGCAGCGTTGAGGCACGGCTACCGGTGTGCTTCGGGCGATGGCGACTCGATGGATCAAGTGCGACTCACGGCAGCGATATTGGTGCGGATCTTCGTCAGCGGACGGCGGGCTTTGAACAGCGACGGCGGCAGGGTCCTCCTCACGGCTACGGCGATCTCCTCTTAACGGTGACTACTTCTTGGCAACAGCAATGGCAGCGAGGAACTCTTCTTCGCGGCGACGGTCTCTAGTAGCAGCGAGGAACTCCGGTTGTCTTCACCAAGCGACGGTTGTAGTCGGTAGCGGGTGACGGCGACTCGAGCGGTGATCAGCGGCCTCGTCGACGGTGATAGCTTCGGCGATCGTGGGCAATGACGGCGGGCTCCTTCGAGCTTCAGCGGCGGACTTCTTTCTTCTTCAACGACGGCGGCTTCCTCTTTCTTCTTCACGACAGCAGCGGCTACGGCTACGGCTCGAAGGCAGCCACGACTTCTTCTTCGAGCTTGATGAAGAGCAGTATCTACGGTGCTTGTGCTTGGGTGATAACGTGAATGGAGAGGGTTTTTGTATTGGCTTTTAGGAGAAGTAGGTTTGAAAGAAAATATAGCTCGGTTGTTTTGATAATGGCCGTGAGTTCTTTTAATATGCCCTCTTCTTAATTCTTTGGTCGCCGCAGCCTCTATCTCTTTTTGTGTTTGCCTTGCCGTGTGTATTTTTTTGTTTCAACAGGTGATGGGATTTATATAGTTGGCCCTAGGGTTTTTGATTTGTGCGGCAAGGGGTATGACTAGGGCTAGGAGAGAATCCCTTAAATCAAGGGGCATGAAGTTTGTATCCAACTAGGAATAAGGATATGAATTAGAATAGGATTATGGTGAGGATTTGTTTGCAACTAAAAAAGATTTGAATAAGAATTTTGTTACAAGTCTAGCTAAATGATCGGATCACCTCCATTTGTAATTCAAATTGGGCTCAATCTCTTTATCTCTTTGGACCAAGTCCAACTTTGCTCTCCATTGACCAAGTCAAACTTCTTTGTGCACACACACACTCCTTCTCTCCCAATTTGCTATACGAGTAGCAATTCCGCCTAACAGTGAAAGTATATTGTTTCGCCAAGCCTGAAACACACTAAGCACACACGTCAGATACACCGACACGTTTGTCATCATCAAACCAAGCTCCTAGATCGTTGCTCCCAACAGACTGTCGCTTGCAAGCGCCTCGACATCAGCCTTTGTCCTCTTAAAGCAGATGAGAGCGTTCTCGCAACTCGTGTTCGTCGCCCTTCCCATCTCGCACAGAGGGATTCCGTAAGGCCACTTCTGGACTGGGGGTGCCTTGCGAGGCTTGCTCGCCTTGGGTACCCGCGTAGGAACCGGGAGGACTACTCCCCGAATGGGTGAACCCTAGGTGAGGCCCTCACCAGCTCGACTGGAAGGGGCACCCGATTCGGACGTCCTTCACTTTTGGTTCGCCCCCTCCTCACCCTGGACCTCGGCACCCCGCTTTCGGGACGTCTCCTTCACAGGCCCCTCCTCGCCCATCGCTTTCTTACCCTTATCACGAGGGTTGGCGCTCTCCCCGACAGGCACTTCGGCAGCCCTTGACACCCCCCCCCCCCCCCCCCCCCCCCCGGTGAAAATGTTGCGTCTCCACCTGCGAAGGAGAGAAAGATCAGGGTAAGCTTACATAAAGGCTCGTCAAGCTCAAACTACCTTGGGACCAAAAATCCTGGGCGAGCCGACTGTCCTGCGTCAAGTTCGTCAACCGGCGGTGCGCCTCGGGCAGCTCGGCCAAGATCTGTGCCTTCGCTAGGTCCTCACCGGTTAGCTTCACCCTCTCATTCACCAGAGGGTTCAGCGCCCCCCAGTTCGACATCAGCACCGCATCAACCGACATCTCGACAAAGACAAAAGCCTCCATCCACCTACCAACATCGGCGGGCACCCCGACGATAAGCTCCCGCCTCCTCGCGCGGACGCAGTGGTACATCCCCCCCTTTCGAACTGCGAAGAAATGCTGGAACAACGCCAGAGACGGACTCAGGGAGCTGGCGAAGCATAGCACGGCGAACCCCACCAGCAAGCTCCAGGAACGGGGGGCCAAGGCGAATATTGGCAGCTCTAGGAAGTTCATCAGGTGTAGGAGGTAAGGGTGGATCGGGAAGCGAAGTCCCAACTCGAAGGACCGGGTGTAAACCCCCTACTTCGCAGTCTCCAGACCAACACACCCTTTCCTCCAGTCCCTTCACAGGGTGGGCGCACGAACCGCACCCGAATCTCCCTAATGTTGATCCTGTCCGGTCTACACCTGACGGCCTCAATCACCCTCGGTACGTCAGTGCACCATATCCTCCTTCGCTGAGGCCTCTGCGCCCTTGACTCCTCTGCCGCCGCACTATTACCCCCTCCGAAGTCAAAATAAGAAGCCATCGATCCAAGGACGATCGGAAGCGGATCTCCGGCGAAGGCGACGGCGACAACGTCGGCAAAGGACTGACGGAAGCCGGAAAGCACGAAGAAGAATCGGAATCGGAAGAAAGTTTCCACCAATCTCCTTCTCCCCATATTTATAGAAGACAACCGACCATCTTGACCGTCGATACGCCACCACGCGGCGCCCATCGGAGCTTCCCTGACGCCTCGACTAAAGCGAAAGTCACCTCATCCACGCGTCGCAAGTCCAATAGTGGAGACGCTTCGATTTCCCCCTTGCACTTTCAAATCGCAATAATGGCCAACCAGGCGGGAATTCCAAGACCAACGCCGCCACTCTCGAATGCGGAACAGAATCCGAACCGCCGTTTCAAGGTAGGGGAAGTGATACGTCATCCGAGCCGAGCCGGGCTTCCACCTCAAGCTCGAATGCTGGAGGCAATTGTTACGACCTGAAGATCGTGATAGTCCGACCTTCCGTCTTAGACCGTCGAAATACCCCGCTAGCTCACCCCTCCCTCCTGGAGGGCGACCGACCTAGCGACAGGGCGCTCCACGCCCTAACTTCAGAGGCCTGCAAGGCGCCTGCCGATCCTGGAGTCCGACACGACTGGAAGAAGGGCGCGCTCCACCTCGGCTGTCGATAAGGGCGCTCTCCACCACGGTCACAGCAGGACGCACACCCGTCCTTCCCCCAATTTGATAGGAACAACGCGCAAGATGTACGTCCGGACCGCCCGCCCTCAATCCGGGGCGGCCCGGCGGTCCGCCGCTAGCCCCGCCCCTCGAAGGCGCTCCAACGATTCTTTGGCACATCGGTCGCGACAAACAACCTAGTACAAGGACGCTATTGACACTTACGCCGTCCGACCATCTGACAAAGCACCCCCTGGCCGCTGCGCCCCCGACACTTAATGCTTTTGGCCATGACAACCTGACAAAAGTGCTCCAGGCCGTTGCGCCGTCTAACAAAAGCATGGCTGACACCCCTGATTCTGACATCCTCGTTCGAAGCTCGCGCTGACAGTTGGGCCAGCTCAGCACGTCGAGTCAGCACGCCAGGTCAACCTCATCTAACCGCCTCCATCAGGTATAAATACCCCTTTGCCTCTAACGGGTAGGGGGTTGGCAAATTATCTCTGAATCTCATTATTCACACACAAGAGCAAAGGTCTTCCATATCTTTGTTCTTCCACCTCTGATAGCTCGTCACGTACGGTCGACTCACCCTTAGTCAGACCTGTGTGCCTGGCCCCCGCTTTAAGTCCTATTACTAACTTAGGCATCGGAGAGGCTAAGGGTTGGACCCCAACCCGGCCTTTCTGACGAGCTGCTCCTTGTGCAGGCCAGCCCGTCGTCTTGGATTGCGTCCCGCCTTTGTCTCCAACAGCGTGGTCGCAAGTTAGAGTCCCCGAAGGAATTGATTCCGTGGCCGGTCCTCGTTGTGTGCCTAGCCTGTTCATCACACAAATCACCTGTTAAACAACCTTCCCTAATCACCACCTAATCATAACCATCGTACCCTTGGTTCCACGTAATATAAATTCATTGTTCGCGGGTTCTACCCCGCAATTAATACAAATTCATTGTAAACGAGTTCTACCCCGCAACACCACTTATATACAAGTTTGCCACTCAGAATTACTCAACGCGCACAACCGTTGAAAATGTTGAAAATACATCGGTTGTGCGCATAAGTAATCCTGAGTGGCCAACGACAGTAGAATATACAGCAAGAAAAGGTCATTGCCTCAGACAAACTCCCTGGTTCCCTCCTCTGCCGATCTCCATAGGAAGAAGCATATGAACGACAGTAGCATCTTTTGCTGGTCTCCCCATGACAGTAGTATATGCAGCGAGAAAAGGTCCACCACACACACACACACACCCACACACACACCCACACACCCCCCCCCCCCCCCCCCCCCCCGGTCGGGGGAATCTGATTCCCCCACGACAGTATCATATGCAGCGAGAAAAGATTATCGCCTCCTCCGCCCTCACCCGTCACCTCTGCCCCCTCCTCTGACATCCCAATTTCAAACACTGAAAGCTCGTCGGCGGAGAGGTTTTTTTTTGTGGGGTTGGAAGGGGGGTGGAGGGGGGCACGAGAGTTAAAGAGGTTTAAACTTTGAACGGCAAACTTGTAAATAGTGGTTGTGCACGGGAGTAAAACGGCCGGTGCACATAGCAATTCCCTTTTCCCTTTCTAAACAACCAAAATATATTCTGCTGTTATTTAAAAAGTTTCGAATACAAAGAAAGAAATAGTTCATAACTAAAAAGATACTTTCTACCCTCTTCTAAAGTTCCAGTCACAATTTTTCTATCAACCCTGCATCGAACGGCAGTTAAACGCACTCTCGTGACGTTTCCTCATCAAACACGGCAGCAAACATTATGCGGATCAAGAAGAATCAACATTCAATACTCCACTCCAACCAAAGTACTAACAACGGTGAATTTGTATAAATGAAAATGTCCGTCAAAAGTTCAGATCCAAAGGTTCTCGCTTTGAGTCCAATGATAAAGTATCATATTCATTTCATATACTCACAAAGTCTCAACCGCACTGTCACGATTACAACCGAATCTTTCAATAAGTTGGTACACAAGTTGCAAAAAATCTGAACACCTAGACGCGTGAGGTGCCCAGCTTCCGCTCAAAGAGGCGGCGCAAAAGGACGACTTGGAGAACGCTTGCTCCCAGGAGGCACGCCGATTCAAACACCGCCTTGTGGACTGCCCTCCTGCTCATCGCCTCGTTCACTGATACAACACGGCACAATGAAACATCGAGATTAATGGCAATCCTAGAAACAAGTTATCATCACCCATCTGAGGGGGAAAAAGGATCATAGTTTCTCAAGGCAACCATTTGCCCAATGCAATGCGTCAGCCAAATCAGTAAACGTTTTCGTTTGATAAGCCAAAAGAATAATATATGTTGCAATGTACCTCACTACTCAAACATGCATCAACTGTAATTTGATTGAACAGTTTCATGCCTATAAAATAGTAGTTTCATGCCTATAAATAGTAAGAGGAATATGTGCATCAGCTAGCCTACAAAATCCCTTCTTGGCTCTCTTTTAAAAAAAATCTACTCTTCATTGTTTTTTGGGCGGCAAGATAAGTTTCATCTTCAAATTCAACACCACTAAAACACTATATATCTAGTGAATCCTGCTGCTCCTTCTGTGACAATTGGATGAATGAGCAAAACTCCTTAGATATTTGATGTTTTTAGAATATGAAGATCAAAATGAACATTTCCGGCCGTCGTAAAAAATAGTGGAGAGTTAACTCTTCGACCAAACTAAGGAGGGATTTTCTCCTTGGCTAGCAGAGGCCCATATTACTCAAATGACAATATCATTCAAGATTGGGAATTGCTACATGCACATACCGGTCAAAGTTTTACTCCGCGCACGCACGAATTAAATATTATTATTTAAGTTTTTTGCTTCAATACCGACACTGTCCATCAGCCAAAACACCCTAAAATCTTCCAAATACGTAATCACTTTTACATGATTAATTATTTAATGAGGGATAGTAGTGATTTTTCGTTCAAAATCACTAATTACATAATCACTAATTACGTAATCACTAATAACATCCTAATTACATAATTACCTACTACATAATACGTAATTAGGATAAATTTTTCGTTCAGAATTCCAATCGTCATTAGTGATTACATATTAGAGGTTTTTTAATTAGTGATCGTGATTAGATCACTAATCACTAACCAATTTTTTGTTCAGAATTACAATCGTCATTAGTAATAACATATTAGAGGTTTTTTAATTAGTGATCGTGATTAGATCGCTAATCACTAATTAATCAAATAATTACTAATCACTAATTAATCACTAATCAAATAATCAAATAGATCTGCGATCGACCCCGCAGATGTACTCACTAATCAAATAATCACTCATCACTAATTAATCACTAATCACTAATTAATCGCATGTAGATCTAATTAATTAGTGATTACATATTTAATAACTAAATTTATTAATTATTTGATGAGGGATTAATTACATGATACATAATCACTAATTATATGGTTAATTATTTGATGAGGGATATTGTGATTTTTCGTTCAAAATCACTAATTACGCAATCACTAAGTACATCCTAATCACTACTTACATAATATGTAATCACTAATCACTAATTAATTACATGATTAAAAAACTAATGTAGTACAGAAAATGTTCCGATCTCGCAAAATTACTCATTGCACACAAGCAAAAATTGTCTGTTGTGCGCGGTAAGCAATTTTGTTCTACAAAGCCAAAATTACCAAAATTGCTCACCGAGTATAAATTTTGCGTGTTGTGCGCGGTGAGCAATTTTGGCTCCGTGGAACAAAATTGCTCAATGCGCACAACACAAAATTTTGCATGTTGTGCGCGATGATCAATTTTGGCTCTGTGGAACAAAATTGCTCAATACGCACAACATGCAAAAAAAATTTCATGTTGTACGCATTGAGCAATTTTGTTCCATAGAATTTTGCATGTTGTACGCGGTGAGCAATTGTGGCTCTGTGGAACAAAATTGCTCACCGCGCTTGCTTGTTGTGCGCATTGAGCAATTTTGCAAAATCGGATGTAATTAGTGGTTAGTGATTACTAGATTAGTTTTTTAATCATGTAATTAATTAGTGATTAGCGATTACATATTATGTGATTAGGATGTAATTAGTGATTATGTAATTAGTGATTTTGAACGAATCTAGCACATCCTAATCATTAATTACTTTATAATCACGCTAATCACATATTATGTGATTAGGATGTAATTAGTGATTATGTAATTAGTGATTTTGAACGAATCTAGCACATCCTAATCATTAATTACTTTATAATCACGCTAATCACATATTATGTGATTAGGATGTAATTAGTGATTATGTAATTAGTGATTTTGAACGAATGTAATCACTAATTATATACTATGTAATCACTAATCGCTAATTAATTACATGATTAAAAAACTAATCTAGCACGAAAAATGTTCCGATCTTGCAAAATTGCTTATCGAGCAGGTAAAACCGCGGAAAGTATTGGCGGTGGTATTTCGGGGTTTTTGAAATGGCAGTTTCGTTATTTTTCCGAAAAGTTTGACCAGTTGTGTGTAAGGTAAAACGGTATGTGCATGTAGCAATTCCCTTCAAGATTTGATGCCTCTACTATTTTAATACAAACCCCAACGTGAGGGTTTGCAATTTATGGGTCAATGGGCCGTTAGAGAAACTTAGATGTTACAACACTCTTTAGAGGCAAAACTTTTATTGGCGTGCCAGTCTCAAGAACAGCTGGTTCAATTTCATAGTAAATTTGAGTGAAGATCGAAAATATTCATTGCTATGGAATATGACTGACATGTGACATGACAGTGTGGTATACTTGCATAGTAAACCCCACAACTAAACGGGCAAACACTTGATTATATAGCAGTTTCTGCCTCATCAGATTCAAAGTAAAACAATAAATTGTCTACAATAAATTGTCTATGCTACTGCTAACTGCTAAGGATAACAATGTAAATAATTATATTAATTAATTTAGCTTTACTTCGTTTATAATTAAATTTATTAAAGTATTGTGAAGGCTAGCCTCCAAAGTTTCGTTTGCATACATGATTTAATGCTTATATTTACCTTCTTATGGTGTCCCATCAAAACTAATTATTAACTTTATGCGAGCACTTTATATACAGATTCCAATTTTAGGATTCATCCATTGTACATTTCACAAAATTGATTTGCATTTTTGAATCTGATCTCACATTCTCTTTCCAATCACATATTTTACAAATAAAACATTGTTTAACATTACAATTTTATGTCTATTCTCTTGTTTTATCGTGAACTCCATCATTCATTATAATCATGCCTTTAGCAATTCAACGATTGCACATTTCCACTATAAAATAAATTTGTTTAAAATTCAACTATTCAATCAATGGCTTGTTTGCATGGTGGAGCTAAGAATCCAATATAATTACATCTTGGATAAGAATCCATTATATCACACCTATATTCCGCGGGGTAAAAACCTTTTAAGTTACAATCCAAAACTTTTTAAAGATGGCATATACTTTCCTATTATATCATTTGTCACGAAGGCATCTTCATAACCAAAGGAAATCCTTTGGATTAAAAAACAGGTCAATGCCTTTTGTAACCCAATGGATTGACCTACTGTTGCATTAAAAATTAATAGTTATTTGAATTTGTTGTCGACAAATGACATTCGAAAACGACAATCCTCTACATTGTCCAATCTATTGGAACAATCACATATATGATTATAACCCGTTGGATTGCATCAAACCAAACATGGCCTAATATATTATATAATCCCACGTTTTCGCTCTTTGAGAACATATGGTAAATACCCCTAGCATATGATTCTATTTAAACATTTTTTTCAGAACATGTCTACATCATATATATTATTTTGCTTACATGCTACAGTCTAGTTTGGAATACTGCTAACCACAGTTCGAAAAATCGGCTATACCGAGACTGCCGATATGATCCATCCAAAACCAGCTAATACCACCAAAATTAACACGAGGAGATCAAGGTTTCGATGGACCAAAAACAATTTAACTATTTCCATATTATGGTTGAACGAATCTCATTTAATAATCAGGGTTCACAAATGTGGCTAATACTGATGCATATATGCTTTGTTAAATCGGATTTGCATGAGTAATACAAAACAAATCCCATTTTGTTGGTACCAAATGAAATTCAAGTTTCACTCAAACAAAGCTATCCGATCATTTCAGTTGCAAGAGGACACCAATACACCAACCTTTGAAACGAATGTAAAAAATCGAAACTTGGCCGATTGATTTCCATAGTACCTTTCAAGTTGACAACTATTTGATGGAGCAGGTTAGAGAAAGAGAGTACAATGTACTTGAACATAAAGGTAATACATGGATAGATGAAGCGTTTACTAAGAATGAAACTATTGTTGTACGCTCAGACAAGGCGACCAATACCTAAATTCTGATGATATCAATGGATCGCCAGATAATAATGCTATAAACCAATGGTCAATACTGTGAGCAAATGAGATTTCAAATCTTGGGCTAACCTACTTCACCTCTGACCTATTCAAATTAAGCTCTTTAATAGCAAAAGAAAAAAGGTTCATGTTCACTATGTTGTTGGCAATTAAGTATGGCATAGTTAAAATGAAATATTTCCTAATATTGTTCAAAGTTTGCCTTGTTCACTTGGCAACAATAACCTGTAACATCAACTAGAAAATAATTCCAAAATTTGGTTTTGTGGGCAGGAGCGTGATGGGTCGGAATTTGGAGTGTGCTCACACCAGCATTAAAACAACGTTCTTAAAGTGGCTTGACTTGTTTATCATAAAGCCTGCCACTTGACTGTTCAAATCCTGGATAAGCTACCATTATTCATAAGTTGTGAAATCCTAACAAACATGAAGTATTTTCACAGTAGTCGATAGTATAGAATTAAATAACATACCGAGTGCTTGGCGATCTGTCTGAGCCTCCAGCCAGTGCTGTTCAAACTGTATGTTGTACAGAGCTTCTTCTAGCTTCCCAATTTGTTCCAATAAAGGGTTCAAATGCTCTGCAGAAATTCCAGTCCATATCAGCATTATATTCTCAACTGCAATGTGTGAATTGTACATCAAAATCACAAGACTTGCCATCTTTTGCATGCTCGTCGAAGTAGGAAAAATGACCAATGTGTACATCAAAGTCAACGGTTTCATGGTAGGGGGATTTGTTAGTGAAGCAGAAGCGGTGTACTCCTTTCTTCTGAACTACAAATTCAAATTTATCACTTGTCTTATCACGAGCATCATAAATTTGATCGCCTGTCGGGCCCTTTACCTGGTAAAAACTAAAAAACTGATCAGGTCAATGTGACAAGCAGAAGCAAACTGGTGACAAATCATGATCGCAGACCTTATTTTAAACATTTGCATGGTCACCATGTTCTTTTTAGCATTCTCTAATTAATTGCGAAAAATGGTAGTCCATTGGAACCTTATCAAATGGAACATTACAAGTAAGAATAGGGACCATGCTTCCCCAATGCAAGCACAAGTATATATAAATACATATACATAATAAATGTTCATATAGTTACAAAGACACAGATATATGATATGTTCTCATGTTGACAAATTTCATATATGACACACAATGTATATATTGATATATGATATGTATATACATGATATTCATGTCGATGTCCACCACTTCAACGTATAAAAGAAACATTGTGGGATATAACGACAGTAGGGATAATGCAGCTAGTTATAAAGATCTCGAGCCAAAGACCCCTCACCCCAGCACATGTGCGAACAAGGAAATGAAACATCAAAAAAGAAAAAAGAACCCATAAAAAAGGCATCCAACCACCAGCAACAATGATGTCAGAGTTGAGCGCAATTACTCGGAGAACTAAAACCGACTTACAGAACCCAAGTAAAAACCATTTCCACAAGATGAAGCCCATTGTCCAATAATATGAATAACTACACAGCAGAACAGTCCCACAGCAACAAATGTGGAAGACTGCTCTAGTCTACATTTCTCACAGCCTCAAATAAACATGGATGATGCCTTGCACAGCAAGAAGATTTAGACCCATCACCACTGGAGTACATAGCCTTCTTAAATAACAAGGTTCTGGTCTCAATTATCAATGATTATAAAGGTGCTTTACCATCAGAGTACAGTCACACTCATAAAGGAACAATGATTTTGATTATAAATGATTATGCATAAGCCACATAAGCAACGTGCTTTTCAGATTGGCACTGTAATTATTAACTTATCTGGAACATTACTGCAAACATCTTTTGGACAAACAGTAAGTCATTACCAGCAAAACTCTTCATATTACATCTTAAGAATCTCCAGAAACCAACATTAACATCCAATCAACTTTGTATAAACATACTCCATGGGTTCAATTCCTAATGCTCCTTGTAATAGTTATGTCTTCATCAACAACACCACCACAATCGTCATCATTACCTAGACATTCTAGGGACGGTAACGTAACGCTATACATTAAACATTGCTCAAATTTCTACATCCGACACTTAAACCTGAGTCTGTGGAGAGAGGTTTATATGTAAGTGTATTTCGGTCAGTCTATAAGAATATATGATAGTCAAAGAAAAATTTGACTAATCTTTCTGACCTTTCTATATCTAGTCTTCTCTTTATCTATAATTATATGGCAACATAGCCTTAATCCTAACACTTGTTTAAAAATCAACCCTAGTCTTTTCGATACCCATCTTCAATCAACTATCACCGCCTTCTTTTAACTTCTCCCGTCGATGCCTTTGGCTAACTGCTAGATCCGAAGGGAGGATCATGTGATTTGGAGTATGAAGATGATAGATGACGAATCACGCCAACACATATATTCCAAAAAATTTGGACTGCTCAGATGATAGTATCTCTTCTATTGCACATTAGCAATTCCATGTAACTATACTTCTCAATGTTCTCATATTTATTCTACAGCTTTTGAAACTTGGATCATTGATTCAAGCATAGGATCACATGACTGGAAGATTCAAGTATGTTGTCATTTTCAATTTCACAGCCACATCTCATACCAATATGATACGATTTGGATCGTATCAATGGAAAATCAGCGAAGAAAAGGACTAAAAATTGGAAAAGATGGGATTTTTATTGGATTTTTGGGAGAAAACAACTACTAATAGCAAGATAACTTGAGCCCTTTCGAGAGGAACTCGCTCTCCTAACTTTGATGAACGGATCAAAGTCTAAAACCCTCACAAAAGACACTTACGATGTTTCTCACACAATAAGCATCCCCCTCATGACGGCTAGCCCTAGATATAAATAGAAAACCTAGGAAACAAAGCAACATAACAAAAAGTCTAATCTGCCATTCGACGCCTCCGATAGAAAGTGACCCATCCTCCTTCGGTCCCGTCTGGGCCCGTGACTGCCGAAGATGGTGTGGCCGCATCAATACCCGCCCCTAAAAGAGCCACCTTGTCCTCAAGGTGGAAATAAGGGTACTGCTCCTGGGTCGTCCTCTTCTGGCTCCTCTGGTGCGGTGTATTCCTCCTCGTCCTGCTCGATAGTGATCTGCAGCAACCGGCTCGCACACCGATGGCCCGGGGTGAACTTCTCGTCGCAACGGAAGCACAACCCTCTGGCTCTCATGTCCCGCATCTCGACCTCGGTCATCCTCCGCCCTTGTCCCGCAGGACGTGCTTCTCCTGCCTCCTCCCCCGTTTCGGCTGATGCGGCCGGCGGTAGTCTCGGGGCGGCTGCTGTAGATGGGACCCTCTGCTGTGGCGCCCCCCACGTCCCTCTGATCCTCCGCTCCTCCGCCTGCTTCTCCTCCGCCCTCAACGCCAGACGAATCACATGCTCTAGGTCCCTGGGACTTTGCATCCATAGCTCGGCTCGTATCGAAGGCTTCAGCCCTCGCATAAATGCCCCCAAGAATACGTCTTCCGACACTCCCTTCACCCTGCCTGCCAACACATCGAACTTCCCCAGGAAGTCCAACACCGTCCCCTCCTGCCGTAGTCTAAACAACTGCTCGTAGAAATTCGCCCCCGGTTTGGCCTGGAAACGGTCAAGTAGGAAAGCTGACAACTACTCCCAAGTCCGAAAAGGGGCTCGGGACATCCTCCAACGATACCAGCTCAGCGCCTGTCCCTCCAGATAGCAAATGATGTTCTCCAATACCTCCCTCTTTGAGATCCGCATCACCTGGAAATACCGCTCCGCTCGCACTATCCACCCGTCGGGTCTGTCCCCTCAAAAATGGGCATCTTCAACTTCTCCATCCTCCTGTCTGGGTACATGGTCGGGTGCCATCCTCCCTGAGCTCCATGGCCTCCATACTCGGTCCTGCCTCTGCCGTAGGCCTCTTCGGGAAACCCTCGCGGGCCCCCAAAATTTTCCGCGTACTCCTCCATAGGCCACCTCTGGCGCTCCTCCTCTGTAGCCCCAAAAATCCCGCGGTAGCCTCTTGGGGGCCCTGATCGATGCTCGGGGGGCCAAAAAACTGACCCGGGGGGTTTACTGGGCCCCCCGGGCCCCAAATCCATCAGCCGGAGCCCAGCCGACCCCAGGGTAGGCTGCAAAGCCCCCCTGGGGGCAGGCGGGGGCCTGGTTGGGCCCAGGCGGGCCGCGCGGCCCTTCCAGCGCCTCGCGCGGGCCCGCCTGGCCCTCCCAGGTGCCCGCGTGGGCTCGGGAGTGGGCCGCGAGGCCTCCCGAGCCCTCGCGGAGCCCTGGCGGCCCGCGCGGGAGGGGGTTAGGGTTTCCCCCTCCCCAGCCGCCTTCTCCTACGGGGTCCGAAAACCATAGCCTCCCTTCCCCTTGCATGCCGCGTCCCTTCGCCTCCGCAAGAAACCCTAGGGGATCTCCTTCGCGCCGCCGTCGCTCCCGCTGCACTTCCTCCACCCACGAATCCTCCCGGAACCCTAGATCTTCCTTCTCCCTTGTGATTTTGGTTCCCGGAGGTGCCCCGGAGGTGTTCGCCATCAACTTTGGATCGTCCGCCTTCGCATGATGATTCTCCGCCTCGGATTCCTCCCCTCCGATCTCCACATGCTTTCCCTTCCCCTCAAGTTTTTGAAGAATTTTCAAAATCTGAACTTGAGTGGCGTCCGACTCCTCGTGCTTCTTCAACAACCGGGCTTCCATCTCTTTTTGGGAATTGGATAGCATCTCTACCGTGACTTCCAAAGCTCCCACCTTTTTGCTGACCTCTTCCCGGATCTCCTTTCGCAGCGCCTCCATCTCCGTCTTGATTCTAGTACCTTCCGCCATTGGATCTATCGCTCTGATACCAATTTGATACGATTTGGATCGTATCAATGGAAAATCAGCGAAGAAAAGGACTAAAAATTGGAAAAGATGGGATTTTTATTGGATTTTTGAGAGAAAACAACTACTAATAGCAAGATAACTTGAGCCCTTTCGAGAGGAACTCGCTCTCCTAACTTTGATGAACGGATCAAAGTCTAAAACCCTCACAAAAGACACTTACGATGTTTCTCACACAATAAGCATCCCCCTCATGACGGCTAGCCCTAGATATAAATAGAAAACCTAGGAAACAAGCAACATAACAAAAAGACTAATCTGCCATTCGACGCCTCCGATAGAAAGTGACCCATCCTCCTTGGGTCCCGTCTGGGCCCGTGACTACCGAAGATGGTGCGGCCGCATCACAATATTAGCTAATGATTCTACATTCACCAGGTACTATCAGGCCACCATTTATCCTCCGTTCTATGTCTACGAAAATTTTCATTCGATATGTTGCGTGTCAATCAGCGCATAGTTCATTAAATTGTTTGGTAATGTTCTTTGGCAATGTTCTTTCCTGATTATTGTGTCTATCAGGAGTTTAGAATGAAGAACATTTGACAAAAGCCGTGTATCAGGAGAAGTATATCACTTGGACACTGAGATTGATCCGATAGCATGTTTTATTTGTACCACCTATCTTACTATTCGGTGTCACTATGAAGTATGAAATTTTGGACATCCTTCACTATGAAGTATGAAATTTTGGACATTGAACCGAATAATTTGTCCACTTTAAAGTATGTGTCGTGCAGCTGGGAAAACACCATCTTGTGTGTTACCCACAGAGTCAATAAACATATTACCATGTGATTACTTTGGTAAACATAAGTCTTGCACATTCCCACCCCCATGTGAGATCAATTGCAAGGTTTTTAACGGTTAACATTCACAAAGATTACGTTGATAAGTGTATTAAGGCATCAACCAGAAGCATGTAAAGCAAAAACCGACAGATAATATTTTCACTGATAGATGAACTGACTTTCCAATGAATTTCAGCCACTATTTTGGATCCAGATTGGTATTGGATCGCAACAGCATATGCCACATATTTCTTAAACCCAATAAATGAGGTTTCGGCCAAAATCACTTATCAAGTGGTTTCGGCCGAAATCACTTGATAAGTGATTTCGGCTGTTTAGGTTTCGAAAGGGGATGACGATACGAAACTGTTAAAACTCAATTTCGCCCGTTTTCGGTCGGTTTCGCCTAGCTTCGGTCAAAACCTCATTTTTTTAAATAAAGCATGGGTTTGAGGTTAAATATACAAACCCATTTATACGATATACATAAAAATGTTTATTAAAATTTTAAATATTATAAAAATTTATTGAAATTCTAAAACTTATATTATAACTATTCTAAAAATTCATCAAAATTTTTAAAAATTTATTATAAATGCATTATTATAGACATAATAGAAATAACACGTGCACAGTGCACGTCGCAAAAAACCCCACAAACAGGATGTAGTGCACGCGTGCAACCGAAAAGGAGTGAGAACTGTAGGTGTGTGTTGGTATCGTTGGGGTAAAAGGACCCCAAAACAAAGCCCAAAACCCCACAACCCAATAGGACCCACCGAGTTTTTGGGTGTTGTTTGAACTTGGGTGTTTTTGGGTTCTTTTGGGGTATTTTTTTGGTGTTTGGTGTGATGTGGAGGTTGTACCGTGTGGCGATGTGACATTGCCACATGAAACAAGCATGCCACATGAGACAACCTACTCGATGGTATAATAGACTAGAAATAACACATGCACACAGTGCACGGAGCAACCCCCACGAAGAGGATGCAATACACGCGCGCAACCGAAAAGGAGTGAAAATATGAGTGTGTGTCGGCATTGTCGGGGTGTTAAAGGTGCAAAATCGGGGGGTTAAAATGCAAAAAACCTTGGAATGAAAAACATGTAAATAAGTTGGTTTTTGGGGGTTAATGACAAACATGTAAATAAGTGAGTTTGTGGGTGTGTTTTTTGCATTTTTGAGGGGATGGCAACCATGTAAATAAGTGGCGTTGGGATGATTTTTTGGGCGAGGTGGAGGGTGAGATAGTGAAGGTTGACTCGTGGCGATGTGACAATGCCATTTACGACAAACATGCCACATGGGACAACTTTCTCTATTGCATAATAGATATTCATACACATATATACAAATTCGAAACCCAAAAAAAATTAGATGCCTGAAACCAAAACCGAAACGGAGTTATCAAACATTGCTTAAACCAAATCTACAAGAATAGCGTCATATATAAAGGACCTAATCAGTTTCCTAATTAACGGTAATGCTTCTGAATTTAAAGCGCACATTGGCCTAACTAATTGCCTCTACAGAAATTCTATTTGCCTCCTTACTGGTGTCTGCCATCTTAATGGTGATGTGCTATGTTGGATACTTGCCACCTCATTACCGGTGTATGCCATCTTCATGATGATGTGCTACGTTGGATGCTTGCTGCCTACTAGGCAAGCAAGTCATTTATATTACTTTCGCCACTAGGCTACGTAAATTGTGCATAAGGTACGCGATGTCCCACTTCAAAGGTTTCTTCCTTATGTTTTCTCCCTAAAAAAATTTCTTATGCTTACACTTCCCAATCTTCTTGACTCGTCGTTAGTTATGCTTTATGTGCATTAAACGATCTTATTTTTTTATTGATTAAAAATTTGTTTTGATTTATTATCGTTCCACTTGATTAAAGGGCAAGTATGGAAAGATTCTGAGAAGAGGGCACTGTGCAAAAAAATTTCCAACAAAATGTATCCAAACTAACTGAAATATAAAATTTGACAACTTCATTTTTTTTTTTTCATAATGAGTTGAAAACATCTAAGCAACCAAGAATAATGATCTGACAGCTTTGTTAAAAGGAAAAACAATGATGATTTGGAACTACCACTCTTTTCACTTATGATAGCATATACCAAGATTATAATTTGTTCTTCTTCTCTTTGACAAAAGCATTGAAAGTCTCAAATTTAGTTAATATCAATTATTATGACTTAAGCCGTATGAAAATCTTATGCTTCGTTCTAGAGACAACACATCTCTAAGCAAACTGTAAGTCAAAAAATAAAAAGTAAATCAATAATTTGAATAAACAATATCATCTAATGCATGAGAATGCATGAGAAAATAACTACCAAAGATTTGAAAAATTAGAAAGAGTCATAAGAAAATCTGAATAGAAATATAACAGTTGACATTTACTTAAGTGGGAGGGTTGCAATGAGAATGATAAGAGAAAGAGAGCACAAATTAGTGGAGAATTCATGCTGAGACATCAGCGGCAAAAATATTAGACATCACATGCTCATCCAAAAGCAGGCAGTTAATGTCCAGCGTAGATTGTTGATATGAAGATAGACGATGTGAGGCAAATACAAGTACAATTAGTTGATGATGAGTTTCATTAAATATGTTAATTAGGACTTACAATTTGGAAACTGTCACACCTAACATGAAATAACATACTCCCCTGTGGTGATATTCTTTTAAAGTTAGATTAAGCAACAAGTCAAATATGATGCTTAGATAAGAAACAAATTTGGATCTAACCATCAGTTAGGGAGAAGCAAATGTCAGTACTTTCACATTTGATGCAATAATAAATTTAGTAAATTTTATGTTGCGATAAAAGACCATTATAATCAGTATAGATGTTATTTGATAAATCAAAGTTTCGTCTACCACACTTCAAGAACCAACTCCTCTTAAATGAATTGATGGTCTTAAGCACAATACCACACTTCAAAAACCAGTTTCTAGAGAAGCCTAGGTTGACTTAAGTTTTAGGAGAATACGTGTATCATTTTTCTAAGGACATCATAACACTCTTCAGTAGAATTTGACCCATATGTCACCAAAGCTGATCATATATTAACACAGAAGCACCTTGATGTTATTGACTTGATCAAAACAATTCACCATTCCATAATGAACAAATCTTGTTAGCTCAATTTTTTTAAAGAAATGAAGCAATAAAATGAATTAACTCCTTTTAAAATCGCATGTATAGTCATATGCTACACAGCATCACACAGTATCACTTTCTCAAAGCCATAATTTGTTTATTTTGATCAGATCTGTTGTACTTGGTGAACCTACTTTCAAAGTTCTATGCTGCTAACTATATCAGATGTAAATCCTTCAATTTTTTTTTTTTTTTGTTTCTTTTCAACCAATGTATCAATACTTTTAGTGAGTAAATTGCTTTATTTAGTCCATGTATAACGTGAAGCACAAATATAAAAATAATTTGTTAAAATAAGACTACTCAGTCCAGAATATAAATGTATCTTTCGCAATAAGTTAGATTACTTCTGTTCTAATCTTTGTAACGATCTAAATTCATGATACTTAAAGATCATGAAAAAAGGTGATTACACTTTACTAAGATCAACAGAAAATTTTCATGTTCTTCTCTCCAGGTCTCATAACTTCAAACCACCTGCTAATGGAGCAGCACTGTGATGCACTATACATATAGTTTTACTTGAATTTTTGTATCATAGAATCTGAATGGATATGTTATTTAATTTGCACTGCTTCTCTATGTGCTCTAGCTGATGACCACAAATTGCATTCGTCCTCCATAATTGCTTAACCCATGCGAAGACCACACGTATATTTTGAGTATTTTGAGAACACCGTAGTCCGTAGCATATTTTCTTCGACCAAAGACTATAGTGTTTAAGAAGAGACGGGTCTATACAATTGTCTGCATGTTCCGAGCTTCAACAGATGCCTAGTCAGTGCAGGTTTCTGATCTTCATTTATTTTGGTTTCCTAATAAACTTAGCATTTTAATATTCAATTATATTACTTTCTTAATTAAATTATAATCTAAATCTTTCTTTTTCTAGTTTTTACATGAATGCAGATTAAACATAGATTTTTTTGACTAGTGTTGGACTATAAATTAAATATTTGTGAATCTGAAAGTGCCAAAAGTCCTAAGTTTAAACCTAATTTTAAACCTAGCATCTGTTTGCATCACTTAAAGCCTAACAAAATGGCAGATCTGACTAAGGATAGGCTGAGACTAAACATTGGTAATGATAACAACTAAATATATCCAACCTGGCAGCTTGGGAAAATTCCATATGAAATTCCATAGTCAACTATCAAGGCTTGGCAGAAAATCCTCCATGCTCTGTTAGGTTTGGTAGAAAACCCATGTTCTATCGGGGGGCAGAAACCCATATACCTCTTAGGTTTGCCTTTAAAAACAAATGTAATAAATCCTAACATAGTAGAGACAGACTTTTTGACAAACAGATCAGGATGATTTTCTGCCAAACTGAATCAAATGTTTTCCATGGAATACAATAACCATGAAGATACGAGAGGTCATCTCATTCCGAATGAAACCTTTTGCAGCCTATTTGTTTCAAGTTTCGACATTATCTACAAATTACTACATAAGGTTAGTCATTATTATTTAATCATAGTCAAATGATTACACATTAGCTGCAGATTTCCACCAAAACGATTATAAAAAGAAACGTTATCATTTGAAAACGAGTTATTATGTGATATTAGCATCGAAAACATAATAATTATTACAAGTTTGAAGTGACAAACTAGCTGCGATCATTCCATTATTCTACACAAGTTAAAGAGAATAACATTGTTCTTAGTGATTCTCAAACTAAATCAAGATAGTACTAAATTACTAAAAGAAACACAAGCCAATATTTTAAAGAATGCTTGATCGCATACCACAAGGTCAACACCATCATCACCATAATGCCAGGGTGTATCGGCTTTGATCACCACAAATGAAACATGAACTTTATCCCCTTCATATGGAACTGAATGGGAGAAGCATTCATCCCTGTCTATGACAAATCTTATTCCAATAGTTGACTGCAAGCCAGATAGAAAGCCTAGTACTATAAGTACAAACTTCAAAGAGAATCCCTCCATCTGTAGTCAGTCAACCATAGAAAGATAAGGACATGAAAATTAAACAAACTATTTTGGTGAAAGAGAAGATTGTACAAAAGTAATAAACTCAAACAAAGCACGGACAAATTCCAAGTTGGAAATAAAAAATACTCCAGGTAAACAGACATCAACATAAACGTTATTAAAATGGAACCATAAAGTAAAAGCTTTCAACTTATTATGGCACTCTAAAATCAAGCAGGAGAGCATATCGTGCTTGATATTCAGTGGGATGTAAGGAAATTATATAAGAGCCCAAAGCCGACAAGGGCTTTAGAGGGAAATGGATGAACAGAAAATCCAGATTCCTACTTCAAACCCTTAATGATATATCAGTATATAAGCACTTTAAATATTTTTATGATTTTTCAATACTTGCAAAAAAGGGAAAGTTATGCCTTTGGATCAAATTATTTGGATGTTTATATACAATCTTTTGTTGTAATAATAATAATAATAGGAAAATGAATTTTCTATTTTTCTACATCTGGTTAAACTTCCAGTACATGTAATTTTTTCTGTGCTCCAACCATATGATCTCCCATTCGGATCATACAAGAATATAAAATAAAGATAAGACCAACCAAAAACAGATATGGTAAAACAACTTCTAAATTTGATCTTGCATAAGGAAAAATATATCATGTAAAGGTGTAAAAAGCAGACAAAATCGTAGATGCATCCTGGGTAACAACTGCCAAACTAATGCCATGGTAAATTTATCTCATTATCTTCCATTAATTTCTCTAATTCGTCTTGCTAGGAAGGTGGAAAAACTTAGAAAAATAGAACGAGAACGAGAAAAACAAGTCGTATTTAAAAGGAGAAAAAACAAAATGTCCAAATCAGCCTATACTACAATTCATCTCCTCAAGCCCATTAAAGAAACTGCAATCCAATTTTTCTTTTTGCTGTCTACAATAAATTTCAGAAGTTGACATTGTAGTCGCGTCACAATTAGAACTCTTCAATCAAAATTTTCGAAGTTTATACATTGGTCATGCCACAAAATTAGAAATTTTCACTGCAGTAAATTATCCTAAATTAGAAAGTAGTACTTCAGCAAAAAAAATTACAGATAACTTCACCTCCATAATATTGTTCATAATTTTGTAGCCCATCTTCGCAGAACTGCCAGATAAAATAAAAACCCAAGGGAAGAACGAGAGGAAGAAAAGCAGAGAACTATATGAATAAGTACCATGTCAAGTCCACAGAAGTATTAAATTTAGATTTTTGATTTACCGTTTAAACTCATTCTGAAAGTAAAATTTTGGATTTTTTTTTTAAAAATGAAAAAATGCTCCCATTACAGAAAGCCATGACTGCTACTTCAAAAACATTAAGAAACAAATCCACTTCTGTCACTGTATCTCTTCAATAAGCTGGAATTAAGAAATTCAAAAAAATAAGCAAATAAATAAACCTCTCGAACGAAAGGGGAAAGAGAGAAATTTTACGTCTGTTTGTAAGGACGGCATCTATTCTTCGTCCTGCTATTACCCGGAATTAGGGTTCTAACGGTATGACCACCAACATGTGAATACTAGTATAGATCTAATTAGAAATCAAAACAAAACACACGAAACATTTCAACAAAAAGCAAAAAATCAGAAATTTAGTGATATGTGGCTAACATTTCAACGAGATACTGAGGTTATCGTGAAACGAGACTATTTTAGGAGTTAGGCACCGATGAGCTCATCATTAAGAGAAATTGGGGAATTTATAGTCGAGATCGATACTATTTGCAAGATTCGCTTTGATTTAGAACGAAACCCTAAAAGCAGAAATATGAAGGGGAAAATCCATCAACGAAAAAACTTTGTTGATTACCTGTTGATTTTTTCTCTTCGGCGACGAGACGAGCGAAGAAATATTTGAGTTCAAAGAAGACGATATTTAGGTTATAAAAAATTAATGGCAGGTCAAAAATGAATGTTATAGGCTTAAAACGCCAAAAATAGTGTCCCAGCGAATAACAGACCGCCACGTGTTTTCTAAAGGTTTTGATTTTCGTTAAACACTATTTCGTACGAGAGCACTCGCAATTGGGGGCTGAACCAATCAGCTAAGCCTTTAACATTTTAATCCAGACAAAATAAAATTTACATCATCAAAATGAATATTACATTAAATTTGAATCTTTAAGCTCACTGTGATGATTTCCTTAATTTCTATGCCTTGGTCGAACTCATTATCCTTTGAGTGCTCTTTGATTTGTTATACATGTTATGAATAGGCCCATTGGGCCAATTGGATATCCAACCCACTATTGAAAGCTATAAATACAAGGGTAGGGGGCTCTTAACCCTCTACACCTATTCTCCCTATATTTCCCTTCACAACACGTTATCAGCACGATCACGCTCGTTGGAGGAGACGGCGGCTCGCGGGGAAGGAGATCCATCAATCGCTCAGATTCAAGAAGATCGTAATCTTCTCAACGGGGAGCGAAAAGAGCATCTTTCACCAACCGTCGCCTAGATTCCTCGTCGAATCTAGAGGTAAAAATCAAAACTTTTTAGATCTAAACTTGCTTTTCTCATTAGATCTGCATGTTTTAGGATCAAAAAGTTTATAAACACTGTAAAATTCAATTTTTTATTAGATCTGCATGCCTAAAAACAATAAAAATCCGTTTTTAGCGATCTAAATAGTTGAAAAATCCGTTTTTTTTACCCCCCCGCCTTTGATCCAAAAATCCGCACGCCCGTAGGGCGGAACGGCGGAACGTCTCTAGCGCCGCCGGCGGAAATCACACGCCGCGGCCTCAGGCCGCGGCCAGCAGCCTCCGCCTCAGGCCGCGGACTGCCGCCAGGCCGCGGCCCGTCGCCGCCACGGCGGCCGCGTCCTACGCGGCCAGCCGTCGCGGCGACACGCCGCGGGCCCCCCTAGGGTTCCTGAAACCCTAACCCTAACGGGCCATTTTTCGGGGGAGGCCCAATTTTAACCCTAATGGGTTGTTTTCATGGCCCAAAAGGCCCGAAAATTAGCCCATTCACATAAATTATTTTTCTTTTATTTATTTTTGGCCCTAAAAAGCCCAAAATAATTAAAAGAAATTTTTAAAGGGTTTTATAGCGATAAAATAAAACATTAAAATATGGATCAAAAGGTAAAAGTTTTTCAAAAAAAAGGTTTTTTGCACGTCGCACACAAATTTAAATTATTTTAAATGCCTGTGTTTTGATTATCTGCATGGTTGTATGTCTCGAATATATTATCTGCGTGGATGTGCAATATTAGGCTATGTTTTTAGGGATCAGCCAGGTTTCCGACACCGTTTTAAATTCCTGCAATTTTTCTTTTTTTGAGAGAAATTTTGTATGTGAGGATGAAAATGTAAAAAGAAGACCGAAGGACACCAAAAAGAAGCTGAAGGCGTTCACTCAATGAAGATAGGGGCTTCTCTCTGAAGTTCCCGAGTTGTACTTTATTTTTCATGCATTTATTTTGATGTAACTTCGGACTGTACTTCTTTCTTTCGGTGTCGGCTGGCTGATCCCCACAGTCCTAAGTCATTTTTCTGTTTCATTGTTTATGCATTAACTGCGTGGTTGTTAATTAGCTTAAATACCATGTTTAATGTCACAATGAAATTTCTTAACAGCATGCGTGAATGTTAATCTTTATTAATTAATTATTCACATTATCTGAGAAAAAAAAGCAATAATGTTAAAATCACATTAATTAAATTCATGCTATGAAAATGTTTACATTACATGCGTGGATGTCTATCTTAATCAGTCTTAATGATACATGCTGTTTTTCTTTACATTGCTAGATCATTAAATGGCCAGACTCGCAAATGTCGACTTCTCGGTCCTGAAGGCCGATGGGTCAAACTACCTGAGTTGGCAGTTGGACCTGAAGTTCCATCTGCGCTCTCATGGTTTCAGTCTCACACAGACTGAAAAGGCAACAACAAGTACTGCCCCAGCAAACAAGGAGGCTTCAGTGGAAGCACCTCATACAGAGGAAGTTTCCGATATATTAAAGGCGAAAGCCATTATATATATCAGAAAACACTTAGACTCGACCTTAAAGGACGAGTACCTCACTGTAGAGGACCCTTACGAGCTGTGGGATGCACTCGAGGAGAGGTACAGACATCAGAGGGATGTCATACTCCCCCGTGCACAGTATGAGTGGACTCACCTCCGCATACAGGATTTCAAATCCGTAGCGGAGTACAACTCAGCTCTCTTCCGCATCACCTCACGCCTGAAGTTGTGTGGTGAACTAGTGACGGAGAAGATGTTGCTGGAAAAGACGTTCACGTCTTTCCACGAAAAGGACATGATCCTTATGCAACAATATAGAGAGAGAAAGTTCACAAAGTACTCTGACCTGCTTTCATGCCTGCTTATGGATGAACAGAACAGAGACCTGTTGGTTGCCACCCACAACCTGCGCCCTCCTGGCTCCGCTCCATTGCCACCTCCTGCAGAGGCTCACTTCCAGTCTTCCCTGAAGAAGAAGACGGACAAAAAGGCAAAATTCCAGAAATGGAAAGAACAGAAGCAGCCGTAGAAGGCCACTCCCCCAGCTCCTCCTCAGAACCAGAAGTTCGTGGTCAAGAAGCAGAAGAGGATTCCCAACAAAGGTGGCACTCCCAAGAAAGACTGGGAGGACAAGTGCTCTAAATGCGGAATGACGGGCCACTGGTCCAGAATCTGCCGCACAGCAAAACACCTCCAGGACCTCTACCAGGCAAGCCTCAAGCCTCGAGCTGAGACAAACCTGATTGAGAGCGCAGCGTTGGCAGAGACCTCATGGACTCCTGAAAACTTCATGGGAGATGACACTCTCTAGATCTGGACCACTTCTATGCACTAGCAATGTATCTTCTATTTTTATGCATCGTATCTAGTTTTATTTCCATGTCAAAACAATATTTTAAGCATTTATCTTTATGAAAGTAGATATTTTCTCTTCATTTATTGCCTGAATGTCTTTCCCCTTTTTAGATATGGAACTTATCTGCCTAGTGGATAGTGCATCGACGCACTCGATCCTTCAAAACATAGACTACTTCACGAGCGTAAGTAGCTATTCTGGCCCACTGAGAACAATCTCAGGACCAGCAAACATAATCGAAGGATCAGGGGAAGCAATTATATTGCTCCCCGGCAACACACAAATAACACTTAAAAATGCGTTATACTCCCCTAAATCCATCAGAAACCTCCTAAGCTTCAAAGACATCCGTTTAAACGGATATCACTTAGAGACGGTCGAGGAAGATAAAAGGGAATACTTGCTTGTAACGGCTCTTACAAATGGTTCAAAAACCATTGTGGAACGTTTCAAGGGACTGCCCTTGGGACTCTGCCAAACAAGTATACAAACTCAAGAAACATCCATGGTGGAGCACCTGCAGTGCCCCCAAACACCAGAATTCCAACTCTGGCATAGTCGACTGGGACACCCTGGTTCTATTATGATGTACCGCATCATAAAGAACTCCAGGGGCATTGACCTGAAGAACCTGAAGATTCTTCAAAAAGGCAAATTTCCATGTCCACCCTGTTACAAGGGTAAACTGATCACGAGACCCTCTCCACTGAAAGTGGATGTGGAGTCCCCCAGTTTTCTGGAAAGAATCCACGGAGACATTTGTGGGCCGATTCACCCATCAAGTGGTCCGTTCAGGTACTTTATGGTCCTAATAGACGCATCTACTAAGTGGTCACATGTGTGCCTACTGTCCACCCATAACCTAGCACTATCTAAGCTTTTAGCTCAGATAATCAAGTTACGGGCCCACTTCCCCGACTACCAGATAAAGAAAATTCGCCTGGACAAAGCGGGGGAGTTTACGTCACAAGTCTTTCTAGACTATTGCCAAGCTCAGGGAATTGAAGTCGAACATCCTGTAGCGCATGTTCACACCCAAAATGGGCTAGCAGAATCTCTAATTAAGAGACTGCAATGGATCGCTCGTCCATTATTACTTCAATCCCAGATGCCAGTGAATGCGTGGGGTCATGCAATTTTGCATGTTGCATCTTTAATAAAATTAAGACCCTCTGGAGGTCAGTCACCTTCTCCAATGCAACTAGCACTTGGAGCCCCCCCAATTGTCTCACATTTGAGAATATTTGGTTGTGCAGTATACGTCCCCATAGCACCACCACAAAGGACAAAGATGGGTCCACAACGTCGCCTAGGCATTTATGTTGGGTTTGACACCCCCTCCATAATTAGATTCCTAGAACCCCTTACGGGAGACGTCTTTAAGGCTCGTCTAGAAGACTGTGAATTCGATGAAACATCGTTTCCAAGACTAGGCTCACAGACAAAGAAGCCCGAAGCTTCAGAAAGTATCACTTGGGATACAAAAACTTTATGTCACTTTGATCCGCCAACAAGCCAGTGTGAGGAGGAGGTCCTGAAGATTCTCCACATCCAAAACACTGTCCATCTCTTGCCGGACAAATTTACTGACAACCAGAAGATTGTCAAATCACACGTCCCTGCTGCCAACACTCCAGCTAGGATTGACATACCGCAAAATGGATGCAATCCGCCTGCAGCAGAAATGGTTGGACCTCTCAAAAAGAGAGGACGACCACCGGGATCCAAGGACCAAGTCCCTCGAAAGAGTAGGACCCTTGGCAATGGTAAACAAATACCACCATAGGATGCTAATATAAGCCCTGCTACCCCATCTCTCCCAAACTCTCATGAAGAGGAAAAACCGGGAGAAAATGAAGTATCGATACACTATGTACGAACTGGGGAGTATTGGGACAGAAAGAGCACACCAATAGATGACACATTTGCGTGTAATATTTCCATCAACGTCGCGTACTGCGACGATGATATTGAACCACGCTCTCTGACAGAATGTCAAAGCAGAGATGATTGGCCAAAGTGGAAAGCGGCAATAGGAGTGGAGTTGGATTCACTCACCAAACGCAAGGTTTTCGGACCAATAGTCCAGACACCAAAAGGTGTAAAACCTGTGGGTTTTAAATGGGTATTTATTAGAAAACGAAATGAACAGAATGAGATCGTACGCTACAAAGCAAGGCTTGTAGCGCAGGGTTTTACCCAACATCCTGGGGTGGATTTTGAATCCACATACTCCCCGGTCATGGACGCGATCACCTTCCGATTCCTCATTGGCTTAACAGCACAAGAGGGTTTAGATATGCAACTCATGGACGTGGTTACTGCATACCTATATGGCAACCTAGACCGAGACATCTATATGAGATTGCCTGACGGTTATTCTTTGCCTGCACCACTAAAAGAGAGAGAACGTGACATCTACTCAGTGAAACTGCAAAGATCATTATATGGTCTAAAACAATCCGGAAGGATGTGGTATAACAGACTAAGCGATTTCCTTGCACAGCAAGGATTTAAAAACGACCCAGTCTGTCCTTGCATCTTTATAAGAGCAAAGGCAACAGGATTTGTAATTATAGCCGTCTATGTAGACGACTTAAACCTCATCGGATCTCCTGAAGAGATCGCAAAGATTTCTAGAAGCCTGACAGAAACCTTCGAGATGAAAGACCTCGAAAAATCAAAATTCTGTTTAGGTCTTCAGATAGAACATCTTAAAGATGGGATCCTGTTACACCAGTCAACTTACACATCGAACTTATTGAAAAAGTTTCAGATGGATAAGTGCCACCCCCTCAGCACTCCGATGGTCGTCAGATCATTGGATGTACACAAAGACCCCTTCCGGCCGCTGGAAGAGGGGGAGGAAGTACTAGGCCCCGAAGTGCCTTATTTAAGTGCTATCGGTGCACTCCTTTACCTGGCTAACTGTAGGATCCTGCCAAAACAGAGTTAGGATCGATAAATGAAGTTGAGACTTACGCTTGCGTATGCGGCACGGTAGTCTACGAACTTCGCCTTCGGATTCGCCACGACGGATCGAGTCTTCTCACGAACGGAGTAAGGCTACTAAATCCACAATCTAAATCTCTACTTTTAGATTAAGAACTTGGATAAAGAGAGAGGAAGGATTTCGGCAGAGCTTCGCTAGAATGAAATGCATTCAAGAATGCCATGCAAAAGTGTAATGAAAATGGCTAACCCTTGGGTCTTATTTATAGCCCCCAAGGTAGTTATTTTAGGAGCAATTGTTCCTTTGGAACAATTTAACTAAGGTGTACCATCGTACATGGTATATTATAAGCTTAAGTTGTACCATAGGCATGGTAGAATATAAGCTTAAGATATTACCCCTTTATTAGCCATATGTCGCATGCACTTATGCACATATAATGCGACTTTCCCATCAATCTAGAGATCCTCTCCGCAAGGGAACATATTCCCTTTGCGCACGACTTCGTGTACGCGACGTTCGAGGTCCGTATTCCCTCGTACATCCCCTATAAGGGTGTACTAACGTCTTCCATATCCAACATCTCCCACTCACACTTGAGGGGATTGTAAGAGAACGTCTTTCTCTTAGTTCTTTCATCTATCATACCGAGAAATAGACCGTGCGACCGTCATGCGCGTAGAGTCTGTTGTTGTGCACTTGTTAGAGATACACAACGACCTCGAAGGTGCAAAGTTGAGTAGTTCAACGCATGTTTTACCCTAGATTATTTCTTCACATTTCTTATACTTTACATTCAACAATTGAATCCCATCTGGATCACAATTGGCTGGCCAGCTTTGAATCATTAAAGTCCAAATGTGAATATGAAATCAATCTTCCTCTTCTTGCGAACCTTCTGATCTTGACTAGACTCGCTTTTCTAACGTGCCCCGCCGAGCCGAATTATCATAGCCCATAAGTAACACGCTAAGATAGCGATCTTCTCGTCAAATCTAAAGGAACCAATTGGAGTCCTTGAGGGTAAGAGTTAAGTCACATATGGCCTTTGAGTCTCACATAATAGCAAACACTATTGCTACTAACTCAGTGGTCGAAATGCATACGTGGTATGAACACGTATTACAACATCACTCCTTTCCCAAGGAGAGTATGTCTTAATGATGTTGTACGGATGAAAGATCAGACACCACAGTGCCTATCTTTTGAGTCCCCTTACTACCCATGAAATATTCCCGGACTCTCATCCTGCATAAGACAGATAGGATTTAAAAAATCCTATGAGATCCTTTTTAAATATCCTTGTGATACAGATCTCAGATCTTTTGTAAGCATCCATATGATGCAGATCTTTCATTCGACTATCTTGTTTAAGTCATGACTCTAAATCATTCGTCTAATGATTTTGACTTTAAACTAGTCTCATCTCTATCTTATCCATCTGATAAGATAAGGCGGTTGCTCATGTGAGAGAGCCAACCTTAATCTGTCCGACATACACACAATTCAGCTGAGATTTCAAAAATGTACACAAACATTTCTGAAGAAATTCATATGCAATGTTGGAAAAAGAACTTATTCTTTTATTAATTTTGATCATTTACAGACATGGGAATTTACATTGGTACAACTCAGCTCTTACGCAATCCTTGAGATGATAAGTGTTTGTAAAACACATTTCTGGGGATCGCTTTCGTAAGCTGATCCTCTATCATCTCATGCGTAGATATGTACCTTATGTCTACCTTCTTGGTTTTATCATAGTCTTTTGCAAATCTGCAGTTCCTTTAAGATACTGCATTATGCTCTTAACCGCTTTCCAGTGTTCTTGCCCTGGGTTGGATCGGTAACGACTTACCATTCCAACGGCAAAACAGATGTCTGGTCTTGTATGCATCATAGCGTACATAAGACTAACAACTGCACTGGAATATGGAACTTTTTCCATAATTTCCCTTTCCTTTTGGTTCTTTGGACATGATTTCAGATATAAATTATCGTATCTGCTTATAGGAGTATCAATTTGACTTGTAGTCCTACATATTAAACCGTTCTAGAACATTCTTTATATAAGTCTCTTGTGAAAGAGAAAGAAGTTTCTTCGAACGATTCCTTGAAATCTTAATTCCAAGGATATATGTGACTTCCCCATGTCTTTCATCTCAAAACTGATGAAAGTCAAGCCTTGATATCCATCACAAAGCCCTTGTCATTTCTGGTTATTAAAATGTCATCTACATATAGAGACATAATAACATGCTTGCTTTTAATCCTCTTGATATATACGCAGTTATCTTCATCAATCATGGAAAATTCATTTGATAAGACAACTTTTTGAAATCGTATACACCATTGCCTCGAGGATCATTTAAGACCATATATGGATTTACGAAGTTTACAAACCTTATGTTCGTTTCCTTCTTTTACAAACCATGTTGGTTGTTCCATATAGATCTCCTCGTCCAATTCTCCATTGAGAAAGGCAGTCTTTACATCCATCTGATGTAATTCGAGGTTTAAGCAAGCTATCATTGCCAGAATCAGGCGAATCGAGGTAAAACGCACAACAGGTGAGAAGGTCTCTTCGTAGTCTATCCCTTCCTGTTGTGTAAAACCTTTCGCGACAAGGCGAGCTTTATATCTATCTATAGAGCCATCAGCCTTATGCTTAATCTTGAGAACCCATTTGTTCCCAATTGCTCTATGTCCTCTGGGTAAGTTAACTAAGTCCCAGACTTGGTTAACTTTCATGGATTTCAATTCCTCCTTCATCGCTTCCATCCATTTGTCTTTTGCAGGGCAAAATACAGCCTGTTTGAAAGTAGCAGGCTCGTCATTTTCTTGTAGTAAAATCATAAAGGTTTGCGGAAATTTCAACCTCAAATGTTAGAGGAGCCAACCTTGTATGACTACTACGTTGTATTTGAGATTCTTCAAGTCCTTGTTGACTCGAAGTTAGATCAATTCTAATATCACTCCCACTTGAAATGTCGTTAGAATTGCTCCCACTTGGATCATTATTCCCGTATGGAATATGATAATCGTCATTCGTATAATCCATTGGTGAAGGTTGAATCCATTAGGATAATCGTCTTCGTTTTCACCAAGAATTCTCCCACTCGAATGAGGTAATCCTTCTTGATCATAAATCTCAAATAGAGATAAGTCCTGACTTATCTCGCCCTGTCTTGGAAACTCGTTTTCCAAGAAAGTGACATCCCTCGACTCAAACTCAATTAGCCCACCATTGTCTTCCTGACTAACATAACCTTTGGAGTTTTCTGCGTATTGTTTAAAGATATATTTCCTTCCCCTTGGCCCAAGTTTGCCATATTTATGGGAGGAAGTATGTGCGTAGAATGCACAACCCCAAGGTTTCTAAATGTTTAAGTCAGGAGACCTTTGGTTCCACAACCCATAAGGAGTGGAGCTAACTGATTTCGAGGGTACGCGGTTTAAAATGAAAACGGCCGTCAATAATGCATCACCCCAAAAGGTGATTGGCAAGTTAGTTTGCGCCATCATTGAACGGACCATTTCCATTAAAGTCCTATTTCTCCTTTCTGCAACACCGTTTTGTTGAGGAGTATAAGGCATAGTTACCTGATGTACCATGTCTTCTTCATCACAAAGTTCCTTAAAACTTGTTGATTGATATTCACCGCCCCTTATCGGTTCGCAAGACCTTAATCTTGCGATCTAATTGATTCTCCACTAAACTCATATAGTTTTTAAAGCAAGCCAAAGCTTCACTTTTGTGGGATATCAAATAGATATGTCCGAATCGGGTGAAATCATCAATAAAAGTGATGAAATAGGACTTTCCGCGTCTTGTCTTGACATTCATCGGACCATATATGTCTGAATGGATAAGCTGTAATGGAACCTCGGCCCTTGTGCCGGTTCCAAACGGCTTGCGACAAGATTTCCCCACAAGGCAATGTTCGCAGGTCGACATTTCAACCTTTGAAACATTTGATAGAAGGCCACGTTTGGCAAATCTTCCATACGCGTTGGTCCAAATATGACCAAGCCTTGTGTGCCAACAAATTATATTAGACTCATTAGTCAAAAAATTTGTCATAAGGAAATTTTCATTACATGAGAAATCATACATTGTACTTATTACAATAAATCCTTTGAAATACAAACCCAGTACTAATAAAGGAATTATTACAAAATAGGTCCATATTACAATCATGAAGGAACCAACTATAACCAAGACCCATTAAATTGACCACAGTTTTAATATTCCTTTGAATATATGGAATGAAGAGAACATCATGAAGTAGGAGAGTGCGGCCGTTGTTCAAGACTAGCTTGCGAGTCCCAACGCCTTTCACTTCAACACGTGTGTTGTTTCCTACATTGATCCACTTCATTCCTTGGGGTATCCGGTGATACTTCACGAAGGACCGTCTGTCCTTTGCTATGTGGTCGGTGGCACCTGAATCAATTATCCCAAAATGGATTAGATTCCACAAGAAATAGTGAACTAGAAACACATATGTAACTAGTATTACAAGTTACCTCGTCACTTCCACTTGTACACGAACGAGCATAGTGACCGAGCTTGTTGCACTTGAAGCACTTGATCCTTTTCAAGTCTTTCTTCTTGTGCCATTTCTTGTGCCCACCCTTATGTTTGGGTTCCTTGGTAGACTCAGGTAGCTTATTACGTTCATTAGAAGACTTCGAACGATCTTTACGTTTCTTTCCCTCGTGTGAGGAACTAGCAACCATGTGCACTTGTGCACTTGGCTTGGCAGCCGCAAGCCGCTCTTCCTCTAATTCGAGGTGCTTGGAAACATCGTTGAAGGTCTTGATGCTCTCATTATGAGTGAGATGCATCTTCATCTGATCCCACCCATTTGGTAGGGAACGTATGACTGCTTGGATTTGTTGCTCATCTGTGAGCACATGACCTGCATCCTTTAACTCCGAGATAAGGTTCGCCATATGTCGCAGATGTTTCCCCATGGAATGATCTGGACGTTTCTTATATGAATCGAACCTTATAGTTAAGGAGCGAAGTTTGGACACCGATGTGCCACCGAACTTCTCCTCTAGCTTAGACCATATGTCCATGGCTAGGTCATGTTCTCGGAAGATGCGCATTATGTCATCAGCCATACTGCTTAATAACGTAATGCGCGCTATCTAGTTCTTCCGAGACCAAGCATCAAAAGCTTCCTTGTCTCGTCGGTGTTGGGCCGTAGTGCCCAACTCGGGTTCAATCATAACGTTCTTTAGAGTTTCGAGCACTTCTTGCTCCTCTAGAACGTATTGTATCTTGATGGACCAAAGTTTGTAATTATCGTCGTTGAGTTTTTCACCTTTGTTTAACTCAGCGACGATATTCTTTGAAGCGGAAGACATTTTACTTTTAAAATGCTGCAAAAGACACAAAACCGAAGGTTTGATCAAAACATTGCATAAAAATTCTTAAAATATAACTCCCACTTGAAATGATAATAGAATATCCCATTTGGATAGTTCTAAAAATTCAAATCCCACTTGGAATTATATTATATTTGATAAGTTACTTTCGAAAAATATTGAAGATGTTCTAGAATCGAAAAGGTCTCTATGATTCCAATCACCATCTAGAACAACATTCAATATTCCCCCATCACTTATCAAACAATCGTACTCTTATAGTACTTCGCAGCGGAAAATTACTTTTGAAAAACATATCTTTCAAAATGGAATAGGTGAGAGTTTGCGCAAAGAATTTTAGCGCAACAATTGCCAAGCCACGAGACCTGTTCTACACACCCATGGGTTAGATAACCATGGCCGGATCGTGGTAGGACTTGGAATTCTAAATTGCGCTATCCCGATTAAGGACGGGACATAACCTATTTGAAAACATCTTTTTCAAAAAATTTAAAATACATTGGCTAATCTCCGTAGAGTAGAGCACAACGTCATTAGTACATTGGCTAATCTCCGTAGAGTTGAGCACAATGACATGGCTAATCTCGCATGAAGTAGAGCACTATGGCTAATCTTCAAGGAGTAGAGTCCAAGGAAAAACTTCATTAAAATGTTAGCCCCGTATGGGCTAGTCGGCACTGTGGTTAGTCCCGTATGGGCTAATCGGCACATTCGAGTTTGACCAAGGCCTTTTATCACCCCGTATGGGTCAGTTGGCAAGTTTGTGATCGACCAAGACCTTCTGCCGGATTGGTCGACCAAAACAACCAAATTGGTCGACCAATTATTTGGTCTGCAACTTCTCCCGGCCAGGGCCTCTGCCCTGACCGAGGCTTGGCCAAGGGCCGGCCAGGGCCTATGCCCTGGCCGGCCAGGGGCCCTGGCCCCCTCGGCCAGGGCCGGCCAGGCCGGCCAGGGCCGGCCCCTGGCCTTGGCCGGGGCCGGCCACTGCCGGCCTGGCCATGGCCGGTCATGGCCAAGGCCATTTTTGCCTTGGCCGGCCATGGCCCTTTGGCCATGGCCGGCCTCCCCTTGTGTGGGGTGGCCGCACACCCCCGCCGGTGGGGTTTGCCGCGGTGGTTATTGGTCGTAGCCAACCCCCTCCGCATGGGGAGGGGGGTGCATGGCCTTCATAGCCCATTTGGCCATGGTGCACATGCACTAAAATTCATCTTCCCCGATGGGAATAACCACCACCTTCTTCCTCGATGAAGCACCCGTTCGTCGATGAAGCACCCGTTCGTCGAGAAAGTGGTTATTTTCTAATGGCCGTGTGCCAAAAATGAAAAATAACATACTACGTGAACGGTCGGTTCTTCCCGTCACGAAGAGTTCCTACCATATCCGTAATGATAGGAGACCCTAACGTGAAAAGAACAACCGCTGCGTTCTCTCTGTCACGAAGCATTCCTACCATATCCGTAATGGTAGGATACCCATTTGTGAAAAAGACAACGACTCGTTCATAGTTTCGACGGGGCGGCGGTTTGACCGGGGCGAACCCGTATGGCTCTGATACCAATGTAGGATCCTGCCAAAACAGAGTTAGGATCGATAAATGAAGTTGAGACTTACGCTTGCGTATGCGGCACGGTAGTCTACGAACTTCGCCTTCGGATTCGCCACGACGGATCGAGTCTTCTCACGAACGGAGTAAGGCTACTAAATCCACAATCTAAATCTCTACTTTTAGATTAAGAACTTGGATAAAGAGAGAGGAAGGATTTCGGCAGAGCTTCGCTAGAATGAAATGCATGCAAGAATGCCATGCAAAAGTGTAATGAAAATGGCTAACCATTGGGTCTTATTTATAGCCCCCAAGGTAGTTATTTTAGGAGCAATTGTTCCTTTGGAACAATTTAACTAAGGTGTACCATCGTACATGGTATATTATAAGCTTAAGTTGTACCATATGCATGGTACAATATAAGCTTAAGATATTACCCCTTTATTAGCCATATGTCGCATGCACTTATGCACATATAATGCGACTTTCCCATCAATCTAGAGATCCTCTCCGCAAGGGAACATATTCCCTTTGCGCACGACTTCGTGTACGCGACGTTCGAGGTCCGTATTCCCTCGTACATCCCCTAAAAGGGTGTACTAACGTCTTCCATATCCAACACTAACTGCACTCGCCCTGACATAGCATTTGCAGTAAACTTACTAGCCAGGTATAGTGCTGCACCTACACAGCGGCACTGGGCCGGAGTTAAGCATCTTCTGCGCTACCTCCAAGGGTCCATAGACTTAGGTCTATTCTACATGAAAGGGGCATCAACTGGTTTAGTTGGTTATGCTGATGCAGGCTACAGGTCCGATCCTCATACAGAGAAGTCTCAGACCGGATACATGTTCACATATGGCGGCACTGCCATATCCTGGAGATCTGTGAAGCAGACCATGACGACCGTCTCATCCACTCACTCAGAGCTACTAGCGATCTTCGAAGCAAGTAAGGAATGCTTCTGGCTACGCTCCGTGATCCAGCACATCCTCACCTCCACCGGCCTGACGACTGGCGTTCTTGCACCTACTACACTCCATGAAGATAATGCAGCATGTATAGCCCAGCTACAGGACGGCTACATCAAAGGTGACAAGACGAAGCATATCTCCCCTAAGTTCTTTTGGACGCACGACCTTCAGAAGCAAAAGCAGATTGAGGTACAGAAGATCCAATCATGTAATAACTTGGCGGATTTGCTTACCAAATCCATGCATACTGGTATCTTTGAGAAACTTGTATATGGGATTGGGATGCGGAGAGTGAGTAAATGTAAACTGGGTCAGGATGAGAGAACTATGAACTCATAGATACATTGGAGACTGATGTATAGATTCATAGGAAATCTGCAAACCTGAAGCTTGGTCAGATAAGGGGGAGTGAACTGCAGAGTTGTACTCTTTTCCCTTGGCTACATGTTTTTTCCCACTGGGTTTTCCGTAGTCAAGGTTTTGACGAGGCAACCTCGTTGACTCTGGATCCTGAAGTATCCACCCCTAGACACATCCCTAAAACAGGGGAAGTTATGGGTTAACTGTTCTTTCTTTAACAAGACAGTTACCCTAACTCGGATCCTGAAGAATCCACCCCTTATTCAATGTTGGTTGGATAAGGGGAAGTGTTATGAATAGGCCCATTGGGCCAATTGGGTATCCAACCCACTATTGAAAGCTATAAATACAAGGGTAGGGGGCTCTTAACCCTCTACACATATTCTCCCTATATTTCCCTTCACAACAATACACTTTTTTTTATACATCGGAATTTAAATACAGCAAATCAGAGAGAGAACCCCTTGGTATCCATACCTCATTACTGTAGGGAGATATATGCACTCAAGGATATTTTCCTGCGCTGTCAGCGAATTGGGGGGGTAAAAACAATTTTTTTAGTTTTTTTTTGCAGTAGTTAGATATACTTGTTAACTAGCTACCCACAAATTTTCATGTCAATCCAACACCGTTTGAGCCTCCGTTCATCGATTTCCAAAACGTTGTGCAAAACTTGTGGGATTGACATGAAAATTTGTGGGTAGCTAGTTAACAAGTATATCTAACTACTACAAAAAAAAATATTAAAAAAGGAGTTCCCACAGATTGTTGTCTCTAGACATGCCATCTTTTAAGAAAAGGAGTTTCTTGTGAAGGAATCAATTGGCAAGGTGATTGATTTGGACGAATGTTCGGAAGAAGAATTAATGCAGGAACAAGTGTTGGAACCAGTGGGAGAATCGGAACCTGATGTCTCCCAACCAGTCATTAGGAGGTCTGATAGGATTCCTTGAGTCCCTGATAGGTACTACGGTTTTCTCGTAGACGGAGGGGTTGAGGATATCATCATATTAGATGATGATCCTATTAGCTTCCAGGATGCCATTAAGAGTATAAACTTTAATGAATGGCTAGATGCAATGAGATCTGAATTAGATTCCATGCACGTAAATGAGGCATGGACCTTAGAGAACATGCCCAAGGGAATTGTTTCCATTGGCTGCAAATGGATCTTCAAGAAGAAGATTGGTGCACATGGAAAGATAGAAACATATAAGGTTACGCTGGTTGCGAAAGGTTATCGTCAGATTCTAGGAATAGATTATGACGAGACTTTCTCACCAGTCACCATGCACAAGTCTATCCGGATCGTACTCGCTATTGCTGCCCACTATGACTACGAAATCTGGTAAATGGATGTAAAGACTGCTTTTCTAAATGGTGATTTAGAGGAGCGGATTTACATGACTCATCCAGAAGGTTTCAAAGTCAGTAGGAGTGAAGAAAAAGCGTGCAGGCTGCATAGGTCTATCTACGGACTTAAGCAGGCTTCAAGAAGTTGGAACATCCGTTTTGACAAGACAATCAAAGAGTTTGGTTTTGTCAGAAATGAGGATGATCCATGCATCTATAAGAAAACCAGTAATAATTCTTTAGTCATCCTCGTATTGTACGTGGATGATATTCGTATAATTGGCAACAACATAGAGATGTTGAAGTCTATAAAAGAATGGCTATCAACTAACTTCTCCATGAAGGACTTGGGAGAAGCATCCTACATATTATGTGTAAAGATCTATAGAGATAGATCTAAACGGATGCTAGGACTCTCCCAAACCAGGTACATTGACTCTGTGCTAAAACGGTTTAGCATGGAAGAACGTAAGGGCGGTTTAATACCAGCCAATCATGAAATAAACCTTTCCAAGAAGATGTCTCCGAAAACTGACTTGGAAAAGGATCGCATGAGTAAAATCCCATATGCTTCAGCTGTGGGATCTATCATGTATTCCATGATCTGCACCAGACCTGATGTCGCTTTTGCACTAGGTGCAGTAAGTCGATATCAGTCTAACACTGGAGACGAACACTGGAGAGCCGTCAGGACAATTCTTAAGTACTTACGAAGGACTAAGGATTTGATCTTGATTTATGGAAGTGAAGAGCTCAAAGTTGAAGGCTTCACAGATTCCAGCTTTCAAAGTGATATAGATGATAGCAAATCGATCTCTGGATATGTTTTCACTCTCAACGGATGAGCAGTCAGTTGGAGAAGTTCCAAACAAGACACTGTTGCAGACTCCACGATGGAGGTCGAGTATAGAGCAGCCAACGATGCAGCAAAGGAAGCGGTCTGGATGAGGAAGTTCATAAACCAATTGGGAATGATACCTGCAGTTAAAGATCCAATACCTCTATATTGTGACAATAATGCAACCATCAGTCTGGTTCAAGAACCAAGATTCCACAAGAGATCCAGACACATTCTTCGGAAGTATCACCTAATACAGGATAATGAGAAGAGGAAAGATATAGAACTCTTTAGAGTCTGTTCAGAAGACAACTTAGCAGATCCATTCACAAAGGCGCTGGCACGCGATCGTCTGGAGAGACTAGTGTGTAAAAGTGGTATGAGATGCCATAATAAATGACCCTGAGTGCAAGTGGGAGATGTTGAGAGATGTATGCCCTCGAGACAATTTATCTAGGTAAACATCTTGTTCATTAATGAAAGTATGCTTTCTGGTATCAATTATCCGAGTAATTCTCTTTTAAATATTGCTTAGATAATTTCCTTAGACTCGTAGTAAGGTCATACATGTTTCGAGATAGAGATCACGATTATGAGAAATGTCTGACCATTAGGAGCTTTAGTCTTAAAGCGTTCGTGGTCATAGATGCGTCGAGATAGGGATATTGGCACATCGAACAGACCATTGTGTCTTTGTCTTGTTGGTCTCATAATCATGCGACTTGGTGAAATCGGAGAAAGACACAGGTGCTCATTAGAGAATGAGTCCACTGAACGACCCAAACCAAGAGTTATCAAATGGTTAAACATTAACTAACTGTCATTAATAACTCTTAATGATGATATGCAAGTTGGTTCTTAGGACTTGCGATCATTGTATGAAGCCGTGCATGAACAGTGTCTCTTAGATCTATGATCTAGCTTCGAGGCAAGGCCTGTTGTAAGGTCTTAGGTTGGGTGACACTTGAAGCATACGAGGTGAGTAGTGATCAAGAAAGGATTCGTCTCTTCCGTACGAATTTCCTAGGGTTTTTTAAAGTCAGTTGTGAGATGAAAAGCTAAAGAGTTTAGCATTTCGAATTGAAGAGGACTTCCTGAGGAATCCATAGGAAGAAACCGCGTTGGAATCGGAGCTCAAACGAGCCCAGAAAGTGGAAACCCGTGAAAAAGGGCAAAATGGGTCAGACCCACGTTGGGACAAGAGGGCCCAACCCGCAAGACAAGCTGGGCCTGCCCGCTAAGTGGGCGGGCGGACCCGCTGACTCACCTCGTACGCTGGTTAGGGGCCCCCATGACTTAATTTCCTAGGGTTTTTGAAACCCAAGACGGCGGCTACGATGAGTGACGTTTTGCCCAACTTTGGGCAATTGTTTGAGGGGTCAAACAAAGTCGAAATTCGTCGCCGTTTGTTCCTACGCGTTCACCATTCGAAGCTCTTCAATATGATAGATGGTATCGTCTTTAAAGCTCGATGGTGAGGGAGATTTAATTGGTTGAAGTTAGACTTTTGAGAAAGGCTTAGTAACTTAAATTAAATCCCTCTTTGATTAATTAGTCCCACATTGCTCGTGAGACAAACAAGGGGTCTAGCTCCCTGTATAAATAGGGGTGGATACCCAAGAGAAAATTGCACGAAGTCTACAATTCGTGAAGCCCCTAATTTTTGAGCACGCACGATCTAGACTTAAATCATTCTTCCTCTTTAGTTCTTTCTATCCTCCAATCGGGTCCTAGCAAGACAGCGAGGAGGTTTGGATCTGATCCAGAAATCTATGGCGTGTGTCTGCTTAAGCGAAACTTTCTTCGGCGAGTGATTGGCTCGGAAGCGTGGTGCGGCTCGGGAGGCGGTTCAACTCGAGGAGAGGCGCAGTGCGGTGCGGTTCGGAAAGCGGCTCAGCTCGAGGCGCGGTGCGACAAAAGCTTCGGAACACTTTGCCGGTTCAAGCAAAGTTCCGGGTAAGTCAGTTTATTTTATGCCTTTCATATTTATGCAGTAGATTAGATCTTTCTCGGGTTGGTCAGACCCAACCCGAGTCAGTAGATTATCATGGCTAGGGTATATGTTTCCTTAGGGTAGTATATTATTAAAGAGTTTAGTAATGCTACCTTTACTTTCTTTTGTTTTTAATGTTCGTTCGACTTAGAATGTGCTTAAAAATGCCCTAAGGGTCCTTGAAAACCCCAACAGTATGTTGTAAGAAGTTCAACATGGACATACCAAAGACTGATGTATACTGACCAGTGCTAGCTAGTATGGTTGACGTTTTACCATACTCTAGCCTAAGCAGTGACATAGTTGTGACGAAGGGACTAAAACTGCGGTATTCATCACTGACACAGTCAGAGTGATCCCGATGACACTTTTGTCGATGGGTCAATCACATAATTATGATGCCGAAACATGGACGACACCTGCTACTCGTGGTTACTGTCGTCTAGGGGTTTCGAGTCTCAACCGGTAGTAAGGTCAGGCTGTATGATCTCACACCGAGTTTGGTTTGCATCTTAGTAATAGGAAGAACTTAAGAGGAGTGCACTCGGGTGCACAAGAATAATTAAAGTCATAAAGAGTTTGTGACATTAAGTCTATATTAAATGGGATTTAATAATGTCGCAAAATGTTTGCGATTTTAGCATTAGTAGAATGATGTATGGGATTATTGCATATGATGCAAACGGATTTAAAATACATTGTAAATAGTTTACGAGAATATTTTAAATCATATAAAACATAGCAAAAGGTTACATGAGTTCTTGGGATGGTCCCATTCGAACCGAACTTTCCAACGGATCTGAATCGGGCACAAACAGAGCTCGAATGCTCTAGAAATGGCTTAAAAGGCCAGAACTGCTAGCCCAGCCCATGCGGGCTGGGCTAGCCCACCCAGCAAGTGGGCCTGGGCTGGGCCCGCATGAGCAGGCATGGCCAGCTGAAGTGGGAGAGACCCGCTCCAGCGGGAGCCCGCCTGCTCGCCCAAGCGGGTGGGTCTGGCCCGCTGAAGCGGGCTAGACACGCTCCAGCGGGCGCCCGCCGCCCAGCGGGTCTGGGTGCGTCGAAATGGGCGCCCAGCCTGCCCTGGCGAGCAGGTCGCCCTATTGGACGCACCTGACCCACGGGTGGGACCTGCGGTTGGGACCCGCAAGTGGGCCCAGTCAGTTTGGAAACCCTAATTCTAAGTGATGGTTACGAATTTTGTGATTTTGCTCAACTTTGAGCAATTGTTTGAGGCGTCAAACGAAGTCAAAATTCGTCGCCGTTTATTTCTATGCGTTCACCGTTCTTAGCTCTTCGAATTGATAGGTTGTATCATTTCTGAAGCTCAACGATGAGAGAGATAAAATTAGTTGAAGTTTATCCTTAATGTAAGGCAAACTAATTTATTTTTTTCTCCTAAACTTAATTAGTCCCACATTGCTCGTGCGACGAGCAAGAGGGTCTGACTCCAAATATAAATAGGGGTCGACATCCCTTAGAAAACTTGCACCAAGTCTCTGAATCGAGTAGCTCCGAAAAGTTTTGAGCACGCCCGATTCAAGACAAAATTATTCTCTCCTCCTCATCTCTACCGATTCCTTCGTTTGCGTCTTGGCAAGACGACGAGAAAGATTGGATTCGATCCAAAGTCTACGACGTGGATCGCTCTCAAAGTGAAACTTTCTTTGCCAGTTGATTGGCTCGGAGGCACTGTGTCGGCTCGCTTCGGGTGGAACAGTTTGGAGGTGTAGAGGCGGCTATCTTCGGGGAGGCCAAAGTCTGTTGTTGAAAACGACACTTTCACCTGTGCAAGCAAAGTTTCGGGTATGTACTTTAAATGCATTATATTTTTCTCATTGCAGCAGTTTAGATCTATTTTGGGGCTGGTCAGATCCACCCCAAGATACTAGAGATCCTGTCTAGGCTCTTTGACATTCTTAGGGTTCGTTATTAAATAGTTTAACAATTTTTCCGCTGCTGTTTTAATTCTTTCGTCCGTCCGACGTAGGACGGGTGAAGAATTATGCTCTAAGGGTCCCTCAAAACCCATCTTTGGTATCAGAGCCATAGGTCTACTACTGATCTAAAACTGCAATGTTTTTAAATGCATGTTAAGAACACTGATAATGTGATTATCTAGATCTAAACATTATGCGATAATTGTTTAAGATAGCACAACCTATTTTATAAGATAAGATTTTAAAACGTTGTTAAATTATTTATGTGATAAATGTTTAATATGCATTCTAAGAACATGTTAATCTAATTATCTAGTTTTTTTTAACATTATGCGATAATTGTTAAAAATGGAACAACTTAATTTTAGATGCTCTTAAATTTTTATGTGATAAAATTTTAAAATTGCATGCTAGAATTTATGTAGTAAATAGTTGTTCATGTTAATTTAATTATATGATAATTATTAAGAGATAGCAAGCTAACTTTATGTGATAACTTTAGTTGCCTATCTGCATGTAAATTTTACGAGATAAAATTAGTTGGAATTGTTTTTGGTAGTTCTAAAATTCTTGTACATTATGTGATAATTCAAAAAAGCCTTTTAGGATAGCTATTAAAATTCATCTAAAACTTATGAGATAAATTTTAGATTGACATGCTATGTTTAATAAATTGTTACAACAATTTTAAATTCCTAATTCCTGATTAGGGTAGCTCTTTTTGCAATTATTATTATTTTAAACGTTCTAATAATAATTCTAATAAAAGGCTACACTTTAAATTGTTGTAATTTGATGTTATTAAAAATCCTAATACTTGATTAGGATAGCACGTTGAAACTTTAAAACCTTATAGTTGACAATGACTCTAATAAAAGTTATTAACCAAATCTTAATAATTCCGAATTTTAGGATTCAACTAGTTGATAGGATTAACTAGTTTTAATGAAGCCACTTTAGTTGATGGCACACGTATGAATAGTGAGTTTTCCTTCAATGGACCATGATCTGGTCTAGTGTTTTTTGGCTAGTGCTGAAGATCACCCTAAGCTTGACTGGGGATAGTGATCCTGGCCTAGTCAAATATCTGGCTAAGTTCCGCTAGATCGCAAGGATGCGAATCATGATTATGTGACACCGTCAACTGTATCTGGTCTAATACGTTAATAATCTTCTTCAAGATAAATCGTAGCCCTCCTTGTTTTGAAGTCTTGGCGACTATAGGTTACATGGTATAGTTGTTGAGCACACTCAAGCTGTGGCATGAAAACCTTATGGAAACCAACTTTTAATTCCATATGATGTAGTCTAATCTTAACCCAAACCGTCGTGTTGTGCATACACCGAGCGCCGTCGTAAGTTAAGCTAGACACGAAAATAAGGTTCTGACTAGACTAGTCATTATGATTTGGATGAGCACACTCATGATCATAAGTGACTAGGGGCAGAAATCTACAGGGAGTCATATATGATATGATTGATGAAGAGTTCATCTACCGACTGCAGAGTCAAACAACTGTTGAGCACACTCAAGATTGGGAGACTCAAGTTGATTGGATCCCTCTCCCATAAATTTTAAATATAATAAATTGTTCATTCTTATGGCTTAACTGTTCATTAAAATAGTGGGAGAATATAGTTTAATAAAAACCTCTTAAACTATATAAAAACATATGCTAATTATACTTCTATTAAAATGCAGTATGGAATCTGGACTTACATTCATTATCGAGAAGAATGTGCTAAACGAGACGAATTACAAGGACTGGTTGAGGAACATAAAGCTAGTCCTCTCGTTAGCTGGGATAGGTTACGTACTGACGGAAACTGCTCTAGAGAAGCCCAATGAAGATGCCACCAATGAAGAGAAGGAAACGTACAAGTAATGGCAAAGGGATGCAGAGAAGGCCAAGTGCCTTACTCTGGCCTCAATGAACAATGATCTGCAGAGAAAGCATGAACATATGGATGTTCAGAGTATGCTTTTGAACACAGAGGAATTGTATGGCAAGCGTTCTAGGGCTGCCAGATTTGATGCCATATGCAACCTTTGGGAGACAAAGATGACGACGGGCCCTGTCCAGGACCATGTGACTAAGATGATCGGTTTCGTAGAGGATGCAGCCCAACTAGGACTTTTCCTTGAAAATAAGATGAGCACAGACATAATCTTAAATTCTTTAACCCCTGACTTCAACCAGATCATTATATATTTTATAATGAACAATACAGAGGTGGAACTTCCAGGTCTCCTGAACATGCTTCGGCAGTTCGAGGAGAGAATCGAGAAGAAACCACCAGTGTTGGTTGTCGACTCTGCTTCTTCTCACCAGCCTAAGGGCAAGGGTAAGAAGATGAAGATCCCTCAACCTGCCAAATGGAAGAAGGGAAAGAAGAAGAAAGGGGCGTCGTCGGAGTCTGAGTGTTTCCATTGCCATAAGCCGGGACATTGGAAGAGGAACTACAAGGCCTACCTTGCGGAGAAAAAGGGACATAGTGATGCCTTAACCTCAGGTACGAATCTTGTTTAAAGAGTATATTAATTTCCACAAAGATTAATACATGGTATGAGATACCATTATGATTACTAAAACATCTGTATACTGTCTGCATGTGCTTGAAACGATGGATGGATGAAGTTCCCAAGTGCGATCGGCAATCAAAGTAAACGTTGTTGCTGGGGCTGTCGAGGGACTTTGGAGATATCGAGGAAGCAGTTGTATTTTTATTTTTAAATAAATGTAACGATGGTCTTTTGTGAACAATGATTGAGTGAGTGTCACTCGGTAGATATGTTGCGAACAATTTTCATTCAATAAAGTCGTTGTTTCTGGTATCTTGACAAATATGCTCTGGTGGCTATCTGAGTTGATGTGTTTTCTGAGTTGTTGTGAATGTTTCTGAGTTAATGTGATTGATTGAAGCTGTCAGTAATTTTAACAAATCTAAAGTAAGGAGTAAATTCCAGGCGCATGTAATTTAGATGTGATCTTGATTATGAGCATATATAAGAGTAGTTCTTTTTGGGCATGCTTATAATACTACAAGTTGGAAGATTAATACAGATAAAAGAATTGATAGTGTAAGTAGTTTTGATTGAGTCAGTTATCATCAAAACTTCTATAAACGAATTTTGATGTAACTGATTTGTCAGAATGACCTGACACAAATTCATTCCATGTAAGATTCATTCAGCACATATGGGCTGGTTATACTTAATAATCAACATTCTAAATAAGATTTAGAAAGTTAAGTAATAAAACCAGACAGTTCTCAAAGTCAGTGAGAGCTAGCATAAAACTTGGTTCTGGTTTTGGAACTAAGTTAAAGCTCCAAGTTATGTAACATCTATATGTAACATACAATCAAAAGAGTTTTGGTTATGTCAGAGATATAGAATACTTGGTTCCGGATTTTGGAGCCAAGGTAAAGTTCTAAGTTGTAAAACATTTATATGTGACATACAATCAAAAGAGTTTTGATTATGTCATAGATATACAAAACTTGGAGTCATAAATGTGCTTGACATAAATGACACTAGAATATGCTATGATATGACTGACTAATACGTAATGATAAACATTAATTCAAGTCGTATATGCTAATCGTTAGATATACAGAAAAAGGAAATCGTTGGATGAGATCCAAAAATGGTTTCGGGAAATCACCCCTCTGTGATTAATAGTGTATTAGTTATTAGATTCCATAATATTGCATTATAAATAGTTTTTAGCCGATCCCCTTTTAGGCTTTGACATATGATTGATATGTTATAACGGTATGAGATACAGAGATAAATAGCCTAAGTGCAAGTGGGAGATGTAGGGAGATATATGCCCTCGAGGATATTTATCCTAGAATACATCTTGTTCACATATATTTATTATATGGTACTAATTATCCTAGTATAGTTAATATATATTTATTATATACTTGGATATTTTCTTTAGACTTAAAGTAAGGTCATACATGTATCTAGATGGAGATCTCGATTGTGGGAAGTGAATGGCCGATAGGAACTTGAGTCTTTAAATGTTCATGGTCATACATGTATCTAGATGGAGATCTCGATTGTGGGAAGTGAATGACCGATAGGAACTTGAGTCTTTAAATGTGTCGAGAAATGGATATCAGCACATCGGGCAGACCATTGTGTCTTTGTCTTATCCTAAAGGATAATGATGATCTCATAATCATTCGACCTGTCGAAGTCGAGGACGAGACACAGGTGCTCATTTGAGAATGAGTTCACTGAACGACCCAATAAAGAGTTAGCAAATGGTTAACCTTAAATAAACTGCCATTAATAACTCTCTAGTGATGATAGGCTAGTTGGTCCTTTAGACTTGAGGTCATTGTACGAACCTGTGCGTGAACGGTGTCACTTAGATCTATGATCTAGTCTCGAGTCTTTACTCATTGAAAGGTCTTAGGTTGGGTGACACTTGAAGCGTACGAGGTAAGTAGTGACTAAGATAGGATTCGTCTCTTCCGTTAAGGGAAGTCAGTGTCACAGGCTCAGTACGGTTCTTTGTGCTAAACCTCGGTCGAGGTATGTTGTAGGAAGTACAACATGGACATACCAAAGACCGTTGTATACTGACCAGTGCTAGCTAGTAGGGTTGACATTTTACCATTCCCTAGGCTAAGTAGTAACATAGTTATGACGAAGGGACTAAACCTGCGGTATTCATCACTGACACAGTCAAATGATTCCGATGACACTTTTAAGTCGTTGGGTCAATCATATAATTATGATGCCGAAATAGGGGTGACACCTGCTGCTTGTGGTTACTATCGTCTAGGGGTTTCGAGCCCCAACTTGTCGTATGGTCAGGCTGTAGGGTCTCACACCGAGTTTGGTTTGCGTCTTAGTAATAGGAAGAACTTAAGAGGAGTGCACTCGGGTTCACGAGAATAATCAAAGTCACAAAGAGTTTGTGACATTAAGTCTATATTAAATGTGATTTAATAATGTCGCAAAATGTTTACGATTTTAGCATTAGTAGAATGTTGTATGGGATTATTGCATATGATGCAAACGGATTTAATATACATTATAAATAGTTTATAAGAATATTTTAAATCATATAACTCATAGAAAAAGCTTGCATGTGTTCTTGGGATGGTCCCGTTCGAATTGAACTTTCCAACGGATCTGAATCGGGTACAAACAGAGCTCGAATGCTCAAGAAATGTCTCAAAAGGCCAGAATTGAGCTTTTGCCCAGTTCTGGCCCAGCCATACCAAGCTGAGCTGGGTTAGCCCAGCCCAAGAGCGGGCCTGGCCCGCTGTAGCGGGCGAGACCCACTCCAGCGGGAGCCCGCCCGCTAGCCCAGGCGGACGGGTCTGGCCCGCTGAAGCGGGCTAGGCCTGCTCCAGCGGGCATCCGCCTGCCCTGTGGGTCTGGGCACACCGAAATGGGCGCACAGCCCATCCCGGCGAGCAGGCCACCTAATTGAACATGCCTGACCCGCAGGTGGGACCCGCGGGTGGGCCCGGTCAGTTCGAAACCCTAATTCTAAGTGACGACTACAAATTTTGTGATTTTTGCTCAACTTTGAGCAATTGTTTGAGGGGTCAAACGAAGTCGGAATTCGTCGTCGTTTGTTTCCATGCATTCATCGTTTATAGCTCTTCGAATTGATAGGTTGTATCATTTCTGAAGATCAACGGTGAGGGAGATAAAATTAGTTGAAGTTTAGCCTTAATGTAAGGCAAACTAATTTAATTTTTTCTCCTAAACTTAATTAGTCCTACATTGCTCGTGCGATGAGCAAGGGGGCTCGACTCCCTACATAAATAGGGGTCGACATCCCTTAGAAAACTTGCACCAAGTATCTAAATCGAGTAACTCCGAAAAGTTTTGAGCACGCCCGATTCAAGACAAAATTATTATCTCCTCCTCATCTGTTCGGATTCCTTCGTTCACGTCTTGGCAAGACGACAAGAAGGATTGGATTCGATCCAAAGTCTATGACGTGGATCGCTCTGTAAGTGAAACTTTCTTTGGCGATTGATTGGCTCGGAGGCGCAGTGTCGGCTCGCTTCGGGTGGAGCAGTTTGGAGGTGCAGAGGCGGCTATCTTCGGGGGAGACCAAAGTCCGTTGTTGAAAACGAAACTTTGCCGGTGCAAGCAAAGTTCTGGGTATGTACTTCAAATGCATTATATTTATTTCATTGCAGTAGTTTAGATCTATTTTGGGGCTGGTCAGATCCACCCCAAGATAGTAAAGATCCTGGCTAGGCTCTATGACATTCTTAGGGTTCGTTATTAAATAATTTAATAATTTTTCTGCCGCTGTTTTAATTTTTTTGTCCGTCCGACGTAGGACGGGTGAAGAATTATGCCTAAGGGTCCCTCAAAACCCATCAATTACATCCATCTGGATTACCGGTAATAAGTTAGCTGGTGGATGATCTCACACATGGAGTTTCGTGTCTAAAGTACACCCCATATTCGCAAGAGCATCGACATATAAATTCACCTCACGTAAGATATGCCAAAAGGAGCACAAGTGGAATCTAGAGGCTAATTGCCTAATATCCAAAATTAAATTCAGGAGAGGATGATATGATACGTCAGGTGCGGTAAGTAGATGTAGAGCCACCTGCGAATCCGATTAACAGATAATGCCCTGGAAATCCTTACCCCAAGCAATCTCAAGACCCCATCGAATAGCCTGCAGTTCAGTATTCAAAATAGAGCAGAAACCTATGTAACAGGAAAAACTAAGTATCCAATTCCCTCCTTCACCACGAAAGATTCCCCCAACTCCGGAGATACCTGGATACCCTTTACTAGCACCATCAATATTCAGCTTGAGAATACCCCTAGGGGGAGTGGTCTAACGAATAGGAGGAGTGGCGGAAGCAGTTACTAGCGACCTTCCAAATACTAGAGTCACTTCGATGGCCGCAAGAGTAATGTGCCCGATAATAAAGTATTCATCCTCAGCCATAGCAATAGGAGTGAAAATTCTCAGGCACCTGGCTCCCCAAATCTTTCATAGACAAGTAGAAAAGAGGGCGAACTGATAGAGAGGCAAGGCCTTCTAATGGAGGAATTCTATGAGCCACTTCGAAAGCGGTAAAGTGACGAAGTTAAGAAACATGGAAGTAGGAAAGAGCGAATCCCAAACCATCCTTGCTTTTGGGCAGTCACAAAGGACAAGTAATGTCGTCTCAAATATAGAATTACAGGAATTATAGACGGCGGATTCCGACATACCTAGTTTAAACCTCAGCTCATTGGTAACAATACTGTCTTTACAGACAAGCCAAAGAAAATGACGCCATATGGCAGGTAGCGGCAAAGTCCATAACCATGCAAATTTAAAGTCTTCACCTGGATTCGAAGCTTGTAGTAACTGGAAATAAGAATACTGAGTAGTAAACTTCCCATGAGAGGTATACTGTCAAATATATGTATCATTTAGTCTTGTGACCCGAGGTAAAGGATACGCCATGATCACTTGGGCCACATCCTCTGGTACTGCCAAAAGTAGCTTTGATATATCCCAAGATCCATCTTGTATAAACTCACAAACTCGCACATGAACATAGCTGTATCTGTCGGAGGCGAAAGATGAGATTTAAGAGGCTTCCCCAACCAGTTATCTTTCCAAAAATCCGTAGAAGAACCATCTCCCAACCTCTTCGCTAGCCCTGAATATACCCCTCGTAAACCATGAACAATACTGCGCCAGGCATAGACCACGTATTAGGAACCGAGGCAAGACTGGAAATGAACGAGGGGACGTCATCAGGTAATTTATACTTAGCTCGTAATAATCAAACCCAAAGGGAGTGAGGTTCCTGCAAAAACCTCCACGCTAGTCTTTGTAGCAAAACCAAATTATGAAACTCCATCGCACGAATACCAAGACCACCCAACTTCTTAGGCATGCACACCTCTTGCCATTTAACAAGGTGGATCTTCTTCATGTCCTCGGTCCTACCACAGAGAAAAGACCTATTCCACCTATCTATTTCTACTATAGTATGCTTAGGAAGTCTAGTAGTGAACATAGTATATGTGGGAATCACAGACTTGACTGAGGTGATCAATGTAGCTCTACCAGCCAGACTTAAGAACTTAGATTTCCAACCAGATAACTTGGAGCTGATCTTTTCCACCACTTCCTTATACGTATGTTTAGTGACTCTCCCATGCATCAGCGTCACACCCAAATATTTTCCCAGATCTAGGGAGGGAACAACACCAAGAGTGGAGCATATACGGGAGGCATGATGACTGCCAGCCGAAGTTGAGATAAAACATCAAATAATTTGACATTTTTATGAGATGCAAAAGATAATAACAATCTAATAGCTTCTAATCTAGCTACCGGAGCAAAAGATTCTTCGAAATCAATACCTTCTTCTTACCGGTAATCTTGAACTACTAACCTTCCTTTGTTCCTTGTGATGACTTCGTTCTCATCCGTCGTGTTCTTGAAGATTCACTTAGTCCCAATGTGTGACGACACGTATTCATCAGTACACGTATTTTCGTATTCTACGTATTTTTATACTTTGAAGATATTTTGAAATGGTTTGTCAGGAGTTTTATATCAAAAATTGGTTCAAATCAATTATAAAAAATTCCGTATCATCATACTAGTTATAACATGTATTCGTAAGTTTAGTGTCGTCAAAAAATTTAAATAATTTAAATAATATTTTCTACTTTATTATTACTGATTTAGTCATATCAATTAATTTTTTATATAAACGTTATCAAAACGATTTCAAACTTCTACCATGTGATCATATGGTTGATTAGTGCTCCCCATATTAATTTCGTAATTTTCTAGAGTCAAATCGACCTAGAACCCGCAAATCCGCATCCCAAACTTTTTGGCCCAAAACTTGTATCTCTATAGCTTAGAATTCGAAATGGATCTCGTATTCACGATCCTAGCGACTATACGAACCCGTGGCTATGTTTTCATAATTTTTTGGAGTCGTAAGCAAAAACGACATAGTATTTACTTTGTTTTACTAATTACATCCATTAATTACTTTCACTATCTTTACTTATTACTATTACTAATTACCATTTACCCCTTAACCCTACTTATTTAATACCCTAACCCACCTCATTAACTCACCTCCCTAAAGTTGGCAGATCCAACCATCTTAATTTTACAATTATTTTTATTATTTTTATCATTATTATTATTATTATTAACCTATATATAAACAAACCCCATGCTCTCGTTCCACTTCAAATGCAGTGCTCCTCTCCCCCTCTTCGACTCCACGAAACCCAACACCATCTCCACGGCAGTACCCCATCTCCTCCACCACCCTCCCCTCCAACGAGGTACGCCACCTATCGCTGCCTCCCCCTTAGCCTCCGTCACCGCCCCTCTCACATTCCCTCCGAACAGCATCTCCCCGAGCCCCGTCTGTCGACGCGACTGCCTCCAACACCCGACTCCGAACCCCACCTCCGAGCTCCTCCGCTTACAGCCCGCTCCCCTCCCTCTCTTCTCTAGGCGACCGCGTCACCACCGGCCTTCTCGCCGCTCCCCCATTCTCTCCGACAACCCCCTCTCCCCCCGTTCCTTCTGCCTCCGCCTCCACATGAGTCACCACCGTCCTCGCTCTGCCCAGCTTCGCTCCGACAAGCGCCCACCTCCAGCAGCCCCCTAAACCTCCTCCGACGATTTCGACAGCTCCTCGACATCTCCGACCCCCTCTGACGTCGTCAGCACCCGCCGCCAGTCCCCAAAGCACTCCGACGACGACGAAGAGCCCCTGCGACCTCGCCCTCCCCCACTTCGCTCCGCTCCACCACCTCCTTCGCTTACATCGACCCCAACGCTGCCATCAAAGCCCCATAGCCCTCTCACTTCCCTTGCCGTTCTCTGCCGCCACTGACGCCGCCACATGTCGTCGATGTCGACCCCCGCATCGCCCTCCGTCACCCACCGCCATCCGCCTCGTCCCCTGCCACCGATAGTGCTGTCGGCGACGACGCGAAGAACACCCCTCGAGCGTCGGAGGTGAACGTGAGTAATAAAACACGATGCATACGTATTCAATAAGTATACATAAATATATATATATATATATATATGTATATTGATAATATTTTAAAAGGGCTTAGCAGTATTAGATTTATATTAAATTGTGTATGTGTCAGAAAAATACGAGACAAGGCCCAGAAAATCAGAAACGACGAAATAGACTCATTGACGCTGGTTTCATCGCCAAAAGGCAAGTAAATTTCTCTCGGTGAATTTTTAAAGATAAAATTCAATATTGTAACTTTAACTTATAAATTCGTAACTCAAGATTTTCACGTACACTGACGTACGAGAAAATTATATGTCGTAGTACTAAATGAGACGGTTGTTTTGACGCCTTGTTGGAAGAATTCTGACGTATGGTTTGCCCCAGAGAAATCTTTAAAAAAATATAATGAAAAATCATTTTCTCGTTTTAATTAGTTTTTGGGTCGTATAAATTAAGAAAAATCCCCATTAATTATTTTAAGATCTTAAAAGATGTTTACTAACCTTAGAAAAATATTTTAAACTTATTTATCCTCATTTGCTTAGTCAAAACAGTTTTCTATGCTCGTTTCTTTAAATTATTGTGCATTTCTATACTTCGTATAATTGTGTAACTAAATCACAAAATTGTGAAATTGGTTGAGATTATTGAATGGACCGATGAGACATCTTACTCATCTAATACGATGCAAATGACTGAACAAACTGAATGGAAGATTGAACTTCAATAAATGAATGGAAGATGGAACTACAATATAAATGAATGGAAGATGGAACTTCAACATAATGAATGGAAGATAGAACTTAAATATAAATAGATAGTACACATACGTTTGACCCGGTACTTGACTTGACCCGTGGGATTGGGGTAGTCTATGATCACAAGTTTTACGGTGCACCCAAACGAATACCTCCAACACATTACGGAGGTTAGAGCTTGACCGTTGCCCTATGGGGTCGGTGAGCAGCGTCACGGATTGGCTCCCATCACAAGGCGCATGTTAGTCATCTCTCGTACTCTTGGACATGGATTTATCACTGGAATAGATTGGTTATTAATTATTGCTCTAACCTCTTTTTCTACAGGTTGCTGACAACGTTACAGTTTCGTTATTAAATGTTAAATTGTTACAGGTTGCTAATAGTATTGCAAATTGCTATCAAATGATTAAATTGTTGTAGCTTGCAAATTTCTACAAATGTTTAACTACTATAACTCTTTTAAAATAAACTTATTGGTTGTCTTTAAAGTTCAACTTGGTTCAATTTTAAATACCTAAAGTTTTTTGGAGATTTTCTTGCAGAGTAAACCTTGCTGACATACATTTCACTTTGTTGTTTTACGAAATGTCCATCAGGTATCGATTGTAAGTTCTCTGAAGACACTACCATAGAAGTTGAGCCAGTGCTCGAAGAATTCGTGGAGTACCTACCCGCTGAAGATTAGACGATCACCTTCGCAACTGCACCTTTATATTTGAAATAATGTAATTTGTGTACTTGGTTTGTATTGGCCATGCTAGGCCCAAAATGTATCTTAATTATTGTACGCTGGATATGTAACAAAGGACGAAATACTTTGTGGGTGCAACATATGTTAACTATTGTTTGAACTGCTTCTTAAATTTGCATGCAAGAACATGCAATTTCTACACAGACGCTTAATGTGTTTAAGCCAAGGAGGAAGAAAAGAAAAAGATTTTTTTTAAAAAAGTACTCCTCCTTGTTTTTAGCACACCGCTGACCCGCTCGCATCCTCGCTCCCGGTAGAATGGAAAGCGTGGCGTGACACAATGACTTGATATCCACTTGGTAGAGGGACACGCTCCCAAACTTCATTCCTTTCAAATTGGATGAGTTCATCTTCCATTGCCACGATCCAAGAGCTATCTACACATGCTTCTTGGATATTCTTTGGCTCAATAGTGGAGACAAATGCACAGTGAGAGAATTCATTAAACATTGACCTTTTCCGGACACCCACACCAATATCTCCAATAATATGGTCATGTGGGTGGTCACGAACGGTTGGATAAGCTTTGGGAACACCTGGATCACTAGGAACAATCTCAACATCTTCATTAGTATTGTTAATCTCAATAACATCATCAATTTTAACATTAATGATAGAATCACATAAAGCATTTAAACTATTATCATCAACATGAGGCAAATCAAAATCTTCATTAAAAGAAACGTGAAGTGATTCCTAAACCGTTGAAGTGTTCTTGTTGTATATCCGGTAGGCTTTACTACGTGTGGAATATCCAACAAAGATTGCTTCATCGGATCTAAGCTCAAATTTATCAAGATTACAAAAGTGTTTTTAATAAAATATTTTGAACCAAAAAAGCGAAAATATTTTACTTGAGGCTTTTTATCATAAAATAATTCAAAACAAGCTTTGTTTGTACGAGGCCTCACTAGGATCATATTGAGTACATAACATGCAGTATGCATCGCCTCCGCCCAAAATTGAAGTCCAAGATGAGTATTATGGAGCATTGTGTGTTCACACTCAATACGAGTCCTATTCTTTCTCTCAACAACACCATTTTGTGGTGGTGCGCGAGGAAATGAAAAATTATGAGTTACACAGTGTTCATCACAAAACTTAGCGAAAAGCGCATTCTCAAATTCCCTTCCATGATCACTATGAATAGTGATAATGGTGGTTCCTAAGAGATTTTGAGTTTTCTTCGCAAACTTAGTAAATTCTTCAAAAGCTTCATTTTTATTAGATAGAAAATATACCCATGTAAATCTAGAAAAGTCATTAACAATGACTAATCCATAATGTGCATTACCTAAAGATGCAACTCTAGTAGACCAAAATAAATATAAATGTAGAAGTTCCAGGGGCCTCTTAGAAGTAATGCCATCTTTAAGTTTAAATGACGATTTATGGAGTTTGCCACGTTGACATGAATCACAAAAGTTTTTCTTATTAAAAGATATTTTTGGAAATCCTTTAACTAAGTCATGCTTAGACGATTTATAAATATATTTAAAATGAACGTGCCCAAAACGGCGATGCCATAATAGTTGTTCATTTGAATGTGCAACTAAGCATTGTTCTATAGATTGCGGCATGCTTAAGATATAAATATCTTTATGTCTAATGCTAGAAAATAAAACATTTGAATCATTATCTACAATACTACACATACCCTCTCTAAAGTTTACCTTGTAACATTTGTCACAAATTTGACTTATGGAAATGAGTTTAAGTAATAAACCATCTACGAGATATACATTTTCAATTAAAGGTTTAAATGGATATACCGACTTTTCCTACTCCAACGATGGTTCCCTTTTCATCGCCTCCAAAGGTCTCAGTTGCACTATTCTTGATGCGGATCACTTTGGAAAGTAAGGAGGGATCTCCCGTAATATGCTTAGAGCAGCCGCTATCGAGAATCCATCCTTTCTTCTTAGAGCTAATTTTGCTTTTGTTACGATTTTTCTTTTTCTTGGGTACCTACATAATTCACCATAAGCTTATGGTATCCAAGCTTGTTGGGTCCAAGGGGATTAGCCCTTTGGAAACCAAGTCCAAGTGGACTTTGGCTTCCCAACATAATCATCACAATTAACCACATTCGTAAAATAAGATTTTACATATACATTCCTATCATGTATGCTAGTGTCCTTATGACCCCAAATGGTGTAAGTTTTGGGAATCCTTTTCCTAGTTGCATGCACATGAGTTGGTTTTCTATGTGGTGCATGATGCTTATGAGCATGAAATGGTGGAGGATATGCATGCGACATATAATGGTCATGTGAAACATACGGCGTATGTATATGGTGTGGTGCATATGGATGAGCATACATATGATCAGGATGATGTGTAAGAGCTTATGTATGTGGAGGAGCACGTGCATGAGAATATCTCATGTGTGGGTTTGCACGTGTCCGTGGGTGTGGTGCATAAAAGTCATCATATGTGTTTACATGTGAAGTAGGAGTGTTCTACGTGGGTTTGTGTTGGTATACATGAAAGCATATCACTTCTTTTAATTTTCACGTGGTGGGTTTCTTGCAAAAGAAGGAGTGTGTGAAGAATGACATTCTTGGTAGGTTTGCTACCCAAGGTGTTTTGGTCACCACTAGTGGATGTACCGGAGGATGGCCTCACAAATTCTATGATGACACCACCATAGTTGGTGCAAGTTTTGGATGCATTTGCCTCCGAATAACCAAGTCCAATACGATGTGTGGTCAGAAATTGGTTTGAAAGTAAATCATTCAATTTTCCTTTCCCTTTGTTGAATCTTTCAATAATGGAGGAAATGAGCTCATATTTCTTCTTGAGAGAAGAAATGGTAGTGTCCAAGGCGGACACAAGTGTGGTGAGCTCGTGCATTTTGGTTTTGAGAGAATCATTCTCAATACCCAAACTTGTGTTTTGAGATTGAAGATTTTCAATCTCACGATCATTGCAATCCACAATGGATACATGATCCAATTGAGATTTGAGGGATTCAACCTCATTTCTCAACGACCCATTTTGAGTAAGAAATTGTTGGTGATGGGTGGCATGGAAGACTTACTAGCATTTATCTCCTTAGACTTAATATATTTAAGCACAAGATTTTGATACTTAAAAAATAATTCTTCATTAGCAATTCTAAGTTCATCCATAGTTACATCGGGTTCTTCGCTCTAACTAGAGCTCCCATCGGAGGGTGTATCCTCACGTGCCATGAAGCACATGTGTGCATTCTTACCCTTCTCATCCTCAGATTCCCTTGATGAATCTTCGCTCGAGTCATCGAAAGTGCCTACAAGTTCTTTCTTCTTGTTCTTCTTGTACTTGTCAGACTTGTTGTATTTCGGAGTTTTCTATTTCTCCTTATTTTTTACATTGGACAATCCTTCTTGGTGTGCCCCGGTTTGTTGCACTTATAACAAAGAGTAGAAGAGTTAGTGGAATCAAATTTAGATTTGGATGGAAATTTACCTTTACGAAAGAAGTGTTGGAACTTCTTCGCCATGAGCGCCATAGATTCCAAATCCATCTCATTACCAGACTCATCACTTTCGAAGGATGAAGAAATAGCTTTGAATGCTATTGCTTTCTTCTTTGCCTCCGTTGGCTTCATTGTTCCCCTTATCTTCAATCGTTTCTCCCTTCTCGCTTCATATGACATTAGTGTACCGATGAGGTTTGCCATGGTGTATCTTTTCATGTCATTGACCTCTTCAATCGCAATTATTCTTCTTTTCCATTTTGAGGTCATAGACATGATGATCTTCCTCACCTTCTCTTGTTGTGTGTATGTAGTTAGAAGAGCTTCAATCTCATTGGTGATGTCGGTGAAGCGAGCACACATCGAAGCAATATTCTCATCTTCCTGCATTTGAAACATATCGAAGTTTTGCACGACAACATATAACTTCGACAATTTTACCTTGTTGGTCCCTTCGTAGGTGACGATGAGATGATTCCAAATTTGATGTTCACTCTTACATGTGCATATCTTATTGAACTCATCGGGCTCTAACGCACAATGAAGAGCGTTCATTGCTTTGGCGTTGTTCACCTCTACAGACTTCTCGGCGATTATCCATTTGTCAAAATCCTCTTCCGTAGGTTCCACGTATTCCTTATGGAGGATTCTCCGTAGAGAAGCACTCCTAAGGAACGTCTCCATCTGGCACTTCAAATAGCCAAAGTTTGTGCCATTGAAGCGCGGAGGGCGAACCGTAGATTGGCCTTCAAAGATGGAAGAAGCACCTTCTCGCTCATAATTGTTGTAGGAAGCAAGTGGAGGCACGTTGTTGTTGTTTTTGTTGGATTCCATAGCTATAACCTTGTTCTCTAATACCAATTGTAAGGACACTGTGCTATGAGGAAAACACTAGAAGGGTGGTTGAACAGTGTTTATAAAATTAAATAGGAATTAATGCCTAATTAAAATCCTAACCAACAAAGATACAGAATTATAATGTAACAAAAATAATAACAAGAAAACACAAGATGTTTCAAGGGCTCGGATTACCCAAGTCAAATCCCGACTGGTTCCCGGTAATCCTACGTCCCTACCACCTGGGATACCACCCGGATACGCAAGCTAAAATTCTAGCTTGAGTATTCCTTTCAACCCACTTGTAGCAACCCTACAAGTGTAATCAATACACAAGATTGTTGACCTTGATTCCCACAATTTGGGATCAATAAAACACTCTCACAAACCGAGAGCAAAACCAATATAACGAAAGTTATGAAATTGAAATTACACTTATAAACACAAATGCCTTGAAGTAGAACTTGAAGGAGCAAGAGTGTGAAGTGTGTTGATCTCTTCCAAGAAGAGAGAGTAGCCCTTTCACTTGTCACTACCAAATGCCTTGAAGATATGAACTTTGATTCTAGGTTGGAGAGCAAGAGAGAATGAGGGCTTTGAAAGCTTGAGAGATGAAATCAACGAATACTTAAAGGTTTCAATAAGTTTCCAATGTAACCGTAAATTGGGTATTTATAAGCTCTCTCAAAGCCCTAAACGAATTACCCAAAAGCCCTCTCAAAATCCGTGTGGAACATTCCAACGGATTGAATTTACAGGCAGAACAGGCTACTGATGAAGGAACGACAGTCGCCTGTTGTACCATGTCAGACGGTAGGTGAGCATGCAAATGGTAACTTACCACATAGTACAGTCGACTGATGAAGGTTAGACAGACGCCTGAAAATAAGCAGGCGACTGAGAAACCTTCTACATGCGTCTGAGTGGCAGAAGTGCGAAAGTTGCCAAAATCAAGAATTCTAGGTAATCAAGGACATGCGACTGATGTGGTATCCACAAGCACCTGTGCCATGGACAGGCGAATGGGAAACCAATGTTCAGCACCTGTGTGCATAAATGCGTAACATACCAAAGTCAAGAAGTTGGGTAAGTGCTGGAGAGGCGGCTGTAGCGGTATAGACAGGCACCTGTGCCATGGGCAGACGCATGTAAATCCAACATACAATGCCTGAAAGCACAAGTGCAAAAGTTGACAAAACTGGATAACTTGGGCAAGATGAAGCAGGCGACTGACAACAAGTCACAGGCACCTACAACTTGACATGCGCATGTACTTTCTACAACAGTCATCTGTTAGATATGAACAAAGAAAACCTAAGTTATGTTATCAAATGTGTGTGCATTTTAGCCGACTGAAGAACAAAATAGAGGCGCCTGTCAAGAGACAGTTGCTTGACTTTTAAGCATCAATCGGCTGTCAGTCAAACATAATGCACATCTAAGGGTTTTATGAATTTAAGTCTTAGGAAATGAATTCTAATGGATTCCTATGATAGAATGAGTGATGTGTGAGTGCTCCAAGATAATTCTGCTTCAAGACTATATTATAATGAGAAAAAAACTAGAAGAGCAAAAGATTTACATTGTGTTTTTGCTTCTCTTCTTTCTCTTAAATGATCTTGAAGTTTTTAAAGCTTCTGTCTTTATCTTGATCACCCAATCGTCTCTTGGAGCTTTGATTGATATTTGATTGTCATATATTGAGCTTGATTGTCATTCATTGCTATTAAATCTTCATGAATGGATTAGGCAATGAATTAACTGCAGGGAGGGGATTAGTCACAAGTATTTATGTTTGCTCATCATCAAAACCAAGTAGGGAGAAGTCAATACTCAACACATGGCATAGCACCACATTCTCAGGGAGTTACCATCGACTTTTTTCATGCTTTACATTTTACTTTGACGATATTCTTTGGGATACAATTACTGCGGGGAAAAATTTATCACCACGAACTGATGCTTCTTTCTTTCGTAAGATTTAGGTTGACGTCCTCGAAAGAAGCTGAGGGAAGCATTGCTGGAGCTCGTCGATATTTGTGGCACTGGAACACTAGCAGAGCCACGAAAAGAGTAGAAAGAACAACTACTTGCTCCACTTGAGATTTTGGATCCGCCTTTTGATCAGGTGAACCCAAATCCAGTAGTGTAGCTATTTTCTTTGCTTTCGAGGTATGCTGAATAAACTCGTCTCCTCTTGATAGCAAGGACATCGTACTAGGATTTTCTTCTTTTAAGTTTAATAATAAAGGAATAACCTCTTACATCTCATACGGCACACCCGCATTTTCATGTACCAAAACCCATTTTGCGCATTATTTCCCACGCTCTGCCATTGTTTCATATGATTATGACTCCCACACTTACACCCCCCACATAGACCCTCATTGTTATTTCTATATTTTGTTGAGGGTATACTTCCATGCTAGCTTGGGGGAGGGACCATTGTACGTGCACCATCCACATCCCCATGTTTCACACTCTTTTTAAGCATTGAGGACAATGCTCAATTTTGGCTTGGGGGAGGGTGTGTTGCATGCTTGGCTTACATGTTTGCTATGTTTAGAATTCCATTGCACCAAGTTTCTATATGCATGTGAATTTCGGCAAATTTTTTTCAGATTTTCTTATCCTCTCGATCAATTTCCTATTTTCCATTGCGATATATGCTTAGGGATGTTTCTGTAACGGCCTATATCTTAGGCATGTTTGTTTTCTTATGTGCATTTATTTTTACTTTTGTCATCCGAGCATTTTTCGTCCGAGTGTTCTTTTCTTCTACTCGTCGACGCGAGCGCGCCTCTATTTTTGGAATTTTTCACCATAGCTCAAATAATTACCATTAACCCTAACTAATTACTATTAACCATAACCATATCCACCTACCCTAATCAAGCTCCTAACCCTACACCAATAACATACCGTTATAGTTGGGTGAGATCCAACATCTTAACCCACGTACAACTCATCCTCTTCAATTGTTTAACCCCACAACCAACCCCCATTAACAATACTGTTTTATAAACCCCATTTCATCATCTCTCCCACATTGAGAGTAAGGAGCCAAAGCCTGAGCAAACAACTCCCCCATATCCTCCCTGCAACTTCTTAACAGAAAACCCTTCCATCACCTCAGAGAAAACACATCACACATTTTTCTATTCCATCTTCCTTTATCCCAAAACTCACAGCCATCTCCCATCCCCCACCTCAGATCCACCGCTGCCCTGCGCGCGTCGATGCCCCACCTCGGATCCGCGCGCGCCTCCGCCCTGCCAGAATGGCGCGTGCCACCGCTCGCCACCAGGCTGCCCCCACGTGTGTTGTAACGACCCATATTTGTCAACACATCTATTTACGTATTTCACGTATTTTCACATTTTTAAAAGTATTTTATAATGGTTAGTCAGGAGTTTTATATCAAAAATGATTTCAAAATTCTTTGTAAAAAATATCTGAAGCATCAAACTAGTTATAGTGTATTTCAGTAAGTTCGAGTTTCATTAAATACCTCTAAATAATTTTTATATTAATTCATTTTCAATTGTTACTGATTTAGCTGAATTAATTAATTTTCTACATAAACATCATTAAAACATTTTCAAACTTCTACAGTATCATTCTATTATCATTTAGGGCTCCCCATATTAATTTCGTAATTTTCTGAAATCAAATTGACCTGGAACAATAAACCCGCATCCTAAACGTTTTGGCTTAAAACTCGTATCTCAATAGCTCAAACCCTGAAATGGATCTCATATTCGCGATTCTCGTAACGATACAATCCCGTGACTATGTTTTCGTAATTTTTCGGAGTCGTATGCAAGAAGGGGGTTGTATTCCTCTGTTTTTACTAATTACATCCATTAATTACTTTCACTATTACTAATTACCCAATTACTCTTACCTTAACCCTAGATCTACCCCTAATCAATACCCTAACCCTATCCTCATTAACCCACCGAATGAGAGGATGAGATCCAACATCTCAACCCCTCATTTGTCATCCCCTTTATTATATTTATTACTAGATATTATTATCTACATTTAACCCTATAAATAAAGTACCATTCTCTTCCTTCAGCCTCAGCCTCAGCCCCATTTCTATCTCAAAACCCCTCACTCACTTAAACCCACACCCTCCCATCATCTCTCTTCTCTCCATGGAGCAAACCCATATACCAAGGCAAACCAAAGGAAATCGCAGCCTCCTCAACCCATCATCATAATATTACTATTATTTTTCTTCAACCCCACAACTCTCCCCCCTTCCCTCTTCGTTCACAGCAACTCAAGCCCCCATTCCGATCTCTCTTCCCCTCCGTTCAAAAAACAGAGCAACCCCCTCCACCTCTCTTCTTCATACAGAGGCCCGAACCCAACAACTCACACTCCCCACACAACCCGCAAGTTCTCCTCAACTCACCGTTCTTCCTCAACTTCATCTTCTTCATCTACTTCTCTCACCCACTCCGAAGCTCCGAGCTCGAACCTATCTCCCCGTCAACTGCTTGCCACCGGTCTCCCCTCCTCCGCTGTCCGACAGCCCCGCACGCCATCACGAATCCTCACCCGACAGCCCGTACTTCTCCTCCGGCGCCCCGACGCCACCAAATCCACCCCGCGAAAGCCCCTACTCTCCCTCTCCCTCCATCCATTCGAAACAGAGCTCCCCTCCTCCATCGTCCACCCTATCATCTGTCCTCACGCTGTCGACATCGCCCTGCCTGTGCCAGCATCGCACCACCACTCTGCCCCTCTCTTCCTCCGCCCTGCGCCACCAGAGACACCGTTGGTGTCCCCAACTGAGCCACTGAGCTCCTTGGAGAGCCCAGCTCACCGCCCCTCTTCCTTCTACTCACAGTTCCGCCGCTATGCCCATCAGCTGCTCAGCCCGCCGCCGTGAGTCCCCCACCAGAGACATGCCTCCATCTCGCGGTCGCAGTTAGCTCCTCCGACAAGGTGCTCCGCCGTCGAACCCCACAACATCCTTCAAGAACCGCGATGCCGAGCTGCCGCCTTCAGCTGCCGTGACTCCATGTTCTGACCACCGCCTCTCCGCTGCCCTGAGCTCCGCCACCAAACCGCCGCTTCACCCCGCTGATGCTCCGTCGCCGGCGATCCGCCACTGTCCCCACGAATCGAAGAGAGAGAGAGAGAGAGAGAGGGTGAGGTATAAATGGTATATATAAATGAGTATAAAAGTATAAGTATATAATACAGTATATAGATATATAATAATATATTATATGATGGGTTTATAGGTTTAAAATTTATAGTAAATAATATAGTGACAAAAAAACCAGGCCCAGAAAATCAGAAATGACGTTCTGGACACATTGGCGCTAGTTTCATCTCAATCAGACGATTAGATTTTCCACAATAAATTTTTAAGCCTAAAATTTAAATACGTTGTTTTCATTTAAAAATTCATAACTTGGTATTTTCACGTAAACTAATATGTGAAAAAATTATATGTTGTAGTAATCTTCGAGACGGTCGTTTTGACCGCTTACTTGAAACTTTATGATGGATATTTCATCCAGAAGAAATCGTTGAACAATTACGATAACTAACTAAAATTAGTTTTTAAATTCATTTTGAGCTTTTAAAAATTATAAAAATTAACAGAGGCTTTATAAAAATATTTCCTCTAGTAAAATTATATTTCTCATGTCTAGCCTATATAAAAATTTATAACGCTTTTCGACACCGTTTCAATCGATTATAAAATCAAAACGATCAAGAAAAATAGGTAGAAATTAGTGTAGTCATTAACTAATGATTTCTTATGTTTGCAGGTACCAATTCTCGTGCACCAGCTCTCTTGAAAGCTCTAGCTCCAACCTCGTCTTACTACGATGATCTCAATAACAGTAAGTCACTCTAATTCTAGATTTAGAAGTTTTAATAGTGCACTAGTATGAACTTAAGATGTTGAAAATAGTCTCAGAACAACTATTGGTCAAACGAATGACTAGAGACCTAAGTAACTAGGGAACAAGCAATTACAGAACGATTATTCACTTAAACCAATATTTTTCATATTCCATGTTTGTTGGACTTGTCTTTATCCTCAAATTTCTCAGCATCCGCCTTGCTTAACTTTCTGGTTTTTAATAAGAAAGTCAACCAGTGGTCATGGTTTAACTATCATAGTAAATAAGAAACTATCCTACTTTTGTTAACATAATCGATGGAACAGATGTGGTTATTGGCGTTCTTAACATTGGTGCCACCCGGTGTCTATGATCGTTTGCGCCAAAGTTTGGATCACCCTGCTTGCGGGGATAGTGACCTGCTTGGCCAAACCTAACTGGCCGTGTATGCATGGACCAATGTTATAGTCTCAATCATCAACAGTTTGTAAATACCTTCAAAAGAGTCACTTCAACTTCTTCATCGTCGTAAGCACTCTCTTATCTAGTTCACCCTTGCCTACCATGTTATGATACTTGTCACTTGAAACTTTGCATGAAACATTGTTACCCATGTGCATGATTTCTTACGTTAAAATAGTTACATCACCTGCTGCATGCCATGCTAATAAATTATCTTGTGGAATATCTTGTGGAACATCTCGTATGAAACATGTACATAGAACACTTGACACTTCACTGGGTTTGGGATAACTCATAGTTTGAGAGAGTGTGGGAGTGACTGGAGTTCATCTTCCCATATCACTGCATGTGTTTCGGCATCCTGTCCAACTGCCTGTGTTTCGGCAAAATACATGTACGGCTGCCTGTGTTCCGGCATTCGTCTGGGTAAGCGCACCCAGGCAAGAGATGAATTCAATGGTCACATATTATACTTTCTGACTTAAGTTACGTAGTTCTAGTGTAGTTACTTTTCCACAGTCACCTTTACTTTACGTATTACATGTACTTCTGCACATTCACCTTTACTTTACGCATTCTATGCACGTTACCTACCACACTTGTACAGCCACCCATACTTTACTTATTGTACTTATAGCGATAGCGATAGCATGCTTCACTTGCTTAGCCTGCCTTACACTTGCACTACCACAGCACAGTTTGTTCTCCTCTTTCTGTTCTGTTACTATTTAGTTATGTACAGTTGTTGGTCAATACTTTAATTTTCACTCTGATTCGCTTGCACGTAGTTACTTTTTGTCATACCTGTGCACTGCATCTTTTATATGTTTAGAAGTATTGTGACTTACCTATGGTTCCATCTTCATGGCACCGCAAACGACGCACCTATGGATGTAGATGTTCTTGAGTTGACAGCACCAGAGTTTGACCCTGAGACCGCAGCTTTCAGATTTATTTTCACTTATGTACTTTATTTCTTTCATGTATCTTTGTTGGAACATTTTGTGCAGTATGGATTATAATAATTGGACATTATTTGAGTATTTTTTGTATATCTCTGCATCGTGGCTATTTTATTTTCACTGGTTAACTGTAGACCTGCGAATAAATCAAATAAGTAATGGCCCCCCGAAAGCAGGTCGTTACATGCGTGCCACCTCCCTGACCCGCTGCCCTGCGCCCACCTGACCGCCTCCGCCCTGCCAGAACCGCGCCGCCGTCGCCTACCACCAGGCCGCCCCCACGCGCGTGCCACCGCCCTGACCTACTGCCCCATGACCACCTGACCACCTCCGCCCAGCCCGAACCGCATGCACCGTCACCCAGGTTGCCACCGCCCTGCCTGCCCCCCGTGTGCCTCCGCTTGACTGCTAGGCTGCCCGTCGCCCGTCGCCTTCTGAGCCCCGTGCAGCATAGATCTGTGCGCACCGCTGCTAAGCCTCGTGCCCCTTTGATCTCCTTTCCTCTGCAAAAAAGAAAAGAAAGAAAGAACAGGGAAGAAGAAGAGGGAGACAAAGGGGCGAGAAAGAGAGGTGTGTGTTTATTTAAGTTATAATATTATAATATAAGTTTTAAGTTATATGTTAGTTATTAGTTATAAGTATATATAAATAATTAGTTTTATACTAAGTTTTTATAAAGAGAATAATGGGTATCATACGCCATATGAGAGAGGGCCTCATATGCCCTCTCACATAATGCAACCAAGTACAACCAAGTATAAGCCCATATGGGCTTGTACTTGGTTGCTTTATGTGAGAAGGCATATGACGGGCTTGTACTTGTTTGTACTTGGTTGCTTTATGTAAGAGGGCATATGAGGCCCTCTATCATATGGCGTATGATACCCATTTTTCTCTTTTATAAATTATTTTATATTTATATAAAGAGTTAATTTTATATTAAGTTATTATTTTCAGAATAATAAGTTAGTTATATGTTTTTATTATATAAGTTTTTTTAATATATTAGAAGTTTGTGTAGCTAACTCGCTTTGTAACACATGTGAACCCAGCTATCGCTACCACTGATCAAACCGCTCCTTTCACGACACAGCGTATCGGCAACTTATCGTACCTTAACTATGGATTTTAAAAACTATAAAGATGCATGCTAAACTAGTTTCATTTCATTAGCAAAGTGTCTAATTTGAACAGTTAGATAAGCTTGATAAACTGCACAGCATCGTAAAAGACTCGATCGGACTACATGTCGTACTTGATTGTAAATGGTGTCAATCTAGAAATTGACTCCGAGATTGCAAATATGGTAACATCACAAACATTTGGGGTTTTGGGGTAACTTATAATAGCGAGTGTGCGGGAGCGACCAATTCAGGCTTTATTGTTGTTGTCCCGACCAGGTCCTATCAACCACTTCAAATTTGTCGGTGACAAATTTACAGACTCGAATCACAGATTATTGAACAATATTCTATTGTAGCACAGTTTTGGTTTAACCCGGGTATGCACACCCGTGGTATAAGATGAACTCTTGGTTGCTCACTGTACTCCGCATTAAAAGTCACTATCTAGGCTCGGTACATTTATACTCTTGTAACCTGGTCATCTTAACTAATGTTTTATTTTCTTGCTGATAAATTGTGAATGTTGCAAATCTGCAAAGCTATGTTTCTGCTCTATTTCCATACCATTATTGTATGCACTTTTACTTCTAGTCTCTGCTAGATTGCTATGCTTGCATATTGTTTTAATTTCCATTCTAGAGATACTTTGAGTTACGTCTGATTCTGCCGACCCTTCTTTTTGTGGTGGACCCGCCAGATACCTCACAGGTTGACGAGATGACACCTGAGTTGGCAGACGCTGAGCTTGCGGTTGAGTTTGATCAGGAGAACGCTGGTTATTGAGAGTGAGTATGAGAGTGTTATGTTACCTTATGTTTTTGTTCCAGAGTATGGCTAGGTGTGTATTTGTATTCGGACTGCATTTCCTTTTCTATACGCTGTTGGCTTGTAATAAGGTTGTATTTCATTTTCATGTATGAGTATTTGACATATTTATGTAACGGAGTATGTATTGACTTCATTGGTGCCTAGCAGGACTTGCGCATGTTCCAAACAGTAACGGGCCCTGGGAGTGAGTCGTTACAGTTTTCAATACTAGATCTCATTTTAATATGCTTGTTATTGACTATGCTCATAATCTTTAAAATAAAAGTACTCGAAACAGGCATGTGTTGTATTTTATCTTGGGAACCCATTCCATGCATGTATCTTGGTGGTTTCAGTTGAGTATAACGACTAGTGGATTCATAAGACTTGAACTAGCACCATATTATCTAGTACGGAGGAGTGTCATTATCTAGCTCAATCATGTTCAGAAAAGAAGAAGAAGAAAGAAGAGAAGAAAAGAAAAAAATGTATGAAAAGAGAGAGAGAGAGAGAGAGAGAGAGAGAGAGATATATATATATATATATATATAATATATATATATATATAATGCATATTTCTCCCAGCGACGCCGAGTAACCGGATCCCGATGACTCGGGAATCATCGGGACCTCAGGACGAAAGGTTTAGCTTGGGGGAGTGCATGCGAACAAGATTTTTAGTTGATTTGAGTTAGTATTCCGAGTGGTCCTTTTTTGCCCGGTGCCCTAAGGTCATCTGGCCTGGGAGTCATCGACCCAACGCTCTTTACACGAATCAACTAAGAATCCAAAAAATTTGATGAAAATAAAGACATGAATGAAGCTAGCAACTTTACGAATCATGGAAAGATAGCGTGACGTGAATACCACTTCTTTGATGGATTCACGACCCATTATATGATACTTGCTCCTCCTCAATCCATCACATGATTTCGGTCTCCATTTTTATAGCTTATGCGGGATAGAGAAATTATTCTAGGGATTTGAGCATTATCATGATTTTGTATATTGTATGATGATTCACGTTGAAAATAATCCTTTAAACTATATCTTGATAGCTTGATAGGAACTGATGTGCCTTTAAACTATATCTTGATACTTGCTCCTCCTCGACCCATCGCATGATTTATCTCCCCATGTATATATACTTGTCGCTATGAACTTCTTGACATCATTTGTTGAATGCATGCACACCCCACTGTACTCTCTTTCTTCGTCTTCCTCGAGGGTGAGGAAGAGTTTAGCTGAGGAGATTTTGATGAGTGATATATATATATATATATATATATATATATATATATATATATATATATATATATATATATATATATGTGAAAAATGGAGAAGAGCTGACATCGCACGAAATTTTTCCAGCGCTGTCCGCATTTTGGGCGAGATAAAAGTATTTTTTTTTGAAATTTTTTGTTCAGTAGTTAGATATACGTGTTAGGAAGCTCCCCACAAAATTTCAGCTCGATCCGACACCGTTTGAGCCTCCGTTCATCGATTTCAAAAACGTTACGCAAAACTGTGGACAGATTTGCGTAACGTTTTTGAAATCGATGAACGGAGGCTCAAAAGGTGTCTGATTGACCTGAAATTTTGTGGGGAGCTTCCTAACATGTATATCTAACTACTGCAAAAAAAATATTTCAAAAAAAATATTTTTATCTCGTCCAAAATGCGGACAGCGCTGGAAATATTTCCAGCGCTGTCAGCATTGGCCCATTAACATATATATATATATATATATATATATATATATATATATATATATATATATATATATATATATATATATATATATGGAAAAAGGGATCTAGGGTGCCTCCTTAGATTAAATCTAAGGAGGCGCCCCCACTTTCCTCCATTTCCCACAATGTTTTTGAAATTTTTTTCATGGAATTGTTGTTCACATCATGGATTATCAACATACCAAATTTCAAGGTATTCCAATACTTTTTGAGCCCCCATCTACCACCTACAACTTCAATGGTCTGAAAACGTGCTGAAAAACACATGAAGTTGTAAGGTGTAGATGAGGGCTTAAAAAGTATTAGAATCTCTTGAAATTTGGTATGTTGATCATCCATGAGGTGAACAACAAACCCATGAAAACAAATTTCAAATAAAATATGCGAGATGTTGGGAAAATGGGGGTGCATCCTTAGATTGAATCTAAGGAGGCACCTTAGGATCCCTTTACCCATATTTAGCGCGGTCAGGAGGGGTCGAGCGCAGGAATCCAATCTGAGCACGAGCGCGGGCGCATTTTACCCATATATATTACATTTGACAGCGATTTTTGAAATTTAGGGCTGCCTAGGACAAGATAAAGAGTGGCTGAGATTTGATCTTGGTAAATTAATGGTTGTGATTAGACTTTGTGAAAATTTTAGTTGGAAAACTTAAATTTTGGGGGGTGGGGGGAAATGTCTTGAAAACCAAAACTTTGAAATTAAAAATGCCTTGGGAAAGATTGTGGAGATTAAATTTGAGGAGAAAAGTAAATTGGGAACCTAAACTTTGAAATTAAAAGTATCTTGGGAAAGATTGTGGAGAAGCATGATCCATTGAATTAAACAAAGTAAAAAAATCAGCATAAACAACAAATTATCGTAAAATTTTAAGTTAATACCCTCACCGAAAAATTTAAGTTGTTCCGCGCCGAAGGCGACCGCTAAATTTTTTTATGCTAATTTGTTGTTCCGCGTCGTATTTGTTGTTCTGCGCCGAAGGCGCTCGCGCGTTGTTCCTCGGCAAAGGCGCACACGCCGAATTTTTTGTTCCGCGCCGAAGGCGTCCGCGCCAAATTTTTTGTTCTGCGTCGAAGGTGCCCGCGCTAAATTTGTTGTTCCGCGCCGAATTTGTTGTTGCACATCAAAGGTGCTCGCGCCATATTTGTTGTTCCGCGCCGAAGACGCCCACGCCGAAGGTCCCCGTGCCGCTAAATATTTTTACGAGAATTTGTTGTTCTTTTAAATTTTAGTTTTGGAAATATTTTTTTGGCGAATAAATATTTTGCAGGGGAAAATCTTAAATGAACTGTGCCCGCGGGCACGTGTTATGACTAGTGTGTTGATCGGAGCCCGGATGCACACCCGGAGAACGATTGTAGTTTTACCGCAAGCGCACGGTGTAGCGGCGAACGGGTATCGATCACGAGGAGGCCAAATGACAGTGTCTTCTTCAACTCACCTGGCTATAAGAATAGTCTAGAAATGTTCGCAATGAAGCGGTCACAGTCGTTCAATGGTATAAAAGGAATATCAAATTAATAAAGACGCCTAGGGGATAGTGAATCCCCGCTACAAACCGTATCTCGTCATTGTGATTCGTAGGTGTCACAATTGCTAGACTTGAAATTCAGGTGAACTAGTTGCAACTAAATGTAGAACCAAGCTCACGCTCTCGCGCTATTACCGGTCTATAGCAAACCTAGGGTAGGGTCCAATCTCTTGCAAACCCTAACCTAGGCAAGCTAGCGTGAAGAACAACATCATCGTTCAATCGCATCTCGAGCCCACTCTCGTGCAAACTCGAGCTACGACCTAGGTTGGGATAGTTCCTACCCGTCCAATCTCTTGCAAACGGGTATTAGCATAGAATTGCAATCGAAAACCCTAGTTTCGGTCCAATCTCTTGCAAACCGATTCCGGAGAAGTTCAATTGTAACCCAATTCGAATATCTAGGGATTCCTATCGAGTTGGGATCCAATCTCTTGCAAATCCCAATCGGTATGAATCCCTAGCTATTCGTATTAAATCAATCCCAAACTAACCCTAATCAATTCTAGCAATAATTTCACCAATTCACCACAAATTAGAAATAGGGTTCATAGGGTTCATCCCTACGCCCTAAGACAATGAAACTACTCACAATTCATAATGAAATTCAATAGAAATTTACAAATAAAATCAATAGAATTCATAGCTATATTCAATATATCAATAAAAATGGAGTTTTTGATGGAGAGAGAGACAAACCAATGAAGAACCAATTGCATCCAACAAAATAACACTTTTCTCTCCCCTATAAAAGCTCAATCTAATCTCCTAAAAAGTAATCTAAAAAAGGCTGCAAAAAGTTCTGAAAAAGCTCCCTAAACTAGGTTAAAAACTGGGGTTAAATACCCCCCAAAATCGCCCAAAAAACTGTGACGAAAATGCCCCTGCGCAGCCTCAAAATCACAGTTTACGCTACAGGCAGTGCGGCTCACTCGGCCGAGTGACAAATGTCATTCGGTCGAGTGACAAACCCTGAAAAATTCCAGTAAGTTCGGACTTTTGGGGGTCGGCTCCTCAGGAGTCACTCGACCGAGTGACTTTCTTTGCTTCGACCGAGGGGACTTCTTCACTCGGCCGAGTCGGAACTCGGGAATCGACTGACAAATTACAGTAACTCTGGACTTTTTGTTGCCGTCGTCTTGATGCCACTCGGGCGAGTGGGTCTCCGTGGTTCGGCCGAGTGGTATGGCGATGCTCGGCCGAGTGCACGCTGATACTCTATATTCTGCATGTCAGATCTGGCAGGCCGAGCGGGTTCTCGATGTTCGGCTGAGTGACTCCTTCACTCGGCCGAGTGACATGCTGAAAATGACCAATCTTCATATTTTTGCTCCCTCGTCGCTCCTACGACGTTCTTTCTTCTTCCACTTCTCTCCAATAGCAAAATTCCCCTCGGGAGAGTCACGTGTGACGTCCCGGACTGGGTGCATCTCAGAATAACTCCAAATCGCTCGAAATCTCCTGAAATTTGACAAAAACAAGAAATCGTGAAAAGCATCGCAATATTGCCGAAAAATCGTGCAAAACACGATTCGAGCGATCAAAATGGCATGCAAACATGCAGAAAAAAGGTGTAAAATATGAAGTGATCAAAATCCCCCAAGCTTACCTCTTACTCGTCCTCGAGGAAGATGAGTAAAAAGCGAACTCGGTGGATAAAGAAAAATAGAAACGGTGGAAAGGCGAAAAATGAAAAACAAAAAACAAAATAGAAAACGAAGAGGGAAGTTGCTAGATCATTTTTCTCAGGCCGTGGGTTTTGCTTACTCAAATAGCATGCATCGAATGTAAAACACATGTCAAAGACTTTTATCTCGATATCATAGTATAAATGTGAATTTGAAATAGAAAACCCAAGAATATCAAAATAGCATGAAAAATAGAATAATTCTAGAATTAGCATCGTCTGAAGCATCTAAAGCGGTATACAATATCGTAGATCACACACTTTTCAATTGAATGCTTTCTATAAGGAGTATAAGAGATATCACACAATAGAGTAGTAAGAATAGAAAAGTGTGGTTTTCATGAAATGAATGCTAAGCTTAGATTTCTGGATTTTGTGAAACTTTAGCAATCTCACCGAGTATAAAATATTACTTAGCCTAGGTTGTCATGCACCGTCAAGTATCCACTCTCTCACACATCATTGGATCCTCTCCCCCAAGCTTATCCATAAGCGTGGCGGCATAAACAAAACAATATCTACATCCCCGTTTCTTATGAAGCTCCAAAAAGTCAAAGAAAAACAAAAATAAAAGCAAAAGAGGGAAGAAAGAGAGAAAGGATATGAGATGGGATCGTTTTCGAACTTCTTTTCTCTTTTCTTCTCTTATTCTCAATTCTTTTTCTTTTTCTTTTTCTTTTTCTTTTTCTTTTTCTCTCTTTTTCTTTTCCCTTTTTTTGAATAACATATATACACAAATGATCCCAAATCAAAGAGAAGGATATACAAGTATTATTTTCTTTGGGTTTTGGGGAATTTGGAGCATGTTATATAATAACTGGGGATGCCAATAATAGAATTGCTAAGGGGAGATTCACCAATGAATTTAAAATAGAGAAATAATGTTCAAGATATGTGGAGAAAGAAATAAATGTATCTCTCGGTTCACTCTATAGGACGTGCATGACAACTTCAACATGGTAATCTAATCTACTCAGTTTGATCTCAAAAAGTAAACTAATCCAGATTTGTCAATGCTAGCAAACATTCAATCAACCTGAGGTGAAGCGTACAAATCATGCAATAAGAAGTGATATGAGAAAAGAAAGCAGTACTCCAGACATAAGCATCAATGCGTGAATCTTGGTGTGTTTTCTACGATAGCATACATATGAATCATCAGACATCAGCTAATAATAGAATTTCATCCATTTCCATACGGAAAAAGAAGTGGGTTACTATTTCTAAATGCAAAATAGGACATAGCATATGATATCAGAAACAAAAGCTATGACATGACAATATTAGCATGCATATAGAGAAAAGCTAACACCACGTCATCGTCATCACAGAAAAATCATCTCTAGCAAAAGATGAAAGAAATAAAGATAAAAGAAAACAGAATATTTACAATGCAGCACACAAAGGAAATAAGAAAAACGTGATGCATGGTAAAAAAATGAACAAGTGATGAAAAATGGGTGCAAAAGCGGAAAAACGTGAAAAAACTGAAAATAAAGGTGATAAAAGCAAAAAGTGTGAGAACTCACTCCCCTAAGCTAAAGTGCACAGAGTCCTCAATGTGCAAAGTGTGGCACACCGAGAGACGGGAAATGGGTGGGGAGGGTGAGGATGCATGCCTGATAAAAAAAGGTAAAAATAAAAAGAAAATATGATGATGTGAATGATGCATGCAAAGATGGGAGTGATGCAGATATGTGTCACCAAAACTAACTCTCCCTCTCTCCCAAGAAGATATAGAATGATGTGATCTGAATAGGGGTCAAAATAGTGAGGGGAGGAGGGGGGGGGGCAAAAATATGTCGACAGGACCAGCAGAGAATATGCAGCATAACGAAAGATCAATGGCATCAAGGGTGTGCCTAAGCTGGTGGTGCTGCACCATCTCCGTCCTGTGGCGGAGGTGGAGGTGGGGGTGGGGGGTGGTGGGGGTGGTGGTGGACGTGTCTGCTGGGTGGGTGGTGGATGTGTCTGCTGGGTGGGTGGGTGTAGTGGAGGCAGTCGCGCTAGGATCTGATTCAGGCAAGCCTGAATATCGGGAAGCATGGCGACGCGAGTCTCCATGGAACTGACCGCGGTAGAGAGAGCCCTGAAATCGCCCCTGAGTCCACTCACCGCCCCCTCAAGAGCACGAATGCTCTGAACTAAGGCGTCAGGGGGTGGTGGAGCGGAGGGACGGACATGTCTAGGCTGTGAAGGTCGGGGCTGTCTGATACGGGCAGTGTAAGTGATCGGGCCAGTAGGTAGGTGTGAAAAAGGTGCTGTGCTCACTAGTGGATGCCCAGCCTCAGTGCGAGGCTGGGACGCAGGCTGGGACGAGGAGGCAGCAGTAGTGGTGGTGGAAGAAAACATCGGTGACGAGGCAACAAGATAGGTCAGTGACACAGGTGTGAGGACAGACGTCACGACACTCTCGGATAGGACAGCTGCGGTGGAGACCGAAAGGTCGACCGCTGGGGAGGAAGTGTAAGGACCAAAAGGTGACATCCCAGCGGACATCAAACCGGATAGGGTCCCTACGACGGCAGCGAAGGAAAGCTCACCGCACTCAAGTATGGTGGGTGGACGCTCGGGAAGAAGTGAAGAAATAGGCTCAACCGAGATAGGCACAGTAGTGGTGGGGGTGGTGGTGCTGGACGTAGTGGACGGCTCAGCAAGTGTACTCCCGACACTGGCAGAAGTGGGGACAGAAGTGCCGGGAGGTGTAGAAAGTACAGGCTGGGGCTGAGAGATCACGGGGTCAGCAGGAGGTGCAGGGTGTGCAGGGGGTGCAGGGGGTGCCTGCTCAGCTCCCTCAGCCTCAAGAATGTAAGCAGCTGGGATGAGGAGATCCATCGCTGGGATCCAATCCTCGTGGGCCGGTCCTATATGTGTCCGAGCTAGGCTCGGGAGGATCATGTAATCGGCACTAAAAGGACCGTGCAACCACACACAGTGCCGCTGGCCGTGAGGACGAAGCATCTTCATCCGGGCCATGACGTCTATCGAGAGTGCAGTGGGGCCCGGGGCTCGTCTAAGGTCAGCAGGAAGGTCCGCGCCGGTCATCAGGGCTAGCAGAGTGATCAGACCGTCGCAGCAAATCGGTGAGCGAGCGCCCACCGAAATGATGATGCGGTCTAAAAACCAGCTAGTAATATCAATCTCTACGGCGGGGACCAGGTCATCGCTATCCCTATCGAGAACTCTGGGGCGAGTCATCGCGTAGAGCATGTAGAGCTCAGGCGTAGACATCATCCCAGGCTCGTACCTCGCCAAGAAGGTGGTCGCCATGAGGCGCTGGGCTATGCGGAGGCAGGGGTGTAGGATGGCTGAGGCCTTGGCCCTACTAGGGTCAAAGCCATGATGGGAGCCCGTGATACGTGTCCAGAACGTGGAAGTGTCGAATGATGGTGGTGGGATGTGAGTGGGTGCGTAGGCTCGGTCGGGGACGGGGACAGCGGGCCACTGGAAGAATGCACGAAGCATGTCAAGAGTGACCTCGCACTCTCGATCCATGAGGCGAAATGTGCATCCTCTAGGGGTCCGGGCGATGGAGCTAAGCACCTCAAGTGTCGGACAGACGTAGGTGTCCACCGACACTGACAAAAAGTCTCGCCAACCCACGTGGTACAACGTGAGCATCCCCTCTAGCACCCCTAGGCGGTACAGGTCTGCTAAGTGTGCGAACCTAGAGGGCAATATAGATCGCTGGGCGATACGCTCAAATCGGACGCGATGTGCGTCGTCTCTGAACGTGATCCCCAGCGGCCCGACAACGGGATCCGGTGGTGGGATAGGATCGACGGGGATGGGCTGTGCGTGTATGGGATCGGCGGGAAGCGGCTGTGTGGGTGGTGGTGGACTAGGTGGAGGGGAGTCCTCCCTAGCGTGAGAGGGACCGGCATCATCGGTCCTCTTCCGCTTGGAAGAGGCTCCCCGTGTGCGTGGCCTAGTGCGGGGCGGCATGTGTGCCGCGAGTGCTCACCCAAATAAAAATGTAATGCGGCGTGCGCAATAAAGGGAACGAGTGTACCTGTACATGCTGCGAGTGCAAGCCAGCAAGTGCGTGCAAAGAGCGCCGCCTCCACGAAGCTAAAAATACGTCCTGAAGCTCCCCTAAGCTCCCCCAAGATAGCCTGCAATTCAAACAACGATATCAGCGGGTAATATTCAAAATACATGGGGGAGATGGGGTATAATAGATAGATAAAGAAGTTAATTTGATTTTTCGGCTCAACGGGTCTACGGATCGAGAAAAATAGGAGAAAAACGTCGTTTGGGAGCAAACCGAGGTGATGGGGGGTCGTCCGACGGCGGGGGTGTCGCCGGAGGTCGGGGCGTCGGCGGTTGGGCGATCGCCAGCGGCGGTCGGCCGATCGGGCCGGTGGCAAGGCGAATCAGCCGAGGGAGGTGCTGTCACGGGCGAGGGGAGTCGAAAGGTCGCAGGCTCAGGCGAATAGCGGCGTTGGAATTCGTGCCGAGCCCGCAGCAGCTTATATAGTTGTAGATACGACTCGGCCGAGTGACTATATTGCTCGGTCGAGTGACGTATCGAAAAGAAAATTTTAAATTTCTCCCCGTCACTTACGACTCGGCCGAGTGGCTTATGTTCACTCGGCCGAAGGGAAAAAACTCCTTCGGCCGAGTGGCACAAGCTACTCGGCAATATTCAGCCTAGGAGGGTATCCGTTTCCCTCGGCCGAGTGACTAAACGTACTCGGCCGAGTGACAGTTAATACGAATTGCACAAAAAAGACAGAGAGTTGTGTTCAGCAGACTTCCCTCGTTGGTGCCACACTCGGCCGAATGGGATCCTTTGCTCGGCCAAGTCACATATGATACTCGGCCGAGTGACGTGCTGTTTTTTGCTTCGGGGCTCCGTTTTCGCTCTACTCTCTGTTTTTCTTCCTCCAGTTGGTTTCTTCCTCCTCCCAAGGCCTGAGCGCATTCCCGAAGCACTCTTCCTTGCCCCTATCTTCCTCCATATTAGAGATCTCCTCTTCTCCTCTCCTGCCATAGAAATTAAGACCAGTTGTCACGATTTTTATGGGCAAAAAGACTCAAAACACTAATAAAGTCTAAAACAAAAATAAAAACCAAAATAAAAAGAATGCTAAAACCATCGGGTTGCCTCCTGACAAGCGCTCATTTAAGGTCTTGAGCTCGACCCCTTTGGATTTTCAATTAACGCTTGATGTTGGGTGCATATGAGAAGTACCCGTCGAACTTGCCGGGAAGACCGCTCGGGTTTGGATCGTGGTGGTGTGTGGCCTTCCTCAGCGCCCCTTCATCATGAGCAATGTAGGGGGACAGATCCCCCAAGCTTGAGTTTGTTCCGGCCTTCGACTTCACCGGTGACACCGATCTTCGAGTCGGTGGAGCTTTCTTCGGATTCTTCAATGTCGAGAGCTTGCAAAGCTCTCGTATTCTCGCGACATCAGTGTCGCCATCATCATTCACCGTGGAGATATCAGGAGAGTCCTCCATCTTCTCTTCTTCGACCAAATCTTGGCCTTCTTCAAAGCCGTCATCAAGGAGCGCACCGATGGAGTAGGGGATAGCCTCTTCAATGACCTCATCAAGGAGGACCAAATAATCTAGCTCTTCATGATACGGCATGTGCTTCATAGCCTTCGGTATATGGAGCTCGACTTCAATGTTGCCGACATTCAAGGTGAGAGTTCCTTCCTGCACATCGACGATTACACCGGCGGTGGCGAGGAATGGGCGTCCAAGTATGAGCGATGTGTCACCCTCTTCCTTGATGTCCATGATCACAAAATCACAAGGCAAGCATATGCCTCCCGGAACTTGGAGTGTGATATTCTCCGCGATCCCAACCGGCCTTGTAATCCGACCGTCCGCGAGTTGAATCCTCATGTCAGTTGGCTTTAAATCCGTGCCGGTATTCAACCTCCGGAACATGGTGAGAGGCATGAGGCTCACACTAGCGCCCAAATCAACCAATGCTTTTTGTAGGGGGACGCCTCCGAGTGTGCAAGGAATCCGGAAACTCCCGGGATCTTTAAATTTGGCGGGCTCCTTCTCCTTCCTAGTGAACCACGTTCCTTGTTCCACGAGCATGATCTTCTCCTTCCTTTTCCTTCCCGTAATCAAGTCCTTTAAGAACTTCGTATAGGACGGGATTTCCACTAAGGCATCAAGAAAATGGATATTGAGGCTCACCCCTCTCAAGTATTCGAGGAACTTGGCTAGCCTCTTCTCGATCTTGGCTCTAGCTAGCCGTTGAGGGAAAGGCACCGGTGGCATGAATCGGCACTCATCAATAGGTTCTTCCTCTCTAGATTTTGCTCCTTCTTGCGGCTCCTTCTCTTTTTACACCTCAATTACCGGCTCGCTTTCTTCTAGAATCTCCACCACGGGTTCCTTGATTTGAGTCATGGGGGGAGTGGTATCCTTCCCGCCCCTTGTCATAACCGCAACAACCGCGTTGATATGGCCGGTGTTGCCCCGTAGATTTGGCTCGGGTTGAACCGACAATTGTTGGTTATTTCTATTGAGCAACGCAAGTTGCTCCCCGATTTGAGCGACGACGGTGGTGAGAGAATCTTGTCCCGTTTTCAACGTGGCATTAATCTTTCTTTGCTCTGCCATAAACTCCTCCACCTTAGCTTCAAAATCTGAATGCGGTTGAGCTTGCGGAGGGTTAGGATTTCTCCACCCTTGATTATACCCGGGTGGCCTATAAGGTCCCACTTGGTTCCTAGGTGGGAAGTTTTGTTGCGATGGCCCCCTTGGTTGATAATTCGGTTGTGGTGGTGGATCCCGAGCTTGAGGAGATTGTTGCAGCGGGGGGGGGGGGGGGGGGGGGGGGGGGGGGGGGGGGTTCAAGGTACCATCATTATTAGCATAAGAAAAACCCGAATGGTTTCTAGCAGCCGGGTTGGCCCAATATCCGAAATTCCCCGCAACATATTGAATTTGCTCCAAAGCTCCTTCTCCTTGCTCTCCTCCTACATACATGGCTTGGGATTGGTCTTTCCAATCACTCATATGGTTTGTCGGTGCGGATGTAGTAGTGGCTCCTTGCGGCTCGGTAATGTATTTTTCCAATCTCTCCACTACCTTGTGGAGAGAGTCAAACTTGCTAGCAAGCTCCGCCACGGCCTTGGCCTCATAAATACTCGTGGGCTTCAAGGAGGATGAAGAGTGTCCTCGCTCGTCCCCCCATTGTTGGTTGTTAGAGGCCATCTCCTCTAGCAAGGCCGTAGCTTCATCGGGAGTCTTCGACAAAATGGCTCCATTTGCGGTGGCATCAATAATCTGTTTTGTGCCCGGTTGGAGTCCATTGTAGAAACTGTGGACAAGCTCCCAATCTTCAATGCTGTGATGGGGGCATTGATGTTGCAAGTCCTTGAAGCGCTCACATGCTTCATAGAGAGTCTCCTGTGGTCCTTGCTTGAAGGACATGAGAGCACTTCTTATCTTCACCGTCATGGAGGGCGGGTAAAATTTGTCGACGAAGGCATTCGCCAATTCATCCCAAGTGGTGAAGATTCCTTCAGCTTGCGTCCTCAACCAATATAAGGCCTTGTCCTTGAGTGTGAAGGGGAAGAGGCGCAGTCTGATAGCATCTATGGAGACGCCCGGTATTTGGAAGGTGACACATTTTGATAGGAAGAGCTGGATGTGGTAATGGGGGTTTTCATGGGACTTCCCATGAAAAGGATCTTGTTGCATCAGGACTACCAATCCGGTCTTCAATTCGAAATTTTTGTCGGCCGCCAACTCCGGCATAGCTTTGGACGAGGTCGTGGAAGAAGTCTTAGGCCGAAGCCTATCTCTAATGGAAATGATCCTCACCATTCGCTCCACCAATTCTTCGGGTGTCTCAAGATGGGTCATAAAATTTCCTTCTGTAACGGGTCTCCTCTCCGCTCGGATCCTCCTCAATGTACGCTCGATCTCCGGATCGTATAGTATTTTTTCGGGGTTCACCGAGGATCTCGTGTACATGCAAGGGAGAACAGAGTTTCAAAGAAATAGTTAGCACAAAGGAAGGGTAAAATAAAGATAGAAATAATAGAACAAAAAAAGAAAAATAGCTAGGTAGGTAGAATCAAACAGTATTGCCTCCCCGGCAACGGTGCCAAAACTTGATCGGAGCCCGGATGCACACCCGGAGAACGATTGTAGTTTTACCGCAAGCGCACGGTGTAGCGGCGAGCGGGTATCGAACACGAGGAGACCAAATGACAGTGTCTTCTTCAACTCACCTGGCTATAAGAATAGTCTAGAAATGTTCGCAATGAAGCGGTCACAGTCGTTCAATGGTATAAAAGGTATATCAAATTAATAAAGACGCCTAGGGGATAGTGAATCCCCGCTACAAACCGTATCTCGTCATTGTGATTCGTAGGTGTCACAATTGCTAGACTTGAAATTCAGGTGAACTAGTTGCAACTAAATGTAGAACCCAGCTCACGCTCTCGCGCTATTGCCGGTCTATAGCAAACCTAGGGTAGGGTCCAATCTCTTGCAAACCCTAACCTAGGCAAGCTAGCGTGAAGAACAACATCATCGTTCAATCGCATCTCGAGCCCACTCTCGTGCAAACTCGAGCTACGACCTAGGTTGGGATAGTTCCTACCCGTCCAATCTCTTGCAAACGGGTATTAGCATAGAATTGCAATCGAAAACCCTAGTTTCGGTCCAATCTCTTACAAACCGATTCCGGAGAAGTTCAATTGTAACCCAATTCGAATATCTAGGGCTTCCTATCGAGTTGGGATCCAATCTCTTGCAAATCCCAATCGGTATGAATCCCTAGCTATTCGTATTAAATCAATCCCAAACTAACCCTAATCAATTCTAGCAATAATTTCACCAATTCACCACAAATTAGAAATAGGGTTCGTAGGGTTCATCCCTACGCCCTAAGACAATGAAACTACTCACAATTCATAATGAACTTCAATAGAAATTTACAAATAAAATCAATAGAATTCATAGCTATATTCAATATATCAATAAAAATGGAGTTTTTGATGGAGAGAGAGACAAACCAATGAAGAACCAATTGCATCCAACAAAATAACACTTTTCTCTCCCCTCTAAAAGCTCAATCTAATCTCCTAAAAAGTAATCTAAAAAAGGCTGCAAAAAGTTCTGAAAAAGCTCCCTAAACTAGGTTAAAAACTGGGGTTAAATACCCCCCAAAATCGCCAAAAAAACTGTGACGAAAATGCCCCTGCGCAGCCTCAAAATCGCAGTTTACACTACAGGCAGCACGGCTCACTCGGCCGAGTGACAAATGTCATTCGGCCGAGTGACAAACCCTGACTAATTCCAGTAAGTTCGGACTTTTGGGGGTCGGCTCCTCGGGAGTCACTCAGCCGAGTGACTTTCTTTGCTTCGGCCTAGGGGACTTCTTCACTCGGCCGAGTCGGAACTCGGGAATCGACTGACAAATTACAGTAACTCTGGACTTTTTGTTGCCGTCGTCTTGATGCCACTCGGGCGAGTGGGTCTCCGTGGTTCGGCCGAGTGGTATGGCGATGCTCGGCCGAGTGCATGCTGATACTCTATATTCTACGTGTCAGATCTGGCCGGCCGAGCGGGCTCGCGATGTTCGGCCGAGTGACTCCTTCACTCGGCCGAGTGACATGCTGAAAATGCCCAATCTTCGTATTTTTGCTCCCTCGTCGCTCCTACGACGTTCTTTCTTCTTCCACTCCTCTCCAATAGAAACATTCCTCTCGGGAGAGTCACGGGTGACGTCCCGGAGTGGGTGCATCTCAGAATCACTCCAAATCGCTCGAAATCTCCTGAAATTCGACAAAAACAAATCGTGAAAAGCATCGCAATATTGCCGAAAAATCGTGAAAAACGCGATTCGAGCGATCAAAATGGCATGCAAACATGCAGAAAAAAGGTGTAAAATATGGAGTGATCATGTGTGTGTGTGTGTGTGTGTATATAACACTCATCTCATACGTATTTGTCCCCATTTTACGCACCATTTCATTATATTCTTTCAGCTTTTGTTTCCTTTTTACTTTTCGGCTCCGAATTGTGCGTTTCAGGAAAAATGAACGAATCCAGAGCCATATAGCGGAATAGATGCGAAGGAGGTTGAATTCATGCCAAGGGGGGCAAAAAGGAGTCAATGGGCGAGTGAGCGAAACAAGGAGAAGCAATGGAGGTGAAATCATGAAGAATTGGAAGAGTTGAGGATCCACCTGACCGTGCACGCGGTCGTGTGGGGGTGACACGGAGTTGCTAAAAGGAAGGCAAAGGAATGACATCGACACTGCCGTTTGGAAATTCCAAACGGCCGAGTCAGATTGAAGCTAAAGAAGAGCAGAACCCATGAGTGACACGGTCGCGTCGATTAAACGTCACGGCTGCATCGTTGTGGACATTGGAAGCAAAAGAGAAGACGACACGGTCGTGTGGTTACCCCCACACGGTTGTGTCGCCCTCATGAAGAAGAGATACAACGACAGTGAGCAGCAGTGACACTGCCCTTTTATTCTTCCAAACGGCCGTGTCATATGAGGGAACTTCTAAAGCTGCAACTTGCGTAACTTCACCTGAACGACGCAGCTGCGTCGATTTCGACACGACCATGTCGAGTTGGGTTTCTACTCGAACCCGCTAGGGTTTTGGACCTCCTATTTAAATAATTGAGCGCCGTCAAAGCTGGGGAGGCGGCTGGGAAACAATTTTTACAAAGTTTTACCCCATTTTTTTGTTTTTTAGGAGTAGGGCTTGACCTAGATTAGTTTAGATGCGTTTTCTCGTTGATGTAAACGTGGAATAGACGACTCTATGTCGATGTTGATGGAGATAAGTATTTTCTTGCTTTTATTTTGAGTTTTTATATCGTTCTTCTTTTTGTTCTCTGTTTATCTTTGTTATTTCTATTGATGTTGTTAATCTAGAACTCGATTCACGTAGCTACCGCTAACCTAGGACGAAATTGGAACACGATTAACCAACCTCCTTGCGGACGACCCGTAAAGCGATACGACTATGCCGTGCGCTTGCGGATTATAAATCTTCAAAGCCTCATCAAAACCCACTAGAAATGACCATCAGTGTGGGAAATTTTTTCGTTGTGACAGCACATTTCCATTATTCACACATACACACACACATTTCCCACACTGAAAGCACATTTTTCATTATTCTTACACACACATTATGTGTCCAAAGTGATTCTTGATCGTTTATCAAACTAAGTGAATCAGAGCCATTCTTTTATCCAGAGTAAATTGGTATCATGATAAATGGGGTTTTCCAAAAAAAATGCAAAAAAAATATTTACCAGTTCTTCGTAAGAATTGCATAGCGAGAAGTCTAAATTGTCATAAGCAGGCTTTTGTAGGCCCATTAGTGTATTGGGTATTCACCCATTATATAACCATACTTCTATAAATACAGGGCTACTGGTTCCGTAGCCGCCAAGCTTACAGCACGTTATCAGCACGCTCGAAGCTGAGCCGAACTTCTGCCGACGGACGAATCGCGACGCGAACGGGCTTCCTTCACCGAACGTCGCTAGATCTGGCGGGTAGGATTTAGAGGTAATTTTTATTCCATAGATCTAAACTTTTATGCACATACGATTAGATCTAAATGTTTGGATCGATGTTTGATTAGTATAGATCGGATTTTTTATCTCAGATTTGCATGCTAATTTAACCCTTTAATGAAAAACTCGACGTTTTTATCAATAAAAATCAATTTTTACGATGAAAAATGTTGTTTTGAAGACTAAAATAGAATTTTTCCTACTAAAATAGAATTTTTCCGAATAAAAATCATGTTTTTACCGTCTTTTTCGCCAAATTTTTTCAAACATTAGAGTGGATTTTTCTCGTCGCAACGTAGCCAGAAGACACGAACGCACGACCCCCCTAGCGATCTCCCCGCCGCGCCGTCGATGCCGCCTGCAGCGACGGACAGCGCCACCGCCGCCTGCAGCGGCCCCCGCTGCCGCCGCCGGCAGCGGGCGGCCGCTGCCCCCGCTGACAGCGACGGCCAGCCCCGCCGCCGTACCGCCAGAAGCGGCGGCGGCAGCGGCGGCGACGACGACCCCCGTGCACGCATCCGAAATCCTAGCCGCCAGAAGCGGTAAACCACGCAACGGAAACCCTAGCCGGTTGCACGGGATCGCGCGGCAGATCGCCTCCAAAAACCCTAACTAGGGTTTGTCCACAAAAATTTTGTTTTTTACAAACTCTTTTTTCAGATTTAATTAAGATTTTTCTTCGTTAAATTATGATTAATTACATGCCTTTTATATCATCGTATTTTTGGATTATTTGATTATTATACGTTTAATAATTAGGAAGATCCTGCGACTGCTCTGTCGTTAGTTAACTAACCTAACGGTGTATGACATTGCCCAGTGGTCCAATAATTATTAAACGAAAAAAAAATCTTCATTTCCATTATAAAATGCTTGTGATGATTAATTGCCTGTGATGATTAATTATCTTTAATGAAATAAAATGCCTGCTGCATTTTTCTGCGACGTATGTTTATATTTGTTGTGGTTTTGGATCGGCTAGCTATCACCATTATTTTCCTCGCATTTTTTTACTTTTTGAGAGAAATTGTAGTGAGGATATAATTGTATAAATTCCAAGACCGGCGCATGTCCCACGAAGATGAAGATCTATTCCAGAAGAATAGGGGCCCCACGAGGGTTCCCGAGTTGTATTTTCTATTTTATGGGACTGTATGTGCTTTATTTAAAATGGTGATTAACCGATCCACACAACAATATCTGTGTCTGAAATGCATAATTACTTGTTTTACTTTAAAAATATCTAATTATTGCTCATCTTTAACATGCTAGAGATAATGGACAAAATTGCGAGCGTCGACTTTGACGTATTGAATGCTACATGCAAAAATTATCTGAGCTGACAGTTGGACATAAAATTCCACATGTGCTCAAATGGACTGAGCCATGCCATCGCTGTATGCGATAAGGTTTCTGACATAGATAAAGCGAAAGCAATTATCTATATCAGACGTCATATCGATCGGACCCTAAAGGTCGAGTACCTATCGGTGGAAGACTCTTATGAGTTATGGACCGCTCTCGAGGATAGATTCAAACATCAAAGAGATGTTATCCTTCCCCGAGCGCGATATGAATGGGAGAACCTCCCTCTCCAGGACTTTAAGTCCATCGCCAAGTATAACTCGGCACTTTTCAGTATCACCTCACGCCTGAAGTTGTGTGGTGAGAAAGTGACGGAGGAGCGCATGCTAGAGAAGACGTATACATCCTTCCACGAGAAGGATGTCATATTTATGCAACAGTATCGGGAACGAAAGTTCACGAAATACTCGGAGCTTCTCTCATGCCTGCTGATGGCACAACAGAATAGAGACCTCCTTCTGGCCACCCATAACTACGCCTTGCTGGAACTGCTCCTGCGCCTGAAGCGCACCACATCTTCTCCCAGAAGAAGAGGACCAACTTCAAAGGCAAACCCCAGAAGGGCAAGGCAATGAAGAAGCATGCCAGAGGACCTCATCCAAGAACCAACAATGAGTGAAAGAAGAAAAATGTGTGAAAGAGAAAAGACAACGGCCAGACATCTGCCCCCAGAAAAGACTGGAAAGATAAATGCCACAGGTGTGGCATGACTGGACATTGGTCCAGGAATTGTCGGACTCCACGCCACCTCCAGGACTTGTACAAAGCTAGCCAGAAGCCAGCCGAAACAAACCTGGTGGAACACGAAGACCTGGAACCAATCAGGTTCATCGTTGAGGCTTCTCAAACGATGACCTGCTCGACTGAAGCCTTATCTATTTTCTGCAATGCATTGTAATTTGAAACAATTTACTTTCTAGTTGTTTGATTTCTAGCATGTTGGATGATTTTTCAGACGTTGAATGATATTTGGTTATCTTTTTGTGCATTATATTGCTATCTTTTTCTCTTTATTAAATTAAATGGATTATAAATGCCTAGTGAAAAGTGCCTGTACTCACACGATCCTCCAAGATATTTGCTTTTTTCACAGCATACATAAATACGATGGAGCCGTGAATACAATTTTCGGTCCGTCAGGAATTATTGAAGGATCAGGGGAAGCACATTTTATGCTCCCCAACAAAACATAACTACTAATAAATGATGATATTTTCTTCCCTAGCTCTCATAGAAATCTGTTAAAATTTAAAGATATCCGTTTAAACGGATACCACCTAGAGACGGTGAACAAGCAAAACAGAGAATTCTTTTATGTAACGACTCATAAAACCGGTGCTAAAATCATCATCGAGCGTTTTGAGGGACTCCCGTCGGGTCTCTACCATACAAATGGAAGCCAACACACTTGAGCACCAGAAGTGCGATAATCGACCAGAATTTCAACTCTGGCACAATAGACTCGGACACCCTGGAAGAGACATGGTGCGCCGCATCATATCCCAATCCCGTGGAATTAACTCGAAAAGCCTGAAGCTACTTTGAAAGGGTGCATTTCCTTGTCCCCCTTGTCACAAAGGGAAATTGATTACGAGACCATCCCCACTGAAGGTGGACTCAGAGTCTCCGAGCTTCTTAGAGAGAATACATGGAGACATTTGCTGGCATATTTACCCTGCAAGTGGCCCATTTCGATACTACATGGTACTGATAGACGCATCTTCCAAATGGTCGTATGTGTGCCTCCTGTCCACCTGCAACGTAGCCTTTGCAAAGCTACTGGCACAAATCATTAAGTTGCAGGCACATTTTCCAGACAACCAGATCAAGAAATTGCGTCTGGATAGCGCTGGAGAATTCACATCACAAGTCTTCCTAGACTACTGCCAAGAAACTGTCAATTGAAGTTGAACATCCGGTAGCTCATGTTCACACCCAGAACGGGTTAGCTGAATCTCTTATAAAGAGACTACAATGGATTGCTCGTCCATTGTTGATGCAATGCCAGTTGCCGGTGAATGCATGGGGACATGCCATCTTGCATGCTGCATCGCTAATAAGATTACGACCGTCAAGAAGTCAATCTTATTCTCCAATGCAACTCTCATATGAGACTCCACCGGATATCTCTCACCTGAGGATATTCGGATGCGCTGTCTATGTCCCCATAGCACCACCGCAGAGGACCAAGATAGGTCCTCAACGACGACTGGGTATCTACATAGGATTCGACTCACCATCGATCATTAGATACATGGAACCCCTAACGGGAGACGCCTTTAATGCATGTTTAGCAGACTGTGAGTTTGACGAAAGTACTTTTTCCAAACTAGGCATTAACACAGAGAAGCCAGAAGCTTCAAAGACCATTTCATGGGATACCAAAACTATATCCCATTTTGATCTGCATACAAACCAATGTGAAGATGATTTCCTAAAGATCCTCCAAATACAGAATACGCTCACATTTTAACGGACAAATTTACTGACAACCAGAAGATTGTCAGATCACACGTCCCTGTTGCAAACACGCCATCTAAGATTGACATACCCAAATATGGATGCAATCCACCTGCAGCAGAAGCGACCGTACCTCAACAAAAGAGAGGACGACCCCAAGGATCCAAAGATAAAAACCCTCGGAAGAGGAAAAATCCTGGAGTAATGATAACGATACCACCACAGGATGCTGAGCTCAGCCCAGATACCTCTCCCCTCCTAAAAACCTCTGAAGAGAAAAATATAGGAGAAATATCATTAAACTATGTACGTACTGGGGTGGTACTGGACAGAAAAAGCACAATCATTGATGATAACTTCGCGCTCATTATTGCCAATCACGTCACTGAATACGACGATGAGACCGATTCACGCTCTCTAGCAGAATGTAAACACAGCGAGAATTGGCCAAAGTGGAATGAGGCAATAGGAGTAGAGCTGGACTCACTCTCGAAGCAAAAAGTTTTTGGACCTGTAGTCCTAACACCGAAGGGTGTTAAACCTGTGGGATATAAATGGGTATTCGTAAGGAAAAGAAACGAAAATAATGAGATCGTACGCTACAATGCGCGCCTTATTGCACAAGGTTTTTTCCAACAACCAGGAATAGATTATGACTATACATATTCCCCGGTCATGGATGCGATCACTTTCCGTTTGATTATTGGCCTAACTACTATGGAAGGCCAGGATATGCAGCTCATGGATGTTGTGACTGTATACCTATATGGAAATATAGATAAGAATATCTATATGAGACTCCCGGACGGATATAAACTACTAATGAAAATGACAGAAAGACCTCGGGACGTCTATTCTGTCAAACTCCAAAGATCAATGTATGGTTTAAAATAGTCGGGGAGAATGTGGTATAACAGACTCAGTGAATTCCTAGTGCAACAAGGATTCTCAACTAATGAAGTCTGCCCTTGCATCTTTATAAGAGCAAAGGGAACAAGATTCGTAATTATTGCCGTATACGTAGACGACTTAAACCTCATCGGATCTCCTGAAGAGATAGCTGAGATATCCAAGAGTCTCTCACAGACTTTTGAGATGAAAGACCTTGGCAAAACGAAGTTCTGCCTAGGCTTACAAATCAAGCACCTAAGCGGAGGAATCCTGTTACACCAATCCACATACACAAAGAAGTTACTGAAAAACTTCCTTATGGACAAATGCCATCCTCTTAGTACACCAATGGTTGTTAGATCATTGGATATTAATGCAGACCCCTTCCGGCCATTGGAAGAGGGGGAAGAAGCACTGGGTCCCGAAGTACCCTACCTGAGTACAATTGGAGCACTCATATATCTGGCAAACTGCACGCGTCCCGATATAGCATTTGCAGTTAACCTACTAGCCAGATACAGTTCAGCGCCCTCAAAGTGCCACTGGAACAGAGTGAAGCACCTTCTGCGCTACCTCCAAGGGTCAGTTGACATGTGACTATACTTCAAGAAAGGCGTATCCTCCAACTTAGTTGGTTATGCAGATGCATGATACAGGTCTGACCCATACACCGCAAAGTCCCAGACCGGCTTCGTATTTACCTATGGTAGAACAGCCATATCATGGAGATCTGTCAAGCAGACTTCGACAGCAACCTCATCCAACCACTCTGAGCTTATTGCGATCCACGAAGCTAGCAGAGAATGCTTTTGGCTTCGTTCAGTCATCCACCACATCCTCGTGACCACCGGCCTGAAGACGAGAGAACTTGGACAACCACCATGTACGAAGACAATGCTGCTTGCATAGCTCAACTATGAGGTGGCTACATCAAAGGTGACAGGACGAAGCACATTTCCCCCATGCTCTTCTGGACGCATGAACAACAAGTAGACAACCGGATCGACATTTAGCAGATCCAGTCCTGCAACAACCTGGCAGATCTATTACTAAAGCTTTACCTCGATGTACCTTTAGAAAACTTCTATTAGGAATTGGGATGAGATAGTTGAAAGATCTACAAGCCTGAAGCTTGTACGCAACAGGGGGAGTTAATGTTGTGTTGCACTCCTTTTCCCTTGGCTATTGGTTTTTTCCACTAGGTTTTCCATAGCCAAAGGTTTTAACGAGGCAACCACATCAACTCTGGATCCAGGAGTATCCACCTCTGATGATATCCATCGATCAAAGGAAGTTACAGAGACTTGTGTAATGCCCTACCAGCTACTGCACAAGTACTAGAGGGGGGGGGGGGTGAATAGTACTTTAAAATAATAAGGAGTATAATTCCAAATTAAATTGCAATCAACTACCAAATCAATTTACGGAAGCTTAAATTGAATGACGACAACGAAATTAACAATGCTAACAAACGATGTTAATGGGTTCGGATCCACCCAAGTCTCCCCGACTTGTTCCCGGTGATCCTACGTCCCAACCACCCGGATCCCCTCCGGATACTTGAGTTAGAAACCCTAACTCAAGATTTCCACTATGAATATCTTGTGAAAAACCTTCACAAGATCAAATCATACATGCAATGGCACAGTGAATCCCACAACCCGGGATCACAAACTTCTCTCACAACCGAGAGAGCCAATAAGCAATATAAAAGAGTTTAGATGAAATAAATACTCTTACCACAAAATCCTATACCTTGAGTTTTTCTTACCCAATAGGTGGAATGAAGGATTTGAGGAAGATGAAGTTACCAAACCCTAGCACCAAGGAAATGAGCAGCAAAGGGTGCCTAGGGATGATTTGGAAACTTGAATCAAGCAATAGCTTGAAGAGCTCACCAAGAACAAGCTTCTCTCTAGATCTAGAAATGAGAGAGAATGGGTTTCTTGTGAGGAAGAGAGCTTTAGATTTGAGGGAGAATAGCTATCTCTTTTGATCTCAATGAATCTCTGAATAGAAGCTCTTACCTAGATAGAAATGACCTAGGTTCGTATTTATAGGAACCCAAAAACACAAGTTAGGTCATTCTCCAACGGAAAGAAATCTGGGAGAATTAGTCGGTCAAAGAACACTCACTGACCGACTAGTTCATCAACTAGTCGGTCAGCCAAACAACGTGGACCGACTAAGAGTAGATCTGAGAAGAAAGAGAATTTCAGACCTAGAAATCTAGTCGGTCCAAGAACACTGTCTGACCGACTAGTTTCACAACTAGTCGGTCATCCAATGAACGTAGACCGACTAAGAGGCAAAACAACTTAGTCTGAAGGCAAGTTGACTTAGTCGGTCCAAGAACAAAAGTTGACCGACTAGATTGTCAACTAGTCGGTCATCAAACGTTCTTAGACCGACTAACGGTAAACAGTAGCTTAGGAGAATTTTAGAGTGAACAGTAAGTCTCAACTAGTCGGTCAAAGAAGCATCACTGACCGACTAGTTCACAAACTAGTCGGTCGATGAGTCAACGTAGACCGACTAACTGTAAACAGTAAAGTCCAAGAAATTAAGGAATCAAACTAGTCGGTCCAAGAACAGTTGCCGACCGACTAGATCACCATCTAGTCGGTCAGTACTTGTTCTTGTACCAACTAACATGCACAACAAAGTCCGAATCGAAGCGCGACGCTTCGAGGAAGTTAGAATGAACTTGTGCAAGGATCCTAGAGCTACGAAATGAGCGTAATGAAGATAGAAACGTAAGATATACTCAAGGCTTAACATTCTATCAATCGAAACTAAAAGACTATAAATAAAACCTTAATAAACGGTCTTTGAGAGCTTCGATTGAATCTTCATAACTTCCAAAGCGTTGCAGGAGCTTCAACGAAGCTTTAGGCTTGAATACGAGCTTTTGGAAGTGTTGAGATGTCGCTTTGAATATTCTCGTGAAATTGGCGACGATCTCCAATACTGCGCTCACAAATTGTTAGTTCATGAATTATTTATGTTTGCTCATCATCCAAAACCAAATCCGGGGAGTCCAATATTCAACATTCTCCCCCTTTTTGGTGATGACAAACCAACATAAATAATAATCAAAAATAATAATTCAAATGTAAATTACTTACTCCCCCTGCATTGATGACACGTTAATTCCAAAATGAATATAAATGAATTGCATCAAGCAGACGAGTAAGATAAATAAAATGAATTGATTTTTGAAATATCGGATTTTGAAAATCCTTATATGTATCTTAACTCCCCCTGAATCTAACATATCAAACTAGATTCTTGGATATTGAGTTAAATTTTCATTTGCGCTATTTATTATCATTATCTCTCCCCCTTTGGCATTATCCCAAAAATGGGGGGCATACAACGACAACAATTAGGAAATGTAAAATCCAACATCGGGAGTCGTAGACAATGACGATGGAACTAATTTTGACACCAAGGGAAAAAAATGTGGAAATCAAATCAAGGTGTGCCAAAATGTCCATTATCAAAAAAAATCAAAATCATCAAAAACACCAAATAATTATTCATTTCTTGAGTAAAGAAACATACTCTTCAATATTCAATATTCTTGGTTAATTTTGTGCATGGAAAACAATTCTATAAAATTACAGAATTTAAATCCATTTAACCAAGTTTTTATGCGTCGAGCGACGAAATCACATTTCAAATATATTCAACGAATATTAAAATTTGCACGACGAATAAAAGACAAAGTGAACGATGATGAACATATATATATATATATATATAGACAACATGAGTACATCCAAAAAGATATCACATCGAATATATGAGGTACATCATATGAAGTGAGACACATCATCTATATAAACAACAAAAAGTACATCATCATCATCAACATCGTCATATCATAAAATCCAACACCGACAACCAGAAAGCACAAAAAAAAATACATCAAAGCATCTCTCAACCCCATCCTAACCCAAAACACTCTCACTAAAATATATCATCCAGAATGCAGTGGAGAGTCCTCGGAACAGACGATCACGAGGAGGAGGCTGGATCTGCAGCGTCCGTGGGTCCAGTCGACGGAGTGGACTCAGGCTCTGCAGGGAGAAGAGGTGTCTCAACAGATGGAATCGTCGGGGCAGGAGTGGAGATCTCAGCAACAGGCTCAACAGCAGCATGAGTCTCGACAGAAGCAGCACCAGCAGATACATGAGCAGGCTCGGAAACTGGGTCAGCAGCAGGCTCAGAAGGCTGAAGAGCTGCAGCAGATGGCTCTGGAACACCGGAAGAGGTGGCAACTCCAGGAGCAGAAGTGGAAGTACCAGCAGCAGCAGCAGCAGTGGCCTCATCGCCACGGGCAAGAGAAGTGACATGCTCGTCAAGCTCCTCATCGTCCATCTCCTCGGCCTCAGACACAGACGGAGGAAGATCAATCCCCATCATACGCGCCATACGGCAGACTACCTCCTCAGTACGAGCCAAACGGGAGTCGTGCTGACGAAGTAGGCGTACGACATCGTCCAACGTAGCAGGACGAGAGGGGGATGCAGCAGCTGACGGAGTAGACTGAGATGCAGATGCGGTAGACCTCTGCACGTGACGAAGAGCCGCTAGAGATTTCTTCACGGCCGTCGCGTTCAGAGGCGTACCCAAAGGACGCTCATCGTCAGGAGGGAGAGGAACTCGAAAATGACGAAATACGAGGGTCAACAAGCAGGGGTATGGAATGTGCGCAGACTTATTGGTCTTGCGTATACACTCGAAAGAATCCATCTTATCGAGTATCACGCGAGCCCAATTAATCTCGCACCCCAAGAAAAGAGCGTATATGAGTTTCAAGAACGGCTGGGATGGGAGTGAAGAGGATCCATACTTAGGGAGGAGACACGACTTCAAAATCAGGTTAAGAACCCACGCATTCGGCTTAAAAGATTTCGATGGAACACTAATGAATGCAGAGGGGATAACCTGGAAAATCTCAGAAAGAATAGACTGATCCAAGGAAGAAATGTCGTCTACGGAAATGTCCGAGGGGAGGAGACCACACGACGCACAACCAAGGATCTCCCCCAAGATTTCTGCCGTGAGAACTATAGGAGTTCCCAAGACAGTCGTCTCAATGGAGTGGCTGGCATCGTACTGGCCTCGAACACGATTGGCATAGAACAATTTCACGAGGCGAGGGTACGGTTTGGGATTGGCCTTGGGGTCGTATCGGAGATAGTATAGAAGGCCACTATAAGAGAGAAGATCAGCAAGGCCGAGAAAATCAGAGAACTGAATGTAATGCTCCAACAACAGTGGACAGTGTTCTATACGGTTGTACGCGGCGAGACACTGAGGGTCATCGCGGCACAACGATATGTCTACACCGCCAACTGGCATAGGAGCTTTACCCTTGGCCTTACGGGTCTTCGGAGGTGGGGTAGGTTCCCTATTAGGCTCATCCTCAGGAATAAAATCAGTGTCGGAATCGGGAGGAGTAGCCGGAGTGTGAAGAATAGGCTTTTTGGTCTTGGATTTGCGGGGTTTAACTATGGCAGTCCTAGGCTTCTTAAGAGGAGGCGACGAAGGAGAGGCTTGGGTAGACTTGGCACGACGCTTAGGCTTCGGGGGATTCCTAGGGTCCGAAGGTTGTTCTACGGTCATAGGAGAGGCCCCGAAAGAGGCGATCGGAATGCGAGTCTTAGCCATAGTACTACGAGCACAATCAATCGAAGAAAATCACAAGCAACCTAGATATTACAAGCTAACAACCCTAGAAATCAAGAAATTCGAAAATAAACCAAACCCTAGAATACATAGGAGGAGAAATCGAACCCTAGGGCAAGAAATCGACCTAGGAGAGGGAGGAAGATACATAGGGGGTGGAGTCGACGGCGGCGGACGGCGGCGATGGCCGGAGAAATGGCCGGAGACGACGAGAATGCGAAGGGGCTCGATGGGGGTTTGGGGTTTTCGGGCTGGAGCAAAAGAGAAGACCGACTAATAGAGAGATTAGTCGGATGAAGAATGAGTATAAGTCGGTCGGGATACGAAAAGACTCAACTGCCCTAACACACTTAGTCGGTCACAGTTCAAGCACTGACCGACTAGATTACTATCTAGTCGGTCGGTCAATGAGCTTGAACCGACTAAGTCGAAACAGAGGCACAGAGTGATTTTTAGGGCAAGATTTAGTCGGTCGCAGTATACCTACTGACCGACTAGTTTTCAATCTAGTCGGTCGGAAAGTGTACTATGACCGACTAACGAAAGAAAATGATAGGAGATGGAAATTTGCTTGATCTAGTCGGTCTGAGTTCATTTGCTGACCGACTAGATGAGCATCTAGTTGGTTGACAAGAGAACTGAAACCGACTAGAAGAGTCCAAAAGTAGAAATTTGATTTCTCTTCACAAACCACTTGGATGAAACATCCTAACTCACTCATTAGTCATCTAAATTACCCCATAAAATGTCGAAATCTTAAATACGACATTGAAATATGAATTCGATCATAAATTCAAATAAATCACATAAAATTCCCAAAAATTCAATTAATCTAGCATGAATGAAATATCGCGAAATATATTAACATGCAAGATGATTGAATTTAAATATGAATCCTATATCTCGGATTCACCCATAATCCCCAATTCTCGACGCAACCGCACAAAGGAGTCCTCCTTTAGGGGTTTCGTGAAAATATCGGCGATTTGCTTTTGGGTTTCAACGTACACTAAAATGATGTCCTTTTTGTAGAGAAATGTATGCCCTCGTGGCTATTTATCATAATGAAACATCTTGTTCAATAAATGAAAGTGTTCTTTCTGGTAAAGTATTATCTGAGTTGTTCATTGCTCAGATTATTCCCTTGGATTCAGAGTTAGGTCACACATGTTTCGAAATGTAGATTACGATTATGAGAAATGTCTGACCTCTAATAGCTTGAATCTTAAAAGTGTTCATGGTCATAGATGTGTCGAGATAAGGGATATCAACACATCAGACAGACCATTGCGTCCCTGTCTGGTTGGTCTCATAACCAAGCGACTTGGTGAAGTCGAAAACAGGATGCAGGTGCTCAGTAGAAGCTGAGTTCACTGAACGACCAAAACAGGGAGTTATTAAATGGTTATACATTAACTAAACTATCATTAATAACTCTAAGTGATAATAGGTAAGTTGGTCCTTAGGACTTGAGATCATTGTATGAAGCTATGTGTGGACAGTGTCACTTAGGTCTAAAGATCTAACTTCGAGGCTAGGCCTGATGAAAGATCTTAGGCTGGGTGACACTCGAAACATATGAGCTAAGTAGTGATCAACAGAGGATTCGTCTCTTCCGTTAATGGGAAGTTAGTGTCACAGGTCGGTACGGCTCTCGGTAAAACCTTGGCCAAGGTATGTTGTAACTTGTACAACCTGTATGTACCAGAGACCGATGTATACTGACCACTGCTAGCCAATGGGGTTGATAGTATACCATACCCTAGACTAGCCGAGTGACATAGTTATGACGAAGGGACTAAAACTGCGGAAATTATCACAGTCACAGTCAGAGTGATTTCGTCGGCACTTTTGCCTAAACGAACCAATCACGTAATCGATGATCCCGAAACTGGGAAGACACCTACTGCTAGTGGTCACTGTCGTCTTGAGACTTCGAGTCTCGACCTGTAGTAAGGGTCAGGCTGTAGGGTCTCACACCGAGTAACATTCACGTCGTAGTAACAGATAGAATGTATAGAGGATATCATTAGATGCAAAGAGAATACTAAATTCACAAGTTGGTTGTGAAATTGAAGCATTTGGGAATGGAGGAAATTTCGTATGAAATCCAGAGGATCAAACCGTGTAGGAATCGGAGCTCGGATGAGCCCAGAAACGCGAAAAAGGCGCAAGAGGAAGTGGGATAAAACCCACTTGGCAAAACGGGCGGGGCCCGCTGACCCAGCGGGCCCGCCCGCTGGGTGCAGCGGGCACAGCCCGCTGTCGCAGCGGGCCCGCCCGCTGCCCCAGCGGGCGCAGCCCGCTGCCCCAGCGGGCCCGCCCGCTGGGTGCAGCGGGCGCAGGCCGCTGCCCCAGCGGGCCCGCCCGCTGCATGCAGCGGGCGCAGCCCGCTGGTGACAGTGGGCTGAGCCCGCGCGGGCGTGCCCTAGCGGGCGCGCCCAGTAGCCTTAGGCGGGCGCGCCCGCTAAGCTTAGCGGGTCGCCCGCCACTTAAGTTATTTTAGGGTTTATTGTTGAAACCCTTGACGGCTACGAAATTTGGGTTTTTGCTCAACTTTGAGCAATTGTTTGAAGGGTCAAACGAACTCGGATTTAGACGCCGTTTATTCCTACGCGTTCACCATCACTAGCTCTTCGAAATGATAACTTGTATCATCTCTAGAGCTCAACGATGAGTGAGGATTAATTGGTTGAAGGTTAAGGCTTTGTGTAAGCTACTCTAACCCAAATTGAATTAATCCAAATCCTCTTCCTAACATTAGTCCCACATTGCTCATGACAAAAGAAGGGGAGCCGGCCTCCTATATAAATAGGTGGGCACTCCCTTCTTTGTTTCTTGCACCAAGTCTCTGATTAAGGAGCTCACGAATATTTTGAGCAAACTTAATCTAGACTAAATTTATTCTCTTCCTCTATAAATTTTCCTGTCCTCCAACCGAGTCCTAGCAAGACAACGAGGAGGTCCGAATCTGATTCGGAAGTCTACGACGCGGGTTTACTCAAGTGAAATCTTCTACGGCTTGTGATGGCTTCGGAGGCAAGGTGCGCTATGGGAGCTGATCCAGTCTGCGGCGAGGTGCGACGCAACATGGCTCGGAAGTGCGCTACGGGAGCTGATCCAGTCTGCGGCGAGGAGCGACGCAACACGGCTCGGAAGACGGCTCAGATCAATGAGCGCAAGACGGTGCGGAACATCTTGCCTGCTCCAAGGCAAGATTCCGGGTGAGTCAATTTTATATGCAATTAGTTTAATCAGTAGTTAGAACTTTCTCGAGTTGGTCGGACCCAACTCGAGTCAGTAGATTTCCTGGCTTAGGGAACTTTTCCTTAGGGCTTTGTTTATTAAATAGTTTAATAAATTATTTCTTCCGCTGTTTTATTTATTTTGTTCGTCCGACTTAGGACGAATAGTAATAAATTAGCTCTAAGGGACCTTGAAAATCCCTACAGTGGTATCGGAGCCAGATCTACTCTGTTCTATACTGCTTTTTAACTGCATGTATTAATTATATGATAATTAGTTTAATGGCACATTCTTGTTTTATTTTGATGTCACAAGAAAGACTTGCTAGGTTAGCCATTAAATGACTCTTAAACTTTATGTGATAAATTTTAACACCATGCTTTATTAATTTTTTAAATTGTTTAAAAAATTACCTAATGGACGATTAGGTTAGCCATTAATTTCCTCAAACCTTATGTGATAATTTTGAGACACTGCTATGAATTTTAAATTGTTTAATTTGCCTATTGGACGATTAGGGTAGCAGCATATACTTTTGAATCCTTATAGATGATAAGGACTTAATAAAAATCGCATAACAAACCCATAAAATTTGAATTTTAGGGATCCACTAGTTGATAAGGATTAACTAGTTGTAATTTAAAAACCATTTAGTTGTTGAACGAACATGGAAATGATGACAACACCTTCAATGGATCATGATGTCGGCCAATGTGCTTGACTAAAGTTTTTGGACCAACCTAGCTAGACTGGGTAACAAGTGGTCCTGGCTTAGTCAATTCCCTGGCCGCGTCCGCTGGACCGCAAGGTGTCGATTCATAACTATGTAAGTCCATCGACTATACCTAAGTCTAATACGATAATAATCTTATTCAAGATAAATCGTAGCCCTCCTTGTTTTAGGAGTTGGCAACTGTAAGAAACGTGTTTCGGTTGTTGAGCACACTCAAGCCGTAACAGGTCAATCTTATAGAAACCGATTTCTTGATTGACATCTTAACTTGACTAAAACCGTTGGCTCATCCCTAGAGCTTCGGCGTAAGTCTAACCTAGAATGTAGTCTTAAGCTCTGACCCAAACCGGCGTGTCGTGCATACACCGAGCAAAGGGGCAAGTCAGGCTTGACACGAAAACAAGGGTCCGACTAGGCTAGCCATTGTGATCCGGTTGAGCACACTCATGATCACAAATGACTAGGGGTAAAAAGAATAGGGAGTCATATTCTGATATGATCGACAAAGAGTTCGTCTACCTACAGCCGAGTCGAACGACTTGTTGAGCTACACTCAAGGTCGGGCGACTCAAGGTTGTTGGATTCCTGCTCCCAATTAATTTTAATCATGTTTTGGAGTAAAACGATCTGTTTATTAATGGGAGAGTATAATTGGTCAAAATCCATTCTAGTTATATTTAAAAATATTTTGAACACATGCTAATTAGGAGTTCTAATCTTTGCAGCATGATGAGTAAGTTTAATAATATCCGAGATAAGAATTTATTAACTGGTTTTAATATTAATGATAGCTGGTTGGAGAAGTCTATAGCAGAAAGGTCAACATTAAGGGAAGTCTATGCCTTAACCTCAAAAATACAAAGTGTAGTTCTTTCAGTTAATTCTACTGCATGGGTGTTAGACACCGGTGCAGGTTCTCACATTTGTAACCAGTTACAAGGATTGAGAATCAGTAGAAAACTTGAAAAGAATGAGATAATTCTCCAAGTCGGAAACGCAGCAAATGTTGATGTTGTAGCCGTAGGAGATCTTAGACACACATTAGCTGGTGGAGCTAACTTGCTTTTGAAGCAATGTTACTATATCCCAAATTTCCTATGCAATATTATATCTGTCTCAGCTTTAGCTAAAGATGGTTATAATTTTACTATCAGCGGAAATGTCATGAACATTGCCCTTGATGGTAAGTTGCTAGGATTTGGGACACTGAGCAATGGAATATACACTTTAAGCAATGAGGTGGTATTAAACGTTAATACTAGAAAACGTAAGGAATCTAGTTTTAATGAAACCTATCTTTGGCATTGTAGACTAGGCCATATCGGAGAGAAGAGACTCAGCAAGTTACATAAAGAGGGGCTCTTGGGCCTCTCGAATTATGAGTCATTCGACACTTGCGAGTCTTGCCTCAAAGGTAAGATGGCCAAAACTCCTTTTGCCAGTCAAGGGGAAAGAGTTATCGAACTCTTGGGTCTAGTACATTCCGATGTATGTGGACCCATGTCTACGTTAGCCAAAGGTGGATTTTCATATTTCGTCACGTTTACTGATGACCACTCAAGATTTGGACATATGTTCTTGATGAAACATAAGTCCGAAACATTTGAGCGATTCAAGGAGTATCGTGCCGAAGTCGAAAAACAGACTGGTAAAAGTATTAAGATTCTTCGATCCGATCGAGGAGGAGAATACTTAAGCCATGAATTCCTCACTTACTTAAAAGAGAATGGGATTCTCTCTCAGATCACTCCTCCTTACACACCTCAACATAATGGTGTTTCAGAAAGGAGAAACCGGACCTTGTTAGACATGGTTCGGTCTATGTTAAGTGAAGCTGAGTTAACCACTTCCCTTTGGGGCTATGCCCTGGAAACTGCTATATACATTCTAAATAAAGTTCCGTCAAGATCTGTGCATTTGACTCCGTATCAGATATGGACAGGGAAGAAACCCAGCCTCAATCACTTGAAGGTATGGGGTTGTCCTGCTTATGTCAAAAGGCAAAATCCAGACAAACTGGAAGACAGATCTATACTGTGTAAATTTATAGGGTACCCAAGACATTCATTAGGTTATGTCTTTTACCATCCAGAACAACAAAAGATTGTTGTCTCTAGACATGCCACCTTTCTTGAAAAGGAATTCCTCGTGAAGGAATCCACTGGCAAGGTAATTGATTTGAATGAATGCTCGGAGGAAGTACCCGCACAGCAACAAGTGTCGGAACCAGTGGGAGAGTCAGAACTTGACATCTCCCAACCAGTGAGTAGGAAGTCAAGTAGGATTCCTCGAGCACCCGAAAGGTACTACGGTTTTCTCGTAGACGGGGGAATCGAGGATAGCATCATAATTGATGATGACCCTATTAACTTCCAGGAAGCCATAAAGAGTATAGACTCTGACAAATGGCTAGATGCAATGAAATCCGAAATAGATTCCATGCACGTAAATAAGGTATGGACCTTAGAAAACGTGCCCAAGGGAAATGTTCCCATAGGCTGCAAATGGATCTTCAAGAAGAAGATTGGAGCAGATGGAAAGGTAGAGACATACAAGGCTAGACTGGTTGCAAAAGGATATCGTCAAATTCTAGGAATAGATTATGACGAAACCTTTTCGCCAGTAGCTATGCACAAGTCTATTCGGATAGTGCTCGCAATTGCTGCCTACTACGACTACGAAATCTGGCAGATGGATGTGAAGACTGCATTCCTAAACGGTAATTTGGAAGAGCAGATTTACATGACTCAGCCAGAAGGCTTCGAAGTCAGTGGGAGCAATAGAAAGGCGTGCAAGCTGCACAGGTCCATTTATGGACTCAAACAAGCATCAAGAAGTTGGAACATCCGTTTCGACAAAACAGTCAAAGAATTTGGTTTTGTCAGAAATGAGGATGACCCATGCATCTATAAAAGAACCAGTAATAAAAATTCTTTAGTCATCCTAGTTCTATACGTAGATGACATTCTGATAATAGGCAACGACATAGAGATGTTAAAGTCTGTTAAAAATTGGCTATCAACAAATTTCTCCATGAAGGACTTGGGAGAAGCATCCTACATACTGGGTGTGAAGATCCATAGAGATAGATCTAAACGGATGCTAGGACTCTCCCAAACCAGGTACATTGAAACCGTGTTAAAACGTTTTAACATGGAAAACAGTAAGGGTGGTTCATTACCAGCCAATCATGGGATAGCCCTCACCAAGAAGATGTCTCCACAAACCGACTTGGAAAGGGCAAAGATGACCAAGGTCCCATATGCTTCTGCTGTGGGATCTATCATGTACTCCATGATTTGTACCAGACCCGATGTCGCTTATGCACTGGGTATAGTAAGCCGATATCAGTCTAACCCGGGAGAAGAGCACTGGAAAGCAGTCAAGACAATTCTTAAGTACTTAAGAAGAACTAAAGACTTGGTCTTGGTCTATGGAAGTGAACACCTGAATGTTGAAGGGTTCACAGATTCAAGCTTTCAAAGTGACATGGATGATAGCAAATCGATCTCAGGATATGTTTTCACTCTCAACGGAGGAGCAGTCAGTTGGAGGAGTTCCAAACAAGTCACCATTGCAGACTCCACAATGGAAGCCGAATACATAGCGGCCAATGATGCAGCAAAGGAAGCAGTCTGGATGAAGAAGTTCATTAACCAGCTCGGGATGGTTCCTGCCGTTGAAAGTCCAATACCGTTGTATTGCGACAACAATGCAGCCATAAGCCTGGTTCAAGAACCCAGATTCCACAAGAAATCCAGACACATTCTTCGCAAGTATCACCTGATTCGGGAGATAGAGCAGAGGAAAGATATAGAACTCCTTAGAGTCTCTTCGGAAGACAACTTAGCAGATCCATTCACGAAGGCACTGGCACGTGATCGTTTAGAAAAACTAGCGTGTAAATATGGTATGAGATACCAAAATAAATAGGCCTGAGTGCAAGTGGGAGATGTAGAGAAATGTATGCCATCGTGGCTATTTATCATAATGAAACATCTTGTTCAATAAATGAAAGTGTTCTTTCTGGTAAAGTATTATCTGAGTTGTTCATTGCTCAGATTATTCCCTTGGATTCAGAGTTAGGTCACACATGTTTCGAAATGTAGATTACGATTATGAGAAATGTCTGACCTCTAATAGCTTGAATCTTAAAAGTGTTCATGGTCATAGATGTGTCGAGATAAGGGATATCAACACATCAGACAGACCATTGCGTCCCTGTCTGGTTGGTCTCATAACCAAGCGACTTGGTGAAGTCAAAAACAGGATGCAGGTGCTCAGTAGAAGCTGAGTTCACTGAACGACCAAAACAGGGAGTTATTAAATGGTTATACATTAACTAAACTATCATTAATAACTCTAAGTGATAATAGGTAAGTTGGTCCTTAGGACTTGAGATCATTGTATGAAGCTATGTGTGGACAGTGTCACTTAGGTCTAAAGATCTAACTTCGAGGCTAGGCCTGATGAAAGATCTTAGGCTGGGTGACACTCGAAACATATGAGCTAAGTAGTGATCAACAGAGGATTCGTCTCTTCCGTTAATGGGAAGTTAGTGTCACAGGTCGGTACGGCTCTCGGTAAAACCTTGGCCAAGGTATGTTGTAACTTATACAACCTGTATGTACCAGAGACCGATGTATACTGACCACTGCTAGCCAATGGGGTTGATAGTATACCATACCCTAGACTAGCCGAGTGACATAGTTATGACGAAGGGACTAAAACTGCGGAAATTATCACAGTCACAGTCAGAGTGATTTCGTCGGCACTTTTGCCTAAACGAACCAATCACGTAATCGATGATCCCGAAACTGGGAAGACACCTACTGCTAGTGGTCACTGTCGTCTTGAGACTTCGAGTCTCGACCTGTAGTAAGGGTCAGGCTGTAGGGTCTCACACCGAGTAACATTCACGTCGTAGTAACAGATAGAATGTATAGAGGATATCATTAGATGCAAAGAGAATACTAAATTCACAAGTTGGTTGTGAAATTGAAGCATTTGGGAATGGAGGAAATTTCGTATGAAATCCAGAGGATCAAACCGTGTAGGAATCGGAGCTCGGATGAGCCCAGAAACGCGAAAAAGGCGCAAGAGGAAGTGGGATAAAACCCACTTGGCAAAACGGGCGGGGCCCGCTGACCCAGCGGGCCCGCCCGCTGGGTGCAGCGGGCACAGCCCGCTGTTGCAGCGGGCCCGCCCGCTGCCCCAGCGGGCGCAGCCCGCTGGTGACAGTGGGCTGAGCCCGCGCGGGCGTGCCCTAGCGGGCGCGCCCAGTAGCCTTAGGCGGGCGCGCCCGCTAAGCTTAGCGGGTCGCCCGCCACTTAAGTTATTTTAGGGTTTATTGTTGAAACCCTTGACGGCTACGAAATTTGGGTTTTTGCTCAACTTTGAGCAATTGTTTGAAGGGTCAAACGAACTCGGATTTAGACGCCGTTTATTCCTACGCGTTCACCATCACTAGCTCTTCGAAATGATAACTTGTATCATCTCTAGAGCTCAACGATGAGTGAGGATTAATTGGTTGAAGGTTAAGGCTTTGTGTAAGCTACTCTAACCCAAATTGAATTAATCCAAATCCTCTTCCTAACATTAGTCCCACATTGCTCATGACAAAAGAAGGGGAGCCGGCCTCCTATATAAATAGGTGGGCACTCCCTTCTTTGTTTCTTGCACCAAGTCTCTGATTAAGGAGCTCACGAATATTTTGAGCAAACTTAATCTAGACTAAATTTATTCTCTTCCTCTATAAATTTTCCTGTCCTCCAACCGAGTCCTAGCAAGACAACGAGGAGGTCCGAATCTGATTCGGAAGTCTACGACGCGGGTTTACTCAAGTGAAATCTTCTACGGCTTGTGATGGCTTCGGAGGCAAGGTGCGCTATGGGAGCTGATCCAGTCTGCGGCGAGGTGCGACGCAACATGGCTCGGAAGTGCGCTACGGGAGCTGATCCAGTCTGCGGCGAGGAGCGACGCAACACGGCTCGGAAGACGGCTCAGATCAATGAGCGCAAGACGGTGCGGAACATCTTGCCTGCTCCAGGGCAAGATTCCGGGTGAGTCAATTTTATATGCAATTAGTTTAATCAGTAGTTAGAACTTTCTCGAGTTGGTCGGACCCAACTCGAGTCAGTAGATTTCCTGGCTTAGGGAACTTTTCCTTAGGGCTTTGTTTATTAAATAGTTTAATAAATTATTTCTTCCGCTGTTTTATTTATTTTGTTCGTCCGACTTAGGACGAATAGTAATAAATTAGCTCTAAGGGACCTTGAAAATCCCTACACTTTTTAGCAACATGATCATCTAAGAAATGGTGTCGGACATCTATGTGTTTCGATCGGGAATGGTGCACCGGATTCTTTGAAAGACAAATAGCACTTTGGTTATCCACCATGATAGGGCTAGTATCACAATGAATACCAAAATCCTTCAATGTGTGTCTCATCCAAAGAACCTGGGCACAAGCGGCACCGGCGGCAATATATTCCGCCTCGGTGGTTGAAAGTGATACCGAATTTTGCTTCTTGAAAAACCAAGAGACAAAAGAATTTCCTAGAAAATGGCAAGTGCCACTAGTAATTTTCCTGTCGGATTTGCATCCCGCATAATCAGCGTCACTATATGAGACTAACGCATATGCGCTAGATTTCGGATAAAGTAATCCAAAATCTAAAGTGTAACTTAGATAGCGAAAAATACGCTTTACCGCTACTAAGTGAGACTCCTTAGGTTGAGACTGATAACGAGCACATATACATACGGCAAACATAATATCGGGCCTACTCGCGGTAAGATAAAGCAAACTACCTATCATACCTCGATATAGACGAATGTCTACATCCTTACCGCCCGTATCCTTGTCAAGATGCGTAGTCGTGCTCATTGGAGTCTTTTTCCCGGAGGCATTCTCCATTCCAAATCGCTTTAGCAACTCCACCGTGTACTTCGTTTGGTGGATGAAGATTGCATCGTTCAATTGGCGAATTTGGAGACCTAAGAAATATTTGAGTTCGCCCATGTGGCTCATCTCAAATTGTTCCTTCATCACATTAGAAAACTCTTCGCAAAGAGCGAAGTTAGTAGCACCGAAAATGATATCATCAACATAAATTTGAACTAATAAAATATCATTATTCGCATGCTTAATAAAAAGTGTTGAATCGGCTTCGCCCATTTTAAAATTCAAATCCAAAAGAAAATTCTTTAGGCGATCATACCAAGCTCGAGGAGCTTGTCTCAAACCATAAAGAGCTTTCTTTAGTTTAAAAACGTGATTTGGAAATTTTTCATTTATGAAGCCCGGAGGTTGAGAAACGTAAACTTCCTCAACGACATCTCCGTTTAAAAATGCACTTTTAACATCCATTTGAAATAATTTAAAATTCTTATGGCATGCAAAAGATAAAAGTAATCTAATTGATTCTAATCTAGCTACCGGAGCGAAAGATTCTTCGAAATCGATACCTTCCTCTTAACGATAGCCTTGAGCTACTAACCGAGCTTTGTTCCGGACGACGACTTGGTTTTCGTCGGTTTTGTTCTTGAAGATCCACTTTGTCCCTATGACGGTGTGGTTCTTCGATGTCAATGGAACAAGCTCCCAAACTTCATTCCTCTCGAATTGAATGAGCTCCTCCTCCATGGCTAAGATCCAAGCGCTATCTTCACATGCTTCATTAATATTCTTTGGCTCTATCGATGAGGCAAAGGCACAATTTGCGAAGTGGTGAACTTGCGATCTCGTCTTGACACTATCATAGATATTGCCAATGACTTGCTCATGGGGATGGTCACGAACCGAATGAAGCCGTTTGGGAATACCTTGATCACTAGGAACATTCTCAACAACTTCATTAGTTGGGTTAGTCTCAATAGAATCAATAGAATCATTAGACTTAGAATTATCAAACGAATCACATAAAACATCCATAAAATCATTATCATTTGAAATTCTAGTTGGAACAAATCCTTCATTAAATGAGACATGAAGCGATTCCTCGATCGTTGAGGTTCGTTTGTTGAATATCCGGTAGGCTTTGCTACGCGTAGAATATCCAACAAAAATCCCCTCATCGGATCTTGGATCGAATTTGTCCAAACTACCATATGTGTTCTTAATAAAACATTTCGAACCAAAAACACGAAAATGTTTAACTTGAGGCAACCTACCAAACAACAATTCATAACAAGTTTGTTTAGTGCCGGGCCTCAAAAGTATTCTATTAAACACATAGCAAGCGGTGTGTACCGCTTCCGCCCAAAATTGATGGCCAAGTTGGCTATCATCAAGCATAGTGCGAGCACACTCCACTAGCGTCCTATTCTTTCTCTCAACTACACCATTTTGAGGAGGTGCACGAGGGAAAGAGAAGGTGTGAGTAATACCAACTTCATCACAAAATGTCTCAAAAGACTCATTCTCAAATTCACCTCCATGATCACTACGAATAGTGACAATGGTGGTTCCTAAGAGATTTTGTACTTTCTTAACAAAAATTGTGAAGTTTTCAAAAGCTTCATTTTTATTACACAATGAAAATACCCAAGTAAATCTTGAATAGTCATCTACGATGACAAGTCCATACCTTGCATTTCCTAAGAAAGCTACTCTAGTTGGCCCAAATAAATCTAGATGTAATAGCTCTAGTGGCCGTTTAGTAGAGATGCTTTTCTTAGGTTTAAATGAAGATTTAGGAAGCTTGCCGCGTTGACAACAATCACAAAAACTTTTCTTTTCAAAAACAAGCTTCGGAAAACCTTTAATGGAATTCAATTTTGAAAGCTTATATAGTGTTCCAAAGTTCACATGTCCAAAGCGTCGATGCCATAAGTGTTGTTCACTTGTGTTGGCAACGAGACATTGTTCATATGACTTATGAAGATCCAAAATATAAATGTCTTTACGACGAGTTCCGGAAAATAATAATTTTTCATTATCCTTTCTTAAAATATGACACAATCCTTTCGCAAAGCTAACTTTGTAACCTTTGTCACAGAGTTGACTTATTGAAATAAGATTATGATTTAAACCACTAACAAGATAAACATCACTAATTAGGGGTTTAGAGGGGTTACCGACTTTACCAACACCTATGATGGTTCCGCTCTCGTTGCCTCCAAATACGACGCGGTTTCCATTCGCAATGGGAACCACTCCGGAGAGCAATCGAGCGTCACCCGTCATGTGTTTTGAACACCCGCTATCGAGTATCCAATTCCCTTTGGAGCTAAATTTAAATTTGTTGCTCCTTCCCTTTTTCTTTTCCTTGAGTACCTAAAGATAGACACTTTCATATCATGGTACCCAAGGTCATTGGGTCCAAGGGATTAGACCTTTGGAAGCCAAGTCCAAGTGGACTTAGACTTCCCCACATAATTCTTACTATGCACAACATCCGAAAAATAAGCATTCATGTACATTTGTTTTTCGTCCATGCTTGTGTCCTTTGGGCTCCAAATAGTGAATATTTTGGGAGCCATCATCCTATTGGGTGTATGCATGCGACGTTGATTTCTACGTGATGCATGTTGTGGATAGGCATACGGGACATGATGGAATGGTGCACGACGAGAATTATTCATATGATGCGGTGGGTGAACATATGCATGTGTGGGAACACGTGCGTGAGGGTGTCTCACATGGTGTGCACGTGCCCGAGAATGTGTTGCATAAAAATCATCATATGTGTGAGATGGTGGAGTAGGACGTGTGTTCCTACGTGGCATGGTATTTGTGTACATATAAGCATGGCCCTTCTTTGGAGGTCCACCCATAGTGGGTTTCTTTCCGAAAGAGGGTGTGGACGAGGTGGAAGCACCATTGGTAGATGAACTACCAATAGAGTGTTTGCTACCACTCGTAGAGTCACCGGAAGTTGGCCTAACAAAGGTAGTGGCCGCTTTAGATGGACATCCCATCGTATACCCCAAACCAATGTGGTGATTGGCCGGAAGTAAGTCACTTAGGATTTTATCCAAATGATCCTTACCTTTATTGAATCTATTGATTCGGCCTAATGTGTTCTCATAATTCTCTTTGAGAGAACGCATTGAAGTATCTAAAGTGGATACTTGCGATGTGAGCACATAAACACGAGATTTAAGATTCTCGTTCTCAATACTCAAAGTTGAGTTTTGAGAAGTTAAATCCGCTATCTTATGTTCTTCCGCATCCTCAATGCTAACATGTTCGAGTTTAGATTTGAGATTCACAATCTCATTTCTTAACTCTTCAACAACGGTGTCGTTGTTGGTGATGATATTCTTAGGCGATGTTTGAATGCTAGCTAGGTCATCTTTTACCTTAGTATATCTATTTACTAACTTAGTGTATTTTGACCAAAGTTGAGAGTTAGCATTTCTAAGATCATCCATCGTTACCTCATCGCTTTCGTCATTACTATCATCGGAAAAGGAGGATCCTTGATCGTTCTCCTCTCTTGCCATGAAGCACATATGTGCTTGCTCCACTTTCTCATCATCCGACTCTCCGCTTGAGGAATCCTCGGAGTCGGTGAATGTTGCTCCGACAAGTCCTTTCTTGTACCCCTTTTTGTATTTCTTGGACTTATCGAATTTTGGCGCCTTCCACTTCTCCTTTTGTTTGTTGAGAGGACACTCCGCTTTCATGTGTCCTGGCTTATTGCACTTGAAACACAAAGGAGAGGAAGAGGCGTTAGAAGAACCAAATTTACCTTTGGTCTTGAAGTTACCTTTCCGGAAGAAACGGTTGAACTTCTTGGCCATGAGTGCCATGGACTCCAAGTCCAACTCGTTTTCCGAGTCTTCATCATCGGAAGATGTGGATGAAGCCGCCTTAAATGCAATCGCCTTTTTCTTAGGCGCATCTAGGTTCAAATATGATTTCATCTTTTCTTGTAGCTTCACCTTGCTATCTTTGCGTACCTCGTATGACATCAAAGTACCCATTAGTTGAACTACGGTATATTTGTTCATGTCATTACCTTCCTCGATGGCGAAGGTACGTTTTTCCCAAGAAGAGGGAAGTCCTTCAATAAGCTTTAAGCACTTCTCCTTTTGAGTGTAGATCTTGCCGAGGGCCTCTAACTCGTTTATTATGTCAACAAAGCGAGCGTAATATTCTTTCATCTTCTCGCCCTGTTGCATATGAAACATTTCGTAATCTTTGGTTACGACTACGAGTTTAGAGTCTCTTACCCGACTCGTCCCTTCATGTAGTATGAGGAGAGAGTTCCAAATTTGATATGCACTCTTACATGTGCATATCTTATTGAAGTCCTCGGGCTCCAATGCGCATTGCAAGGCGTTCATTGCCTTGTCATTGCTTACCTCCGCGGCGACCTCCGCGGTAGTCCATTTCTCAAAATCTTCTTCTTCGGGCTCGATGTACTCCTTCATTGTAGTCCTCCATAAAGATGCACTTCGGTGGAAGGTTTCCATCCGACATTTCCAGTACCCGTAATTGGTACCGTTGAAGAATGGAGGCCTTGTAGAGGAATGTCCTTCCATCACCGATGACGCTCCTTCACGGTTCCTGAAGGTGTCATAGTTGGAAGGTGGAGGCACGGTCTTGTTATCGTTGGCAGACATAGCTGTGTATCTGGCTCCGATACCAAATGTAATGCCCTACCAGCTACTGCACAAGTACTAGAGGGGGGGGTGAATAGTACTTTAAAATAATAAGGAGTATAATTCCAAATTAAATTGCAATCAACTACCAAATCAATTTGCGGAAGCTTAAATTGAATGACGACAACGAAATTAACAATGCTAACAAACGATGTTAATGGGTTCGGATCCACCCAAGTCTCCCCGACTTGTTCCCGGTGATCCTACGTCCCAACCACCCGGATCCCCTCCGGATACTTGAGTTAGAAACCCTAACTCAAGATTTCCACTATGAATATCTTGTGAAAAACCTTCACAAGATCAAATCATACATGCAATGGCACAGTGAATCCCACAACCCGGGATCACAAACTTCTCTCACAACCGAGAGAGCCAATAAGCAATATAAAAGAGTTTAGATGAAATAAATACTCTTACCACAAAATCCTATACCTTGAGTTTTTCTTACCCAATAGGTGGAATGAAGGATTTGAGGAAGATGAAGTTACCAAACCCTAGCACCAAGGAAATGAGCAGCAAAGGGTGCCTAGGGATGATTTGGAAACTTGAATCAAGCAATAGCTTGAAGAGCTCACCAAGAACAAGCTTCTCTCTAGATCTAGAAATGAGAGAGAATGGGTTTCTTGTGAGGAAGAGAGCTTTAGATTTGAGGGAGAATAGCTATCTCTTTTGATCTCAATGAATCTCTGAATAGAAGCTCTTACCTAGATAGAAATGACCTAGGTTCGTATTTATAGGAACCCAAAAACACAAGTTAGGTCATTCTCCAACGGAAAGAAATCTGGGAGAATTAGTCGGTCAAAGAACACTCACTGACCGACTAGTTCATCAACTAGTCGGTCAGCCAAACAACGTGGACCGACTAAGAGTAGATCTGAGAAGAAAGAGAATTTCAGACCTAGAAATCTAGTCGGTCCAAGAACACTGTCTGACCGACTAGTTTCACAACTAGTCGGTCATCCAATGAACGTAGACCGACTAAGAGGCAAAACAACTTAGTCTGAAGGCAAGTTGACTTAGTCGGTCCAAGAACAAAAGTTGACCGACTAGATTGTCAACTAGTCGGTCATCAAACGTTCTTAGACCGACTAACGGTAAACAGTAGCTTAGGAGAATTTTAGAGTGAACAGTAAGTCTCAACTAGTCGGTCAAAGAAGCATCACTGACCGACTAGTTCACAAACTAGTCGGTCGATGAGTCAACGTAGACCGACTAACTGTAAACAGTAAAGTCCAAGAAATTAAGGAATCAAACTAGTCGGTCCAAGAACAGTTGCCGACCGACTAGATCACCATCTAGTCGGTCAGTACTTGTTCTTGTACCAACTAACATGCACAACAAAGTCCGAATCGAAGCGCGACGCTTCGAGGAAGTTAGAATGAACTTGTGCAAGGATCCTAGAGCTACGAAATGAGCGTAATGAAGATAGAAACGTAAGATATACTCAAGGCTTAACATTCTATCAATCGAAACTAAAAGACTATAAATAAAACCTTAATAAACGGTCTTTGAGAGCTTCGATTGAATCTTCATAACTTCCAAAGCGTTGCAGGAGCTTCAACGAAGCTTTAGGCTTGAATACGAGCTTTTGGAAGTGTTGAGATGTCGCTTTGAATATTCTCGTGAAATTGGCGACGATCTCCAATACTGCGCTCACAAATTGTTAGTTCATGAATTATTTATGTTTGCTCATCATCCAAAACCAAATCCGGGGAGTCCAATATTCAACAACTTGTACTCTTTTCCCTTAGCCACTGGTTTTTCCCACTGGGTTTCCATAGCAAAAGGTTTTAACGAGGCAAGAACTCTTAACTTAGGATCCAGAAGTATCCATACCCACATGGTCAGATAAGATCTATAAACCCTGAAGCGCTTATGTATGGCTTACAACAATGGATGGATAAGGGGAAGTGTTATAAGCGGGCTTTTGTAGGCCCATTAGTGTATTGGGTATCCACCCATTATATAACCATACTTCTATAAATACAGGGCTACGGGTTCCGTAGCCGCCAAGCTTACAACATAAATTTCATTGTTTTCATTCTTCAATTCTTCTTCTTTTTCTCTTGAAAGTTAGAATTTGGTAACCAATGAAACTAAATCTTGGAATTGAAAATTTTGTGGAATGGGATTAAATACCGTAGCATTAGATTGGTAGACTAGATGAAGATAGTGCAAACAAGATTAATCATTTATTTTAGTTGGTTAAAATAAATATTGATTGATTAGGTATTTTAAACAATATCAAAAATGTATATCATTTAAGGAGACGACAACCCAACTCAACTCGTCTATATTGGTGTTAGCAAGTAACCATTGTTTGAAATTTAAGACCTACGTAGACATACAAGATGGATAATGAGTTCTCAATGTTTTCTTCTCTTAGTTGTGATATACCACTTGAAATCTTAGACTTGGAATTTTTAAATTAATAAAAAAAGGCATAAAATACTTATAATAGCAAAAAACTCCATTTGAAAAACCCAAAACATAAAATGCTTATAATGCAAAGTTTTTTTAACTAGTTATGTACTCAATCAAAATATTCCTACCAAGAAAATTTTTTAACCACAGTTACTAAAACTTAGTTCAACCGAGATAATTTAGTTCACCCAAAAATTTTAGTTCACCACAAAAATTAGTTCACTCTAGATTTAGATCCCAGCAAAATTTAAAATTTCAGTTCACTTCAAAATTTAGTTCACTCTAGATTTAGTTTCCACAAAAAAATTAAATTTAAATTTAAATTTTTTTACCAAAAAAATTTTAGTTTTTCCCGAAATTTAAGTTTCATTCGGATTTTGTAAACCAACATTTAAAATTTTAGTTTCCCTGACATTTAGTTCCACCAAAATTTTAGGATTTCCTCCAAAATTTTTCATAAACTCTCATACTGACCATCGATTCTTAAGTTTAAATCTTAATTGTCTATTCCTTAAGTTTAAATCTTACTCTCTATTCCTTAAGTTTAAATCTTAACTGTATGTCTAAACACCTCGTAGACGCCTCTTTGCTGTAGTCAGTAAACACATTCAAAAACATATCTTAAAAAACATCTCTCATTTGTATAATAAACTAGTCATACTGTTCATTTAAGATTTCCCCCCACGAAATCTTTGTTTCCCAAAAAATTATTTCCACATCCAAAATTTAGAAGAACAACAAATTAACGTAAAAATATTTAGCGGCACGTGTGCCTTAGGCGCGGAACAACAAATACGACACAGGCGCCTTCGGCGTGGAACAACAAATTCGGCGCGGGCGCCTTCGGCGCGGAACAACGCGTGAGCTCCTTCGGTGCGGAACAACAAATTCGGCGCAGAACAACGTGCGAGCCCATTCGGCACGGATGCATTCGACGCAGAACAACAAAATACCGTAAAAAAATTGCGCCGGCGCCGTTTGTTGGCGCGGAACAATGTGCGAGCGCATTCGGCACGGAACAACAAATTCCGCGCGGACGTCTTCGACGTGAAACAACAAATTAGCAAAAAAATTTAGCGGATGTAGAGCAACAAATTAGCGTAAAAAAATTTAGCAGGCGCCTTCGGCACGTGCGCAACAAATTAGCGTAAAAAAATCAGCGCGGGCGCCTTCGACGCAGAACAACATACCTCATGGTATTTTTCGGTGATGGTATTAACTTAAATTTTTTAACGCGTGTTTGTTGTTCCGCTATTTTTTTTACGCTAATTTTTTTAATTTTTTAAATTTTGTTTAATTTAATGGATAATGTTTCTCTAGATATTTTCCAAGACACTTTTAATTTCAAAACTTTGGTTGCCAAGACACTTTCCCTCCAAAATTTAATCTCCACATTCTTTCCCAATACATTTTTAATTTCAAAGTTTTGGTTTCCAAGACACCCCCCCTAAATTGAAGTTTTCCCACTAAATTTTTTTACAAAATCCAATCTCAACCATTGATTTCCCAAGGTCAAATCTCAGCCACTCTTCATCGTATCCTAGTCAGCCCTAAAATTCAAAAAAGATTGTCAAATATATAATAGATTACATCCAAATCGTACACTCAAATACATATCTCAAAACACATCACTGACATATCTCAAAACACATCTCTCATTTTGTATAATAAATCGCTCATTTTGTATAATAAATCTCAGAACACATCTCTAACATATCTCAAAACACATCTCTCATTTTGTATAATAAATTACATCCAACGTACACTTGGTGCAAGTAAAAAAATACCAGTATACTACTACATTGGTACACAATTCAGTTAAAAAATTAAAAAAAAACAGAGATTTTCTTTTGGTTAAAAAAAAAAGGATATGTTTACGCGTGTTTTTTCCACCCGTAAATCGATAGTATGGAGGCCCGGAGGGTACGAGGTCAACGCGGTCAAAAGGGGACACGCGGGACCTCTGCGTTTGCCGTAGCAGCCACGTGGGACGGAGATGACCCTTGAGGTCGGTCGTGGGCACGTTCGCTTGGGCAGGAAGGCGCGGTTACGTTCTTCAGTGCGCCGAGGGGTAGCCTCGGCGGGACGGCAACCTCCGGGATCGGTTGAAGGCGGGGTCGCTCGGTGGGGGATGCGCGGACCCTCGCGTCGGCTTGTCGAGGGGTGGCCTCAGCAGAGCGACGACCCGGTGATGGAGACGAACGGACTCGGAGATGAAGGCGCTCGGCTCCTGCTGGAAAGACGCGGAGGGGAAGCCTCGGCGTCGCTGGATCTCCTGAACCTGAATAGACGAGAGAGCTCGTCAGGGGGGTCGGACATTGGTTCCGACCGAATCCCCTCCGATGCCAAAGTCAGATCGGGTCTGATAGATGCTCGACGGGATCGGACTTGGTTCACGAAGAGACCAAGCCCCGATCCTTGGACCGAGTTTTGGAGGAGAAATATTCAAGGTGGAAGAAGGTGTAAGAGTGTTTAGTATGTGATACCATTGCTGTAGATCACTCTCCCCACTGGTGATGTCGCCCCCCTCTTCATATAAGGGAGTCCGCCAGCAATGGGCCATGATGAGGGCGTGCTCATGGAGAATGTTGACCCCAATAATCGCCACGTTTTATGGAGAGATGAATGCCATGAAGGCGGGCCATGATTGGTGAGTTTATTGCCATGAAGGCGGTTGTCCTGTTTGGCGAGCCATGATGGCTGGAGTGATGGCCACTTAAGTCGGGCCATTATTGGCGAGAGTGATGGCACTTGGCGGTTGCCATATTTGGCAAATGCTTCCTTGATTTGGGCCCCGATTTCCTCCACTATGGAAGTGGGCAGTCTCTAGGGCCTTTGTCTCGGGTGGAGAAGCGCGGCCCGCCCGTAATATCCTTGGGCCGGGGTCCCAAGGCCGTAGTAGACTTGGCTCTTCCGAGCCCGATCAGAATAGTCGTAACAGGATAGTTTACTGATACCATAAACTATAAACTTAGATTTTTTTAATAAAAAAATAGCATAACATGTGTAAAAACACTGTTCAGTATGTAAACAGCATATCAAGAGAGGAAGTGTGCCGCCTATCATTTAAACAGAGTCCAAAGGGACAAGGCAGGCCAATCCAGCCAACAGAGCTGATTGGAATGCAACAGAGGCAGGAAGGCAACCCTTGTCTTTCCTAAAGAACAGTGCTTGGTAGATTGGCATGCTGCCCATCACCAACACCCCACACAACACAAACTGAAGGGCCATTTCTTCACATAGCCCCCTACCCCCATCTCTCCCCACCACCACCCTAATGACACCTCCCACAAAGCAAATCAGGTTGAGCATCGCGAGCGAAGCCAAAACGACGAACATGGGAGAATGTGACCCGGACTCCATGATGCCCTTCTCGTACCGTTCCAAGGCTTCGTCTTCGGCGACCTTGGCCGTGATGGCAAACCCAGTGTCGCCGATGCCCAACTGTTGGCGGATGGTGTCGATGAAACTGAAGAAGTATGAGCATGTCCTCCTCATCATTCGCATCTTGTGCATGTTCCACCAGCTTGTGATGGTCTCTCCACACCAGAGGCATTCGCCTAGGCTATATGCTTGTGTGGCAACAATAACATAAGCGAAAGGCAGGAACCATGAGCTTGAAACCTGCCGACACAACATGCACATTTGTCACCTTCATGAGTGCATAAGCCCCAACGTAAATCATGCAGGAAGACTGAGTCAAACTTAATGGTTTTCTTCGTATGTCTAATACGAATACATACTTAAAATTTGTATTAGACATATCCCATGCGGGCCATTGGTATATAAAAATTACTGTCAACTAATCACTTGATGTAGCTAGCTAGCTAGTACTTTTGAACAATGAATCATGGAAAAAATATATCCATAGATATGCCAGCTGAGGTGGAGCAATTTTAGGATGGGTGATTTCTTGGAAAGTTCTAGCTCCATACCGTTACAAATGTCATCCGAGTTAAGATTAAACGGAGTGCAAAACTAAGTCGCTTATGGAAAGAAGTCCAAAGCAGACTAAAGGCCATGAGGGCCAGCTCTAGAATCCCGCAATGGCTTGGAGAAGTTATTACAATAACTAGGATGCCATATCCTAAACTGGGAGAATTTATAAAAACCCATGTTTCGAGGGAATCGTTCCATATTGGAAGTGTGCTAAGAGGATCGCTTGCATATTAAACATCCTATGAACTCCATCATAATTAGCATTTTTGGGTGAGTAATCGGGGAAAACTTTATCGTGGAAGAAACTTCAAGATGGGGATTGCTTGGAAAGTTCTCATCATGGACGTTACTCTTCGTTATTGACTTCCTTCTCTACTTGTGATCCTATGATGAATCCCTTTTCTTACGGGAAAAATTTTAGAATTGTCTATTTGGTTGGTTGTTGATACACTTGCACTTTGTAGATGGTGCAATGGTAAGTTATTAAATTTTGTTTGCCAAGTAGTGCAGCAACAACTCCAATCCACTCCTTGACTGGTTGTAATCTTTGTTGTTATGTTAAAGTGTTCAGTGAAGAGCATATCACAAACATATGACTAGTAGTTTAGAGGTTGTAAGTGGTATTGCAATCAACTTGACCTGGGCACTGCTTGAAACTTCTTGGCTACAACTTGCAACAGCACTTGTAAGTTGCAATTTCAATTACAACCAACCAATCATCATAGCCATTGTTGTAGCTGCATCGCTTAAAAGCAACCAATTGTCAATGTTATGTTATCTGGTCAGTATCAAAAAGATCGAACAACTGTTTTCTCTATTACGAGAAAGACATCTTGCCAACTAAGCATCGTTCATGTAGCATGACACTGATACGATTTGGATCGTATCAAGGGAAAATCAGCGAAGAAAAGGAATAAAAATTGGAAAAGATGAGATTTTTATTGGATTTTTTAGAGAAAAGACAAGATCGAATAGCAAGATAAATTGAGTCCTTTCGAGAGGAACTCGCTCTCCTAACTTTGATGAACGGATCAAAGCCTAAAACCCTCACAAATGACACTTAGAATGTTCTTCACACAATAAGCATGCCTCTCATGACGGCTAACCCTAGATATAAATAGAAAAACCTAGGAACAAAATAACATAACAAAAGACTAATCTGCCCTTCGACGCCTCCGATAGTAAGTGACCCATCCGCCTTGGGGCCCGCCTGGACCCGTGACTGCCTCGGAGGGTGCGGCCGTATCAATACCCGCCCCTAAAAGAGCCACCTTGTCCTCAAGGTGGAAATCAGGGTACTGCTCCTGTATCGCCTCATACAGCTCCCATGTCGCATCGCACTCCGGTAGCCCCTGCCAGTAAATGAGGACCTCCCGACGTCGCCCAGGTCCTCTCCGTACCGCCCGGACATCGACTGGCTCGAGCATCACTTCCATATCATCTGTGAGCGTAGGAGGGAGTGTGGATGATGTAGTATGCTCGCCAATCGCTCGACGCAACTGGGAAACATGAAACACCGGATGTATCGCTGTCCCTGGTGGCAGCTTCAACCTGTAGGCAACCTCTCCAATCCGAGTCTCCACCTCAAAAGGCCCATAGTAACGGGCCGCAAGCTTCTCGTTCCTCCTGTGAGCCAAAGACTTCTGCCTGTAAGGTCGAAGCTTCAGGTAGACCCTGTCCCCCACCTGAAAAGTCACATCTCGCCGATGACCGTCCGCCTTGGCCTTCATCACCTGCTGTGCTCGTGTCAGGTGCCTCCGCAGCTCCTCCAACATCCTATCCCTCTCCTCCATCTGCTCCTCCACCTGTGAAACCGGTGTCGCCCGGTGCCCATAGTAAACCAAGGAAGGGGGTCTCGCCCGTACAATATCCGGAAAGGTGTCGTCCCTGCCGCCGAGTGGAAGGAAGTATTGTACCAATACTCCGCCCACGCCAGCCACCTAGTCCACTGTCGGGGTGTCTCCGAAGAAAAACATCTGAGGTAGGTCTCGACACTCCTGTTGACCACCTCGGTCTGACCGTCCGTCTGCGGGTGGTAGGCGGTGCTCCGCTTCAGCACTGTCCCCTGCACTCGAAACAACTCCTCCCAGAAGTGACTAGTGAAAACCTTGTCCCGGTCGGACACTATAGATTGCGGAAACCCGTGCAGCCGCACCACCTCTCGCACAAAAACCGCCGCCACCGAAACCGCTGTGTAAGGATGCTTTAAGGGAATGAAGTGAGCATACTTACTCAGCCGGTCAACCACAACCAAGATCACGGTGAACCCCTCCGAACGCGGCAAGCCGTCTATGAAGTCCATGGATACCTCCACCCACACCTGCTCAGGCAATGCCAAAGGCTGTAGCAGTCCTGCCGGGGCCATCGCCATGTACTTGTGACGTTGGCAGACGTCACAAGCCGCCACCAATCGCGCGATGTCCTTCCGCATGCCCGTCCAGTATACCTCCCGAGCCATCCGCATATACGTCTGCTGCACGCCCGAATGACCTCCGATCGCCAACCCATGGAACTCCTGGAAAAGAGTCTGAATCGATGCAGACCCCCGCGGAATCACCAACCTCCCCTGGTAGAGTAACCTTCCCCCTTCTACCGTGTAACCTGGCACCCCGTCACCTCCACCATGTAAACTCTCCCTGATCCGCTGCAGCTCTGGATCTGCCTCCGCCTCTTGCGACAGCTGGTCCAAACCTCTCCACTCTGGTATCGACATCGCCTGCAGCTGGCTCCCCTCATCTCGCCGAGACAATGCATCTGCCGCCTTATTTTCCAGCCCCGGTCTGTACTCAATATCGAACCGAAATCCTACCAGCTTCGACAGTAACTTCTGGAGCTCCTCTGCCACCAACCTCTGCTCTAACAGATACTTCAAAGCCCGCTGATCTGTTCGCACCACAAAAGTCCGTCCCAACAGATATGGCCGCCATTTCTGAATAGAAAAGACTATAGCCATCAACTCTCGCTCGTACACTGACTTCAGCCTCTCCCTCGTAGTCAACACCTGGCTGAAGTATGCAATCGGCCGCCCTTCCTGCATCAGCACCGCCCCAAGACCATACCCCGAAGCATCCGTCTCTACTACAAATGGCTGGCTGAAGTCTGGCAGAGCTAGGACCGGCGCCGTCGACATCGCCGTCTTCAAGGCTTCGAAAGCCTTAGTCGCCTCCTCTCCCCACCGAAAACTGTCCTTCAGTTGCTCCGTCAGAGGCCAGGCAATGGTGCTGTATTCCTTCACAAACTTGCGGTAATACCCTGTCAATTCCAAAAAACCCCGCAAGGCCCGCATTGTCTGTGGTAGAGGCCATTCTAACATTGCCACAATCTTCGCCCGATCTGCCGCCACCCCTGCGCCTGAGACAATGTGCCCCAAGTACTCGATCTGACTCCTCCCGAACGAGCACTTCTTCCGATTGGCGAATAACTGGTGCCCCTGCAACTCCCTGAAAACCACCTCCAGATGCCCCGTGTGCTCCTCCAATGTGCGGCTATAGACCAAAATGTCGTCAAAAACACAAGGATGAACCGCCGCAGGTAAGGACGGAACACCTTGTTCATCAAGGCCTGAAAAGTAGACGGGGCGTTTGTCAATCCAAACGGCATCACCAGGAACTCGTAGTGGCCCTCGTGTGTACGGAACGCCGTCTTCGGAATGTCCTCTGCTCGCATCCGGATCTGATGATACCCGGACTTGAGATCCACCTTCGAAAACACCCTCGCCCCATGCAGTTCGTCGAGCAACTCATCTATCACCGGAATAGGAAACTTGTCGGACAAAGTCTCCTTATTCAGGGCTCGGTAGTCCACACAAAACCGCCAGCTCCCGTCCTTCTTCACTAACAAAACTGGGCTCGAGAAGGGGCTGACGCTGGGCTGGATCACTCCTGCTAGCAGCATCTCTCTGACCTGCCGCTCGATCTCATCCTTCTGCACGTGGGGATACCGGTAAGGCCGAACACTGACGGGGGGGTGCGCCATCCCTCAGTACGATCGCATGCTCGTGGTCCCGGGGTGGAGGTAACCTCTGTGGCATCTCGAACACCTCTGCGAACTGCTCCAACACCGACTGCACCTCTGGTGGCCCTTCCTCGGGCTCGGGCTCCGCCTCTGTGGTCATCCCCCGAAACTCCACCAAGTACCCCTGCCCCGCCCGTCGAATAGCTCGAGTCATGGCACTGAACGCTACCATGGCATAGCACAAGCTCGGGTCTCCCTGGAGCACCACCGTCCGCTCGCCATCCTTGAACTCCATTCTCAACCGTTTCCAGTTGGTCATCGTGGTCCCCAATGTCTTCAACCACTGGACTCCTAGGATGAAGTCGACCTTCCCCAACTCGAACGGTAAAAAGTATTGCACGATCTGTACCCCCTGAATGACTAAGCAGAGTCCTCGACATAGCCCCGTACTCTCCTCGCACCGTCCATCCCCCAGCTGTACGGTGAACCTCCCACCTGACATCTGCAACCCCAGCAGCTCCACCACTCGCAGGGACACAAAATTGTGGGTGGCCCCACTGTCAATCAAGACCGTAACTGCTGTCTCCCCGACCTGTCCCACCAACTTCATGGTGGAGTTCTGCGTGAACCCCATCACGGAGTTGAGTGACACCTGCGCTCGCTCCAGCTCCACCGTCTGCTCTACTGAGACGACCTCCTCTTCGGCTTCCTCTGGATCGATGTATTCCTCCTCGTCCGGCTCGATAGTGATCTGCAGCAACCAGCTCGCGCACCGATGGCCCGGGGTGAACTTCTCGTCGCAACGGAAGCACAACCCTCTGGCCCTCCTGTCCCGCATCTCGGCCTCGGTCATCCTCCGCCCTTGTCCCGCAGGACGTGCTGCTCCTGTCTTCTCCCCCGCTCCGGCTGAGGCGGCCGGCGGTAGTCTCGGGGCGGCGGCTGTAGATGGGACCCTCTGCTGTGGCGCCCCCACGTCCCTCTGATCCTCCGCTCCTCCGCCTGCTTCTCCTCCGCCCTCAACGCCAGACGAATCACATGCTCTAGGTCCCTGGGACTTTGCATCCATAGCTCGGCTCGTATCGAGGGCTTCAGCCCTCGCATAAATGCCCCAAGAATACGTCTTCCGACACTCCCTTCACCCTGCCTGTCAACACCTCGAACTTCCCCAGGAAGTCCAACACCGTCCCCTCCTGCCGTAGTCCAAGCAACTGCTCGTAGAAATTCACCCCCGGTTTGGCCTGGAAACGGTCAAGTAGGAAAGCTGACAACTCCTCCCAAGTCCGAAAAGGGGCTCGGGACATCCTCCAACGATACCAGCTCAGCGCCTGTCCCTTCAGATAGCAAATGATGTTCTCCAATACCTCCCTCTTTGAGATCCGCATCACCTAGAAATACCGCTCCGCTCGCACTATCCACCCGTCGGGGTCTGTCCCCTCAAAAATGGGCATCTTCAACTTCTCCATCCTCCTGTCTGGGTACATGGTCGGGTGTCCTCCCTGAGCTCCATGGCCTCCATACTCGGTCCTGTCTTTGCCGTAGGCCTCTTCGGGAAATCCTCGCGGGCCCCCAAAATTTTCCGCATACTCCTCCATAGGCCACCTCTGACGCTCCTCCTCTGTAGCCCCAAAAATCCCGCGGTAGCCTCGTGCGGGGCCCTGATCGGTGCTCGGGGGGCCGAAAATCTGACCCGGGGGGTTTACTGGGCCCCCCGGGCCCCAAAATCACCTGCCGGGACCCAGCCGGCCCCAGGAAAGGCTGCGAAGCCTCCCTGGGAGCCGGCGGGGCCCTGGTTGGGCCCTGGCGGGCCGTGCAACCCCTCCAGGGCCTCGCGCAAGCCCGCTAGGTCCTCCCAGGCCCCCGCGCGGGCTCGGGTGTGGGCCGTGAGGCCTCCCGAGCCCTCGCGGGGCCCTGGCGGCCCGCGGGGGGGGGGGGGGGGGGGGGGGAGGGTTCCCCCAGCCGCCGCTTCCCATGCCCTCCGGGAAGCCTTCCTCTTGCACGCCGCGTCCCCTCGTCTCCGCAAGGAACCCTAGGGGATCTCCTTCGCGCCGCCGCCGCTCCCTTTGCACTTCCTCCACCCACGACTCCTCCCGGAACCCTAGATCTTCCTTCTCCTTTGTGATTTTGGTTCCCGGAGGTGCCCCGGAGGTGTTCGCCATCAACTTCGGATCGTCCGCCTTAGCATGATGATTCTCCGCTTCGGATTCTTCCCCTCCGATCTCCACATGCTTTCCCTTCCCCTCAAGTTTTTGAAGAATTTTCAAAATCTGAACTTGAGTGGCGTCCGACTCCTCGTGCTTCTTCAACAACCGGGCTTCCATCTCTTTTTGGGAATTGGATAGCATATCTACCGTGACTTCCAAAGCTCCCACCTTTTTGCTGACCTCTTCTCGGATCTCCTTTCGCAGCGCCTCCATCTCCGTCTTGAATCTAGTACCTTCCGCCATTGGATCTATCGCTCTGATACCAATTTGATACGATTTGGATCGTATCAAGGGAAAATCAGCGAAGAAAAGGAATAAAAATTGGAAAAGATGAGATTTTTATTGGATTTTTTGAGAAAAGACAAGATCGAATAGCAAGATAAATTGAGTCCTTTCGAGAGGAACTCGCTCTCCTAACTTTGATGAACGGATCAAAGCCTAAAACCCTCACAAATGACACTTAGAATGTTCTTCACACAATAAGCATGCCTCTCATGACGGCTAACCCTAGATATAAATAGAAAAACCTAGGAACAAAATAACATAACAAAAGACTAATCTGCCCTTCGACGACTCCGATAGTAAGTGACACATCCGCCTTGGGGCCCGCCTGGACCCGTGACTGCCTCGGAGGGTGCGGCCGTATCAGACACTTCCCACCCTTGAGGGGTGTCATGAATTTGCACCTCTCCATCAGCAGTGTGTAAGTGTAATTTTGAATTAAAATTGTGGGGTCTGATTCGTCTGAATTCACCATGCAGCAACTAAGATCTGCGACGCACAAAGACGAAGCAGTTCTAGCCCACTTAGGCTACGACATTCACGGAGGTTAGTTGTAACTCAAGCGTGCAAAGAAGTTCGTTCTCCCTATGGTACCTTCTTTCCCCCACCACGGTAGGAGTTCCTATCCCCCGTTAGGATCTATGATGTAATAAGCCTACCTTTCTCAAAACAAGAGGCATCTTAGCACTTCAAAGCTGTTATGCCTTGCCTACATTCGAAGTTTGTTAAGCCGCATTCCTAGCACATGGTTTATGATTTGCTGCAAAAGTCTAAATTTAGCAGATTTCATTCTTATAAGAGGCAAATTAGGCATCTCAATTTCTAGAAACTACAATTCCTCTTCCCATCTTCATCTAGGAAGTACGTTTAAGAAAGATCAGACTTTGTGATGAGTAAAATCGATTCAATCGTCGTCATCTTAGCCTTCATCTCAAAAATTGGCAAACGGGATTCAATATGTGCGTGAATTCACATCGTCCATGGGAAAGACCAACAAACTAGTGCAGCGCAATCTTGAAATCCTATTGAATCCCATGCATGCAAGAGACATTATCTACCTATCTACCTAGCCATCTATCTATCCGCATTATGAGGGGGTGTGGACATCACCTACGATGAGTGAAATACTCTCTTTACCAACATACTAAAAATGTAAAATAGGACTACGTACAAAACACCAACTCCTGATCAAGATGACCTTTGCCGCAATGGTGATGAATCAGAATCACCTTTTGGTTCAATGTAAAAAAAAGTTAAAAACTAAACTCTGGTTGGACAATACTTTCTTTGAAAGATTTGGATAGGGCCGTAAGATTATATATGAGCTTTAATGAATGGTTGGGGGAAAAAACCGCAACGATAGACAACTCAAAAATGCATTGGACATACGTGAATCTGCCACATCTTGGTCCATATGGGGAGAAAGAACATAACTTCTAGAGCCGAAAGGCCCAACCAACTAAAATTTCAATCATGCAGGTTCAGACACAACAAGCTTGGACACATTCGATGTAGCAAGCTGGTCAAACCGGATGCATCTAGAACTAAAGGATAAATGAGTCAGCCTCAGTTCAGGAGCAAGACACCTTGATTCAATGCGACTTTTGCTCAGGCATGGGAGCTGTCAATGATGCCACTTGCAATGTTGGCCCTCTTGATTCATATAAGATGTATCTTTTTTGCTTCATTACATTTCTTCGAGTATCAACAGGAAATTTGAAGTGTATTTAGATCTTGATAAGACATTTTAATGAAATAGGGATGTGGATGGGGGTGGGCTGTTTTCCCATTTGTTTCTCCTTTGGAAGAAGGAGAAATACATGAATAATATGTCAGCGACTCGGTTCAGTTAGCCCACCACCCAACACAGTTGGCTCAAAGCATAAATATAATGGTAAACTTCTTTAACTTTCACATATATACTGAAAAAAACTATATATTCATACGGTAAGCATTATGAAGCATGATAATCCTACTGTTCAAAAATTATACATATTCATAAATACGAAGTAGGTATGTGGTTGTTCACACGTACCTTTGGGAACAGCGGAATGCCCTTTAGAAGGAAAAGAGATGGGAATATGGCATAATATAGCATTGGCAAGGACATAGGAGCCCACAACAAGTACATGGTATATGCCATCTGAAGCCTCAACGTGATCTTCCCATGTCCATATATGAAAGGGCAGTACTTTGATATAAATATTTGGAACATGCCCTCGCTCCATCGTTTATGTTGGACCAAGAACTGTCCTAACGTCAACGGTGCCATGCCTAAGAAGCTCGCCTTGGGAGGACTGTAAAATATGGATCTCCACCCTTTGCATTGGATTGACAATCCGGTGATCACGTCTTCCACTGGACAACCATACACCATGCCCATCTGTAACATATATCAATTAAAGAATGAAACGAATCGGGTATGTGCATGATTGCGTGCATTAAGAGAGACCTTACATCTGTGCCCCACCCAGTGTTCTTCTCACAAGTGCAGCTAGCGACACTTTTGGCCCTCTCTTCTAGTGTAGACGTGTTTTCTTCTGACACCAACTCATTTTCATTGTTGCCACAGACCTTACCGTTCTTGCTGTATGTTTTTCCACACAGACTCTCTCTCCGGTGGAAGCAACCTGTGCCTATAAGCATAGCCTGTTCAAATCCGGGAAACTCAACCTTCATGACACAAAGCATCACAGATGATTTAGAAAATGAATCATCAAAATAATAAAGAAATAGTAATGTCCGCGTGCGTGTGTGATTTTTTATTAATATAGAAAATATGCATGGTGTATGGCTTATCTTTTCATTAATACCCGAAAAAATATGTACCTAAACTTTCTAATTATTGACGAGTCATTAAATACATGCAATTTTCCTATATCCAAGATGAGAACGTTCGTAACACCACCAAAACACCCCTCTTAGCTTTGTACTACAATAGTAGATGGATAAGAAACGTGCCTGAGCACAGAATTCAGTGTGAGAGAGGGTAACAGAGTGAATAAATGAAAAACTATAACAGAGTTCTATGTAAGAATAAATAAAACATATGAAATTTGTGTTTCCTTTTTCCTAACAGTTAATTAGACAAAAATGAGTAAACTAGAAAAAAGTAACTTAATTTTTTTTGTGAATGGATATGAACCAGAGTTGGTTAGGATTGTGGGTATCTTAGAGATACGCCCATATCTATGTATCCTATCTTATAACTCTCATATCCTGCCTATAAATAAAGGGCTGGGAGTTCCTCCCCCAGTAGTTGATTCATAACAAATTTATCTAATTACAATATAATAATGCAGTTGTGGAAGGGGCAAAATTGACTATCATTACTATTATGGTCATGTGAGAAATTACAAGTCCATAGCTTATCGGTTTGAATGCATTGTTCCTTTATTTTTCTTGGGTAAAATCTGAAAGTAATTACTCCTCACAAGCACCGCCAAATCATGTAGAACAACAACAACAATAATAAATAAAAACTAAGGAAAACGAAACTAAGAAAACCATTTTGGCATCTAGTACATATTTGGATATCACTAACCTGATTTATAATTGCTATGTAATCTCCGTAGGTATTGCTTTTGTGGAGATTGCGAAAATTCTGCGGAAACTGCACAAATGCAATGTCCTGGCCATTCTTTTCGTCCATAAAGAAGCACAATGCATCTCTCACGGACTCAGAACTGTTCATGCACATATCGCAGTCCACGATGAGTATGAAGGGGGCATCAGTTATCTCGGAGGATACTCTTATCTGGGAAATTCATTTGAAAGTTAAGGCAATGATGCTAAGCATGCAATCCTTTAAGGTACATAGGCAAACACTTTTTTCAATTAATTTAACGAACTGTATCAGAGAACCTCTTTATCTTTTATAACTTAGCTCATATAAGTAAATCCGTAATTTTCAGTGCATTCTTAAAAAGTTATCTAATCTAAGGAATCATTCTGTCGAAAAACATTCAAGAGACTGCATGGGGGACAAAAAAAGATCTGAAATGTTTTAATGAAGTTGCCAGTTTTCATACCCTGGTCACTATTAATGATCAGAAGACGCCATAAGTTCGCTGCCAATATCTATTTATCTCCGCCACAATTGTGACAAGGCATCATCATCATCATCATCATCATCATCACATTTTTTCTGGTCTAAAAGAGAACAGCTTGGGTCAAAACTCCATATTGGATGGAGAATGTTCATCCAGTTGCTTCAGATTTATAATCGCCATTGTTAACTTTAAAATCAATTTCTCAATGGAGAAACTGCTTAAAGCCATGGTCTTGATACTTGGCGTATCTCCTGCTAACAAGCAATGACAAGTAAAAGAGAAGGCATCACATGGCACAATGATCCAGCTTTGAAGGGTACAGGTAGTGTCTTAACCGCACGAAAGGGGTGTGCTGTCTCTATAGCTGGAATGGAATAACAGGTCAAAAGGGAACAACCTTGCAGTGTCGTCGGCGTCGGCGTCTACTACCACTACTACTACTACTTCAGTTCATACAGAATTTAAATCCAATTGTCTAGTTTTGCCTTAGCAGAGCTTAAATTATATTAGGCCTAAGTTGACATCCACCTTGAAAGGATGCTGAGAAGTGTTATCAGATGCTCGTTCACTGAAACATTATTTATTGGTCATAGATTTTAAAGAGCCACGCTCTGCGATAAAAATAAGTATCAAATTGAGAGGAACATGCTTTCAAGCAACACAACATTTTTAGTAATTTATGACCATAGCTGCACATGAAACCATGCAGCAATGCATAAAATTTTAGTGGAACTGGGATAATCTCCGCTAAGAAAAGGTAGTAGCTATAGCCTTAAATTGTTTATACCAAGGTTTTAGGTTTCGGTCTCGGTCTCAGTTTAGGTCTTTCGAAAATTTGAGTTTCGGTATCGGTATCGTCCGTTTCGGTGTTTTCAGAAGTAAGTTTCGTTTTGTCCGTATCGGTAGTTTTAAATACTTATATACATATCAAACAATAACAAAATACTGTCTACTATCAAACTATCAAATACTATTAAAAAGTTTCAAAAGTATTTTGCTAAACATATTGCATTTATTTACAAGTTTGCCAATTAGTGGCTAAAGTGCTTCTAGTCACATACACATTTTGCTAAACCTATTACATTTATTTACAAGTTTGCCCATTATTGGCTAAAGTGCTGCTAGTCACATACACATTTTGCGTTTATTTACAACTTTGCCAGGCTTCTAGTGCTGCTAGTCACATTCACATTTTTCTACACATATTGCCTTTATTTACAAGTTTGTCTCAGCAAATGTGTAGAAAATGCATAGGGCTATTTCTCTCGCTGGCTTGCCCCCTTGACTGACGGAAACGAAGGCGGAAGGGCTTGAGGCGACAGGTGGTTTGAGGGCGGAAGGCGGCTGGAGGCGGCGCCATGCCCAAGGAAGTCTCTTCCTCTTCCTCTTTCCCTTCCTCTTCTTCTTTTTAAAAGATTTTTTAAAGGTTTTGAGCTTCTTCTTCTTCTCTTGTTCTTCCTCTTCTCTCTCTCTTCGTTATTTTTATTCTCGGGTTTCGGGGCCGGAACGTTGCCATTCCGGCAGAAACCAAAACGTTCCGGCAGGTTTCGTCTTGGTTAGGGCCGGAATGGCGACAAAGCCTTATAGCATGGTTTATACAACACAACTGTATGATAAAACAAAATTTCAAGCTATCTCAAAAGCGTATAAGTTTCAAGGTCCTGAAGTACTCGAAGAATTTTAAACCTGTCAGTTTTCAAGCAAACTACAAGTCTTAAGGTCGCTTAAGGAACTTTATTCTAAATTTCTGATAGATATTTTGAACATACAAGTGGTATGTCTTCAACAATGCTAATGCTTTTTATTATGCTTCTTGCTGAAACCAAGTAGATAAGTACTTATTATTGACACCTCAAGATTATTGATATTTATCCACCGGGGAATTCATTACCTCAATTCCTTATTTCGCTTCATGGATAGAAATCTACCATTATCTTGTTAGGAATAAACTCTCTTGTATTATTCCAAGGGCAATAGCCCGATATAAATAGAGTACAGGGAATGGTAAATAAGCACAAAAGACCCTATACAAAGGGACATATACATCTAACACCCCCCCTCAAACTCATGGTGGATCAACAACACTGAGTTTGGAAAGATAGAAACTGTGCTGTGCTCTGGTCTGAGCCTTCGTGAAGAAATCCGCGAGCTGATACTCAGAAGGCACATACTGTAGAGCAATAACCTCATCCCGTACATGTGAACGCGTAAAAGAGGCGTCCACACCAATGTGCTTGGTGAGCTCATGCTTCACCGGGTCACGAGCAATACTAATGGCACCTGTACTGTCAGACAACAAAGGAGTAGGTGTGGAAATAGACACGCCAAAATCCGCAAGTAACCAACGTAGCCAAATAATCTCTGCTGTCAACAAGGCCATAGCACGCAACTCAGCCTCTGCACTCGATCGAGAAACCGCATGCTGCTTCTTGGTCTTCCAAGTGATGAGAGAGCCACCCAGGAAGACGCAATAGGCAGATAGAGACCGACGATCAGAAGGATCACTAGCCCAAGTCGCATCAGAGTAAGCATGGAGCTGTAAAGGGCCAGACCGTGGAAAGAATAATCGACGGTGGCTGGTCCCGCGCAGGTAACGCAGGACACGAAGAAGGTGGCTGTAATGAAGCTGAGTAGGTGCAGAAACAAACTGGCTCAGGATGTGCACGGAATATGAAATATCCGGCCGAGTGATCCCAAGATAGACCAGACTGCCAACAAGATGGCGATAACGAGTGGGGTCCGGAAGAGGCTCACCGTCAGTAGAGCAAAGATGTACATTCAGCTCCATCGGTGTATCAGCGGTACGCTGATCAACAAGAGAAGCCCGATCAAGAAGAGCCTGAATATACTTCTCCTGAGAGAGATAGTAGCCATCAGGTGTGGAGGAAAACTCAATCCCCAGAAAGTAACGAAGATGGCCAAGATCTGTCATAAGAAACTGCTCGCTCAGCCGTGCTTTCACAAAAGCAATAAACTGGGGATCATCACCAGTGATAATCATATCATCCACATACAAAAGGAGAAGCGTCCGACCACGAGATGAAGTATGAACAAAGAGAGCAGGATCATGATCACTCGCAATAAAACCAGCAGCAGTGACGACAGAAGAGAACCGCTGAAACCAAGCACGGGGAGCCTGCCGAAGACCATATAGAGAGCGACGAAGGCGACAAACCATGCCCTCGGGGACAGAATAACCAGGTGGTGGTCGCATATAAACCTCCTCATCAAGGACGCCATTGAGAAAGGCATTCTTGACATCAAGCTGGGAAATAGTCCATGAACGAACAGCAGCAACAGCAATAAGACTGCGAACAGTAGTCATATGAGCAACATGGGCAAATGTCTCCTCAAAATCTATCCCATGCTCCTGCTGAAAACCGCGCGCTACAAGACGAGCTTTGTAGCGCTCCAGAGTACCATCAGATCTGGTCTTGACCTTGTAAACCCACTTGCACGTGATAGGACGAACACGGGCAGGCAGGGGTACAAGATCCAACGTACCAGTACGCTCAAGCGCAGCAATCTCCTCTGCCATAGCATGCTGCCACTCCTGGTGAGCAGCGGCATCTCGATAAGAGGTCGGCTCGGCAAGAATAGCACCCAGAGAAGTAAACCGACCAGGAGGACGTAGTGACTCACGATTACGAAGGTGGTAACGAGGAGGGTCACTGGAGGAAGAGGGCAACTCAGGAGGGTCACTGGTGATGGAGGGCATCTCATGAGAATGTACTGCAGGAGGATCCTCGACTCGCTGACGACGAGTGTAGTGAAGAGGAAAGGGAGAAACATGTCCTGGGGTAGGTGCAGAGGTGATCGGAGGCACTGGTGGTGGAGGCGAGGGCACAGGTGATGGAGGTATGAGTGGTGGAATGATGGATAGTGGACTATCAGGAAAAGTGAGAAACAAAAGAGGCTCAGCAATAGAAGCCGGACTTGAAGATGAAGAAGGACGAGGGAAGAAGGGACGAGACTCATCAAAAGTCACATCACGAGAAATCCGCATCCGTCGAGCTACAGGATCCCAACACCGATATCCCTTGTGCACAACACTATATCCAAGAAAAACACACTCAGCAGACTGGGCTGTCAACTTGGTGCGCTCACGAGGGGCCAATAAGACATAGCCGACACAACCAAAAAGACGAAGCTCAGGATAAGACGGCAGATCTGGAGGTGGTGTAGGAAGGCGCTCAAGTGGAATCGCACCCTGAAGAGGAGAAGATGGCTGCATGTTGCTGAGATATGTAGCAGTAGATACAGCCTCAGCCCAAAACGGAGGGGGAACAGAGGAAGCAATCATAAGGGCACGAGCAGTCTCTAGTAAATGACGATGCTTGCGCTCAGCAACGCCATTCTGGGCATGAGCACCAGGACAGGAAAACTGTGAGAGAGTGCCCTGGGTATCAAGAAAGGCACGAAGGTGCCGAGATAAGTATTCTCCAGCGGAGTCAGCACGAAGAACCCGAATGGGAGTGCTATACTGTGTACGGATCATGGTAGCAAAAGATTTATAGATAGACAAAACCTCAGCACGAGAGGACATAAAGTATATCCAAGTATAGCGAGAAAAATCATCTATAAATATAATATAGTAGCGATGACCCCCTTTCGAAACGAAGGGGGCCGGACCCCATACATCTGAGTGAACAAGATCAAAGGGACTCTGAGAGACAGACTCACTAATAGGATAAGGTAGCTGTAACTGTTTGCCTAGTTTACAGCCCATACAGTCTAAAGACATATCACCAGAGACGGACCCTAATAATCCTCTACGAACCAAAGAAGAAAGACGCGAACCACAGAGATGTCCTAAGCGATGATGCCACTGGGCAAACGAACCGGTAGACGATGCAGCAGAGGCGGAGGCAATAGTCGTGATGGGAGGACTGGCAGAGGCAGCGGAAGGAAGATGAAGCCAGTCAAGCTCCCAAAGACGTGGAGAATCACGCCTGCGGGGGCCAGAACCAACTAGAGTGCCCGTGCGACGATCCTGGATAGAACAAGAGTCAGAATCAAGAATAACACGACAGCCATGATCAGTAAGTTGGCCTGCCGACATAAGCTGCATGGTGAGTTTTGGAACGAGGGACACAGCAGGGACATGAAAAGTGGGACTAGAAAGTGTGCCTAACCCTGTAACTGAAAATGGGGTGCCATCTGCAGTGAGAACTGTGACAGAGCGGGAGGGAGTACTAATGGAATGTAAAGTGGTAGGGTCAGGAGTCATATGAAATGAAGCACCAGAGTCAAGGATCCAAGGAGAGGTACCTGAGGTGGTGGAAGATGGTGTCGCAGTACCTGGAGGCTGACTGGCAGAAGAAGCAGAGCCTGATGCCCCAGAAGCAGACATCCGACGAAATAACGTGAGAAGCTCTTGCTCAGCATCAGATGGGGTAGTGCTCCTCTGAGATGTGAAACCCCCAGTGTGAGTCTCCTTTTTCTTCTTGGCAGCAGCCTGATCCCTCCGCTTTTTGTTACAATGCGCTTCCACATGTCTGTCGCGGGTGGCAGTAGGTGCAGCGTCTGGTGTCACATCGCACGGGTGCTGTAGCAGAAGGCAGATCTGGTGTGATAGGAGCAGAAGAGGCAGGAGCACGGGTCGCCAAAACAGAAGCAGAAGGTGCCAAAAGACCAGCAGTACGAAGACGAGTCTCCTCAGTACGAATAGCAGCAAGAACCTCCAAGAATGTCACGCGTGGGTGACGGGCAAGCAGCTGGGCACGTATCTGCTCGAACTCAGGCCGAAGTCGGGTCAAAAAGTCATAGACCCGACGAAGCTGCAGGTGGGAGTGCTGATGCTGGCAACACTGGCAGATACGACAGATCGCTGGTCCCAAAGAGTCGAGCTGACGCCAGATAGAAGATATCTGTGCATAGAACTCATCGACCGTGGCATCACCCTGTTGAAGAGACTGCTCCTGTCTGACGACAGCAAGGTAGAGGGAGTCACCGGTAGGCTCATAGTGAGAGCGAAGATGATCCCACATCAGCTGAGACGTCGCCAAACTCACAATGTCGCCAGTCAGGGACACATCAATGCTAGCGATGAGGATGTTGGTGGCACGAGCATCGTCATCACACCACCGCCGATAGAGAACATCCTGAGAGGAATAAGCAGTAACAGCAGTCGCATAGGCATCGGTTGTCGCCTTCTTGGCGGTGTCATCAGCAGTGGGGGAGAGTGGTGTCTCGATGGGAAACACCGGTCGTGGTGGGCAAGGACGATCGCCGGTGAGAAGGTCCCAAAGGCGCTGACCGCGCATATGGAGACGGATGTGCGGTATCCACTCCTTATAATTAAGGCCGTCAAAAATCAACGAACACCGAGGGATAGCAACATGATGATGATGAAGAGGTAGATCCGTAGGAGACGCCATATGAAGAGATCAGATCCGTAGGAGACGGAGGCTAGATTGCGGCAGGCGAAGGCAGCGGCACAGGGGGCACCGGCAACGGCACTGGGCGCAGGCGAAGGCGCAGCCAGAAGGCACGGTCGCGACGCGGGCGATTGCTGCTGCAGACGAAGATCCGTGCGTGCGCGCAGGCAGGCACTCCGAGATCTGCTTCGGATGGCGCGCTGCGATCCGGAGTGCGATCGGAGAAGGAGATACTGTGGAGCTGCTTCGATCCGTGCGCGCGCAAAAGAGGGTGGCTGGGATCCGTGCGCTCGCTACAATCTGTGCGCGTGCTGCGATCCGCTGCGATCGGGGAAGAAGAAGACTCGGGGAAGGAGGAGACTCGGAAGAGGACTTATCTCGCTTCGGATCTGCTTCGGAAGAGGGTGGTTCGGCTCCGGATCTTCTTCTTGGCTTCGGAAGGAGAAGTCGTGGCTTCGGAATCAAGATGAGAAGTCGTGGCTTCGGAAGGATCTTCGGGGCAGTGCTCCTCGGGGAAGGAGAAGACTTCTTGGCTTCGGAAGGATCTTCTCCTTATCTCGCTGAAGAAGAGCTGAAGAGGAGTTAAGGAGAAGACTTATCTCGCTGAAGAAGGCTCACGGCGCTGAAGAGGAGGAGAAGAGGGCGGCTCGGATCTGCTTCTGCTTCGGCTCGGATCTGATGAAGAGGAGAAGACGGCGCTGAAGAAGGCTCCGGATCTGCTTCGGAAGACTCGACTCCTCGAAGACCTGGCAGCGGCGACTGATGGCGGCGACTCCTCGAAGACGGACGCGGCGACCGATGGCGACCAATGGCGGCGCGGCGACCGATGACCGATGAGAAGAGGACGCGGCGACCGATGGCGGCGCGGCGAGATCTGGCAGCGGCGGCGACTCCTCGAAGACGGGCGGCGGCGGCGCTCTGATGATTCGAAGTGGCGCTCAGGCAGCCGGATCGGCGCGGCTAGGGTTTAGTCTTTTGGATTTTGCGGGAGAGAGAAAAAGACGGCTAGGGTTTAGGTTAAACCTGGCTCTGATACCATGTTAGGAATAAACTCTCTTGTATTATTCCAAGGGCAATAGCCCGATATAAATAGAGTACATGGAATGGTAAATAAGCACAAAAGACCCTATACAAAGGGACATATACATCTAACATATCTGAGCATTATTAATACAGATATAATGAATTTATGCATACAGGACTCTAGGACCAGCCAACCTTGATAAGCTTACCAATGCATTCAGAGCTCCAGCTTTGAAGTTATGAGGATGTTGGGGTCGCTTCTCACGAGCTTCATAAACGAGGGTTGGCAGTGCCATTCCATCAACATCCACTGTTTTAGGGTCCCTTCTATCAATTAAAATCTGATAAGAGAATTACTTACTTCAATTAGCAGCAAAAGTTATGAACTAACACCACTTCATAGATGGGGTGAAAATAATAAAGAGAAGCTGGTACAATAATGTCTTATTGCTAATAGAATACATGCCTAGATGGAAGCCATGGATATAATCATATAAGGTTGTTCAGGCTTATGATGTTTCCAACTAGGCTGTGTTGCAAAATTATTCACATGGAAGGAATTGTTCTCGTCTGGGATTGTACGTTACAGATTATTTCAGGATGTAGTTATCACAACAGAGGTAGGAGAAAAATGTTGTATGATTGCATCACAACACTTTCTGCATAAGTAATACTTATCATCATTGTGGAAGCATAATGTTCGTAATGCAAATGTAGTGTAAAATGTAAATGTATATATGGTGTATGCACATATACCTTATTTTTATTTTTATTTTCAATTTTTTTAAAATTTTGTTCAACACATCAAGGATGATTACCATACCAAAAATCAATTGAATCGAATCCTATTTAACCCTCGATCTATCTGTTGAAAATTCAACGGTTTCAGAAGAATATTACTTTTACAACGGATGGATCGAGGGTGAATTACCCCGAGGGTTCTGATACGATTTGCTTCTAAAAGATAAAAAATCATATTTAAGAGAAGAAAAAAATTATAAAGTGGAATTTATATTTGAAATATAAGATAGAATGATCCTTTTCTAGAGTGGATCTCTCTCTAACTTGTGTTGATGGAACAAGTTTAATCCCCCACGAACCCTAACAAGATTTCTAAACAAATAATCGTTCTTCGATAAAAACAATTAGGGCCGGCTCGTAGGCTTTTAAACCCATCCTAACACAAAAGATAATAAAAGACTAATAAGTCCATCCAATTGCTAAACATACAGCTAAACTAACGAGCCAGAAAATAAGTCACCCAACGGGTGTTGTGGGACCCGTGCACCGCTTCCTCCGTGTGTAGACTCGGATCACATCATCACTCCCCCCAAAAGACGAACCTTGTACTCAAGGATGAAATCAGGAAATTGCGAACGGATGGTGTCATACCCTTTCCAAGTCGTCTCATGGTTCAGCAGCCCCCGCCATCGTATCAGCACCTCAGTACCCTGGCCGCTCTCACGCCGCACCTCCCCAACCTCCCGATGCTCCAGTAACACCTCCAAATCTGCTGTCAGAGTAGGTGGTAGAGTGGATGTGCTCAAGTGATCTCCTATAGCCCTCCTCAACTGTGATACATGAAACACTGGGTGCAACGTTGACCCTGGAGGTAGATCCAACCTATAAGCAACTGAGCCTATCTTTGCTAAGATCTCATAAGGCCCATAGTAACGGGCCGCCAGCTTCTTATTCCTCCGCTTGGCCATGGATTTCTGTCTGTACGGCCTTAGCTTCAGATAAACACGATCCCCAACCTCAAAGTGTACCTCCCTACAGTGCCCATCGGCCTTCATCTTCATGATCTGTTGTACCCTCATAAGATGCTTCTTCAGTTCCTCCAAGATGCCATCCCTCTCGCTCAGATACTGCTCCAACTGCTAAACCGGAGTCGCTCCCTTATTGTAGTGGACCAAGGGGGTAGGGTCTCGCCCATATAAAATCCGGAATGGTGTAGTTTGAGCAGAGGAATGATAGGATGTGTTATACTAATACTCTGCCCAGGAGAGCCACCTATGCCAACTCCTCGGACACTCGGAAGTAAAGCAACGGAGGTACGTCTCGACACTCCTATTGACGACCTCTGACTGGCCATCCGTCTGTGGATGGTAGGCCGGACTCCTCTTCAAGGCTGTCCCCTGCAAGCGAAACAGTTCCTTCCAGAACATGCTCATAAAAACAGTGTCCCGATCTGACACTATGACGTGGAAAATCCATGTAAGCGAACTACCTCTCGTATGAATGCCGTTGCTACCGTCACCGCAGTGTAAGTGTGTCGCAAGGAAAGAAAGTGCATGTACTTGCTCAGTTGGTCGACCACCACTAGAATCATCGTGTATCCATCTGACTTCAGAAGCCCATCAATAAATTCCACACGGATGCCCTCCCACACCTGATCTGGAAGAGCCAATGGCTATAGTAGCCCCGCCGGTGCGATGGCCAGGTACTTGTGACGTTGGCATATGTCACAACTGGCAACCAACCTCGCAACGTCCTTCTTCATGCCCCGTCAGAACAGCTCCCTCGACGTCCGCATATAGGTCTGCTGAACCCCTGAGTGCCCCCAACTGCACTCCCATGGAACTCCTGAAAGATCAAGGGAATTTGCACCGAAGTCCATGGTATCACCAAACGGCCCTAAAATAGCAGCCTCCCATCAAGCGAATAACCGGGGTGGTCCACGGTCCCCTGGCTAAGATCCTCTCGTAACCAAGTCAACTCCTCAGCTGCCTCTATCTCTCTGCACAGGGGTTCCCAATCGGTCAATAGAGGTACTGACAGTGCTGCAATGCCCGTGTCCACCTCCCTACATGAAAGAGCGTCTGCCGCCTTATTTTCCAATCCAGGCCGGTACTGAATCTCAAACTTGTAGTCCACAAGCTTGAAGATCCACCTCTGGTGCTCCTCTGCTAACATCTTCTGCTCCAACAGGTATTTCAGGCTTAGCTGATCTGTGCGCACTACAAACTGCCGCCCCAAGAGGTAGGACCGCCACTTCTGGATTGCTAACACAATCGCCATCATCTCACGCTCATACACAAACTTCAGCCTAGCTCGTGCTGACAATACCTGGCTGAAATAGGCTATCGGCCTCTACTCTTGCATTAGTACTGCCCACAAGCCGTACCCCGAGGCATCGGTCTCCACCGCAAAGGCCTTGCCAAAATCCGATAAGGCCAGTACGGGAACAGTAGTCATCGCCCGCTTCAATGCCTCGAATACCTTCGTAGCCTCCTCATTCCACTGAAAACTATCCTTTTTAGCTGCTCAGTCAGTGGCCAGGCAATCGTCCTGTACCCCTGCACGAACCTGCGGTAGTAACTAGTTAGCCCCAGAAACCCTAGCAGTGCTCGTACTGCCCTCGGCTGCGGCCAGTCTAGCATCGCCTCTACCTTCCCCCTGTCTACAGCTACCCCCTCTGCGGAGACATGTCCCAAGTACTCCACCTTCTGCTGTGTAAAAGCACACTTCTTCTTGTTGGCATACAACTGATGGGCCTGCAACTCCTGTAGGACTGTCTCCAGATCTCGCAGATTCTCCTCCACCGTGCGGCTATACACCAGGATGTCATCGAAAAAAGACCAAGACAAATTTTCTCAAATATGGCTTGAAGATCTTATTCATAAGAGCCTGAAAGGTAGCGGATGCATTCGTCAGCCCGAAGGGCATGATTAAGAACTCATAATGTCTCTCATGAGTTTGAAAGGCTGTCTTCGGCACGTCCCCATCCTTCATCCTGATCTGATGGTACCCTGACTTCAAGTCAACCTTCGAAAAGACTGCTGCCACATGTAGCTCATCCAACAGCTTGTCTATGACCGGTATCGAAAATTTGTCAGGCATTGTTTCTTTGTTGAGAGCGCGATAATCCACACAAAATCTACAGCTCCCATCCTTCTTCTTCACCAGTAAGACCGGGCTAGAAAAAGGGCTCACACTAGGTTGGATCACACCCGCCTGTAGCATCTTCTGTATGAGCCTCTCAATCTCATCCTTCAGTATATGTGGGTATCTGTAAGGACGGACACTAGCTGGCAACGCTCCCTCACGCAATACAATGGCGTGGCTGTGATCACGTCGGGGAGGCAGCCCTTGTGGCATCTGGAACACGTGCTCATAACTGTCCAATAGCTCATCCACCTCCGCATGCACCCTCCGCTCCTCGGCTACTGCTCCCATCTCCTGGTACTGTACCATGTAGCCCACCCCTCCCTCAAGAACTGTCCGTGCGATGGATCTGAGGGATATCACACAACAACAGAGGCTAGGATCGCCTATCAGCACCACAGTCCTACCTGCCTCCTGGTACTCCATCTTGAGAAACTTCCAGTTGAACTTGGTGTCGTCCAGCTTCTGTAACCACTGCATACCCAACACCACATCGACCTTCCCCAGCTCCAATGGGGAAATCATACACTATCTGAGGCCCCTGCACGGTCGGTATCAAACCTCGACAGACCCCCTGCTCTCCTCTCTCCGACCCGTGCCCAAAATCACTCCAAAGGTCTCCGTGTCACTAAGCTGAAGGTCACACTGCTCCACCACCCTCTGCGAGATAAAGTTGTATGTCGCCCCACTGTCTACTAGCACTGTAACCTCCTGGGTGGCCACCTTTCCTGCCAACTACATGGTGTGGTATGGAGTGAACCCCACCACGGAATTGAGAGAAATCTCCACGGTGTCTAAGTGTGACGGCTGATCTGTCTCGTTCTCGCCTCCGTCGAGCAACACAACTTCCTCCTCTTCCTCCTCTGATGCCACCTCCAGCTACATAGCCCTCCCAGAACACTGGTGTCCCGGTGTAAACATCTCGTCACATTTGAAGCAAAGGCCTTTTGTAATGCACCGCTCCCCGGGGCGCGACTGTTTTCCACATGTGATGCAGGTCCTGCTAGGTACCAGTGAAAACAATATAGGCTACGAGCAGAGATACACCAATATACTCATATGGAATTTCTCATGAAAATAAACAGGAAATTGTAAATACTTACAATTTAATGTTAGGGTTCTACAGCTGCTATGAAATCTGTGTCCTCGCTAAAACTGGGTCCTCATCTTAACTCTGAATCAATACCTGGTGGTGCAACAAAAAGTAGACCCACCAGGTAAATCACAATGATTCTAAAATCTTGGAATTAAAATATGTGAACATGGAAAAACACTAACTAGAAAATGAGAACTAGAAACAGACAACATATTAAGATATATTCATATCAGGCATGCATTGGAATTTAAAACAAACATGTGATTCCTTTGATAATTAAAAGCAATGCTAACATTGTCCTATCACTTTATTAATATTTCATAATTGCATTGGCATTTAAGACAAACATGCAACTCAGTTAGCAATTAAAAGTGATACTATCATGATTCTATCATCTTATGTCAAACCTAGGCTGTGAATCATATTGGAGAGTACAGAAACAACCAAGGAGTCCACCTTAGTACCCAGGGGCGCTCACCTGGGCCATGCCCAAATCCGTAACGGTAGGGGCCATGAGTCAACAATGTGGAACTCATTAATTAAGTACGGCGGTACATTAGGGGTCAGATCTTGATTCAATGATGTGACCCAGGCCGAAATAACCTGATGCGGTTCAGTCAATAGAAGCATGGCTCCAGTCGTTTCCGCACTCACTAATATGATTTATCCCATCCCAGTGAGTCTGTAGTGCCAAGTGTAAGTCAAGTGTACAGCTTTTCGTGCCTCGGTGCAACAGTATATGTGTTTATCTATATTAATGTCATTTCATAACATGATTTCTAAAATAAGACTTGAATTAAATTTAAGGCCACATTGGAATTAATTCATATAATGGTGTGCTATGTCATTCCAGTCTCAATCATACTTTCACTTTCCATTCTATCAAGTGTATTTCAGTGGTTCAGTAACGATACATATAATTCCAATGACTTCTCATTTCATTTCAATTTCCATAGCACACTCCACATATTAATTATTCCCAATGTCAGGGGCCAGTGTGCCTCATTATACTATCCAGAAAGATATAGCATTAATAACATGGAACAATAAAACATTTAGCATTATGCAGATGCGTAATAATTCTAACATCTAATCATGAGGCATTTCTACAAGACTATCAATAAGCAGAATATTCTAAGGCTGATTAAATTCTAAAGCCACATTAAACTCAATTCGTATATTAGTGTGCTATAACATTCTGGTTCCAATCATATTCTCACTCATTCTAAACATATATATAGTCCACTGAATTTCAAATCATTGTTTACATAGCACACCTAATATACCAATTAGTTCAATGTCATGGGCCAATGATAACATTATAGTAAATGATGAGTGAGCATTATAACATTTAACATGCTCTAGAAGTGCAAAAATTAGATATCTAAACATGGATATGACAAATAATAAACAGGATATTCTAATATGAAACTTGAATTAAAATAGGAGTACGAGCGAACCTGCAAGTAAAGACAACGATCAATGTCCTACTCATAGAATTATGGGGTGATGGTCACATGAGGGGAGGGACAATCTGGTGATCTCATATAAGATTTCATCATCGATCGTTTCGGGACTTAACCATTTGTTAATGGTTTTATATGATCCTTCAGGCAGCATTTTATGATCCTACGGACAGTAAACTTAGATCCATCAGGGAGAAAATCCCATACTTTCCAACGGCCTTTGAGGCCAAACCCTCATCTTCGATCATTGGGCAATTTCTAAGCCAACCTATACTCTTTACCAAGAATAAACATATTATCCAACTCTGAAAAATCCCAACAGATATGATAAGAGAAAAATCCTTAGGGTCAGTCACAAGTTCTGGTTACAATAACCATTTTCGGTCACAAAATGATCCTAGAATAATTTGTATACTGCAATGAAAAAGGATAGGTCGGACAGTCCCAGCGAGGGGGAGAAAAACACCGAAACAACCCACAGCAAGGGGAAAGGAACCTACAGGTCTCGGCCAAGGGGGAGGGCTCTCGGATAGTCATTTCGAAGGGTGGGCTGCAGCGAGGTTTGCCGCCACGCCCGGTGCTCAGAAATATCATCGCAGGAAGGGGGGAAACTAAATCACAATTTTTAAAACCCAAAATTAGAGAATCAAGATGATTTTACCTGAAATCATGGACTGAAGAAGAAATCGGGAAGAAATCCAAACTCCAGAGCTTAATTCGAAACCAAATCTAGCGAAAAACCCTAACTTTTCTTTGAAAAATATCACCTTTACACAAAACCGAAACTCTAGTGGCTCAATCGAGCTTAAATAGGGAGAAGAGAAGGCCTGAGAAGCTCAGAGTGATGCCACGAACTCAATCAGCCTTGGATCGAGGTGAATACGTGTCAAAACCCTCGGATTTTAGGGTTCGGAGAAGGAGCAAGGCCACGCCACGCGTGTGAGAGGTGGCGAGGGAAGAGGAGGCCGCGTGGAGTTCCTTCGACCCGAAGAAACGAGAGAGAGATCGGCGAGAGAGAGATCGGCGAGAGAGAGAGAGAGAGAGAGAGAGTCGGCGATTTTTGATTTTTTTTGCCGATGGCTGCGTCGCGAGAGAGAGAGTCGGGGAGAGATAAACGAGGGGGGAGAGAGAGAATAAGTGGGAGAGGGGGGCTCACGTGAGGGGGTAATTTAATGTGGGGGGAAAACAAATAAAGGCCCAACAGGCCTTTACATTCTACACTCCTTACAAAAAATTCCGTTCTCGGAATTTCAGAACAAAACTAAGCACAACAGACAAATATGGCTAAGGAACAATGAGACGATCTAAAGGACATGACTACCTATGAAAACTACAACACCTAAGGTCCATGATACTGCAAGCAATGAGGCCGTTCAAACTAAAAGGTACATATATAAGAGACGACTTAGATGGTTGTCAATGAAGGGAAACGTAACCAAAGGATGGAACACGACTTTCTAGTTGGAGGTCAAGGAGTTCAGAAAGAGATAATGGAAAAAACTTTTGCCTGTACATCCCATACAAGTGAAAGCTTGAGACATCATGTATTCATGAGAACAATATGAGTATATTATACGGTATATCATACTCTTCCTATACTGGTCACGAGGTGGTTAGCGCGGAACTGCACGAGCCACCAAAAATGTAACGCCACGCTCCACGGGACGCGACTGTTTTCCACATGTGATGCAGGTCCTGCTAGGTACCAGTGAAAACAATATAGGCTACGAGCAGAGATATACCAATATACTCATATGGAATTTCTCATGAAAATAAACAGGAAATTGTAAATACTTACAATTTAATGTTAGGGTTCTACAGCTGCTATGAAATCTGTGTCCTCGCTAAAACTGGGTCCTCATCTTAACTCTGAATTAATACCTGGTGGTGCAACAAAAAGTAGACCCACCAGGTAAATCACAATGATTCTAAAATATTGGAATAAAAATATGTGAACATGGGAAAACACTAACTAGGAAACGAGAACTAGAAACAGACACCATATTAAGATATATTCATATCAGGCATGCATTGGAATTTAAAACAAACATGTGATTCATTTGATAATTAAAAGCAATGCTAACATTGCCCTATCACTTTATTAATATTTCATAATTGCATTGGCATTTAAGACAAATATGCAACTCAGTTAGCAATTAAAAGTGATATTATCATGGTTCTATCATCTTATGTCAAACCTAGGCCGTGAATCATATTGGAGAGTACAGAAACAACCAAAGAGTCCACCTCAGTACACAGGGGCGCTCACATAGGCCATGCCTAAATCAGTAACGGTGGGGGCCATGAGTCAACAGTATGGAACTCATTAATTGTCTGGCGGTACATTTGGGGTCAGATCTTGATTCAATGATGTGACCCAGGCCGAAACAACCTGATGCGGTTCAGTCAATAGGAGCGTGGCTGGTCAAATGGGGGAGGAACAATCTGGTGATCTCAGATAATGTTTCATCATCAATCGTTTCGGGACTTAACCATTTGTTAATGGTTTTATATGATCCTTCAGGCAGCGTTTTATGATTCTACGGGCAGTAAACTTAGATCCTTCAGGTAGAAATTCTATACTTTCCACCGGCCTTTGAGGCCAAACCCTCATCTTCGATCATTGGGCAATTTCTAAGCCAACCTATACTCTTTGCCAAGCATAAACGTTATTATCCAACTCTGAAAAATCCCAACAAATATGATAAAGGAAAAATCCTTAGGGTCAGTCACAAGTTCTGGTCATAGTAACCACGTCCAGTCACAAAATGATCCTAGAATAATTTGTATACTGCAGTGAAAAAGGATAGGTCGGACAGTCCCAGCGATGGGGAGAAAAACACCGAAACAGCCCACAGCAAGGGGAAAAGGAACCTACGGGTCTCGGCTAGGGGGAGGGCTCTCAGATAGTCATTTCGAAGGGTAATGGGCTGCAGCGACGTTCGCCGCCACGCCCGGTGCTCAGAAACATCATCGCAGGAAGGGGAAAAACTAATTCACAATTTTTAAAACCCAAAATTAGAGAATCAGGGTGATTTTACATGAAATCATGGACTGAAGAAGAAATCGGGAAGAAATCCAAACTCCAGAGCTTAATTCGAAACCAAATCCAGCGAAATAACTTTTCTTTGAAAAATATCACCTTTACAGAAAACCGAAACCCTAGGGGCTCAATCGTGCTTAAATTGGGAGAAGAGAAGACCTGAGAAGCTCAGAGTGATGTCACGAACTCAATCAGCCTTGGATCGAGGTGAATACGTGTCAAACCCTCGGATTTTAGGGTTCGGAGAAAGAGCAAGGCCACGACATGCGTGTGAGAGGTGGCGAGGGAAGAGGGGGCCGCGTGGAGTTCCTTCGACCCGAAGAAACGCGAGAGAGAGAGAGAGAGAGAGAGAGAGAGAGAGAGAGAGAGAGATCGGCGAGAGAAAGAGAGAGAGTCGACGATTTTTGATTTTTTTTTGCCGATGGCTGCTTCGAGAGAGAGGGTGTCGGGGAGAGATAAATGAGAGAGAGATAGAATAAGTGGGAGATGGGGGCTCACGTGAGGGGGGAATTTAATGTGGGGGAAAACAAATAAAGGCCCAACGGGCCTTTACACCTTTCGCCATTCGCTCCCTCATCTCCGCCTCTGTCATACGGCGAGTCTGTCCTCTTGGCCTGGACTCAGTCGCCGGGGCCCCGCCGTGATCTTGGGTGCTGCAGTCGGGGCCTGACTGCGTGCAGCAAGTCCGCCCCAAGCTCCACTAGACCTACTCTCCTCAGTCAACCTGTCCTCCACTCTCATGGCCACTTGCATCATGGCAGTCAACCCTTAAGGGTCCTGTACTCTCAGCTCAGCTCTCACTGCCGGTTTCAGTCCCTTCAGAAATTTCCTCTCCATCGATTCCTCAGATATACCCTCCACTCTGCTTGAGAGTGCCTCAAACTTCGCAATATAGTCCTGTACGGACCTATCCTGCCTCAAGGCATACAATTGCTCAAACAGCCCTCCCCAAGGATATCCTGGAATCTCTCCATGAGACACTCGGTCAGCTCCCTCCAAGTCCGTATAGGCCTCTGCTTCTGGGTCCACATGTACCACAAAAGAGCATCACCTTCAAAGCTCAGTGCTACCGCCCTCATTCTCTCCGCCTCGGTGAAGCCCGTGACATTAAAGTACCTCTCTATCTGGTAAATCCACCCATCGGGTTCTTGCCATCAAAAAGGGGTGTCTTCAACTTCCTTATCCTAGTCTCTGGGTTGGCGTCACCTCGTGGCGGCCCCTCCATGTTCGCCGCCTGGTGTCTCTGGTAAGGATGTTCCTCGACTCTCCACTGCGCTTCATCCCCCTGGCCCTCTCGTTGGCGAGTCCGCCTACATCATCCCACTCGTTAACCTACTCTCGCTGGGGTCCCCCTTTAGCCACCCTCCTTCTACGCCCCCAAAATGAGGCGTATCTCCTCCTGTGGGCCCCCGATAGGGCCACCATCCGTCGACACCCCCAAGGAGGGGAACCCTCCAGCGGCCCCAGGTGGGGCCGCCAGCCCTCGCTGCCCCTCGGAGGGGGCGGTTCTCCTCTTGCGTGCCCCTGGTGGGCCCGCCAGCCTTCGCCGCCCCTCGGAGGGGGCGATAACTGTCCGACGCCCCCTCCAGGGGGTCACCTTCCTCCCCCGCCCCCAGAGGGGGCAGATCTGCTCCGGCGACCCCCGGGGGGTCGTTGGCCTTCGCCGCCCCCGCAGGGCGCGGATTCCCTCCGGCAGCCCCCAGAAGGGGCCGCCTGCCCTCGTCGCCCCCTGTCGTGGGAGGCAGTCCTCCGGCGGCCTCAGATGGGGCCGCCTGCCTGCGCCTCCACTGACGCCGCCCCCAGGGGAAACCCCGTCTACAAACCCTAGGGTTTGCCGCGCTCTGTCGCCGTTGCCCGGGGTCGCCTGCGAACTAATATCTGAAAATCTCGATGCCTTCGGATCTGGATCTCGCTGAAAGAATTGCTGCTGAAACATCTTTGCCACCTCGGTAAATCAGTCTTTCATCTCCTACGATTGTTGCTCCGAGATCCACTTCATGCTCGCATCCAAGTTCGTGTTCAGATCTGCCTTCATCTCATCCTTCAAATCAGCCATCTCCTTCCTCAACCCCGAGATCCCTGCATTGAGCCGCTCCTCTAAAGATTTTGTCGCAGCCGCTCGTGTGTTCGTCATGGAATCGAACGCTCTGATACCAAAATAATACGATTTGCTTTTAAAAGATAACAAATCAGATTTACGAGAAGAAAAGAATTATAAAGTGGAATTTATATTTGAAATATACGATAGAACGATCCTTTCTTGGAGTGGATATCTCCTTAACTTGTGTTGATGGAACAAGTTTAATCCCACACGAACCCTAACAAGATTTCTAAACAAATGATCGTTCTTCGATAAAAATAATTAGGGCCGGCTCGTAGGCTTTTAAACCCCTCCTAACACAAAAGATAATAAAAGACAAATAAATCCCTCCAATTGCTAAACACACAGCTAAACTAATGAGCAAGAAGATAAGTCACTCAACGGGTGTTGTGGGACCCGTGCGCCGCTTCCTCCGTGTGTAGACTCGGATCACATCAGGTTCACTCATATTTAGGTTTTTGGCGTTTTAGAATGTGTTCAACAACCTAGAAAAAAAAATTAAATTTAAAAAAAAACCCGAACTGACTGCGCTGTCAGCTAATGTCCATAATCCTCATGTACATATTACGTCAAAATATAATTATCAAAATAGTGGTAGTGGATCACTACTTCATCTAATATAGTCCACTGAAGTGGCAGAATCTTACGTAAAGCAGACAAAAATTATATTCAGATAAGAATTTACAAGATATTGTAAAAAAATTAACAACATTGTATCAGATTTTTTAACCTCAAGTAAATTAGTGGAAAAAAAATTCCATTTTCAAAGAAATGACAACTTCATAATAGTTGGGAAATCACTCTGCAGAGAAACATTGCAAAAATTCTGCCTATAGTCTATCGTCGCATGAGCTGCTGAAATAATAGTATATTATGGGTGTCTCACTAAAAAGAAATAATCTTCAGAAGTGTGACGATTAGTTTCTGGAGGTGCAAGTGTAAACATCACAACCCTTTGAAGCAGTTCAAAGGGATGATGCGCATTTTGTAAAATTATGAACCTCTACTATTGGCTGATGATCCCCAGGAGTACTCTCCGCATTCCATTCAGAAAATCCTTTGTGTTGTTTTGCAGTCTCTGCAGAAATGCTCCCACACTTAATTGCATCCTGGATTCTCTTCTCCATCTCTTTGTACAATTTCTACAGCCAATTGAAATCACAAAACCAACTGATTACAAGATCGTAATGCTAGGAAATCAATATTTATATCATGAGTTTGATAATAGCTGAAAGTAAAAATAGAATGAAATTAACTAGATCTTTATATTCTTATCGGACGATGACTATTAAGAGATTCTTATGATACAAATATCGGTATAGAATATATTACCTTGACGGTTAAATATTCATTAGAATAGTAGAACTTGGAGGGATCGCTTGCCATGGAGAAATACGCAGCAGGTGACCTTGGCTCGACATTGAACTTCTTGCAGTAAGGTATCCAATGCTTGGCAAAACTAGCTGCCTCCAGTAGAGCATAGAATGTTAGTTCAGACCCACCATCATCAGATAGGTAAACACTCAACCTCTCAGATGGATAGTCATAAGCCATCACCGATAAGACCGTGTTGATCACCAGCATCGGTGGCTCGATAGTGGCGTCTGCAGTGCATACAAATATGTCCACTGATGGTAGCTCATCCTCATACCTAGTTTCCAGTGTCAAGGAGAGAGTCAGCAGTTACCCCAGAACCACACCCATTTTAAGGGAATAATCATAACTTCTGCATTGAAGCCAAATTTTGGTTTTTTTATATAAAAAAACAAAATTCGGAATTCTGTAAAAGAGAATAATGTGTGACATATGACATATGAGGTTAAGCCTCATATGTCACCTATAAAACTCCACCCTCGGCTATTTTTCCGGAGGATCGGAACAGTTCATTTTCATGTTCATATTCTAAAACCCTAAAACAACGAGCATCGGGTGAACCCGATGGGGTTTGCATGTTCATTCATCCCTCGCAAGAGTTCAAATTTGTGACGGGTGGATGAACACGCCTCTTAAGTTCACCCGATATTCAGTGTTTTGGGTGTTAGAGTATGTAGATCAATATCAACTGTTCCGATCCCCCCGAAAAAATGCTTGTTCAAGAATTTAATTAAGAGTTCTGAATACTAAAAAACATAGGATTCCATGAAACATGTACTTTTTTAATCCATATGAAATTAAACGAAAAAGATTACTTGGGGAGTCATTTCATCGATTGTCCACAACAATATCTAAATTACATGATCCACACCCAAAGAGATGATGAGGAGCATACCTTTGAGAGAGCCTGCGCTTGAAGGTTTGATGGTAGATGGGATTCCAGCGGACAGACTGGGTGAGCACTGATGAAGGCCTTCCTTCACCAAAGATCCAGAGTAAAGGATTTCACCAATCAATGGTGAAATCGAAAGAATTTTGTTGGTAAAAGAAAGAATTCACAGATCAAAGAAAAGAAAACGAAAATGAGGAAGAATTTCCATATATTTCACACCCTCAACAATAGTCATTTCAGCATTTATACAGCTCTAACAGCCTCGCCAACGGCCTAACTAACTCCAACGACCATCGGCGATGAGCGACCACCGACGTTCCACAACGTCCGGTGTCGGACGTCAGCTCTGCAAGCTGGAAGAAGAACCCCTCCTCAGGCCTTTCGTCGAACACCTACCGCATTCGTACAGTTCCTTTCAAGCCGTTGTGAACCGTTGCGAATCTGGGCCCACAAACTAAATCCTCATCGACGGCCAGCAATTAATCTCCTCTTCAGATGAACGGCTCTCGTTCAAATTAAGCAGACGGCTCGATCTCTCTTCCCCGTCATCCAACGGCGCAGCTTCTTTCTTCCCCAAGTCCTCCATTAGTCGACCGTTAGTCCCCTCACTTCCTGGCTCCTCCCCTGCTGCCGCTACCCTCCTACAGGCCTCCGCAAACTGGGCTCTAACATTCCCTCCTCCATTAAGAGACCTTGCCTCAAGGTCGAAAGTAGGGAATCTTCGTACCAAATCCCAGTATGATTCCCAGGTCGCTTCTTCTACTGGACGCTGCTTCCATTTAATCAACACCTGAGACTCCAAGCACCTCCGCTTCTGAACAACCCTACGATCAATAATGCACTCCGGCTCATCAATAATTTCTTCAGTATACCGGGGCTGTGAATCTTGAACAACGACACGACTCCCTAGCTTCTTCTTGAGTTGAGACACGTGAACCACCGGATGAATTTGAGCTGCTACTGGCAGAGCCAACCTGTAGGCGACCTCCCCAACCTTGTCTAACACTTCATACGGCCCATAATACCTTGGAGATAGCTTGTGTGGACTTCTCATTGCAACGCTGATCTGTCTATAGGGCTGTATCTTCAGATACACCCAGTCCCCAATCTGAAAGCTGCGCTCTGTTCTATGCTTATCCGCATTTCTCTTCATTCTTTCTCTGGCCTTCTCCAAATTGTCTCGTAACAACTTAAGTGTAATCTCCCTAGTAAAGAGTGCATCATCAACCCCAGCCACCTTAGAAGTATTAGGCAGATATGAAATCAAGGTGGGAGGAGACCTTCCGTAGACTGCCTCAAATGGAGTCATTTGAGTTGAGCTCCTCCAAGTAGTGTTATACCAAAATTCCGCCAGAGGTAACCACTTAGCCCACTCCCTAGGTTTGTGACAACAAAAACAGCGCAAATAGCACTCCAAGCTCCTATTAGTAACCTCCGTTTGGCCATCGCTTTGAGGATGATATGCAGAACTATGTGCCAAGGTGGTTCCTTGCAGCTTGAAGATCTCCCTCCAAAACTGACAAGTGAAGATGGCATCTCTGTCACTTACAATATTTTCTGGGAACCCATGGTGTTTGAACACCCCTTCAAAGAAAACCTCAGCCACAACTTTAGCCGTGAATGGATGCTTAAGTGGAAAAAAATGGGAATACTTTGTTAATCTATCAACCACTACATAAATAACACTGAAACCATGACATAAAGGCAGTCCTATTATGAAATCCATGGATATACTTTCCCAAATTTGCAATGGAATGGGGAGTGGTTGTAATAAGCCTGGGGAAGCCACATTCTCTGACTTGTTCCTTTGACACACCTCACATTCCCTCACAAACTGCCTGGTGTGTGCCTTCATCCCCTTCCAATGAAAAGATCTTCTCAACCTATGCAGGGTCCTGGCAGCATCAGAGTGCCCTCCCACAGGAGAGCTATGAAACTCATTCAGAAATCTTTGCTGAAGATCAAGAGAATTGGGGCTGATTAAAATTCTTCCTTTGTAGTAGTATATGCCATCAATTTTTCTGTATTTCTGCTCTTCACCATTCCCTTGTTGCAACTTCCTATCTACCAACTGGAAATAGGAGTCTCCTCTCACCATCTCCTTAATGTCATGTAACCAATCACACAAGGGAGAGGACACATGATAAACTGAACAGAAATCCTCTTCTTCCTCATAGCTATTGTCCACTTCTCTAGACAAACTGTCAGCTGCCCTATTAGTCCTCCCAGGTTTGTACTCCACCCGATAATTATAGGATTGTAACTTCATGAGCCACTTGCTTTGCAGTCCCTGATGGAGTTTTTGGTTGAGGAGATATCTGAGACTTTGGTGATCAGTCCTTAACAAATTCCCTTCCTTAATAGCTCCTTTTCATAAGTGGACAATAATAAATTCCTGCCTGTCAACTTAGTGCTCAAATAGGATATAGGCTGACCCTTCTGCATCAACACAGCTCCTATTCCCCTGCCAGAAGCATCACATTCCAGGATGAACCCCTCATTGAAGTCAGGCATGGCTAATACTGGGGCTGAAGTCAAGGCCTTCTTCAAAGCTTCAAAGGCTACCTGGGCTGCCTCACTCCATCTAAAGCTTTCCTTCTTCAACAAATCAGTGAGAGGGGCTGCAATTCCCCCAAACCCTTTAATAAACTTTCTATAGTACCCAGCTAAACCTAAGAACCCCCTCACAGCCCTGACGTTCTTAGGTGTTGGCCATTTCTGTATAGCTTCAACCTTTTTTGGCTCCATGGACACCCCTTGTTCAGAAATGATATGACCCAAGTATTCTACTGAAGTCTGGCCAAAGGAACATTTAGACAATTTAACAAATAGTTGTTGTTCCCTTAAAACCAACAGCACCCTATGCACATGCTCAAGGTGAGTCACCCAATCCTTGCTGTAAATTAAAATATCATCAAAGAATACTAAAACAAATTTTCTCAAAAATTCCCTGAATATTGAATTCATGAGTGATTGGAAAGTAGATGGGGCATTTGTCAATCCAAAGGGCATTACTAAAAATTCATAATGCCCATCATGTGTTCGGAAGGCAGTCTTATAAATGTCCCCTTCACTCATGCGATGGTACCCCGACCTCGTTTTGAGAAATATTGTGCCACATGGAGTTCATCAAGCAACTCCTCTATAATGGGTATTGGGAACTTGTCCTTAACAGTTTGCTGATTCAAGGATCTGTAATCAACACACATGCGCCAGCTAGCATCTGCTTTTCTCACCATCACCACAGGAGAGGCATACGGGCTATGACTAGGCCTAATTATTCCTGACCTTAGCATTTCATTCACCTGCCTCTCTATCTCAGTTTTGAGTGCATAGGCATGCTTGTAGGGTCTAATGCACACAGGATTAGCACCAGGAATTGTAGGGATCCTGTGGTCACAGGATCTTCTAGGAGGAAGTTCACCAGGTTCCCTAAAAACATCTGGGTATTGGTCTAATATTTCCTTCAGGTCTTTGGCCAATCCCTCCAACTCAATTGCACTAGCTTGACAACCTCCATTGTAGTCCTCCACCTCCAGTAGATTCAATTGGATCCAATACCCCTCCCCTTGCTGTCGAAGAGCTTTATCAATACCTTTTTCATCTATTAGTTGTGCAGGATTAGAAACTACTCCTTGCCACAACCATTCTTTACCTTCCCAATTAAATTTCATTTGCATTTTCTTAAAATTAAAGATGATATCATCCAATTGCCTCAGCCACTGTGTTCCCAATACTATTTGATGACCCCCTAAGGGTAGTATTAACAAGTTGGGTGCAACCACCACTCCTTGACACTGGACCTGCACCCCCTTACACCATCCTGACCCTTGAAGCTTCTCACCACTAGCCACCACCACATCAAACACATCTGACTGCTCCACTTCTAATCCCAGGGATTTTACAAGCTTGGGGTGTATAAAATTGTGTGTAGATCCTGTATCCACTAGGATATGTACTGTTTGTCCTTTGATACTTCCCTTCAGCCTGAGGGTTTGTGCAGCTGGAATACCTGTGAGAGCATGCACAGATATGGAGGGGAATTCTTCATTAACCATGTCTTGGGGATCTTGTTGATCCTCCCTACTTCCAGTTTCACAACCATTCTCACTTTCCTCCAACTCCTCTTCAATATCTAATATATACAGCTGCTTCTTGCACTTGTGTCCACTCTCCCATTTTTCATTACAAGTGAAACATAAGTTGTTCCTTCTTCTGGATTGAATCTCTTCTTGAGTCATCAGTCTTCCCCTAGGAACAAAAGGAACTATTTCCTTAGACCCCTCCTTGGCTACATCCTTGGGTGCTCCTGGGGGTTGAAGTTGGTGATACTTACTGAAAGAGCTGGGGGTTAAGGAAAATTTAGTTTTCCTAACTAGGATCAATTTCTCCTCAAATGTTCTAGCCAGCTGCACTGCTCTCCTATAAGAATCTGGATTGGCTGCCATAACATCCAAGCGAATCTCATCCTTGAGACCATTGATGAACTTATCTAGGATATAATCTTCAGGCATCTTCCTTAACAGGCCAACAATCTGCTCATACTTCCCCAAATAGTCTTTCACTGTTCCCGTTTGTTTAAGATTGGAAAACACAGCAAAGGGCTTTTCCAACTGAGTAGGTCCAAACCTTACAACAATTTCTTCCTTAAACTTTTCCCAATTCAAGAAATTAAGTACATTCACTTTTCCCCATTCAAACCAGTGCAGCGCAATACCCCTCAAATAAAACGAGCAAGTCACAACCCAACTAGCATAAGGAGTTGAGTAATAGGCGAAGAGTTGTTGTACCTGACTCAGCCACGGCAAGACATCCTCTTCTCCCTGGAAAATGGGAAATTCAGGCTTCAGCACCCTGGGTTGTAAGTGAGTCGGACTGTCACCATATGACCCTCTTCTTTCTACTCCCCTTTCTCCATGGCCATTAAGGTCGCCACTTCTTTCATCGCCTTGATTACGGGATCCATTTGCTTGGTTGCTCATGCGCTCATCCATCCTTCCTTGAATGTTTCTCAACAGTTGGATCTGCACTTCTTGATTGTTAGCCCTCTCCTCCGCTTTGTTTTGACTGCTCAATAGCATCTGGATCTGAGCGGATAAGTGTTCTTGGGTTTGCTTCTGGGACTCTACCAGGGTTTGCAATTGGGATTGAATTTGGGATGCCAGCTGCTGAAATTGTACGCCCAATTTCCCTTCGAGAGCATTATTCTGAATCTCCATGGCCCGCATTCTTTCCTCCTGCTGGAAGCTCCAGGTGTTTGAATCCTCCATCCTCTCGCAAATCGGTTGCAAGTCAAGGTTTGAACCCTGGCCTTGATCGCTATCCAAGATTCTGGGACTTGATCCCACCTCCTGTCTTCGCTTCCCCATGAGAACGTAACGGCTCTGATACCAAATTGATGAAGGCCTTCCTTCACCAAAGATCCAGAGTAAAGGATTTCACCAATCAATGGTGAAATCGAAAGAATTTTGTTGGTAAAAGAAAGAATTCACAGATCAAAGAAAAGAAAACGAAAATGAGGAAGAATTTCCATATATTTCACACCCTCAACAATAGTCATTTCAGCATTTATACAGCTCTAACAGCCTCGCCAACGGCCTAACTAACTCCAACGACCATCGGCGATGAGCGACCACCGACGTTCCACAACGTCCGGTGTCGGACGTCAGCTCTGCAAGCTGGAAGAAGAACCCCTCCTCAGGCCTTTCGTCGAACACCTACCGCATTCGTACAGTTCCTTTCAAGCCGTTGTGAACCGTTGCGAATCTGGGCCCACAAACTAAATCCTCATCGACGGCCAGCAATTAATCTCCTCTTCAGATGAACGGATCTCGTTCAAATTAAGCAGACGGCTCGATCTCTCTTCCCCGTCATCCAACGGCGCAGCTTCTTTCTTCCCCAAGTCCTCCATTAGTCGACCGTTAGTCCCCTCACTTCCTGGCTCCTCCCCTGCTGCCGCTACCCTCCTACAGGCCTCCGCAAACTGGGCTCTAACAAGCACCCAATACAAACCGAACCAAATCTCAGCTCCAAGAATAGCAACCCAAACCCACCGTTTCCCTCTCTCTTCCCCCTTTGGTGATGGGGGGAGTATGTGAATGGCTCTATGAACCCAAATCAAGCACACCCCAACGAACACAGAAACGGCATACACCTTGTATAAAGCCCTCCCCTTTCCTCCTCTGCTTTCAAACAAAGGGCTGCCCACTTCTCCTCTCTCCCCTCCCATCTTTGCTCTCTCTCTCTCTCTCTCTCTCTCATGTATACGAAGCAGGTGCACAGATAGTACAAACATTTGGAGTTTTTTTGTTATAAAATTATCGCTTCGTTGGTCAACGTAAGTTCCTTCCTGATGTTAAAGTCCATTTTTCAAGTTAGAACCAATTCTGATCATGTTTTATGAGGTAGAATCGACTAGAAATATACCTTCTTCCATCGCATGTAAATTGTGCTAAGATGCTAAATCCCATTTTACTGTTCTTTCTTACCCACTCCTTAATCTCTTGAATGGAAAGAAAATCACATGACGAGTGCATTTGTGTGTGGGCAAGACGCCCCTTTTATAACTCCAACCATGACTTGTGCATTTGTGTGTGGGGGCAAGACGCCCCTTTTATAACTCCAGCCATCATGGAGTTATAACAACTACCCAGTTAGAGCACTCCCACTGGTCGCATTTTGGAGGGGGATTTTGGTGGATTTTTGCAAAAACCATCCGTCCAAAATACCCCCACTCTCCAACGCATTCCAACGAAAAGCCTCATCTAAAATGCAGGATTTTGGGTTTAAATGCCGGATTATTGAAACAATGGTTTTTTCTTCAAAAATTTGTATTTTTTTGGGGGAAAATTAGGCCAAAATCACCATCTCTGTATTTTGGGAAAAGCCCGCCGCTGGATATGAAGCGCATTTTGGGTGGGGATGTTGGCCAAAATTCCTCCCCCCATATTTTGGCAAAAGCGCCCCATGGACATACTGTTAGTAACTCCAACCATTTTAGAGTTGCAATAACTAAAAGTGAATTGATTTGCCAACACATTGTTTTACTCTGCGCACATACCGCTTATTTACAAGCACATACCGTTTATTTACAAGTTTGCCATTAAAATTACTCACCGCACACACCCATTGGATAAATTTTCGAAAAGGCCCACACGTCTGTCCGCGGAGAGTAAAACAGCCGCTCTAAGGATGAACGGTGGGGGGTGGGGGCGGTGGCTATTTTACTCTGCGCACATACCATTTATTTACAAGTTTGCTGTGACTCCTGTGCACATACTGTTTAGTTACAAGTTTGCCATTAAAATTACCCATCGCGCACACCCATTGGATAAATTTCCGAAAAAGCCCTCACGTCCGTCCGCAGAGCCGCTCAAAGGGTGAACGGCGGGGCGACGTCACCCCCTCCTCAGCCCTCACCACCACTCTCACCCCCTCCTCCACCCTCCTCAGACCTTACCACCACTCTCACCCCCTCCTCCATCCTCCTCAGCCCCCGCCGTCGCCCCCCTCATCCGCCATCCTCAGCCCCCTCGTCAGCCCTCACCACCACTCTTGCCCCCTCCTCCGCCATCCTCCGCCCCCTCCTCCGCCATCACCACCACTCCCCTCTCCTCCGCCTTCCTCAGCCCTCTCCTCAGCCCTTACCACCACTCTCTCGACTCTCCCACCCCCTCCGCTCTCCCCACCACTCCCTTGAATCGGAGGCAAAAAGACGACAATAAGAAGAAGAGACCAAAGGTGGCAACGGCTGAGATCGGACGGAAAGCCCGTTGCCAAGGAGATCTCGGCTGTTGACTACCAATCGAAGCTCCATCAAATTGCAGATTTAGTGATCGAACCTTGATTTTGGATCCAGATTGAGAGATTCTGGCGTAGATCGGTGATCTTGAAGAGGAACTCAGAGATCGACGAATCCTTATATGAACGAGATGGAGATTAGCAGAGAACATGAGGTCAGTGATTGTGATCCCCCCCCCCCCCCCCCCCCCCCCCCCCTGCGCCCGTTGTTTTCCTCTTCAGTTTGTTTTGAAATTTGGTGGAAAGTTTTGAAGAAGAGGGGGTCACCTAGGATTTTCTCTGAGCTTCCTCTTCGATCTTTGAGCTTCAATCAAACAAGATTTTCTTGCCTTTCTTGCGTGATCGACGAGATTCCTCTTCCGGTTGGGGACTGGGGGCACTTCTTCGTTGGTGTGGACAAACATCGACGATGGCGGACGAGGGTAAAAGAGGAAAAAGAAAAAGAAAGTTTGAAAGGCAAACTTGTAAATAAATGGCATGTATGCGTGAGTAAAACGGTAGGTTCGCAAATCAATTGCCGAACTACATTTAAAATGTAGTTAAATTAACTAAATATTTTATTTTGCCATTATCTATGTCTTAATGTGACATTAATAATTGAGTCACTTTTCTTGTATATGTGAGTGTAAGGTCCCAATTACAAAACTGAAACAAGAAGCTTTGCTTCTTCCTTCTCATACGATGGACAACTGGTTGGCTGTTGGATGTGGAATTGATGCATATCTGTTAGTGATTGAGTTGACATAGTGACTTCTGAAAGAAAAAAAATCCAAAGGTCAGGTTGAATTTTTTGTAAGTGTTGTTATTCACACCACAGAAATTTATGAATACACCACACTACTTACCATACTACTTGATCCACCACACCTATATTTTAACTTCAAATGTTCGGTTTTGGAGATCCTATGTCATGTAGCCATAATCCAAATCAGATGTTGGCTAGTCAAGTAGCCAGAATCCAACATCGGCAGATGAGACCAAGCGTGTTGTTTGTATTACAAATATACATTCTGATGAAACCCTTGAAGAAAACATAATGCATCACAAGACACACACCCGCAACATTCTGATTCAATCGACGAGTTTCAACAGCGTCACACTACCACGAAAACGATGAGTTTGTGTTGATCGCTGCATAGCCAGCCTTTCCGACACAAGGCAATGCATCAGCTTCCAAACATGAAGAAATTTTATAAAGGCGAGAGGAATAAAAAGGCAAAATGGAGCTCATTCGTAGAGCTTTTGGAGCTCATCTTTGAATTTGGTCTTCAGCTGCTCCCTCTTCAACTTGAGTGCAGCAGTCACCAGTCCTGATTCCGGAGTCCATGGCTCCGGCAGCAACCTGATTTTTGCGGGGGTCTCGAACTTGTCGAGCTTTGCTTCTTTTGCCGCCTACACATTGCAGTGAAAAAAACCAGGCAAAGTTTAGCAACAACGGAGAGAGAAGGCGAGAAAACATTCAGCTTGATTACAAAAATGTACAATCAGGTTGCATAGGACTAAAACATGAAATTGTCAAAGAAAGTCAAGAAGAAAAAATTTGCAAAAACAAGTAAAAGACGATTCATTTCTATTGGTTCACCATTGCTAAAAGATATACGTAAACTTGTAAGCAAACTCCGCTTTGGAAAACACAAAAATGCAGACCAATTCTTCTAAGTGTCGGTATGTATTTCTGTTGAATGCTTTTCTTCAACATTTTCTTCTGTTGTCATCGTTGCTGCCAAATTCTCTTTTTTTTTTCGTTTTTCGTTTTATTTTTACGTCAGCCTCTATTTTTCGGTTTAATCTTTATTGTTGGGCATATTTACCATCAAAAGAGCACATAAAATACTTTGCACTACTGTCCATTCAAACAAACCCATCTTAAGTGAGGATCTATATTATAGGTCAAAGTTGTTATAAATTAGGTTTTCTTTATATCTTAATTTTTAAAAATTCAATCTTTCACCTTTGCTTTTTCTTCTCATAATGAGAAAAGGAAAATCAAACTCTATAGTTTACATATGCACCCTTATAAAATTAAAATATATGTACACTTGCCTAACATAGCGGTGGAAATGTTCTTTTATTAACAGGCCCAAGTTGTAGATCCTTATATACCAAAGCAAATTATAATTGCATCATGTTATCAGGTGGCCTCGGAAATTTACCACATATCTATAATAACTAACCTTGGCGAGCGATTGCTGGACTTCTTTGATAACTTGTTCTTTCTGGCAAAGTTCCAAAAAATCTTTGTATTGTATTCCTGACTTCTGAGCCCAGGCCTCTACTTCCTTGTGTGCCGGCACAACAAGGGCAACACAGTAATTGTGAAATGGATCAGCGTGGACCATAATGTTTTCTACATAATTGCTTGATGCCAGTGCTGCCTCAACCTGCAGAATAAAAATGTTGATTAGTCATCTGAAATAATATCGGTGAAGTGATTATGCTGCATACCTTTCCGAGAGAGATGTATTCCCCATGTTGAAGTTTGACAATATCCTTCTTTCTATCTATGATTTCAAGGCAACCATCAGGATGAAACTGTCCGATATCCCCGGTATAAAACCATCGTAATCCTTGTTCATCAACCTGATGCAATTATACAACAAAGTTTGTCCCAAACTTAACTAGGCTAAAGGAATAAGATAGTAGGGAGGATCTTACTTTATAAACCTCATTGGTCTTTGCCTCGTTCTTAAAATATCCCTTAGTTATGCTGAAGCCACCAACTATGATTTCACCTCGTGGCATATGTGAATCTGAAACTTTGTAGCCACCTTCTTCCCAAGTCTCAAGCTGTACACATCAAATGGCATTTACATTTGACACCGTAAGTGTAAGAAATGCAGTCCTTTGGACTGTCCTAATATCATGCAAGTGAATTGATACCTTAATATAGCAACATGGAAGAGGTGGACCAACACGGCCTACGTTTGTATCATCATATTCAGAGAAAGTTGCACCGGCACATGTTTCAGTTAGTCCATATCCTTGACCTACAGGAGCCCTGAAAATTCACATACGAACGTAAAAGACATTGAAGTCCAAAATAAACACTTCTACATCAACATCCAACCATATATAAACTTGTCACCGAAGATTCAGATGAATATGGATTAAAGGGCATGTCAACGAGAACAGAAGAGATACGTAGGGGTGCTGGAGGGAATTCATGAGCAGAAACAATTACCCCATGCATATATTTACGAATCTTTGTGTATCTTTGGATAAAGGAGCTCCACCACAAAGTATGAAGCGTATACGCCCGCCAAGAATTGACCGTATCGGCTTGAAAACAATGGCATCCCACAGGATTCTTTCTAGGCCCCATGCTCCAATCCAACTCCCTTCAATTGCTGAGAGCCGCCGTTTGTACACAAAAGTAAAGAGCTTCTTGGTTATTCCACCCTTCTCATCAATCTACCGTCATAAAAGTGGAACCAAATATTTTCAAACGGAAACAAATATCCAAAAAATATGATTTGCAGTAAATCCAAGGCAGTAAGGTTATGGTGGTCATGCTCCAACCTGTTAATAGTATTGACAGAATTTTTCATACCTTCTTCAAAACTCCATCTCTAACACGATCTAGAATCGCAGGAACTGCAGCCATAACAGTGGGCTTTAACACAGATGCATCACCTTTTGTTCCTTTCTTGATCTTATTTGATGTATCAGTTAATGTCAACGCTGACCCGTAACCTATTGCACAACCTGTGGTCAACATTACAGCCTGGAGAAGAAATCGATTTTTGAGACCATAACCAAAACTCTGATGATAACCGTATGTAGGGAAAGATAATGAGTTCAAATATGCCAACCTCGGCTGCTAATTCAAAAACATGAGCTAAAGGCAAGTATGCCAACCTCGGCTGCTAATTCAAAAACATGAGCTAAAGGCAAGTATGCCAAGTAGACATCATTACTTCCTAACGCGGGAACAATGGTGGTCACTCCTGCTGCAGTAGCCACAATGTTTCCATGAGTAATCATGACTCCCTACAAAAACATCATAGAAGTAAGGTAATGTGACAGAACCTACGTACATATGCTCAATTCTATTATCCAAAGATGCTCACATTCAGTTACTATTCACCCACAGTATCACATTGAACAACAGTGTAGAGGATGGAAAAACTAAGAGAGTCTAAAACTGATTTCTCCATATATGATCGAAAGGACAGCGTTTCACGACCCAAATCAAGCAAATAACAAGAAGCTATCAATACAACTCACCTGCAACTAGACAACTACTTAACGAATCTATTGGGAGAAACTGCACTGACCTCCCCACAAGCTACATCTAATTTCATATCCGCAGAAATTTAACCATATCTCCTTCACAATTTTGAAAAACTTCCACTTATCTCTCTGTGATCCCCCAAGAATATCAGGATATAATATATACTAACTTCAAAAAGTCTTGATTCATCTCGTCACTTAGCATCAGGGGTTTACCATTGGCTATTAAGTTATATCACATACAGCTATCGAGAATTCCTTGAACAATTAGCAGAATGCATTACAAAGTTGTGAACTACTTACTAATCAGCTGAAATACTCATAAATGGAGGACTGACAGGTTGGGGGTTGGATGTTCTTTGTGTATGTGAAAGATTGTGACAAAAACAAAACACCCTAAAGATGACAAACAGAGAAGGTTGTGCCTGTCACATGCCGTAACACTAAGTGATGTTATGATCATTGGTGTTAGTGGGTTGGAAATACAGCTGAAATCATCATGGTGTCGGTGGTTCTGCCAAAAAGGCTAAGATCATCACGAAGATAAAGCGTCCGACGTCAAAGTGAGATCATCAACAGACAGCTAGTAGATGATGATGCCTGGTCGAAGGATAATGCGACAACGGGTTGGCAAGAAAATGAATAAAGGTGCCCCCCCCCCCCCCCCCCCCCCCCCCCCCCCCCCCCCCCCCCCGGCGTTGTTCTGGAGGTGACGAAACCCCCCTGACACCCCGACCTTCTTTCTTGGGTGTTAGAAGTGTAGTAATATATTAGTTAGGTGTCTGTGTAAAGTGTGCGTGAATGTAGGTATGCACGACATCTAAAGTTAGTGTTGCCTTCTTCACTCACTCAAAAATCGACCATTGGCCAAGGAAAACATACAAAAACGAGGTATGCTACTTGACAGCTCTTGCGTTCTGCATAATTCTGAGACAGTAATTTTCATTTGTTCTTCGATCGCCCTTTCACAAATTATTTGTGGGCTCTATTGCATCTAAAGTTGGGGTAGCAAGTTGGTCCTATGGGAAACCTTCTCAAAGAAGCAACTATGTTACTGTAGAAGTTTCCAAGGAATAATATTGCATACCTATAATCCTAATTGCAGCAATGATTTGGTACACTTGGAGGAAAACGAACCAAGTATACCAAGGAAAGCTGTGAAATATAGTTTTGGTGTATGTTCAATTTATGAAGATATACTTGTATAAATGAAATGGAGGAGTTGGGATGTAACACGTCTGAGTAACTGGAGTATGTAATAAGGCACAGCTAATGTTTCGGGGTGTTTTCTCACCGCTGATTGATAGGTTGGAGGTCCGAGGGTCGTCGCAGTCACGTGGGACGCGTACGGCCTCCGGGTCAGCTTTCTGAGCATTCGCTGGGGCGGAAACGCGCGGGTCCGTGTGTCGGTTTGCCGAAGGGTAGATTCAACAGAGCGACGGCTTTCTGGGCCTTTGAGAGCGTTCGGACCCAAGCGACGGAGCGACAGAACGCCAAAGGGCGGCTTCAGCTGGTTGACGGCTCCTTGGATCTGTACAAGCAAGAGCTCGTCAGGGGGTCGGACCTTGGTTCCGACCAAGTCCCATCCGATGCCTAAGTCAGCACTTGTCTGAAAGATACCTTGGTTCCGACCAAGTCCCATCCGATGCCTAAGTCAGCACTTGTCTGAAAGATACTCGGTGAGATCGAGTATGGTTCGCGGAGAGACTAATACACGGATCCTCAGGCCGAGCTAAAGAGGAGAAATATAAGGTGGGAGGAGAATATCACGAGATATGGAGTACCTGAGATCTGAGTATTCAGAATTCGATCCTTTGGCATTTCTTCCTTTCCACCTATTGTAGGAGTCCGCATGTCAACGCCTTTATGACGTCATGTCATCTCGTCCTTCGCGCCCACCGGCTTTGATGGCCCCTTCAAAGGTGATCAAGGCAGCGTGATCTGGGGAGCGGTTTCATCGAAGGGCGGGAGGCCAACGGTGTACCGGGCGGCGGTGCTGGGCCTCGATCCCCCGGGCCCGCTTCTGGGGCCTCTTGGGCTTGGGCCCAGTTCATCTTCTTGGTTGTGGAGCTGTCCCGTCTTTCTTCGACCCATTCGGGGGGTCGTATCAATTGTCTCCATCGCTTGGGCCGTTCGGTTTTGGCGGTTCGATCCGAGGGATGTGATACGCTGAGATTTAATTGGTGAGACAGTCGAGGCGACGCATTGAATGAAAGTCATCATGGCATCGGACGCTAGGGATCTTCCCGCCTTTTGGGTGTGGGACTAAGTGTGCTGCCTCTTCTGGGATGCTGACGGTTTGTGTACACGAACAGTCGGTGATGATGCAAGGGGTTTCGGAGGGGAAGATATAAGGGGTGGTTACCTTTTGAGTGAAGGTCCTCCCCCTCTAACGCTATTCTCTCTTTCCTTGCTTTTTCATTCACCGCCGACATCCGCAGCGCTCTACCATGACTTCGTCATCTTCTTCTTCCTTTGCTTCCAAGGCAAGCCGACCAGCGGCCTCCGTCGGCAACGCTGAGGGATCATTGGTGGGTTCTACCACCGTGGCCGCTACTCATCTTGGTGCGGGCCTCGAGATCCATATGGCCAGGGGCCAGGGTGGACCCTTCTGGCGAGCCCCGGCGGCGATGGAGCGGCCATCAGTGTTTAGTGCCACCTCCACTAGATCGCTTCGAACCAGGTTCCTCCTTCCCCCTCATCGTGTCAAGGCCCCTCAGATGAACGAGATGATTTGCTTCCCCAACGACTGTGAGGTTAGGGTGTACGTGAAGAATTTTGCATTCGCGCTTCGGTTCCCCCTCGATCCCTTCGTGGCAGTGTTTTTGAGGGCCTTCGAGCTTGCCCTATGCCAGTATAGCCCCAACGCCGTCAGGTCTCTAGTGGGGTTCCTCGTGTTGTGCTCGCTTCATGGGGTGGAGCCGACGCTTCCCCTTTTCAACCATTTCTATCGTCTGAGCCATCACAAGTCCGACGCGTGGCTTTACATCACCGCTCGAAGGGGAAGAATTTGGTGTCGAGGCTGCCGTCCTCCTTGAAGTATTGGAAGGAGGAATATGAGCTCGATGCGGTCCGCAAGCTGTCTGTGGTCCCCCCTGTTGAGCGGCATATCAAGTTTCTCTTCCAAGAACATGTTCTGAGGAAGACCGTGTGGCCCCTCGGTGAGTTCACTTATCTGGTTCGAATTTTTCCACCATTTCTTTTTTTGCTCTCTCACCCCAGTGTTGCTAGGTGGGTTTTGCCTCCGGTTCTAACCTGCGCGCTATGTCGGTCGTCCCTCTTATGCCCAGCTCGAGGAGGGGGATCACGTCTTGGAGGTTCGGCCGAAGCAGCGAGTCGGGGCTTCCCATGCCAACAAGGGCCAGTTTGGGGAGAGCGTGAAGAGTGTAAGGGATCACTCGTCGTCGGGGCGAGGGAGAGCCGAGGGGAAGAAGGCTGGGGTCCCAGCCTCTGGTGGGGAGGCCACGGCTGATAAGGTCACTGCGTCCCCCATCCGTCTCTAGCGGGTCGAGGATAAGTGGCCCTGGGACGGTCTCTCCTCCCGGGCTCGCTCCTCGCGGACTACGAGAGGTCCTTGGGCATCTTTCGATCGACCAAGGTCGACCTTCCGCAATCGGGTGACAGGTTGCTTGGCTTCCGGTTCCCTGTGGGACTGAAGGAGTCTGTCTTGACAGACTGTGGGGGTCGCGGCCCGGTTGGCCGAAAACTCTTGCATGCCTCAAGATTAATCCGTGCTGGATGGGGCGAAGGGCATAGGCTCGCGACCTTCGTAGTGCTCGTCGAGCAGCAGGTAAGCTTACTCGCAGCCCCGCACATTATTTCTAATGGACGGTCCTGATCTGTAGTTTTTACTTGGTGCAGCTGTCCTCGGTCGAAGACGACAGTTTGTGGTGCTCGTCGAGGCAAAGGCGAGTATCGCCCGAAAATCGGCATTGGAGGGGACCGCAGAGGAGGCCCATAAGGCCGAGGCGCGCGTGAGGTCGATGGAGACCAGGATCACCGAGCTCGTTGCAGACGTCGAGAGGCTGGACATCACGAGGGCCTTGGCGCTGGCCGACAAGTCCCAGGCCGAGGAGAGGGCTGCCAAAATGGCATCCGGGGGCCGAGGATGAGGCCAAGATCCAGGAGCTTGAGGAGCTGCTGGGAGCGGAGGAGGAGAAAGAGGGTGCCCTCGTAACCAAGCTCGGCGAGGCCTCTCGCGCAAGCAAGGCGAAGAAGGTGGAGAGGTCGAGGCTCCAGGGTCAGGTAGCTGCACTCGAAGCCCGGGTCAGGGTGCTGGAGAAACTAGTAGCGCATGAGGCGGTGATGGAGTACTCCGAGACCTTCGTCGCCCCCGGGATGTTCAGGACGTTCGAGGAGGGGTTCCTCCAGTGTCGAAGCGAGATCAAGCGCAAATTCACAAGCTGTGGGTTACGTTCAAGAGGGGCTCGAGATGATTCCTGGTGAGGGCGAAGTGTATGATGACGTCGTCCGTCCAGTAGACGCTCCCGAGGCGGCAGGGGTCGCCCAACCCGAAGCGAGAGCTTAGGATTTTTGTGACGTTTTTCTTTCTTTGTACACGTTCTTTTTGTAATGGGAATCAGCGATCGTCCGGTGCTTGTTGTTTGGTTGTTGTTGTGCCCCTTCCTCAATCATGGTTGCGCTCCAGCTACCGTGCGTCCAGGCTTAGGAAGACCAATAATCGTCGGCTGATCGTTTTGCCCGAGGTTTGTCGAATGGATGAAGCGTCAAGGGAGTTGGTCCTGGCCCGGAGGTTAATGTTCGGCCGATCTATCGGGGGAGTGGTCCCCAGCCCCATGACTGACGTGGTGTCGGCCTGCTGGGGTCGATCGAATGAACGGCCTGCTGGGGTAGTTGCCCCAGCCTTACAGACGATCGAATGAACGGCCCACTGGGGGAATTGCCCCCAGCCTTACGAAGACAGATCGATTCGGGGAGTTGCTCCAGCCTTACGGTCAATGCGCGGTCGGCCTGCTGGGGAGTTGCCCTCAGCCTTACGGCGACAGGTCGGTCGGCCAGCTGGGAGAACTACCACAGTCTTACGATCGAGCGAAAGATCGAGACCTGCTGGGGGAGTTGTCCAGCCTTATGGTCGATGCGTGGTCGGTCTGCCGGTGAAGTTGCCCCTAGCCTTACGGCGACAGGTTGGTCGGACAGCTGGGGGGAGCTATCCTCAGTCTTACGGTAGATCGAAAGATCGGCATGCTGGGGGAGTTGCCCCCGCCTTACGGTTGATGTGTGGTCGGCCTGCTGGGGGAGTTGCCCCAGCCTTACAGCGATAGGTCGTTTGGCCAACTGTGAGAGTTACCTCCAGCCTTACGGTTGATCGAATGGTCGGCCTGCTGGGGAAGTTGTCCCAGCCTTACGGTCGCCGCGTGGTCGGCCTGATAGAGGAGTTGCCCCAGCCATACGATCGGCAGTTTGGTCGGCCAGCTGGAGGAGCTATTCCTAGTCTTGCGATCGACCAATTGTTCGGCTCGCTGGAAAAGTTGCCCTCGGCCTTACGGTCGAATGGGTGATCGGCCTGCAGGGAGAGTTGCCCCCAGCCTTACGGCCGAATCCTTTTCATCATGCGGGATTAAGGACACTTATGTGAAAAGAAAAGTGGGCCCCCCTTTTCTTTATTTAGAGCATTTTTCGGTTTTGGTACAATGTCTCAGAGGGGGTCCATACATCCTTTGCCTCATTAGTAGTATTTGCGCAAATGCTCCGTGTTCTAAGTGTGGGTGAGCGCTTTACCATCTAGGGTTGAGAGCCGATAGGTCGTCGGGCCGAGGACCTCGGTGATCTTGTACGGCCCTTCCCATTTTGCGACGAGCTTTCCCTTGTGAGCAATCTCCAGGTTAAATATGGCTTTCCTCAGGACAAGATCTCCAAGGTGGAAACCTCTTCCCTTGACCTGGGAGTTGTAGTAGCGGGCCACTCGTTGCTTCTGTCGGATGGCGGAGGCTAGAGCCTGGTCGCGCTACTCGTCCATGAGCTCTAGATTGATTTCTAGTCCCTCCAAATTCATTACTTCGTCGAAGTGTCTGAGTCGGAGCGACTCTTCTCCTACTTCGACGGGGACAACCGCCTCGGCCCCGTAGGCGAGTTTGAAGGGCGTTTTCCCCAGTGGCTTCCTCATGGGTAGTTCGGTATGACCAGAGTATCCCAGGGAGTTCCTCCGACCAAGCTCTGTGCGCCGCTCCTATCTTCTTGGGGAGCGGTTCTAGGATGCATTTATTGGCGGCTTCTGACATCCCGTTGGTTTGGGGATGGGCCACGGAGGCGAACATGAGTTTGATCTTTCAATCCACACAGAACTCTTTGAACCCCGTACTATCGAATTGTTTCCCGTTGTCAGTGACAATGGATCGAGAGATTCCGAACCTGCTGATGATGGACTTCCACACGAAGCACTTTGCCTTCTTCCAGGTGATGGTGGCCAAGGGTTCGGCCTCGATCCATTTGGTAAAGTAGTCCACCGCCACGATCAGGAATTTCATTTGCCCTTTCGCGGAAGCAAAGGTGCCGAGAATGTCCAACCCCCACTTGGCGAAGGGAATGTTGCTGATTATAGGTACAAGGTCAGCTGGGGGCGACGAACCGAGCTTCGCAAACTTCTGGCACTCCGGGCACTTCCGAACATACTCCGCCGAGTCGTGGCCCAAGGTCGGCCAGTAGTACCACCGCCTTAGGATCTTCATCGCGACCGTCTTGCCTCCGTGATGGTTCTTGCAGAGTCCCTTGTGGATCTCCCAGATAATGTAGTTTGCTTCATGTGGTCCAATGCACTTGAGGTAGGGTAAGACGTCAGTTTTGGTCCAGCGCCTTCTGTACAGTGTGCCTTCGTGGAGTACGTACCGAAGAGCCTTCCGCTCCAGCGTTCGACGCTCTTCCTGGTCCGCGGGGGCCTCTTCGGTGGAGAGGAACCGTAAGGTGGGGTCCATCCAGAAAGGTTCTTTGTCGATGTTCATTAGCTCTTCTCCCTCCGTGCTGGGGCTTTGGAGGCTCTCAACGTAGATATCATGACCCAACTCTTTGAGGGAAGAGGAGGCCAGCTTGGAGAAGGCGTTTGTGCGAGCGTTCTCCAACCTCGGCATGTGGATGGACTCAACGTGCTTGAATCTGGACAACTCGGACTTGGCTGAAGGTGGCGCTGCATGGTTTCGTCTCGCGCCACGTAGTCTCCTTGCACCTGTCTGATGACGAGCCTGGAGTCGCTGAGGAGGCCCACCGAGTCTGTCCCCAGCGCTTGGGCTAGTTTCAGGCCATTGATGGCAGCCTCGTACTCGGCTACTTGTTGGCGGCTGGAAACTCGAACCGAAGGGTGTACTCTAGTGTTCCCGTCAGAAGATCAGATGACGATGCCCGCTCTGTTGCCCGTCGTGGTTGCAGATCCGTCTACATCGATGACCCACGCGTCCTTGCCCTCTGGTCGATCATCAGGAACACTGTTAGTCAAAAAGAGGGATACGGGGTGAGGCGTTACCATGTCCGGGCTCGTCCCGTCGGGAGGTATCGCGTCGCCAATGGTACACTCGGTGATGAAGTCTGCCAATGCTTGTCCTTTGATGGCTGTCCTCGGTTTGTACCTGATGTCGAATTCACTCAGCTCGATCCCCCAGTTCAGCATCATCCACATCCAATCGAACCTCTTGAGGAGTTGGGAGTTGGTCAGGACCATGATGATGTGAGCTTGGAAGTAGGGTCAAAGTCGTCGTGCCGAAAGGACGAGGGCGTATGCCAATTTCTCCAAAGTGCCGAAAGTACCGCTCCACCACGTCCCTAGGACCCGACTGGTGTAGTACATTGTGTAATGCCCTGGAAGCTACTGCACAAGTACTAGAGGGGGGTGAATAGTACTTTAAAATAGTCAAGAGTATAATTCCTAATTATTGTGCAATCACAAACAACTATGCAGAATAAATAAGAACAAGAGAATTACAACGCAAACACACGATGTAATGGGTTCGGATCCACCCAAGTCTCATTGACTTGTTTCCGGTGATCCTACGTCCCAGACACCCGGATCCCTTCCTGCTACTTGAGTTAGAATCCATTAACTCAAGTTTTCACTAAAAACTTTCTTGTAGAAACTACTACAAGATCAATCAATACAACAAACGAATCGTGACTCCCACAAACCGGGATCACGAACTTCTCTCACAAACCGAGAGATAAACTTATAATAAAGAGTTAAATGAAATAAACAGAACTTACCACAAATTCCTATGCCTTGAGAAATACTTACAAATTTAGGGCAAGGAAGGAAGATGGAGAAAAGTTCACGAAAGAAGATTGCAACCCTAGCAACAACGGGATGAGCAGTTGGAGACGGCTAGGATGAAGATCTTGCTCGTGTTTCAATAATACAGAAGAATGATCACACAAAGCTCAAGATCTGAAAAATCTCTTTGGAGAAATTAGGTCACAAAGAGAGAGAGAGAGAGAGAGAGAGAGAGTTTTCGAGAGAGAGCTTCGAAATTGATAATCGATTGATTTCAACTCAGATCTGAAATCTCTATGATATTAGACAAATTTCCATGTTTGAAACGAATCAAACACATATGGAAAAAATCAAAACAGAACAAGAAAAATCGTGGAAATAAAATCTCCAACGGCTGGAAAATTAAAGTAGCTTAATCGGTCTAAGAAGGATCACTGACCGATTAGTTTGAGAATTAGTCGGTCGGTGAACCTTCTTAGACCGACTAGATGGTCGACAGAGAAATGAGTGAAATAAGAGGGAAAAACTAGTCGGTCTAAGAAGAAACACCAACCGACTAGTTTGACAACTAGTCGGTCGGTGAACCTTCTTGGACCGACTAATTGGTCAACATTAACTAGGCTAAAGTTCACAAGGATGACTACTCGGTTCAAGAAGAATTTCCAACCGATTAGATTGTCATCTAGTCGGTTGGTTCTTCTACTTGAACCAACTAAGATGCACACACAGGCATGAGAAGAAGCGATAAGCTACGGAATACTTTCTAATGGCTTCTAAGGCAATCCTAGAGATAAGATATGATAGTTATGAGGATCACTAGGCAAGTACTACTCAAGGCTTAACATTCTATGAGACGAAGCTAGATGACAATAAAAATAAATATGACAAACCGTCTTCAAAGCTTCAACATGAAGAGTCTGAATCCCTTGACTTCATTAATAACTCCTTGAGCTTCAACGAAGCTTCAGGCACAACGATCACGTGCTCTAAAGAAGTCTTGGGACATCGCTTGAGATCTACAAAGTAATTTGGCGACGATCTCCATAACTGCGCTCAAAGAGAATTAGTACCCGATATTTATGTTTGTTCATCATCAAAACCAAATCAGAGGAATCAATACTCAACACATTGGCCTCTGTACCCCTGCATCCTCCCTGATCAGCACAGAGCTCACTGCTTCCCCGGTGCTGGCTAAGTACAGGCTCAGGGGTTCTCATTCCTTAGGCTTGGAGAGGAGGTGGCTGCGGAGGTGTTCCTTTAGTTCGGTGAACACCTGGGCACAGCCCGCGTCCCACTCTATAGTTTTTCTCTGCCCATCCGGCTCGGCGAGGTTCCTTCTCAGGACCCTGAAGAACGGGAGCGATCTTTCTGTCGATTTGAACAGAATCGCCCCAGGGCCGCGATCCGACCGTTCATCCTCTGCAGCTCTTTGATTGTGGTCGGTTCTCTCATGCTGATCAAGGCCTCAATCTTGTCTGGGTTGGCCTCGATGCCGCAGTTGGTGATCATGAAGCCCAAGAACTTTCCGGATTTCATCCCGAACGTGCACTTCGTGGAGTTGAGCCAGATGTTGTGCTTCCCTAATTGTTCAAAAGTTTTCCGGAGGTCGGTGATGTGGTCAGTCGGTCTCTTAGACTTGACCAACATGTCGTCCACGTAAACCTCTAGGTTCCTCCCGATCTAGGATCCGAAGACCCTGTCGACCATCCTCTGATAGGTCGCCCCTGCGTTCTTCAGACCGAATGGCATCTTTGTGTAGCAGAATGTCCCGCGATCGGTGATGAACGATGTCTTTTCCTCGTTCTTCGGGTCCATTTGCAATTGGTTATATCAGAAGCGTCCATGAATCTGAGCATCTCGTAACCCGATGCGTTGTCTATGATGTGATCGATGCAGGGCAATGAGTAGCTGTCCTTGGGACAGGCCTTGTTGAGGTTGATGAAGTCTACGCACATTCGCCATTTGCCACTTGACTTTTTCACCATCACCACGTTGGCCAGCCAGTCGAGGTACCAGACTTTCCTGATGAACCCGGCCTCGAGCAGGCACTCAACCTCCTTGGCCGCGGCTCTCATCTTCCCGTCGTCCAAGTTCCTCTTCTTTTGCTGGATCGGTTTGAAGTTGGGGTCGACGTGTAATTGGTGGGTGATTAACTGGGGTTTCACGCCAGGCATGTATTCGGGTGACCAAGCGAAGACGTCAAGGTTGGCTTTCAGGCACTCGATCAATTCATCCCTCATGGCGGGGTTGAGCTCCGATCCAATTGACACGAACCTGCCTTCCACGATAATGACGGGAATGAGCTCTGGTTTCTTGACCGAAACGGGTCTCGAGTCATCCGATCCCCACCTCCGGTCTAGGAGATCCATTGGGTTGTACCTTCCCGTGTCACGCTCCTGGTTGGACAGCTAGTAGCAGGTTCTCGATCTCGCGGGTCGTCCTTCTTACTCCCGACTCCTTTTGGGGTCTTGAACTTGACTATCTGATGGAGGGTCGAGACTATAGCCCCGGCCGCGTTGAGGAGCGACCGGCCGATTATCCCTTATAAGCCGATCCGACTCTCAAGGCCATAAACTCTTTCGTTAAAGTGATTGAGTGAGGAGGTTCTCCGAGCATCACTGGGAGGTAGATCATTCCAATGATCAGCGCAGAGTGTCCTACGAAGCCAACAACGGGACCCGAACAGAGTTCCAGGTCACCAACCCGTATCCCCATCTTCTCTAACGTCGACATAAAGAGGATGTCACACGAGCTTCCCGTGTCGACGAGCAGTCGTCGAACTAGGGAGGTGTGAATGATCGCAAGACGACCAACACGTCGTCGTGTGGCGGTCCGACCCGCTCCAGATCTTTCCCGGAAAAGCAGATGGGCCGAGGGCCATCTCCGGTCTTCTCCCGGTCCCTTGCTCGTAGGGCGCTCGGTTCCTTGGTTCGGGATAGACGTCCGGTGGCTTTGAACAGGAGGGCTTTGGTGGAGCCCGATGCGGGTGTCGCCGCGGCGGTGCTCCTCCGTTCTTTGGCATGCGGGCGTGCAATTTATGGTGGTTTGACGTGACTTTAGACACGTCTTGCCACAAACAGCGGCAGATGATTCGGGATGTTTTTCACCACTGATTGATAGGTTGGAGGTCCAGGGGTCGTCGCGATCACGTGGGATGCGTACGACATCTGGGGTCGGCTTTCCGAGAGTTCGCTGGGGCGGAAACGCGCGGGTCCGTGCGTCAGTTTACCGAAGGGTAGCTTCGGCAGAGCGACGGCTTTTTGGGGTGAACGGTCGATCGGGCCTGGGGCTTTGAGAGCATTCGGACCCGAGCGAAGGAGCGCCGAAGGGCGGCTTCGGCTGGTTGACGCCTCCTTGGATCTGCACAGGCAAGAGAGCTCGTCAGTGGGGTCGGACATTGGTTCCGATCAAGTCCACTCTGATGCATAAGTCAGCATTTGTCTGAAAGATGCTCAGTGGGATCGAGTATGGTTCGCGGTGAGACCAATACACGGATCCTCGGGCCGAGCTATAGAGGAGAAATATAATGTGGAAGATCACGAGAGGTGGAGTACCTGAGGTCCGACTATTCAGGATTCGATCCCTTGGCGTTTCGTCCTTTCCGCCTCTTGTAAGAGTACGCATGTCAACACCTTTTTGGCGACCTACCATCTCGCCCTTCGCGCCCGCCGGTTTTGATGGTCCCTTCAATGGTGATCAAGGCAAGTGTGATCTGGGGAGCGGTTTCCTCGAAGGGCTGAAGGCCAACGGTGTATCGGGCGGCGGTGCTGGCCCTCGATGCCCCGGGCCCGCTTATAGGGCCGCTTGGGCTTGGGCCCAGTTCAGCTTCTTGGTCGTGGGGCTGGCCCGTCTTTCTTCGTCCCATTCGGGGGGGGTCGTATCAGCTAATTTCAACGAATTGGGTTTTTAGTTGTGAAAGGTAATGACAAAATGTCCACTGCCTTTCCAATTGACGTGTGAGATATGTTGATCTAACATATGGGCCTTTTAAGTACAATGTTTTGCATAGTAACATGAATGAAATATGCTTATTACTTCACACACATATAGGGAACAATACCCATGAGCTTGCATATCATTTTTGTGAATGAGCTGCCCTTTCACATCGGCAGGGGCCGCCCCCATGTGACCCCTTCAAATCAAAAAGGCGAGCCCCTGCCCATGTGAGTGTATCTTATTTAGGAAAATAAGCGGTCGTATCGCTCATTTTTCGTTTTCCTACAGACGTGTGTGAGTGATGCGAATTATATGATATATGAAAGATATTTCTCATATATGCCAACGTGACGTGTTATCCTTCACAAGACGCAAAAGTACATCACAAGTGACATCTTGTACTGTTCGGAGGTGAATGCGCCGCGTTGACATGTATGAGAGATATCTCTCATATGTCAAATGATATCAATATAAGACACTAATGAAATTTAGTAAGTGATGAAACTATTCCAAATCTAAACTCATCCAAATACATGGTATCATTGCGCGATTAGAGCATTTCCCCGCCACCATTATATCGTCGTAATCCACAAACACCATCTTTTGATGCATTCTCCATCTATCACCCTCACATGCAACCACCACCATCATTGTCTTTCTCATTCATCCATCTTTGTCATCATCTTATTGTAATCATCATCTCGCCCCCCGATCTATCTCATCATCTTATCTCTGTGAGGATCTTGAGATGGCAAGCCGAAACACTAAAGAGGTGGTGAATGGTATTTATGAAATATCATAAAAATTCTAAGTTTCTGCCAAAGAATTTAGTTTGTGTTGTCAAGATAAATTTTTAACAACAATATAACCTGCAAATTATATAACTAGTGAAGGATAAAATTTAGCAAGAATATAAAAACAATCACAGAAAGAACTCACAAATAAGAGAGATTATCCTGGTTTTGACATAACACGTGACCTACATCTAGTCACCAAGTCCTGCTTGGGCTTATAACCACTTTCAAATGAAAGAAACTTACAACCATCTCTATACCACAACTTGATGCAAGGAACTCAACCTCTCACAAATGAGAGAACCTCTTTTCATCTATCAAACAAAGGAGGTATACTTACATCTTCACATATTACAATTACATATAACCTATAGGGATCGTCTAACCCTTGCAATACTAACAACACACACTAGAGGGGGGTGAATAGTGTAATGGCAATAAAATTGTCCAATTAAAATTTAACTTGCAAATGCGGAATTATAAATGCAAGAGAAATTAAAAGGCACAATCAATTCAAACGCAAACACAAAGTTTTACCTTGGTTCCCCAAACTTGGGTACATCCAGCCACACCAATATTCACTATAATCCCACACAGAGAAGTGAATACAAATCTCACAAGGAGATACCCCACAAAGAGGATTTATGCCCTACACAACGACCCAACCAATCCTACACGAGGATCAAGACTCCCACACAGAGAATCACTAACTCACACTCAGAGAATTAGGGTTAGCCCTACACTAGGACACTAAACTCCCACAAATAGAGTTACTCCCACAAAGAGAGTTATTCCCACAAAGAGAATATCCTAAGTCCCACAAAGAGACAACCTCCCACAAAGAGAGAAAGTTCTAATTCCCACAAAGAGAATTAGAGACACAAATTACACCAAGTAAAATAAATACTCTTACCTATGCCTTGAGATGCTTACTCATGAATGGATGCAAGGCATGTAAGAGGATCTCCAAGTGTTGAGATATGCTTTAGAGCACTTGGATGAATTCCCTTGAGCTGGACTTCAATGCATGAAGATGAATGAGAGCTCTTGAGAGGGAATTGAGGGAGTTTGAGAGTGGCTTATAGATCTCTTGAGGTATTCAATACCATCAAGAAGTAGTAAGAGATGGCAGCCCACTCATATATATAGGAACCCTATATCAAACCCCAAAACCCAATAAAACAGCCAAATAATCAATTCTGCAACGGCTAGAAACTGGACGAAAACGACAGGAACAGTCGACTGATCAACGGCTAGAAAATACCCAACGGCTATGTTCTGAGCCAGGACAGTCGACTGATGAAGACAGTACGGTCGACTGAGAACAGGACAGGCGCCTGTAAATCCTTCAACAGGCGACTGCTGCAGGGGATGGAATAAAACAGAGAGCTGCACTCTTTCTCCAGTTAATCACACAGGCGACTGATGTCAATAACACAGTCGACTGTCTATTAGTCAGTCGACTGTAAAACCTTAATTAGTCGTCTGCTGAATAAGATGGAGAAAAGACAGAGATGCAGAGAATGCACTTACGCTATACAGGCGACTGATGACCAATCTACAGGCGGTTGTAAATATACAGGCGACTGTAGACTGACTAGTAGTCGACTGTGCGTAAAGCTCAAGTTTGAGTCAATTGAAATGTTGACTTGAGCTGTGCATATCAGGCGACTATAGAATGATCTACAGGCGACTGGAAATCACCCAGTCGACTGTGTTTCCTTCATCTGGCGACTGATGGAAAGCCAGAGACTCCAAATGAGTCTTTGGACAGAGTGAACCTATTGGGTTGGATTCTATGATAATCCTAAGGCTCACTAAGATGGTTAAATGCATATGCATGAATGAGTAAACCATCTAACAAGGCATTACATTAATCCTAGACTCAAAAGAGAGAGAAAGCAATAAAGTAAATTACATGGATTACAATGCTTTCCTTAGAATCTAAGTCTTCAATCTTGATGACTTGATTGCTCTCCATCATCTCCAAGATTTGGCACTCCTTGAGTCCAAGCTTTGGTCCTTCTTCACATGATGTCCATCCTTACACCAAGTGATTAGTCTACAAGAAAGATATTCTTGAAATAAACTGAGACTAAAACATGAGTCATTAGCAACAACATAATGTTGTGATCATCATCAAAATATGATTGGTATGAAACACCAATACTCAACATTCTCCCCTTTTTTGATGATGACACACATTATGTAAAATACAAATAACTAAAGCACAATGCTAATAAGCTTCCCCTACTTATATGCACCAATTATACAATGAGCTACACAATAGTAAATACTCATTATACCAAATAAGATCATGGTGACATACAATAGGCAAGGATTATATAAACCAACATATAATAGGCAAAAGACAATATCATGCAAACATGAAAGGTTTATCTAATCCCATATATCTATCCCCATAGATATATCTCTCCCCATATGCATATGAATATATCTCCCCATATATATTTACATAATGCATATATCTCTCCCCTTGACATCGTCAAAAAGGTGGACATCAAATATATCCCCCTTTGTCATCTTAACCAAGATGTGACAATATGCAAGAAAAGAAAGATATGTATGATACCAAATTGAAAAATTTAGTGGGTATCAATTCACTATCCCATGCTCCTCCTAGATCATAGAAATGGTCAATTTTTGACTTCTAGGATCTAATACCAATTATACAAATAATGGAGCCATGGGCCAAAAGTGTATCAAAGCAATAGATATGGAAAAATCAAGCTTCAATGATACACAATGATAATGCCAAAAGAGTTATACCATGAAACAACTTGGCAATATCAAATAGGTTTAGTTTGAGACCAAAAATAACCAATTGTAAATAATGATCTCAATAACCTCCGAAATGAGAGTTAAAATATGTCTTAAAATAATTTAAACATATAACATATTAACTCCCCATATTGACATACACATAGATCAAAAGTGCATGCATGTCAATAAAAACCCCAAGATTCCCATTTTCATAAAAAATACATACATTTGAAAGTATTTTCAAAATCATGAAACACACACACACAACCAATGGGTATGCAAAAATATAACATTAAGCATAATACACATGCAATATGCAAATGTGTGTGGGGAACCTAAACATTAGGGAACCAAACCCAAGAGGAGTTTGACTTCCTAACATAATCACACGAGGTGATCACATCCCTAACTAGAGAGTTGATGTAACTATCCCTCTCTTGCACACTAATCTTAGTGGGAATCCATAATCTCAAGGATTTCCTAGACAAGGATTTTGCCTTTGCAAGAGAGAAGGATGTGGCATGCTTAGGTGTAGAAACGAATTTCTTAGCATGCAAAGAATGAGGATTTTGCTTCTTAGCAAAAAATGAAGATTTTTCATTCTTCCTCATTACCTCGTGATCTACATGCTTCTTGTTGATGTTATTGTTGTACAAGAAAGCATGGTGATTCTTCTTAGGTGCTTTAGCAATATTTCTTGTATTTGCACCATAAGAGGAATTAGAGGTGGGTTTGGATACCACATTTTGAATATAACCCAAACCTCCTCTATGATTTGTCGGATGTTGTTTTTCCAACAAATCGTGGAGTGAATCCCTAGACTACACAGCTTATGAGCTTACGGGATTCCTATTCACATTTTAACGTAAGTTGTTGAATGTGAGACTCTAAGCTAAGGTTTTGAGCGACAATATTTTCATTAGTCAAACACAATTCCTTAACTTGAGAGAGAAGTGTCTCTCTCTCACTAGTGTCATAAGCATGTATCTCATCATGAATTACACTAGTAATATCTAGTTCATGCAATCTACTCTTAGCAATCTTATATTTTGCTTTTAATCTATTGTAAGAGTTGATACACTTACTAGTCTTTTCAGAGACCAAGTCAAAATTGTTCTTGAGCTCGTATAAGATCTTTTCTTCCTCGATCTCAACAACATCATCATTATCCTTGCAAGAGCTTGATGAAGACTTCTCCTCCATAGCCATGAGGCACGAATCCTCATAGGAATTGTATGCGTCGAGCCAAGCATCCAACTCTTCTTTATTTAATCCGGAGGGGATTGGTGTAGGACCATCAATGGCTACAAATCATGCGTGAGCATCCTCCTTTGTATCCTCTTCTTCGTTACTCGAAGTGTCCTCACTCGAATCATCAAAGGTCCCGACAAGTCCCTTCTTGAGATTTTTGGACTTGGACTTTCCTTTCCAATGCTTCTTCCCTTTACCCTTGTAAGTTTCTTTATTGGGTTTGGAAGGGCATTCGGTGGACAAGTGACCTTTTCCACTGCAAGTGTAACAAGTAGGAACTTTGTTAGAATTGGAGGCAAACTTTGACAAAGACTTACCTTGCTTGCATTTGAAGAATGCTTTGAATTGCTCGGCAAGCTCCTCAATTTATTCTCCACTTGCATCTTCTTGCTCATCTTCTTCACAAGGAGCTTCACGATGGAATTTCCTCCTCCACTTGATTGGTTCCTCCTTGGCATGGAATGCAATCCCTTTTGCTTCTCCGGCTTCTCAGGCTTCGTTGGGTGAATCTCCTTCTTGTGTTGAAGCTTTACTTCATACGCCATGAGATTACCAATGCACTCCTCAACGGTATATTTGGACGTGTCATATGACTCCAAAATTCCGTTGGCCTTTGACTCCCAACGAGGTGTGAGAGAGTCAAGAATCTTCTCTACACGATCCTCTTGGGAAATCGTTTTCCCGAGTCCCTCCAAAGCGTTCACGATCTCAGTGAACCTTGTGAACATCTCCGAAATGCTTTCGCCTTCCTGCATCTTAAACATTTCATATTTAGATCTAAACACAGTTTGTTTAGATTTCTTTACCTTTGTTGTCCCTTCATGACAAATCTCCAAAGTATGCCAAATATCGTTGGCCATTTTGCACATGGAGATGCGGTTGAACTCATTTGCAGAGAGAGCGCAATGTAATGCATTCATGGCACTCGCATTGAACTTGATCGAGTCCTTCTCCGCATTTGTTCTAGAAGCCGCAGGAGTAGTGGGCTTCTCAAATGGCACCTCCGTGATGTCCCATAGGTCTTGTCCCTCCATGTAGATCATCATTCTGATCTTCCAACTTGGGTAGTTGGTTCCGTTGAAGAGCGGGGGTCGAACGGTTGAGTGACCTTCATGGCACGCGGATGTAGCGTTGAATGCCATGGTTGCAGTATGCTTTAATCTCGCTTTGATACCAATTGTAGGGATCGTCTAACCCTTGCAATACTAACAACACACACTAGAGGGGGGTGAATAGTTGTCCAATTAAAATTTAACTTGCAAATGCGGAATTATAAATGCAAGAGAAATTAAAAGGCACAATCAATTCAAACGCAAACACAAAGTTTTACCTTGGTTCCCCAAACTTGGGTACATCCAGCCACACCAATATTCACTATAATCCCACACAGAGAAGTGAATACAAATCTCACAAGGAGATACCCCACAAAAAGGATTTATGCCCTACACAAGGACCCAACCAATCCTACACGAGGATCAAGACTCCCACACAGAGAATCACTGACTCTCACTTAGAGAATTAGGGTTAGCCCTACACTAGGACACTAAACTCTCACAAAGAGAGTTACTCCCACAAAGAGAGTTATTCCCACAAAGAGAATATCCTAAGTCCCACAAAGAGACAACCTCCCACAAAGAGAAAGTTCTAATTCCCACAAAGAGAATTAGAGACACAAATTACACCAAGTAAAATAAATACTCTTACCTATGCCTTGAGATGCTTACTTATGAATGGATGCAATGCATGGAAGAGGATCTCCAAGTGTTGAGATATGCTTTAGAACACTTGGATGAATTCCCTTGAGCTGGACTTCAATGCATGAAGATGAATGAGAGCTCTTGAGAGGGAATTGAGGGAGTTTGAGAGTGGCTTATAGATCTCTTGAGATATTCAATAGCATCAAGAAGTAGTAAGAGATGGCAGCCCACGCATATATATAAGAACCATATATCAAACCCCAAAACCCAAGAAAACAGCCAAATAATCAATTCTGCAACGGCTAGAAACTGGGCGAAAACAACAGGAACAGTCGACTGATGATCAAAAGACAGTCAACTGATCAACGGCTAGAAAATACCCAATGGCAATATTCCGAGCCAGGACAGTTGACTGATGAAGACAGTATAGTCGACTGAGAACAGGACAGGCGCCTGTAAATCTTTCAGCAGGCGACTGATGCAGGGGATGGAATAAAACAGAGAGCTGCACTCTTTCTCCAGTTAATCGCACAGGCGACTGATGTCAATAACACAGTCGACTGTCTATTAGTCAGACGACTGTAAAACCTTAATCAGTCGTCTGCTGAATAAGATGGAGAAAAGACAGAGAGATGCAGAGAATGCACTTACGCTATACAGGCGACTGATGACCAATCTACAGGCGACTGTAAATATACATGCGACTGTAGACTGACTAGTAGTCGACTGTGTGTAAAGCTCAAGTTTGAGTCAATTGAAATGTTGACTTGAGCTGTGCATATCAGGCGACTGTAGAAGGATCTACTTGCGACTGGAAATCACCCAGTCGACTGTGTTTCCTTCATCTGGCGACTGATGGAAAGCCAGAGACTCCAAATGAGTCTTTGGACAGAGTGAACCTATTGGGTTGGATTCTTTGATAATCCTAAGGCTTACTAATATGGTTAAATGCATATGCATGAATGAGTAAACCATCTAACAAGGCATTACATTAATCCTAAACTCAAAAGAGAGAGAAAGCACTAACGTAAATTACATGGATTATAATGCTTTTCTTAGAGCCTAAGTCTTCAATCTTGATGCCTTGATTGCTCTCCATCATCTCCAAGCTTTGGCACTCATTGAGTCCAAGCTTTGGTCCTTCTTCACATGATGTCCATCCTTACACCAAGTGATTAGTCTACAAGAAAGATATTCTTGAAATAAACTGAGAGACTAAAACATGAGAGTCATTAGCAACAACATAATGTTGTGATCGTCATCAAAATAAGATTGGTATTAAACACCAATACTCAACATAACCTTGGGTTAAAGCTCTTGTGAAGAAGTGAGGATACCGAGAACTTGATCTCAAATCGATGAAAAATTATGACCTGGAAGATCAAGAGTTTGGCCAAAAAACAATGAAAATCTTTTAGCAAAAGGTCAAGAAAGATGATTTTCTTAGAAACACTTTAGAGCACAAAAAAATTCTCTTTGCAAAACAATGATTTTTCTTTTTTATGAAAACTCTGAGAAAATTCATCAATTTAAAGAGTGAAAATTGTGCTCAAAATAATCCCATAAGTACCCTCAAAGCAAAAATGGCTAGTTACGTAAATCAAGTTTTGGGACAACTAGTTATTAATCGACTATAGTAGCCCAATTAGTCGACTAATGGCTTGACAAGTCGACTAATTGGATTATCTAGCCGACTAGGCAAACACTCAGTAACTGCCACCTTACGGCCCTGGCACTAATCGACTAGAGTACTCGGATTCGTGAACTCTAGTAGACTAGTTCTGACATTCTATTAGCCATAAAGTTCCAGGTTTGCTAGTCTAGTAGACTGGGTATCTCTTCGAGTCAATTAGTCAACCTATAAAAACACGGTTTTAACTTTGAAAAATTTAGAAAATAATTCTAGAACTTCTCAAAACTTATTTAATATTTCCTAGGTGTGAGAGAGGTTCAACTAGGCTTTAACATTCTTATCAAAACAATATAAAAATTTACATCAAATTACATTTTCTTTGAGCTCCTTGATGTAGACTTGAATTTCGATCCTCTTGTCTTGATTCCTTTGAGTGCTATATTTCTTGGTTGAAATCACTTGGCTTTGATTTTTTTTAATTCTAACCTCATAGATCATTAAGATATGACATGTTTGCTCATCATCAAAATCTACATGAGATGACTCAATACTCAATAGTCTCCATCATCACCACACCATCGTCCAGACAACTCACCAACAACTCACCGTTGTTATTGTTGTCCAACCATCCAATCACTGGCTGCACCCCATCTGGTCGTTATTGCCTCACCATCGTTTGGCCACCTTGCCAGTACCTGTCAATATGACTTCTTCAACTTCCTTTTCCTTTCTATTTTCTTGTTCCATCTCGTTTGAATAGATTGAGTCAGATCTAACCAGATCTAAGATTTTAAAAATGTAGACTGCATTATATAATATGCAATCATACAAAAAATTAAGAATACAAATTCTTTTTTTCTTTTCTATAATAGGTAAACATTAAGGAGTAGTGATGTTATGGTGTGTGTGTGTGTGTGTGTGTGAATTGACTTAGAGTTCAATTAGACGTGTCTTGATAATTTGCTGTGGTTGATTTGGTAGTTGATTGCAGTATTGGATGAGGTGGCATTGTAGAGAGAACCCTTTATTTTGTTTATTTGAGGGGGAAGATGGTCCTTAAGGATTATCAGAATTTGTGTTGAAGAAGCTACGGCAGAAGAAGAAGAGACTGAATCGAGTTCAGGAGGCTGTTTCTAGCTAGATCACCAAGAGAAATCTGTTGAACGATGGAACCGATTATTTGCATTGGAAGAAAAACTATTGCAATGCATGTGAAAGGAAAAGAAAAGAAGTACCTAACTGATGTCCTTCAGATCCTATGACAGATAAGTGGAAACAGGAAGTGGAAACATGAAGGTGTGGTTCTTAACACCCAAATACTGGATAATATTGAACAAGGAGCACGTGATATAGAGATACTTATTGAGACGATAAATGAGATATGGGATGTTGTAAGCTCCTTTTTGGATCTAACCTAAATATAGCATATGAGGTAAGATACTTAAGACTAAAGAATGTAAATCCCTGCTACAATAATTTGGGATTTTAAGAGTTTGTGTAAGAAGTGTCATGTTTTATTTCCTACTAAATTATATATGAAAAAAATAACCGCATAATGGGAGTAAATCTTTGTGCTTGGTTTCTAGGAACTTTGACATCAATGTATGCATTGGTACATTCATACGTGATTAGGAGTACATCAGTAAATTTGAGACCGTCTGTATTCTCTGGAAGATCTTCCGAACGGATTGGGACATTGCATACCAATGAGTCCCAGCAGCGATGGCCTTAGCAGCTCAACACCGATAGGTTACACCTTCAGGGATGGACAAAGCACTTGACTCGTTTAAAGGGTCATAATAGGGACACGGACCCAAAGAACATAGGGATACATGTAGTTTCTTTGGTGATGATGATGCTGATAGAGGCAGATGATATTTTTGAAGTTATTTGTGTAATACACTATAAAAGTAGTTGGTTTTTAAATTTTAATTTAATGTTAATACCACAGCGAAAAATTGTCCTTGAAAAAAATTAAAACCTACACAAAGACAAATAAATCCATGGAGAAAAAAGACCAAATGCAATGTATTGCATGATACTCATGTCATTCATGCCCCCAATCAGTGTGCTATTATTGTTTTCTATGGCTTGTGTGGCGAATCAATCCCTGTAAGCTGGATCTGTTTTTTAACATGTGTAACTTCTCTACTATTAAAGTAGACCCAGGAGGGGTGGGGCAAAACGTGCATTCTCATTCTCTTCCCCTTCTTCTGCAAGCATTCTCATTCCCTACCTCTTGTTTTCATTAACAAAAACCACATCATGGGGCATACCACAAGCATCAACAAGGAACATCACAGATGATTTATTTCTTCTTTCTTTCAACTTTAACCTGGCAGTATGTAGAGATTCTAAATAGAGAATCAGAATAAACGGAATGTCGGCATCTTAAAGATCAAGATTTCTCTGGATTTGTAGCCTTCAAGGAGGATTTCCACTAGTTGAAATAGAATAAGATATCAAAGTAGAGTTGAAAGAGGAGTTTCTGTAATTGTCCCAAATCTTTCGAAATTATTGGAGAATTTTTTTCGTAATTTTCCAAATATTTTCCCAATTTATTTTCCTAATTTCTCTCCTTCTCCCTAACTCCTCTTCTCTCTCTTATAGCCCTCAAAAATTTTCAATCTGATTCTTAAGGTTTTTCTTTTTCTTCGTCTCTTTTCTTTATTTCTTTCTTTTTTTGGTGAAGCCCAAGCCCACGGCCAAAATCTCTCTTTTTCCCCTGTGAACTTAAACCAAGCATGTTGGATTATGACTCGGTTTGCCCAAAAGTCATCTTGGGTTCGTGACTCTTGGAAAAGTGTCCTTTGAAGTCCAAGGTGTATGACTCTTGGAACTTGAAGAAAGGTGTCCTTTATGGTTGCAACATAAAGAAATGTGTTCTTTGGGATTCAAAGGGAATGACTCATGGAACTTGAAGCAATGTGTCCTTTGGGATTCAAGGGGTTCCTATATGGATGCTATAAATACATAAACTTGAAGAAGATGTACCAGATCCAAAGAATGAAGAGTGTTTAGAGTAGACTTGTCTTGTGAGTTTGCTCTTTTCCTTAATAGTGAAGATATCTTTCTGCCAGCTTCTAGTGGACGTAGCTCACATATTGTGAGTGAACTACTTAAATCTTTTGTCTTTGCTTGGTTTATTTCTTACCCATATCCCGTTTGTGTGTGATTACAATTTGATCATGCTTCCGCTATTATCTTAAGTGGTGCTATTTCCTAACAAGTGGTATTAGACGAGGCTTATCTTGTAAATCCACGCGACCGACCTCATGAAGCATCAATTTGAGGTGGAGAAGTTTGATGGGAGAAAGAATTTTCAGCTATAGAAGATCAAGGTTAAAAATCTTCTGGTACAGCAAGGACATCAGAAGGCCCTTTTGGGAAAAGGCAAGAAGCCAGAGTCCATGTCTGAAGATGATTGGGGATGAAACCGATGGGAAGGCACCGTCGATAATTTGGTTGTGTTTAGCCGATGATGTGTTGTTTAATATAAAATCAGAGAAGACATCTTTTGATCTTTGGGCAAAACTTGAGAAATTGTACCAGACTAAATCCATCACAAACCGAATTTTCTTAAAGAGAGAATTGTACTCCATGAGGATGAAGGAAGGTACGAACATCACCTGAATCTCTTCAACGACGTCATATGCCAACTAGTCATCAATGGTGTGAAAATGGATGACGAAGATATTGATGTTACGTTGTTATGCACTCTACCAGACTCTTATGATAATCTGGTAAAAACCCTAAGCTGTACTAATGAAAATACTCTTATTTTGGATACTGTTACTAATGTACTAATGAAAATACTCTTACTTTGGATACTGTTACTAGTACGCTGTTAGCTGATGAAATACAAAGAAAGGCATTAGCTGAAGCCTTGGGTTCTTCTAGAAATGAAGCACACTTGACTAGAGGAAGATCTCGTGAACAAGATGGATCCAAAAGTTCATTTAGTGGTAAGTCAAAAAGCAGGTCAAAATCCAAAAGAAAGTATACTCTTAGATGCTGGAAATGTGGTGAGAATCATCTCAAGAGAAACTGTCTGAAGCTAAAGAATTCTAGTTCAGACAAGTGGTCAACTTCGAATGGACCTAATCGAAAAATGCAACAGAATGAAACTAAGGAAGCGATCTAGGTGGAGGAGTCTGCATCAAGTTTCATAGAAGAAGAAGCATATCTGGTGAAATCCAATCCATCTTTTTATCAGAATTAGATAATGGACATCGGAGCTACAAACCATGTGTCCACATCGTTCGTGGTTTGTATCCTATAAACCGACTAATGGTACTTCTATGCTTTTGGGAAATAATGCTAATTACAAAATAGTTGGTAAAGGCTCTGTTCGTATGAAGATGTACTAGGGACAAATCAGAGAACTCCATGATGTTCGCCATGTACCAGAGTTGAAGAAAAGTCTTCTTTCGCTATCCAAGTTGGATGGTGAAGGCTATAAATGGTCTGGACAGTGTGTCATTCGAATCACCAAAGGTGCTCTGGTAGAAATGAAAGGTATGCGTGTTGGCAATCTCTACAAACTACTTGGTCACACCATGGTTGATGATCTGAATATGGTGGTTAAAGGCAGCGATGAATAGCGGATCAAGTTATGACATCGACATTTGGGACACATGAGTCTCAAAGGAATGGAGATCTTAGTAAAGAAGGGATTAATTCCTAAGATGAAGCTCATCGACATGTTTTTTGCGAGCATTGTGTTTATGGTAAGCACGCAACGAGAAGCTTCAAAGCTGGAGTTCATACTCCTAAGGGTCTGCTTGATTATATTCACAGTGATGTTTGGTGTTCACCTGTTACGTCATATGGAGGTACAAACTATTTTGTGAGTTTCATTGATGATTTCTCTAGAAAGGTCCGGGTGAAATTCCTAAAGACCAAAGGGAAAATGTTCACTACTTTCAAGCATCTCAAGGCTGAAGTGGAAAATAGCATTGGCAGATGCATTACGTGATTAAGATCTGATAATGGGACTCAATATAAGTCCAAAGAATTTGTAGACTATTGCAAGGAAACGTGTATCAAAAGACACTTCACAAATGTCTATACACCAGAACAGAATGGGGTTTTTAAAAAGAATGAATGGAACCATTCTTGAACGTGCTAGTTGTATGAGGAGCAATGCTGGTTTAGAAGAACTTTAGGCCGAATTGTTGGACATGGCTTGTTATCTTATAAATAGATCTCCTTCAGCAACATTAGATGGCAAGGCTCCACAAGAGGTATGGTCTTATATTCCTTAATATTATTCAGATTTTAAGATTTTTGGTTGTGATGCTTATGCCCTAATCCCAAGTTGCCAGTGAAATAAGTTGCAGTCAAAGACTAGAAAATACATCATTGTAGGTTACAGTGAAGGGATGAAGGGATATCAACTTTGGGATCCTATTGATAAGAGGGTCTTCACCAACAGGGGTGTGCATTTCAATGATTCAAAAATACTTCGTAAAGAAAGCAACACATTATGAATGAGCCACATGGAGTTTCAAATAAGGTGGAGTTTCCATTGGTCGATTCAGAGGATAAGATGCCAAACAACCCTGATGATCAAAATCTGAATCATGTTATCAAAATGTTGATACTGCACCCGAAATTTGCATTGATAATAGCCTAGTGGATGACCATGGAGTTGAACACAATAGACCTAGGCGAGAACGTCGTTTGCTTAGTCATCTTAATGATAATGTTGATCCAAGCATAATGGAGGCACAGATGACAGAGGAGAATGAATCATAAGTATTCCAAGAAGTTATTGATTGTGATGAAGCTACTCGATGGAGGAAAGCAATGCACGACAAAATGGTTGATCTTTCCACTACAGATTCAAAATATATGGCTTTGTCGGAAGATGGTAAAGAATCCGAATGTATACAAGATCTGATGGGCGAGATTAGGATTGAGTCCAAACACATGACATTTTTTGTGATAGTAAAAGTGTCGTTGATTTGGCAAAGAATCCGGTTTATCACAAGCGAACTAAGCATATAATGGTGCGATATCATTGAATTCGACAGCTTGTTGAAGAAGGTTTAGTACGTGTGACTAAGATTGAGACTGAGAATAATTTAGCAGACATGCTTTCCAACTCAGTTTCAGCAGAGAAGTTGGATTGGACTATGGCTTTTCTGGGTAGCAAAGTGTAATACTGGGCATGATTGAGCCCGACAGCCAAGTGTTCTTCTGGCGAAGATGAAAGGTTGTAGCAATTTGCAGAGGATAAATATTGCGGAAGATGACTTGCATGGAGACATCATTCAAACATCATCAAGGTGGACTGTGTTGGATTATGACTCGGTTTGCCCAAAAGTCACCTTGGGTTCGTGACTCTTGGAAAGGTGTCCTTTGAAGTCCAAGGTGTATAACTCTTGGAACTTGAAGAAAGGTGTCCTTTATGATTGGAACATGAAGAAATGTGTTCTTCGGGATTCAAGAGAAATGACTCTTGAAACTTGAAGCAATGTGTCCTTTGGGATTCAAGGGGTTCCTACATGGATACTATAAATACATGCACAATGAACTTGAAGATGTACCAGATCCAAAGAGTGAAGAGTTAAGAGTAGACTTGTCTTGTGAGTTTGCTCTTGTGTGTAACCCTTTTCTTTAATAGTAAAGATATCTTGCTGCCGCTTCCGGTGGACGTAACCCACATATTATGAGCGAACCACTTAAATCTTGTGTCTTTGCTTGGTTTATTTCTGACACATATCCCTTTTGTATGTGATTACAATTTGATCATGCTTCCGCTATTATCTTAAGTGGTGCTATTTCCTAACACCGCAAGCAACCCATGGCCCAACTCCCTTATATAAATTGTTTCCTTTCTTTTTCTCTTATGTTGCAGACCAGCCCACTTATAAAAGCCCAATTTCCCCTTCCCTTTTAAGCATGCACACATATCCTCACCCAAACCAACAAAAACCTAATCCCCTAAAAATCTGGCCCCCTCCCTTCATTCGCCGGGAAAAGAAAACCCTAGTCCTTCGACATGATTCGTCGTCCTACTGTTACGTCGCTCGTTCTCTTCGGTTACATGGACGATCTCGCCCCTAACGGCTTGTCTCTTTCTCCTTATAATTCCTTCTCAATTTCTAGGATTTTTGGGTGTTTTCAAAATTGTCATCCTCAAAAATTTTGATTTCGAGTTGTTTTTCCTTCGGATTGGTGCTCGATCGGTTCAATCTTCGTTTTCTCGTAGATCAAACAACCACAGCCGCTCAATGGCAAGTGGATGGCTTAAGCAAGAATTTCGGTGGTTTTCGGCTTCAATTCACAATAGATTATTTCTAACCTCAAGTACTTTGGTTTATATTTCAGTTTTAATTTGATTTCTGAAATTATTGAGCTTGTTGGAATATGTTGTGTAATCACTTGTGGGATTTTTGGGGTATATGGAAATGATTTTTGGGTGAGAGATTCATTTATCCTTCATTGCTGGCTGCGGAGTTGATAGATGTTGGTTGTTTGATGTGGGATTGTGATGCAGTCGTGTACCGCAGAAGGCGCAAGGACTCGGGCGTGGGAGCGGTCGTGGGATCGACTTAGCATTTTCCTAGTTTTACTTTATGCACTACCCTTTATGTGTTAAGTTGTCTGTGTGTTTAGTAATTTGTTAGGAGAGTATTTAAAGGGGTTAGCCTTAGTTGTGTGGAGGATCGAAATATTGAGACAATCGTCATTTGACGGCTAGGGTTTGGGGGATTAGGCTTGATCCATTATCTCAAACTAGGGAGAAGATCTACTCCAGTTTAGATCAAATTGTCTCTTTATTATCAAATTCCAATTTCCACTTCAAATTTCTTTTCGTTCTTCATTAAAAATATGAGCTTTTTGATACGATTAACCCTAATCGTATCAATTTGGTATCAGACGTTAAGATCCGATGGCGGTAACTAGGGCAAAGACGGCGGCGGAACTCGTAGAAGAGAAAGTCGACGGCAAACATGAAGAGATGAGCAAGAGGATTGATGGGCTTCAAGACGAGATCCGTGGCATCCATCAAGAGATGAAGGGGTCGCTAAATCCTCCGAAATTCAAGACCTACTTCAGATCTTTCGCCAACACAAATCATCCGAATCTAGGGCATTGACATCGACAAATCTGAATTTTTCGTCGGATCTAGGGCATCGTGGAGAGGATCCGGCGAAAGAAGGGCCAGAAAAGCGAGTCGTGCGTTTCCAGGATGCTCGAGGGGACCAAAGGAGGATGGCGGAGGGCCCTATGGGGGGCGGCGGGCCCCTGACAGATCGGCAGGGGCCGCGCGCCCCCAGATTGACCGCGTGGTTCTGCGCGGCCCAGATCTGGGCCGCGCAGACCCGCGCGGCCCTGTTTTGGGCCGCGCCGACACCCGCTGGGGTCCGACGGCCCGCCAGACCCCAGGCGAGGGCCGGCGAGGCCCTGGAGAAGGCGACTGGGTCCTGGCGCACCGCCAGGGGCCCCGCGCAGCCCAAACAGCCCCCGGGGGCTTGATGAACGGCCGACAGGCCCCCGTGGGGTTTCCCTTGGGCATGGAAGGGGCGTTGGAGACCTTGAGGCGCACCAATGAGAATGTTCGGAGACTTCAGGAGACCAGGGAGGATGTGGGGCACGTGCCGGAGTACGAGGAGTATGCACGCTATGCCGACAACCCTCAGGCGGAGGCATGGGGTGATGAAAATGCATGGGATGTCGAGGAGCAGAGGGCTGCTGAGAGGGCCCGGGAGGAGATTTGGGGAGCGTATGGGCAGCCAGATCGGCCCAGATGGAGGTTGGAAGAGCCTGCTCGTCCGAGATACCAGGAGGGACAGCGGGGAGAGGCCCACGTGGTGATAGTGGACCAGATAGCCGGTTGAGGAAGCTGACCATACCCCTTTTGAGGGAAAGGATCCAGATGCTTGGTCTACAAGGCGGAGAGGTACTTCGATGTGTTGGGGGTTGTCTGAGGCGGAAAGGATGCAGACGGTGGCGATGTGTTTTGAGGGGGAAGCCATGGGGTGGTTCCGCTGGAGCCAACGACGGCCTATCCGTACTTGGATAGAGTTGACGAAGTGCCTTATGGAGAGATTTCAGGAGACACATGCCGGTGGCCTATTTGAGCAGTTGTATACACTGCGACAGGAGGGGACCGTAAGGGAATATGTGGAGAAGTTTGAGCGGCTTGCGAGCCGAGTAGAGGGAGTTTCCGCTTAGTCCCTAGAAGGAAATTTCCTAAATGGCCTCAAACCGCAGATCAGAGCCGAGCTGCGGGTTCAAGAACCCAGGGGATTGTCTGCCATAATGTGGATAGCCAGGAAGGTGGAAGACAATCTGGCGGAGGATAGGAGGGCGAGGGGAGCTTGGGGAGGATCTACTTTGCGGAGCCCGGCAGTAGCAGGGGCACCCAAGGCTCCTACAGGCGCATTGACACCAGCGAGAGGGACTGGCCCGAAGACACGTACGGGGTCAGACCTGCAGGATGACGGAGGCAGAGATGCGAGAGCGCAGGGCTAAGGGGCTGTGTTTCAAGTGTGACGAGCGGTTCACACCGGGACACAGGTGTGCGGGACGAGCCATGCAGTTGGAGGTGGCTGCCGAGGAGGAAGAGGGAGACCCTACAATTATACTTGGCGTAGAGGACGAGGTGACAAAGGAGCAGCCACACTTGGAGACCGTGGAGGTGTTCCTTGGCTCCGTGGTGGGATTTACTCCCTATCACACCATGAATCTAGCAGGCATGGTAGCGGATCAGGAGGTGACGATATTGATAGACAGTAGGGCAACCCACAACTTCATCTCAAGAAAGTTGGTGGGGGCAGCTGGGGCTTGAGGTGAGTGAGACAGCCACCTTTGGGGTGATTTTGGGCACAGGCCAGAGGGAGGAGAGCAAGGGCATCTGCAGGGCGGTGATTCTGGCAGTACAAGACACTCAGATAGTGGCGGATTGTTACCCCCTGGAGTTGGGGAAGGTGGACGTGGTGTTGGGAATGCAGTGGTTACAGACCTTAGGCGACACCAAGTTCAACTGGAAGGTGATGAGGATGGAGTAACGGGAGGACGGGAGGACAGTGGTTTTGTTAGGGGACCCCAGCCTGTGTTGCCGCGCGGTGTCCCTGAAGTCCTTGGCTCGGGCAGTACTAGTGGGAGGAGATGCATACTTTGTGACATATCAGGAGCTAGGGGCGGAGGCGAATGAGCAGCAGACGCCACCAGAGGTGGAGGAGTTGTTGGACAGTTATGGGCACGTGTTTCAGATGCCGCAGGGGCTTCCACCTCAGAGAGACCACGAGCACGCCATTGTGCTGCGTGAGGGAGCGGCTACAGTCAGCGTTCGGGCCTCGAGGTACCCACATGTTCAGAAGGATGAGATCGAACGGTTGATCAGGGAGATGTTACAAGCTGGAGTGATACGACCGAGTGTTAGTCCATTCTCTAGTCCGGTGCTGCTAGTGAAGAATGACGGTAGCTCGAGGTTCTGTGTGGACTACCGTGCCCTTAACAAGGAGACAGTGTGATACGAACTAGGGTTTCGTATCAATTAATTTCAGAATTTAAAGGTGGAAAAATATAAAAAGAGGATTTTTTTGATCTTATAAATTGCGAAGAACTAATAGAAAGATGGATAAATGAGCCTCTTTCGAGCGGAGACTCGCTCTCCTAGCTTTGTTGCACGGAACAAAGCCTAAAACCTTCACAAGAGATGCCTACAATTGTTCTTCACAAAATAAGCATGAAAGAAATAAAAGACGGCTAGCCCTAATAAATAGAAAAAGCGGGGAATTACTAATCTAGTCCACAAAGACTAGAATACCCCTAGACTAACCCTCCTACGCCGCACGTAGGTCACTAAAGGTGGGTGGGTCCCACCCATGTAGCCGCCGGCCCTTGGGGTATGCGGATGCGGGTCCGCATCAATACCGCCCCCTAAAAGTGCCACCTTGTCCTCAAGGTGGAGATCTGGCTTTGAAGGCCCCCGAGGGAAAACAGAGGCTAGGGTCACCTGTCAGAACCACCGTGCGACCCCCCTCCTGGAATTCCATCCTAAGCTGCTTCCAATTCATCTTCACCTCGCCCAACCCCCTCAGCCACTGCACGCCCAAAATCACATCGATATTGTCCAACTCTAGGGGCAAGAAGTCCTCCACGATCTGCACCCCTTGTAAGATCAGACTCAGCCACTTGCACATCCCACTGCTCTCCTCCCTCCTCCCTGTCCCTGAGAGGACCGTAAACGTCTCCAAGGTGCTCACCTGCAACCTATGACGATCCACCAAATGTCGAGAGATGAAGTTGTGGGTAGCCCCACTGTCTATGAGTACCGTCACCGGCGCGTCGTCCAATCGTCCTGACAACTTCATGGTATGGTTCGTGGTTACCCCTACCAAGGAGTTCAGGGACACCTCAGCTACATCCAGATGTGTGTGCTCAACCTCGCTCTCTTCCGTCATCACTAGCTCCCCACCATCTGCATACTCCCCCTCGTCCGGCTCTAGCACAATCTGCATCAGTCTGCTCGCACATTTTTGACCGGGACTGAACTTCTCATCGCATCTGAAACAGAGGCCTGCAGCACGCCTCGCCCTCATATCATCCTCAGTCATCCATTTACCAGGGATCACTGGTCGGGTTTCCTCTCTCTTCATTTCCATGTCCACTGGTGCTACTGTAACCCCCGGGAGTGGGGCCGGTGTTGTCTGACTACGCTGGCCCTGGGCTCCACAAGTCCCCCGAATGCGTCTCTCCTCTGCATGCTTCTCCTCCGTCTTGTGGGCCAGGCGAAGGACATCCTCCAGTGTCCCCGGGCTCTGCATCCTCAGCTCTGCTCGTATGGAGGGCTTCAGCCCCCTCATGAAATTCCCGATCATCACCTCGTCGGTCACCCCCTTCACCTTACTATTCAGCATCTCGAACTTCTCCACATAATCCCTGACCGTCCCCTCCTGCCTCAGAGCAGATAACTGCTCGTAGAAATCTCCCCCTGGAGTATCCTGGAACCGGTCTAGTATCAGTGCGGACAGCTCCTCCCAAGTGCGAAAGGGGGTCCGCGCCACCTTCCATCTGTAACAGGCCAATGCCTTGCCCTCGAAGTAGATTCCGATGGCCCTCAGAACCTCCTCCTCCGTCAACCACATCACCTGGAAGTATCGCTCCGCCCGGTAGATCCACCCATCCGGATCCGTGCCGTCAAAAATCGGCATCTTCAGCTCATAAGGCGGCGATCTGCATTGATGTCCCCCTGAGGTCCCCCATCTCTACCGCGGTCACCCCCACGACCGAATCCTCCGCCGACTGGCTCTGCTGGTCCTCCCCGTCCACCCCGTACAGCTCCTCGGGCCAGACGGGTCTCTCCCACGCCTCCGGCTGGTAATGGTGCCCCGGAAACTCCTGCTGTCGTGCCCACACGGGCCCTCCTGCCCCTCTGTGTGGCTGTACTGGTGCTGGCCGTCCTCCAAAATAGCCTCCCGGGCCTTGTCCCCGCCCCGGAAAGCCATCAAAAGCCTGCCTGGGATCAACCTGCGGCCTCGGTACATGTGGATGAGCCTCGGGTCCACAAAATTGGGCTACTGGAGCCCCAATCATCGCGTCTCGGGCCCATCCGCCTCCGTCTTGCCCCCACGGGACTGTTTGTGCTGCTGCGGGCCCCCAAGGAGCTGTTGGCATCGTCGCGGGCCCCCAGGGGGCTGCCTGTACTGCGACAGGCCCCCATGGGGCTCCCACGGGCCTGTTTGGGCCTGCCAGAATTTCTGCATGCCCGCAGGGTTCCCAACAGGCCCGGCCGGGCCTGCAGTGGCTGCGGCAGGCCCAGTTGGGCCTGTCGCAGGCCCTGCAGGGCCTGGCGGCTGTGCCGCAGGCCCTGAAGGGCCTGCAGGTGCAGCCGCAGGCCCAAATGGGCCTGCACAGTTATCGGCAGGCCCAGATGGGCCTGCCGGCCTTCCAAAAGGCCTTCCGGCCTCTCCCCTTTGCTGTCCGGACCCGCTAGGGTTCGTGGCGGCTATGATTTGCTCCAGGTTGGTCGTTGTAGCCGTCGCGCCCTCTGGGTGCTCCCGATTTGCTGATTCCAGTGTCGATTCTCCTTGGTTTTCTCCCCCTTGGATCCTCTTGCTCCGATCTCCTCCCCTCTCCATTGTTAGGGCTTGGAGCATATCTTTAATCTCCGGAATCGACGACGTGGCCTCCCTCAAAATTTTCAGATCTGAAGTTGCCTCTTTCAGATCTAAAGTTGCCTCCTTTAGCCCTTGGATGTCGCGTCCCGCTTACGTGGCGTCCCTCCTCATCGCCCGAAGTTCGACTTGGATGTCCTCCTGTGAATGCGCATGGTCCTTGATGGATTCCCCTAGGGTTTTCTTCAACCCCTCGATCTCCCGGCTGAATTCTTCCCGAAGCCCTTGCACCTTCTCATCCAAGCCATCCGCCTTTGACCTAGTGCTTGTCGCCATCGGATCTCAACGCTCTGATACCAATTTGATACGAACTAGGGTTTCGTATCAATTAATTTCAGAATTTAAAGGTGGAAAAATATAAAAAGAGGATTTTTTGGATCTTATAAATTGCGAAGAACTAATAGAAAGATGGATAAATGAGCCTCTTTCGAGCGGAGACTCGCTCTCCTAGCTTTGTTGCACGGAACAAAGCCTAAAACCTTCACAAGAGATGCCTACAATTGTTCTTCACAAAATAAGCATGAAAGAAATAAAAGACGGCTAGCCCTAATAAATAGAAAAGGCGGGGAATTACTAATCTAGTCCACAAAGACTAGAATACCCCTAGACTAACCCTCCTACGCCGCACGTAGGTCACTAAAGGTGGGTGGGTCCCACCCATGTAGCCGCCGGCCCTTGGGGTATGCGGATGTGGGTCCGCATCACAGTGGCAGATCGCTTTTCTATACCAGTGATAGATGATCTGCTGGATGAGCTACATGGGGCGTCGATCTTTTCGAAGATTCCTGAAGTCGAGGTATCATCAAATCCGGATGAAGGCAGAGGATGTGCAGAAGACTGCCTTTAGGTTTCATGAGGGGCATTATGAGTTCCTCGTCAAGCCCTTTGGGCTGACGAATGCGCCCGCTACTTTTCAGGCGTTGATGAACAAAATATTTCAGCCATACCTTCGGCAGTTTGTCTTAGTCCTCTTCGACGACATACTGGTATACAGCCGTACGGTAGAGGAGCACGTACAAGATTTGGAGACGGTGTTGCAGGAGTTGCAGGCTCACCAGCTTTATGCCAACAGGAAGAAGTGCACTTTTGCTCAGGAGAATGTGGAGTATTTGGGGCACGTAGTTTCAGTAGAAGGGGTGGCAGCGGATAGAACCAAGATTGAGACCATGTTAGATTGGCCCCAGACATCGACATTGAGGGCATTGCGAGGCTTTTTGGGCATGACGGGGTACTACCGCAAGTTCGTGCAGGGTTACAGTACCATCGCCTGGCCCCTGACAGAGCAGCTGAAGAAGGATGGGTTCCAGTGGAACGCGGAGGCGACTGCAGCATTCGAATCATTGAAAAGGGCGATGACTACAGTTCCGGTGCTAGCTCTCCCCGAATTTAGCAGACCTTTTGTGGTGGAGACCGATGTCTCGGGATACGGGTTGGGAGCAGTGCTGATGCAGGATCAGCGACCAGTGGCTTACTTTAGCCAGGTTTTGTCATCATGGACGAGGTAGAAATCCGTGTATGAGAGGGAGCTGATGGGGATCGCCCTATCGATCCAGAAATGGCGTCCTTACCTGTTGGGACGGCCGTTTATTGTGCGCACAGATCAGATGTCGTTGAAGTATTTACTGGAGAAGAGGCTGGTGGCGGCGAACTATCAGAAGTGGCTATCTAAACTTGTTGACTATAAGTTTGAGATACACTATCAGTCGGGATTGGAGAACAAGGCTGCGGATGCGCTATCACGAAGAGAGGAGGTTACCTCCTTGACAGCCTTGTCAGTACCACTGTTAGCGGAGTGGGAGCCCTTATGGAGGGAGGTGGATACCGATGCGGAGCTATCTAGGATCCGGGAGGATTTGGTTCAGGGGGTGGCTGAGCACCCGGGCTATTCTTGGGATGGGCAGCGATTGTTGTATCGAGTGAGGCTAGTCATACCGCGGGCTTCAGTACACAAACGGTTGATTTTTCAGGAGTTCCATGGGAGCGCGGTGGGGGGCCATTCAGGAGTCCAGCAGACATATATGCGGGTGGCTAGAGAGCTGTACTGGCGGGGAATGAAGGACATCGCGGAGATGGTAGCCAGCTGTGACGTCTGCCAGCATCACAAGTACCTGGCCATGACGCCGACAGGACTGTTGCAGCCCTTAGCTCTTCCTGAGCAGGTTTGGGAGGGGATCAGCATGGATTTTATCGAGGGGCTACCCAAGTCTGAGGGATACACGGTGATTTTGGTGGTGGTCGACCGTTTGAGCAAGTATGGGCATTTCATCGGGCTGCGTCATCCTTACACGGCAATGACAGTTGCTACGGCCTTTATTCGGGAGGTGGTTCATCTCCACGGGTTCCCCACTTCTATTGTGTCGAATATGGACACGGTCTTCTTGAGCCAGTTCTGGAAAGAGCTGTTCAGGAACCAGGGGACCGCTCTGCGGAGGAGTACAGCTTACCACCCCCAGACGGATGGACAGACGGAGGTCGTCAACAGGAGCGTTGAGACGTACCTTCGCTGCTTTGTATCAGATTGCCCGAGGAGTTGGTATCGGTGGTTGGCATGGGCCGAGTACTGGTACAACACTTCCTTCCATTCTGCAGCCCAGACGACGCCATTTCGGGTTTTGTACGGCATGGACCCACCTGCGTTGATCCACTATCGCAGCGAGTCGACACCCGTATCGCAGTTGGACCAGTACCTCGAGGAGCGAGATGGGATTTTGGAAGAGTTGAAGAAGCACCTTACGAGGTCTAAGCAGCTGATGAAGGCAAAGGCGGATGGACATCGCAGAGAGGTTGACTACGCGGTGGGAGACCAGATATATCTGAAGCTGAGGCCATACAGTCAGAGGTCATTAGCACGGCGCCGGAACGAAAAGTTAGCTGCCCTCTTTTACGGGCCCTTTCAGATAGAGGCGAAGATTGGGCCCGTGGATTATAGGTTGACATTGCACCCAGGATCGTCATTGCATCTGGTTCTCCATGTCTCTCAGTTACGACGGGCGGTTGGAGCACATACGCTGGTGGCCACTCTGCCACCTACTTTGACAGCTGATTCAGAGGTATGGAGCCCCAGGATATTCTACAGGTGCGACGCATTGAGGGTGGGGGCCGAGAGGTGTTGGTACGATGGGCGAGGCTGCCCAATCACGAGGCTACGTGGGAGCTGGAGGACACCATCAGAGCGCAGTTTCCAGATTTCAACCTTGAGGACAAGATTCGATTTTTGGGGGGAGTAATGATGCGGTTGTGTACCGCAGAAGGCGCAAGGACTCGGGCGTGAGAGCGGTCATGGGATCGACTTAGTATTTTCCTAGTTTTGCTTTATGCACTACCCTTTATGTGTTAAGTTGTCTGTGTGTTTAGTAATTTGTTAGGAGAGTATTTAAAGGGGTTAGCCCTAGTTGTTTGGAGGATCGAAATATTGAGACAATCGTCATTTGACTGCTAGGGTTTGGGGGAGTAGGCATGATCCATTATCTCAAGCTAGGGAGAAGATCTACTCCAGTTTAGATCAAATTGACTCTTTATTATCAAATTCCAATTTCCACTTCAAATTTCTTTTCGTTCTTCATTAAAAATCTGAGCTTTTTGATACGATTAACCCTAATCGTATCAGATTGCTGGTTGAAGGGCTCATGTCTTCCTGTTTACTGATGTTTGGGGCGTTCCGTTTAATTGCTGTTTGGCTGTGTTGGGGTTTCTCGGGTTTTTGTTTTGATTGTATGGATGTTGTGTGTCACGTCCCGCTTACCATTTTTTGTATTTTCTTTTTTTGGGAGCGGGGCCGCAAGCGGGGCCACGGTGTGCTTAAGAAAAAGAGGCAATACTTTTTCTTCCATAACTCCTTGGGCTAAGCACACTAAGCGTCTGGAGATAACTCGCAGGTCCTTGCATGCATAATCAAAACAACACAGATAATCAATAATGCTTTTACAATCCAATTGTCTCAAAATAAATTACAACAAATGGAAGAAAAAGATGTTACAACAATTGAAAGGTAGATGCCTTATGGCTTACACGACATGGAAGACATAATTAGGCTACATGGAGCTGAAACATGAAACTGGTCTCCTGGAATATCTCTGCCATTAATGGATCATGCTACATGATGGATCTAGGATCTACAAAACTGCTCTCAGGACCTGACGGACATTGCTTTGAAAACACAAATACAATGCCCGTCAGTTGGGTACTCATGTTGGTTCCCAAGCATTAATTTCATTTAAATAATTATAGAAGACTATTAGCAGGATACGAAATTTTAACTTGATATCATGGAAATAAATAAAAGCTAACATGCATGCAGTAGTAAACTAATCACAGTGAGGATAGGAATCTAACAGCATGATAAAAAGAAAATTTAATAACATTAACATATACACAGAGGTAATTAAGCAATATCGTAATTTACTAGCAGGATAGCATGGAAGGAAAAATTAGTAATTAATATTATGATGAAAACATGTTACCAGGAAGCTTAATAAATGTTGACATATGCTCAGAGATAAGCTAATCACAATCAATTGATGTCATGGCAGTCATGAGGACAATTAACACATTTAAACATTTCTAAAGTATCAAATCAAGGAAATGTTAGAAACCTAAATTATTGCATTACTCATGTCTGAGGGCACACTTTCTTCATTTTTTGGTGTCATCCTTACCTCAGGGACGCTCACCCGGATAACCACAACTTCGCCTACACGTCTGAAAGCAGTGACACAAATCATTAACCCCAACCTCCGGTGTTGGAAGGTGGTGACACTAAGCACGATGGGATGACCCAATTACTTTATTGCCCTCGAGACATCGAGTTACCCCACCCAAGTGTCTTGTTCTAATTGTCATGTTAATGTTAACATCAAGAATTAATCATCATAATGGTTGCATTCTTTCAATGTGGTGATAGTATCACCTAATACATTCTTCCTTTCTTTATTTCATTCAATGATGTGACGATGTCAACCAACACTTTCATTCGTTCATTAGGTCGACTTCCCTCATTCTTATACCTTTGTTAATCACGAAACACTGGATAGTAATGTGTCCATTTTCAAGAATAGTAATGTATAGAAAGAAAATGAAGTTATCATTTACCTTAATCATGTCATGCAAAACACTACACTAGCAACATAAATAAGGATACATAATATGTTTAGTGAACCAACACCATTAAATTAAGCGATGTCATTATTTATTCTAGGGAGAGTATCATTTTACTAAACTAGTAACATGTCACGTCAGGATCCCTATTGAGAATTTATTGTGGTGAATAATACAATCTCATGCTTAGCCCACTAATTCAACCAGGAATTTTAGAGTAGCATCTCCTAATTCATCTTCTACCGTATTCATGGTTTCAACATGTGTCTGTAATTAACAGCATGGTTTATGTATTAACATGACTAAATGGTAATTAATCTAACTACGGATAAATGAAAGATAACTACGTATAAATGAAAGGAAGGCATCATAATATCAGAATGGAATTTACCGCAATATCAAAATAAAGCATTTCCTCCCAAGATCAAATATTGAAGTATTTCCGTCAAATTTAACATCTAATTAAAAGGTCGAGCATTAAGTTGAGCATTAAGTTAAATATTCGATAATCCACATAACATCTTACTTATAATCATCTTTAAATCGATTCTAGCAAGATTTACACATTGAAATAAAATCACTTTATAACTAACAAATGGAGACGTTGATGTAAAACTTACTTAGCATCCGATTAAACATCTAATTTTAATTTAATCATTTGATAACCATCCGTTGGTGTGTATACTCAAATAAATACATGTGTATTCATGGCATAAAGAGTGAGCTCTTTATTTGTAACAATAATTGTTAGAATAATATAACACGCTGAGGTTACATATATTGTTAATAATCCTACATGCTTTACAGAACTGGGTTTTTGTGATTACACATTTTCAATACCTTAATGTTTTCCATAACCATATTAGACCACTTAGTTTTATATTTAGTGCAATTAACATAATTGATATTAATCTATTTATAAATCTATTATACATTTGACAACTTTTTTCAATTTTTGGGCTGACTAGAACAAGATAAAGAGTGGCTGAGATTTGATCTTCGTAAATCAATGGTTGAGATTGGATTTTGTGAAAATTTTAGCGGGAAAATTTAAATTTTGGGTGGAAAAGTGTCTTGGGAACAAAAAATTTGAAACTAAAAGTGTCTTGAGAAAGATTGTAGAAATTAAATTTTGGAGGGAAAAGTGTATTGTGAACCTAAACTTTGAAATTAAAAGTGTCTTGCGAAAGATTGTGGAGAAGCATGATCCATTAAATTAAAAAAAGTAAAAAAAATTAGCGTAAAATAATTTAGCGGAACACCAAATTAGCGTAAAAAATTTAAGTTATTATCCTCACCGAAAATTACACTAAGGTTTGTTGATCCGCGCCGAAGGCCTCCGCGCCGAAGGCGCCCGCACGTTGTTTCGCGTCGAAGGCACTCGCGCGTTGTTCTGCGCCGATGGTGCCCACGCCGAATTTTTTGTTCTACGCCGAATTTGATGTTTCACGTGGAAGGTGCCCGCGCCGAATTTGTTGTTACACGCCGAAGGCGTCCACGCCGTATTTGTTATTCCGCGCCGAAGATACCCACGCCGAAGGTGCCCGTGCCGCTAAATATTTTTACACTAATTTGTTGTTCTTTTAATTTTTGGCTGTGAAAATTATGGAACAAAGATTTCGCGAGTGGAAATCTTAAATGAACCGTGCCATCGGGAACTGTTTATGACTAGTGATGAATTATATAACCACATGTTGTATATTGAGGCATACCAAAAACAGTAACTTGTAGAATTATATTACAGGAACATGTTATCATATCACAATTACATGAACCTTACTATTACATGAACCATTGTATATGATAACAGGTTAATTTGCAAGGTTATGAAATTTTAACAATTAATCATATTAGTATATTACATGTGTATTGATTCGGGTTGAATATTGCATATTTAACCCCTCATTTAGCCGTTTTTGTGCATATATGATACGTATTTGGTCTCTAATACAATCGTATTTAGAATACCCTTAATTATTAGAGCAAACTCTCATTTTATGCACAAAACAGCAGCATACTGAGTATTTCTGCCCTTTTATTATTTTTCATGCAAAGATCTCGATCTCACGATTCCAACGACTATTTATTTGTATTTTTCTGAGATCTGTGCTAATTACTATGAATTATTGAATGCAAAATACCAATTAAATAGAGAAATACGATCGAAATACGGCCTGAAATACGAAATACGGCCACGCATATGCAATACCACTCCATTGGGCGGGCCACGTGGCGACGATCGAGCGTATTCCCGCTCAATCGAACGAACGCGGCTAAGCGTCGGCGCGACGCATTCACGACCGTCGGATGATGATCGAATGGCCAAAAACAACCCCGCATCAGAGCTGAAGCAGAGCGAAAGAGGGGCATCCGAAAGTCCACGTGGCGCATCGTTGTCCCTCCGATACCAGATCCAACGGCCTACGATCCATCCAAATCGAATCGGATACGACTGAATGAAGCGGAGCAGCGACCCGCTAAGGGGACACGTGGCGCGCGCTCGTCCGATCCTGCCTGGATCGGACGTCTCTCATTTGCTGTGGCGGTTACAACGGGTTTGGTTCGAAGATTTGAGCGGGTCTTGAACCCATTAAGCCTCTAAAATCTGCAATGCTATTATATAAGCATATTTATAGGGTTTTGGGGGTATTCGGGCGTATTTGGGGCTCTAGGAGCCGTATTTGGCCGTGAAATTTGGAGGCCCTGGAGACAGAGGCCAGAGCTATCATCTAAAGGAGATTTGGGTCTAATTGGAGAGTTTTGGTGATATAATTCCTAAATTTACTCTTGTATTTTGCATATTTAGCGCGTATTTTGAGACTTTGAGCATGTATTTGTCTATGAATATGGTTTATTTTCTCTCCATGCGTGAGTAGTACCTATTTGTGTTGGCTGTGATGTAGTTAGGGTGTTGTAATCATTGATTTCAATATCTTTTCGCCCTATATTCACGTTATATCACGTATTTTGTCGATTTTTACATATACGTTATTTGGGTATGTTATACGGAGACGTGGGCATGCTTGAATCAAATATGATCTTTGTGGACTTATTCGTGATGAGATCCGAGAGGATGTATCGTGACCCGAGAGGGCACTTGTGCGTATTTTCTTCATGAAATCAATGATATATGTGATTACTTTTTGGCATTATTTTTACGCTCTTTATCGACATTCCTACCGACGTTCTCGTGTCCTAGCCAGACGAAACGTTGAGTTATAGAAAAGATATCAATAATCATTGACTGCACATACACTAACGAAATCACCACCAACACATACTCTCCATATTAGTACCCTAATATCGAATTCACCGTAATTTATCGTAGGATTCTCTTTTATTATTTTAAACCATCGACACCATTACTTATATCTCTGACAGGTGGTTGTTTATTATCGTTTTAGTACTCTATAAACTGAAATACGTGGTTTTGCAGGTCAGTTGTCCCGTGGATACGATACCTGGACTCACCAGGATTATTACTTATTCGATCTCCTACACTTGGGAGTAGCACTCACACATTTTGAGACGAGTCATGTATATTGCACAAATAATAGCATAATGCACATGTATAAATCTTCTCTATGATGTTATTAATGATGGTTATTAGCATCATGCACATGTATAAATATAACATAACAAATGTCATTAGCAATATGTAGGGAAACTGAGGATCTTAATGTCATTTAATCACGGACATTTTATACAAAATGGGGTATAAAAATCATCACTAAAACAAGCAAAATGGAATGGTCACCTGCATGAGCCTACTTTAGAAAATGGGGTATAAAGATCAATGACATGTATTCACTAATATTACTTGTTATGAGAAGTTACATCATGATTCGGTCACTGGAGTTAAAAACCTTCACTACAACAAGCAAATGTTAGGGAGCCTATTTTAGAAATTAGGATGTTAGGGAAACCTACGATACTTTAAGTGGATCGGAGGAGGAGATCGGACTCGTGAATCGTTCATCGGGGGATGGAGGCGACTCAATTTGCCGTGTCTCGGCATTGTTCGTAGTCGCGAGAGGAGGAAGAGAGCTCGGCTCCGCGTTCGTGTCGCTCAACGGAAGAGAAGGCACGGCATCCTTGTGGCCGTGGACAATGGAGGGGAAAGAGAGTGAAAGGAGGAAGCTTGGGCAAACACAAAAAATGAAAGAGATGTGATTTTTTTGAAGTGGAATAAAAAATGTGATGTTTTGTGCTCCTTCTCCCATTGCATACGTATAGTTGTAGTAGGTGTGGGTGTGTGTTATTAGTGTGTAGTGCTTTAGGGGAAATAGTATAGGATTTTAATTGATTTAGGTGTAGGTTAATTACAAAGAATTAAATAGGAATAGAATTTAGGTGATGATAATTAGGGGTAAAGTTAATTAGTAAAAGTAAATGGTAATTAGTTAAGCAATTAGTTAAAAGTAATTAATAAGTATAAAAGAAATTAGTAAAAGTTAATTAGTAAATAACAAAAGTAATTTTGTAAAGGCCATTAATAACTGATGAAAGTAATTAGTAAATAGAAGAAAGATAATTACTAAAAGTAATTAGTAATTAATAAAAGTGATTAGTAAAAGTAGTTAGTAAAGGTAATTAGCGAATATAAAAAGGTATTTAATCGTAGTATCTTTAAAAACTTAATTAGTTTAAGAATCGTATAAACTTATTATATGAAACTTTTTTGAAAGTAATTATACTACAATACGGGTAGTAACGGATTCGGGCCGTTACATTGTGTACCTATTTTTCTCCCCGTTTGATTGCCGGTTCTTGCTTGGCTGTTTGGGGCCGTACAGTTCCTGCTTGGCTGTTCGGGGGCCATCCGGTTTCCTGTTGAAGTGCTTGAGGGCTACTCGATTATTGTTTGGATGTTTGGGGGCTTTTGTTTTTTTGTTACGTGCTGATTGGGACTCGGATCTCCTTGTTTTCCTCCTGCAGTTGCTCGGGTTCATCTCCTGACCCTGCAGTGTCTTGATTTTATCTCCCTAGACCTTATAGTAGCCTTCAGCCTAGCCCCACTTTGGGTAGATTTTTGATAATTACCCCTTGCAGCAGCCATAAGATAATAATACCAAAATCTGATCTCGTAGATTTTTAACCTTTTTCTTTCTTTTTTGGAAAATGTTTAAATACCAATTTTAACTAAATTCTCAAGATTTAATTTTTACTTCAACTTTAAATTTTGAGTTGCAAACTAAATTGTTTCCTCTTGGTGGACACTTGGTTTGGTTTATCTTAATGGAACATGTTAGACCCTTGGTCAATTATTATTACTATCTATATTACAATTGAGGGAGGTTTTTGAATTTGTCCTATGTGGCAGTGTCATGTCGAGTTTTGGGGGGGGTTTCTTGGATTGAAGGGAAATTTGTTGGGAATACACAAAAGCATTGAAACTAGGAATAGACGTTTAATATTAGTTATGGAAAAAATTATGCACACATACAATCTCATCTTGGAAATGAACGCGAGTTGTGGGAGAATGAACGCGGGAGATGCTGCCAACTCATTGATCCGTGTTGCAAAACGCAGTAAAAATTCGATTCCATCTGCTGATATTTCAGGAGAAACTAAATTTTTAGGAACTAAGATTTTGTGAGAACCTAATAATTATTGAGCTTTAATTATTGATGTTTATTTAAAATTAGTGGGTCCATGATTTTTAAATGAACAGTGTCCCAAGGGCACGGGTTATATGTATTCGGCGCCCGCGCCGAAGGCGCCCGCTAAATTTTTTACGCTAATTTGTTGTTCCGCGCCTAAGGCACCCGTGCCGAAATTGTTTTACGCCGAATTTATTGTTCTGCATCAAAGGCACCCCACGTCGACTTTGTTGTTCTGTGTCGAAGGCGCATGCGCTGAATTTGTTGTTCCGCACCGAAGGCGCTCGTACCGCTAAATATTTTTAAGTTAATTTGTTCTTTTAAATTTTGGCTGTGAAAATAATTTTTCGGGGAACAAAGATTTCGCGAGGAAAAATCTTAAATGAATCGTGCCCACAGGCACGGATTATGACCAGTCCTTCGAATTATCCGTGGAAGTTACTTTTACATGTCATGACACACTTACCTGAATCAATTGTGGAATTGCTTTATAGCATAGCATGCAATAATCAAAATGACTTTACCTGAGTGACAAGTATAGCATGCGTAGTTTAGGGTGGGGCTATACATGAACTGCGACATTACATTTGACAATTGCTCTCTCTCATGTTGAACTTGTGGAAACTGATACTTGACTATTAGAATGTTGGATACATGAATCCTGAGATAGTACCCCCGCCCCCAAAAAAACTATGCATATTTACATAAGATGTGGCACATAAACTTTTTAAGAGACTGTCTCAAACACACATATATGGTGAAAATAATAAAAGAGTGGTTTGTTACAATTGACACAATTTTAGTAGTTCTCCTAATACATCAACTTATGACATGAAAATCATATGACAGTAGTTACAGTCCGTGTATACCACACATGACAACGAACTAAATAATTAAACAACATTTCATTTGACTCACATGGTTTAAGATAACTCATATTAGAAAGAGTGCATGAGCGATTGGAGCCATGCTTTCGGACCGTATTTGGGGGATCATATCATGAATATGTTTACACAACGTGTCCCCCTTTTAAGCATCCGTTTGGACCATTGGAGGGATCCAAAGTCCTTTTCTATTTCTATTTTAGACTCGACCTGGGTAGCTTCTCGTAGTCTAACGTGGTCTTCATATTGCATATCATGCTCTCCAGTATGAATCACGGCCTAGGGTTGGTATAAATTTACATTCTGGTACATGATCTCATCATTACTCCCCCAAAAGAACCACCTTGTCCTCAAGGTGAAAGTCCAGGAACCTTTGTGCAATAACATCGTAAAGTTCCCATGATGTCTCATGATCTGGAAGGCATGTCCACCTAGTCAACACTTCCCGCCCACCGAAGCCTCTTTGGCGAACCCCTCTCAGTTCGGCCGGCTCTAAAAGCACATCCATGTCATCCGTGAGTGACGGGGGTAGCGAAGAGGAAGAAGCACGGTCTCTAATAGCTCGACGGAGCTGCGACACATGGAAAACGGGGTGGATGGTTGAATGCTATGGTAATCTCAGCTGATACGCCAACTTGTCAATCCTGGCCTCCACCTCATATGGCCCGAAGTACCGAGGCGACAGCTTCTCGTTCTGCATACGTGCCAAAGAGCGTTGTCGATAAAGTCGCAACTTCATATACACCATGTCACCCACTGCGAACTGTGCCCTCGTTAAATGTCGCCTCAACTACTCCAAAGTATGGTCCCTCTCCTAGAGATACTGGTATGGAGCGGTGACCATAGTGAAGCAAATGCGGGGGTTCCCATCCATATAAGACTCTGAGGGGGTGGTCTGGGCAAAAGTGTGGAAAGATGTGTTGTACCAATACTCCACCCAAGCCAGCCACTTCACTCACTGCTTTGGGGACTCAGATACGAAGCAACACAGGTATGTCTCAAGAGACCTATTAACGACCTCTGTCTGGCCGTCTGTCTGGGGATGGTAAGCGATGCTCCTATTCAGTATTGTCTCTTGTGTCCTGAACAACTTCTTCCAGAAGGAGCTAAGAAAGACCTTATCCCGATCCGTCATAATAAAGCCCGAAATCCTATGAAGCCTCACGATCTCCTTAATAAAAGTTGTTGCCACTGTCACAAGGCAATAGGGATGTCGTAGCGCTACGAAATGCACGTACTTGCTGAGTCTATCCACCACCATGATGACAAAATACCCCTCTGGCTTTGGCAGGCCGTCAATGAAGTGCATGACCACGTCCTTCCAAACTCATTTGGACAAAGAGAGAAGCTGTAGCAATCCCCCAGGAGCTGTCGACATGTACTTGTGGCATGCTCGTGGTCCCGCAGCGGTGGAAGACCGTGGGGAGTCTGAAACACCCCCCTCAAACTGAAATAAAACCTGTTGCACCTCCGATGGAATGTCCCGCTCTATCTCCTCAACCGCCAACCCCTGTAACTCCACCAAGAAGCCTTCTCCTTTGGACTGGAATGCACTCGCTATGGTTTTCAAGAAAACCATGTATCAGTATAAACTGGGGTCCCCCTGAAGCGTCACTACTCTCTCCGTGCTGAAACTCCATCCTGAGCAGCCTCCAGTTGGTCTTCGTCTCTCCAATGACTGTATCCATCGCATACCCAAAATCACATCAGTGCTGCTCAGGTCGAGCGATAGAAAATCTTCCATGACATGTATCTCCTGTAAGGACAAAATTACACCTCAGCATACTCCACTGCTCCGCTCCACCTGTCCAGTCCCCATCATCACTCCAAAGCTCCTGGTGTCAACTACCTGCAACAATTGCTGCTCCACCACGTGGTTGGATATGAAGTTGTGGGTGGCCCCACTATCAATCAACACTACAATCTCCTGCTTCGAGATCCTCCCGATCAACTTCATAGTGTGGTTTGGAGTGAACCCCACTACGAAATTGAGTGACACCTATGCTACGTCCAAATGGGAGTGCTCCTGCTCTCCCTCATCTTTGCTCGGCTCCACCTCCTCATCCTCCACCAACAGCAGCTGGAGTGTATGGTCATGGCATCGATGACCTGAGGTATACTTCCCGTCGCCCCTGAAACACAACCCCTTCGCCCTCTTGTTCTGTATCCCTGCATCGGGCATGCGTTGGAACTGTCCACTGGGCGTTGGAGCGCTGCTTCTCTCCTTGCTCACCTGAGCTCCCCCTGTCTGGCCCCTCCTGCAAGGGCCCGCGGTGCTCCTAAAGGTGCCTGACCACGAAAAGGGGACCCGCCCCAAGCTCCTCGGGCTCGCCAATCCGCCACAAGTTTGTCATCCACCACCTGGGCTAAGTCCATCGTCTCCAACGTCCCACTCGGCCTCTGCACGCAAAGCTCCCCCTTGATTTCGGGTTTGAGCCCCTTCATGAAACTCCCCACCACCGTCTCCTCTACCATCCCCCTCACACGGCCAGAAAATGCCTCAAATTTCTCCCGATAGTCCCTGACCGTGCCAACATGCCGTAGTACTAAGAGCTGTTGGTGCAAATTCCCCTCATGTGTATCTCTGAAGCAGTCTAGTATGCAATATTTGAACTCCTCTCATGACTGTACCGGCTGCCACTGTTGTCTCCATCGATATCAACCCAACGCCTTCCCCTCCAAGCACACGCCTACCGCCTGGACCTGCTCCCACTCCGTCATCTGATATGCATCAAAGTACCGCTCCGCACGACAGACCCACCTGTGGGGTCCTCATCATCAAAGACCGGTATTTTAAGCTTTCACACCTTATTTTCGGTCCCAGTCAACCATTGTACCGCTCTTTCCTCCGGTTGTCCGAAGTGGAACTGCTGATATGCATTCTGTGGGGATCCTCCCCATGGCCCCCTTCCAGCTTCTCCTTGGTGTCCCCAGCCTCCCGTCGTCCCAAAGGGCTCTCTGCCACCTCCCGTCCAGCCCCAAAGGTCTCCTTCACGAACGTACCCCTGAAATTGGTCATCATCCCACCGGGTTGGCCGTCGAGCCCTATAAGCCCATCTGTGTGCCTCATCGAACCGTGGGGCCCCAAAATCTGAGTCGTCGCTTCCTTGGAAAGCCGTCGGAGGTCGGCGGCTTGAAAATCCTCCGAAAATCCCGCCGAATTGCTGTGCCGGCGGGCCCTATAGCTACGGAAGAGGACCGCCGGCCTCCTGCGGCCTCCAAGAAGTTGTTGGGGCCTCGCGAGGCCCCAGGAGTTCGTTGGGGGCTCACGAGGCCACAGTGGCTTGCCGGACCCTTGCCGAGGTCCAACAGGTTCGCCTGGCCCTGACGAGGGCAGTGGAGGGCTCGTCACCCCCAGTGAGGGTTTTGGGGGGGCGGTGGACCTCCCTGCGGCTGTCGATTCCCCCTCCAATGCCGGCGGAGGGGGAAACTACTCCCACGCGCACCAATCATCCCCTGATTCCAGCGGATCTTCTTCCACAATTACCATTTGCCCATTCCCCTTGTTCAAATGTAGCTCATTTAGGCCTAGATCTGAAGGATTTCCCCGGATCTCGTCATTTTTGGGTCTATCTTCCTCGCGGTGCTGATTGTTTTGATTCTCTATGAAAGCCTTGAACATGGTTTCCAATGATGTCATCTTACCATCAATGGATTCCTCCCTTTCATTCATTGTTGTTACTTCTTTAGGGCTTCAATTTCTCCAACTTTCTCCTCTAGGGCATCCATCTTCTCCATGGATCTTGTTGTTGTCATTGTGGATCTTTGCTCTGATTTCAATTTGATGAGAACTCTAGGGTTTGAAGAACAAAAGAAGAGATTTTTATAAATATTGAGAAAAGGAAATACAAGGGTTTCATTCGAGAGGAAACCAACTCTCCAAACTTGAATCTAAGAGAGAAAGCTTACTCTTAATTGATCTATGGGTTCTACTCTCTAATCTAGAGTTTTTCTCTCAAAATAAGCATAAGAGCCAAATGAAAACCTCTCCCCAACATATAAAGGCGGTTTTAGCCCAAATTACATTAAACCTCCTAAAAACCCAAACATTGCAAAAATGCCCCAAAAGTTCACAAAAATGCCCTTGGCCTAATTGTTCGCCCCACGAGCCGTCTTGCGTCGCCATCTCTGGTATGTGATGATCTCATCAATTTCACTAGTAAACAGCAGTACCTGCAGATTCCTGAAATTTGTGATGGCCCCTGAAAATCGGATTGTTGCAGTTTCTTACCCACGGATTCAAAATGAAAGGAAATCTCTCTAATTGAATTTCAGCTTCCTTATCTAAGAACCTTTTCTATGATGATTCTGGTTATATGAAGTACATAAAAGGTTACATCAGCAATTTGTTCCTTAAAACAAAATGTAGAGAAAGACTTTCATGCCAAAGAGGAAGCAAACAAAAGGATGACTTAGTAAACAAGTATCAGGATTCATACCTATAAATCAAAAGATGATAGTAATCGAAGAGAAGTGCTTTTCGATAGGGAGACATCTTCACCAAGTTGTTGGGTTTTCATAAGCGGCAAGTTTTCCTCAATGTGATTCCCTCGTGTTAACTTAAAGAAAAATTTAGTAATCACAAGATCATGTACATGGATTTTCAAAGATAAGGTGCCCTTTGATACGCCATGTTGATGGTGATGTACTAAAGTCTCTCCCAATGCTTGGTGTTAGTGTTGGCCAGGTTGGGCTGAATTGTGATATCTTGCTTATGCTTTTGTCTTCCATATTAAATACTAGAAATAACCCGTGCACAAAGTGCACGACGACCGAAGAAAAAACCCAAACAAGATGCAGTGCACTCACGCAACCGACAAAAGAGCGCAAAGAGAGTGTGTGTATGGGTATCGTCAGGAGGAGGCGGGGCCCGTGCGCAACCGACAAAGAGAGAGAAGTGTGTGTGTGGGGTATCGTCAGGGGGTAAAACAGGTTAAATTGCAAAAAAAACCTTTGGGGGACAGTGCATAAATTCCACCCCAAAACACAGGGGGTGTAAAAGGGGGGAACATGCATTAAAGTGCAAAAAACCCGCATGGGGCCAAAGTGAAAAAACATCGATAGCAAACCCGTAAATAAGTGGAACAGGAAGGGAGGGGCATTTGGCGTTCATTAAAAAGTAATGTTCATTAAACAGTAATGGCAAGTTTGCAAATAATGAAAATGAAGGGGGTCTTTTGTTTGGCTTCTCCACTGCCTCACCCCAAACCCAAACCCCAAGCCCTTACCCACCCCCAACCAAGCGGGGCCCACCATGCCCATGTGGCACAACCTAGGCCACCCCTTTGTCCTAGTGGGACAAAGTTGGGGCCCACTTTTTGTCCAATGGGAACCTGGATGTTTGTCTCCCTCTGTCATTTGTAATATATATTATTGTTACATGCAATGGTTAAGTGATGTTGGGAGATCATGCTCCCCTACAAGCAGTGGCGTAACCAGAAATTTTTTTGCCCTGGGTGAAAATAAAAATGATATAAATAATATTTTTTACAAAAATAACAAAACGAAAAAGTTAAACGGCAATATTCTTTGATTATTTATTGATAATAGCTACAAAATAGTATTATACATATATTCAAAATAACATATAAAATATTTATTTAAGTTGACAAAATAATATTATACATATATACATGCATGTCTATGAAAATAATATTTGATAAACAAAGTAATAATTAAAGATTAATTTTTTTACATTAATACATACACACAAGCGTAAGGAAATAATAATTGATATAGATTTTTTTTACATTAATTTAGAGATAAAGAAGAGTTAGAGTTAGAGAAGTAAGAAGTAATGACAGAGAGATGAGAGAAAGAAGAGAGGGAGGGAGGAGAAATCAAAGATGAAGAGAGGAGATGGAGGGAGGGGAGAGAGGGAGGGAGGGAGAGAGAGAGAGAGAGAGAGAGAGATATATATATATATATATATATATATATATATATATATATATATATATGGGTAAAGTGTTCCTAGGGTGACTCCTTAGATTCAATCTAAGGAGTCGCCCCCATTTTCTCCCATCTCCCACAATTTTTTTGGATTTTATTTTTCATAAGATTGTTGGTCACATCATGGATGATCAACATACCAAAAATCAAGTCATTCCAATACTTTAAAAGCCCCCATCTACCCCTTGCAACTTTATGGATTTTTCAACACGTTTTCAGACCGTTGAAGTTGCAAGGGATAGATGGGGGATTTTAAAGTATTAGAATGACTTGATTTTTGGTATGTTGATCATCCATGATGTGACCAACAATCCTATGAAAAAATAAAATCCAAAAAAATTGTGGGAGATGGGAGAAAATGGGGGCGAATCCTTAGATTTAATCTAAGGAGTCACCCTAGGAACACTTTACCATATATATATATATATATATATATATTACATTTGACAACTGTTTTTGAATCTTAGGGCTGACTAGGACAAGCTGACTAGGACAAACAGGTTGATAGAAAGATGGATTGGATTTAATCTTGAGGAATGAATGGTTGAGATGAGATTTTGTAGAAAGTTTTGGAGGGAAAAACGTTTCTAGGGAAATGAAAGTTTCTGTGTAAATGAAACTTTTTGGGGAATGTAAGTTTCTGGGGAATAACAGAGTGTACGTAATTAATGCATTTGGGGAAAAAACTTTAACTTGCACTTAAAACTGCATATCAAATGCTGTTGCAGATCAAATGCTGCTACAGATCGAATGATTTCTCCCTCAACGCGGGGTCACCGTCTCTTAGACACTTGGGACAACAAGATGAGAATAATTTTCCACGCCGAAGGCGGCCGCTAAATTTTTTTACGCTAATTTATTGTTCCGCGTCAAAGGCGTACGCACCAAATTTGTTGATGTACGTCGAATTTGTTGTTTCGCGCTGAATGCGTCCGCGTCGAATTTGTTGTTCCGTGCCAAAGACGCATGTGCCGCTAAATATTTTTACGCTAATTTGTTGTTCCGGGCAATTTTGGTCGTGGGAATAATTTTTTGGGAAACAAAGATTTCGCGGGGAAAAAATCTTAAATGAACCGTGCCAGCGGGCACGGGTTATGACTAGTATACACACACACACACACACACACATATATATATATATTGTGTGTGTGGTTGAATCAAAATCAAATTAAAAGAAAGGGAAAAAAGAAATGTTATTAGGAGCCGAAATATCATTATATTTCCTATTTCATCAAGCCATCATCTGTCTCATCTATCTACGAAATTAAATTTCAAAAATTCAATCAAAAACGCTCCCAACATTTATTCCATAATATATCTACTTTCGTATAAAGCTGAAAACGGAAAGTTTCTCCTTATAATAATGTGTCAGATATAAAACGATTGGGGCTGAAAAGAAGGTAAATTTTCTCATTTTGTAATTCATATCACATTTTTAACTCTCTCTAATAATATTATGCAAAAAAAGAAGAGAGAACCCGCCAAGTGATAAATGGTGCTAAAACCTACCAATATTTTTTGTATCTCACAATCATGAAATACAAAAGGCCTTCACAAGCTTCGAACTGTTAGCATGGAGTTATGTACACCAGAGGCCTCATGTAATAAATGGTGCTAATACATACTCATATTTTTTATATCTCCCAGTCATTAATAAAAAATGTAATAAATGGCGCCAAAAGAGCGACTTCGCCTAGAGTCAAAGTGAAGTACTTGGAGTTCTGCACACCAGCACCATCGCCTTAGCCATTGGAGAATATTGAAACGTTGCTAGGGGATATTGCTAGGTGATACTAATAATTTTTCCTTGATGTTTTTGCCCTGGGCAGCATCCCAGGGCAGCTACCACACAGCTCCGCCCCTGCCTACAAGCGTCATATGGAATGTGCCTCAAAAGATGCCAATGTTCTAGCAGATAAAATACTAATTTTGACTAATTGCAAATCCTAAAACGACATCGGGTTTTCTGACTTTTCAAGATATAAATGTGTAACTATGTTCATATGTGTATTGCTTCTGGTAACAAAAATATTTATATAATATAACAAAGTGCATTTTTTTTTCCAGAAGGACAATTCAAGGATATCTGTATTTTCGAAGAAAATTACTTTTGACACTTTTCCTGGTTAAATTAATTGATCTTACTCTCAGGACATCTAATTATTCAAATGGGCAGTAGTGCCAATCTATGGAATCTAATCTCCAAAGTTAAGAAAGAAAGACATAATAAGCCAACTTTTATAATCAACATAAAGAAGACAGAAAGGAGCTAACCTTAGGCAAGCCGGTACTTCCACTTGTATACATGATGAAAGCAACATCTGTTCTTGATGGTAAAGTAGGATGAACAGGATTCTCTTTGCCAAGCCTTTCAACTTCACTAAATGATACTACTCTCCAATTGTTCGTATCTGGAACATCAGAACCAGAAGATCCATCTTCAAAATAAATAATATTTTTTATACTCTCTAAGCTTGAGCGCATTGCTTGCAGTTTCTTCAACTGCGTTGAATCACAAATGAGAGTTGACACTTGTGTCTGCAACAAAAACCAAGGGGAAAAAATCAGAAAAACTATGCAAGCTAATGAATAATTGATTGTTTTCTTGCCAAGAATCCATACATTTGGTTCTTGTATGCTAAAACCAACACCAAGTGAATAACACATTAGAAATCAGGAGATATATTTCTCTGGAACTTATATACAAGCATGCATAAATCACTACGCTCCAAGCCTTTCCATATAATAATGGGATGAGCTATGGATGGAAATGCCAGATTCAGAAACCTCCATGGAAGATTTAGTGAACTTTCACAACCAACAAATGCTGAGCATCCCGCCTAGCTACGGAAATGGTGGACAATACAGGGTTCTCCATTGAGCCTAACATGCTAGATGGTGCATATGAGAAATTATGTTATTGGCTTAATTGGTTATGCAGCGTAAGCTAATGCAACAGAGAAGAAAAACTTCAAATTTCTCTTAAATTGGTAAACGAGGCCAGGCGAAGGGACAAATATGATAACTTTACCATACAGAACTCAATTTATCTATGAGATATGGTAATCACCCAAGAGCCAAATGAAGAAACTTTCTCAAATAGATGCATGCATAAATCTTGTGCATGCTAAGATGATGGTGTTGGTGTTGGCCTTATTCATGCATGGCCATTGACGCAAAACTATGTCAAAAAAGGAACCTCTTCCCACCTATCCACAGATAGACTGTTGTACGAAGAAATCATATACAATTTTTAAGGCAAAAAAACCATATACAATTGTTCATGTGTACCATTTAAATGATACCACATATCACACGTCAAAGTCAAAGTAGGTTGGTCATATAAAAATTTAAAAGGAAAGACTGACAGGTTACATATATCCTTACAAAGAAACACAATGATTAAGTGGAAGGTTATTTGTTAAATCAAAAGGGCATGCCACAACACTGTCCGTTCTGGTGAAAGTTGTAAAGCAAATCATAAAGCACTCCACTTCATTGCATGCCTAGTCCAGCAGGCAATCAGGACTTAAAGCAATGGCAGTGGCAACATCAGTTGTCATGTGTTAAATCATGCATTATCTTTCTTCTGTATGACAGAAAATTACCCACCAATTTTTCCGTTTCTTAAGTGCATTGTGAACTATAAGTACATACTCATTAATTCAGATTTATATTCACAGAGGAAAGATATCATAGGCAACGATGATGAATAATGTGTTCAGCAAAAGAATATTGTCCATCATTTCTTTTTGAAAAATTTTGGAGAAAAAACATAATTTTTGCAATGTAAATATCTTTTCCAAACCAAATCTTAGAATATATGCAAATGACAACTAACCACATATAATATAATACACATCAGACACCTATAAAAATACTCCAAAATGCATGAGTGTTTTTTCTTTTTCTTCTCTTTTCCCGATGGTTGTGGTGGTGTTTTCATGAGTGTGCAAGTGTCTTCTTCTTCTTGGGGTTTTTTTTTTGTTTTTTGTTTTGTTTTTTTTTTGTTTTTTTTTTGTTTTTTTTGTTTTTGTTTTTGTTTTTGTTTTTGTTTTTTTTTTTTTTTTTTTTTTTGGGGGGGGGGGGCGAGATGACCTTTTCTCATCAGATTGTTTAATCAAGACTAGTATGTATAATTGAACAAACAAAAGCGAATATACTCACCTCATTAAGTGAATGAATAAGTGCGTCATCACCCAAAGATGCATAGATTGTCGCAACGGTTATATTTTGACGGAAGCATCCCTGACAAAAAATAAGCTCAGTGTTAAGATGTTTGTTATGTCAAGAATGCTTAAATAATAAATATACATCAGACGACGATCCTATAAAAACAATGATGCAAAACTTACAATAGCTGTATGTATTGTCATACCAGAAGGGAGACACATCACTTACTGCCAGTCTCCCTGGTTACTTGGTTACTGTCCATGTATCAAGATTGAAAAATTCTTCATAACATGTTACATTGGTTTCCCACAAGACATGTTCCCCCAGGCATTCCTCATTATAAGCTAAAACACCAAATTTGATGGTTTTTGCATCATGTACTAAATGAACTAGCAGGCAGCCTTGATGCTTTACGTTACATGCATCAGTGTTTCTGCAACTACATAAGCATTGACAAACAAGGGGCCCAGACCAGCGGGCTACAACCATGAACTTTTAAAGAACTCCAGAACCAAGTAAGGATCCTAAAACCACTGGTTATATTTGCTCCACCAATCTCATTTTATCAAATAACTCGGTTCAGTAAATCAAATTATAACCGAAGCATGTTGACTGTATTGCAAAGGCATAATAAAAACAAAAAATTGTGTACAATATTGAATTTGAAACCACCTGAAATGCAATGAACCACTCTGCTCTGGTATCCGCAAAAATTGCAGCACCACTACCTGGTCCATGGCCCAATTTGGCAAGCCCAGATCCAAAATTGCAAGCTCGATCAAATGTTTCCCCATAAGTATGCCACTCATACTCCCCCAGATGTAGCTTTTCAAATTTCTTCCCACTACCAGCTTCTACAAACTCCCTTGAGATTATCTTTCGTGTTCCAAGAAACCGCTTCTGCGCATGTTTTTTGCAGGACTGCTCGAAGAGAGCTGCCATTGTTGTAGCACCCTCCCATGGAACTTCGACTAATGAGGAGAATCTACTATTCCTCATTATAATGCTTGTCTCGCCATTTCCACCTACTTGCACCGCACGTTGCCTCCCTTTCTTCCTCGAATATATTGAGGAAAATAGCAAAGGTATGATAAGAGAAATGATAGCGGCAGCAACAATGCCCTGAAAGCCATATGCTTTCTCGAATTCCATAAAGCTTCTAGAAATTCTATTGTAGACTGGCATGCCTTCTTCAGGAACATCCATTATATGTCCCCATAAATTTGTAATTATCATCCTAATTAGCCAAAGAAAACATTAACATGAGTAGTCAGTACCAGCAAGAACAAAGTCAAATTATCAATATGCAAGTTAATTATTTGGATGCTTGTACTTGTCACATTTAATTGAAGTCACACTGTGACAATAAGCTGATCTATGCTAACTAATGAAATTTGGATGAAGGCGAAGGAATGGGCACGCGCTACACAGCTATGTTTTATCTAGATATAACAATAAAATCAAAAGGAGTCATATCGTGATACATATCATTTATCATTTTTAATAATTATTGTATCTACAATTATTGTATCGAATATTGTACTGCATCATATATCGTGATACATATCACATTGTTTACTTACTGCATCATATATGGTCGGGTGTGTATAGAATTTCCCCGGCTCCATCCGATCGTGAGGAATTAATTCTTTACGTGGGCCCGGCTATTTTCTACATTTTATTTTGTCGTGGGGAATATATTCTATGTATGTGGGGCCCACCGCATTCGCAGTTTTAAAGCAAGCCATGTGTCGGTTCGCAGCGATTTCTCGATTGGACACGTGTATTTAGGGGTTAGAAATTTACAAGTCTGCTGCATGAATTATTAACTGAGCACTATTCGAGTAATATCTTTAAATAAACGAGTAATAATTTCTTTATGTGTCACGCTATGTGTGAGAGTGAGAGTGTGACTGATAATTTCTTTATGTGTCTGATGCGGACGAGCCGCAAGAGGTGGAGGCGGCTGACCCGCGTGCTGGGGTGGTCCCACGCACGATGAGATCGTGCATGACGAGCCACCAGTTGGGCTAGTGACTTATTTCAGGAGGAGGAGACGTGGGGACGCGACTTAACTTACAGAGGGGTGTTTTGGTCTTTCAACGCAGATCTGTACCTTTTCCTTTATTTTATATTCTAGGTCTAGCCGTCATTGTTTTCTTATGCTTAATTTTGTGAAGAACATTTAGGCGTCAACTTCGACGGTGTTTAGGCTTTAGTTCATGCATCTAAAGCTAGGAGAGAGGATCTCCTCTTTAAAGAGATCCATTATCTTATTGTTCTTCGTTAAAATTCCAATGAAAGTTTCCACCTTTTCATATTTTCCACAAACATTCGTTGTTTTACTTGTTTGTGCGGATAGATTGCATCAAATTGGTATCAGAGCTAGCCTCATGCTACGACCCACGTTGCAGAAGGGGCGACCTGGGGAAGGAGCGACTTAAGAGGGGGAGTCCTGGGTGAGGCCAGAGTGGGCCACTTAGAGTGGGCCGCCGTGGACGGCGTTGTCGGAAGCGTGGTGGTATGTTAGGATCACAAACATAGTCTCACATCGGAAGTGCAAAAGAAAAGAAATAGTTTAAGTATTAGATGGCCTCTCCATCTAATACCAATTGGTTTTGGGTTGGATGCTCAATAATACTTAAGAAATGGTGTGTGAGCCCAGTGTTATGGGCCTAGTATGGGCTAGGACCTTAGCAAGGCTATTGTTAGAGGCCTAGTATGGGCTGGATCTCTAGCAAATGGGATAGTTGGAGGCCGCCTCTGCCTCTTGCGGCTCGTCCGCATCAATACTCACACGTAGAAGAGCCACCTTGTCCTCAAGGTGGAAACCTGGAAACTGCGCCTGCATCACGTCGAACGCCTCCCATGTAGCATCAGAGTCTGGTAATCCGGCCCAATGTATCAGCGCATCCCTCTTCCGACCCGGGCCATGGCGTATGGCTTATACATCCAGCAGCTCCAATAGCACTTCCATGTCGTCAGTAAGCGTGGGGGTAAAGCTGAAGATACCACATGATCACCAATCGCTCTCCGTAACTGACACATGAAATATCTGGTGTATCGACGACGAAGAGGGTAACCGCAGCTTGTACGCCACCTAACCAATCCTAGCCACCAATCTCATAGGGCCCATAATATCGTGCAGCTAGCTTCTCGTTCCTCCTTTGAGCTAATGATCTCTGACGGCAGGGTCGCAGCTTCAAGCATACCATGTCTCCCTCCTGAAACTGCACGTCCCGACGGTGCACGTCGGCCTTAGCATTCATTACCTGCTGTGCCCTTGTCAAATGTATCCGCAACTCCTCCAGCATACCATCTCTCTCCCCCTTATAATCCTCCACCTGTGACACCAGAGTCCTCATGTGTCTATAACGAATCAACTGCGACGGATCACGACCATATAAGATCCGAAATGGGGTCGTCCCTACTGAGTATTGGTATGAGGTGTTATACCAGTGCTCCGCCTAAGCCAACCACCGATACCATCACCGAGGAGTCTTCAAAGCAAAACATCGCAAATACGTCTCTATGTTACGGTTCACCACCTCCGTCTGATCGTCTGTCTGGGGGTTGTAGACGGTGCTCCTCTTGAGTACAGTCCCATGCACTCGAAATAACTCCTTTCAAAACCCACTCATGAATACCTAGTCTCGATCTGATACTATAGCTCTAGGTATTCCATGTAGTCTAACCACCTCCCGGATAAAAGCGGCTGCCACCGATACGGCCGTGTAAGGATGCTTCAGAGGGATGAAGTGAGCATACTTACAAAGCCTGTCCACCACCACGAAAATCACTGTGTACCCCTCTGATCGTGGCAACCCGTCGATAAAGTCCATCGTGACCTTCTCCCAAACCCTCTCCGACAAAGCTAATGGTTGCAACAGACCCGCCGATGCCATGACCATGTATTTGTGACGTTGGCAAACGTCACAAGCAGCTACCAAACGAGCTGCCATCTTCCGCATCCCCGGCCAATACACCTCCCTGGCCATCCTCATGTATGTCTGTTGCACGTCCGAGTGGCCCCCACTACCATGCCTGGAACTCCTGAAACAGTGCCGGTATGAAGACCGACGCCCTCGACAACACCAACCTCCCCTGGTACAACAACCGTCCCTCCAATGAGTATCCCTTTGGTCCTTCTCCTCCCAGTAGTGCCTCCCGGATCTGTCTCAATTCTGGGTCTGACTCTGCCTCCTGTAGCATCGGCTCCCAATCCATCCACATAGGTAAGGAAAGAGCCCTCAAACTAGCCACATCCACTCTGCGAGACAACGCATCTATCGCCTTATTCTCTAACCCCGGTCTGTACTCAATGTCAAAATGGTATCCCACTAACTTGGACAGCCAGCGTTGATGCTCCTCCGTCACCAACTGCTGCTCTAGTAAGTACTTCAGACTTCGATGGTCCGTCCTAACTATGAAATCTCTCCCCAACAAATATGGACGTCATTTCTAGATGGTCAGGACAATCGCCATCAGTTCTCTCTTATATACTGACTTCAGTCGTGCCCTGGATGACAGCACCTGACTGAAGTAAGCAATCGGTCGCCCCTTCTGCATCAAGACCGCTCCCAAGCCATAACCTGACGCATCCGTCTCCACTACAAATGATATACTGAAATCTGGTAGAGCCAGGACAGGTACCGTCGACATCGCTGACTTCAAGGCCTCAAAGGCCTTCGTCGCCTCCTTCCCCCACTTGAAGTTGTCCTTCAACTGATCGTTAAGGGGCCAAGCTATGATGCTATACCTCTTCACGGACTTTCTATAGTACCCTGTCAGCCCCAGAAAACCACGTAATGCCCTTAGCGTCGTCAGTAATGGCCAGTCTAACATCGCCTCTATCTTCGATCTATCAGCCGCCACTCCTCCCTCAAAAACGTGCCCCAGATACTCAATCTGCCTCTGTCCGAACCTGCACTTCTTGTGATTCGCATACAGCTGATGCGCCAACAACTCCTGAAAAGCCAATTCCAAGTGTCATGTGTGCTCCTCCATAGTCCTGCTGTAAATGAGTATATCGTCAAAGAACAACATGATGAACCTCCTCAAAAATGGCTGGAACACCTTGTTCATCAAGGCCTGGAAGGTCGAGAGAGCGTTGGTCAAGCCGAAAGGCATGACAAGGAACTCGTAATGCACCTCGTGTGTACGAAACTCCGTCTTCGGCACATCCTCCGGCTTCATCAATATCTGATGGTACACCGATCTCAAATCGATTTTCGAGAAGACCGATGCTCCGTGAAGCTCATCCAACAACTCATCGATCACTGGAATAGGAAACTTGTCGGGGGCAGTTTCCTTATTCAGTGCTCGGTAGTCTACGCAGAAATGCCAGCTTTCGTCCTTCTTAACTAGTAAAAACGGGCTAACACTAGGCTGGATCACCCCTGTCTGCATCATCTCTTGCACCATCCGCTCGATCTCATCCTTTTGCACATGCAGATAACGATATGACCGTACACTCACTGGTGCCGCCCCCTCACGCAACACTATCGCGTGCTCATATCCCTGTACCGGTGGTAAACCCTGCAGATCCTAAAAGACCTCCTGATACAGCTCTAACAACTGCTCAACCTCAGCTAGGGTTTCCTCATGTGGCTCCTCACCTCTGTCATCATACCTCGGCACTCCACCAAGAATCCCTCTCCTGACCTCTGTAGGGCGCGCGATATGGCTTTGAAAGCCACTAAGAAGAAACAGAGGCTGAGGTCACCTGTCAAGACCACCGTGTGATCCCCTCCTGAAACTCTATCCTGAGTTGCTTCCAATTCACCTTCACCTCGCCCAACCCCTTCGGCCACTGTACGCCCAAAATCACATCGACATTGCCCACCTCCAGGGGCAAGAAATCCTCCACGATCTGCACCCCCTGCAAGGTCAAACATAGCCCCTTGCACATCCCACTGCTCTCCTCCATCCTCCATGTCCCTAACAGGACCGTAAACTTCTCCAAAGTGCTCAGCTGCAAACCATGTCGATCCATCAACTGTCAAGAGATGAAGTTGTGGGTGGCCCCACTGTTTATGAGTATTGTCACTGTCGTGTCGTCCAGTCGCATCGATAGCTTCATAGTATGGTTCGGGGTGAACCCTGTCACGGAGTTCAGGGACATCTCTGCTACGTCCAGATGTGACTTCTCCTCTTCCATGACCTCCTCTACCTTATACTCCTCATCGCCAACATACCCCTCCTCATCTGGCACTATAGTGATCTACAACGGGCGACTCTCACATCAGTGACCGGGGGTAAACCGATCCATCAAGTATGCCGTTAGCTCTGCCCATGAATAAAAAGGATTCCGGAATATTCTCCACCGATACCATGACAATGCCTCTCCCTCAAAGTAAATGTCAATGGCATGTAAGACCTCCGTGAATCCCATCACATGGAAATACCGCTCCGCTCTGTAGATCCACCCATCCAGATCGGTCCCCTCAAACACCGGCATTTTGATCTTTTTCAACCTCCGATCGACATTGACGTCTCCATACGTCGCTCCTTCAGCCCTCCTCTCCTGTGGTACATACCCCCGTCCAACTCTCCCGTCGCCGTGACCCAACGATGGGTCAATCTCCTTCCATGCATACTCCTCCTTAGGCCACTGTGGTCTGCCATCTGGTCCCAACCCATTAGTTCCTCCAGAAACTCCATGTGCCGGGGGTTGTCCAATTCGACCTCCAAAGCGCCCCCCGTCCTCGTCCACGCCCCGAAAAGCCCGCAAAAGCCTCCCGGTGGTCCACCGTCGCTGGGCGCCCCTGGAGGAAGCCTCCCTGGCCCCCAACCGGCGCGGCGGGGGCCCCTAAGGGCCAACCAAGGGGCCCCTGGACCTTGTTTTAAAGGGCGGGGCCCGCGCGGCCCTCGCCTGCCTGCTGCAGGGCCGCGCGGCCCTCGTTCGTCGACTGCAGTGCCGCGCGAGGCCCCAGCGCCTGTCGTGCGGCCCCACCGACCTGCAGGAGGACCGACACGCCCTCCCAGGCGGTCGCCGCACCAGGCCAACCCGCCTGGAGGGGGTTTGGCATCATCCCATCCACGCCGGACTCCTTCGTCGATGTTCCCGGCGGCGTTTCGTTCTGTGCTGAGATCCCGGGGAACATCATCGACATCTTCGCTTCATGGGCCCTTTGTTGTTGGATTTTCAGGTCGGAATCTTCAAAGATCTCTTTCAAGATCTCATCTCGCACCTTCTTCCCCTTCTTCTTCTCTTTTTCCGCCATTAGGGTTTGAAAGAGTTGGCCGATTTGACCGATCTCCGCCCTCATCGCCCGTAAGTCGTTTTGCATATCATCTTGCATATGAGCAACGTCCTTGAACCTATGGTGATTCTTTCATTCGTAGATTCCAACTCCTTATTGATCTCCTCGCGCAACCCTTGAATCTTCTCATCCACGGAATCGGCCTTCGATCTCGTACCCGTCGCCATTAGATCTCACCGCTCTGATACCAATTTGATGCGATCTATCTGCACAAACAAGTAAAACAGCGAATATTTGTGTAAAATATGAAAAAGGTGGAAACTTTTATGCTTAATTTTGTGAAGAACATTTAGGCGTCAACTTCGACGGTGTTTAGGTTTTAGTCCGTGCATCTAAAGCTAGGAGAGATGGTCTCCTCTTTAAAGAGATCCATTATCATATTGTTCTTTGTTAAAATTCCAATAAATGTTTCCACCTTTTTCATATTTTCCACAAATATTCGCTGTTTTACTTGTTTGTGTAGATAGATCGCATCAGTGTCACGCGATAAAAGTCTACTTCGATACGACGCTCTTTCATTTTTCCGAGCAAAAATCACATCAGCAAAGAAGAAGACAGCGTCCATTTTTTGGTAAATTAATTTTTTCTCATCTATTTACAAATTCATCTTTATCGAACCGATCTCTCTGTTTTGTTTTTTATTTTTTATTTTTTCCCGTTTTATTGGCCGTTTATAGATCTTCTCGGTGTGAATGAGGGTTTCGAAATCCTGTGATAATAAGTTGTAATTGTAATTTTGAGCGGCTGAGTGCAAATTCTTCCATTTGGGAAAGATCTTGAGGATGTTTAAGTTCGTGAATTTGCACTATAATGTTGTCATGACACCCAATTTTAGAGGCAAATTTTTTGTACTTGAGGAAAGAAATTGATCATATTTGGCCTTATTGAAGGCCCAATCGAAAGGTGTTATGTGTTTTTTTAAAATTAATTAACTATAAAAGTATAGTTTTTGAGCATCCATCTTATGATCAGAATCATGAAATAAGAACCGAATTATTCCACTACCACCACTGATTATATTCTGGGAAGAAAATGGTGCAGACCGTGCCTTTTTGATTCACAGCTCAATCCCAACTAATTTCTATTGAACATGGTGTTTCTCTTGCATAGAGCAAGATGAGTTCTATAAGTTTTGGTCATGTGCTCTTATTCTCTTCGCATGTCAGTTTCGGAACTACCCAGTTTGGACATGCTCATTGTGCTAACTTCTCACATATCAATTGATCTGTTCATCATGCCCATGTCTATTAGATTTTCACTTTGTTTGTTTTATTCGTAGCTATCAATACCATACTATTTGTGATATGTATCTTACAATTCGATATGTTTTTTAAGATTTCAATGTATATATTGCAGGCAATATCGGGTAATGTAAAATATTTTACAATACAGTTGTCATATCGGACAATACTATACAATATATATCAACAATATGAATATGTATATGTATATGTCACTAGCCAAAATTCGAGTTTTAACCAATTTTTATCTAGCCGAAGCTGCTAAGGTTGGTTTTAAGTTTAACCTACTTCATATTTGGAGATAAAATTATGGATAAATGGACCGATTTCTCCTTTTCTCAACAAAATATACCAAATCTCTTTTTTTTGGTCTTCTCAGCTAACCTACTCACAAATGTTTGCCACCCCTAGTCGATGCTCGCTAACCACATTCATTATTTTTGGAGTTCGTAGAGTCTTGTTGAGCTTCATAAACCATAAATGAGCTACCCACCCTCACCGTTCATTGAGGAAAGGGGTTTTTTGGGGTTTTTTGGCCGAGAGAGATCGTTTCTAGATGGAGATCATGAGAGGGAGAGCAGATTGAGTGTTGTTTCTAGATGGAGATCGTTTCTAAATTTTGATCCATTAATATTAATAATTGTCCTGGAGTTAGCAGATAATCATGAGGTTGAAATAACACAAAGCCACCCAATACCATCTTCAAGCACAAATTTTGAGGCATGAATCCATTTATATTAATAACTGTACCGGAGTTAGCAAATAATCATGAGGTTGAAATAACACAAAGCCACCCAATACCATCTTCTCAAAACTACATGTTTGAAGATAACAAATTCACCAGGCTTTGCTCAGTGACAAATCAAAATTATGAATCAGACAACCTGAAAAATAATTAGAAAGAAGCAACACGCAGCTATACAGAGACAAGAATATATGATGACAATACATCGAGCCAAAAGAATCCTACCTTGAGGTATACAATGAAGTCATCATACATAAAAGCAAAATTGGTTGCATAGCGAATCTGTAATATAAAGGGTTTTCAAAGCAGCTGCTAATGGTATACAACGATGTTGAACACATGAAAAGGAAATGAACTAGAAGAGTATTAGCCCTTCAAGAACTGTTCTCTCTCCTTAAGTCGTACATAAGCATTGATGTTTGGGGAGGTAGTCTAATGAAACATGAAGGAAGCAATCATGTATAAGAGAACAACCAAATGTAATGTGTTCAGCAACAAAGATGCACGTCAAAAACAAAATTGCAAACTCTACAACTAATACATGGTTAAAATAACACAGCTGGTAGAACAATCTTCAGCTCAATATATAACCATATGTCCAGGAACTTTTCATGAAATGAAAAGATATAGAGGTGTAATTCATATAAAATTATGTCGCATCTGATAGTGCAATCAAGTATAAGCTGAAAACAAGACTTATTTGATATCGTTTGATAATCTGGTGAGGGGTTTGGTTATAGCACATCAGACCATCCTGCAAGGCCTGCGTGTAAGAAAATATAGCAATAAACAGTAGAATTGGTTCGGAACAAGGAAAATCATCCACGAGCCACAAGTTTATCATAGAATAGGTTTCAATATTAGGATTTTCAGTTGCAACATATAAATATTCTAGGTTTCTATAATAGGATTCATCATTCAATTTTATCATAGAATTAATCTACACTAGCTCACAATCCACAAGTTTATCATAGAATTTAACAATTATGCAAAATATGAATGACTCTCCACAAAAAAGCTCACAATCCACAATTTATCATGGAATTTAACAATTATGCAAAATATGAATGCCTCTCCACAAAATAGATCAATATCACAAAATTAATTCCACAAATTAATGATGTGTATCTGGCATAAATGATTCCGATCAATAACACAAAAGTAATTCACAAAATTAACTCAATAATTATCGCGTATCAGGCAGACCATTCTGATCTCTGATTGCACGAAATTAAAGTACCAACAGGAACAAACTTAAAAAGCATTGAAGAATACATGCAGCAACTAAGTACGTTGACAGCTTGAAACTTTTATGTATGAGAACAGTATTGTCCAGTTATAGTCCTATACGAATATCCAGTAGAAATGCAGATAGATAGAAAATTAGCACAGTCAAAAATTGACATTTGAAGTAAAACCACGGTATGGGGTCCTCAAGCCGATCAAGGCCTTTAATTCGTCAAACGGACTACTCATAATAGAGATTCGGATCCTATGGAAAATTACATCAATCAAACAGAGCATTTTGCCAGTGACCCCCAAATCAAAATTGAATATTTGCAAGTAACACTTTTCTTGTGTTAGGGTAAATATTAGGAGCACTAAGCTGAACAACACAGATAATACAACTTGAGCTCGCTCTAATTGAATCCACTCGGAAGATAGAATTTCACAAAGATCAAAGAAGTGATTTATTTACATTCCTCGCTCTCAAAATCCGGCAAGAATCGTTCAACCTTTTCAACTAAGTTCTATTCTCTGATTGCACGAAATTAACTCAATAATTATCATGAACTACAAGATTAACTCCACGAAATTAATTAAGAATAAATCAAACGGGCCGAGACTATACCTTGAGGATATAATTGAGCCCCGAGTCAACCTTCACCGCTGCCCTTTTTGGTTCCTTAATTTCGGTTGGGGCTTCGCCCTTCAGTTTTGCTGCTTGAGGGTTTAACTTTTGCCGCTGACGTGGCTTGTTCTTTTGGGCTTGTTGTTCCCGGTTTTGGCCCAATGTTTTGCTTCCTACTTGCTTTGGCCCAGCTGTTGATTAATTAGGCTTTAACCCTTGCTGGATATTTCTCAAGGCCTTTTCCCTTTTGTCGATTGTTACCTGGGCTGTTCACTCTCGGGCTTTTGCTCTGGCTATGGCTTAACCAGGCATCTGCCCTGGTTGGATCCATGCCTTGTGTCTGTTCCGACCAGGCTCTTTCACAGACACAGACCAGTTATGTTGGATGGATCCAGAGTCCCTTTCTATTTTTGTTTTTGGACTCGACCTAGGCGAGCACTCCATGGTACAAGGTGGTCTTCTGGTTGCATATCGTACTCTCCAGTATGAATCACAGCTTAGAAATGATATGAGTGAATTTTAAATGAACTTGTACACCGATAACATGGGATCATTCTTAACCGTACTTGGTCCGGGTTAGCATCGGAGGGCGAGAGTGATGCATGTACGTTGCATATAGGTATCTTCCGTTATGAGTACAACACACGATCATGAAACACGGTAACATTGTAAATTGCACCTAGAAAGTAATTAGTTAATGTACATCGATTTATCATGCATGCCTTCTTTGTTGTTAGATTTACAGTGTATGTACACTTCTTGCTCAAGCTGCACAGAAGAGATGATAAAGTTTTTTTTAAGTAATTGGTTTGATTTTAAGTTTGTGCATAACTGCATATCACCATGATCCCTTTGCATCTCCGGCTCAAGATTAAAATTTTAAAAAATGTATTATTAACTAGGATTAATGGCTTAGAAAACACAAGCATGTTAATTGTATGAGTAGAAAATAAGATATGAATGATTATTTCGCATTATAAGCACTTTGACGCTAAAACCGCTTAAGATAGTAAAAAAAAAGCGTGTTTTAAATTTGGTTTGAAGGGAAAGAATGCTTTACAATGAGAAGCATAGCATTTTCATGCATTATAATTTTGTTTCCCAAAAAACCTGTAGCTATTCTCAAAAACTTAGGATGCTTTATTTTCCAACCCAACTTTTCCAGCAATAAGCCAGACCTTATCATCGTTTTATGAGATATGGGAGCAAACTAACACTGTATTACTATTTGCAAGCTCGTTTATGGTTGGGTTCGACTATGAGACTCAATCCCATTGACCCCAATAGTTGCGAAAGATGGGAAATGAAACTCGAGATGTTTTGGATTTGTAAAGTTTAATAATTACGATGGTGATGCGGCTACTGTTGAAAAATTTAATGGCAAAATCTACAACGAAAAGATATTTGACGTTGGGAGGCTCAAAAGAAAGCAGAAAGGGCAGCCGAATTAAAGACAAAATACGAGCAGCAGAGAATAATGCAGAAATTTGAACGAATTTGTTTCTTCAAAACTTTGACAACTTTGATGATGAAAAACTGAGAGATTTGTTATCTTGATTTGGCACCATTTCCTCTTGCAAGATATGACAACATTCATCTTCTCTTTTTTATTTTTTGTCTTGGATGGGGAGGAAATTACCGAATATCTCATGCCAGGTGTATTATTGCTTTCTTAATTAGGTGATGGTTGATCATCACGAAGGCTCTACAAAGTCTGAGTCTTGATCTTCTCCTCTAAGGTAGCACAATGTAGTAAGATTTGTGATACGACCATCCCATGACGGGCCCAGACCAAACGATGTAGCACAATGTAGCAAAATGTTTTGGATTTGTAAAGTTTAATATTTACGATGATGATGCGGCTACTGTTGAAAAATTTAATGGCAAAATCTACAACGAAAAGATATTTAACGTTGGGCGGCTCAAAAGAAAGCAGAAAGGGCAGCCGAATTAAAGACAAAATACGAGCAGCAGAGAATAATGCAGAAATTTGAACGAATTTGTTTCTGAAAAACTTTGACATCTTTGATGATGAAAAACTGAGAGATTTGTTATCTTGATTTGGCACCATTTTCTCTTGCAAGATATGACAACATTCATCTTCTCTTTTTTATTTTTTGTCTTGGATGGGGAGGAAATTACCGAATATCTCATGCCAGGTGTATTATTGCTTTCTTAATTAGGTGATGGTTGATCATCACGAAGGCTCTACAAAGTCTGAGTCTTGATCTTCTCCTCTAAGGTAGCACAATGTAGTAAGATTTGTGATACGACCATCCCATGACGGGCCCAGACCAAACGATGTAGCACAATGTAGCAAAATGTTTTGGATTTGTAAAGTTTAATATTTACGATGATGATGCGGCTACTGTTGAAAATTTAATGGCAAAATCTACAACGAAAAGATATTTAACGCTGGGCGGCTCAAAAGAAAGCAGAAAGGGCAGCCGAATTAAAGACAAAATACGAGCAGCAGAGAATAATGCAGAAATTTGAACGAATTTGTTTCTGAAAAACTTTGACATCTTTGATGATGAAAAACTGAGAGAATTGTTTTCTTGATTTGGCACCATTTCCTCTTGCAAGATATGACAACATTCATCTTCTCTTTTTTATTTTTTGTCTTGGATGGGGAGGAAATTACAGAATATCTCATGCCAGGTGTATTATTGCTTTCTTAATTAGGTGATGGTTGATCATCACGAAGGCTCTACAAAGTCTGAGTCTTGATCTTCTCCTCTAAGGTAGCACAATGTAGTAAGATTTGTGATACGACCATCCCATGACGGGCCCAGACCAAACGATGTAGCACAATGTAGCAAAATGTTTTGGATTTGTAAAGTTTAATATTTACGATGATGATGCGGCTACTGTTGAAAAATTTAATGGCAAAATCTACAACGAAAAGATATTTAACGCTGGGCGGCTCAAAAGAAAGCAGAAAGGGCAGCCGAATTAAAGACAAAATACGAGCAGCAGAGAATAATGCAGAAATTTGAACGAATTTGTTTCTGAAAAACTTTGACATCTTTGATGATGAAAAACTGAGAGAATTGTTTTCTTGATTTGGCACTATTTCCTCTTGCAAGATATGACAACATTCATGTTCTCTTTTTTATTTTTTGTCTTGAATGGGGAGGAAATTACTGAATATCTCATGCCATGTGTATTATTGCTTTCTTAATTAGGTGATGGTTGATCATCACGAAGACTCTACAAAGTCTGAGTCTTGATCTTCTCCTCTAAGGTAGCACAATGTATTAAGGTTTGTGATACGACCCTTCCAGGACGGGCCCAGACCGAACGGCTCAAGCCCGTGTCGCAAGCCCACGGGCCTGGGGAGAACGAGGCACACACGAAGACTCGGAGTCAGTCCGGCCTCGGACCGAAGCGGACGCAACCGCTGACCCATGCCAGCAGGGGTTAACCACTCCCCTTAAAATGCACCCCCTTAATCACCATTAAGGAGCCCTATTACGCCCACCTTCATGACCCATGAAGGCGGCATCAAAGTGGCGGATCATAGGGGTGAAATAGGGGGACGTCGAGAGGACGTGGCCGGGGAAGACTCATATAAAGCAACTCAAAGAACAACGTAGAAAGGGACCATTCTCCGGATATCATAAACCCCGAGGTATTCTTCCTGCACGACCTTATCTCCCACCTCATAATCCGGCAAGAATAAATCAAGTTCCATTCTCCGGATACCATAAACCCCGAGGTATTTTATTTACATTCCTCGCTCTCAAAATCCGGCAAGAATCGTTCAACCTTTTCAACTAAGTTCTATTCTCTGATTGCACGAAATTAACTCAATAATTATCATGAACTACAAGATTAACTCCACGAAATTAATTAAGAATAAATCAAACGGGCCGAGACTATACCTTGAGGATCTAATTGAGCCCCGAGTCAACCTTCACCGCTGCCCTTTTTTGTTCCTTAATTTCGGTTGGGGCTTCGCCCTTCAGTTTTGCTGCTTGAGGGTTTGACTTTTGCCGCTGACGTGGCTTGTTGTTTTGGTCTTGTTGTTCCCGGTTTTGGCCCAATGGTTTGCTTCTTACTTGCTTAGGCCCAGCTGTTGATTAATTGGGCTTTAACCCTTGCTGGATATTTCTCAAGGCCTTTTCCCTTTTGTCGATTGTTACCTGGGCTGTTCACTCTCGGGCTTTTGCTCTGGCTATGGCTTAACCAGGCATCTGCCCTGGTTGGATCCCTTCCATGTTTCTGTTCTGACCAGGTTCTTTCACAGACACAGACCAGTTATGTTGGATGGATCCAGAGTCCCTTTCTATTTTTGTTTTTGGACTCGACCTGGGCGAGCACTCCGTAGTACAAGGTGGTCTTCTGGTTGCATATCGTACTCTCCAATATGAATCACAACTTAGAAATGATATGAGTGAATTTTAAATGAACTTGTACACTGATAACATGGAATCATTCGTAAAACTAGTATACTCGCGTCACTTAGTAGTTTCAAATGCTTTATATGGCTTATTATATATGCATGTTATTTACGTTTTCTTGGATTAGATGTAATCTACGCTAAGATGGAGATGATTTTGTTTGTTGTTGTATCCGTTAGGTGTTGAGCAGGAGTACAATGAGACTCTAGTGTACAATGATTCTGAGTTTTGAGCTGTAGGTGGTGTGAGGAGTGATATTGTATATTCTTTCCAGCATTAAACTTGTATTCGTCGAGTTGACGGAAAAGATAATAAACTGAGTATTTAAATTTGGTGCATTATCTGTTCTCGTCTATTATGTTTTCACGGGTAACCGTAGGATCTGCTTTGCATGAAGTTTTCCGTTTAAGGTGGGTCCCACTTTCACTTAACCTTGAAATAATTACATACACATTAATTAGGAGGTTAAGTGAAAGTGAGAACGTTTTTAGCTGCGTATAATTAAAATTTTAGGAGATTAGCTACTAAAATTACTAACATTCTTAGAAGCTATTTTAAGTCACAAGAATTGAGTTAGATTTACACTGTATGTACACTTCTTGCTCAAGATGCACAGAAGAGATGATAAAGTTTTTTTTTTAGTAATTGGTTTGATTTTAAGTTTGTGCATATCACCATGATCCCTTTGCATCTCCGGCTCAAGATTAAAATTTTAAAAAATGTATTATTAACTAGGATTAATGGCTTAGGAAACACAAGCATGTAAATTGTATGAGTAGAAAATAAGATATGAATGATTATTTCGCATTATAGGCACTTTGCCGCTAAAATCTCTTAAGATACTAAAAAAGCCCGTTTTTAATTTGGTTTGAAGGGAAAGAATGCTTTCCAATGAGAAGCATAGCATTTTCATGCAATAATTATAATTTTGTTTTCCAGTAAACCTGTAGCTATTCTCAAAAACTTAGGGTGCTTTATTTTCCAACCTAACTTTTTTCAGCAATAAGCCAGACCTTTATCATCGTTTTATGAGATATGGGAGCAAACTAAAACTGTATTCCTATTTGCAAGCTCTTTTATGGTTGGTTTCTACTATGGGCCTCAATCCCATTGACCCCAATAGCTGTGAAAGATGGGAAATGAAACTCAAGATATTTTGGATTTGTAAGGTTTAATAATTACGATGGTGATGCGGCTGCGGTTGAAAAATTTAATGGCAAAATCTACGACGAAAAGATATTTAACGTTGGGAGGCTCGAAAGAAAGCAGAAAGGACAGCCGAATTAAAGACAAAATACGAGCAGCAGAGAATAATACAGAAATTTGAACGAATTTGTTTCTTAAAAACTTTGACACCTTTGATGATGAAAAACTGAGAGATTTGTTTTCTTGATTTGGCAATATTTCCTCTTGCAAAATATGACAACATTCATGTTCTCTTTTTTATTTTTTGTCTTGGATGGGGATGAGATTACTGATCTCTCGTGCCATGTGTATTATTGCTTTCTTAATTAGGTGATGGTTGATCATCACCAAGGCTCTACAAAGTCTGAGTCTTGATCTTCTCCTCTAAGATAGCACAATATAGTAAGGTTTGTGATACGACCCTCCCAGGACGGGCCCAGACCGAACGGCCCAAGCCCGTGTCGCAAGCCCACGAGCCTGGGGAGAACGAGGCCCCCCCATAAAGACCCGGAGTCAGGTCCGGCCTCGGACTGAAGCGGACACAACCGCTGACCCGCGCCAGCAGGAGTTAACCACCCCCCTTAAAATGCGCCCCCTTAATCACCATTAAGGAGCCACATTACGCCCACCTTCATGACCCATGAAGACACCATCAAAGTAGCGGATCATGGGGGCGAAATAGAGGGACGTCGAGGGGACGTGGCCGGGGAAGACTCCTATAAAGCAACTCGAAGAACAACGTAGAAAGGGACCATTATCCGGATACCATAAACCCCGAGGTATTCTTCCTGAACGACCTTATCTCCCACCTCATAATTCTCCTTCACAGCTCGGCCCGAGGGATCGCGTATCGGTCTCTCCGTGAGCCATACCGATCTCACTGAGCATCCTTCAGATCCGTTCTGACTTAGGCATCGGAGGGGACTTGGGTCGGAACCCAGGTCCGACCCCCGGCCGAGCTTTCTCATATGTTCAGGTCAAGGATGTCCATCCACATCGAGGCTACCCTTCGGCGCCCAATCAGCCCGGAGCCGAACGCGCTCGCCCCCGAGCCCGTTCATCTGCACCCCCTACGGAGGTCGTCGCCTTGCCGAGGACTCCCTTCGGCACGCTGATGCTCGGACCCGCACGCTCTTCGCCAAGCCGAACGAGCTGCATCCCGCTCCTGGAGGCCACACGTGTCCCACGTGATCGCATTGACCTCCAGCCCTGTCGCGTTGACCTCCAGCCCTCCAGTCAACCAACCTGTGGTTCAACATCCAGAAAAGCCACCAGGCTAAAAGAAAGGGTCTAAAGGCCCAGAACAAGGCCAACAAAAGTACAACGACATAACAAAGTATAGGTGCTACGCACCGACAACAATCAGCAGTCTAAACAAAAGTAAAACACAACGAAGACACTAGGACTGGTCCCCAGTGTCCACGTACTCCCCGTCAAACACAAGCTCGGGCTCGGCGTCAGCAAACACCTCGTCCTCAACAAGGTACTCAGGCTCAGGATCTAACATGTGTCACCCAAAAGAGTAAAGGGCACATGTCAGCAAGTCTAAAAGACTTGGGCAAGGAAACTGAAAGTAAGGCAACTAGCAACCTAGCAGTTTTAGTATGAATGACATGGCAGTTATACATGAGTGCACAAGCAATACATGGTGAACAATAAGTACAAGAGAACAATTATCGGGACAAGACAAGAGTAGCCAAGCTACTAATCAATCTCAATCAATTCATTATTCACGTTTCACGTTGTTTTGTAGATGTTTACGCCCTTCAGCTGAATGGTACATCATTCACACCGATCGGCACTAAACACTACCCCACCCCAGAGTTTACGTCTTACAACTGCAGTTGCTGATCAGGCAGAACCCCAGTTGAATGACCGCTTAACCCTTACCCATCCCACACGTAAACAAGCCCAGGGTCCCTGTACATGAGCCCAGCAAGTGAGCCAGTGTTGCCCCGCACGGGAGCTTGTTTCTTAGTTCACAATTCAATATCGAGCGTTGGGGTTAGCAACTCATTATGCTCGCTTCTGGTCACGAGCCAGGAAACACAAGTATTGTAGCGATGCTACGCAATCACGGGATCACATGAAGAATGCAATGACATGACAATTAATTTGCGTACCGTTAATGGAAAGTAAACTATGACATGGTAATTGTGCAACATGCTAAATGTCGGAACTAGCTTCGTTGTCAAGCTAGTTCCCCAATTTGCGCCTAGGCGAGTATCATTTCGTCGCCTAGCCTCTTTTACGCCTACAACAAGCAAATGGCCTAAACCATGGCCTAAACCCTAAGTGGCAAGTTTCACTTGCCTAGCACCGGGGATGACGATCACGAAGGTTCGCCTCGCGGATGCTAAACTACGGGGAAGTCGCTGTTATGGGGAGACAACCATCAAAACAACATTTATTTATTAGGGTTTCATAAAAATACAAATAGGGTATGAAAACATCATAGATCGATTTCTTACCGAGAGGAGACGGAAGAAACACTCCGGAGAACCCTATGACCAGATCTGGAAACGAAAGGAGAAGTTTGGAGAACTAGGTTTTTGGGGGATTTTGGGGGTTGATGGAGATTTGGGGAAGATGAGAGGTAGAGTGAGTTGATGAGGGGTTAGATGATGGATCTAGGGCTTGGAATGAAGGAATAAGGCTAGGAGGAAGATGGGGGCTCAATGGGGAGAACTAGGCTTTGGGTCGAGTGGAGGAGGAAGAAAACGTTTGGGAGGGGTATAAATAGGTAGGCTGGCGGCTGCCCAGAAATTAGGGTTTTAACACAGGTTAGTCGGTCAAAGAGCAACCACTGACCGACTAGTTTGGCAACTAGTCGGTCGGCTCGACCAACGCAGACCGACTAAGTGTAAACAGTAACTTCTGAACGAAAATAGGATTTAGAATTAGTCGGTCGAAGAACAAATACTGACCGACTAGTTTAACATCTAGTCGGTCGATGAACGTTCTTAGACCGACTAAGAGTAAACAGTAAGTCGACTGTACAGAAGAACCAAGAATTAGTCGGTCTGAGTACAAAACTTAACCGACTAGTTTAACAACTAGTCGGTCGAAAGATGAACTTAGACCGACTAAGAATGAACAGTACAGATAGTAAAATTTAGATGATGTGTTAGTCGGTCAAAGAAGCATTGCCGACCGACTAGTTTGCAACCTAGTCGGTCAACCAACGATCTTAGACCGACTAACGATAAACAGTAACCTCTAAGAAATTTAGAAAGCCAACTAGTCGGTCCAAGAAGGATTTCCGACCGACTGGATCGTCATCTAGTCGGTCGGTGCCCCTTCTTATACCGGCTAACAAGCACCAAAAGTTCCGATACGGAGCGCGGGGCCCCGGGATCGATTCCTAAGACTCCTAGGCTTGATCTAATAGTAAGATACGACCGTTATGAAGTCCGTCACGAATGACATACTTCGAAATCGACGATCCTAAGGAAGAAACGAGAAAACACGACGAAACGATCGAAAACGAAAGTCACGTAGACGAAAACCACACATGAGGAGAAAATCCACCAAAACATATATTATATTATAATAAATCTGGATACATGAAAAGCAGTCGTTACATCCTCCCCAACTTAAGAAAAATTCCGTCCTCGGAATTTCCAAATACTCACGAGTCCGGAAACAAAAGTGGGAAACGCTCTCGCATCTCATCCTCATTCTCCCAAGTAGACTCTCCAGGTGAGCCGTGTCGCCACATCACCCTCACAAGGTTGACAACCTTGTTCCGAAGCGATTTCTGACGCCTGTCCAGAATCTGCACCGGATACTGGTCATACGTCTTATCGGGGCGAACGGTAATCTCCGAAAAATCCACAGCATGAGACGGATCGCTAATGTATCGACGAAGCTGCGACACATGGAAAACATTGTGAACTCCCTCAAAGATGGCGGCAAGGCCAAGCGATAAGCTACCTCGCCAACCCTCTCCAAAATGTCAAACGGTCCAATGTATCGTGGGCTCAACTTCCCTCGTTTCCCGAAACGGATCACACCACGATTCGGGGAAATCTTCAAGAACACATGGTCTCCCGGCTGAAACTCCAAAGGACGACGTTTAGCATCCGCCCAATGCTTAAAACGGTCCTGAGCAATCCTCAACCGCTCCCGAATATTCCTGACGATATCCACGGCCTCCACGATCATCTCAGGTCCCAACAACTCCCGATCACCAACGTCATCCCAACTCAGTGGCGATCGACATTTCCTCCCATAAAGAGCGGCGAAAGGCGCCATGCCAATACTCGCCTGGAAGCTGTTGTTGTAAGAGAACTCCACCAAATGTAGATGGTCCTCCCACGAACCCTTGAAATCCAACATGCACGCCCTCAGCATGTCTTCCAAAATCTGAATCGTCCTCTCGGACTGGCCATCCGTCTGCGGATGGTACGCCGTGCTGAAACTCAGACGCGTACCCAAACTCTTCTGCAAACTCTCTCCAGAACTGAGATGTGAACATCGTGTCTCTGTCCGACACGATACTCACGGGGACTCCATGAAGTCGCACAACTTCCTCCAGATATCTCCTCGCTAGCGCCTCAGTGGACTGTCCCACTCGGAACGGAATAAAGTGCGCGGATTTGGTCAATCGATCTACGATCACCCAAATCGCGTCATTCTGCTTCGGACTCCGAGGTAGTCCAGTCAACGAAATCCATAGTGATGTGTTGCCACTTTCACTCCGGAATCGGAAGCGGTTGTAGCAACCCGGCCGCACGCTGATGCTCCGCCTTCACTTGTTGGTAAACCAAGCACTTGGCTACACTCCGAGCCACACTCCTCTTCATACCATGCCACCAATATTCAGACGAAGATCATGGTACATCTTGGTGCCACCAGGATGCACAGAATACGGCGAACTGTGTGCCTCCACCATCAACTCCTCTCCGATATCCCCAGCTGGCACACACACCTGGCTCCAAACCTCAGCGAGCCATCCTCATGAATCAAAAAGTCAGTCCGCAGACCGGCTTCCACCTGCTCCCCGAATCCTCACCAACTTCGGATCTCAGCCTGGCCAGCCTTAATCCGATCCACGATCGTCGACTGTACCTGCATGTACATCAACGAAGAAGCCTCCCCAGGAAGAACAATCTCCACACCAGACTCGCAAAAATCCTGCTGCAATCTCCACTGCGAGGTCAACATCATCACCGCGGGAAGCCTACTCAGCGCATCCGGAACCACATTCACCTTGCCAGGGTGAAACTGCAAATCAATCTCATAATCCGCCATAAGCTCCAACCATCGACGCTGTCGCATGTTGAGCTCCTTCTGAGTGAAAATATACTTCAAGCTTTTGTGATCGGTGAAAATCTTCACTTTCTCACTCAACAAGAAGTGCCTCCAAATCTTAAGAGCAAACACAACGGCAGCCACTCCAAATCATGCGTCGGGTAATTCTTCTCATGAACCTTAAGCTGACGAGACGCATACGCCACAACATGTCCGTGCTGATGCAACACGCAACCGAGACCCTTGCCAGAAGCATCGCAAAAGATCTCAAATCCACCGCTGCGATCAGGCACAACCAGAATAGGGGCAGTCGTCAACCTCTCCTTCAGAACACCAAAAGCATTCTCACAATCACCCGACCAAACAAAAGCAACATCCTTCCGCGTCAACCTGGTCATCGGCTCAGCAATACGGGAAATCGTCTTTAATGAATCGCCGATAGTAACCAGCAAGTCCAATGAAACTCCGAATCTCAGACGCAGACGACGGAACAGGCCACTCTCTGATGGCCCCTAATCTTCTCGGGATCCACAGAAATACCATCTCCAGTCACCACATGCCCAGAAAAGCAACTCGATCCAGCCAAAACTCGCACTTCGAAAACTTAGCATACAAACGATGCTTCCTCAAAATCTCCAACACCATCCTCAAGTGCGACGCATGCTCTTCCTCCGGCTTCGAATAGATCAGAATGTCGTCAATAAAGATAACGACAAACTTATCCAAAAAATCGTAGAAAATCAGGTTCATCAGATTCATGAAAACTGCGGGCGCGTTAGTTACGCCGAAGGGCATAACCACGAACTCATAGTGTCCATACTTCGTCCTGAACGCTGTCTTCAGAACATCATCCTTCTTCACCTTCAACTGATGGTAACCACTCTCAAATCTAATTTAGAAAACACCCTCGAACCTCCAAGCTGATCAAAAATATCATCGATGCGAGGCAACGTGTATTTATTCTTAATGGTCACCGCATTCAACTCCCGATATTCCACGCACATGCGACGCGAACCATCCTTCTTCTTCACCAGCAGCACCGGGTGCTCCCCACGGAGACACACTAGGATTGATATAACCCTTCTGCAAGAGCTCATCCAACTACTTCCGTAACTCTTCCAATTCAGCAGGCGCCATACGATACGGCGCCTTCGAAATCGGCTGCGCACCTGGAACGAGGTCAATAGAAAATTCCAAAACTCGATCAGGTGGCAAATCAGACATCTCCTCGGGGAGACGTCGCCAAAATCACGCACCACAGCTGGCCACTCCAGCTCCATCTGCATAGTCACAACCTCCACCGGCCTGGCCCGAAATCTGACAGGACCAAGCGAACTGCTACCACGACTGAACTCAAACACCGGATGTGCGGGAATCTCGAACACCACCTTCTTCCTCCGACAGTCGATCGTAGCTAGAAGCCCGCAAGCCAGTCCATCCCAAGAACTGCATCATAGTGATGATGTCGTGGACAATGAAATCAGCGAAAAGCTCATGTCCACAGACTACCAACGAGCAAGAATTGCAACCACGATGCACCGAGACCACGCCATTCCCTGTGACGATATTCCAACTCTTGGAAAGAGGGGACGTCGACAAGGAATCCTCTCCACGAAGCTCCGAGAAATAATGCACATCGATGCACCAGAGTCAAAGAGGACTCGTGCAGGAAACGTGCAAACCAAAACCACACCTAACAAGCAATTAACAATCAAACCCTAATCTAGCAAACAACCATGTTCAAGCAAACAACACAATCTAACATTCAAAACCAGCTAGGAAAGTAATAGCTAGATTGAGGATTACCTGCGATAACCTCATCCACAGCCTCGCTCTCTACAGCGGTCATCAGAAAAGCCTGCCTCCTCGGCGGAACAGCCTGCCGAAAAGCCTGTCCCTGTGGAACAAGAGCTGCTCCACGTCCAGCAGGAACAGACGCTCGCTGCTGCATACGGCTGTGCTGCAACAGGAGCCCTCCGCAGCGGACCCGCATGCCGACAATCCTTCGCGACATGGGAAGCATCACCACAAACCAAACACTGGCCCAGAAACTTCCGACACTGATCTTGATGTGGCCAGGCTTGCCGCAGAAATGGCAAGTCTTCAGAATAGGCCCTCCTGGCCTCTTAAACTGAGCCGACTGATTAGGCCTGAATCCAGGTCTAACCATAGCTCTCGCCTGTTCCTACAGGCCTCCTCCCAGCACCAACCATAGACCCCTTCCTCCGGTTTACGAGCAGCTCCTGCCTCTTGGCCGCTACTAGAACCTTCTGATAAGATTCCCGGTCAGAAGAGGTCACAAAGCTCTGGAGCTCCGAAGCGAGTCCCTGCAGGAACCTCTGAGCTCTCTCCTCAGCGTCCTGCACCATCTTTGGTGCAAACCGACTCAGCCTCATGAACTCTTGGGTGATACTGGTCCACCGACGAGCTCCCTTGCTTCAGATCGATAAAACGCTGCAGCATCTCTTCCCTGGCAGCCTTCGGGAAGAACTCACCATCAAATCTGGCCTTGAAGGTAGCCCAGACGATCGGCTCCACCAACATCTTTTCTTCCGCATCCCACCAATTCCGAGCATTATCCTTGAGTTGTCTCTTCGCCAAATCAACCCATCCAGCCGGGGTGATCTTGGCCATCTTCAGATTGTCCTCGATGTTCCGAATCCACTCATCGGCAGCCAGAGGACCCTCAGAACCATCAAAATATGCGTGACCCAGCTCCCGAAATTGCTTCGCTCCCGGCTCAGAGCGAGGGGCATCCGGAAGAGCCCGGGCAGCTCGAGCAAGTGGAGCATTCTGGACTTGCAGAAGCACACCCTGCTGCACTTGCATCATCTGCAGCATCATCCGCATCATCTCACCGCTGGTGGGTTCCCGCTCAGGCTCCTCATCATGAGGAGCGCACCGCTACCTCCACCACGGGTGAATCGTCTTCCTGCCATCTAGTGACACAGACGAAGCAGATTAGACTCATAGCTTATGACTCGGACGTCGAACTTAGTTTATTGGACATTCTAATATTATTATCGCTATTCCGATAATCGCAGTTACAGAAGGACCTGCATGGGCCACCAACAAAACCTGTCACGACCCGCTTCCCTAAAATGGAGGCGAGACGTGAAAAGGTCCGCACGAGAGTGGAGCTGTGAAGCCCCAAACCCGATAAGCGTCAATAAAAGATAAGCAGGTCCCTGTAACCACAAACGGAGCAACAATAATAATAAAAGGAGAGACAGAAATAAAATCTCATATCTCATAAATTGTCCAACATGAAAATGAGTTCAACATCCAGAAAAGCCACCAGGCTAAAAGAAAGGGTCTAAAGGCCCAGAACAAGGCCAACAAAAGTACAACGACATAACAAAATATAGGTGCTACGCACCGACAACAATCAGCAGTCTAAACAAAAGTAAAACACAACGAAGACACTAGGACTGGTCCCCAGTGTCCACGTACTCCCCGTCAAACACAAGCTCGGGCTCGGCATCAGCAAACACCTCGTCCTCAATAAGGTACTCAGGCTCAGGATCTAACATGTGTCACCCAAAAGAGTAAAGGGGCACATGTCAGCAAGTCTAAAAGACTTGGGGAAGGAAACTGAAAGTAATGCAACTAGCAACCTAGCAGTTTTAGTATGAATGACATGGCAGTTATACATGAGTGCACAAGCAATACATGGGACAATAAGTACAAGAGAACAATTATCGGACAAGACAAGAGTAGCCAAGCTACTATCAATCTCAATCAATTCACTATTCACGTTTCACGTTGTTTTGTAGATGTTTACGCCCTTCAGCTGAATGGTACATCATTCACACCGATCGGCACTAAACACTACCCCACCACAGAGTTTACGTCTTACAACTGCAGTTGCTGATCAGGCAGACCCCCAGTTGAATGACCGCTTAACCCTTACCCCATCCCACACGTAAACAAGCCAGGGTCCCTGTACATGAGCCCAGCAAGTGAGCCAGTGTTGCCCCGCACGGGAGCTTGTTTCTTAGTTCACAATTCAATATCGAGCGTTGGGGTTAGCAACTCATTATGCTCGCTTCTGGTCACGAGCCAGAAACACAAGTATTGTAGCGATGCTACGCAATCACGGGATCACATGAAGAATGCAATGACATGACAATTAATTTGCGTACCGTTAATGGAAAGTAAACATGACATGGTAATTGTGCAACATGCTAAATGTCGGAACTAGCTTCGTTGTCAAGCTAGTTCCCCAATTTGCGCCTAGGCGAGTATCATTTCGTCGCCTAGCCTCTTTTACGCCCTACAACAAGCAAATGGCCTAAAACATGGCCTAAACCCTAAGTGGCAAGTTTCACTTGCCTAGCACCGGGGATGACGATCACGAAGGTTCGCCTCGCGGATGCTAAACTACGGGGAAGTCGCTGTTATGGGGAGACAACCATCAAAACAACATTTATTTATTAGGGTTTCATAAAAATACAAATAGGGTATGAAAACATCAATAGATCGATTTCTTACCGAGAGGAGACGGAAGAAACACTCCGGAGAACCCTAGGACCAGATCTGGAAACGAAAGGAGAAGTTTGGAGAACTAGGGTTTTTGGGGGATTTTGGGGGTTTGATGGAGATTTGGGGAAGATGAGAGGTAGAGTGAGTTATGGAGGGTTTAGATGATGGATCTAGGGCTTGGAATGAAGGAATAAGGCTAGGAGGAAGATGGGGGCTCAATGGGGGAGAAACTAGGGCTTTGGGTCGAGTGGAGGAGGAAGAAAACGTTTGGGGAGGGGTATAAATAGGTTAGGCTGGCGGCTGCCCAGAAATTAGGGTTTTAACACAGGTTAGTCGGTCAAAGAGCAACCACTGACCGACTAGTTTGGCAACTAGTCTGTCGGTCGACCAACGCAGACCGACTAAGTATAAACAGTAACTTCTAAACGAAAATAGGATTTAGAATTAGTCGGTCGAAGAACAAATACTGACCGACTAGTTTAACATCTAGTCGGTCGATGAACGTTCTTAGACCGACTAAGAGTAAACAGTAAGTCGACTGTACAGAAGAACCAAGAATTAGTCGGTCTGAGTATAAAACTTAACCGACTAGTTTAACAACTAGTCGGTTGAAAGATGAACTTAGACCGACTAAGAATGAACAGTACAGATAGTAAAATTTAGATGATGTGTTAGTCGGTCAAAGAAGCATTGCCGACCGACTAGTTTGCAACCTAGTCGGTCAACCAACGTTCTTAGACCGACTAACGATAAACAGTAACCTCTAAGAAATTTAGAAAGCCAACTAGTCGGTCCAAGAAGGATTTCCGACCGACTGGATCGTCATCTAGTCGGTCGGTGCCCCTTCTTATACCGGCTAACAAGCACCAAAAGTTCCGATACGGAGCGCGGGGCCCCGGGATCGATTCCTAAGACTCCTATGCTTGATCTAATAGTAAGATACGACCGTTATGAAGTCCGTCACGAATGACATACTTCGAAATCGACGATCCTAAGGAAGAAACGAGAAAACACGACGAAACGATCGAAAACGAAAGTCACGGAGACGAAAACCACACATGAGGAGAAAATCCCCCAAAACATATATATATTATAATAAATCCGGATACATGAAAAGTAGTCGTTACAAGCCCTCCAGTCAACCAACCTGTGGTGAGAAAACATCCTGAAACATCTGGCGTCGTCTGTGGGAAATGAAGAAGCATCCACGTCAAACAACCACATCACCGAGATGGAATCAGCTTGCAATGGAATAGGGTGCATGTCCCCCATCTAGGAGGAGGGCGACTACGTCTCGCCCGAAAATGGGCACATCCACACCATCGAGGGTACCAACGACTCACGCTCGGTGACCCAAGAACAACTCTGTCTCTTTGCCCAAAAGACTAACGCCCACTTCCGAACGCTGGCAGCAGCCATCCAACAACTCGCAGGCCACCCACACTTCCCGGAGGGGGGCTCAGTGGCCATCCCGACCATCAGGAGTTCCGCCCTCCGCTACGCTCTGCCATGGTTTCCGACCACGGCGGCGAGGGTGCCAACCCGGAGAGACGATTCACTATGCCGAACTTCGTCCCAGTGCGATCTCTCACCCCCACCTCACTCTAGGATGAGGCGGATGGAAGGGCCGAATGGACCAGGCGCGAGTCAACCACGGCCTCATACAGGCGTCCTCGCTCAACGCGCGACGGGCACCCAACCATCGAACCGCCGAGGATCGACGGGGTCGAAGCGGGAGCCTCCGTCAAAGGAGGCGTAGAGATCGGGAAGACCGCCACGGAAGGAGGAGCACTCGGCGACCAACACCTATCCCCAGTCGGGATGGCCATCGAGCGGACTCTCCCTGAACCCCCGTCAACCTGCAGGGGCAACCCAACCCTCGCATCGAAGCGCCATTAGGCCAAAGAGACCTGGGAGGTCCCAGGGACGATCGTTGCCCGTTAGCAAGGAGCATCACCGACATGCAGGTACCATCCAGGTTCAAGGTGCCGACCTTAGAGAAATACGACGGCATGTGAGACCCAGAAGATTACGTGATGGACTATGAAGGAGTCATGGCATTCCAGGGGGCCGACGACGTCCTGCTTTGTCGTGGCTTCTACTCCACCCTCTGGAAATCCGCCAAGAATTGGTACAACAGCCTCCCCAACCGGTACATCAGCAACTTCCATGACCTTACCTAGAAATTCTGCAAGCACATTCTATGTTGTTTGAATGTATGACAGGTTACGAGACGGGATACCAGGAGGACGAGCTGCTGGATCAGAGTGATGAGTGATCCATTGGACCAGGAGTACGTCGACCCAGAGGTTCTCCCTACAAAGGGCCAGACGTAGAGATTCACCGCAGTTGCTGATTTAGAGGCTTTACTTTCTGCTTAGCTGTTGGGTGTGTACCCGTTTTGTAGACTCTGGTTGTTGGCCATGTTTGGGGCCTTATTTTTATTGTGTACTTTCCTTTTCTGGACGATGACTACTTTATGATTATTTCTGTTGTTCTGTTGCATTGCAAGAATCTGCGTTTGGCTGTTACTCACAGACGCTTATTGGGCTTAAGCTTCACCGCTTCGGCCCATGCGGACCCGCTCACGTCCTCGCTCCCAAGTATAATGGGAAGCGGGGCGTGACAAGTGCCTTATTATGTGTTGAAGGAGAAGTAGAGATAAGGAGAAGTAGAGATAAGGTAATGTTTGATTGCAAGCAAATATATCGAAATCTTGAACTCAATTCAATGAAAGTGACTTATTTAGATCGCAATTCAGATATAGTTAATATTATTCACTATATCCATTCAACCAAAAACAACATTGTTAGTGGTCAATAAGTTATTATGTAATATTAATACCAATTAGTTAGAAAAGCTTACACATTAGCCATTAATCTATATGAATTTAATAATATATACACTAAATTAGTTAGGATTTTGACTAAAAAGATTACATCTTAATCATCTTTAATTATGAATTATATCAAAGAAAAATACATTAATCATCGTTAATTATGAATTATAACAAAGAAAAAAAATAAACTTCTCCCATTTGGGAATCGAAGAACCTAGGACCTTCGGCTTAGGAAACAAATGCTCTACCAACAAAACTGCTTGATGAGGTTGTATTGGAAGGAAAAAACGTTTTATTAATGGAAATTTTTTTCAAGTTAGGGATTAATGAACAGAACAAACAAAAAGCACAGACAATAGCGCGCCTGACGGGAGTCGAACCCATGACTTTTGACTTTAGAAACAAACGCCCTACAAGTGGACTACTTGCTTGATGTTATAGAAATTTTCAGTAGCCTTTTATAAACTTACCCGTGCTATATAACCCACCTTAGCCCAAACATAGCTCCACCCCTGGTGGTGTGAGGGGTGATACTGTATTTTCCTTTATTTATTTTCCACACAAGAGATTGTATTTTCTTTCCCGCCGCAAACTTGTATTCGTCGATAGTCGAGGAAAATGATAATAAACTAAGTATTTAAATTATTATCTGTTCTCGTCTATTATGGTTTCACTGGTATCTGTAGGATCCGCTTTGCATAAAAAGCATTCACGGCACCGGGGCACCAGGGCGTGACAAATACCAAATAGAATACTACTATTTTGAACAAGACGTCTTTATGCAATTGCAATAATTGTCTGAAGGATGCATCTCTAATAGAAGTGACCTGAGATCACTCGTCTGTTGCAGTCTATATTTGACTGTACTCGATTACCATTCTTAACCGTACCTGGTCCGGACTGGCATCGGAGGCGAGAGTGATGCTCGTATGTTGCATATAAATATCGTCGGCTATGAGTACAACACAAGATCGTGAAACACGGTAACATTGTAAATTGCACCTAGAAAGGAATTACTTAATGTACATCGATTTATCATGCATTCCTTCTTTGTTGTTATTTGATGTGTATCTTTATGATTCTCCCATGATGACCTTATAGTCGTCACTTATATTTCATGTTTATATTACAGCAAACCATGTAGCCTTGCATAAAAAAACTGCCACATATGGAGCACTAGCATCATGTGGGACCCATCTGAAATTTGTTGGAATTATGTGGGACCCATCATGTGGGACCCATCATGTGGGACCGTTTTTAGTTTTGTATAATTAAAATTTTAGGAGATTAGCTACTAAAATTACTAAACAAACATTCTTAGAAGCTATTTTAAGTCACAAGAATTGAGTTAGATGTACCGTATGTACACTTCTTGCTCAAGATGCACAGAAGAGATGATAAAGTTTTTTTTAAGTAATTGGTTTGATTTTAAGTTTGTGCATATTACCATGATCCCTTTACATCTCCGGCTCAAGATTAAAATTTTAAAAATATATATTATTAACTAGGATTAATGGCTTAGAAAACACAAGCATGTTAACTGTATGAGTAGAAAATAAGATATGAATGATTATTTTGCATTATAAGCACTTTGACGCTAAAATCGCTTAAGATATTAAAAAAAGCGTGTTTTTAATTTGGTTTGAAGGGAAAGAATGCTTTCCAACGAGAAGCGTAGCATTTTCATGCATCAATTATAATTTTGTTTCCCAGGAAACATGTAGATATTCTCAAAAACCTAGGTTACTTTATTTTCCAACCTAACTTTCCTAGCAATAAGCCAGACCTTACCGTCGTTTTATGAGATATGGGAGCAAACCAATACTGTATTACTATTTGCGAGCTTGTTTAGTGGTTGGGTTCTACCATGAGACTCAATCCCATTGACCCCAATAGGTGCGAAAGATGGAAAATTAAACTCAATGCTGTTGAAAAATTTAATGGCATAATCTAGAACGAAAAGATATTTAATGTTGGAAGGCTCAAAAGAAAGCAGAAAGGGTAGCCGGATTAAAGACGAAATACAAGCATGAGAGAATAACGCAGAAATTTTAGGGAACGAATTTGTTTCTGAAAAACTTTGACGCCTTTAATGATGAGAAACTCATTTGTTTTCTTGATTTGGCAATATTTCCTCTTGCAATATATGACAACATTGATGTTCTATTATTTATTTTTTGTCGTGGATGGGGAGGAAATTACTGAATATACCATGTCATGTGAATTATTGCTTTCTTAATTATGTGATGATTGATCATCACGAAGGCTCCACAAAGTCCAAGTCTTGATCTTCTCCTCTAAGGTAGCACACTGTAGTAAGGTTTGATTTTTTTATAAGTTCAAATTCTATTGTTGAAATTCTTCTTCGTCTACCACTTTCTTCATTTTTTTAATTTTTATTGACACCAAAAGTTGTCATATCGAAGTCACCACTTAAAATTAGTGTTGACACCTAAAGTTGTCATATTGAGTACAGATCTAGTTGATTAAGAAATTGTTTCTTAGTTTCATAAGTGATATTGACACCAAAGATTATTGAATTTAGTACGCAATCCTAATTATAGGGCACATGAAAATAATATCAAGCAACACATCATAACACAAGGTTGTTGGTAACGCAGTTCGGTGCGCACACCTACATCTGCGGGGCCCCGCCCAGAAAATCAAATTACTCCATTATATAGTATGTAAAACACAGACATCAAAACTGAAAGATATTAGAGGAAAAACACTCCCCCTCAATACATGCTACACGAGTTGATCGCAATCAACTCATTGGAGTAATTTGCGCAAGCTCCCCTTGCGAGCAAGATCCCCTTGCAGTACTCACCAAGATCAACTCCCTTGATCCTCTACAGTATAGATGTGAGCCTCCTCCCGGAGCTTTATTTTAGATCCCCTTTCACCAAAGATGATCAACGCTATCGCCGTAGTCGTCGTAATGTTCCCGTCACCTTGCTGCTTTATTTAAGAGTCCTTCTTCAAGGTAGAAGAATTGTTAGCAACAACAGAAGCACAAATAAAAACCGCTCAGATTTTTCTCAACCAAACCAAGTGAAACTTCCGCAGCCAAGAGATCATGAAGCCAACCCGAACAATCTCAACAACCCATCACTCGGTTACAACATCCACAACCGACAGGATCTGCAAAAAATCCTTAAACCAAGAGTGAACCGAAGAGCGACGATCTGCATCCGTTCCCAAGATAAGAGAGAATCTCTAATAGCGCCAAAAGCATAACTGCAAATCCTTTAGCTATAATTAAGAAAACTTTGATGATAAGAACAGGTGATGTAGAACCAAATGTTGAACAAACACGTTCAACATTTTTCTTAACATAATGTTTAACATTCCACCACGTTAGACATTTCACTTAACATTCTGTTTAACATTTCATCAGAGCCGTTGTGCCACAATAGACAAATAAAAAACTTAACAATCTCCCCCTTTGGCTTTTAGTGGCACAATCAGGCAGCAAGTGATCCTATATCATCAAGGCAACAAAACAAGCAGTAGAAATGCTTTTGAACGGAAGCCATACAGTCAGATAGAAGACATACCAGTCAGTCGATCAAAAATCAACAACTCCCAAGTTCAGACATTTAGATCACCCACGTGTTCAGATCAACATTCATATACAGACATGCCTTTTTATACTCCCCCTTTGTGACAGAAAAAGCCAAAGATTAAGCCTCATCAGACGAAGACACCTTGGCTTGAAGTGCAGCAATCCTGTCTGGAAGAAAAATCCTCTGAGCGTGAAGAAGAACTTTCTGACTCTCAAGCATAACGAGCTGATCATCAACAGCCTTGACAGCACGCTGAAACACCAACAAATCCTCCTGGAGATCTTGAACAGAAGCATGAGGAGGAGAAGGCCTTTTCATAGCAGATTTAGAAACAGATGGAGAAGGAGAGGATGGCATAGAGGACACAGAAGGAAGAACTGTCAGGTCATCAATTTTGCTGGCAATAGATTTGGTTGTGAAGCTAATCAAATCACAGGAGACAGGAAGCTCAGTGGATGCTGGAATAATTCCATGAGAGAAGAGAATCATAGAAATAAGGGACGCATGTGGCAGGGCAGTATGAGGAGCTGAAGATTCTGATAAAGACAGGATGGAATCGAAGATAAGGCGACCCAAGTTGAAAGACTTTTTAGTCCCAGCAGCAAACAACAATTTGCACATAGACTTCGTAACAATAGACATGTTGGAAGTAGGTAACCAGTTACGAGTAGCAATTCGATACAGCAGATAGAACTTAGCTGTCAGAGCAGATGAAGGAAAAGAAACGGACTTAGGCCAACATGAAAACTGCCCACCAGTGACAGTCTGAATGAACAAGTCAAAGTCGACACCAACAGTAGCACCATAATGAGGAAGACATTGACCACACGGCCATTTGAGCAGATTGTTTATGATATCAGGGGAGAATGGAACAATTTTTCCACGAACAAAAGTTCTAAAGCCCCATTTAGAAGAGGAATCAGCCTTTTGATTGCTTGGAAGACTTAGATGGAGAGACCCTGCAGGATGTGGAAGATACTTTGCGCTTGAGAGAGCCCGATCTAGTCTTGCGAGGATGAATAACAAAAGGATCCACACAGGGGTCAACAGACACCTGGGAAGCTTCTTTATGAGCACAATCATCAGATCTGACATAAGATTCAACATTAGGCGAAGGTGTAACATTTTCATCCAAAGAGATGACCTGTTCAGGAGGATCACAACTCTCTTCTGTAGGTGCAGAGGGATTCAGAACTGAGGCAGGATCAACATCAGCTGTAGGTGCAGTAGTGGAAAGTTCTTTATCAACCTCAACCGTCACATTTTCAGAACCCAACTTATTAGCACTCTCATCCATAGAGAAACAACCATTATGAGCATCAGCATGAGCATCCGAAACACCTGCATTAGCCGTATCAGAAGTGTCTTGATATGAAGACCCTTCACCATTCTTCATAACATCATCAGCAGCTGACGAGGACGCTGAGTTAGAGTCATCCAGTACAACAATTTCAAAAAGTTTAACAGAGGGCTCAGGGGGATTCCAAGATTTCAGAACAATTAGATCATCGAAGGGCACCCTCACACTTAGCAACTTTCCTTCAAGATCCTTAAGATGAACAAAACCAAAACGAGTATTGGATAGATCCATCCAAGAAATGTCCAGCTTGCGATCTGTTCGACGAAGATACCAAAACCAATCTTCCACAGAGATAGGATGAGGAAATGATTCATCTTCTTCGGAGAAAGACATTTGAGAAGAACCGCGATAACAAGAATCAACAGAGATTGGGGAAAAAGGTACCATAGCCAAATTCGATGCAGTTCCAGAATGCATGTGGTCAGAAGATACTGAAGATGATGAAGGGGACAAGATTCCATCGGACGAGGCCCTTGAAGATCGTGGAACACAACCTTTCCGTTTGAAAGGAGGGAAAGCAGAAGATGGAGGATTCTGACGAGATGAAGCAGCTTGGTGAGCAGACCGACGGGGATTTGAAGAGGATCTTTCATTCTGAGATCGACCCATCGCAGAAACAGCAGGGATTTCTTGGACAATGAATCAAGAACCAAGAACCCTAGAAGAGCACAGCCCCTCCTTAACAAATAACTTCGAAGAACTCTAAGGAGATGAAGAGAGCTCCGAAAACCAATAAAGGGAAATAAATGCAGAGGTAATAACGCTCAGACAGAAAAGACAAAAGTAACCAGAGCACTTTTAAGAGTTGCGACATAATGTTTGACATTTTGTTTAACATTATGTGCAACAAAGAGTTTAACATTCAGATACGACACAGCCCAAGAGCTTGTCGTAACTCCTCAAATCTGTTAGAATCCAAGGGTTTAGTAAAAATATCAGCCAACTGACTAGTAGTATCGATATACTCTAAAATGAGAATCTTCTTTTCAACAAGCTCACGGATGAAATGATGCCGAATGTCAATGTGTTTAGTCCTTGAATGTTGAACAGGATTCTTTGAAATGTTTATTGCACTTTGATTGTCACATAGAACAGTCAAAATATCTTGATCAACACCATAGTCTGTCAACATTTGTTTCATCCACAAGAGTTGAGTACAACAACTCCTTGCTGCAATGTATTCTGCTTCAGCTGTAGACAATGAAATCGAATTTTGTTTTTTACTATACCATGAAACTAAGTTATTTCCAACATAAAAGCATCCTCCAGTGGTACTCTTCCTGTCATCAGCATTACCTGCCCAGTCTGCATCACTATATCCAGATAAGAGAGTATTGGTATCTTTGGAGTACCAGATCCCATAGTCAGCTGTTCCACTTATGTATCTGATTATACGCTTAACAGCCGTGATGTGTGATTCCTTAGGACATGCCTGATAACGAGCACACACTCCTACACTGAAACAAATATCAGGTCTACTTGCTGTCAAGTACAACAAGCTACCTATCATGCTCCTGTACAAGGTAACCTCTACCTGTTTTCCACCATCATCTTTAGAGAGCTTCTCTGTCGAACCCATAGGAGTGCGGACTTGACGAGCTTTCTCAAGACCGAATCTTTTGACTAGATTCTTAGCATATTTACTCTGTGATATGAACAGCCCATCACTAGTCTGTTTCACTTGGAGACCAAGAAACATATGTAACTCACCAACCATACTCATTTCAAATTCTTTTTGCATAAGATCTATAAACTCACTTACTAGCTGAGAAGACGTAGAACCAAACACTATATCATCAACATAAATCTGAGCAATAATGATAGCAGATCTGGTTCTCTGAACAAACAGCGTCTTGTCAGCTCCACCTCGTTCATACCCCTTTTTAAGAAGATATCTAGTCAGACGCTCATACCAAGCTCTGGGAGCTTGCTTGAGACCATAAAGGGCTTTCTTCAGCCGATAAACATGACCAGGTAAGAAAGGATCTTCAAATCCCCTAGGCTGCTCGACATAAACTTCCTCATTTAAAATCCCATTTAAGAAGGCGCTTTTCACGTCCATTTGATGAAGCTTGAAGTTAAAACTGCATGCGACAGCAAGAAGAAGCCTAATAGATTCCAAACGAGCCACCGGAGCAAAGGTTTCATCGAAGTCAACTCCTTCAATTTGAGTGTATCCCTGAGCAACCAGTCGAGCTTTGTTACGTGTGACATTTCCTCTTTCGTCTGTTTTATTCTTGAAAATCCACTTGGTGCCTATAACGTTCACCCCTTTCGGTCTCTCAACAAGACTCCACACGTCATTACGCTGAAATTGATTCAGCTCCTCTTGCATAGCCATCACCCAGAACTCATCTAACAATGCCTCTTTAACATTCTTGGGTTCAAGACTAGACAAAAAACAAGTATAACCAGCAAGATCACGATAGTTTACCTGACTGGTGCCTCTGGTGCGAAGACCATCTTCAACATTCCCAATGACGAGCTCAGGAGGATGATTTCGGATAACTTTAGTTATTCCTCGTGAGGGATGAGCTTCATTCTCATCAGACAGCGATTCTTCAGCAGAAGCTGATCCATGAGTGACACCATTCTGATTAGTGTTATCAGATGTTGAATCAAATGTTGTAACATTTTGTTCAACATTTTGTTCAACATTTTCATCTTCCTCATTAATCTCTTCTTGAGGCCCAGCCTCCACACTACCTTGCTCGAAGTCATCAACGACGACATTGATGGACTCCATCAAGACATCAGTACGATGATTTAGAACACGGAAAGCACGACTCGTAGTAGAATATCCGAGAAATGTCCCTTCATCACTTTTAGCATCGAATTTTCCTTTAGAAGTCCGATCCTGCAGGATGTAACATTTGCTGCCAAAAACATGAAAATAAGAGACATTAGGTTTCCTACCTCTCCAGATCTCGTAGGGAGTTTTATCCGTGCTGGGTCTCAGATAAACTCTATTTATGGTGTAGCAGGCAGTGTTTATTGCTTCGGCCCACCATTTAGTACTGATCCTTCTGGCATTTAACATCACGCGAGCCATCTCCTGTAGAGTCCGATTCTTCCTCTCAACAATGCCATTCTGTTGAGGAGTTTTTGGTGCAGAAAACTCATGTCGTATTCCCTCTGCCTCACAGAAGTCAGCAAACAAGTGGTTTTCGAACTCCTTACCATGATCACTGCGAATACGAGTAATCTTTCCAATAGTTGCTCCCCTCTCAGTCTGAAGGCGAATGCAAAGCTTTTTGAAAGCATTAAAGGCATCTGACTTTTCTTTGAGAAAATCCACCCACGTGAAACGAGAAAAGTCATCAACACAAACAAAAATATATTTCTTACCTCCCATGCTGACTTCCGTTGCGGGTCCTATCAGGTCCATGTGCAGCAACTCCATATTCTTTGAGGTGGTGATGATCTGAAGTTGTTTATGATTTGTTCTCTTCTGTTTTCCTAGCTGACACGAGCCGCAGACCCCTTCAACTTTCTTGGTAAGAGATGGTATTCCACGAACGGCTCCTACTTTGATAATTTCAAATAAAGTCTTATAGTTCACATGACCAAGTTTTTGGTGCCATTGTTCGGCAACTTCAACACTAGCTGTGAGACATCTATTTGCTTCCTGCAACATATAACAATTGTCAGTTGATCGATTTCCAGTAAGAATATTGATCCCAGCTTTGTTTAGCACAACACACTTATCCTTAGTAAACTGAACAAACAATCCTTGATCACACAATTGGCTTATACTGATCAAGTTAGCCTTTAAGTCCTCGACATGCATGACATCCTTCAAGGTAATGGACTCAGTCATCTTCAGCTCTCCCTTCCCAATGACTTTGCTTCTCTGGCCGTCACCAAAAGTGACGTGACCTTTATTTCCTGTACTGTATTCAGATAGGAGACCCCGGTTTCCTGTCATATGCCGAGAACAGCCGCTGTCGAAGTACCATGTGTTTTCTGAAAAAGCACTCATGGACGTGTAAGCAACAAGGCTGTGAACTTTTGTCTTTCTTATCCATGTCTTAATGATCCTTTTATCTGAATGTCCCTCGTTCCTTCCTTCATGTTGATGCCTCATCCTTCTGAAACACCTGCTCTCAGTGTGACCTCTGCATTGGCAGTAATGACAAATCAAGGATCTGATAGTAGTGCCTTTTGTTTGTTTACCTTTTTGACTCCCTTGCTTGGACTGTTTGTTGCTAATCTGATTTCTGACAGGTTGACAATGAGCTTCCTTGCTTGTCTGAAGATAGCCTCCTCTGTTGAACCCTACTCCTGTACGATCTCCGGAGACTTTCCCCATGCTTAGAATATCATCAAGCTTGGATTTGCCAGTGTTCCATTTGTCAAGAACACTTTCAGCCTTTTCGGCTCTAAGAAGAGTTCTCCTGAGTTGCCCTTCCAGATTTCTGACATCTTGCTTGATCTTGTCAAGTTGAGTTACAACATCTTCTCTTTCACCTTTTAGTTTAATGTTCTCATACTTCAAGAGTTTTTTTATCTCACATATCTTTAACCAATTAACAAACATGGTTTGATATGCGGACCGAATATCAGCTTCGTCAACTTCCTTTTCATCACCCGTATCAGATATAGAATCACTATCAGATGGTGCACTAAATGTTATAACATTTCTCTTGACATTCTTATTTTTTTCTTTCAACATGGTGCAAATAGAATCCACACTATGTCCAACATTGCTAGTTGTATCATCAGTACTTTGATCACCCATGGTGGTCATAAAAGCAACATAGTTGCTGACAATGTCCTCGTCACCAGTGTATTCTTCAGACTCATCATCACTCCAAGAGCTTGCTAGAGATTTTCCTTTTTGTTTCTTTATGGTGTTAGCACATTCTGCCTGTATGTGTCCAAAGCCTTCACATTCTCTGCATTGAATTCCCTTGCCTTTACCTTTGGTATCAAACTTCTGTATGGGTCGATTGTTGCCTCTAACAACAGAAGAAAAATTTGTTCGAGCTTCTTTGTTAATGTTTCTGAAATTCTGACCTCTATTTCCTATTTTCCTCATCATTTTACTAAAATTCTTGGTTAAAAGAGCTATGTCATCTTCAATCTCAGTACTCTCTCCTTCATGTGAAACATCAGTAGTTTCCACTTTTAAAGCCACTCCTTTCTCCCTTTTATTTTGCTTCAAGTTCATCTCAAAAGTTTGAAGAGATCCCATCAATTCATCCAATCTCATATTAGAAGCATTCCTAACTTCTTCTATAGCAGCTATTTTGGCCGAAAATTTTTCAGGAAGAGATCTAAGGGTTTTCTCAACTAATTTCTTTTGGGAGTACTTCTTTCCTAATTGAAAAGCTTGATTAGCTATGTCACGAAGTCTTCCATTGAATTCAGCCACAGATTCGTCATCATTCATCCTAAGGTTTTCAAACTGAGAAGCCAAAATTTGAAGTTTAGAGGCTCTTACAGTGCTAGTCCCTTCATGTATGTTTTGAAGGATATCCCATGCTTCTTTAGCAACTTCGCAGGTAGAGATCAACTTGAACTGTTCTTCATCAACAGCAGTGAAAATAGCATTCAAGGCTTTTGAATTTCCCAGAGCTGCGCGTTCTTCTTCAATACTCCAATCTTGGACAGGCTTGAGAGATTCATTTCCCTTCTTGTCGTCAACTGTAGGAGGAGTCCAGCCTTCAACAGTGGCCACCCAGGCCTTCTCATCAAGAGATTTGATAAACGCGCGCATCCGTGACTTCCAATATGTATAATTGGTGCCAGTAAGAAGCGGAGGCCGAGTCACAGAAGCTCCTTCCTTCGTGTTCATGATTGACGTACTAAGACAGCAGAATCACACCCTCTTTGACTAGCAAAGAATGCAGATGACCTGCTCTGATACCAAATGAATTTAGTACGCAATCCTAATTATAGGGCACATGAAAATAATATCAAGCAACACATCATAACACAAGGTCGTTGGTAACGCAGTTCGGTGCGCACACCTACATTTGCGGGGCCCCGCCCAGAAAATCAAATTACTCCATTATATAGTATGTAAAACACAGACATCAAAACTGAAAGATATTAGAGGAAAAACACTCCCCCTCAATACATGCTACACGAGTTGATCGCAATCAACTCATTGGAGTAATTTGCGCAAGCTCCCCTTGCGAGCAAGATCCCCTTGCAGTACTCACCAAGATCAACTCCCTTGATCCTCTACAGTATAGATGTGAGCCTCCTCCCGGAGCTTTATTTTAGATCCCCTTTCACCAAAGATGATCAACGCTATCGCCGTAGTCGTCGTAATGTTCCCGTCACCTTGCTGCTTTATTTAAGAGTCCTTCTTCAAGGTAGAAGAACTGTTAGCAACAGCAGAAGCACAAATAAAAACCGCTCAGATTTTTCTCAACCAAACCAAGTGAAACTTCCGCAGCCAAGAGATCATGAAGCCAACCCGAACAATCTCAACAACCCATCACTCGGTTACAACATCCACAACCGACAGGATCTGCAAAAAATCCTTAAACCAAGAGTGAACCGAAGAGCGACGATCTGCATCCGTTCCCAAGATAAGAGAGAATCTCTAATAGCGCCAAAAGCATAACTGCAAATCCTTTAGCTATAATTAAGAAAACTTTGATGATAAGAACAGGTGATGTAGAACCAAATGTTGAACAAACACGTTCAACATTTTTCTTAACATAATGTTTAACATTCCACCACGTTAGACATTTCACTTAACATTCTGTTTAACATTTCATCAGAGTCGTTGTGCCACAATAGACAAATAAAAAACTTAACAATTATCATATAAACAATCACTTTGATTTGTTGTTGAAACTTGAAGTTGTTTACTAATACTCATTTTGGCATTATCAATATAAGGGATAATTATCATTTTGACATCTAAAGTTGTCCTACAAATTTTAGTTTGAGCAAAATGAAATTGTTGACAAGTTTTCTATTATCATTTCGACACCTGAAATTGTCACACCAAGTCCATTCATTTTGGAATCATTATATTGTAGGGTTATCTCTAATAAGAGAAGCCCAAATTCCAAATCTTGGATGTGAATGGTAATAATTTTCTCTTATGTTGCCTTAATATTCAATTGCACCTTCAATATTCTGAGCTCATATCAGACCTATTGAATGCTGAGCAAACAAATGAATTGTTGCTCAAAATTCATGAATTGAGGCCGGCTGGCTCTAAGGCACTTCTTGAAGCAAATGCCAGAGAAAGCAAGATTATTAGTCGTTCGAAAATCCGTGAGCGCAAGGATGGCAATTTTTCTTGAAAGGGTAATGAGATATCCAATCTTATTAACTCCAAAAATAATCATAATGGCCGGAAGCCTATGAAAAAGTATGGTGATAGCAACTGTCACCGATGTGGACTTTGTTCATGAGAGATTTCATGCTTCCTTTTGAAGTCTTTGTAATGCCCCGCTCACTAGGATACCTAGGAAGTACGAATCCATCCCAGGTTCTTCCAGAGTAGCGAGTGTTACGAAAGAAGAATGGAAAAGAAATACGATTGAGTCAGCAGGCCACTGCGCACTGTTGGGGTAATACCTGTAGTGTTCCCACAACCAACATCCAAAAACAAACACAGAAGCTACAACACATGAACAACAGACAACAACAGAGACATCCAGAGAACACAAACTCAGAGACAACCAAGGAACAAGCTTTTATATATCCAATATCCATCCTTAATACAATGTATACAACTCTCATTAATCAACACCCAAAAACAACCCCAAAGAGTACAAGTATCTCTCTCCTCTCTCCTCACCACCTAATCTTACACTCAACTCCTCAACCATAACTCCAGCTCCAGCTCCTGCAACCAACTCCACAACCAAAAAAGACAACGATGGGACACGTCAATGCGTGACCCAGTAGGATATCCAATCTCCCCTAGTATGACAAACCTTAAATGCATCTACTCATGAATGATATAATAAAATGAACGAGCTACACAGATTGATACATGGCGTGTCAATTATAGTTGATGCATACAGTAAACATGACATGGCAAAAGGAAAACACACAAGACAATCATATAGAAAGGAGTAAAACAAGCACAATCAATTAGTTAGCATTTTGGAACCCTGAGTAATACACAGCGTATCAGGATCTGGACCTCACTTCAGGTGGGTGGCTCTCAAACTACCCCGCCAGTGGTACACGAGCACTGATAAATTTTAACGAGGCCTCTTGAACTCCCACGTCACTCTAGTGGGCGTGAGATAGAATCAACACACATCATCACTCTGTACATTAGCCTGTGTGCATCACATTCTCATCAAATCCGGCCAGTCGAGCACTCACACTGGGGTATACCTCCCAAGTCCAGTCCTGATACCTATGTACTACCTAGGCCTCCCCCACCATGTGTCACCCACGTTAGCATGGATTGAGTCGCTCTGGAATCACTCAATCTCACGCTTTCCCATTCTTTCTCAAAATACCATTTTCATCCATTTCTCAAAATATCACATTTTCATAAAACATTACCACATCACAATCTTTTCCCTCTTCGCATCCTTCTTTCATTCTTTATCTCAACACAACATCATGCATTGCTTTATCAAGGAACAAATTGTATGCAAGAGCACACATCATATTGAAGCAATGTCACATCACAACTATGCAAAAGGGGGACTTCAAGCATTGCCTTCAACAATAAATAACTGGCATGAAAGAGCAATGTGCCTCATCATAGAATGCTAATATCAGTAAAATGCAATGCAACATCATAAAAGAGTGGATATTGTTTTTAGAACATGGCTAACATCATTAAACCATGACACTAGAACACCCGAAACCAACACAAGTGCATGCAAAATACAATCAATCATTAAAACATGGCTTGATCCAATGAGAGACCTAGATAGAGAAAAGAAATAGTGTTTGTGTTTGGGGATTCCGGATTATGGCAGAATAATTTTTGATACAGTAGAAGAGAAACACTCTTCTCTATTTATAGGACCACCGCCATATCCTCCATCCCGTAACCGCCCACGTGATTTCCTCAACCAATCCGAAATTCTCTCAACGGACACGTGAGACTTGGTGTTTCGGTTGAGGAAAATCCTCAACCGAGTATCGGGTCAGTTACCAGGTCATTGGCCATATCAGACCATAACAACTTAAATCTCCCACTTGGCCTGAAATGGCCAAGTGCATTCCGATCATACTCCCATTATCCGTGAGATATAACACATGATGTAATTTCACATACTCCACTATACGTGAGATATGCACATTTTATTCACCGAGTACAATCATTATTCATGATTGTCTCCTTTCATTATTCATGAAAGTTTCCTTGACTTAGATATTTCTAAGTCCCATCAAACCAACATGTTTGATGAATGTACCTGCTGGAATACCCTTCGTCAATGGATCAATAATCATATCGCTTGTAGGAATATAAGTCACATTGACTTCTTTCCTTTCCACCATATCATGTATATAATAATATTGTATTCAATATGCCTTCCTTTGGAACTGTTTGCACCACTGTGGATCAAGCTGATGGCTGTTTGATTGTCACAATACAACTCAATTGGTCCATCCAGCAAATTGAGATCCAAGTCCAATAGGAACCGTCTGATCCAGACCGCATGAGTAACCGCCATTCTTCATGCTATATACTCAGCTTCTTGTGTGTATCTTGCTACACAACCCTGTTTCTTGCTGCCCCAAGAAACAACTGCACCACCAAAGATGGACACATGTCCTGCAGTAGACTTCCTGTCATCTTTGTCCCCTCCAAAATCTGCATCGGAGTAACTAAGAACCTCAAGCGAATTTGCTTGATAAACTAACTTGTGGTGCACCGTACCCTTTATATATTTCATAATCCTCTTAACAACTTCCCAATGAGCTGGACCAGGATTATTTTGATATCTACTAATCAGACGAACTGGGCACGCCAAGTCTGGTCTAGTACACAACATTGCAAACATCAAACTTCCAATAGCCTGAGAATATGGAACATCTAGCCGTTTTGTCCCTCTCCAGGACGTTATTCTTTGCTTAACGACTTTCCCAAAACCAATGGTGTAAGGGCCAGATTGGAATTGTACATTCCAAATCTCCTCAATATTGTATGCAAATACCTTTCTTGGTTTAAACTTAACATTCTAGACTTCTGATCTCTAACGATCTGTATTCCAAGAACATAGGATGCATCACCCACGTCTTTTATCTCAAATTCACTACAAAGTACTGATTTAATTCTTTTCAACACTTCAATGTCATTTCCAGCAAGCAAAACATCCACATATAGGGATAATATCGTAAAATTGCTCCCACTTTTCAAGACATACACAGAGTTATCCAATTTGTTTGCAACGAAACCAAGTTGGATAATAGTGTTGTGAAATTTGAGATACCATTGTCTAGATGATTGTTTTAAACCACACAAAGATTTCTTCAATTTATAAACTTTGTCTTCTTGTCCCTCAACCTGAAATCCATCAGGTTGATCCATATATATAACTTCCTTCAACTCTCCGTTGAGGAATGCAGTCTTGACATCCATTTGGTAGAGTTCCAAGTCAAGATGCGCAACAATCGCTAAGATTATCCGTATGGATGCAAACTTAACCATCGGAGAATAAGTCTCCTGATAATCAATCTCTGCTTTCTGAGTAAATCCCTTTGCAACTAACTGGGCCTTGAATGTATTAATAGACCCATCAACTCGATATTATTTCTTTAACACTCACTTACATCCTATGGACTTCCTCTCTTCTGGTAAGTCACATAGCTCACATACATGTATTCTCTCAATTGAGTCAATCTCCCTTCTCACGGCCTCAAGCCATTGATCTGACTCAGATGATTACATTTCATCTGTATAATTTACGGGATCGGCTTGCTTATATATATCAATATCCACAGAGAAACAAAATGGTTCACATGAATATAGATAATAATCATCCATCCATGCAGGGGTTGTTCTCGGTCTTTTGTTGCCACTAAGGGTTGCAGGCTGGACAGGTTCAGCTGGTTGATTTTCCATAGGTATATTCTCATTTACAGGTTCATATTCCATAGCTGGATGATGTACATCATCCACTATATCCAAGTCATCATTCGGAACATCATCTAAGTCCAGTAAGTGTGGCACATTTTCTTGGACTTGTTCTTTTTCTTGTAGATTCTATAGAAAAGTAGCATCTCTACTTTCAATGACTCCTTTATTTTCATGTAAGAACCTATATCCTTTAGATTTTTCAGAATATCCTATGAATATGCATCTTACGGTTTTGAGATCCAGCTTATCTCTAACCTGATATGTAATAAGAACATGTGACACGCAGCCCCATTTTCTCAAATGATTTAAATTGGGTTTGCGTCCATTCCGTGATGGAAATTGAATTCCACCTCAAGTGATTTTGATGATGAGCACACCAAATGAAGCTTAGTGTATTAACTACACTACGACTAAGTATGCAGGTTGTGCGACAAATGAAAAGCTTTATACATACTCCAGAGAAGCGCAATCTACGCTCAAAGACAAGGACGAACGTTGCTAGATCAATGATGAAGCTCAAAGCTCAAATGGAACAGAAGCTCAAGTGAAGCTCACATCTACTCCATCAGTTGATCAAGCTTCCGAAGACGTGTCCTAGTCTATAGTGAGTGTGTTGTGTCTTTCTTAGGGTTATGTTAAAGCCAATCGTATGGACATCACACACACACAAATGATTTCAAAACATCTTAAATATCTTTTAAATCATTTTCAAAAGTTATTGAGAGCTTTTTTCTAGTCGCTTTGTATTTTCGTAGTGAAACTCCACTACACCCTGGAGCTAACTACATGATTGACTAGCAGTGTCTCAGAAGAAACTCCTCTGGGAGTCGACTACCAAGGAGTGGGAGTCGACTACCAGCTGAGAATCAATTTCACATGAAACGCTCTGGGAGTCGACTACCAATCCTAGGGAGTCGACTACCAGCTGTCGAAATTTGACGTTTTGACTTGACTTTTGACATATCTTTAATTTATTATCCCCATGATTTTCGGGACAAAAGTCAAAAGAATTTGAATTTCAAATTCTCAGTTTTCACCTATAAATAGAGGACCATTTTCTTTGAGAAAACACAACAACTCTTGAAATCAAATTCTCTTGTGCAAAACGCTCTCAAATTCTCGGCTCTCATTCTCTCTTAGCCAAATCTATTTTTATTCTTGATCTTGCAATTTCTTTAAGATATTATTTTCTGAAGATCGAATTTTTATTTTGCTACTTGTTTTCAAAATTCGTATTACTTATTCTCAGATTTTATTTAAAAGGATTTTGAAAAACATTTGATTTAGATCACAAAGACTTCATTCGTATCTTTGAGTGATCTAGAATCTCATTCTATCAAGCCATTATACACGTAATTGTCTATTACTATTGGCGATAGAATTTGGGTGTAAATCCAATCTCCACCAAACAATTGTGGTGAGTTGGATATCGTTTTTCACTTTGTGATTACCCTTTATTGTAAGGGTATTGTTGTTGGAAAACCTAGACAAGTCTAGGTGTTGCGGTGGAAATCCTGGTCAAGACTAGGTTGTTGGAAATCCTAACGAGTGAAGTTAGGTGCTTGTATTTGCTTAGGCAGATAGTGGAAATCTCGTACCAGATTGGTCGGGGACTGGACGTACCCAAGTTGTGGGGAACCAGGATAAAAATCGCTTGTCTCTGTGTTTGCTTATCTGTGTTTGTTTATCTTTGCAAGCAATTCTTATTTAACTTGTTATTATTCTTTGTTTAATATTATCTTTGTAATTCATTTATAATAACTGCAAAGATCAGTTTTTCATATCTGCACCTCTGTGTAAATTGTGTATATCTTCATTAAGTATTTTACTAACTGAACTGTGCTTAATTTCCCTCTGGGAGTCGACTACTGTTCATAGGGAGTTGACTACCAGAAGACTTTTATCTCTGATTTGATTTGAAGATTTATTGAGTTGATTAAGAACCAAGCGTAAATCACTCTACTTGGTTTCTTAGGCAACATTAGAAGGCTTTGATTTGTGTTAATTTATTTATAACGAAAAAGTTTATTTTATACAACACTATTCAACCCCCCTCCTTCTAGTGTTGTTTGCCATCCACAGGATCCAACACATTCCATATCTCATACGATGTTGTCTCGACTGATTTTGTAGGAATTCTGTTCTGAACATAATTTGCAGTCAATATGGCTTCTCCCCAAAAATCCTTGGAGAGACCAGAATGCGATAACATACATCTCACTGCATTCATTAATGTTCTATTCTTGCTTCCAGGCACACCATTCTGTTGTGGCGTATAAGGCATAGTTGTATGCTTCTTTATACAGGATTGAATACAATATTCCTCAAATTCCTTTGAGTTGAATTCCCCACCTCTATCAGTTCTTTACACCTTTATATTCCTTCCAAGTTTTCTTTCTACTTCTGTCTTGTATCTTTTAAAACTTTCAAAGGCTTCCGGCTTTCTGCTTAAAAGATACACTAAATTATACTTGGAATAATCATCTATAAAGGTTATGAAATATTCCTTATTCCCACGTGTCTTTATGCTCAAGGGCCCATAAATGTCAGAATGAAATTTTGGCTAACGACGAGGTTTATTTGAAGTGGGAATCACGGGTACAATGATTACAAGTTTTTGGCTAACGACGAGGTTTGCATGGCTTAGAACTCGCTTCGAAGATGAAGGGTTCAAGGTCGCCTGGAGGTCGCCTGGAGGTTGCCTGAAGGTCGCCGTCTCCCGGTAACTGAGGCGAGCTTCCTGCGAGAGTAGCAACTCGTCAGAAAGGCGGGGCAGGCTGTCAACCCGTAGCCTCTCCGATGCTTAAGTCAGTAAATGACTTGAGATGTGGGGCGTCGGGCACGCTTGGCGATCTTAAGGCAGATCGGCGAAGCGTGGCGAGCTTATGAGGAAGGCGCGACATGTGGAAGATATCCGACCTTTAATATGAGAATAAGTTAGATGTTTTTAACTGACCAACCCCCTCTACGGTGGCAGGAGGGGGTATTTATAGGGCTGAGAGGCGGTTGTTCGCCATCCTGTCAGCTGTTGAATCAACGCAGCTGGCACTCAAGTGGTGAAGCGATGGGATGGTGAGCCGTGTCAGTGATATTTTCTGTATTAATGGTGTCAGGCGGTGTCAGGTGCATTAATGAGACGCGAGGGACGGCCATCAGTTCTCACCCCTTAACCTCTGGCATTAATGGAGGGGAGGTGAGCCTACGTCACTATGTCACTGATATTTATGCATGGCCGCCCTCGGGGGCAACCCAAGCTCGACGACCAAGCTCGGCTCCTCCGGACAGTGCTTCTTGTTGGAGGGTAGGCAAGCTTGTCCTCGGCACAATGAGCTTGACGGACAGACGGGCAAGCTTCTCTGGTTGACCTCGAAGGCGAGCTAGTGGTGGGGAGAGGTGAGCTTCTCTGGATGGAGGCGATCTTTCACTCGGGCTAGTGTCCCATCTGGGGGGTCGGTGAGGTGTTTGCTTAGGCCCCCAGGACATACGGGCCTTAATTTCATGGGCCGGTCTTAAGGTTGAAACAGAACTAATTCCAACAATTCATTTGCCATTTGACCTTCCGAGAATGATTTCCTAGTCATCTTCCCAGTTAAACAATGTTCACAAGGTAATGTCCTTACACCTGTCAGTTTCGGTAATAAATCCATTTTGATTAACTAGTCCATCTTATTGGTATCAGGATGACCTAATCTCATATGCCAAAGATCATAGTCAGACAAAAGACACGCGGAATAATTCAAATCATAATCTTTATTACCAATATCAGATTTTACAATAGAAAGACAGAATAAATCATGACCGGGCAAAAACTTGCCCATAGCAAACACTTTCTTGTCTTTCCCAATAGAGACCATATTGTTGTAAAATCTCACTTCAAGACCCTTCTTCAGCAAAGCAGAAACAGAGATCAGTTTACGTCTTATGCCAGGTGCATAAAACATATCTTTAAGGATCATGATGTTGTCCCCAAGATCCAATCTGTCGGAACCAATACCTTCTACATCCAGATAGATATGTTCCCCATGTATATCCTTTGATCTCCATTCTTCCGTTCCTGGAAGTCGACTCCCTCCTTTGTCTTTGCTATGTGTCGGGTTGCACCCGAGTCAATCCACCAGCCTTCATCATCTGTTGTTACAGCGTTGCATTCAGTGACGCCAATGAACTCCCGCTTTCCGGATATTCCTTGTTTTGGGCGTTTAAAGTTGCCCTTATTCCTTGCCTGAGGACAGTTGGCCTTAAAGTGACCATACTTCTAGCAGATGTAGCAAGATCCAGGAGGTCCTTTCTTCCCGCGAGCTGATGGCTGGCCAGATCCTTTGAAGGAGGGCTTTGCAGGTCCAAGACGCTGGTTCCCTTGTGCCTTCCGGTATTGAGCAGCATTCGCCTCTTCCTCCTGCACAAGGTTAATGTCTGAGCCCTTTCACATAGCCAGAAGGTCTTGTTCCATTGCTAGCTGAGCTGGAAAGTCAGTGACACGCTTAACGGTTCCATTTAGTCTAAGCATAGTGGCAGCCATATCAAGCGACAGTGGCATACTATTCAGAATAGTTGCCACCTGAAGCTTCTCAGGAATTTCAGTTCCTGCGGTAACTAGGTCATTAACCATGACAATCATCTTATTCACGTGTTCGGTGACATTGTCACCTTCTTGCATACGGCATGAATTATACATATGCAACATGAGTTGTATGTTCACGTCAGATGTGATGTCATACTTCTCCTTAATAGTCTGCCACATGTCCTTGGCAATGCTACAATTTTCAAACACTTTTATTATGCTATAGTATATGAACATAAGCATGAGACTTCTAGCCTCCTTGTCATTTATTGTCCACAGGTCTAGCTCTCTCTTCTGAACATCGGTGGGATTTTCAGGGAAAGCATGAGCAGTGGACTCAATGACACTATCTAAATTGTCATGTATAAGTCGGTATTTGATCTTCCGGTGCCACTTGTCATAGTTGGAACCGTTCAGGTGTTCTATCTTGGCCAGTTCAGAAGCAATCAATTTGCTTGCCATTTGTTTGTTACTGTTCGATGAGATATAACAATTTGTAAATAAGATGAATTAATTACAATTTAAAAAATGAAAGACATCTATTAAAATAAAACTCCAATTTAAAAGGTAACATTGTAACTTAAAATAATTTGTAATTTTTAAAAAAATTACAAACTGACCATGTTTAAAAAATTAATTCTGCATTTAAAAATAAACTAAAAATTAAATTTCAAAAATATTTTTTTAATTACAAACTGAAAAAATTTCAAAATTAAATTTACAATTTCAGAAATTGATTTTATAATTTAAAAATATAAATAATCTCAATTAGAGTTCAACTGCAATTAAAATTAACAATCACAAATTTTATAATTAATGAGTCGTGAACAGATTTTATTAGGTGCAAGTTACAGGGGCAAAATATGCAAAGCAATAAATTGCACGAATTAAATAAAAGCAGAGGAACCTGATTGCCACTTCAGAAAAATAGATTTTTGCCCATTGGGCCGGGTTGGGCCGAGTCTTGGATCGGGATGTGTTGTGCCAAAAAAAACCGGCCGCAATAATTGACGCACTGTGGTGTGGATAAGCGTAGAACGAGTCGTTGATGCACGGTTTCGGAGTTGCTGTTGATTTGGAGTTCTATTCGACAGGCGCACGCCCTGAACGCATTGTTGGAGCTTTGTTGGGTTGTACTCGTTGGAGGGAAAATTTGTGATGGGGGCCCATCGCACTGATGATGATCTGATCGTGCTCCACACAAATGAAGTTGAGGGGCCCGGCTTGATTATGTGTCACGGAAAGAGATGGGTCAAAACAAATGGCGGTGGCTTGAGTTTCTAAGGGTAAAAAATGATGTGGAGCCATAGGAATTTGAGTGTGTTTGGTTAAAAAATCAAAAACAGTGGCTTGCTTCTATGGAGCCGTGGGAATTTGAGTGTCTTTGATTTTAAAAAAGATCAAAAACCATTGGCTTGCTTTGGTGCGCTGGAAAGCACACGGGGGGGGGATCGGGATTATGGCCGAATACTTTTTCATACATTAGAAGAGAAACCATCTTCTCTATTTATAGGGCCACCACAATATCCTACATCTCACAACAGCCCACGTGATTTCCTCAACTGACCCGAGATTCTCTCAACGGACACGTGAGACTCGGTCTTTTGGTTGAGGAAAATCCTCAACCAAGTATCGGGTCGGTTACTAGGTCATTTGGCCATATTAGGCCATAACAACGTATTGTTCCCACGTAATTGTAGTTAGAATTTCAGGAAAGTTACAGCTGGAAAGTTGTAGATACATAAATAGTACATTGCCATACCAATTTTCAGAAAATAATACCTGGTGTGTGAATTATAAGGACCAATATGGTGTTTAAAAACTGAAAACTGCTTCAAATTAATCAATGAATTACTCATAGTTCTAATCAGTTCTGGGTTAAAAGCTCAACATAGAAAATGTAAAATAGGAAGTGTAGATATCCATAATGTCCCAGAAATCATGATTTGATTTGCATTACTACATCACTCATTAGAGCTGAAATAGTGAAGGGTAGACAAACTGGTAAAATCTGCTATCTTGCAAACCAAGCCCTGTTAACCCTAGTTAATGGCAGAATTAGGAAAAACTCAAAATATGAAAGTTGTGTGGAATTTCATGATCTATCATATAATTTTTTTCCAGAATTTCCATTTCACCCAGTCAACAGATATGAGCCAGCAACGTTGAGACAGAATTCTGGAATTTCATAAAGATTATACCTTTGCATAAAGATATCATCTTTAGCTAATTACAAGCAAATTAGCAACTTTTGCAACTATCTTAGCTAAATGAACATTCCCATATAATAAAGCTACAATCTCTCCATAATAGCACAACAAGAGAGCAATGTAAAGCATGGCAACATTAAAAGTGATTAACTTGCTTAACAAAATGCAATCTCTTTTTTTTCCAAACATAACATGCTAATAATAGCATACTAAGTGGAGTAGGATTCCTACCTCAATTAGATATCAAGCTTCCCCAAGAGTTCATCTTTACTTCGTGAATCCTTCCTTTCTCTAGCTCCAAACTCAACAAGACACAAACTTGCTTCAAGCCTCCAAAACACCACCTTTCTTCATGATTTCCTCTCTTTTTTAGTTCCAAATCTCTTCCACTAGTTACTAGGTTGCACCATGGCTCTAAGGAGGAGGAAAAGGAGGTATTTCATCTTGGAAATTAGGGGAGAAAGACTAGTGGAAGGGGGAAAATGAAAATGCAAAGAAGGGAGATGAAAAGGAATGAAAATAATAGAAAAGAGAGATGATTAAGGATTTAATTAAGAGGGATGTTTCTACTCTTCTCTCCTATCTTCCACACTCTTCTACCATTTGTCCTTTTCTTTTCTTTAATCCTTTTTCTTTCCATGCAAGCAAAGGATCTCCCATGCACACACACCCCCCCTTTTCCTAAATTACTAAAAACCCATTACTATACACATACTCACCAATTACTAAAAACCCTTTACCCTACACACCCCTCTACAAACACACACAACATTCAATCACCATAATGTCATGCATTATCAATACATTAATATAGAGGTACACACACTACATCATGAACTACACATCACACAACTACACTACTATACACAATACACCATAATAAGTGTAAAGGCCTGTATTTTTAGACGTGTTTGAAATCGTGCGTACCGGTATTTTATTTCAGTCGTCCGAATAATTTTTCGTCCGTCGACGCGAGCGCGTCTCTGTTTTTAGTTTTTACTGTATCATAATTAATTAACTATCAAGTTTAACTAATTATTTTAATTTATTTATTTTATTAATTACGTTTAGATTTACTTAATTACTTTAATCCCTTAACTTTTACATAAACACTACTTACCATAAAAGACAGCAAACACACATTTTAATTTATATATATATAAACACACACACGTTTCTTCACCATTAGTAAAAAAGATTCATTAATTAAAAACCTAATCTAATTAAATGGCTTTGACTAATCTAACAGACAAACGAATCTCATCGAATCCAGAAAAGAATTTGTATGAGACAAAACTAATTAAGTTTAAACCTAATTTATTGACTAATATGAGAACATGTCCCATGCCATTTCCTCTTAAGGATTATCATCGTCTTCTCTTTTGCAAATTTTCCCCCAGTCTTTTCATCATCTCCATCAACCCATTTCCCCTAAAATTTCAATTTCAGAGCCAATTCAACCAAAATTCAACATCAAACCCCAAACAGAATCAAATTCAGTTCAAGCCACACCAAATCAAACCCAATTCCAAATTGAAACTGCAATCAGAAAGAGGAGAGAGAGAATTGAGATCTGAGTTTTTAGATCAACCAATACAACATCCAATCTAACCCCCCTCTATCCCCCGTGCCCTCTCCCCCTGTGCTGAGCCACCGCCCTATCAGGCCGCACGCGCGTCCCCTTGCCGCAGATCACCGCTTCCACCGCCTGCGCGCGCGCCTGCCGCCGGCTGCAGCCGCCCGCGCGCGCGTCCCTCTCTGCCGCGCCGCCCAGGCCGCCACCTCCCCTCTGAAGTCGTCGCCCCTTGCTGCCCTAGCCGCCTCCCCTCATGCCGTGAGCCACATGCAAGAAGAAACAAAAAAAGAGAGAAAGGAAAAGTTAGGAACGGCAGAATAAACAAAGAGAGAAGTTAGAGGATAAGAAGAAGAAAGGTGAGTAATACTCTTATTGGGTAATGTTATCCTATTGGGTTTGGGTTGATCATGCTATTGGGTATTGGGTACATGCTATTGGGTTTTAAATTAATGGGTTTGTGGTATTATTTCTTATTGGGTATGGTTCAAATGAATTAACTTATTGGGTTTCAAATTGGGTTTTTGCCTAGTAAGTATTGTGTGTAAACATGCTATTGGGTATAGGTTTTAGTGAGTTTAGATGAGTAAAACTTAATGGGTTTTGGGTTCAAATGAATTTAACTAAGTGTTGGTTTGGGTCTTTTAAAGCTAGTAAGTTATTTTCCTAAACCTAAGTTGTTGTAAATATTAGTATTAAGTTGTTAGTTTAATCGGTTGTGTTCGACTAGCCTAATATTGAATGACGCAGATACGTCGCGTCCTTCCATACAACTACTAAGACACCCAAAATCATCCCAGTCAGGCAAGTATGCAATTTATAGTGAATTTCTGAAGTTATTTAGTCATTTGCATGTAAAGTTGTAAAACTCAAAATCTATACGTGAAATGACGCATGAAAACAATACCATGATGTCCTGGACTGAAAATGTGACCCAACGACATATAACTCGATATATTTTCATTTTAAGCAACGGCGAAGAAAACTGATTTATGTAACATGTTCGTTAAAAACCCCTGTTCAACGTTTTTTTAAAATTGTTGTAACTGTTGTTCAACACTCTCTTGATCATTGAAAATGTTGTATAAACAAAGTATGATGATAATGTTAAATTGCTGCATGACTTGGAATGTTTAACAAATGTGTGACATCGTGAAATCATGCGCCTCGAAGGCGAAATCGTGACTTCGTGATGTCGTGTGAGTCGACTAGGCTGGCTCGTGTTCCAGCACAAATCTGGGGTGGAGGTAGGGTTGAGCGGCCACTAGGCGTATGAAGGGGTCCTCTCTTCAAGAGCACCACCCGTATGCGGTGGGGTAGCGTCAATCACGGTAAACCCCCGTGAGAAGAACGATCCACTCATCACGACCTAAAGGCGAGAACCTTATGAGAGATATGAAAGATTGACATGGAACTTGAAATTACTATCGTTATCTCAGTAAAATTAGCATGCTAATGAATCAAAGAAAAACTTTACTTTACTTCTTAAACTGCTTAGAACTGCAAGTGTTTTAATTTATTTCATTTTATAACCGGCACGTTTAAATTTATTGTTGTTATTTCATTTAATTTATTAATGCATCTTAAATTCAATATCATTTTGTATATCTTGCCTTGGGTTTTCTAACCTCTCCTTGCAGACCCTTGCTGACATATATTCATGTTTTTGGATGTATGTCAGATCCCGAGCTTGAGTACCCGGAGGTTCCTTTTGAGACGCCTGACTTAGAGAGCCAAGAGTTCGTCGTAGACGCCGAGCCTTTCCCTACGGAGGACTAGTGACCTTTACCGTTGCTGCTCTCCTTTAGTTTACGTTCAGTTTTTGTTTAGTGTACGTTTCTCCTTGTTGTTACTTTGGCCAGTTGTGGCTTGACGTTTGATTTCGTGTATGGACATTTTTATTTCTGGATGTAGCTTTAATTTATGAATAATTCTTATTGTTCTGAAATGCATGCAAGGACATGTCCTGTGTTTTTATCACATACGCTCATTGAACTCGAGCCTCACCGCTCTAGTTCATGCGGACCTTGTAACGTTCTCACTTCCGGTGTCTTTTGGGAAGCGGGGCGTTACAGGTTTTAGTGGTGGCCAATGCAGGTCCTGCAACTGCGAAATTCAGAACAATGAGAATATTTTTCATTAGCCAAACATCTAGAGAAATCATATACACGAGATTAAATCAGGCTTTTCTTATCTCAGAATGCTGGGAGACTAAACATCCGACAAGGATCCGGAGCTGCTGGAGGCGAAGAGGACGACATCCGCCAGATGCTTGGAGTTATGATAGAGATGCTGGAGGTTCAGCACCATTTAGTCCAACAGGGACGTCAGGCTGCACCAGCTGCTCCACCTCCCCGCTATGAGCCTGGAGCCAAGCAGTTCTGAGAGATGCATCCGACGAGCTTCTCTGGACGAGAGGGCCCACTAGCGGCCGAGGAATGGCTTCGCAACACCGCGGATAACTTGGGTCTTGCCCGAGTCAATCCGAACGATTGGGTGGAGCTCGCTAAGAAGCAGCTGATAGATAATGCCCGTCACTGGTGGGATGCTGAAGAGACTAGGCTGATCAAGTCGATTTCATGGGCTACTTTCCATCAGAGGTTTGACGCCCAGTACTTCCCGAAGGCTGCGAAGAGGGAGATGCAGCAGTGCTTCATCAACCTGGAGCAGGGCACCAGGACAGTCGACAAGTATGAGGCCGAGTTTACCATGCTGAGTCGATTCGCCCCTACTCTGGTAGCAGACGTGAAGGACTATGCACACCGCTTTCTACAAGGCTTAGATCTAGACATACAGAGTGTGTTGTCCGGGAGCACCTTTACCACTCATGAGCAAGTCCTGGTAGCTGCGAAGAAGCACGAGCAGATCGCTAATCAGAAGAAGGCATGTCAGGCGGGCAAGCGCCCGATGGAGCTGCTGAGGAGTGCACCTAGGCCTGGTGTTCGTCCAGTTCAGACCACCCAGTTCAAGAGGCCAGCTACACCTGTCCCCAACTGAGCCCAGCTGACTTGCCATTTCTGTGGCAAGCTTAGCCATGTGAAGAAGGACTGTAGGAGGATGCTGAATCAGTGTTTGGTTTGTGGATCGCCTGCCCATACTGCCAAGGACTGCCCCCGCGGTTCTCGACCCATACCTGCTGGAGCACCTGGACCCGCTCAGCGGATAGTCAATCCCCGTGCCGCCGAGCCAACCAACCGCCGAGAAAGTTTCACGCGAGTGAAACCTCCGCCAAGATTTCGGATCCAGAATCCGAACTCCTTTGTGGCTTTGCTAGAGCCCGCAGGAGTAAGGCAGAATTTTAGGGAGATAGAGAAATATTTAATTTTAGCTTAGATCCGAGCGTGCTCCAACATTTACGAGAGCCGCTCAGATCTAGAGCTTGGGACGAGTTTTGAGGAAGGGGGGAGACCCCTATTTATATAGGCGACGGACTCTCCCCTTTTCTCAAAATCCGATGTGGGACTAAAATAGAGTTAATTTAAAATCAAGTTAGTTTGCACTTCAAAAGGTGCAAACTTCCGTGAATTTTAACTCACTCACCGTTGAGCTTCAAGATCGATACAACCTATCAATACGACAAGCGTTCAAACTGTGAACGCATAGGAAAAAACCGTTCTTCAATCGGAGTTCGTTTGACCCTCCAATTGATCGTCCAAAGATCAACCCACGGCTAGTTTTTCACAAAACTGAGCCGTCAAAATCTGCCATCAAACCTAGGGTTCTGCACCCTTAGGTGGGGCCCAGCCTGTAGGCCCCACAGCCAAGATTGCTGACTGGACGCCCAGGCCCAGACCTGGGCACGGGCGCCCAAGTCTGGGCGCGGGCGCCCAGGCGCCAGCCTGGCGCCTGGCGCCAGGCGCCAGGCGCCCAGGCGGGTGCCTGGGCCGGGCGCCCAAGGCGCCCGGCCCAGGGCGCCTGGGCTCCCAGGCGCCTGGGGCTCCCAGGCGCCCAGGGCGCCTGGGCTCCCAGGCGCCCAGGGCGCCTGGGCCCTGGCGGGCCCAGGCCGCCCCGCCCTGGGTGCCTGGGCAGGCGCCCAGGCGCCTGGGCCTGGGCGCGGGCCCAGGCCCAGTGGCCTGGTGCCCAGTTTGATGGGCCAGGTGCCCAGGTCAGACCCTGGTCTGGCCTGGGTTAACCTGGTCTGAATCAGACTGAGCCATTTGGCTGTTTTGGACATAGGTTGAGCATTTGGCGTCCGATTTGGACGCCGTTCGAATCTGGGTCTAGATCGGGACATTCCCGTCTTACCCGTGAAATTTTCCTTGCGTTTATTTCATTAAATATTGTATTAAACAATTTAATACATATTTAATCACTTTTGCATCAAATGCAAAATAGTCCCTATCTAAGCTTAAATTATCATATTGCATCAAATGCAATTATCTCTTCCCTTGCATCAAAAATGCAATTATTCTCCCTAACTAATTTCTACCTATTACTAGACGAAGCATTGCACTCTGTGTGAGACCCTACAGCCTGACCCTTACAACAGGTTGGGCTCGAAGCCCTATACGGCAGTGACCACGAGCAGTGGTTGCCGTCCCTGCTTCAGGAATCATCATTATGTGGTTGACTCATTGACATGAGTATTGTCGGGACCACCTGACTGTTTCCGTGATGAATTCCGTAGTTATAGTCTTTTCGTCTTAACTGTGTCGTGTAGATCAAGTCTGGGGTACGGTCAAACTGTCAACCCCAATAACTTGACTCCGGTTAGTTTCTATCGATCTTTAGTCAACTAATGTTTGACTTCTTTCAACATACTCTGCGCAGAGTTTTTACTAAAGACCGAACTAACTCTACAACACTAACTCCCATTGACCGGGAGAGACGAATCCTCTCTTGGTCATTACTCGCCTCGTACGTTTCAAGTGACACCCAATCAAAAGACCTTTCGACAGGCCTTGCCTCGAAGCTAGGTCAGTTGATCTAAGTGGCACCGTTCACGCACAGGTCCGTCAAAATGACCTCAAGTCAAAAGACCAACTATCCTATCATCACTGAGAGTTTATCACTGACAGATTGGTCAATATAACCATATGATAACTCTAGTGGATCGTTCAGTGAACTCATTCTAATGAGCACCTGTGTCTCGTCTTCGACTTCGCCAAGTCAAGCGATCCATGAGATCATCGCCACCGCTAAACGGTGAAGACTAAGACACAATGGTCTATCCGATGTTTCGATATCCTTGTCTCGGAACATCTACGACCACGAACCATTTTAGACTCATGCTACAGACGGTCAAGACGTTTCCTCCATGATCGAGATACTCATCTCGATACCCGTTTGACCTTGCATAAAGTCTCAGGACTTTACCTAAGTTTATATCTAATGTTGACTACATTACAATATAGCTTAGATAAATTATTACCAAACAGCTTACTGTTATTTCGAACAAGATGTTTGTGCTATTCACACAGGAATAAATGGCCTCGAGGGCACCATATTCCTACAGTTCCTACACCTGGACAGCGAGGACCACCTCTGATACCACAAGAGCGAGCCTTTCAGCAGGCCAACCCGCCGAAGCACCGGGCATTCACTATGATAGCCGTTGAGGCTGAAGCTGAGGACGATGTGATTGCCGGTAACCTCTAGACTAGTCCTTACTATATTTATGCATTGATGCTTGCTTAGTTAGATCACCATACTTAACTTAGTTCCTTATACCTTAGGTGTCATCTTTGTTTCATCTCACCCGGCCTTGACCCTGTTCGATTCTGGAGCTTCCATGTGCATCCTATCTAGGAAGTTCGTAGTCGAACACTCGATACCCACCTACACACTTCCCAAGTGTTGGAATATTACAACTGGGAATGGTGTAGTGAAGGTTACACTGGGATGTAGACCATGTCCGTTGGTGGTTAGTGGACACGAACTATATGCTGATTTCATTGTCCATGACCTGCCCAACTTTGATGCTATTCTCGGCATTGACTCGTTAGGAGTTTTTTATGCCACAATCGACTATCACCGGAAGAAAGTGGTATTCGAAATTCCTGACCACCCAGTGTTCGAGTTCGTCAGCGGAGGACGTTCGCTTGGACCTGTCAAGTTCCGGGCCCAGCCTTACAGATTGACTGTTGTATCTATGATAGCTGAACCAGAGAAGCCTGCAGTAGTGAGAGATTTTGAAGACGTCTTCCCGGAAGACATTTCTGGATTGCCGCCCGACCGAGCATTGGAGTTCAGCATTGATCTTATGCCAAGAGCTGAACAAATTTCGAAGGCGCCTTACCGTATGGCCCTGGCAGAGTTAGAAGAGATGAGGAAGTAGTTGGATGAGCTACTGCAGAAGGGTTTCATTCATCCTAGCATATCTCCATGGGGTGCACCCGTTTTGCTGGTGAAGAAGACGGATGGATCGAGAAGGATGTGCATTGATTATCGGGAGCTGAATCAGATCACAGTGAAGAACAAGTATCTGTTGCCCCGTATTGATGATATCTTCGATCATCTTGGTGGATCGAGAGTATTTTCGAAGTTGGACCTCCGGAGCGGATACCATCAAGTCAGAGTCAAGAAGGAAGATGTGCCCAAGACAGCTTTTCGGACTAAGTACGGGCATTATGAGTTCGTTGTCATGCCGTTCGGTGTGACCAACGCTCCTGCAGTGTTCATGAATCTCATGAACCTTATCTTTTACGACTTCCTTGACAAGTTCGTGGTGATATTCATAGATGACATCCTGGTGTACTCGAGGAGCGAGGAGGAGCATGCAGAGCACTTGAAGATGGTATTAGAGACGCTCCGTCACTATAGACTGTATGCCAAGTACAACAAGTGTGAATTCTGACTGGACAGAGTTGCATTTCTTGGGCATGTAGTATCAGGAGCTGGCATCTTAGTGGATCCGGAGAAGGTCAGAGCAGTCAGTGAATGGTCTACACCTCGATCGGCATCGGACATCAGGAGTTTCCTTGGATTGGCAGGATACTACCACAGATTTATCAAGGATTTCTTGAGAATAGCTGAGCCGATGACGAGATTGATGAGGAAGGATGTTAAGTTTAGTTGGCCAGATTCTTGTGAGCAAGCCTTTTCTACTTTGAAGGAGAGACTGACTACTGCACTACTCTTAGCTATTCCGAACAGAAGCGGAGGCTTCGAGATTTTCTGCGACGCATCGGGCAAGGGACTTGGATGCGTTCTGCACCAACACAACCATGTGGTCGCATATGCTTCTTGACAGTTGAAGGTTCATGAGAAGAACTATCCGACCCACGATTTGGAGCTAGCCGTTGTCGTCTTTGCACTGAAGATCTGGAGACATTTCTTACTGAGCGAGAAAGTGAAAATTTTCACTGATCACAAAAGTTTGAAATATATATTCACCCAGAAGGAGCTGAATATGAGATATCGCAGATGGTTGGAATTGATGGCAGACTATGACATCGACCTCCAGTATCATCCAGGGAAGGTGAATGTCGTACCGGATGCCTTGAGTCGACTGCCCGAAGTGATGATTCTCATAGCTCAGTGGAGATTGCAACAGGATCTGCGAGAGATGGATGTTGAAGCTGTCCTACCGGGAGTCACTTCGTCGTTGATGAACATGCAGATTCAGTCGACGATTGTGGATCGAATCAAGACTGCTCAAGCTGGAGATGCCAAGTTGAAGAAGATCAGGGAGCATGTTGAAGCAGGACTCCGGACAGATTTTCTGATTCACGAGGATGGATCTTTGAGATATGGTAGTAGAATCTGCGTACCTGCAAGAGATATCAGAGAGGAGTTGATGAATGAGGCTCACAGTTTGCCTTATTCTATTCATCCTGGAGGTACTAAGATGTACAAGGATCTTCGTCAGAATTTCTAGTGGCATGTGATGAAGAGAAGTGTGGCACGGAGTGTTGCCAAGTGCCTCGTGTGTCAGTAAGTGAAGGCTGAACATCATCGCACTGCTGGACCAATACAACCCCTGCCGATTCCAGAGTGGAAGTGACAGCACATCACGATGGACTTCGTGAATGGCTTACCTCGGAGCACCAAGCAGAACGACGCAATCTGGGTCATCGTTGATCGATTGACCAAGTCCGCGCACTTTATACCATTCCGAGTTGTGCAATCCACGAAGATTTGCATGGATTCATTGTGAGCATTGTATCAGATCGTGATACGAGGTTCACATCTCTGTTTTGGAAAAGTCTGCAGACCAATCTGGGTACTAGTCTGAAATTCAATACTGTGTATCACCCGCAGACAGATGGACAGTCAGAGCGTACCATACAGATCTTGGAGGATATGCTGAGAGCCTGCATGCTGGATCTCAAAGGCTCATGGGAGGATCATCTGCACCTGGTGGAGTTCTCCTACAACAATAGCTACCAGGCGAGCATTGGCATGGCGCCATTTGTTGCTCTTTACGAGAGGAAATGTCGATCGCCACCGAGTTGGGATGACATCGGTGATAGAGAGCTCTTGGGGCCAGAGATGATAGTGGAAGCGGTTGATGTTGTGCGAGATATCCGAGACAAGCTTCGGATCACCCAGGACCGTTATAAGCATTGGGCGGATGCTAAACGGCGTCCTCTGGAGTTTCAGTCGAGAGATCATGTGTTCCTGAAGATCTCACCGAATCGAGGAGTGATCCGATTTGGGAAGCGAGGCAAGCTTAGTCCGAGATATATTGGATGCTTTGATGTGCTAGAGTGAGTTGGAGAGGTGGCTTATCGCTTCGCATTGCCACCGTCCTTAGAGGGAGTTCATGACGTATTTCATGTGTCTCAACTCCGTCGTTATATCAGCGACCCTTCTCATGCTATGGACTACTCTGAGATTACAGTTCGGCCAGATCTGACGTAAGAGCAGCAACCAGTGGAGATCCTAGATCGACGCCAGAAAGTCTTCAGGAACAGGACCGTTGATCTAGTCAGAGTGATGTGGCGTCACGACTCGCCAGGAGAGTCCACCTGGGAACGGGAAGATAAAATACGAGAGCGTTATCCATATTTGTTCCCTGCTCATTAGTTGATAAGAATTCCGAGGGCGGAATTTTTCTTAAGATGGGTAGAATGTAACGGCCTGTATTTTTAGACGTGTTTGAAATCGTGCGTACCTGTATTTTATTTCAGTCGTCCAAATAATTTTTCGTCCGTACGTTCTTTGCTACCCGTCGACGTGAGCGCGTCTCTGTTTTTAGTTTTTACTGTATCATAATTAATTAACTATCAAGTTTAACTAATTACTTTAATTTATTTATTTTACTAATTACGTTTAGATTTACTTAATTACTTTAATACCTTAACTTTTACATAAACACTACTTACCATAAAAGACAACACACACATTTTAATTTATTTATATAAAAAACACACGTTCTTCACCATTAGTCAAAAAGATTCATTAATTAAAAACCTAATCTAATTAAATGGCTTTGACTAATCTAACAGACAAAAGAATCTCATCGAATCCAGAAAAGAATCTGTATGAGACAAAACTAAATAAGTTTAAACCTAATCTATTGACTAATATGAGAACATGTCCCCTGCCATTTCCTCTTAAGGATTATCATCGTCTTCTCTTCTGCAAATTTTCCCCCACTCTGTTCATCATCTCCATCAACCCATTTCCCCTACAATTTCAATTTCAGAGCCAATTCAACCAAAATTCAACATCAAACCCCAAACAGAATCAAATTCAGTTCAAGCCACACCAAATCAAACCCAATTCCAAATTGAAACTGAAATCAGGAAGAGGAGAGAAAGAGAATTGAGATCTGAGTTTTTAGATCAACCAATACAACATCCAATCTAACCCCCCTCTCTCTCCCGTGCCCTCTCCCCCCTGTGCTGAGCCACCGCCCTATCAGGCCGCACGCGCGTCCCCTTGCCGCAGATCGTCGCTTCCACAGCCTACGCGCGCGCCTGCCGCCCGCGCGCGCGTCCCTCTCTGTCGCGCCGCCCAGGCCGCCGCCTCCCCTCTAAAGTTGTCGCCTCTTGTTGCCCTAGCCGCCTCCCCTCCTACCGTGAGACACCTGCAAGAAGAAACCAAAAAAAAAAGAGAAAGGAAAAGTTAGGAACGACAGTATAAAAAAAGAGAGAAGTTAGAAGATAAGAAGAAGAAAGGTGAGTAATACTCTTATTGGGTAATGTTATCCTATTGGGTTTGGGCTGATCATGATATTGGGTATTGGGTACATGCTATTGGGTTTTAAATTAATGGGTTTGGGGTATTATTTCTTATTGGGTATGGTTCAAATGAATTAACTTATTGGGTTTCAAATTGGGTTTTTGCCTAGCAAGTATTGTGTGTAAACATGCTATTGGGTATAGGTTTTAGTGAGTTTAGATGAGTAAAACTTAATGGGTTTTGGGTTCAAATGAATTTAACTAAGTGTTGGTTTGGGTCTTTTAAAGTTAGTAAGTTATTTTCCTAAACCTAAGTTGCTGTAAATATTAGTATTAAGTTGTTAGTTTAATCGGTTGTGTTCGACTAGCCTAATATTGTATAATTAATGACACAGATACGTCGCGTCCTTCCATACAACTACTAAGACACCCAAAATCATCCCAGCCAGGCAAGTATGCAATTTATAGTGAATTTCTGAAGTTAAATGCTCATTTAGTCATTTGCATGTAAAGTTGTATAACTCAAAATCTATACGTGAAATGACGCATGAAATCAATACCATGATGTCCTGGACTGAAAATGTGACCCAACGACATATAACTCGATATATTTTCATTTTAAGCAACGGCGAAGAAAACTGATTTATGTAACATGTTCGTTAAAAACCCATGTTCAACGTTTTTTTAAAATTGTTGTAACTGTTGTTCAACACTCTCTTGATCATTGAAAATGTTGTATAAACAAAGTATGATGATAATGTTAAATTGCTGCATGTCTTGGAATGTTTAACAAATGTGTGACATCGTGAAATCATGTGCCTCGAAGGCGAAATCGTGACTTCGTGATGTCGTGTGAGTCGACTAGGTTGGCTCGTGTTCCAGCACAAATCTGGGGTGGGGTTAGGGTTGAGCGGCGACTAGGCGTATGAAGGGGTCCTCTCTTCAAGAGCACCACTTGCATGCGGTAGGATAGCGTTAATCACGGTAAACCCCCGTGAGAGGAATGATCCACTCATCAAGACCTAAAGGCGAGAACACTATGAGAGAGATGAAATATTGACATGGAACTTGAAATTACTATCGTTGTCTCAGTAAAATTAGCTTGCTAATGAATCAAAGAAAAACTTTACTTTACTTCTTAAACTGCTTAGAACTGCAAGTGTTTTACTTTATTTAATTTTATAACCGGCACGTTTAAATTTATTGTCGTTATCTTGTTTAATTTATTAATGCCTCTTAAATTCAATATCATTTTGTATATCTTGCTTTGGGTTTTCTAACCTCTCCTTGCAGACCCTTGCTGACATACATTCATGTTTTTGGATGTATGTTAGATCCCGAGCTTGAGTACCAGGAGGTTCCTTTCGAGACGCCTGACTTAGAGAGCGAGGAGTTCGTCGTAGACGCCGAGCCTCTCCATGCGGAGGACTAGGGACCTTTACCGTTGTTGCTCTCCTTTAGTTTACGTTCAGTTTTTGTTTAGTGTATGTTTCTCCTTGTTGTTACTTTGGCCAGTTGTGGCTTGACGTTTGATTTCGTGTATGGACATTTTTATTTCTGGATGTGGCTTTAATTTATGAATAATTTTTATTGTTCTGAAATGCATGCAAGGACCTGCCCTGTGTTTTTATCACAAACGCTCATTGAAATCGAGCCTCCCCGCTCTAGTTCATGCGGACCTTGTAACGTTCTCACTTCCGGTGTCTTTTGGGAAGCGGGGCGTTACATTAAGCCATACATTACTAAGAAACTACTAATAGTATTACACTAATAACAACAACACATATAACATATGCCACTACATCAATGTTCACTACAATTAGGGAATTCAATACTACACATATAATTCATCCACATAAGCATACAATAGGCAACCAATAGTTACTAGACACACATTTACTATACACACCACATAGGTCCTTTACATACTACACGCATAAATAAGCAAGTATACACTATATTTCACGCAAAAATATAAGCCCTATCGTATATGGAACTATGGGCCATTACATTCTGCCCACCTTAAAATCAAGTCCGTCCTCGGACTTTCTTGACTAAGGGCCAACTTAAGGATGGACAGACCTAGACATTAAGGTTATTCTACCCCATGCATACATACATTATAACAAAAGCAATGCCCACTCATATGCATACACTTACACATATATCAAATAGTCACACATACAATTACTCATACATGCACACACATTTACTCACAAATTCATACTTACACTATTACATACATACCTCATATCTACACAAAAACATAGACATACATACTATGTGTACACACAAGTATACACAACCATGGTACTTCACATAAAGCTAGTATACTACAACATATACAGATCTATTTATAGATATAAACATACAACCATAAATACCTCCTAGTATACATCCAAACAAACGGACATATATCATCCCGTAGGGGCAAGCAGTACAATACAATATCATATCCCAACTACAATACGTAAGGTACACATATTCATGCTATGTATATATATACATCTAACTAAGCACATGCCTATCAACGCATGACACACACTCATACATGATAATATACAGATCATACAATAGATATGTACACCCAACTATAAGCACACATATCATTATGTGCATAACACCCAACATGCACATAACCTTACTAGCATACAAATACAAATATAGACATATACATCCAATATATATACACCCATAGTAGATAGCCATACACACAGATATCCATATAATGGATATAGCTATCCACACGCATGTATAAGCATAACGCTTACTGTCACGGTCGCTTTTCGATCGTACGTTTTTCGTGCGCGTACTTTTGTTCGTACACGTATTTATTTTGACCTCTTCTTGTATCCGAACCGTACGATGTGATATGCCGTTGTGACCCTCTGGAAGAGTACTTATTTGTGGAATTATTTTTGAACGTCATTTCACGGGTCGTTCTTCCACAAATAACTTTGTTTGAAGAGGTGTCGTAGCTTCCACCTTCGTCGTTAGACCTTTCTATTTTTAGTTCCGATTTCCGTTACCCTAGCTCGTGACCAACCTTCTTAGTCTCGACCCTCTCGTCGACACAGTCGTCCCGGTATTTTTATTATAATTATCGGACACCGTTAGACCCACTTTTTCCCATAATCCCCTTCTAATACACTTAGCTTAATTAACTTGATAATTTAACTAACCTAATTAAAAACTATAGGGTTAATACGTTTCATGAAAATAATTCATAGCTATTCGCCTTTCCATATTAACCTAAGTCTACCCCCTCCCTCTCACAACTTCTCTCTCCAATCACCTAAATGCACCCCACTTTCAAAACTGTTTATCAAAACAATTTTCTTAAGTTCACCTAATTGGGATATTCAACCCACTACATTAACTCAAACTATACCCCTTCTATCTCTTCCTCTCTCCTCCTATAACCCTTAAAATCAATAGACCCTAGAGCTATATATCAATTTTCATCTCCTTAAACAACCTGATAGCAACTTAGGGTTTGAGAAACCCACACAGCCTCCCCTTTAAAATTTTTGCCCGGCCACCTTAGTCTACCGCCGGCCACCAAACCCGCGGCCTAGCCTCCCCTCGACGTCCTCCACCTCCGGCAACCTTCCCCTCATCAACATCTTCCTCCTCCTCGCTTTTAATTCCGTGCAAACACCAAAAATCTCCATTGAAAAACTGCCGACAGCCTCCTCCCTTAAAATTTTCGGCCAGCCCTTTCCAGGCCGCCGTCGGCCGTCCCCCACCGCCGGTGAACTCCCCTCAACGTCCCCTATCCACCAGCAGCATCCTCTCGCGTCAGTTCTTCCTCCTCCTTCCGCAAACAGCGCGCGAACGCAATAAACACCAAAACTGTCCTCCATCAAAAACTTGCGGCCACCACCTTCTGAGCCGCCAACGGCCGTCCCCCTGCCGTTGGCCGCCCCCTCAGGCCCCCTCTTGGCCACTGCACCCCTGGAGCTCTCTCCTTGCGCGTGCAAACTTAGATTCGCGTGCAACTTCAGATCTGTGCTACCCGAACCCACGGACAGATCTGTCCGCCATCTCTCGTGCTTCCCGTGCCGCTGTCCACGTCTTCCTGACGTCGTAGGACGCTGTGCCACTGTCCATACCCTTCGCGTCGCTGTTCGGTGATCGTACCGCTACCCGGTTGATCGTCGTTCGTCGCCGTTGTCCCGCCGTACCCTCACTCGTTACCGGAGTCCAACCCCTGACGTCGCTACCCGACGTCAGTGTAGCTCTCGCGTCGTGCTAAGGGTAATCTCTGAAGCGTATGAACCCCCACGCTTGCATGCTAATCAAGACTAAAAACCGTAACTTTACTGCTTTGAATAACTCACTAATCAAGATCTAAAAATTGGGACTGTATGTTGGTGATTGATGATTGAGCACGTAGGCTGAATCTGGACTTTTTGATCGTGTGACTTACGGACGTTATTTACAGGCAAGCGTGCAGTTTATTACATTCATTTAAATGTCGCTCTTGTAGACTTAAACTGTTTTATAAAGTACACAAGATTGCCATGAGATACTCTGATAATAAACCCCATAATGAAATGCTAAACTCGTACTCGTGTGCGTGTGTGTGTGGACACCGTTAGGAAAATGAACCTCCTTGCTACAACATGGACTGAACAGACAGTGAAATGAATAACTTGAATAAACATGATGGCCTGTTTGGCAACTCATAGAAATACATGCCGTTGGCTCGTGGACATGCATGACGTTGGCTCATAGTTGGTTATTCACGTCGTCACATGTGACTAGTCTGGCTCGTGTTCCAGTAGGGTCACATGTGACTAGTCTAGCTCATGTTCCAATATATGACGGTTTAGCATCCTGGCTCGTGGTCCAGAAAGTACACGTGTGTGGGGTTGGGTTCCCGGGCACTAATCGGTAGTAAACGGGTCGCCTTCAGGGGCACTTGAAGGTGGATTCACTTACTAACCGTCTAACGATGGGGGCCTTAGTCACGGACTTGCACACACAGTTAAACAATTGAAAAGAAAGTTAACTTACAGAACTGCTGTTACGTTATTGAACTGCTACGTTTCATTTTCATAATAGTACTGCATGCTAGTACAAATTCTTATAACTGCTTTAAAACTGCCATATATAACTTGTTATATATCTTGCCAAGGGTTCTCTTCTAACCATGTCTTGCAGGACCCTTGCTGACATACATTTTATGTTGTTTGAATGTATGTCAGGTCTTAGTGCCGATGACGACTAGTTGTTGATGCTCAGTTCGAGGACACCGGAGTTCTACCCTTAGGCTCAGGTGACGACTTTCTTTTAGATGTTATTTACCTTTAGTAGCAGCTGTTAGGTTGTTTGGTGCGTAGCACCATTTCTTGTTGTAGTTTCGGCCATGCCTTAGGCCTTTCGTTCAGACTATGTACTTTTGTGACTTTTCTGCATGTTTGGAATGATTGTTGGATGTTGTTTGGTGGATATTCTTATGTCTACTTTTCATTTATTATTGTTGTTGTTTCGACGTGTTGCAAGAATCTGCTATTGGTATCATACACAGACGCTTATCAGACTTGCAGCTTCACAGCTCCAAGTCTGAGCGGACCTTTTCACGTCTCGCCTTCCATACTTGGGAAGTGGGGCGTGACACTTACAACCATACATATAACTATATACATATCACGTATATCACCACATGTGTATATACAACAAAATAAACAAACATAATGTACTAACATACCAAGAGTATGCACACTCATACATGAGTGGGACACAGAGATCCACACATGGATCCACACACTACACACACACACTACATACATCTAATCAACACAATAGCTCCACTATACCTATATCCATAGTTCAACCATATACTAACACATATACAATAAAGCACCATCATATAGACACATAGTCATACCAGTATCTAGAATAGTAGCCTACATATATGTACATCTACAGAAAAACACACGAATATATCACATAGATATACTCGACAATAGACATACAATACTTGTATATCTATGCAAATACATAGCCATACATACATATACATACAACAGGCTATCCATGTCTACCCTCAGGGACTCTACACCTCGGCTTCTAACATCAGAGCTCTATCTTAAGGCTGGACTCCTACCGACCTTAAGATTCAACTACCCTATGAACACTACACGCACTACCCATACTCAGCTACAGTGCAGGGACCTGCATGGGCCACCAAATGTAACGTCTCGCTCCCCAGGATACCTGGGAAGTACGAATCCGTCCCAGGTTCTCCCAGAGTAGCGAGTGTTACGAAGGAAGAAGGAAAAAGAAATACGATTGAGTCAGTAGGCCACTGCACACTGCTGGGGTAGTACATGTAGTGTTTTCACAACCAACATCCAAAATCAAACACAGAAACTACAACACAGGAACAACAAACAACAATAGAGACATCCAGAGAACACAAACTCAGAGACAACCAAGGAGCAAACTTTTATATATCTGATATCCATCCTGTAATACAATGTATACAACTCTCGTTAATCAACACCCAAAAACAACCCCAAAGAGTACATGTATCTCTCTCCTCTCTCCTCACCACCCAATCCTACTCTCAACTCCTCAACCATAACTTCAGTTCCAGCTCCGACAACCAACTCCACGACCTGAAAAGGCAATGATGGGACACATCAATGCATAACCCAAGAGGATATCCAATCTCCCCCTAGTATGCCAAACCTTAAATGCATCTACTCATGCATGATATAATAAAATGAACGAGCTTCACAGATTGATACATGGTATGTCAATTATAGTATGATGCACACAGTAAACGTGACATAGCAAAAAGGAAAACAAACAAGACAATCATATAGAAAGGAGTAACACAAGCACAGTCAATTAGTTAGCGTTTTGGACCCTGATTAATACGCAGCGTATCAGAACCTGGACCTCACCTCAGGTGGGTGGCTCTCAAACTAACCTGCCAGTGGTACACGAGCACTGATGAATTTTAACGGGGCCTCTCTAACTCCCCCGTCACCCTAGTAGGAGTAAGATAGAATCAACACACATCATCACTCTGTATATTGCACTGTGGGCATCACATATCTCATCAAATCCCGCTAGTGTAGCACTCACACTGGGGTATACCTCCCAAGTCCAGTCATGATACATACGTACTACCCAAGCCTCCCCCACCCTGTGTCACCCACGTTAGCATGGACTGAGTCGCTCTGGAATCACTCAATCTCACGCTTTCCAATTCTTTCTCAAAATACCATTTTCATCCATTTCTCAAAATATCACATTTTCATAAAACATTACCACATCACAATCTTTTCCCTCTTCTCATCCTTCTTTCATTCTTTATCTCAACACAACATCATGCATTGCTTTATCAATGAACAATTTGTATGCAAGAGCACACAACATATTGAAGCAATGCCACACCACAACTATGCAAAAAGGGGACATCAAGCATTGCCTTTAACAATAAATAACTTGTATGAAAGAGCAATGTGCCACATCATATAATGCTAATATCAGTAAAATGCAAAGCAACATCATAAAAGAGTGGATATTGCCTTTAGAATATGGCTAACATCATTAAACTATGACAATAGAACACCCCAAACCAACACAAGTGCAGGAAAAATACAATCAATCATTAAAACATGGCTGTTCTTACGTAATTGTAGTTAGAATTTCAGGAAAGTTACAACTGTAAAGTTGTAGATACATAAATTTTACATTGCCATACCAATTTTTAGAAAATAATACCTGGTGTGTGAATTATAGGGACCAATATGGTGAGAGATGGAATTTCTGTTTAAAAACTGAAAATTGCTTCAACTTAATCAATGTAGTTCCAATCAGTTCTGGGTTAAAAGCTCAACATAGAAAATGTAGATTAGGAAGTGTAGATATCCATAATTGTTACGTCCCGCTTTCCACTCTACCGGGAGCGAGGACGCGAGCGGGTCTGCGGTGTGCTTAAAACCATGAGTACTTTTTTCTTTCTTTCTCTTTTCTTCCTCCTTGGTTTAAACACACTAAACGTTTTTTTCTTTTTCTTTTTCTTTTCTTCCTCCTTGGTTTAAACACACTAAACGTTTGTGTAAACTGCATGTCCTTGTGGGCAAAGTTAAGAAGCGGCTTAAACAACATTATTACATATCCAGCGTACAAAATTTAAGATACATTTTGGGCCTAGCATGGCCAATATAAATAACCACACAAAGTACATTATTAAAAATATGAAATTCCGATGCGAATGTACAATGTTCTAATCCTCTAAGGGCAGGTACCCCACATACTCGTCAAGCGCTGGCTTGACCGCTACTGGAATGTCCTCCACAAAGTCACTCTCAATACTTGACAGACAGATCATAAAACAACAATTGAAATGTCAGTCGGCGAGGTTTACTCGACAAGTAATTTCCGTAAAAAGAAATATTAAATATTTTAATTAATCCAAGCTGTATTTAAAGTCAAGCAATAAGTTTAATTTAAAAGAGCTATAACAGTTAAAAATTCGCAGCAATTTTCAACCTGCAGCAATTTAATTATTTGATAGCAATTGGCAATACTATTAGCAACCTGTAACAATTTAACATTTAAAAACAAATCTGTAATGTTGTTAGCAACCTGTAGAAGAAGATGTTAGAGCAATATTTAATAACCAATCTATTCTAGTGCTAAGTCCACGTCCAAGAGTACGAGAAATGGCTAACATGTGCCCTGCTACGAGAGCTAATCCAAAACGCTACTCAACGACCCTATATGGCGACGGTCAGGCACTAACCTCCATAAGTGGTGGAGATATTTGTCGGGTGCATCCAGTCATTCCATAACACTTGTGACCATAGACTACCCCAACCCCACGGGTCAAGTCAAGTGCCGGGTCAAAGTATGGGTACTATTTATTCTAAAATTCATTCATATGAACTCCATCAGTTGTTCAGTTTGTTCTATTCAATTTGCATCGTATGTGTATGATATCTCATCAGTCTATTCAATAATCTCAACTAATTTCACAGTTTTGGTGATTCAGCTAAACAATTATATAAAGCATTGAAACAAGCAGTCATTTAAACAAACGAGCCCAGAAACGGTTTTAATTAAGCAAATGCAGATAAATAAGTTTAAAATATTTTTCTAAGGATAGTAGATACTTTTTGAGATCTTAAAATAATTAACGAGGATTTTCTTAATTTATACGACCCAAAAACTAATTTAGAAACGAGAAAACGATTTTTCATTATATTTCAAAGATTTCTCTAGGGCAAACCATACGTCGGAATTCTTCCAACAAGGGGTCCAAATGTCCGTCTCATCTAGTATTACGACATATATTTTTTGGTACGTCAGTGTAAGAGAAAATCACGAGTTATAAATTTATAAGCGAAAGTAAGCTTATTAAGTTTTATCTTTAAAAATTCACTGTGAGAAATGTACTTGCATTTTAGTGATGAAACTAGCACCAATGTGTCCGTTTCGTCATTTCGGATTTTCTGGGCCTTCCCTCGTATTTTTCTGACACCTACACAATTAATTATGAATTTAATATAATAATATCATATAATATATTATTATACATATATATGTATACATATTTTATATGTATTTATATTAACTTTTACCTTCCTTCCTCTGTTCTCTTCTCGCATGCAGCAGCGAGGGGAAGAAGCAGCGACAGGGGCTGCTATCGGCGTTGGGGGCTGTGGGTGGTGGTGCAAAGGCGGAGGAGGGGGCACAGGCGGGCGGCGCATGCGGGCGGCGCAGGTGGTGGCCCAGGCAGTGGCATAGGCGGAAAGCAGGGGTTGAGGAGGTGGCGGGTGTGCGGGGTTGGCGCCGGAGAATGGGGAGAGGGGGAGTTGGCGGACGTGCGGGGTTGGCGCAGGAGAACGGGGAGAGAGGGAGGTGACGCAGGGGCGCTGTCGGTGTCAGAGGAGGCCGCGGAACGGCGGTAGAGCGGGGGCTGAGGAGGAGGGGGCGAGTGGTGCTGCAGCCATTCGGGACGTCGAGGAGCTGCTCGCGGCGGTAGCGTCAGCGGACGACGGCGACGAGCGGGTGGTCGAACGAGCGGCGACGAGGACTTGCGATGGAAAGCTGGGGAGCAGCGGGGGTGGCGCTGCGGGCTTTGGCGGCCTTCACGACGGCATCAGGGAGCAGCGGCAGCAACAGAAAATCGGACGAGAGTGGCGCTGTAGAGGGGCGGCTGTAACGACCACTTTTCGTTGTACGTTGTTCGTGCACGTGCTTTTGACCGTGCACGTGTTTACTTTAGACTTTGTTTGTTTGTGAACACTTTAGTGTGATATGCCGTTGTGAACGTCTCTGAGAGTATTAAATAGTGGCACTAAATTGGAACGACGTTTCTCGAGTCGTTTTCCCACAATTTAATCTTATTCAATGAGACGTGGCGATTTTCACTTTTGACGGGAGACGTTTCTATTTTCGAGTTTCGTCGTCCGACGTCGAAATTGAGATCCGTCTTCTTAGTTAGCTCACTTTCGTCATCACGATCACCCCGATATTTATTTTATAATTTTTGGAGTTCATTTGACCACTTTTATATTTTTAGCAAGTTTTATAATATTTTTAATAATTACGTTTTAAATTAATTTCGGTCAAATAAAATTTATTTGAGTTTTAAACGTTTTAAATAATTTTTGAGCCAAATTCCAGCTCATTTGGATCGCAGCAAATCCTTGTGCGAGTTGGAGAGGGCGAGATACGAATTTTAAATTATTTTAAACTCCTAATCTCATTAGGATTAGCCCTAGACCTAGTCAACCCATCTACACTATATAAACAACCCATAGGAAGACCTATTTTCGCAAGAAAATAACCCTAGCCGCTTTCAAAACTCGAATTTGACGTTGCGATGATTCGTCGCAACGTTGCGATGAACAGATGCCGCACGACCGAAGAAACAGGCCCATATCCCCCGCACCGACCGGCCGTTGCCTCCGCACCAAGCCCCCGCCCCGCTCTGCACAGCCGTCGCCCCGCTTCACCGTGCCCGACCGAGAGGAGCTCTAGGTCAGACCGGTCGCCCGCCGCACCAAGCATCGCTCCGCACCCGCATCGCTAGCCGCTCCGTCGCCCCGCATCGCACCGTGCCCGACCGACAAAATCGCCCGCTCACGCCCGCACCGCTGCACGTTGCAACGTTGCAACGACCCGCCGAAGCGCCCGACCGACGCTGTCGCCCGCACCGACCGAGAAAACTCTCCGCACCCGCTGCTGCGACCGACCCAAGCGCTGCACAGCCCCGTTCCCCCGTGTCTGACCGAGCCCGACCCCCGCACCAAGGCTGTACGACCGAGAGCCAAACGTCGCAACCCCGCACCCGTCGCACCACTTGCCACCATGGGCCCCCCAAGTTCTCCAGAGGCATTGTGGGTCCCCCATAGGTCCCTAGGACTACTGTGGGCCCCACCTAGGTGCTTTCTCTCCGACGATTTGCCGCGTACGACGTTGCGCCACGTCGTAGCCCGTCGTCGCACGTGCTAGCTTTGGAATCTGGAATCGTTGCTCCGGTTGATTGCTCTGAAATTTCCAGCGAGGAATCTAATTGGAATCAGGACTTGGAGCGCGTTCTTTTATTCCAACCCCCGGCGTCGCTACCCGACGCCGGTGTAGCTTTCGCGTCGTGTTGAGGTAACGCTTTGCACCCTTAGGACCCCCAACCTATTGCATGCTAATCAAGACTAAAATCAGTATTTTAAAGTATTTTAAATGTTTTAAATTCACTAATCAAGATTAATAATATGGACTTTAGGCCGGTGGACTTGTGCACATAGGTTATTTGTGACTTGGACTCTCTTGGACGGTGTCTCTCAGACGTTGTACTTGCAGGCAAGTGAAACTTGCCAACTCTTGTGTAGGGCCATGTTTTTAGGCCACTTCCTTGTTCCTAGCGTAAAAGAGACTAGTCAGTGAAATGATAGCTGGCTAGGCGCCTACTTGATCTAGTTTGACAACGAAACTAGATCCGTCACCTAATCGATCTAGCTTGACAACGAAGCTAGATCCAACCCTTTAAACGTGTTGTTCATGCATACTAAACTATCACGTTTACTTTCCTTATCTGTACGCACTTTTAACTGCCATGCATTGCATCTTACATGTCATCCAAATTGATTGTTGCATCGTAGCACACGCTACAAAATACTTGTACAATCAGTGTTTCCGTGTTTCCGGCTAGGTGCACCCCAAGGCCATCATGTTAAAACACTTCCTGGCTCGTGATCCAGAAGCGGGCCTCATGTGTTGGTCAAAAGCCAATGCCCGATACACGTGGAGGGGTAGGGATAAACGGTCACCTGAGCTTAGGAGTGGCCTGATCAGCCACTCTAGCCAGAAGGCGGAATCTCTGTGCACGAGGTGCTTACTTTACTTGTCTTGTACTAGTGAGTGTTACTTGTAAAACTTGTCATCCATGCCATGTTTAAAAGCCATGCTCGTACCTTACTTTACTTTACTTTACTTGTTGCACTCTTACCTTAACTGTCATGTCATTGCATTCATGCTAGAACTGCTAGGTTGCTTTACTTGTACCTACTTTCAGTTTCCTTGCACAAGTCTTTTGTAGACTTGCTGATATGTGCCCCTTGCTCTTTTGGGTGTCACATGTTAGACCCTGAGCCGGAGACCGTTGCTGTGTACGTGATGTTTTGCTGACGCGGAGTCTGAGTCCATGTTTGCCAGGAGGAGTTTTGTGGACACCGGAGACCTTTCTTGGTGACTTTGCTGAGTTCCTTTTGTTTTAGGTTTTGTTGTTAGTTGTCGGTGCGTGGCACCTTTGTTTTGTACGTTGTACTTTTGTTGGCCATGTTTGGGCCTTTAGTCTCTTTTCTTTTAGCCTGGTGGCTTTTTCTGTGATGTTGAAACTTATTTTATGGATATTCTGAGATATCTCTTTTGTCTCATTTCATTATTATTATCTTTGTTTCGTTCGCGTTGCAAGGACCTGCAGTTTAAATTTGATTGACGCTTATCGGACTTAAAGCTTTGCAGCTTCAAGTCTGAGCGGACCTTCTCACGCTTCGCCTCCATATTTTTTGGGAAGCGGAGCGTGACAGGTTTTGTTGGTGGCCCATGCAGGTCCCGTCTTGCAATTGCGAATTAACGAAACAATGATAATAACGGAATGTCCATTAAATAAATTGCAACATCCGAGTCATAAACCTGGAGTCTAGTCGTTTCCTTATGACACTAGGTGATAAGAAGACTTAGTTAGACGTCTGTGCTTGCTAGTTAGAGGTCTCTGATTGATAGTTAGACTCCCTTCTAGCAATTGATCTAAACGTCGTAGGAGTTACCTTAGTGGTTCTTGTCTACCTCTGACCATATTAGACTTCCAGAATTTCCTTTAGTCATTCGTTTGGGTTCGTCGATTTCGGACCAAGCTGAACGCATTTCATTACCGTCTAGCCCCTTAAAGAGTCTTAGCGCTTAGCTTATTAATACTTAGTTGGTCGACCGTAGGAGTCTCCCCGTAGACCTTCCTGATTCATATCCTAGGCGTATGCATGTGTGACCATCCGACCATTTTCCTTGCCTCGATTCACTAGATCGCCTCTTGACGATCGTCATCAATTTTCGAACCCCTCAGTTACAAATCTTAAATCTCCTGAAAGTATTTTTCGACTTCCTCCTCTCCGAAGTTTAACCTTGTTCCAAATTTTAATATACTTATACGTCATCCTCCTTCGTTGATTTAAAATTTTTAAAACTTTTGTCGAAATTTCGAATACTAGCTTATGGTATTTTCCCAGCCTATATTTTTCGTACTTATGTAAATGCGTTGTCCCTTCACATATTAATTTTATTCTGAACCGTACTTTTGCTTTGCCCAATTCGATTTATAATTTTCCTTCTTATTTGTGTTATACGAATGATACGTCGTGTTTACTTTAATATACTTTCAAGACACATGGAATTTCAGCTTTCAGCAAGTTGGTTTTTGCTCGTCATTTTCGCTACTTCAGATTTTTGCAAAATTACTATTTTCATAACCACTTCCTGCTTTAGACCCTCCATGATTTGATTTTAAAGATTTGCTATTCGATCTTGATAATTCTTATACTAAGTCATTATTATTTTCTTTCCGCTCACCATACATGCTTTTAGAAAAAAAAAATTCTAAACCAAATTGAATTTCAATTATTTTTATACCCGTACCAGGCTCGTTGTGCTTGTACGCTAAGAGCTTAGTGTAACCAGTTTTATTTTCAACAAATCCTGATTTCTCTAAAAGAAGTTTCAATATTGATTTTCCATAGCCTAAAAGTTTTGAAAGCATTTAACCTGAGTTTAAATTCTTCCGTTACTTGATTTCATTCTTTGACTTTCAAAACTTTTGACAACATTATATTAAATTACTGACGTATAAAATTTTCTGAAAAATTATGTCTTTAATGTCAGTGCGAATGATTTACTTTCTTTTCTTAATGATTTGCGATAAGCCAATAAAACATTTTCTCTTATTATGAATATTCGACTCAAACTTATTTTGAACAAGTCGTTTTATCGACCTCCAAAAATTTTATACAGACGAGGATTCCAACTTTTGAAGTACAACAGTTTCAATTTCGCGTGTTTTAGCTTATGTTACTTCATTTCTCAATCCTATATAATTACCACTACATCTCCCTTTCCTCTACCTAAACATTCACCAGTGAATCACTGTTTTACCTAACCAAGCTGTCTCCTTGTATTCGTCCTATCTGAACTCATGCTTATCGATCTTTCCCTCGTCACGCTTTCGACCTCCCTCTATTGCTTAGGCTTTAGTGCCCGTCAATGTCTGTGTCAACTCTAAGTTGTTAGTAGGCCCTTGGACCTTGTTATGTTGTCGTGGTGCATGTACCTAAGTTGTGTATGTAATTAGAGATACTTATAATGGTTGAAATAAAATGATTGGTAAAGCTATGTGTATACTAGGTGTGATAATAATAGGTGAACGTATAGATAAGTAAGTAGGCTTATTGAGTGACCCGTATATTAGTACGTATGAGTATGTGCTCGTAGGTAGATATGTATTGTGCTTAGATGTAAGTAGTTATGTTTTGTTGCTTGAGTATATAGGTGATATGCATATGATAGTAGAATTATAATTTTGATTGGTATTGCTTGCTTTTACGGGATGTTGCATGCGTGCATACCGTGAGGTATACACGACTATTGCACATCTTAATTATGTATGCGTAGATGTGTTAGTATACTAATTATAGGTAGCAGGCTGTGGTGTGAATATATATATGTTACATATGCGTGACTACACGATGTATGCGCATGTATTAAGGAGTGTATTATAAATATACGTGTGCTGATGTCTGTATTATTATTATGGTATATAGAATGATTGAACTACGTGAGTATTACCTGACTAAATATTAAGTGTGATTGATTTATGGAATGTATATGGTTGTATTGGTAGATGTATATATATGGGAGTGGTATTGGTATAGGTATGAATGTCGTGTTACGTATATAGAATATTCTGATATGTGTATTGAGTCTCACTCAAGCTTGAGTGAGTATACCCTAAGTATATTAATATGTATGTCTGAAGTTTGAATATAGCGATGTTTGATGTATGTATAGTGATAGGAGTGTTTGTGCCTGGTTGTGTTACGCACATGATTGTGGGTCGCTACACCAGTATATAGTTATAGGTGTTGGTCTTGTGGTATAGTTATTTACTAAGGACTTGCCTGTGTGAACGTATGTGTGCTAGCTAAACTAGGTGTGTAGATGTACTAGTAATATAATGTTATGATTGGTATGCGTAAACGAAAGGTTAGCGTGTATGGGTGTGCACCATGCACGGGTAAGTATGTGCTTAGTTATAGGTATTGATGACTATGGTATATGTGGCGTGTCGTAAATACAGTTATAGGACCGTATGGGATGAGAATATATGGTGAACTATTTGCATGCATTTGAATGACTATATATTGTGAAACTATAGTAGTGGTGAATATATATATAGTGAAACTGGATTTAATTATGGTATGGTGTGACTACATGAGTTGATGCGTTGGATGTATACTAGGAAATATTAGAGGGTAGTATACCCTTGATGTTTGTGCATAGGTAGCTACTTATATGTAGAGCAATGATTGTAATTGCTAAGTGTGAGACTATCCTTATATAAGTACATGAACTATTGTTTTGTGTTAAGTAAGTAGTAGTTATATAAGGGGTGAATGCTTATATATATATATATATATATATATATATATATATATATATATGATTGAAATACAAGTATGAAATTGACTGACTATAATAGGTATAAGTATATGACGTACGTGAATGTATATATATATACGTGTTGGTAGTGTTAATGTTTGACTACCTAGTGCGTATATGAGCACCTGTAATGACTATACCTGGGTTGAATTATTATGACTTGATTGGGGTAGTTACTAGAGTGACTAGCTATGTTAGAAAGTCCGAGGACGGACTTTATTCTAAGGTGGGGAGGATGTAACGACCACTTTTCGTTGTACGTTGTTCGTGCACGTGCTTTTGACCGTGCACGTGTTTATTTTAGACTTTATTTGTTTGTGAACACTTTAGTGTGATATGCCGTTGTGAACGTCTCTGAGAGTATTAAATAGTGGCACTAAATTGGAACGACGTTTCTCGAGTCGTTTTCCCACAATTTAATCTTATTCAATGAGATGTGGCGATTTTCACTTTTGACGGGAGACGTTTCTATTTTCTAGTTTCGTCGTCCGACGTCGAAATTGAGATCCGTCTTCTTAGTTAGCTCACTTTCGTCATCACGATCACCCCGATATTTATTTTATAATTTTTGGAGTTCATTTGACCACTTTTATATTTTTAGCAAGTTTTATAATATTTTTAATAATTACTTTTTAAATTAATTTCGGCCAAATAAAATTTATTTGAGTTTTAAACGTTTTAAATAATTTTTGAGCCGAATTCCAGCTCATTTGGATCGCAGCAAATCCTTGTGCGAGTTGGAGAGGGCGAGATACGAATTTTAAATTATTTTAAACTCCTAATCTCATTAGGATTAGCCCTAGACCTAGTCAACCCATCTACACTATATAAACAACCCATAGGAAGACCTATTTTCGCAAGAAAATAACCCTAGCCGCTTCCAAAACTCAAATTTGACGTTGCGACGATTCGTCGCAACGTTGCGACGAACAGCTGCCGCACGACCGAAGAAACAGGCCCAAATCCCCCGCACCGACCGGCCGCTGCCTCCGCACCAAGCCCCCGCCCCGCTCCGCACAGCCGTCGCCCCGCTTCACCGTGCCCGACCGAGAGGAGCTCTCGGTCAGACCGGTCGCCCGCTCCACACCAAGCATCGCTCCGCACCCGCATCGCTAGCCGCTCCGTCGCCCCGCATCGCACCGTGCCCGACCGACAGAATCGCCCGCTCACGCCCGCACCGCTGCACGTTGCAACGTTGCAACGACCCGCCGAAGCGCCCGACCGACGCTGTCGCCCGCACCGACCGAGAAAACTCTCCGCACCCGCTGCTGCGACCGACCCAAGCGCTGCACAGCCCCGTTCCCCCGTGTCTGACCGAGCCCGACCCCCGCACCAAGGCTGTACGACCGAGAGCCAAACGTCGCAACCCCGCACCCGTCGCACCACTTGCCACCATGTGCCCCCCAAGTTCTCCAGAAGCATTGTGGGTCCCCCATAGGTCCCTAGGACTACTGTGGGCCCCACCTAGGTGCTTTCTCTCCGACGATTTGCCGCGTACGACGTTGCGCCACGTCGTAGCCCGTCGTCGCACGTGCTAGCTTTGGAATCTGGAATCGTTGCTCCGGTTGATTGCTCTGAAATTTCCAGCGAGGAATCTAATTGGAATCAGGACTTGGAGCGCGTTCTTTTATTCCAACCCCCGGCGTCGCTACCCGACGCCGGTGTAGCTTTCGCGTCGTGTTGAGGTAACGCTTTGCACCCTTAGGACCCCCAACCTATTGCATGCTAATCAAGACTAAAATCAGTATTTTTAAAGTATTTTAAATGTTTTAAATTCACTAATCAAGATTAATAATATGGACTTGAGGCCGGTGGACTTGTGCACATAGGTTATTTGTGACTTGGACTCTCTTGGACGGTGTCTCTCAGACGTTGTACTTGCAGGCAAGTGAAACTTGCCAACTCTTGTGTAGGGCCATGTTTTTAGGCCACTTCCTTGTTCCTAGCGTAAAAGAGACTAGTCAGTGAAATGATAGCTGGCTAGGCGCCTACTTGATCTAGTTTGACAACGAAACTAGATCCGTCACCTAATCGATCTAGCTTGACAACGAAGCTAGATCCAACCCTTTAAACTTGTTGTTCATGCATACTAAACTGTCACGTTTACTTTCCTTATCTGTACGCACTTTTAACTGCCATGCATTGCATCTTACATGTCATCCAAATTGATTGTTGCATCGTAGCACACGCTACAAAATACTTGTACAATCAGTGTTTCCGTGTTTCCGGCTAGGTGCACCCCTAGGCCATCATGTTAAAACACTTCCTGGCTCGTGATCTAGAAGTGGGCCTCATGTGTTGGTTAAAAGCCAATGCCCGATACACGTGGAGGGGTAGGGATAAACGGTCACCTGAGCTTAGGAGTGGCCCGATCAGCCACTCTAGCCAGAAGGCGGAATCTCTGTGCACGAGGTGCTTACTTTACTTGTCTTGTACTAGTGAGTGTTACTTGTAAAACTTGTCATCCATGCCATGTTTAAAAGCCATGCTCGTACCTTACTTTACTTTACTTTACTTGTTGCACTCTTACCTTAACTGTCATGTCATTGCATTCATGCTAGAACTGCTAGGTTGCTTTACTTGTACCTACTTTCAGTTTCCTTGCACAAGTCTCTTGTAGACTTGTTGACATGTGCCCCTTGCTCTTTTGGGTGTCACATGTTAGACCCTGAGCCAGAGACCGTTGCTGTGTACGTGATGTTTTGCTGACGCGGAGTCTGAGTCCATGTTTGCCAGGAGGAGTTTTGTGGACACCGGAGACCTTTCTTGGTGACTTTGCTGAGTTCCTTTTGTTTTAGGCTTTGTTGTTAGTTGTCGGTGCGTGGCACCTTTGTTTTGTACGTTGTACTTTTGTTGGCCATGTTTGGGCCTTTAGTCTCTTTTCTTTTAGCTTGGTGGCTTTTTCTGTGATGTTGAAACTTATTTTATGGATATTCTGAGATATCTCTTTTGTCTCATTTCATTATTATTATCTTTGTTTCGTTCGCGTTGCAAGGACCTGCAGTTTAAATTTGATTGACGCTTATCGGACTTAAAGCTTTGCAGCTTCAAGTCTGAGCGGACCTTCTCACGGTTCGCCTCCATATTTTTTGGGAAGCGGGGCGTGACAGTGGCGCACGGCAAGACACGTCGGAGCTCCGTGGGGTCGAGTTGCAGAGAAGGAGGCGTGGCGGACGGGAGGGGAGCTGGGCGGGGTGTTGTGCTGTGAGGGAGAGGAGGAGGGCAGAACGGCGACATCGCAGGCGGCTGTCAGGGCTGCCTCGCCGGCAGTCGGAGGATAGGGAGAGGGTGAAGAGGAAGGGTCGAAGTTGGGTTGGGTTTTGTGCTGCTGCGTTGGTGAGGTGAAGGGTAAGGGAGAGAGGTATTTTTATAGGATAGAATTAATATTATGAAGTATTTATTTAAAGGTGATGTTTAATAATAAGTTACTAAATAAATGGGATTGTTAAGATCCGAAATTTCAGATCTCAGCTGCCATAGAGGTGCTTAAATGGGGTGTGGGGTAAAGTTAATTAAGGGTTAGGGTAAATGTAAAAGTAATTAGTAAGGGTGAAAGTAATTAGGGGATGTAATTAATAAAAACGATGTAATACTATGTTGTTTTCACACACGACTCCGAAAAATTCCCAAACAATTACCACAGGTTCGTATCGTCGTTAGGATCACAAATACGAAGTCCATTTCAGAGTTTGAGCTATGGAGATACGAGTTTTGTGCCAAAACGTGGGGTGTGGGTTTGCGGGTTCTAGGTTGATTCGACTCCAGAAAAATACGAAAATAATACTGGGATTACTAATTGACTATAGAATCATTCGTAGAAGTTAGAAATCGTTTTAATAACGTTTATATAGAAAATTAATTGATACAGCTATATCAGTAACAATTGAATATAAAATATTATATAAATTATTTAGATGTATTTGATGATACCCGAACTTACTAAAATATACCGCAACTACTATGATGATTCAAAATATTTTTTTATAAAGAATTTTGAAACTATTTTTGATATAAAACTCCTGACAAACCATTTTAAAATACTTTTTAAAATATAAAATACATGAAATACGCAAATACTGGTATCGAAGAATATGTGCCATCACATCCTACCCACATTATAAATATTACGTTCTCGGAATTTCTCATTCAGGAAAGTTAACATACAAGAAATTTAAGATACAAGATACTCAAGATATAAGGAACTAAGATACAATGAATAAGTGAGGATATCGATCACGCATCTCGTCTTCTCGTTCCCAGGTGGATTCACCGGGTGAGTCATGTTGCCACATTACTCTTACGAGGTCAGCGACTCTATTCCTGAGAGTTTTCTGACGTCGATCCAAAATCTGCACTGGCTGATGCTCATAGGTAAGATCTGGTCGCACTGTGATCTCTGAATGATCAACCACATGCGTAGGATCGCTGATATAACGACGCAGCTGGGAGACATGAAACACGTCATGCACTCCTTCCAGTGAAGGTGGTAACGCCAAGCGATAGGCCACTTCTCCAACTCACTCTAGTACATCGAAGGGCCCAATGAATCTCAGATTGAGCTTTCCTCGTCTTCCAAATCATATCAGTCCTCTGTTCGAAGATATCTTCAGAAATACATGATCTCCAGGTCGAAACTCCCGATGACGGTGCTTGGCATCGGCCTAGTGCTTGTATCGGCCTTGCGCAATGCGAAGTCTGTCTCTGATGGTACGCACCACGTCAACAGCTTCTACGATCAGCTCAGGACCTAAAAGTTCTCGATTGCCAATGTTATCATAGTTCAATGGAGAACGACATTTTCTCCCATAAAGTGCTGCAAATGGAGCCATTCCAATACTTGCTTGGTAGCTGTTGTTGTATGCAAACTCTACTAAGTGCAAGTGGTCTTCCCACGAGCATTTGAAGTCGAGCATGCAATCTCTTAGCATATCCTCGAGTATCTGGATGGTGCGCTCCGATTGTCCATCCGTCCGCGGGTGATACGCAGTGCAGAAACTCAGAATGGTACCAAGATTTGACTGCAGACTCTTCCAAAAGTAAGAAGTCTCGTTTCTCAATCAGAGACGATGCTCACTGGGACTCCATGTAATCTCACGATTTCATGCACGATTATCATTCATATCACGACATATACTAGGAAGAAGTTATAAGGTATAGAAATAGTCATTACCTCCATATACTTCTTCGCGAGTAATTCAGTTGGTTCTCCTACTCGGAATGGTATGAAATGTGTCGACTTGGTTAATCGATCAACGATCACCCAGATGGCATCATTCTGCTTCGTGCTCCGAGGTAGTCCAGTCACGAAGTCCATGGTAATGTGCTGCCACTTCCACTCGGGAATATGCAGTGGTTGAAGCAATCCTGCGATGCGATGGTGTTCAGCCTTCACTTGCTGACATACAAGGCATTTGGCAACGCTTCGGGCAATACTTCTCTTCATTCCATGCCACCAAAAATTCAGACGAAGATCTTTGTACATTTTGGTGCCACCAGGATGAATGGAGTAGGAGGAGCTATGTGCTTCATTCATCAGCTCTTCTGAGGGAACTGAGAGATTAGGAGTGGCTTTAATGATCTCTTAATGATCTTCAATAGTTCCAAGTAGTTCTAAATGAACTAAGCACACTCCTATATATAGGAAGCCACAAAAACCACATAAAACCTAAGCTAGAAGCCAAAGGAAGAATTCTGCAACGGCTAGAATCTGGGATTTTACGGCAACAACATGCGACTGTACAAAAGCAGATAGTCGACTGATCAACGGCTAGAAAATTCTCAATGGCTATAATCTGAGCCAAGACAGGCGACTGTAGAAGACTACACATGCGCATGTACAATGTGCATGTGCCTAAATATACTTCAGCAGGCGGCTGTCACATGTGATGGAATGGAGCTGAGAACATACAACTTTCGAACTTGTGCATAGAGACGACTGATGACCAAAGTCCAGGCGCCAGAAGATATACATGCGACTGTAAACTCTACATCAGTCCGCTATCATACAAGGTGGATTGGTGCCCAGAAAAGACAAGTTACGCACATTGGCACTCAGACGACTGAAGAACAAAGTTCAGGCGTCTAATGGTAGACATGCGCCTGTCAAATGAACTTTAGTTGCCTGCACCAAAAGCTGAAGAAAGAGTCAAGAAAAAGTTGACTTGAGCTATACACAATAGTCAGCTGTAGAAGGCTGGTCAGGCGCCTGGAGATCACCCAGTCGCCTGTCCTGCCTTCAGCAGTCGCCTGTTGGAAGGTCAAAAACTCCAATTTGAGTTTTTGGTATGGTGAACCTATTAGGTTGGTTTCTATGATAATTCTAAGGCTCATTAAGATAGTTTATGCATATGCATGAATGAGTATGACCATTTATCAAGGCATTACAAAAACCTAGACTCAAAAAGAGAAATGCAAGTAATAGAAATTACATGGATTATATTTTGCATCTCCTAGAGTCTAAGGCTTCAAGCTCTTGATGCCTTGATGGTCCTCATCATCTTTCAAGCTTTGACACCTCTTGATGAGCTTCCCTTCATCAAATTCCAAGCTTTGACAATGCTCCTCTTGATGTCCATCCTTACACCAAGCTATTAGTCTCCAAAAAGCTTATTCTTCAATTGATAAACATGAGACTAAAACATTGAGAGTCATTAACAACATAATGTTGTGATCATCATCAAAACAATATTGGTCTTAAACACCAATAGCTAACATTCTCCCCCCTTTTGATGATGACACACATTATGTAAAACATAAACAATTAAAACACAATGCTAATAAGCTCCCCCTACTTATATGCACCAATTGAAAATAGATAAACCAATTGTAATACAATAGTGACATATAATAGGTATGTATTATATAAACCATATCTCATATCTTTCTCCCCATATATGAGTATCTCTCTCCCCATAAATGATATATGATGATTTACATAATCTATATCTCTCTTCCTATTGTCATTGTCAAAAAGGTGGACACAACATACAAAAATAATTATTGTCATTGATTTCATTTTTAAAATGTGACAAACAAAACAAGAGATTAAGAGATGTTTGATACCTAATTGTAGATTTAAAGTTGGTATCAATTACTATTCCATGCCCCCCATATCATAGAAAGGGTCAAAAAGTTGACTTCTAGGATCTAATACCAACTGTAAAGAAAAGGAAAACTTTATCAATTGTAAATAATAATACTTGAAGCCATGAGCTTAAATTGTATCATTGCACTGATATAGAAAAATCAAGCAACAATGATACAAATGATATTGCAAATATAAAGAATAATAAATAAAATGTTGGCAACATCAATGGGTTGAATTTGAAATCATAATAATCAATTGTAAAAACTCATCTAAAAAATAACCCAACATGAGAGTTACAATATGTTTTAAGATAATTTTAAACATACATGACATATTAACTCCCCTATTGTCATACATATGGATCAATAAATACATGTATAACAATGTAATCCCCAAAGTCTCATTTTCATGAAAAAAAATTTGAAAATATTTTCAAAATCATGAAACATCATACACAATCAATGGGTATGCTTAAGAATAATCATTAAAGCAAAATACACATGCAATATGTATATGTGCGAGAGACCTAAACATTAGAAACCAAACCAAGAAGAGTTTGATTTCCTAATAAAACCACCCCAATCAATATGCAAGAGTGCACAGAATATAAGCACAAATCATATTGATTTATGTTATGCATAAATAGTACCAAAGGATAATAATGCATACAAAGCATAAGGTACATTTATACATAACATATTTCTCTCCCACATTGGCAAAACAAAAAGAAACCAAGATGGGTAAGAGAAATAGCCACCACATATGCACAAACATAATGCATGACATCCAATGAAACATATGAATGGAAAAACTAATAGTAGCAAGCAAAAATTGCATACTCCCCCATTAACATACAACATGCAAAAATAGGAGTAAAGAACACACTTACATAAATATGGATACAAAATGTAAACAAACAAGCATGATACCCAAGCAATAAATAACAAAGTGAGTGAGCTAGCAAGGTGGAAACCAAACAAAAGTGGAGTTTGGTTTCCGCATATAGTTATATGAAAATATAACATGAACACATGATTTTATATACGCATTCCTATTAAGACTAGAAACATTCTTAGGAATCCACAAAGAAAGTGATTTGGGATTCTTAAGAAGATGTTTAGTCATGGCATGAGTAAGAGGTGAGGGTGCACGCTTATGTGGTGGAACATAAATATTGGCGTGCCCCGTGTGTGAAACATGCAATTTAGCATTAGAAACTTTCACACGAGCATTTCTACCATGCATAGAAACATGTGAAGTATGCAATGGATTAGCATCAATTCTAGCATGCAAGCAGTGTAGCTCATTCCCATGAGTAGAATTATCATGCATATCAATATATAAAGAAGCATTCACACCAATTGGCTTTTGAATAGGCTTCTTATGCAATGAAGTGTACATGTATGCATGATTCTTCTTTGGCCTACAAATCGAAGTTGATGGTTGGCCAAATGAAGACTTGATTGTGACACACCTCTTAGAAAGCTCCCCCACAAATTTGTTTTGGGTGCTTTTAGAGGTAGAGCTTGGTTTGGTCACCTTCAAAGTTGAAGTTACCAAAGCCGTGTCCTTACTCAAGTTGAAATTTTCAATTTGAGTAGACAATAGCTCACACTTCTTCAAAAGTGAGGAAATATCGTCATCACTCTTGGATAGACATGAGCTAAGCTCACAACATTTTGACTTGAGAGCCAATGTCTCATCTCTCAAAATGTTGAAATCACGATCCGAGTGCACCTTATCCAATTGGAGTTTGAGAGAAGCATTCTCATCTCTCAAAGCACTCAATTGAGTAAGAAGACCATCTTTCTTGGTATGAAAAGAATTAAGTTCAACTTGATGCGTGGCATACACACTCTCTTTCACAGATTTGTGAAAATCACGATTATACTCAATAAGAGCTTTAAGAGAGTTTTTCTCCTTACTCAACATGCACACACAAGAATCAAGAGCAATCAAAGAATTTTTATCACAAAACTCATTATGCTCATAAGTAGATTGAATTTGAGATACCTCATTATCGCTTGACTCAATCTCATCACCTTCGGTGTATTTGGCCACAAGATAACTCCACATTTCATGTGCCGTCTCCAAGCCTCCAATTTCATCACTTTCATGATCCCAAGTGGAGATGCACAAAGCCCTTTTGGCGTGGGCGTCCATCACGAAATTTGAGTCTGAGACATGCGAAGTCACCACATCCAAGAGATTATTCTTCTTGAGGTGATTGAACATCTTGCTCCTCCATATAGAGTAGTTCGTTCCGTTGAAGAGCGGGGATGACCGGTTGCGTTGAATGCCATTTTTGTAAGTATGCTTCAACCTCGCTTTGATACCAATTGTAAGGACCGTCTATGCACTGCAATACTAACAACAAACACTCTATAGAAGGGTAAATAGAGTAATGGCAATAATCGTGTAATTAAAAATTAAACTTACGAATGCGGAATAATAAGTGCTAGAGGAATTTAAACAACACAATCAAGCAAACACTAACACAAAGATTTTACCATGGTTTCCCAACTTGGGTACATCCAGCCACACCAAACATTCATTATTATCATACACAAGGTAGTGACTACAATCTCACAAAAAGAGAACCAAACTCTCACAAAGAGAGTACACAACCAACCAACCATTCACAAGGGTTAAATCTCACAAAGAGAGAAACTAACTCTCACAAAGAAAGTTAGGGTTAAACTCTCACAAAGAGAGAAACTAACTTTCACAAAGAAAGTTAGGGTTTCACTTCACAAAAATGAAATAAATATCTTACATATGCCTTCATGAAATGCACTTACTCAAAGATGAATGCAAGGCATGGAAGATGATCTCCAATTGTTGAGATGAGCTTTGATGGACTTGGATGATTTCCCTTGAGCCAGCTGCAAAGCATGAAGAAGATTAGAGCTCTAATGAGGGAAATAAGAGATTAGGAGTGGCTTTAATGATCTCTTGATGATCTTCAATAGTTCCAAGTAGTTCTAAATGAACTAAGCACACTCATATATATAGGAAGCCCCAAAAACCACATAAAACCCAAGCTAGAAGCCAAAGGAAGAATTCTGCAATGGCTAGAATCTGGGATTTTACAGCAACGACAGGCAACTGTACAAGAGCGGATAGTCGACCGATCAACGGCTAGAAAATTTCCAACGGCTATAATATAAGCCAGGACAGGTGACTGTAGAAGAATACACAGGCGCATGTACAATGTGCAGGCGGCTATCACATGGGATGGAATGGAGCTGAGAAAATGAAACTTTCGCACTTGTGCAAACAGACGACTGATGACCAAAGTCCAGGCGCCTGAAGATAGACATGCGACAGTAAACTCTAAATCAGTCGGCTGTCACACAGTGGATTGGTGCCCAGAAAAGACAAGTTACGCACATTGGCACTCAAACGCCCGAAGAACAAAGTTCAGGCGCCTGGTGGTAGAAAAGCGCCTGTCAAATGAACTTCAGTCGCCTGCACCAAAAGCTCAAGAAAGAGTCAAGAAAAAGTTGACTTGAGCTATGCACAACAGTCGGCTGTAAACGGCTAGTCAGGCGCTTGGAGATCACCCAGTCGTCTGTCCTGCCATCAGCAGTCGCCTGTTGGAAGGTCAAAAACTCCAATTTGAGTTTTTGGTATGGTGAACCTATTGGGTTGGTTTCTATGATAATCCTAAAGCTCAATAAGATGATTAATGCATATGCATGATTGAGTATGACCATCTATCAAGGCATTACAAAAACCTAGACTCAAAAAGAGAAATGCAAGTAATAGAAATTACATGGATTACATTTTGCATCTCCTAGAGTCTTAATGCTTCAAGCTCTTGATGCCTTGATGCTCCCCATCATCTTCCAAGCTTTGGCACCTCTGATAAGCTTTCATTCATCAAGTTCCAAGCTTTGGCGCTGCTCCTCTTGATGTCCATCCTTATACCAAGCTATTAGTCTCCAAAAAGCTTATTCTTCAATTGATAAACATGAGACTAAAACATTGAGAGCCCTTAGCAACAACATAATGTTGTGATCATCATCAAAATAATATTGGTCTAAAACACCAATAACTAACAGGTCTGTCCCTAGACATAAACATTGGCGGGACTACCCTTGGCTATGTCAGTAATGAATTCCGCAATTTTAATTTCTTCGTCAGCATTATGCCGCTGCGAAGCCTAGGGTATGGTTGACTGTCAACCTCTAATAGCTTCGCGATCGATCCGCATCATTCGATCTTAGCTTGTGTTTGTTGGATCATATCCAACACACCTCGACCAAGTATTTCACTAAGGATCATACTGATTCTGCGACACTAATTCCCCACGTACATGAGAGACGAATCCTCTCTTGGCAACTCCCCCCGTATACTTCAAGTGCCACCCAACCATATACCTTTCAACAGGCACTGCCTTGAAGCTAGGTCGGAATATAAGTGACACAGTTCATGTGTAGGCTCGTACAAGGACCTTAAGGCAAAGGACCAGCTTGCCTATCATCACTTGAGATCTATCATTGACGGCTTGGTATGCGCATTCCATGTAGTAGCTCTCGTTGGGTCCTTCAGTGAACTCATTCTCCAATGAGCACATGTATCTCGTCTCTGATTTCTCCAAACCGAACGATCATAAGATCATAGCCACCAACGCTTAGTGAAGACAAAACACACAATAGTCTTTCTGATGCATCAATGTCATTTCTCGATGCATCCATGACTACGAAAAATTTTAGACTTATGCTACAAACGGTCAAAACACTTCTCCATGATCGTGATCCTCATTTCGATACATGTTTGACCTCGCATTAAATCTCAAGACTTTATCTAAGTATAAAATGTAGACAAACATTTATAATAATAAACTGTAACAAGTAGCATACTATTATTTTGAAAAAGATGTCCCAATTACAAATAATTGGCCGTGAGGTCATACAGATCCAGCCAAAATGTAATACATAAGGATCTGGACTCTCACCCAGGGTGGGTAGAACAAGGGTACCCGCAAGTGGACATGAGCACTGTCAACGAGGCCTCTTGTAACCCCCTGACGGGAATGAGAATATAATATCCAGATATACCTCATGGTGCATCACGAGTGCACCGACAGGCTTCTCTAACTCTGCCCAACTCTTTTTACCGGCTGCCGGGAGTGAGAGTGAGATACAAATCCAGACTAGTGCAGTTCCTTATGATTCCATTTTACTTGAATTTTCCCCAACCCCATATCTGGAATACTCACCCACCTTGAGGTAGACTAAGATATTCCAAGTTATCATAATACACTCGGGTACTCACACAAATCATATGTGGCCATGTCCTCTACCTCAACATATGTGCGACCATATCCATCGCTAAACATCATTTCATATGCAACCATCATCACATTAATATCACAATTTAGATGACAATCATCACATCATAAAAATATCATATGCTAAAGGAAGCATCATGATCTTGGCATGAAACATACACATAAAGGAACACCATGGATAAAACAATTTTAAAGATACGTATTCCTACTTTAAGTTGTGAATTTCCTACCTTATGGAATATGTAGAGAGGGAGAGCGTGGGCTCCTTCTATTTCCTTTCCTCCTCCTAGCATATTGTTGCACCAAATAAGAGAGAGATGAAAGGTGGTGTGTTTGGCTAAGGAGGAGGGAGAGAGGGAAGAGGGTGACCTGCCAAGGGAAGAGGAAGAGGTGAGGGCGGAGAGAGTGATATTGTTAGCTCATTTTCCTTTTTCTTTTTCTTCTCTTTTTCCTTCCTTTTCATATTATTTTTCCTCTTTTATTCATTCTTAAGGATGAGGATTAAAGAGGGGTGACATTATCACTCTCTTTAAATAAAAACAATATTTAAAGAGGAAAAATAATATGAAAAATAATACTCAATTTAAATAAAAACATTTTTCTAGGTTTATTTAAATTGTAAAAAATACATTTTTATTTAAAAAGTATTAAAATAAGTTTTATTATTGTTATTATTATTATTATCAAAAAAATTTATGGAAAATCCCATAAATCCAAAAAATACTGGTATGATATAGGATTCAAATACGACCAAAAATATATAGTATAATACATCATACATAAAAAAACAGGAGGGTTGCAATTCAAAATGCCTGAAACATACATTCCCCGCAACTTATTCTTAATAAGGTTGCAAAGATCCTTATATGGGTTAAGGACAGCAAGTGGTATCAACACGTAAGTGATTTTCTTATTAAGGAATGTTACATGAATAATCCCACCTGTCCATGCGTATTTATTAAGAAATCTGAAATCGAATTTGCTATGATAGCAATTTATATCGACGATATGAATTTGATTGGAACTGAAGAGTTGTCTAAGAGTTGTCTAAAAACTGTTGAAGATTTGAAAATGAATTTTTAGGCTAAATATTTGGATAAAACCAAATTATGTCTTGTCTAGAAATTGAGCAAAAAGTAGATCACAAAGTATATGGAATACATGTTCATCAGTCAGCATATTATGAAAGACTGATTAATCATTTTAATATGAAGAAGGCTCATCATTTGAGCACCCATATGGTTGTAAGGTCTCTTGATCCCCAAAAGACATGATATACTTGGTCCCAAAGTACCATACATCAATGCTATCGGGGAACTGATGTACTTGGCACAGTGCACAAGACCTGAAATAGCCTTCACAATAAATCTATTGGTACATTTTAGTTTTAAGTCAACTCAGAGACATTGGAATGGACTTAAACATATCTTTCGTTATCTCCGAGGGACCACAGATTTGGGGTTATTTTACTCTAAGCAAACTATTGACAATGTATTAGTAGGATATGCTAAAGCGCGATATAAATCTGATCCGCACAACGATCGTTCTCAAACTGGTTATATATTTTGCTATAATGACACATCCATTACTGACGTTCTACTAAGCAAACGATAGTCATCTTCCAACCACTCAGAAATTATCTCTTTATGAGGCCGGAAGAGAGTGTATTTGGTTAAGATCTGTTATAGTACATTCAAAAATTCTTGTGGATTGAAACTGATTGATGATTCTCCCACTATAATTTATGAGGACAATGCTGCTTGCATTGCACAAGTTTGGGGAGGATATATTAAGGGTGATAAGACCAAACATATATCGTCGAAATTTTTCCATACTCATGAATTCCAAATAAGTCGACAAGTTGATGTTAAACAAATTCACTTCTCAAACAATCTTGTAGATCTATTTACCAAGTCATTGCCAACATCAACATTTGAGAAACTAGTTTATGTCATTGGTATGCATCGAGCCAGTAAGATGCAAGATTGAATTTTCCAGAAATGGAAATATTTGACTGTCCTGAAAGCGGAGTTTTATTTATTTCAGGTGTAGCGGTCATGGACTTATATGTACTATACGCATTGTCCCTTTTGTTTGGTTTTTATCCCACTATGTTTTCCCAACTAAAGGTTTTTAATGAGTCAATAATAGAATGTCCAAAATTTAACCAGCCGCATGGTGTTTCATCCAAGGGGGAGTGTTATGAAATAAAGGGCATTCACACCATTTAATGTTGGTTATGTGAAGATGAATGTGTAGAAACATTCCTACTTGTATGTTACAGATGAATGAACTTGCACACCATGTCTGCATTCATGCATTTGATGATATGGAATTGAATTTGTAGAGACACTCATATGTATAGAAGGAGATGAAGAGACCAATGTTTAATGGATATGTTACAAGAAGATGAAGAGTTTCTGTCTACCCTCACATATGAGGTTGTAGCATAAATAGAGGCTCTCTTCCCCACTTGTAAACATCTCATTTCAAGATTGTTCTCTACATCAACAATATTCTCTACTCTTCTATCTATTCTTGTTTTTGTTGTTATTTTTCTTATTGCAATTGCTATTCTTTCTTCGCTATTCCACTCTTCCACAACAGAGTCAATGTTTTTAACAAAATGAGGAAACCACGTTATACATAGTGAGAATAATGGGTATCATACGCCATATGATAGGGTGTCTCATATGCACTCTCACATAAAAGGGTCAAGTACAAGCCCATGTGAGCTTGTACTTGTTGTACTTGACCCCCTTTATGTGAGAGGGCATATGAAACACCCTCTCATATGGCGTATGATACCCATTAATGCCATACATAGTATTCAGCAACCATATTATTTTTCTCAATTTGAAAATAATGATATAGTAATGGCAACCGAAATGTGCTAGACTTGAAAAAGCATCACATCCATAAGTTTTGCAATCGAATTCCATCTCACATCCTTCTTAAGGCCTGCCGTCGTAAAACATATAAAACATATAGAATTTATATGAATATACCAAATACTAAAGCACCGTCAAAGTTTCTTTGATTTTGTTTCGCAATGCAGGTCTTGTGTGGGTTCGATTCTCGTGCAATGTGTTTGGGTTGAAACCCTAAGTGGGTAGGAACATGTGGTACCCGATAGGCAAGTCCAAAGCATGCAAAGGGAGGTGACGAGGCATGAGAGGTTAGTGTCACTAACACCAGTAGGTAAAGAGTCCAAAGTCGGACGGAAGCATTACAGCAACGATCACATTGACAGCATTATTCCATAATTTTACATGTTAGCAGGTATCTAAGGGCAAAATGGTAGGAATCATGTCGACAAAAACTTGAGGACATACCATAAAATAAGCATGGTATGAAAGAAAGCTTCTAACTAGGAAACATACAGCTTAACTTCATAAAAACAATTCATTCAGAACAAAGCGCGACATGTATAATACATCAGAAACTTACACGCCGAGGAGCAAGCTTTCTCCTTTGTTGGTTCAGATGATCATCAGAAAGACGCCGGCTAAGAATGACTTCGATTGGAGGGTGCCACGAAGCCGGCACGCTACCTATCGTCCCAACAGTGCGACACGGTCTTTCTGGATTGCTTGAGAGAGGTTGAGGTCGAAGAGTTCACAGCGGATGGGCATTTCCATTTCATAGAAAGGATTCTTCAGGACATAATCGGTGTACAGCTCGTAGATCATTTTGAGCAGGCTTTCCATGTTCGGCGTCCCAGGCTCGCAAACAGCAAAAAATTTTGTTCCTGTGAAATGTTCCCAGGATAAACTGTCATTATACGCCATATGCGTTAATATTGGTCATGAAAACTGGCTACATTCTTCATTTACCCAAAGAAAAAATTGACATGAAATCCTAATTGACAAAGGAAACAGATGTCACAGATATTAGTAATTGACAGTACTCGTCCAGCATCCTATGTTATCGCTAACAATTCCAATCATGGATTCATGATGTAATATTGAACAAAAACGTAATAGCTGCAGCATAAAGTAGATAGGGGCTTCTTAGTGAATACATATGCTCTATTCAACCATTCGTCTACCATGTTCCATGTATTTTTTGGCATCCCTCCTCCTCTCCCGACAGCATCCGAGAGGAGAGTTTCCATTGTATCCCTCAGCCAAAGCAGAGCTTCCCTTCCATTAACCATAAAATGCATCCTTCGCCACTTAATAAATGGGCTACAAGAATACAACTGTGACAATGAAAAAAATGGGTTGACGACGTGAACCAGAGCGATGACAATGCATGCATCAACCAAGTGGGAACATGGAGGCTGATCAAATTTAGGTAGTAAAACCCTCAAAGATCAGACCTACTAAATGGTACATCTATTACTCTAAAATTTCTTTTGAGAGCTAAAACATAACTGCTACTAGACCTAGCAATTGTGACTAAATCCTCTATATTTGTGCACTATAAAATCCAATATACTCTTTATCATCATAGCATCAAATTAGATCACCAATCAATGTTGGATCCATCCCACATTGGTTAGATCTAAATTACCCCTGTAATGACAGAAGTGGCATCCAACAATAAAATTCCCAAATGAGACCTGAACCTGCAGAATTGATGTCAAAATTGTTGTCACTTAAAAATATAGGATAAATTAGCAAAAACACTCATGAACTATTAGGAGTCGTAGACTAAACCCCCCTTTACTACAGCTTGCCAGTTAAAACCTCATGGAAACTTACAAGGTTAAGTTCTTTGTTAAAAGTGGATCCCACTATATTTAATCTCTGAATTAAATTTATTTTGATTAGTTATTGTCAAAAGTGGATCCCACTCTATTTAATCTACGAATTAAATTTATTTTGATTAGTTATTGTCCGCCCAATTTCATTGGCACAGGCTCATCTCCAATTGAGTTCCAAGCATAGAAGGCATAGCTCATGCGGCTAGAAGCAGGCCCACCAAGCTCATCTCCAAATGAGTTCAAAGCATAGAAGGCTGATGGGCCTCTGGCCCAGCCGCAGCCCCTGCGGGTTTACACCCGCAGGCCCCGCCCGCAACTCCTATTGGCTCCGAGTCCCCCTAGTCCTAGGATTGCCTAATCCCCCTAGTCCTAGGATTGCCCTAGTCTCTATTATAAATAGGGGGGGCGTCTCTCTTGTATGCCTATGCTAATTTGATGATTGTTATTTGGTGATTCCATAGATAGTGCGGACGTCCTCTAGGCGTCTCGAGAAGAGAGCACACCTCTTTTGTGCTCAATTATCTTTCTATTTTGCTATTTGTTTTCTAATAAAAATTCCATCTTTGTTAGTTCCTAATAAAGGCATAGCTCATGCGGCCAGCAAGGCCGACTTGTCCCATCAGGTTATAAGATCCGTAGGCCCAAAAAGATCAATCTACCCCTGATGCTATCCCCTATAAATACTTCTCTTCCATTAGATAAAAAGGTAATTTGAGGTTTTTATTTGCCTCATTTCAGAGATAAGATAGATCTGATTTTTTAGATCCGAGCATTAACAGCTCGTCTTTCTATAGTTCATCTTTTTACTGACTTGCTCTCCCACACCTTGACTAATTTAAGCATTGAATGGGATTTGCATGGCCCCTAGCCCAGTCCCTTGATAAGCTATCTATTCTTGCAAATCGGAGAAAAGCAAATGTCAGCTCATCCCTCGAAGAGCTAAGCTACCTCAGCAAGTACACATCTACTACAGAACCAAGGGGCTCGACCGAGATCTTAGGTGTTAGGATCCCTCGAAGCCCAATGCATCCCTAATTTTGAATTTAACATTAACCAAATTCTAAAGGTGAGCAAATATCCGAAAACAAGTAGCAAACAAGTAGCGTCTTCTGTGGGAACGAGGCATCGCTAATGACAACCACATAAAGAATGTCTTGTCTGATCACTGAAGGATCTAAAAGGCGGAAAGGTTGGGATACTTCAGTCTCCAACTCGTCTCCAATAACCTTACTGAGCTAAGTTACTTATCCAATGCATCCAATGCATCTAAGTTACTCATCGATGTATTTGTCAATTTGACATGAATGAATGAAAAATCATAAGTTATGTTAAATCATGTGGCTAAAAACATGCTTATACGTTTTTGAAAGACTCAGAAGTGACCATCTACGGATTCAAGTGTATGCTAAGGATATACACTAATACCAAATCCTCACCTATTAGTATATTTCCTACCTCGTCGCTTCCAAGCATCTTTTAGATATCACCTTGATATCCAATAGATGTCACCAAGCCCTGCATTGGCTGACGTGCCTAACGGGACCATATCAGGTTACCAATCATCATACAGAATCATCGCATATCAATAGATCTCTTACATCATTGTTTCCAAATATCTTTTAGACGCCACCTTGACAACCAGTGGATATCGCCCAGCTCTACATTGACCTATGAGCCTAACGAAACAGATCATGTTACCAATCGTCATACCTAATAATCATACATACATCATTAAATTTCCTACATTGTCACTCCTGATCGTCTTTTAGATATCGCCTCGATGTTCAACGGAAGTCGTCTGGCTCTACTTTGGCCGATATACCAAACAGACTAGATTGGTTTACCAATCGCCTAATCTACTCGAATAATCAGAAGTCAGACCTACTGGTTCAAGTGCACACCGAGATGATGATCTTGGAGAGGCTAGTAGGTCATACACGTGCCAAGGTAAGGAAGACCTCGGAGAGGCCAGGAGAGACCAGTAAGCCATATGTGCACTAAGATGAAGGCCTAGGTGGTCACCTACGAGTTAAAGTGCATGCCGAGATGAGAAGACTTGGAATTGCTATGGCACATTGAAGTGAAAGTTACTCCATCAACTTTCCAACAACTTTAAAATCATTCAAATCGAACATCGGATGGATAAGTTATGGCTCTTGCAAATCAGGTATGTTGGGCATCTATATATTAAAACACAACTGTTTTTGAATTCTAGGACTGACTAGGACAAGATAAAGAGTGGCTAGGATTTGTTCTTCAAGAATGCAAGGTTGAGATGAGTTTTGAGAAATTTTTGGGAGGAATCAATTTGGTTGGAAAACTCAAGATTTTAAAATTTTTATGGAAAAACGCAGAGAATAGGAAAAGGTACAATGGTTGGCTTCATAAATATATACATATATATTGTGCTATAAGTTTGATCAGTGGCCATTTTCATACTGTCATTCATGATCTTAATTATCAATATGGAGAAAATTCCGATTGCAAGTTTTTCAACTGTTGTTTAATGTAGGAAATACTTATAGAGAGAGAACTAACTAATGAGACACATCTCTGAAAGACTTCTAAAATTACTTCCAGTGATTAATGATGGGGTTAATCATCTGCATATACTGTTAGATTCAACGAAGGAGATGAATACATGATATTCTTTGCTAGATCATTTTCGAAGTTTTTTCCAGTGATTACGAATTAAAATGGGGGCTTCAACTTCTTCTTAAGCAGTGTCCATATAAACTATTTAGCCGAAGGCCGATCTATAGAGAGTCTGATCCCCAATTATGACTAAGGCCGATCTAAGAGTAAATTGACCATACGAGGTGCCAACCTTAACAGCTGCCGACCTACGAGGAGGCCAACCCTAAAAGGAGGTCGGAGCCAAGTTACAACAGAAAATCAAGATCATCTCTAAACCTTCAGAGCACAAGGAAACTTAGGCCTTTGAGATGGAGGCCATTGTTCATGTCTGAAGCCACGGGTTGATGCTCTAAATTCCCCCTTTTATTTATTTCACTATTGATCGTAATTAAGTTATCCAAAAACCAACAATCTAAGGGTTTTATCCCAACAGTCTAGAAATATCAATTACCGTAAGAGGCTGGTACAAGCATGTGGTATTTCGCCAAACCCAAATAAACTTATCTCGGGAAGGTTAGAGAACTCAGTGTTAAGCTAAACCAATAGTCCTCTTTTCAAAGACAAGAACATAAGGCAAAATTTAGCTACTCAGGAAGGGATTCAAGGGAATATAACAGTGCTAAATAAATTTGGGCATATAATGCTATTGTATTCATTATCTTGCACAGACACCTTGGAACAGCTTATATTCCATTTCAAGGCTAACCAGAAAAGAAAATAGAATGAAAAATGGTGTTTGCTATTAGAAAGGTAATGTCTTGGCAATTTCTTGGAGGCAAAGATGTAATCTTCACCAATACAGAATTCTTCACATTGAACTTTGTCCAGAGAAACCAGCTTTTCCTCAGTTTCAAAGTTCATTTACTCTAAATGTTCATTTGCTGGTAAAATTAGGAGATGGTAAGTTGATTTTGATGCAGTTACCAAGTCCAACAGTTCGAACACACAGATGAAAAAAAAATTCAGAAAGGAGAGACAGTTACTTATTTTGGGCACGAGAATGACAAATACAAGTCTATATTGCGGAACATGTAGGTGGCAAGACAATCTCAACCCAGGCTAGTTCAATGTTACATGGTTCACTATACACCTGCAGGTTTGGGGATGCAACAGTGCACTGCTTTAAGCAGTACGTAGTATTTGGGGTTTTTTTTTTTCTTTTTTTTTGGGGGGGGGAGGTTAAGGTGAGAGTTTACTTTTTTGGGTTGCAGCATGCTCGGATCCTGTATGACATGTATGGGCTGATAGAACACAGAATACAATAATACATATGTAGATTCATATGACTGACATTTATATATAATCAATTAACAACTATACAATTGTTTCATTGAAGTTCCAATTCTTATGCTATATTGTTAGTTGGTCTAGATCTTTTTCTTCTTCATATATATTCAGATCCTACTTTTTGTGATCTGGATCATGAATCCCTGAATTGGGTCACACAATCCAGACCGTAAATCATGGGACTGGTGGTGAATTAGGTAACTCTGGGATAACTATCATGTGAATCATGACAATTGAGATAATATTTAAGCACATTCCAATCTCAAGCAGCTCCTAATCTTACAAAAGAAAAGAGGCACATATGAAATGTTTTTTCAGTGTCTGCATGAGTAACATATGGATTACATGGGATTCAAAATGTGAATTTGGAGTAAACTTAAGGTGAACACCATCAACAATGCAAAGCAAGTTATGTGATTATGCAAATGACATCTAGGGCCTATTTGTTGCCTGCAGCAAAGCTGGAGCAACGTGGAAAGATTAAAAATCAAGTTTAAAAGCTTGGTTGTTTGTTTGAATGAAAAAAGAAAAAAGTTGACAAGTAGATGAACATTTGTCGGGGAGGTTTTCCCAGCTTGTCTTCCACTCAAGATAATCAAAAATCAACCTGAAAAAACACGGTTCACCATTGTTTATTTTCTGTGCTCAATGCTAGATGCTGGTTAAAAAAGGCGGCTAACAAAATTTTATTAGTTTTTAGGAGGATTTTTCATTTAGTAATAATTAATGTTACCATTGGCAATCAATTTTTGATTAGCTAAATTGTTTATAGTCTTTCCCTTTTCTAGCAAACAAACAAATGATGTTTATGAAAAGTTTTCTCTGAAAAGTTTACCATTAAATAAAAATCCATGGTTGAAAAACAAGTGCAAACAACTAAAAATGCCCTTAAGGTGGGTGGCAAAGCCTGCACCGCAAGTTTTGTGTTGGCAATCTCCTCTGAACATGGCATCCATACTCTTCAGTTTCTTTACCATTTCCTTAAGCCCGTATCAAAATCCCTTCTTTGTCTTTAGTTCACATGTATGATCTGTATGTATGTATGTATGTATATATGTATGTGTGTATGTACCCATACAAGGCACTAATACTGCAAGTAAAGTGGTTTCTAAGCTCATTAAACTAATGCAATAAGAAACATAAGACTAACCATACATGTTTAACATGGGTAAATCAACGGAAAAGGCAGCTGATGCTAGAAAGTGACTTCTAAGCTCATTAAACTGATGTAGTTGGAGGTTATGATTAATTACAAATGGGAAACATCAAAGATCATACAAGCTGTAAAGCATAAGAACTATCACTGTCGACTATCACGATCTGATTAGCACAAATTGTTAAGAATCCATGGCATTTATATCAGCATGCAAACTAATGAGATACAACCTAAAGAGCTTAGAATCTCATTTAATTACAGAATTAGGTTAGTTGATTAATCAAGATTGCATTCATATACATTAGGTAAAGTATTATGCTGCAGCTTATTTGCAACCAAAAAAAATACGCAACCCAAAGCAAATATTCAATATTATCGTGTCAAAATCCTGAGACTGCTTGATACATTTTCATTTTTCACATACCTAAAAATCCAATGATCAAAATGAAAGGTGTCCATGATTAAAAAAATAAAGAAACCCTAAGATGGTCCACATGATGACTTGCTTGCGCAAACACAAATGTCCAAGGTGTTGTACATGGAAGCACCTTAATGTATATAGCAATAGTAAAGCAACTAATATATGACGCATTTCACCAATGAAATGCCGTTGTCCATTCATTTATTTAGTGCATAGAGTTGGATGTAGAGGCTTATGGTAGGAACTCCTGTCAGATACTGATAGCCATGCATTGTCGTAACGACATGGTCATGGATAGATGTGTGAGAACTGTTACACATTTTAACATTGGCACAATTATTATAAAATATAAAATCTTCAAACACAGCAAAAATTCATTTCTTCTTCAGCAGAATTCCAAGGGATATATAATAAATAGAATCCAGTGGGTGTAACATGTGTTTAACCGACCGGCATACAAAGGAATCATCAAGCAATGTAAATGGCAATCTTCATTTTTGTGACAAGACAACAAAATATATACGAATTATTCCACTTGACAAGACTCAATGAGATAAATCGCTACGATAGCAATTCTCCTAACATTCAACATAGCTCCATAATTTTAGATCAATCTTCCAAAAAGAAAACCCTAATTAAACCAAGTGTGATAATCAGATTGAGACCTGTGAGGGACTGAAAGCAGTGGAGATCGAAGTTATCAGCCTGAAGAAGCTCGATCCCATTGCATCCAACGACAGGCGACAGCTGCTGAGAGATTGCGTGCATCGAGTGCCAAAGGCTTGCCAATCGCAAGCTGTCGTTGGTGTCCATTCTCCCCGCCGACCCGTAATCCTTACAAAATTTGCAATTTCTTTATAATTTTGGTCATGATTCTCAAAAGATAAGAAAATGTTTAGGGTTTTCGATCAATTGATAGATCGATTACCTTGTAGAAGATGAGGCCACCGGATTTATTGATGATGAAGAGACTGTAGATCGCGGCCATGATCCCTTGCTTGCTGAAATGAATTCAAAAACTCTACTTTAAAAAAATCTCAAATTTTCTACAATTTGATGGGATCTATGGTTTAGGTGATTGGTTCGCCAAGGATTCTAGTCATCTCGGGTTTGATCGATCGATGTGAATTGCTATTCGAACAGACCTTTTTGCTCAGTTCACGGAGAAAGCTAGGTCTGTACACGGAATAAAAATTTAAGAGGTCTGTTCGCCTGGCAATTCCCTGGATCGATCGATTACCATTTACCCTGCGGAAGATGAGGAAGAGTGAACGAATTGCCACCTCGATGGGTTCTTCCAAATGCAAAATCGGATTCAAGTTCGAAGCGAAACGGGTCGGATCCTACAAGATCCATGTGCGGCAAACTATAAAGGTTTGAATTTTTTACTATCCGAATTTGAATCCAAATAATAATTTTCATTATTTACTGTACTAATTTTCACAAAACCATCTTTTATCTTGAGGCGTGCTATATACAACGAATTATATTCGGGGTATGGATGAGACGTGGCTGTGTCCCATGAAGAGGTGGGCCCGTTCGACGGGCTGTGTCCCTGTGAATTAGTTATTAGTTCTGCGCATGACAGGCTGTCTTCAGAAAAAAAGTGGGCACCGCTCCATCATAACAACCTTCTCTTCTTCTCTGTCGACTCGTATCGCTCCGCCGACCACCGATTCTTGGACACCAACGATCTCCCTCTACCGCTTTCTCTCCCCTCAAGCTTGGTGGTCCTTTCTACTTCGTTCCCATACCTAGCCTTCTTCTTCCGCCTCCTCCAACTCTTCTTCTCTTTTCTCTTAGCGCACTTTGCCTTTATTTTCTCCTTCTTGTTGTTCTTCATAAGCTTGTATTGTTCTCTTGCTCTCTTCCCCGTGCACGTTACATTCTGAGCAACTAATTCTGTAGTTTCACCCTCGTCGCCTCCTTCCCTCTTCGTTTAATGTCGAATTTGTTGTTTTACGCCGAATTAGTAGTTTTACACTAAATTTTGGCTGTGTCCCGTAAAGAGGTGAGCCCGTTCGACAGGCACTCAATAGCAATAATTGTAGACGGGACGTAGATGTCTTCCGTCAAGCGAAGAGGTCGGCTGTGGGGAGACAACAACTGAGAAAGACGACCCCACCACCTGCTGCCCCCTGCGACGATTTTGCTACCGTACTCTACCCAACTTCTTAAATAATAAAATATAGTAATTCACATGCACATATACACGGTCACACGGATTTCATTGACACCCCCCCTCTATGTTATGTTCAAACTACGTCGGTACATTCTCATAGTAATTTCCTTTCATATTGCATAAAGTCGATCAAACACACATTCACACGTACACACATCCTTTCTCCTTCCTCAGTCCTATCATCCTACCATCTCGCTCTCTCTATCTTTTTCACTACAATTACTTCGGTTTTTCCTTCAAAAAAATTTATAGAACTTCTAATCTCAACCCTTCCTTTTAATTAAATTCCAACCCTTCTTCTATCCATCCTTTTATTCTTGTCAGCAAACCAACCCTTTTGTCCTTTTGTCCATCTGCTAGAGTCTTCTTAACTTGCATATGGAGATTTTCCTTGCATGAGAGGCACATGTTAAACATGGTAGTATCTATCTTACAAACAAGGATGTTCACCTAGCGATTGTCCTAGGTGGCACGCTTTGTCCCAGTCACAAGCTGACTGGAACAAACCCCTCTTAAAAAACCACAAGTCACTTATTTACATGTTTACCAATCCCCCAAAAAACCCAAAAAAAACACCCCCCAAACCACTTATTTACGTGTTTGCCTTGACGATACCGACACTCACCCGCACTTCTCGCACCTTTACGGTTGCGTGCTGCATCACATCCTGTTCGTGAGAGTTTTTCTTCGTGCCGTGCACAAAGTACACGCATTATTTCTAGTTTGTTATACAAAACGTTCCGCACGATCAAGGCTAACTGCAACAAACCGACCGACCGGCCTGTAGACGAACGTCTGAGATTTGTCCAGGTCAGCTCCAACAGGTAAGATTTGGGTTGTCTGGGGCCCACAGGAGATGGATGACATTGTGTGTGCTCGTATGGATGGATTGCTCGGGATGGTAGGACCCCTTAATAGCTCCATGTAAGATAAACATAAACGTAAAACCCTCGTATGAAAAATACAATCAAACCCTATCGGCCGCAAAATTCGTATCCCAATTTTACAATTGCTGAAAGAATAAAGAATAAACATAAGCGAACATGTACACAAGACCTAGCAATCTCGACGAGTCTATGTGAAGAATTTACAGGCCAAAACCACAAATCTTCAAAATTGGATATCCCCCTTGCAACACATGCAGAGGCGAATGCCCAAATCTCTTGTACATACACCACACAGCCGCCCCCTTGTATGTATCGAACCTCGGGCATCTTGCTGGCCTCGGCATGATGCTGCTCCTGTAACAGGATCAATCACGCAGCTACTGCATCTCTGAATGCTTTTGTATCTGTGAAATTTTAAAAGAATAGGCTGACAATGTCTCTGAAACATCGGCAAACATGCATTTCTGAATGCTTTTGTATCTGTGAGATTTTAAAAGAACAAGCATGCTGATGATAGGTGGAAACGTCAGTTATCGCCGTGGATCAAAACAATATGGTCTTGAGAATTAGCAGGACCAGCATGACGAAACACATTATCACGAGGACCGTTGCACACATGACCGTCCCGCCCTTCCTCTGTGTTCTCTCTGCCTGTACATCGTATGGAACATTAGTTTACGATGGGTATCAAACATCAAATTCGGCATAAAGTACTTTACGAACTGAGAAACAAATCCAAAGCAACTGACGACAAACATACAATACATAAAGAGAATGTTGTATACAGCCCTGTCCAGTTTGTGTGTAAAGCCATATCAGATGTTGTGGATAAGAATTTATGCCACCAAGCTACAGTATCAAGCGAGTTGGAACAGTCACATTTTTGCCAGAAGCAATACCAAGTGAAAGAGTGAAAAGACAAGAGTATAAGCATGCAATTGGTGTTACCATGCTAAAAAGACAGAAGTGTAAGGTAGCATAGGTGATGTGAGCTTATACACTGTCCACATTTCGGTGTCTGGTAGGTAATAAGCCATGTTCTGGTACTGTCACATTTCTCAAATCGCACGGAATGTTATATTCTTATTCTTACTCTGAAGTAACTATACTGACAACTAATTAGCACGAGAAGGGTTCAAGTTCAACCGTTCAACTTTAAATTTGACAGTCAAATGCCTACGCTTACATTTCGAATTGAACCTAAAATTCCGGTAACATCCTTTTTAAATGCCTATGACAACATTCACAATTGAACCTATAATTCCGGTAATATCCTTTTATCTAATCACACAGTTACGGTATCAGATCACTAGCATCAGTTGTTTTCAATATAGGCTATAGCACATAAAAGGTATTGAAGCATGCGTCAGAGAGCACACATAAGGGGTGGGAGTACACACGCACACATGTATGCACACACAGAAAAGAGAGGGACCTTCCGCAACTGTTTAAATCCTTCTTCAACTGACACTGCAACATTCTGAATATGATAATCAATCCGGTCTATGATGGTCCCCTGCCCATAGAAGGTGTTCAGATTTAATTAGGAGATAATTAGAAACTGAATTATCTTTTTTCTTTCTTTCAAAATGATTATAGTGTTTACCTGATCTATTACAAGCACAGAAAGATCCTTCATGATTTGAGCAAGTTCATTCACTGATTCTACAACCTACAGAACGAATTCCATCCAGATGATGAGGTTAACCTGTAGTAAACTCGTAAATGAACATATGATTCATTCCACATGAAAGCAAGGATACGGTAACTTAAAGGACACTGGTCCTCCTCTATGTTCGTGTAGCGACGGTTACCTGAGCAATCTCTTTTTCCCTTTCCCTTGTAAATGCTTCGCTTTTATTCAGCTGAGACATTTGATGATCATTAAAACCCTGCAGAACAATAAACCCAGTAATATTGAGTACAAAGACATGAAAAACATAATTGATATTGAAAATAGTAAACTAAGTGTCATGCGAACTTCTTTAGGGTTTGCCATTCAGCTAAGCAACCGATTAAAATGTTATGATAGCAAGGGAAAAAGATTATCCAGAAATATCACGGCTAAAAACCTATGATATGTAGTGCACTTCTTCTGGGCAAAATTTGGCACATCCGACACTTTTCGACATGACATGTGTGTCTATCCGTGTCGGACACATCTAAAAATGTAACACCTTTATCCATGTTAAGCAATATGTTAATATGAAGTCATCATGCCCCCTTTTAAATGAAAGCAAATGATTTATAAATCATTTGACTATTAGGTGCTTTTAGAAATAACCAAACACAACACATATATGAGTTCATTAACAGTAAATCCATGCGTACATAATCATGTTCACATGTCTTGGATTTGGAACATTGTCATGTTTGACACTGGTACGATTTGCTTCTAAAAAAAGATAACAAATCTGGATTTAACGAAGAGAAAAGAAATTTAAAGTGGAAATTGATATTAAGATAGAACGATCCCTTCTGGAGTGGATCTCTCCCTAGCTTGTATTGATGGAACAAGCCTAATCCCCCACGAACCCTAACAAGAATACTCCTCAAATGATCGTTCTTCGATAAAAAGAAAACTAGAGCCGGCTTGTAGGCTTTAAACCCATTCCTAACACACAAAAATAATGAAAGACTAATACACCCCTTTAATTACTAAACATACTACAACTTAAAAGCATAAAAGATAGTGCATAAAACAACGAGACTAAGTCGCTCAATTGGTTGCTCCCACGTCCGGATCCGCAACCTGACCCGTGCCCGCGCGCCGTCTGCGGTATACGACCGCATCATTACTTCCCTCCAAAAAACGAACCTTGTCCTCAAGGTTGCAGAATGATAGTTGTGTCAATCTTACTAATCTAAGTGGGGACGCGGCTCTGCCTCGTCCCCACCTCCGTCAAGCACTACCACAACATCCTCCTCCTCTGCTGCAACCTCCAGCTGCATGGCCCTCCCTGTGCAACGGTGCCCTGGTGTGAACCTCTCGTCACACTTGAAGCAAATGCCCTTAGCCCGTCGCTCCCTCATCTCGGCCTCTGTCATGCGACGAGTCTGCCCTCCAGGTTGTGTCTCCATAGCATCCACCATTGCCGTCGTTGGTGCCCTCACAGTGGTCTTAGGTGCCTCCGTAGGTACTGGAATGCGGTATGTCAATCCGCCCCCAGCCCCTCTAGACTTCCTCTCTTCAGCCAACCTGTCCTCCACTCTCCTCGACACCCGCATCGTAGCAGTTAACCCCTGAGAGTCCTGGACCCTCAGCTCAGCCCTAATCATAGGCTTCTGCCCCTTTAAGAAGATTCCCTCCATTGATTTGTTAGATACACCCTCTCGGCTCTCGGCTCGAAAGTCTCTCAAATTTCTCAATATAGTCTCATACGGACCCCTCCTGCCTCAAGGCATACAACTGCTCAAACAGCTCCCCTATTGATATCCTGGAATCTCTCCATGAGACACTCGGTCAGCTCCCTCCAAGTCCGTATAAGTCTCTGCTTTTGGGTCCACATGTACCACGAAAGAGCCTCGCCCTCGAAGCTCAGTGCCACCGCCCTCAGTGTCTTCGCCTCAGTGAAGCCTGTAACATCAAAGTACCGCTCTATCTGGTAAATCCACCCATCGGGGTCTTTCCCATCGAACAGCAGCGCCTTCAACTTTCTCATCCTTGTCTCTGGATTGGCGTCACCTCGTGGTGGCCCTTCCCTGTTGGTTGTCTGTCGCCTCTGATAATGATGATCATCTGCACTCCACTGCCCTTCATCTCCCCTGGCCTCTCATTGGCAAGTACGCCCACATCATTCCACTCGTCATCATACTCTCCTTTCCCCAAAAGGAGGCGATCTCTCCCTGTGGGCTCCCAATATGGCCTCCACCCATCGACGCCCCAAAAGGAGGGGGAAACCGTCCGTGGGCCCCATGTGGGCCCGCCTGTCATCGTCGCCCCCGTCGGGGCCTGTCCACCTCCTGCGGGCCCCAGATGGGCCCACCAACCTTTGCCGTCCACCGCAGGGGGCGGATCCCCCTGCGGGCCCTAGATGGGCCCGCCCGTTGTCGCCGCCCCCCGACAGCGGCGGAAAACCCTCGCGCCCCCCGATGGGGGCGCCACCCTCCTCTGCCCCTGGGGGGCGGATCAGCCCCAGCGGCCCCGTGAGGGGGCCGCTGCCCTTCGTCGCCCCCAGCTGGGGGCGGTTGCCCTCCGATGGCCCCAAAAGGGGGCCGCCACCCCTCGTCGCCCCCTGTTGGGTTCGGCCGACCATCTGCGGCCCCCTGGTGGGGCCGCCCGCCGATGTCGTGCCATGCGTCACCCCCAGGTGGGAGAAAGCCCTTCGCCAAACCCTTGGGTTTGTCTTCTGTAGGGATCGTCTAACCCTTGCAATACTAACACACACTAGAGGGGGGTGAATAGTGTAATGGCAATGAAATTGTCCAAATAAAATTTAACTTGCAAATGCGGAATTATAAATGCAAGAGGAATTAAATGGCACAATCAATCCAAACGCAAACACAAAGTTTTACCCTAGTTCCACAAACTTGGGTACATCCAGCCAGACCAATATTCACTATATTCCCACACAGAGAAGTGAATACAAATCTCCCAAGGAGATACCCCACAAAGAGGATTTATGCCCTACACAAGGACCCAACCAATCCTACACAAGGATCAAGACTCCCACACAGAAAATCACTAACTCCCACTCAGAGAATTAGGGTTAGCCCTACACTAGGACACTAGAACTCCCACATAGAGAGTTAATTCCCACAAAGAGAATTCCCTAGTCCCACAAAGAGACAACCTCCCACAAAGAGAGAAACTCCCACAAAGAGAGTATCCTAATCACACAAAGAGAAATAGGAAAGCAAATTACACCCTGTAAAGTAAATACTCTTATCTATGCCTTGAGATACTTACTCATGAATGAATGCAAGGCATGGAAGAGGATCTCCAAGTGTTGGAATATGCTTGAGAGCACTTGGATGATTTCCCTTGAGCTGGACTTCAATGCATGAAGGAAGATGAATGCTCAATAGAGGGAAATGAAGGAGCTTGAGAGTGGCTTATTGATCTCTTGAGATTTTCTATAGAGTCAAGAGTTTATCAAATGTTGTCAAGAGTTCTCAAGTGATGGCAGCACACTCATATATATAGGAATCCTATATCAAGCCCAAAAACCTAAAGAAACAGCCAAATAATCAAATCTGCAACGGCTAGAAACTGGGTGAAAACGACAGGAACAGTCGACTGATGATCATAAGACAGTCGACTGATCAACGGCTAGAAAATATCTAACGGCTATAATCTGAGCCAGGACAGTCGACTGACGAAGTCAATACAGTCGACTGACAAACAGGACAGGCGCCTGTAAATCCTTCAGCAGACGACTGCTGCAGGGGATGGATCGAAACAGAGAGCTGCACTCTTTCTCCAATTCTTCGCACAGGCGACTGATGTTAATACTACAGTCGACTGTCAAATAGTCAGGCGACTGTATATTCTTCATCAGTCGACTACTGTAAAATATGGAGAGAAGACAGAGAGATGCAGAGATTGCACTTACGCTAGACAGGCGACTGTTGGCCAATTCCCAGGCGACTGTAAGTAAACAGGCGACTGTAAACTGATCGACAGACGACTGTGCGTAAAGCTCAAGTTTGAGTCAATTGAAATGTTGACTTGAGCTGTGCAAATCAGGCGACTGTAGAAGGATCTACAGGCGACTAGAAATCACCCAGTCGACTGTGTATCTCTCATCAGGCGACTGACGGAAAGCCAGAGACTCCAAGTGAGTCTTTGGACAGAGTGAACCTATTGGGTTGGATTCTATGATAATCCTAAGGTTCACTAAGATGGTTAAATGCATGTGCATGAATGAGCAAACCATCTAGCAAGGCATTACATCAACCCTAGACTCAAAAGAGAGAGAAAGCAATAAAGTAAATTGCATGGATTACAAAGCTTTCTTAAGAGTCTAAGTCTTCAATCTTGATGCATTGATTGCTCTCCATCATCTCCAAGCTTTGGCACTCCTTGAGTCCAAACTTTGGCCCTTCTTCACATGATGTCCATCCTTACACCAAGTGATTAGTCTCCAAGAAAGATATCCTTGAAATAAACTGAGAGACTAAAACATGAGATTCATTAGCAACATAATGTTGTGATCATCATCAAAATAAGATTGGTATGAGACACCAATACTCAACATCTTCCGTCGTCGCTGTTGCCCAGGGTTGTCTGCGAGATCAGATCTGAAGGTCCAGATGTCTTTGGATCCGGATCTCGCTGAAAAAACTGCTGCTGAAACATCTTTGCTACCTCAGCAAATTCATCTTTTATCTCTGCGAGTATTGTTCCGAGATCCGCTTCATGCTCGCTTCCATGGTCGTGTTTATATCCACCTTCATCTCATCGATCAAATCCGTCATCTGCTTCCTCAACCCCGAGATTTCTGCATCGAGCCGCTCCTCCGGAGTTTTTGTCGTAGCCGCTCGTGTGTTCGTCATGGAGTCAAAAGCTCTGATACCAAATTGATACGATTTGCTTCTAAAAAAGATAACAAATCTGAATTTAACGAAGAGAAAGAAATTTAAAGTGGAAATTGGTATTAAGATAGAACGATCCCTTCTGGAGTGGATCTCTCCCTAGCTTGTATTGATGGAACAAGTCTAATCCCCCACGAATCCAAACAAGAATACTCCTCAAATGATCGTTCTTCGATAAAAAGAAAACTAGGGCCGGCTCGTAGGCTTTAAACTCATTCCTAACACACAAAAATAATGAAAGACTAATACACCCCTTTAATTACTAAACACACTACAACTTAAAAGCATAAAAGATAATGCATAAAGCAAAGAGACTAAGTCGCTCAATTGGTTGCTCCCACGCCCGGATCCGCAACCCGACCCGTGCTGGCACGCCGTCTGCGGTATACGACCGCATCAGACACCTTGTGTCCGTGTCAATGTACAAGACTCATGTCTGTGTCAGAGTAAGACACACATATCCGGGTCTAGTAATCAGAACGTAAAACTATGGAAATTGGAAACAATTCTAAATAAATCTAACAGTATACAATTTACATATGCAAGGTTTGTAGTTGATCACCAATAAAAGATCACCATCGTCCGTCATCTTTAGCCTTCATCCAAAATAATCGGGATCGGCTTCATGGACTCAATAGAAAGATCACCAATAAAAGATATGGTTTGAAGAATAAACTAGAACCAGCACCAAAACGCAGGTGATAAATGATAAGAACGGCGGTCACCAGCATTTTAATTTTTAAAATGGCATAAAAGTAAGGAAATTGGGCAGCACCGTGAAGGTTTTAAGTCCAGTTTGGGATCTGTAATAAGACAGAATTGACGAAAGGTGAAACCCCTAAAAGCCTGTAAATCAGCTGCCATGCTTGTTTCGAATGGTGTTCACAATGATCAGGATTATGCTGTGCTGGAAGAGATTGTTATAACAGAATCTTAACAACCTGAACCGCTGTCATCTTCCTCATCTTCAAATACACTGGTGGTTGTACTAATAAATTGATGTTTTTCTAATCTGGATCTTTCCATTCTGGTAAGAGCTTGAGCTCTCTTTGAAGGTCACTATTAATAAACCAATTGTCATTTGATTTTCCCCTCGTTTCACTATGCAATAATTAGAAATTGGCTTCATTGCATAATAATACCTTTCCCATTGTTGCACATAAATACGCTAGTCTTCTCTTGCATTAAAATACCTTATAATTTTCAAAATATTACATTTTGTTACCTTCTGTTGTTGAAAAGTTAGAATAAGCTAAAAAAAATTCACATGTGACAACGTGATGTTTTATGACATTTATCTATTCTATAAAACATGATAGATTTTGAATGTGAATACTAATTAGAATAAATGGGTCGATAGAAAGGTAATTGTGATTTCAATATCCAGGATGAAAGGTGGTGAAACTTCTTAGTGAAACCCCCCCAAGGGACCGCATCATTTTTTGAGGAAGAAACCTTAGTGGACAATTAGTTGTATGCAGAATTTTAAGGAGAAGATTTAGAATATGCTGGTTCGAATTTTTAAAAGGGAAGATTTTAAATAGGGTTGGAACTTTTGAGGATAAAGATTTTGAATGTCCGGTGCCTTAAAGGTAAAGGTTATGGCTAGTACCCTTATGGTTAAAAAAAATTATCAAAATATATTTAACCTCGTCTTATAAAATTTGGCAAATTTTCATTATTTTCTCTTTTATATGCTGATTAATACTTGTTGGGTGTATATTCTCTCTTTAATATAGACAGTTCAAAATTTCACTTACTAAAATTTTGAACTAAACAAATCATCTTCAATTTAAAAGTCAACAAAGGGTAGCAAAGTGCACGGTTTTGAACTAAGGGCAAATGAACTAAAGGTGAAATCGGTATATCATAGTCATATTCTTAATGATGGAAGGTAACAACATGCAAAGTCTTGAAAATTATGATGTACTTTAGTGTAAGAAAAACTATAATGTATTTATGTGCAACAATAAAATAACTTTAGGGTATTATTAGGCAATTAAGCATTAGAAATTCCTAAACTACGATGAATTCCAATAATGGAGTTCATCAATTGGTATCAGAGACCATGTCTGGAGCTTCTGAAGCGATGGACGAATGTTTGGGAGGTTCATTTAACAACAATGTTGACTTAAGTGAAGCTATCTTTCGTTTGAAGGAGCAGTTCTCTCTGCAAACGACAATCAGTGGCTCAAAAATAAGATCTTTGAGATCCGATCGTCGGTATAAGATGGGCTGAATGCATTATTGATGAAGTCCATTGATGAAGTCCAAAGAGTTGCAGGGCTGAAGAGGAGCACAGGAAGGGGGAAAACAGGAAATGGTGATGGTTCACAACAACAATGCACAGGAGAGAAATTGCAGTAGATGAGTTAGCCGTTTGAGAGGGTAATAATGAGTATTCTTCAAGAAGAGGTAATTTTTATAATAATCAAATTGCAGATAATTTAAGGGAAATTAGCGAACAGTTCTTTCTTTAATGATCAGAAATCGTTTCAACCCAGATCTACAAGGCTAGAATTTTCCTTTCTTTGAAGGAAACGTGGATGTGAGGCCTGGGTAAGCAAGTCCAACAATTCAATTCTTACTATAAAACAATTCTTACTATAAAACTAAGATGACTGGGTATTGGTTTGTGCACTTTACATTTTTTAGGGGATGCTTTATAGTGGTATAATTGGGTGGAAGTAAATGTGGATAATTGCATGAATTTGGAAGTTTTCAAAGAGGAATTGTTAGCTAGGTTTGGCCCTACTGTGTACAATAGACCCTTTGATTCTTTTTCAAATATGAAGCAAGACTCTTCTGTGAGGGAGTATTCGAGTAAGTTTGAACTACTTTCGGGTTTCATTAATAAATTGCCTAGTCAATATAACTAGGATAAGTTGATATGAGGCCTTAAAGATGATATTAGATGAGAAGTTATTGCAAGCAGGCCTGTTTCCTTCAGAGACGCAGTGGCTATGGCAAAGCTGCTTGAAGAAAAAAAGTAGAGTTAAGAGGGGAATTAAGTCCTTTGGCTAATTTGGTGAAAAGGCATCCTAAAAAAGAACCCGTGGTTGGTCCTTCAGCGGTGTATGGTTCCTTATTGTTCTCCAGCTGACATCCAGAACAGAAGGAAGTTGGGTTTATGTTTCAGTTGGGATTGAAATATGGACCCATGGGCATGTGTAAGGAGAAAAAAAAATGTGTGTCCTAAGAATGTGGGTTGATGAAGAGGAAGATAATGTGAACTGTGAGGACAGTCTTGCATGGCAGGAGTTGGGGGAAAGTGATAGGGTGCCATCCATTTCTTTACAAGCATGTGGTGGATACAGGTTGCATAGGTTGTTAGGGTGGTTGGTTGCGTCAACGAACATGCTGTTAACATCTTTGTTGACTTTGGCTCTGCTCACAATTTCATAAATGAAAATTTGATGAAGAAATTGGGATTATCAGTACAAGAATCAAAGAATTTTGTAGTCATGGTAGCCAATGGTGAGAGGGCCAGCAGTTCCAAAGTAGGTAAGTATGTCACATTGGATTGTCAGAAAGTTCAAATGCCTGCTGATTTAATGCCATTGTCTAAGAGTGGATGTCTGATCATCTTTTGAGCTAAATATATGTGGGGTTTGGATGATGTCATCTTGAACTTCAAAAACCTTCAAGTTTTGTCACAATGGTATGGAAAGAATATGTGAAGGCAAGGTGCCTAATGAGCTGAAAATAATGGATGATGTTTTAATTCATTTGGAACTCTGGGAGCAAGAGTTTTGGTTTATATTGCACTTGTCTGACATGGAGACTCCGGACAATGAGCAGGATGAAGAATCGGTAAGGAAAGATCTGTAACAAATTCTTAAAAGATTTGCATGCGTGTTTGAGGAGCCCGAGTGTCTGTCACCCAGATTTGCATGCGTGTTTGAGGAGCCTGAGTGTCTGCCACCCAGAAGATCGTGTGATCATCGGATTCCTTCGCAGGCTAAGCATTTTTGCATTAGGCTTTGTAGGCACACATATCATCTTAAGAATGAAACTGAGAATATAGTAGGAGAAACGTTGGATTTAGGAATCATTAGACCAAATAGCGGCCCATGTGCTTCGCTTGTAATCATGATAAAGAAATTGGATGGCTGTTGTCGCAAGTGTGGACTACATATCTCTCAATCAACAAACTAAGAACAAGTTCCATATTCCAATAATTATTGAGCTACTGGATGAACCCCATGTATCTCATTCTTCTTCTAAAGATTGTTTGTCACGCCCCGCTAACCAGGACGCAACTGTTTTCCACATGTGATGCAGGTCTTGCTAGGTACCAGTGAAAACAATATAGGCTACGAGTAGAGATATACCAATATACTCATAAGGAATTTCTCATGAAATAAACATGAAATTGTAAATACTTACAATTTAATGTCAGGGTTCTGCAGCTGCTATGAAATCTGTGTCCTCACTAAAACTGGGTCATCATCTTAACTCTGAATCAATACCTATGGTACAACAACAATGAAGACCCACCAGGTAAATCACAATAATTCTAAAATTTTGGAATTTAAAATATGTGAACATGAGAAAACGCTAACTAGGAAACGAGAACAGATAACACATTAAGAAATATTCATATCAGGCATGCATTGGAATTTAAGACAGACATGCGATTCATTTGATAATTAAAAGCAATGCTAACATTGTCCTATCGCTTTGTTATTATTTCATAATTACATTGGCATTTAAGACAAGCATGCAACTCAGTTAGCAATTAAAAGTGATAATATCATGGCTCTATCATTTTATGCCAAACTTAGGTCGTGAATCATATTGGAGAGTACAGAAACAACCAAGGAGTCCACCTCAGTACCCAGGGGCGCTCACCTAGGCCAGGCCCAAAGCAGGGACGGTATGGGCCATGAGTCAACAGTGTGAAACTCAGTAATTAAGTTCGGCGGTACATTAGGGGTCAAATCCTGATTCAATGATGTGACCCAGGCCAAAACAACCTGATGCGGTTCAGTCAAAAGGAGCGTGGCTCCAGTCGTTCCCGTACTCTCACTACTATGATTTACATCATCCCAGTGAGTCTGTAGTGCCAAGTGTAAGTCAAGTGTACAGCTCTCTGTGCCTCAGTGCAACTTTACATGTATTGATCTATATTGGTGTCATAAGACTTGAATTAAATTAAGGCCACATTGGAATTAATATATGACGGTGTGCTATGCCATTCCAGTTTCAATCATACTCACTTTCAATTCTATCAATTGTATTTCAATGGTACAGTAACAACACATGTTTCAATTTTATTTTGTTTTCCATAGCACACTCTACATATTAATTATTCCAATGTCAGGGGGGCAGTGTGCATCATTATACTATCCAGAAACATATAGCATTAATAACGTTGAACAATGAAACAATTTAGCATGCTTTAAATCTGTAATATCTTTTAACATCTAATCATGGGGCATTTCAACAAGGCCGTCAATAAATAGAATATTCTAACATACTGGGTAGACTACACTGGAGAATAAAAATAACATGCTAAACAGACTATCGCTACAAGATATATAATTTTTAGCATGCTAGGTAAACTAAAGCTGAAAGATAAATAATCTTCGCTAACCTGCAAGTAAAGGCGACGATCAATGTCATACTCTTAGAATTATGGGGATGGTCAAATGGGAGGAGGGGCAATCAGGTGATCTCAGTTAAGATTTCATCATCGATCTTTTTCGGGACATAACCATTTATTAATGGTTTTTATATGATCCTCCAGGCATCATTTTATGATCCTACGGGCAGAAAACTTAGATCCTCCAGGCAGAAAATTCTATACTTCTCAACGGCCTCTGAGGCCAAACCCTCATCTTCGATCATCAGGTAATTTCTAAGCCAACCTGCATCCTTTACTAAGCATTAAATGTAATAACCATTATTATCCGTATATGGGCAACTCTGAAAAATCCTAACCATGTAATAAGGGAAAAATCCCTAAGGTCAGTCATAATATTTGGCCAAGGTGACCATTTTCAATCACGGTTCAGTCATACGATGTCACTGTGTACTGCAGAGGAAGGGGAAAGGCCGGACATTCCAGGCGAATGGAGAAAAGCACCAAAACAGCCCATAGGCAGGGGGAAAGCTCTACAGGACACGGCCAATGAAGGAAATCCCTCAAACAATCATTTCGAAGGTCAATAGGGCTGCGGCAAAGGTCGCCGCCTCGCCCGGTGCTCAGAAACATCATCGCGGAAGGGGGGAAAACTAAATCACAATTTTTAAAACCCAAAATTAGAGAATCAAGGTGATTTTACCTGAAATCATGGACTGAAGAAGAAATCAGAAAGAAATCCCAACGCTGAAATAAATCCGAGCTCAACCAGAAGAAAAAACCAGAAATTTCTTTGGAAAAAATACCTTTTTACACCAAATCGAAAATTCCAAGGGCTCAATCGGGCTTAAATAGAGGGTAGATGGGTCTGAGGAAGCTAGGGCTTCGACACGTAGAAGATCAGCCTCGATTTGGGGTGAAAACATGTCAAACCCTAGAAGATTTAGGGCGCGAGGAAGATCGGAGGCCACGCCACGTGTGAGGAGGTGGCGAGAAGAGGGGAGGTCGCGTGGAGTTCCTTCGACTCGAAGGAATGAAGAGCGGCAGAGAGAGAGAAGAGGCGGCAGATTCTTTGTCGCCGCTGCCGAATCGTGCGAGAGAGAGAGATCGCGTGGGAGAGAATGTGAGAGGGAGAGAGAGTAAGTGGAATGCATGTGGGGGGAGTTTAAGTTGGGGGGAAAATAAAACACATGCCCAACGGTCCTTTGGGCTTTTACATTGTTACTTGAGATCATGCAATCATAAGAATAAGGTTGATAGGCAAGATACTTCCAAGACTGCTTAAAGGACTCATTGATGCAGGATCGAAAGGCTAAAAGATATTTTGGGGAAATTAAGGAAGCAATATCCTATGATTTGTGAAATAAAGGGAAAAATTTTAGATCTCCCATCACGGAAAGCTTGTGATCATCGACTTCAATGCCTCACACGCGAATATTTCTTTGAATATCACGCACAGAAAATCACGCCAACTCTTGCACCTATCATGCATAAGAGATTTAATGGTTTCACAAACAACCGTTTACAAACTCTATTTTGCTCATTTACTTCATTTTTAAAAAAAGTTGAAATATATACCCAAATTTATAGGAGAAGCAAACTCATATTTCAACTCTTACTCAGACTTCTATTAGGACTCAAACATATCAACATTATCTTAGCCAGTTAGCCTTCATCCTAAAAAATTAGGATCGGCTTCATGGACTTAATAAATAGAACACATGAATGTTGAGATCAAGAGAAAAAGAGTGGTAGATCGAAGAAGACATGGATGGAAGTGAAAAATATATTCCAATAACAAAATCTAAAAGGACTCAAAATCATAAAACTAAATTGACTCAAACATTTAAAGGCATACTGACTCAAACATGGATTCCTATTATTCTTCCCATCATTTATTACCTGATGGATGGTGATAATGATGAAAAATCCGATATAAGTTAGCAACCTCTTATAATTAGAGAATACTGATGTTCGAACTTGAAATGAAGCAAAATATAAATTTACAAACGAGTATCTTTTAAAGTATCAAAATCACAAAAGATATAAAGACGCATAAAATCTGGTTGTAAACAGGTTACAGATGATCTGGATGATAAAATTGATGAGTTCTACCACGAATTCAAGAAGTATGGATTCCAATGTGGACTCTAATTAAGATGTTAATTCAAACACTGTCTAAGACTTTATATCTGACGGTATCTTCATGTCAAACTCGAGATCAAAATCTAATTCAAGCTTAATCACAGATTAACGCTAAGGTCAGGCTCAACTTCAATATCAGACATGGGCTCAGTCTCAATCTTGAACTTTGGCTCTGGCTCCTGGCTCTGGCTCGAGCTATATTGTTGGACCTAAGTTGGGCTCGATCATAAGTCCTGGCATTGATTCGACCTATATATGCAAATCCACGATCTAAACATAAACTGTTTATTGCTCTGAATGCTATCTCATACATACCTCGATTGCAGCCTGGATGTCTTGAAGTTGTTTCTCGATCTCTTTTATCTCAGATGAAAAATTATATGATTATTACCTTGATGGAGGTATAAGAACGTACTGATGTAAAGCTCAACTTGTACCATCTTGGTCATATTCATCACACCAAAGCGAGCTTCACTTGCTAACTTCTATTTGATATACCAATATTTCTCTGTCTGATAAATTGTAATCAGATAAGATAACGATCCTTCCAATAGAAACTTCCAAGTTTCATAATCTTACCTATCAACATATCCACAAAAATTGGAAATACTTATAAATAGATCATACTCAAAAAACCATATTAAACTATGATAGTTAAGTCGATGAGAGCGTTTGTGATAATGATCCCCATAATAGCCCATTTAAATCCTTATAAAAATCTTTAAAAATATTCAAAATAGCTCACAATACTTTAAAAGTAATTGGTGGAATGATGTGATCCAGATGTGAAATAAGGATAAAAATAGGGTTTTATGGTATATTTGCGAAAAACATGAGATTTTTATTAGATCTCAAAAAATAATACAAATATAGTGGACCTCTTTCAAGAAGATGCCGCTCTCCTATCTTTTACTTCGAAGGAAAAGCATAAACATCCAAGATCTTATGTTCTATGGACTCCTAGAGAATATCTTTCACAAAATTCAACATAAAAATCACTAACCCTAGCCGCCATCTTTTTATTATGGCTTATTTTCAAAAATTATGAAAATACCCTTCTAGGCCAAAATTACAAAATTGCACATGTTGTGCGATCACATCATTACTTCGTCCCAACAGAAACATCGTGTTCTCAAGGTGGTATCATGAAGTCCAGGAGGCACGTTACTCCAAATGGAGGTGCTCGTCTTCTCTAGTTCCTCTACTTCAGCTGCAATGTCTTTATCATCTTTGACCATCAAGACCTGGAGAGCGCATTTCCGACAATTATGTTCTGGCATGAACTTCTCGTCACATCAAAAGTATATTCCTTGTTAGCGTTTATTGTGGATCTCGGCCTCGATAAGACGCTTGAACCTGCTGTCAACTCAAGGCTCGTTGTTCCTCTCCTGGCTCGTCTGGACCCATGTAGTCTGGGATTTCTGTATCTTTGTTGTATCATTAGTGCAAAAAGGTACACCGCTCATCTCTCCATTGGCATGCCGCTCCTCTACGAGTCGATCCTCTGTGCCAGCTCTTATGTTCTATGGACTCCTAGAGAATATCTTTCAGCTCTTATGATCTGGCCTCGATAAGTCGCTCCATCTGTGCCAGCTCCATTGTACCCAGTAACCCCCTCGGTCTTTGAATGCATAGCTCAGCCTGGATGTTTGCTTTGAGACCCTTCATGAAACTCCACACCAAGGACTCATTTAACAATCTCCGAATGCGGCCTGATAGCATCTCAAACTTCTTAATGAGCATCTCAAACTTCTTAATGTACTCCTTGATGGTCCCCTCCCATCTAAGAACAAAGAGCTGCTCATGTAAGTCTCTCCCCTGAGTGTCGTGAAACTTATGGCGTGTGCAGTTCTTAAATTCCTTCCATGAACGCACGGGTCGCCTCTCCACCGATGCCAAGATAAGGCTTCACCCTCCAAGCATATCTCAACGCCTTCAGGTTTTCTGCTTCCGTAAGGTGAGTCACCTCGAAGAATCTCTCTACCTGATAGATCCACCCATAAGGGTCCTCTACTTCAAATATCGACATCTTTAATTTTCTGACTATGTTATTTGTGTTGAAACCCCCTTGCGATGTGCTTCCTTGGTACTGGTCATAATAGTACTGTCGATGCGGGTCGCATGGTGCACCAAAATCTCCAAATCAACCTCATCTTCTCCATCATCGTCCTCCCAACCGACATCTCTCCATTCAACGCCTCCTCCATCCTCATCGTAGTCCGAAACTTCATCATGGTAATCAACGAGCTGCTCGTAGTTCGAAACACGTCATCGAAGTCGCTCTCTGGCAAAACTAAGGCAGCGAGGCCCCTGAAATTCCTCCAGATCATCACAGGCACCCGACGAATCCTCAACTGCTCTCCAACTTCCAATGGGTCTCCAAGGTGTCATGTGGTCCTTGGCAACTTAGCTGAAGCCGGTCAAGACCCTAGAGGGCCACCTGGGAGTCGTGAGGCCCCTGGAGGGGGCCGCCAGGGGTCGTGAGGCTCCAGGCGGCCCAGTCGGGGCCATGTTGGGTCCGAGCGGGCCGCTGGGGGGCCGCTGGGCACTAATATCCCGGGGTCATGATGCCCCCATCGAGGGTTCAAGGGGGTTGCTGCCCCTCATGTTGTCTTTAGCTGCCTCCTCAAAGTCGAGATTCACATCGGAGATTAGTCCTTCCTCAAATTCTTTAATTTTTTCCTTCCCTTTCGCCAAATATTATGCCTTTTGCCTTAGATCTGTGTTGTTATCTACATCATTGCCCAGATCTGAATTCGTCGTCCCTTCTGGATCCGAATATTGTTGAAAGAAGCATTGCATTATGGTTTGCATCAAAGATTCCAACTTTGCATCCGACGCCTTCAACTGGCGTCGATCCCGTTGATCGATGCCTTAACCCCGGATTTGATGAAGGGCAATGAATTTCTTATCTACTCCACCGATTTCTTCAATTCTCTCATCCCACTCTCGTATTTCTCTTCCACAGCTTCAATCTTTTCGTTGCCACCATCATGGATGCCAAGATCGAGTGCTCTGATACCAATTTGATATGATCTAAATGTGAAATAAGGATAAAAATAGGGGTTTTATGATGGATTTGGGAAAAAAGAGATTTTATTAGATCTCAAAAGAAGAATACAAAGCTAGTGGACCTCTTTCGAGAGGAGGCCGCTCTTCTAGCTATTACTTCGAATGAAAAGCCTAACCATCCAAGATTTAAGGTTCTATGGACTACTAGAAGATATCTATTAGAAAATTCAACATAAAAATACTAACCCTAGCCAGCATCTATTTATAATGGCTGATTTTTCCTAAAATTACAAAAATTACGAAAATACCATTCTAGCCCAAAATTACAAATTTGCACCTGGTATGTGATCGCATCATTGAACTAACTTGCGACAATCTCAAACGGCTTGAAAATTAGGCTTAAAACGGTTCTTAAAATCCTTAAGACCGTGAGCGTAGCAAAAAAAATAGCTGAAAATCCCTGAAACCCTTAAAAATTCCAAAAAAAAGTTATTGTAGCATAAGGAACTTCAAATAATCGCTGAAATTAGGAATCAACAATGTATCAATCTGATCGAGTTTCAACTCGAAACGACTCAATCGTCTCAACTAGCTAGAGTTTGGCTCAGGTCGGTTTGATCTGGAGATAGCTTGGCAGCCCATATTAATATCAAAAATGGCTCGACGAAACTGCTATGTTAGCAAAACAGTTTGATCTGAGCCGCTTGTAATTTTCAATGACTAGGAGCATTTGACGTCCGCAACAAGGTGGCCAATGACAATAGGGATAATGATGGCAACGAATGCGTTTAACGATGGTGATGACCAGATATGGTTGGTGATGTTGTGGATGGTTATAGCAAAGGCGGAAGAAGGCAAACAGTGACATTGGTAGCGGATTTAAAGGACGGGTGATGGCAGGTCGATGATTTGGAAGCGATGGTGATGGTGGATGTTGATGACGATAGCAGCATGAGGTGAGGACAGTGACGGAGATTGATGATGAAGGAATTGTCGACAATGATGATGATGATGACAAACAACAAGTATGGACTGTGGCACTTACAACAAGATGTCAACGATGATGATGGGAAGGAGTCATTGGTGGTTGGTGGTAGTGGCAGAGCAAGGGTTTGGGTTCAAGTTTAGGGTTTCAAAGAACCAGGGCCGTGGAAGATGATGAGGAACAGTAAAAATTTAGATATAGATTTTGATTTTTTTTCCCTTTGTTGTAATGAAACAGTTCTTCTGAATTAAAGAAAAAAACTTTTCTATAACCAAAGACAAACTAAATTTAAACTAAAGATAAGCAAAGATGACGACGACGATGACAAATGAATTTAGCTCTAATACCAAACTTGATGGGAAATTAAGTACTATCTGGATTTTCTAGGATTTTGTGAAATAAATGGACAAATTTAAGGGCTCTTACAAAAGAATCTTGCAATCTAACATCCCATACGTGAAGATTTATTCGAACTTCATGCCTAGACAGTCACACCTACTCTTGCACCTCACATGCATTAGAGATTAAATGGTTTCACAAATAAAAATTTACAAACTCTATTTTATTCATTCACTTTATTATTAAAAAGTTGAAATACAAACCCCTAAATATAGGAGAAGTAAACTCATATTTCAACTCTTACTCAGACTTCTAATAAGACTGAAACACAAATAAAATAAAAGAGTTCCTTAAAATAGGAAACTCAAAAAGGACTCGATTTTTTAAAACAAAAACTCAAAAAACTCAAAAAAATAAAATCTAAAAGGTATCAAAATGACAAATTTAATTTAATTTAAACAGTAACAGACTAATTTGACTCCAACTTGGATTCTCATTACACATCGTGTTCACTATGAGTTCTTATTTATGCCATTTGGGCTAGTTAACATTCTTTCAATTTTCATTCTCTTATGAATAATATTTTTCAGCCATACTTAAGGAATTTTTGTTTTAGTTTTACAAGGTAAATTCAACTAAACTCCAATATATTACTAAACATTATTGAATTATGATATTAGCAAAAACTATCTCTAAAATAACCGACAGCCAAACCCGAGCTTTATTTTATTAGCTTAGGGGCACTGATACCATATTCAAGTATAGTTTCTGTTAATATCATAGTTCGGTAGTATTTAATTTTAATAATACACTGACCATAGTACAATGAGTATTAACGGAATTTACATTTTTATTACATTCTCATTTATAGGAAAGCTTGGGTACAACACTTGCACCATATTGACTTAGTTCACAAGTCTTGTAAGAGAATCAATTGTTTGCAAAGCTCTCAAAGTGCAGGTTTGGACTGCAAAGGATTAAATATCTACACCATGCAGTTTCATCTGAAGGTATATCAGTAGACTTCAGAAAGATTGAAGCAATAAATTTCTGGCCAGTACCCACGTCCTTGAAAGCTTTGTGTTGATTCCATGGGTTAGCACGTTACCACAGGAAGTTCATTTGGAATTATGATCTTGTGGTATCTCCTTTAACGGTTTTATTAAAGAAAATGTGTTCCAGCAAACTGATGGCGCTTAAAGTGCATTTAACAACTTGATGAATGCACTTACTAATTCTTATTCCCCTACCTTAGCATTGCCGAACTCCAGTAGACCTTTTGTGATAGAGTGTGATGCCTCAAGTTCAGGTATTGGTCAGGTAGTGGTGTTGTTTTGCTACAAGTGGAACATCTTATAGATTTTCTAACTACTCAAAGGCAGAGATTTGGCACTCTTGACTCATCAGAGGGAATAATTAGCTATCATCATGTAAACGAAGAAATGGGAGCATATCTTCTGGCTAGGACTTTTATCATCAAAACAGATCACCAAAGCTTAAAGTACCCACCTGATCAAAAAAATGGGAGGGGAGTCCAAAGCTAATGGCTAGCTAAATTACATGATTTTCATTACTAGTATTGTACAAGCTGGATAAGGAAAACATTGTTGCTGATGCCTTGTCAAGAAAGGGCAAAGAAAAAGTGTGAGAGACGCATTTTCAGTCATGAATCTACTCTCCCTATCCACTGTGCATAGAACTTGGTAAGAGAAAATCAGGAAGTTGGTACTCACTGATGGTTCCTACACGGAGCTGAAGGCAAAATTACAGTAAGGTGGGTTGGATGACAACTTTGCTTGAGAAGATGAACTATCTTTTATAACAACAGCTTATTATTTAGTCCTTGTTGTGAAGAAATCAAGGAAGCTCTGCTGAGAGATTGTCACTCAACTTCATTGGATGGTCATTCTGAGATACATGGAACTTACTAGAGAATCAAAAGAAATTGTTATTGGCATGGTTCAAAGAAACAAGTATGAGAGTGCGGTACCTCCAGGATTAATGCAACCCTTGCCGGTTCCTGAAAATATCTGATAGGGCATCTCCATAGACTTTATCACTGTATTGCAAAAAAAAATAGGGATACACTATAATGTATGTAATGGTTGACAAAACTAAGTATGCACATTTTTCCCTCTCAAACATCCATATACTGCATTTTCTGTGGCTCAGACGTTTTTTGACAGAACATTCAGTTGCATGGAATGCCCAGAAGCATAGTGAGTGATATAGAATCTGTGTTCCCTACTCAATTTTGGTAAGAATTGGTGTCAGCTTCAGTATAGCACTATTTACAACAAAGCACATACTGATGGCCAATCAAATGTTACTAACATAACCTTATAGGCATATTTGAGGTGTTTTTATGGACATAAACCTCATGAATGGATCAAATGTTTATCACTGGCTGAGTTTTGATTTAACACATGGAAAAAAAGCCACTCAGACCACTCCTTTTGAGGCTATGTATGGAAGAACGCCACCGCTCAACTGGCTTACGCTGCACATACAGCTAATGTTCATACGGTAGAGGATACCTTGTTCTTTTGGATGTCACATCACAACTCCTCAACAACGACTTGCACAAATCTAGTGATAGGATGAAAAAACTTGCAGATAAGTACAGGACTAAGAGAGATTTCCAGGTGGGAGATTGGGTTTATTTGAGACTACCACCCTATAGACAACTCACAGTTTCGTTACAAATGACTCACAAGCTGTCCCCTAAGTTTTTTCGTCCATGCAAGTTCATGGAAGGAATTGGAGAAGTTGCTTGTAAGTTGGAATTGCCAAAAGAAGCTGTAATACATCCTGTCTTCCATGTTTCCCAGATGAAGAAGAAATTGGGCAATCATCAGGTAATCCAGACATGCCAGTCAAGTTATTACGAAGAGATAGCAAAAGGGCCAGTGAAATAATTGAAAGAAGGGTTATTCAGTATAGGTTAATTTCACAGGTTTTGGTTACTTGGAAGCAAATAGCTGCAAGTGAGGCTACATGGAAGAATTACTGTGAGCTTATCAAGCGGTTTCTATGGTTGATTTGACGATGAGATGCAGAAATTCAAGGGAAAGAGAACTGATAGGAATTGCCACTACCAGCAGTTTGATTTAAGAACTGAGCAGAAAAGTACGGAAATTGGGCAGAAACATGAAGGTTTTATGCCATGTTTGTGCTTATCTGTATAAAGACAAAAATTCTGAAAGTTCAAGGGTTTTCTTTTTAAAAGCCTATAAGTCAGTTGTCAGGATTGCACTGCATGGTGTTTCCAATGATCAGAATTGTGCTGAGCTGGTGAAGGCCGTAACAACAGAATCCTAACAACCTGAACTGCTGATGCCTTTCTCATATTCATATAAGCTGGATGTTGCACTAAGAAATTGATGTGTTTTGTTTTGTAATCTGAATCTTGCAATTCTTGTGAGAGTTTGAGATTTATTAAAAGCTCAGTATCAACAAAATTCATTCTCTAATGATTTTGCCATAAATTTAGTACCCACTACCTACGAATTCCCAAATTAGAAAGAATTCCAATAAGGGAGTTCATTAGTTAATTGTGCTTGACCCATGGAACTATAAAAAAGACAAAACTAATCATGAGCATCCACAGTCAGGTTCATGGATCTAAGTTCTACTTTCGTTACTCTTAAGAGATATGATGGCATTGACAAACATCGCATCAGGATATGTGTATAGTCAAGGCTGATCCAAATTTGCTCATAGCTGCTGACTTCAAGCTCATGCTACCCAAAAAAATTTATCAGGCACAAATCCGCCCTACACTGATTTTATGCTGGTATCAAGCCAAATCTGAATATAAGCATCGGAGGCACAAATCCTAAGCCTCGGAACTACCATACCATGTGGTAACATGCAAACAACTTTTGCTGGAAGCCTGGAATATATTGAAAAAAGACCATAGAAGCAGATTTGATAAACAGGTGAACAATGTACAGAGAAAAGCTCTTAACACCTATTCAGGTCACCATAATATCACGCTAAATCTGGCCATAGATGCATTTCAGATCCTTAGAAATACATCATTATCATTATTATTTATTTTAACATTGCATGATCAAGGATAACTAATAGATAAATTAAGGTGTTAGGAGGTGTGTGTGTGTGTGTGTGTGTGTGTGTGTGTTGATCTTACAAGTATGAATATTATTTATTTGGACCACAGAAAAGAGAAATAAAAAACAACATACCACATCAACAAAATCATCATCTTCCGATCTAGATTTTGTTCCATTCAGATTCATCTCCAAGTCGAAACCATCTTGACCCTGAAGGAATATACAATGCACCACAACAACGAAGAAACTGAAGAAATGGTAGGAAACAAATCAAAAACAAACTATGTGGTATAATTACAAGAAGTTTGATATACCTCCTTTTGCTGTCTTAGCCTCTTTAAATAAGTAGACTGCTTTTTACGAAGTTCCATTGAAAGATTCTGCAGATCAGTAGCCAATGATCTCTGCACAAGAAAATACTCATAAAACACGTCAACAGCTATTTGTAACTGAAAGCTGCACAAAATATCACCATCTTCTTATGGAGGCGCACTGGAACTCATGTGCCCACAGTATAGGTGTCTCAGTTGAATCGAGAAAACCCCTATATGAATAGCAACCCACACTGTACCTGAACATTTTTCTGTACATTAGAATCTTCTGAAGTCCCCCTTGAGGAAAGTGTCTTTAATCTTTTCTCAGACCTCCTTAACAAACGTGTAATCTCTTGCGTAAGAGTCTCAATTGCATGTTGGTCATCTTTCCCATCTCCAAAAGACGGCATTAAAGCTTTTGATTGAGCCTTCACTAATTCTAACATTTTTGTGCGAGCATGTTGTATATCTACACTTATTTCTTCAGATACATCCACCCAAGCTGGAGGTAAACCAACAGCAAGAGCAGATGTGCTGCAAAGGGCCAAAAGAAAAAATTAGCTCACACTCCCACAAGTAACAGGGTATAGAATTAAACATGGGAGGTGTCTATAAAAGAAAGGCCAGCACAACAATTTAGGAAAAAACCAAGTAAATACAATGATTGTCATCCTCCACAATGATAACAAAAGCTTGGGCCAACAAAAATCAAGATTTTAAATATCGATATCGTGATCATATTGGATTGGGTGTTTCTACATTGGATATCGGATATCAAGGGATATGCCTGGGATACATGGCAACATCGGGGTGCTCATATCGCATATTGCATATAGAGATTAATCTTAATCACCAAATAATAATTATAAATACTAGATGTCACCATGTCATCAAAATACTATAAATCGGGTCACATAACATTAAGGTGAACCTATCTCATTAAAAAAGATAAGTTATGAGTAGAAAAGGTATAAGAAGGTTCACAAGTCACTAAAAACATCATAGGAGTTCAATATCTTATCAACCAACTTTCAAAAAAATTGAGCCTTGACAAAAGCATCATAAAGCACAATAAAATATCTTAAGATCTTAAATCTTATCCAAAAAATATACAAAATTTTGTTAGCCATGATAAATGCATCACAACTCACTAAAAACCGTAAGAGCTTACAATCGCATTCATACACTATGCAAAACCATGAGCAAAATAAACATCACAAACTATTAAAAACATCATAGTTCTAACAACTTTCAAAATAATAAGAGGCATTAATTACAAACTGCTACAAAATATATGTGATTTGAAATCTCCTCCAACAATATGCAAATTTGTATAAACCCAGGCTTCTTCTACCTTTAAATTCTCCTCAATCCATCAACTAAATCTGTTAATACATGGTGTCTATTACTGCTTTTATATCGTAAGTAATAGTGAAAATAGTTGCTCATGTTGCAATAGCCGCTCATGTTGCAATAGCCTAAGCAACGATCGAAAGAAGTAAAAAGTTTTAGCAATAACAATGTTGAAAAGAAGAATAAGACGCATCAGCAGGGAGAAAGAAGTAGTAAACAGCACCAAAGTAAGGGGTAGCAACTATGATATAAAAAGCAAGGTAACTCCGACCAAATCAGATTTAAGATATCAGTAACTCTCCAAGAGAATATAAAATTTAAAAAAAATTCTTGAAGAAGGTGAAAATTCGTCGTAACTCGCGTCGATATCCTTTGCATCAATAACCGTGGTCGATTTATTAACTAGTCATCCTCTTAAATTTATCGTGTCATGAATTAAGATGGAAAAGTTAACTAACTTGAGAGAAAAGACTTACATAAGTAACTTTGTATATAAAATTTAAGCCTATGCCTTTTTTTATAAGTAAAATACAACAAATAACAAGAATATGTCATATCGGTCGATGCAAGTTCAAAAACATACAACCATTTTTTAGCATTATCACATCTTTTAAGGTACAAAAACAATATATCAGCTAATATTTAAAACAATGACAAAAATGGACGTCCATAAGTACATACTCATGTGGGAAAGACTCTACGTGACCCACATATATTCCTAGACAAGGAAGATAATGCATGAAAAAACACTTACAATAAAACTGAATAGGGTAGTGAGCAGGTAGTGGAACCTACTTAATTTGGTCATATGGTTTACACTTTAAATTTGTCAAAACACAGGAGCACCCTCAAAATACTCCTAGACCTCTGAAGCAGGTTATAACCAAAGGCCTGACTTAAAAACATTGCCCTAAGGGGAATATAAGAATACTCAATGAGGAAACCTCTTATGCTAGCATTAAATTAAACAGTCCAAACAGTGGATATAAATGAAGAACATACTGGCACTTACAAAACTCCTAGAACAAATACAATATGTTTGATATCTTTGTAAGATCCGTGCTGTCTCAACCATTCCGTAGAATTGGTTTATAACCTCACCAAGGCAACATCAAACAGTTGGCCATTTAGGATGTGAATTCTGATGGTAGACTACTGCTAAGCCAATAAAGAGGTGAAGCACTCAACTTGCCACCATTTTAAAGTCTTGTAGGCCATGAACTTATATAAAGTATATAGAAACAGGCTAGCAAGTTGGCAGAAATATAGGCAACTCAAACATGCTAGCTGTTTCTTGCATTGAGAGCTTTAAAAGGCCAACTTATGCTCATCGGGGCTGATTTATAATAGCCTCATGATGCCTAAAAAATTCTTAGCTCTGGCTTCAAGTTGATGGAAAAAATTGATCCTAGGTGTCTAACTATATGTTTGTTTCATTATTGGAACTCAATGATCCTTCCTACACTGATGGCTGAATATTAAGGGGGAAATAGATAGATGACTATAATAAAGTTTTAAACAATCCATGTATATTTTAATTCAAGCAATGAGATGAAGTCTTTGGAAATAATCAGAAGGTTCCTGCAAAAAAATGAATCTGTGTAATTGGTATATGAAGTGAGATAAGGTTAACATCAATTATGGATAGAATAATTCAATGCAAACCATGATTGATACTAGAACATTTTTGGGGGTGATACTTCTTTCTTGTCATTTTTGACCAAAGAGCATAGCAGGACCTAGATTGAGATTTCCTAGTTTCCAGCAATCTAATCTCACCCCTTTATAACTAAATCATGTCTCGATGGCTGAACAGCTAACCATGGCCCCTGTAACGCCCCGCCTCCCGACAGGTGCCGCTACGATTGAAACATGAGTGTGCAGGTCCCGCAGGTGCCAGTGAATTCAATGTGGAGCAGTGCAGAAGTAAGGATGACACTCTAGAGATGACCAGTAACACAATTCTAAATAAGGAAAAGACAGTAACAAACATGTAAGGCAGTACTGAACAGGAAAGAGACAATTAAAAACTACACTACTGATGAAGCGTAATTGGAACACGTACCTGCCACAACGTCAAGGCTCAAACGGTCCTGCACTAGGAGTTCTGACTCCTCTCAATGTCTTGTAGCAAAAGCTCCAACTCCTCGTGCTCAAACACCACTGTGTGATCTTGTGTGTCGTACCTAGTGGGCAACAAAGGTCGCATCATGCTCAATAGAGTAGACAATATCTAAACAAGGTACAAGAAAAGTAAGTGTGCACAAAAGGAAACAAGACAGCCAAAGGCATGATAGTACAGGAACAAGAAGTGACCCGACCTGGTAATCCACGAATCCACACGACGGGAGGGTAAGGAGGTACAAAAGGCGAGGTGACAGCAGTAGAAAGTAGAAAGAGTACAGAAGAGAGACATATCATGATGGTAAAAAAATGAGCACAAACTACTGTGGAGATGGTGCTAGCTAAAGTGAACCAGTCTTAGGTTGTGTGTCACTCCCCGCTTCCCATTATACTTGGGGACGAGGACGTGAACGGGTCCGCATGTGCTTAAAACAAAAAAGAAGTACGTGTTTTCCTTCTTCTTTGGCTTAAACACAATAAGCGTCTGTGTAAAAGCCTGACAAATTCTTGCTAGTGAATATCAGAACAACACAAATAATATTATTACACTTCAGCTGTCCAAATTATAAGTACACAAATAAGGCCTAGCCTGGCCATTACAACAGTCATACGAACGAAAGTACACCTGAATACAATTAACACAGATATTAAACTTTAGCGACGTTGTGAAGGCACGTCGTTTTCTAGCAGCGGATCTCAGCGTCTTGGTACACCTGGTCAGCTAGCTCAGCCTCGGGGTATGCTCCTCTGCAAAATCTGCCTCAGAACCTGACGTATATTTCACAAGATAAACAACGGGGAAATATACGTTAGCGAGGGTCGCTCGGCAAGATTTAAAACGTTAGAAACAAACAGACCCTCTGCAAGATAATAATATACTTTACAAGCTTTGAAGATAAGCAACACGATATAATTTCAATAAGGTGAAGCAAGAGTAGCATAAAAGAACATGAGAGCAGAGCAACGTGTGGTGTACAAAGTAGTGAGCTAGTAGAGTGTAGTGTGCTAAGCAGTGGACATGGCAAGTGTAGTGTACAGAGTAGTGAACATAGCAAGTGTGGTGCACAGAGTAATGAACAAGACAAGTGTGGTGTGCGTAGTAAGCAAAGTGTAGTGTGCAAAGCAATAAGCAGGCAAGGTGTAGTGTGCAAAGCAAAAAGTATGGCAATTGTTTATGTGAATAGTAAGAGAAGTTAGCAGATTACACAATTCTCAATAGCAGGGGTAAAAAGAGTACATCATTCAATTTCCTATCTAGTGACAAGCACATTGTCTGAGGGCAGAAGAAACAGCAATTACACCCAAACCAACGGGAGCTACCCGTGGCTCTGTACTCACCGACCCCATCCGGACGACGGTCGAATTTACCGGTGGGGTGAAATCCCGAATTCCGCACTCTACTACAATAGACTACCCCACCCCAAAGTGTCAATGTGTGTCTGTTCAGTTCAATGTATGCCCCAAGGGCCCAATATTCCGTAAATTGCCCCAAGGGCCTGATGTCACATGTCTATAATTAGGGCGTTCATTCCACAAGAATAGTAAAACAAGCAAGGAGAGCATTTACATATATCTTTAAAATGGCGGTGACTTTTTGATAGTAGGAACAAACTGGCACATCAACAGACACATTACAACATTTCAAAAGCCATTAAGCAATATTCTTACAAAAGTGGTTATTTGACATTTTAACGACATCCGTGATATCTTAAAAGCTTGTGAACGATAAACAACTTGTCTGATGAAGCGATTGCTGGTGTAGTCCCAGTGAGTAGCGTGATTTAATCTACATTATTGGATTTGCGACATCAGGCTAAAAAAATTTACTTTAAAATTAGCACGTGTATACACAATTTTAAATGAACACACACATATATATACTATTTGTGTAACTTGAGGTACTCTATGTATATCATATAGTCTAATGTTCGTACATACATCCCCCATCCACTATTGATACAAAAATACCTAAGTATACCTAATATACTGCAATGCAATTAATATGTATAATACAAGACATATACAAACTGTAATATTGACATACAATATAACAATGTTATCATATAACTTAATATAATATAAGTTAAATCATACTCACAGTTACGTTTGAAGTGCCTCGCTCACGTCTCGCTTGCAGGGATCGACTAGGCCTCGAGCAGCGAGGGTGCGGCGGCTGTGACGGCGGGTGGCCGGACGACGACGGAGGACCGCGTGTTGTCGTCAAGTGGCGGCGTTCTGCAGCGTCGGAGTCGTCTCAAACTGAAGAAGAGGCAGAGCGGCGTGAAGCTGAGCGAGAAACAGGGGAGGGTGCGTGGGTCGCCGGAGAAAGTGATCGGGGTGTTCTTCATCGTGGAGAAGAGGGGGTGAGGGGGTTGTCGGCGACGTGGGAGCGTCCGGGTGCTTGCGGATCCGTCGGCGTCGGAGAGTGCGGTGGGTGGCTGAGACGAGGAAGAAGGCGTCGTCGTCGTTCTTGGGTGCTGCAGGGTGTGGAGAAAAGGAGAGGGGGCAGAGGTGGTTGTTTTGAAGGCTGGGGGCGTTGTTGGTGTTGCCTCAAGGAACTGCGGACTTGGAGAGTGAGTCGGGATTGCGGCGAAGATATAGGGAGGTCGTCGGAGGGAGCGGGGATTCGGCGAAGATCGCGGGCTGGGAGCTCACGCGATGGTCGGATGGGTGCAGTGGCTTGGGGTGACGGGAACGGCGAAGTGGGTCTATGTGCGCCGGAGATGGGTCGGAGAAGGGTGAGGAGAAGACGAGAGGGCTTCGCTACGGGGTTGTTTGGGCGGGTTCGCTAGCAACGAGAGGAGAGGCGAAGGGCGAGGCGGTTGATCGGGATGCTGGGTTTGAGCTTGAGGCATGCGGGGACTCGTTCGCCGGAGAGCGACGACTCGAGGAGGGGTGGTGCTGAGGTCTGTTACGTCGAAGAGAAGGGTGGAAACTGTCGGAGACCTGGGTGGTCGTCGGAGGAGAGGACGAGGGAGGCAGAAGGCGGAAGGAGGAGGATACGGGAGCTGGCGATGTGAGAGCTCTTGCTCGTGGCGGGCTTGTGAGGGGTTTATGGGTTTATTAATTGATGCCATTGCATGGCTTTTAAGGGGAGGGGAAAGGCACGTGAAGGGGGGTAACAAAAATGCGTGGGTGAGTTTGGAACGGAAGAATGCTGTAAAGATCTTAGGATCTTGTTGTTAGAGGGATAAAAATCTAATTAAGATAAATATTGAGATTAAGTTTTATTACAAAATAAGATTTGTTCCATTTAGTTTAGATATAAGGTTAGGATATGATTGGGGATTAGCTAAGATAATTAGGTATTATAATTAGTCTAATTAAGATATTAGGAGTTTGTTAGAATCTTAGATATGATTTAGGTAATCTACTAGATATTTAGGGTAGAGATATCTTGATCAGAAAGATCGATTCGGTTAGGATTTGATTTGAAGCTCGATTTAGTTAAGATTTAGGATTTGTTACGATCACAATCTGATTGGAGAAAATCGATTCAGTTGAGGATACTCCGATTTAGTAGTTAGTATTTTATCATGTAACCGATTCGGCTAGCGTTCTTGGGTTAGGATTTGATTTAGGAAAATTTATCTAATTGGGAAATGATTAGGAGAATTCGATTTGGTTAAGACATATGACTCATTTGAACCACAGTCTGATTTAGGAGATTAGTGTAGCTAGGGTTAGATTTGGGGGATTACTCTTAGGGATGATCGAGTTCTTACAATCTCGTCTCTGCAATCAACATTAAACCGAAAGTTATAAAGAACATGATCGCGAAGTCGCGAGAATTGCGAACAACGAATCCGATCACGAGTTCAAGTTAAGAGACAAATAATAATAAAATCGTAAGACAACTTATTCAAATAAGTCAAGAAAATACGTACGAAACGCGTACATACAGAAACAGGCCATTACACTGAGAGTCTGTGACTTATGAGGGGAGTACAGTAAGCATCTGTAAGCTACTATGACCGCGAGGGTGTGACCCCGGGTAGAGTCCAAAAATAGAAGTATCGTACTGTAAGAGCTATGAAACTGTAAGAGCTGTGAAACTGTGGCATGTGGTGGGACACCAAGACCCATCAAGATGGTCATCCCTGTCTGCCCCTCGGACTCAGGACCCATCGGAATGATGGACGTCCCCCTAACACGGGGGCTTTTGATCAGGTCCCAGTCGCTCCCGTACTTCCCAATCATAAGTTTCTCCAAACCCGGTGAGTCAAACAGAAAGTAATTATTTTATTAGTTGTTAGTGTTGTGAGGTGTCATAAGTTACAATATGGGACGACCACATCGTCAAGTTATGAGACAACCTGTCATGTCAAAAATCCTCCTCAAGATATCCCACGGTCGGGTATGAAACCACCCCATGGACTACGCAAGTTAACCACAATATGGAACCTCATGGTACTAGCAGGCTCAATAGACAACACAATAATAATACTGGCAGATGATAAGTAGCATGGATGTTTCTCATGGCATGACATGACAAACTGAACTGTAAATAAAGCAGCAAACCGTATTTAAACGAAGAAAACACAACATTTGATAAATTATGGAAGCTCGAAAGTCAACCACACCATAGCTCTAGAGACTCTAGGCCATTTGGGATCAGAACGGGGGTTTCTCATCATATAACGGGGGCACCCATGTCCACGGTAAAATCCACGGCGTTCCTAACAAGGGGCTGGGGCTATGGATCAACATATCGGGGCTCCTATCCAAGTAAATCTCAGCAATAACCCAAAATCAGCAAGAAAACCCTCAGTCGGACATCATGGCAGCAGGAAATCAGCAAATCGCAAGTGCAGTCAACACAGGCCGCCAGGAAAAGGGACATCAGCAAGGATTTCAGCGAGCAAAGAGCACAACAACGACTAAGGAGACACCAATTCTAGGGTCAACAAGCAAGAGGGGGCAGACCACAAACCAACACAGCCCCTAGGGCACCCCGAGACTCCACAACGAGCGGACGATGGAAACCTACCTACTAAAACCATTGTAGGGGCTCGAACCCTACATCACTCCCCCCTGAATCATCCTTTTCCATATTAAAAATCCAATTTTTATCCCGAAAAATCCCAATACTTCACCACAGAGCAACATGCAAACAGAATGAAGAAAACGAAAACGAAAAAGGGAGATGAAGTCTACCGAAACAAGAAGAAACCAGTGCAAGGTAGAAGAATGAATCCACAGCAATTCGGTCACAGATTTCAGCACGAAAATCCCGAATCCACAAGGAATCAGCAACAATGTTGAAGAAAAATTAGAGAAACACTTACCAAAAAGCAACCAAGGGAAGGAGGGGAGAGAGTGGGTTAAATAGATAGCCAACCCGCCTCAGAGGGCTCGGTGGACCCTAACAAGCCGCAGAGAAGGACGGAACCCCGAAGTCGTCGACGGTGACCGAGGCTCAGAGGGATCGCGTCGAAGCCCCATCGAGGGACCTACATGACGTATGAGATGGGGAGAGAAGAGAGGGCACTGGAGATGGCGTGTGTCGAGACAGAGAGAGGGAGGGGCCATGATGCTTTGCCGAAGAGAGAGGGAGGGAAAAAAATAAAGGGGAGGCCCAAGTGGGCTTGGGCCTGATGCGGGCCAAAAACAAAAGAAAAAAAGAAGAGAGAGAAAAGAGAGAAGCGGGCCGGGCCTTTACATTGTACCACCTTATAAAAATTCCGTCCTCGGAATTCTGGAACAAAATAATATAAACAGTACACAAAAGAAATCCAACGAGTAACAACAAAATGAAGATCAGTTCGAGCAACTAATAATACAAGATAAAAGTCAGGAGCGCCCGTTTCTATCGCCTCCATGGTGAACGTCTGGTGCCTCTGAGGTGGTGGCGATCGTCTTGAAGAGTCTCCGGCTTTCTGCTGTCGTACTCGCTCCTGTTACATGTACTCGTACTCTCGAGCTGTGGAGAGCATCTCAGCATGGGATCGTCAGACTGAGTCCTACCAGCTTGTCGCGGATGTCGATGTCCGGGCCCTGCTGAAATCTCTTAGCCCAAGCCTGAGTGGTGGACAACATGTCCTTGGCGAACCTGAAACACCAATCGTTAGCAAACGCAAATACAAAGTATGATTAGCAATCTTGCATCAAGCTACGCACCTACTGAGTTTAGAAAACTCAGCATCGTACTCCTCTACAGTCATGGAGCCCTGCTTTAGGTCCATGAACTGTGCTTCCAACTCCATCTGCGCCTCTGGGGAGAAGTACCGGGCGTTGAACGTCTCCCTGAACGTGGCCCAAGAGATCGACTGAGGTAATCGGTCCTTTACAGCATCCCACCAGTCTCTGGCATCTCTAGTCAACTGTAGCTTCGCCATGCTAACCCACAACGCTGGAGGTGCCTCTGCTGCCTTCAGCATGTCAGTGATCGAGCGCATCCATCCCTCTACAGCCAAAGCGTCTACTCGTCCATTAAAAACCAGCAGCCGAAGAATTTTAACTGTTGCACTCCTCCATCCAGCCTGTGTCCTTCCCGTATAGCCTGGATCAACTCTCGCAAGGCCTGGTCTGAAATCTGATACACCATGTTGGATCTAGCGCCACCGGACCCAGATCCTGATCCTGAAGCCATAAGCGCTCTCCTAGACGGTCTATGTCCCTCACGTATATACACACATGCATCCATAAGGCAAGATTAAGTCAATCGAGTATCGCACTTCCTGCCTGCTCTACACCGTTCACGAGACGATTGCGTGGACCTGCACGGGCCACCACTTATAACGCCCCGCCTCCCGGCAGGTGTCGCTACGATTGAAACATGAGTGTGCGGGTCACGTAGGTGCCAGTGAAGTCAATGTGGAGCAGTGCAGAAGTAAGGATGACACTCTAGAGATGACCAGTAACACAGTTCTAATAAGGAAAAGACAGTAACAAACAGGTAAGGAAGTACTGAACAGGAAAGAGACAATTAAAAACTACACTACAGCTGAAGCGTAATTGGAACACGTACCTGCCACAACGTCAAGGTTCAAACAGTCTTGCACTGGGAGTTCTGACTCCTATCAAGGTCCTGTAGCGAAAGCTCCAACTCCTCGTGCTCAAACACCTCTGTGTGATCATGTGTGTCGTATCTAGTGTGCAACAGAGGTCGCACCATGCTCAATAGAGTAGACAATATCCAAACAAGGTACAAGAAAATTAAGTGTGCACAAAAAGAAACAAGACAGCCAAAGGCATCGTAGTATTGAACACAAAGTAACCTGACCTGGTAATCCACGAACCCACACGACGGGAGGGTAAGTAGGTACAAAAGGCGAGGTAACAGCAGTAGAAAGTAGAAAGGGTACAGACGAGAGACATATCATGATGGTAAAAAATGAGCACAAACTACTGTGGAGATGGCGCTAGCTAAAGTGAACCCGTCCTAGGCTATGACTTATGCGGGGGAGTACAGTAAGCATCTGGAAGCTACCATGACCGCAAGGGTGCGATGCCGGACAGAGTCCATAAGTAGAAGTATCGTACTGTAAGAGCTGTGAAACTGTGACCTATGGTGGGGCTCCAGGACCCATCAAGATGGTCGTCCATATCTGCCCACGGACTCAGGACCCATCGGAACGATGGACGTCCTCCCTAACTTGGGGGCTTTTGATCAGGTCTCAATAGCTCACATACTCTCCAATCATAAGTTTCTCCAAACCGGTGAGTCAAGCAGAAAGTAATCGTTTTATTAGTTGTTAGTGTCGTGAGGTGTCATAAGTTACAATATGGGACGACCACATCGTCAAGTCATGAGACAACCTGTCATGTCAAAAATCCTCCTCAAGATATCCCACAGTCGGGTATGAAACCACCCATGGACTATGCAAGTTAACCCCAATATGGAACCTCAGGGTACTAGCAGGCTCAAGAGACAACACAATAATAATACCAGCAGATGATAAGTAGCATGGATGTTTCTCATGGTATGACATGACAAACTGAACTGTAAATAAAGCAGCAAACCGTATTTAAACGAAAAAAACACAACATTTGATAAATCATGAAACCTCGAAAGTCAACCACACCATGACTCTAGAGACTCTAGGCCATTTGGGATCAGAACGGGGGTTTCTCATCATATAGCGGGGGCACCCATGTCCACGGTAAAATCCATGGGGTTCCTAACAATGGGCTGTGGCTATGGATCAACATATCGGGGCTCTTATCCAAGTGAATCTCAGCAATAACCCAAAATCAGCAAGAAAACCCTCAGTCGGAGATCATGGCAGCAGGAAATCAGCAAACCGCAAGTGCAGTCAACACAGGCCGCCAGGAAACGGGACATCAGCAAGGATTTCAGCAAGCAAAGAGAACGACTAAGGAGCCACCAATACTAGGTTCAGCAAGCAAGAGGGGGCAGACCGTAAACCAACACAGCCCCGAGGGCACCCTGGGACTCCACAACGAGCGGGCGAGGGAAACCTACCCACTAAAACTATTGTAGGGGGTCGAACCCTACATCACTCTCCCTGAATCATCCTTTCCATATTAAAAATCCAATTTTTATCCTGAAAAATCCCAATACTTCACCACAGAGCAACATGAAAACAGACTGAAGAAAACGAAACCGAAAAGGGGAGATGAAGTCTACCGAAACCAAGAAGAAACCAACGCAAGGTAGAAGAATGAAGCCACCGCAATTCGGTCACAGATTTCAGCGCGAAAATCCCGAATCCACAAGGAATCAGCAGCAATTTTGAAGAAAAATCAGAGAAACACTTACCGAAAAGCAACCGAGGGGAGGAGGGGAACGAGAGGGTTAAATAGATAGCCAAACCGCCTCAGATGGCTCGGTGGACCCTCACAAGCCGTAGAGAAGGACGGAACCCCAAAGTCGTCGACGGTGACCGAGGCTCAGAGGAATCGCGTCGAAGCCCCATCAAGGGATCTACATGACGTAGGAGAGGGAGAGAGAAGAGAGGGCACTGGAGATGGCGTGTGTCGAGACAGAGAGAGGGAGGGGCCATAATGCTTCGCCGAAGGCCACGAGGCTTCTCGCTGCGGAATCCAGAGGAAGAGAGAAAGGGGGCGATCGAAAAGCCTTAGGGGCTCGGGGCCTTCTGCGGGGAAAGAGAGATGGAGGGGAGAAAATAAAAGGGAGGCCCAAGTGGGCTTGGGCCTGATGCGGGCCAAAAACAAAAGAAAAAAGAAGAGAGAGAAAAGGGGGAAGCGGGCCGGACCTTTACAGCCCCATACCATTGTCACCAAATTCATGGTATGCTTTGGTTTTTTGGTATGGATAAGGGAACACATATGTTATTTTTGCCAACACAATATGATGCAGTAGGCTTAATTGGGTCGGTATTTCCGACATGTCGGAATGTTTGATAGGGTTGTACATATAATTATGCATTATTATTTATAAAATCAAGGACATAGACTTCTATTCTTAATATATTTGTAGTAAGCTTGATCCGGAACTTAGTTCAAATAATTGAGTCAACCGGCTAACTTTAATCTATAGTATAAGTTTCAAAACTACAAATAAATCCATTAAGCAAATAACTGAATACAAACATAGAAAACATCGAACAAGCACATAGAATAAAATAAACCATTAAAATTTAATTGCTTTGTTCAGTTGTTATAGAGTTTCTAAATCAGGAAACAACCATGAATTAAACACATGCACTGGATCCCTGTTTGAAGAGGGTAATGTGAACGAGGTAACCCGTAGCTAAAACCAGCCCCTCTAGCTATATCAGTTTCTTTCCAACTTTGACCACAACATGAAATTCTTACTACAACCTACATCCACAAGTCAAAGCTTCTAGTTTAATTAACGCTTTAAGCTTAAATTTAAATGGATGCTCCAAAAGTAAGTAATGTACATCGACCAAATATCATGATGAAGCTAAACAAAGAAATAAAAAATGATGAACATCTTTGAAGCCTTCTGTTGATCTTGTGGGGGAGGACAGTAGTAATTTTAGGTTGCTAACGGAAGATGTTAACTCTTAAGTCACTAAGATGATATTATGAGTAATTTGAATGAACCGAAATGATATGTTACCTCTTTAATGCATGTGGTGAAAAGACACGACTGATGATATATCATGTGGATACGATCAAGAATAAAATGACGAGTACAAATCATAATGATGTTATTATCATGCTATGTGACTCGCTATTATTGTTAATAATGTGAAATGAGAATTTTTGAAGATGATACAATTTATGGTGTGCAGCCGACAGGAAAATGACTCTGTGATGGTTACCCACTACCCAGTCTCCCAACACGTGAACCATCGAAAACAGTTACCTAGGTAGAGAGTGAATCCACCACAAGGAATGGACCTACCACTAGTATAAATCTTTTAAAAAGCCTACCTGGGCTAAGCACAATTGGTCCTTACTGGAAAAGACTGTTGAGTATTAGACTGCTCCCTACTTGGTGTTAATGATGAGCAAACATAAATACTTGTGACTAATCCCCTATTTGCAGTTAATCCATTACCTAAGCATATCATGAAGATCAATTAGCAATGGATGACACTCAAAAATCATTGAAAGCAAAGAAAGTGGATTGGATGATCATAAATGGTGATTGAAGCTCCGTGTAGACTTCAAGCTCATACGTTGGATAGAAGAGAAAGTACTTCAAATGTAATTTTCTTGTTTCTCTTCTAATATGTAGCTTAGAAATAGAACCTTGTTGGAGCACACACACTTTTTCATTTCAGTCTTAGGAATCATTTGATCAACTTTCCTTAGACACCAATTCATTTCTATCTAGACTGTGCATGTCATGATCTCTACAGTCAACTGTTGAACGATTTACGGTCGCATGTCTCAAAATAGTCGACTGTGTTTTGTTCTACAGTAGCCTGTTATGCACAATCTTTTTCAGTCTAGTTTTTGGGCTTCTTAGCTTTAACTCCTTCAGGCAATTGCTTAACATTTCACAGGCGCCTGTCCAAGTGACAGTCGACTGTGTTTTATTATTCAGTCGTCTGTCTATTTTAAGCCCAAATCTATTTCTCAGTTTTGATCTGGCCAGTCGACTATTGTTGTATTTACAGTCGACTGTCCAAAGGCATGGTCGACTGTCAATGTTTCAACAGTCGTCTGTCTTTGAGCCTCTCTGAAGAATCAACTCTCTGGAAAATGTCAGGGTTTTTGACAGTCGCCTGTAGAAGGAATTACAGTCGCCTGTTGAGTTTACAGCCGATTGTCTTCTCTTCAACAGTCGCATGTCCTGTACCCCCAGCCTGTCCTGTACCCCCAGACTTTTCTATGACATACTTGACTTACCCCTGTTTCGACCAGTCACATGTTTAAGGATTTACAGTCGCCTGTTGGTTTAACAGTCGACTGTCTACTCCTTACCAGTCGATTGTCCACGTGATAAGTTACCGTTATGAATTCTTACCTACCCTCCGTCACTGTGCAGCAGCCGATTGTGTGTTGTTCTACAGTCAACTGTCGCGGGCGCAGATTCTATCCGTTGAGTTTTTCTTCACGGATTTCAAAGGGGTTTTTGGGAATTCGGTTTGAAGGGTTTGAGAAACCTATAAAAGAAGCCTCTATTGTTCCATTGAGAGGTTAGACTTTTAAGATCGATTCAAGGTTCATTTGCTAAAACATTCAAGCTTTCTTTTCTCTCAAGATCAAAGCTCTCAAATCCTAAAGCCATATAATTCCACTCTTCAATCTCTTGCTCTCCAACCTAGAACCAAAGAGAAATCTTCTAGGCAGTTGGTGCAGTCAAGAGAGAGGGCTTTCCTCTCTTTCAAGAGAGTCATTCAACACACAACACACTTTTCCTTCAAGTTCTACTTCAAGGCATGGGTGATTGTAAGTGTTGCTTAATCTCATATTTCATAACTCTCGTTATTTGATTAACTCTCGGGTTGTGAGATTGGTTTGCTTGCTCCCAAGTTGTGGGAGTCAAGAACATCGAGTGTATATCGATTTCACTTGTAGGGTTGTTACAAGTGGGTTTTTAAGGAAACCTTAAGTTATGGTTCTATCTTGAGTATCCGGTGGTTACCATGTAGAAGGGACGCAGGATTACCGGGAACAAGTCGGGAAGTGACTTGGGTAATCCAAACCCTTGAAACATCTTGGGTTTGCATTGTTTCGTTTTGGGGTTCTCTTTTATTCCGCTTTAATTGTTGATTAGGAATTTATAATTTGGTGTAACTATTTTTTTAAATTGCATAAACAATATTCAACCCTCCCATTTTAGTGTTTTCCACATAGCCAGGATCCTTACAAAGACTACCTAATCCGAGTCATAACTATTACCGACAAAGTGAAGCCGTTAATAGGCAAGATTTGCTACCAATCATAATCTCTTACAACTAACCGTTACAATCTGACACTAATTTAGAGTTAAATATTGACATGATAACTGAATCACTTAAGGATAAGAAAAGCATTATTGGTCCATAAGATATTGCACAGTGACATGAAATACAGTCATGATAATAATATTGTATATACTTTTCTTTTTATAAAATCATGATTTCTGCTTTGATTTTTTTTAATTTACGTATTAACCTGTTGAGCTCACTATCCTTTGTGGTGACAAATAGCAGAATAAGACCAAGTGCAAGTGCGACACATAAGGCGGATGAGCCTTCTTTTTAAAGTGTTGTATTTTGTTGTCACATGATGAAGAACTTATTTTGTATATGATACAAATTTTGATGTATTAATGTATATATTATGGGGAAATGTACATGGATAGCTATATATTTTTTTGATGGATTAGTTGTACCAATTTGGTTATTAAAACTATTTTGAATTTCCTTGCTTAGCAATGTTGAGTTTGGACATCTTTCTGTTATATATACTCTTTTCATTTATATATGAACTACCTGATTGTGTTTTCAGATAGCTTCGAATTTCTTAGTTTTTGATTGTTTTAACTGTAGAGCTGGTTATCAAGAATGGCTCTTTAACAACTGATATCATGTACTCATGTTAATATTTCAAATGAATGATCGTTGATTTTTCCAAGTCGGAACTTAGATTTTTTTAAAGGTATAAAAGCCGTCTGTTTCAGAGTGTTTTCTCACTACAAAGCGTTGACCGTGGACAACCCGGTCAACGTGGTCAAGGGGCCTGCTTGGGTCCCTCGGGTAAGTCGAGTTGGTGCAGACGAGGCTCGAGTCGGATCTACAGACGACGTGGAGCGCGTCGGCTGGGTCGAATCGGGGGCCTCGGCCGTTGGTAGGGCGAGGGGAAGCCTCGGCCTGGGTTGAGACGCTCGGCCTCGGTCGGTTGCGCTCGGCCTCGGCGGTCGGACGACGAGGGGAAGCCTCAATCGTCCAGCTGGTTGCGTGGTCGGCGAGGGGCGGAGGGGAAGCCTCGGCCCGTGGATTGGATATCCTCCTGCGTAGACGAGAACACTCGTCAGGGGGGCCGGACCTTGGTTCTGGCCAAAACCCCTCCGATGCCTAAGTCGGACAGTGATCTGAAAGAGGAGGCCCGGCGGAGACGGTACGACTCGAGAGGAGATCGGTACGGCGTCTCACGGCGCGAGCGGGGGAGAAAGGAGGAGAAATGGTGGAGCTAGGTCGTTGATGGAGTACCTTAGGTTTTGAATACCTGAGATGCGGTCTTTTGTCCTGTCGTCCTCCTAGCCCCTTTATAAACCTCCGCCGTGATTGCCCCCGACCCACGTCGCTCGTCCGCCCTCAATCGTGCCCCCTCAATCCCCCCCGTCGCTCCCTGCGCCACGCCAGCATCTCCCCATAACTGCCATTAAGTGGTAGCGGGATCGAGGGAGCGGTTATCGCAGGAGTGGGTGAGTGACCCGTGTGTTACCGGGGCCGGGTCGGATCGACATTTGGGGGAGTCCCCCATAGGGCCTTATCGAGTGGGCCTGAGTGCGCAGATGGGCTCTTGACCGGAGGTCGGGTTTCTGGGCTCGTGTCTTTCGGGCCTCGGCCAAATAGGCGTAACACCGTCCATGTGGGATATCTAGATGCGTAGTTATCACCATTTTCTTTTATCTTATTTATTTTTAAATTGAAGTGTGTCCTGTGACAAATTCAAGCACTCGAACCCATCTATAAGAATAATGAAATACTTTCATTTCTAGGCTTCAAAGAATGGATACGAGCTATATCAGACTGCAATTCATGACATTAAGTACAAGGAATAAGATAAGGTCAGTCTACCTATATGAATAGGATTGTAACATGTTCATGCAACTATTAGGAATTAGATCAACAGTTTCAATATTGTCTTATTCTAGATTGCCTATTATCAATTTTGCCATTTAATATGATAGTCTCTCTTCCCTATGAAATTATGTTGGAGTCTTGTTTAGTATGCTTGATAAGGCACTACAAAGGTTATTTTGATGAGCCTCTACTCTTTTTATTGTTGGTGTTCCTCACGCATAGTGGTATCCCTTCATAAAACATCGTGATGTCAAGACCTATCAGCTAGTGAGGGATCAATCGCCTCACTATTTTGACTTTCAAAACGCATCTTAATGCATTATATATATAAGGTTGCAGTAAATAAGTAACTGGTGTAGAAAATTTCCTACACAAACCCATAAAAACTTCATAATTCATCTCTTTTTAAATTATCGGCCACATTCATGTTGATGTTTGCAAATTAAAACTTAAAAATAAGAAAAATATAGTGAATCCAGTCTATTTTCTTGTAGATATAAGCTTGAGAAAAAGTTATATTATTGTCAAACCATTCAATTTCTAATGATCATATGCATGGGCAAATAATATGAAACCCGCAAGATGTCAATATATCTATGTTTTAGGAAGTGTAGATCACTATGAACAGTTCTAATTATTGAGATATATACATATATATATAATGGATTTTTTAACGATTGGTTTAAGAAATTTTCTACACAAGCTGCACATCTGCATATCTGCATTATTCTCATACGTACGTACGTAATCTTCAATTGAGAACATTTCGCACCGAGCGAAAATGTTTTTAGGTTTTTTGAAAAAAATTTCAAAATTTCTTTTTTCCACCTTCATTATATGTTACCACCCTCAAAAAATAATCATTGAGAACTAATGTCATTTGGCCTTCAATCAAGGCATTTCAATACATTCGTACGTTTTGAGACCGTTAAATTTGTAACGGGCGGATGGATGCTCTAATCCCCCTAGGGTTCACCCATTTTTCCCTGGGGTATATAATTGAATGGATTAAAAATAAAAAAAATTGAAAATAAATTTCAAAAAAATAAACAAAGATCTCGCACGGGCTTTTGCACCATTTTTTCGCAATGGAAAATTGCCCTATATGTGTGTGTAAATCTTTAATTGACAACATTTCGCACCGTGCGAAAATGTTTTTAGTTTTTTTGAATTTTTTTCAAAAATTCTTTTTCTACCTTCATTATATGTTGGTATGCCCCCTCAAATCGTCGAAAAATAATGTCATTTGGCCTTCGATCAAGGTATTTCAACAAATTCGCACATTTTGAGACCGTTAAATTTGTTACGGGTGGATGGGTGCTCTAATCCTCCTAGGGTTCATCCATTATTTTTCCTGGTGTATATAATTGTATGGATTACACATCAAAAAAAGTTTTGAAAAAAATTCAAAAAAAGGATTTCGCACAGGCTTTCGCCCCATTTTTTTCGCAGCGGAAGATTGACATATATACATAGAATAATGGATATCATACGTCATATGAGAGGATCTCTCATATGGCCTCTCACATAAAGGAGGCAAGTGCAAGCCCACATGGGCTTGTACTTGTTGTACTTGCCCTCTTTATGTGAGAGGGAATATGAAAGACCCTCTCATATGGCATATGATACCCATTATTCTCATATATATATATATATATATATATATATATATATAGAATAATGGCTATCATACGCCATATGAGAGCTTCTCTCATACGCCCTCTCACATAAAGCACCCAAGTACAATCAAGTACAAGCCCATGTGGGCTTGTACTTGGGTGCTTTATGTGAGAGGGCGTATGAGAGAAGCTCTCATATGGCGTATGATACCCATTAATCCCATATATATATTGTTGTGGTATAAAATATTTTGTTGAAATATCTTAAAATTTCCATCAAATATTCTTTAAAAATATATGTCAACAAGTAGTAAATATCTTAACAATTCTAACTTTAATCACTATTTTAAGGTGTTAATAAAGAGGCCAATACATCCAATCCAAAAACGCTTGGTATTGCCAATATTGACAATAATAAAAGTCTAATCCTATAGAGCTTCTGTCAGCACAAAATAATACACGTAGTTGATTTTTTCCCATGAAGTTTGTCATATATTAGGTCCTTAGTGTTGATGGAAATAATGCAGTTTAAGATTGGTATACTCTACCTACTACAGCCTTAATTATTTTTTTGTTGAGACTCCACATCTCCCTTTCGCAGAATGACCTTACTTGATAATCAAAAATCGCACTATGGACTGAAACTTGTATATTCTCTTTATGATATGCTCAGTTAAGCATTGATGTTTTCCTGCGTATGGTCAGCTCTGCATGACTTAATTCACTGTCCCATCTGCCTCGACAATTCTACATGATAATATCTAAGATGAACACTACGAATTAATCAAGAAGTGCGTTGAAGTAGTTTGCCATTTCCACTTTACTATCTGTGAGCAACCTAAAAAATTGATTAAAGAAATATCACACGAGTTTGTGATCACATGTGTCTATGAATGTTGAATCTTTTCGCATCGAGAAACAACCCAAGAGTTATAAGTGTTGATTTCATATCTAAAAGATGGGAAAGGTGACTATAATTTAGCCCAGATCCGCAACAAATAATTCAATTCAAAACAGTGTAAATGTAGACATCATCAAAGTAATAACAAAAAGGAGCTGAAATTGAAACCTGGAACTGCTTGGATCTTCCGTACTAAGAGGAGCATAAGACCGATTCGGATGCAAGAGCGAAGCGCTCGCCAATTCAATTACCGGCCCGTTCCGAGAGCTCGACGTCGACGGCATCGATGGAGACAGAGGAGAAGATGCAGACGGAACCCTAACGCTCCTAAGAGCATCCCGATATTTTCTGAACAACTGCGTCCTATTCCTCGTCGCCATTGAAAAATGATAAGGACAAGAAGACTCTTAATGAGCGATCGGGACCCTTGGAACGCGAATCAAGCGGTGCATTGCCGGAATCAGGAAGCGATGGCCCTAGATTTGATGATTCCGACGAAAATCTCGGTGGGGGTCTCCGTCGGCATTTTTGTTGGATGTTGAAGAAACCGATCGGTAGGAATTTCCGATGAGTGAGAGAAAGAGAGAAAGTGACCGAGCTAGGGACGGCAGTAATGGCCTGCCCGTTCGGTCCGACCTGGTCCGACCCAGTTTTGATCCGGTCCGGTCCGACCCGCAGTCGGATCGGGACAAGATTGGACTTTGTATGCGCCCCGGCCCGCCCCGACCTGCCCCGGTAAACTATAGAGGTTCTAAAAAAACTTTACTATTTTGATGCGGATCATGCAGTCAGTGAATAACTCATAACTCCTACTCTATTCCACGGTTCTCCTAATTTGGCCAATTCTCAATTCCAAATTATCAAATAAATCAAAATTCTCCCAATTCACAAATAAAATTTTTATTTGGGATTCATATGGATGGCACTAATGATCTGACCCGACCGGCCCGACCCAGCCCGACCCGGTTTTGGTAAGAAAGAACACGCCACGCCCCGGCCGGCGACCCGCCCCGCCCCGGCCTGTAGATGGGTCTGGGCAAGCTTGGGTAGTTAAATACCCGCCCCGCCCCGCAATATTGCCATTCCTAGACCGAGCGACGAACCTGTGAATTTGAGTCGCGGTTACACGTGCGCCCGTTAACGTTTGCACCCGTTAAGGAAAGAGGTGGGCCCCGCAAATGTTGGATGGAAGTTGGGTGTTTAGAAAGAGAGTGTTATTAATATTTTGGATCAAATGTTGGAAGCGCTAAACCTTTGAATTTGAGTCGCGGTTACCCGTGCGCCCGTTAACGTTTGCACTCGTTAGGGAAAGAGGTGGGCCCCTCACCGTTGGATGGAAGTTGGGTGTTTAGAAAGAGAGTGTTATTAATATTTTGGATCAAATGTTGGAAGCGCTAAACCTTTGGGTCAAATTTTCAAAAAGATATTTATATTAGAAATAATTTAAAACCGATCAAATTTAAATTTAATTCAAAATCGAGTGCAAGTCATGTCGAACTTCGCTCACAAATTTGTGTTGAAAAATGACTGGATTGACAACACTGGACAATTTAAAACACCGTGGTTGGCAACACCGGTTGATTTGTGCACTCTCGAGATAGCAAGAGGGTTGCGAACCCGGCGATTTTGAAATCTTCCACTTCGTGGCGAGAAGTTGGTCGTTTTTTGTAATTAAATTTAAATTTGGTCGAGTTTTAAACTTATTTTAAATTTTCCGCTTATTTTGAAAATCTGGCCAAACTTTTACATTTCAGGTTAAATTTAATAAAAAATGTTGTAAACTTGGCGGCTATGGAGACCATAGCCCTATATTTATAGTGGTAGGGTTACATAATGGGTGGATACCCACTAACGGGTAGGCCCACCAAAGCCCGTTTATAACACTTCCCCTTATCCATCCATTGTTGTAAGCCATGGTGAACGCTTCAGGGTTCATGAAGCTTATTTGATCATGGGTCTGGAGATACTTCTGGATCTCTAAGTTTAAGAGTGCTTGCCTCATTAAAACCTTTGCCAAGGAAACCCCAGTGGGAAAAACCAGTGGCTAAGGGAAAAGAGTACAAGTCTCTATAACTTCCACTGATCGATGGATAACATCAGTGGTGGATACTTCTGGATCCAGAGTTAATGTGGCTGCCTCGTTAAAACCTTTGACTATGGAAAACCCAGTGGGAAAAACCAACAGCCAAGGAAAAAGAGTACAGCACTACGTTAACTCCTCCTGATAAGTACAAGCTTCAGGCTTGTACATCTCTCAGCTGTCTCATCCCAATTCCTAGTACAAGTTTTCTAAAGGTACTGCGAGGCAAAGCTTTAGTGAATAGGTCAGCCAGGTTGTTGCAGGATTGGATCTGCTGGATGTCGATCTGGTTGTCCACTTGCTGTTCATGCGTCCAGAAGAGCTTGGGGGAAATGTGATTCGTCCTGTCACCTTTGATGTAGCCACCTCGTAGTTAAGCGATGCAGGCAGCATTGTCTTCGTACATGGTGGTTGGCCCAAGATCTCCCGTCTTCAGGCCGGTGGTCTTGAGGATGTGGTTGATGACTGATCTAAGCCAGAAGCATTCTCTGCTAGCTTCGTGGATCGCGATGAGCTCGGAGTGGTTGGATGAGGTCGTTGTGGATGTCTGCTTCACGGATCTCCATGAGATGGCCGTCCCACCGTATGTGAATACGAAGCCGGTCTGGGACTTTGCGGTATGTGGGTCAGACCTGTATCCCGCATCTGCGTAACCGACCAGGTCGGTGGATACACCTTTCTTGAAGTATAGTCCCATGTCTACAGACCCTTGGAGGTAGCGCAGAAGTTGTTTTACTCCGTTCCAGTAGCGCTTTGAGGGCGCTGAACTGTATCTGGCTAGTAGATTTACTGCGAACGCTATATCGGGACACGTGCAGTTTACCAGGTATAGGAGTGCTCCAATTGCACTTAAGTAGGGTACTTCAGGACCCAGTGTTTCCTCCCCCCTCTTCCAGCGGTCGGAAGGGGTCTGTTTCAACATCCAATGATCTGACGACCATTGGTGTGCTAAGCGGATGACATTTGTCCATAAGAAAGTTTTTCAACACTTTCTTTGTATATGTCGATTGGTGCAACAGGATTCCTCCGCTTAAATGTTCAATTTGTAGGCCTAGGCAAAACTTCGTTTTGCCGAGGTCTTTCATCTCAAAAGTCTGTGTGAGACTTTTGGATATCTCATCTATCTCTGCAGGAGATCCGATGATGTTCAAGTCGTCTACGTAGACGGCGATAATTACGAATCCTGTTCCCTTTGCTCGTATGAAGATGCAAGGGCAGACTTCATTTGTTGTGAATCCTTGTTGCACTAGGAATTCACTCAGTCTGTTGTACCACATTCTACCTGACTGTTTTAGACCATACATTGATCTCTGGAGTTTGACAGAATAGACGTCCTGAGGTCTTTCTGTCATTTTTGTCGGTAGTTTGTATCCGTCTGGGATTTTCATATAGATGTCCTTATCTATATTTCCGTATAGGTATGCAGTCACAACGTCCATGAGCTGCATATCCAGACCTTCCTTCGTGGATAGGCCGATAATGAAACGGAAAGTGATCGCATCCATGACCGGGGAATAGGTATCGTCATAGTCTATTCCTGGTCGTTGGGAAAAACCTTGTGCAACAAGGCGCGCTTTATAGCGCACGATCTCATTATTCTCGTTTCTTTTTCTCACGAATACCCATTTATATCCCACAGGTTTAACACCTTTTGGTGTTAGGACCACAGGTCCAAATACTTTGCGCTTCGAGAGTGAGTCCAGCTCTACTCCTATTGCCTCGTTCCACTTTGGCCAATCCTCTCTGCGTTTACATTCTGCTAGAGAGCGTGGATCGGTCTCATCGTCGTATTCAGTGACGTGAGTGGCAATAATGAGCGCGAAGTTATCATCGATGATTGTGCTTTTTCTGTCCAGTACCTCCCCGGTACGTACATAGTTTAATGAAATCTCTCCTATATTTTCCTCTTCATGGGTTGTTAGGAGTGGAGAGGTAGCTGGGCTGAGCTCAGCATCCTGTGGTGGTATCGTTATTGTTGCTCCAGGATTTTTCCTCTTTCGAGGATTCTTATCTTTGGAGCCTGGGGGTCGTCCTCTTTTTTGTTGAGGTACGGCCGCTTCTGCTGCAGGTGGATTGCATCCATCTTTGGGTATGTCAATCCTAGCTGGCGTATTTGCAGCAGGGACGTGTGATCTGACAATCTTCTGGTTGTCAGTGAATTTATCCGGTAAAATGTGAACTGTGTTATGAATTTGAAGGATCTTCATGATCTCTTCTTCACATTGATTTGTGCGCGGATCAAAATGGGATAAAGTCTTTGTGTCCCATGTAATGGTCTTTGAAGCTTCTGGCTTCTGTGTGTTAATGCCTAGTTTTGGAAAAATGCTTTCATCAAACTCACAATCTGCCAGACGTGCTTTAAAGGCGTCCCCTGTAAGGGGTTCGAGGTATCTAATGATCGATGGTGAGTCGAAGCCAATATAGATACCAAGACGCCGTTGAGGACCCATCTTGGTTATCTATGGTGGTGCTATGGGGACATAGACAGCACATCCGAATATCCTCAAGTGAGAGATATCGGGCGGGTTCCCATATGCAAGTTGCATCGGAGAATAAGATTGACTACCTGACGGTCGTAATCTTATCAGTGATGCAGCGTGCAGTATGGCATGTCCCCATGCACATACCGGCAACTGGCATTGCATTAACAATGGTCTAGCGATCCATTGTAGTCTCTTTATGAGAGATTCGGCTAACCCGTTCTGGGTGTGAACATGAGCTACAGGATGTTCAACTTCTATGCCGGTTGCTTGGCAGTAGTCTATGAAGACTTGTGAGGTGAATTCCCCAGCATTGTCCAGACGTAATTTCTTGATCTGGTTGTCTCGGAAATGTGCCCGCAATTTTATAATTTGTGCAAGTAGCTTTGCAAAGGCTACGTTGCGGGTGGACAAGAGGCACACATACGACCATTTTGAAGATGCGTCGATTAGTACCATGTAGTACTGAAATGGTCCACTTGCGGGGTGAATAGGCCCGCAAATGTCACCATGTATTCTCTCTAGGAAGCTTGGAGACTCAGAGTCCACCTTCAGGGTTGATGGTCTCGTAATCAATTTCCATTTGTAACAAGGGGGACAAGGATTTGCACCCTTCCGAAGTAGCGTCAGGCTTTTCGGATTAATTCCACGGGATTGGGATATGATGCGACGCATCATATTCCTTCCAGGGTGTCCTAGTCTATCGTGCCAGAGTTTGAATTCTGGTTGATTTTGGCACTTCTGGTGCTCCAATGTGTTTGCTTCCATTGCTCTGATCCTTGTGTGGTAGAGACCCGACGGGAGTCCCTCAAAACGCTCGCCGGTGTTTTTAGCACCGTTTTTATGAGACGTTACATCAAGGTATTCACTGTTTCCTTTGCTCACCGTTTCTAGGTGGTATCCGTTTAAGCGAATATCTTTAAAGCTTAACTGGTTTCTATGCGAGCTAGGGGAGAGAAGGGCATCTTTTATAAGTAGTTTTGTACTGTTGGGGAGCATAAAATGTGCTTCCCCTGATCCTTCAATGATACTTGATGGACCGAAAATTGTATTTACGGTGCCATCGTATTTATTAATGCTTTGAAAAAAGCAGATGTCTTGGAGGATCGTGTGCGTAGAGGCATTGTCCACTAGGCATTTAAAGTCCATCTATTTTAAAAGAAAATATCGCAGTATAAGGCACAAACACAAAGGAATATACTACGAATAATTAATTTGATGTCTGAAAAGTACTTAAACATGCCAGAAATAAGCAGATAAATTGTTTCTCAAAAGGAAAAAATTACAATGCATATTTAAAGTAGATAAACGTCCTCAGTCGAGCAGGTCATCGTTGGAGAAGTCATCAGCGATGAACCTGATTGGTGCCAGGTTTTCTTGAACCACAAGGTTTGTCTCAACTTGCTTCTGGCTTGCTTTGTACAACTCCTGAAGGTGGCGTGGAGTACGACAATTTCTGGACCAGTGTCCAGTCATGCCACACCTGTGGCATTTATCTTCCCAGTCCTTTCTGGGGGCAGAAGTCTGGCCGTCGTCCTTTCTTTTCCACACATTTTTCTTCTTTCCATCTTGGTTGTTTCTTGGAGGGGGTCCTCGAGCCTGCTTCTTCATGGTCTTACCCTTCTGGGGTTTGCCTTTAAAGTTGCCCCTTTTGTTGAGTATTGGACTCCCCGGATTTGGTTTTGGATGATGAGCAAACATAAATATATCATGAACTAGCATTTTGTGAGTGCAGTTATGGAGATCATCGCCAAATTCACGAGAACACTCAAAGCGACATCTTAAGTCTTCTCAAAGCTCGTATTCAATGCCTAAAGCTTCGTTGAAGCTTTTGGACCTTTTTGGACATCATGAAGATTTGATCGAAGCTTTGAAGACGGATCGTTTAGGTTTATTTTATAGTCTTTTAGCTTCGTTTTATAGAATGTTAAGCCTTGAGTAATTCTTACATGTCTATCTTCATATCACTCATATCTTAGAGCTAGGATTATCTTAGAAGCCATTAGAAACTTTCCCGAAGCCTATCGCTTCTTCCCTCGGCTTCTAGTGCATCTTAGTTGGTTCTAGTAGAGTCACCAACCGATAGTTAATTAATATAACCTAATTACCATTTACTTTAACCCCACATGATAAACACGTTTAGACACTTTCCAAAAATTTCTTAAGTTAGTCAAAAAGCTAACCTACCGTATTAAAAGTGTTGGGGTTAGTCAACAACTACTAACCCCCCCCATTAAATACTAATAGTGGATATTAAGCCTATAAATACCCTCTAATCCTATATACCCAGTTAATTAAAAAAAACCTAAGTTAAATTTTAAAACCCTCCAGGCCGCTGCCCTCTCTCCCTCGCGTTCTCTCTCTCTCCCGCTCATCTCTCTCGCCAGCACCCCCCGCCCTCCGGTTGCTCCGACCGCCGTCGTCGCCGTCGCCAGAGCCCTCCGCCGCCGTCGCTGTCGTCCCCAGAGGCCGCCGCCGCCGCAGGAAACCCCCCACAGCGCCGGAGCTCGCCCACGTGCCGTTGCCGCCCCGCTCCGCCGCGAAGACCGCCGTCGACGCCGTCGCCGTCGCCCCGCCGTCGCCGTCGTCTCCAGCCCACGCCGCCGCCGCACAAGCCCCGCCGCCGCCGCCGTCAGCCGCCCCCCCACCCCCCGCCGGCGTGGTGCGTAAGTTGCCTCGATGGCAAAGTCGTAAATACGAAGAACTCTCGAATTTTCGTATTTTTAAATGATTTATAATAGGGTTTAATGGTTATAAATCCATAATTAAATATACATGGACTAGAAAAATATGAAACCAGATCTGGAAAATTGGAAACGATATTTCGGACCCAATGGCGCTAGTCTCACTGCGAGCAGATGCCTACTTTTTTTCAGAATAAATTTTTGAACTTAGAAATTAAATAGGTATAAATCGTTCTAAAAATCGTAACTCGCTGATTTTACGTACACAAATATGTGATAAAATTATATGTGCTAATAGACTTCGAGACGGTCGTTTTGACCACTCACTCATGTAATTCCGACTTGTATTGTTCCCGTAAGAAATTACGGAAGATACGCGTCACTTAAGTATTTTGGGGGTTTTAAGCTATTTTTGAGTTTCTAAAAATTATAAGAAAATACAGAAGCTTCTGAAAATTCTCCCCTCTTGTAGTAAAATCTAAATAATTATTTTAGGTTTATATAAATTTTTTAAATATTTTCCGACACCGTTTTAACGAGTTTAAAAATCAAACTAACCTAATTATTAAATAGGAAAAAGTCGTATTTTTCTAAAATAAGTATTTTGTGTTGCAGGTACAGACTCTGGTGTACTAGCCTCAGAGGAAGTCCTAGATCCTCTTCCGGCTTACTACAACGGTATTAATTTTGGTAAGTCACGATAGGTTCTAACCTTAGAAATCTAGCCACTGTGCTCGTACGAACTTGTAGCACCGCACTACTACGTGTTCGAAGCACGGAAACATACGCCACTTACTTGTGTTGGACTTGACTTGGAACATTTCGTGGAACAATCATGTAAAGAACTTGTACTTGACACATCACCGGGTTTTGGGGTAACTCATAGTTTGCGAGAGTACGGGAGTGACTAGAGTTTGGTCTACCTGTCCTGTCGCCTGTGTTTCGGCGCCCTGTCCTGCTGCCTGCGTTTCGGCAAACCATACTGCTGCCTGGGTACCGGCATTCGTCTGGGTAGCACCCAGGCAAGAGACGAACTGAACGGTCACATATTGTACTCTCCGACTTGAGTCACGTAGTTTTAGCAGAGCTTGCACAGTTACTTCTTTACAGTCATGCACTTTACTTTCTGCACTTGTAGCACTTTACTTTCTGCACTTGTACAGACACTACACCGTACTTTACTTCTGCTTGTCATACTGGTACAGTACTCTTTTTCTTTGTTTAGAATCTTTGTGACTTACCTTCGGTTCCACTTGTGGCACCGGCAGACGACGACCTGATCGAGGAGATCGCCCCAGAGTACGAGGAGCCTGCGTACGACCCAGAGGCCACGGAGTTTTAGTTATTTGTGTTGGTGTGTGTTGTGAGATGTATTTCCATTCTGTATTTCCTTTCCGTACTTTTCCTTTCATGTATCGGTGTGAGAGAGTGCTGGTTGTTGTACTTTAATTTGGACTGTAATAATGTCTGTAAGCTGGTTTGAGTGTTGTTGGTACATCTCTGCGTTGTGACTATGCTGATTTCACTGGTAAACTGCGGAACCTGCAAATAAACCAAATAAGTAACGGGCCCCCGAGAGCGGGTCGTTACAAGTTTGGCGGCCCATGCAGGTCCGTGCAAAATACCTCGTGAACAGTGTAGTAAAACCAGGATGTATCGTATACGATACTCAACTAAGCTGACATTTCTCTATGGATGCAGGTTTGACACTCGAATGATGGATGGGAACACTTCCGAAAGCCCCAGTGGAGACGACCTACCTAGCCTTAATAAAAGCCATTATCAAAATCTAAATAGGATTAGTTAGTTGTTTTAAAAAAAAATCTTTCTGTATCAGTGTCACTCATATGAATGATGATCTTCCTTCAATGGACCATGATACCGGTCAATGTGCTTGGCTAAAGTCTGTTGGATCAACCTAGCTAGACTGGGCATAAGTGATCCTGGCTTAGTCACTTACATGGCCGTGTCCGCTGGACCGCAAGGACGTGAATCATGATTATGTTGCGTCATCGATCTTCTCCACTACCAACCTTCCTTTATCTTGATGACCTTTCGATTGACTTTGTTAGAATCTTTTTATCTCTAGTTTGCTTGAACCCTAGCTACGTCTATTTTAAGGAGGGTAGCGTTCGAGTTTTCGATCATCAAAAGTTCGAGCTCCTCAGCAGAAGCAAATCGAAGGACGTTCAGAAGTACTCGAGGATGATGCTGGAGATTTTGAGACGAGCCAAACGTAGCGTGCACGTATAGGCTGTTATGTTTTTTTAAACTCGTATTTCTTTTCTAACCCTGCTCCCATCTTGTACCCGATTTTTCCACGTGTTGGAATTCCTTCCCACCTACCACCTCCCCTCATTATTGCCTTTGTCCTCATCCTTGCCTCAAGCCCCGTTTCCGCCTACCCTACACTATCTACCCATGACTTTCGGCGCCCCCTATTTATTTCCTTTGTCCGCTTCCCCACCTCGATCCCCGTTCCCGCCTAACACCGACGACTTTCGGTGCCCCCCTTCTCTTTTTAACCCCTCTTCTCCTTCCTTCCCAAGCCACCCCGTGGTTCCCTTTTCGCTCAGACATCGCCCCTCCTCCTCCCGGCCTCTTCCCCAAGCGAGCTCGCCACTTCACCCAAAGATCCGCCAGTTTCCGCTCCACCCCATCCCGGAGATCGCCGCCATGGATCGTCAGCCAGTCGCAGCCCTCGCCGCCATGGACCCGCAGCCGCCGATGGCCCCTCGACATTCTGTTTTGGGATTCTTGGCCTTAGCAACAGTCCTCGCCGTCGCCCTCGCTGTTGCCGTATGGTCGGGATATTGGGAACCCGCCGCTCTTGGCATTATTTCGAGCTCCTTTTTCTGGTTCTTCCCCCTCGAGCTACCCCACTTCGATTCCATCTTAGGGCCTCTCCTTCGTGTTGGTTGGTTTGTGAGTTTTTGGTCGTTGAATTGCTTAGGACTGATGGTGATATCCATAGATGTCGACCAATGGTATTGGCAAGCAGTATCATTGGGAATGAGTATTGGCTTGCTTCTGGCCTTAGGTGTTGAAGTTGGATGTCGGTCATGTGCTAGGATTTGGGAGACGGCTATGATGTTGACTTCTTGTTGGATGTTATGGAGATTGCTGGAAAAAGTGGTAACAATGATCTTGACCCGCGAGAGTTGGCCTTATATTTGCATGTTAGTGTTGATCTGGATATTGGCTTGTAATTTGGTAGCGTGGCAGATGAAGTCCTTTGTGTTCGGCTGGTTAAGTTGTAACCGTAAGGATGCACTAGGTTTATCCCTTACGTTTATGTATGCTATGGCGATGATTTACATGATTGAGACCATGTAATCATCATTTATAGACGTTCTGTTCTTCTCTTTGGTGTGCTTGCTTCTGACTTATCACTTTATGACCCAAGTTCGAACGGCTGTCATCATCATCATAATAGCTCTCATTTTCACGTAGTGCCACTATCTCATATTTTGGCTACTTGATAATATATATTAGTCGCATCCCTTATTTTCTTATTTCGTATTATTTACAACCTGATTTACTTGATTACTATTTTCCTTCTATCATTTATTTGCTTGAGCTTCTTCATAACAAAGTTACTCGAGAAATTCCGAGGGCGGAATTATTTTAAGGAGGGTAGGATGTAACGACTCGTAATTTTTCAAAACATTTAATTACAAATTTAATATATTTTGTAATGATTTGTCAGGAGTTTTAAATGATTTCAAAAAAATTCTATAAAAATATTTTAAAGCACTAGACTTATTATATTGTATTTCAGTATTTTCGGATTTCCTCAAATACCCAAAACATTCCTGTTAAAATTCACTTTCAAAAATTACCGTTTTGATTCGATGAATTTATTTTCTATACAAACGTCTTCAAAACGTTTTCAAACTTCTGCAGTAACCTCCTATGACCATTTAGGGCTCCCCACATTAATTTCATAATTTTCTGATAACATTTCAATAGAGAACCCGCAAACCCGCTTTCTAAACGTTTTGGCCAAAAACTAGTATCCCCGTAGTCCAAACCCTTAAACGGACTTCGTATTCACCATCCTCGCGACGATACGATCCCGTGGGTATGTTTTCGTAATTTTTCGGACACGTTTACTAGTAGGGGCAAAATTGTAATTTCGTTACAATTTTACCGTCACCAATTACCCTAGTTAATTAATATAACCTAATTACCATTTACTTTAACCCCACATGATAAACACGTTTAGACACTTTCCAAAAATTTCTTAAGTTAGTCAAAAAGCTAACCTACCGTATTAAAAGTGTTGGGGTTAGTCAACAACTACTAACCCCCCCATTAAATACTAATAGTGGATATTAAGCCTATAAATACCCTCTAATCCTATATACCCAGTTAATTAAAAAAAAACCTAAGTTAAATTTTAAAACCCCCCAGGCCGCTGCCCTCTCTCCCTCGCGTTCTCTCTCTCTCCCGCTCATCTCTCTCGCCAGCACCCCCCGCCCTCCGGTTGCTCCGACCGCCGTCGTCGCCGTCGCCAGAGCCCTCCGCCGCCGTCGCTGTCGTCCCCAGAGGCCGCCGCCGCCGCAGGAAACCCCCCACAGCGCCGGAGCTCGCCCACGTGCCGTTGCCGCCCCGCTCCGCCGCGAAGACCGCCGTCGACGCCGTCGCCGTCGCCCCGCCGTCGCCGTCGTCTCCAGCCCACGCCGCCGCCGCACAAGCCCCGCCGCCGTCGCCGTCAGCCCCCCCCCGCCGGCGTGGTGCGTAAGTTGCATCGATGGAAAAGTCGTAAATACGAAGAACTCTCGAATTTTCGTATTTTTAAATGATTTATAATAGGGTTTAATGGTTATAAATTCATAATTAAATATACAGGGATTAGAAAAATATGAAACCAGATCTGGAAAATTGGAAACGATATTTCAGACCCAATGGCGCTAGTCTCACTGCAAGCAGATGCCTACTTTTTTCAGAATAAAATTTTGAACTTAGAAATTAAATAGGTATAAATCGTTCTAAAAATCGTAACTCGCTGATTTTACGTACACAAATATGTGATAAAATTATATGTGCTAATAGACTTCGAGACGGTCGTTTTGACCACTCACTCATGTAATTCCGACTTGTATTGTTCCCGTAAGAAATTACGGAAGATACGTGTCACTTAAGTATTTTGGGGGTTTTAAGCTATTTTTGAGTTTCTAAAAATTATAAGAAAAACAGAAGCTTCCGAAAATTCTCCCCTCTTGTAGTAAAATCTAAATAATTATTTTAGGTTTATATAAAATTTTTAAATATTTTCCGACACCGTTTTAACGAGTTTAAAAATCAAACTAACCTAATTATTAAATAGGAAAAAGTCGTATTTTTCTAAAATAAGTATTTTGTGTTGCAGGTACAGACTCTGGTGTACTAGCCTCAGAGGAAGTCCTAGATCCTCTTCCGGCTTACTACAACGGTATTAATTTTGGTAAGTCACGATAGGTTCTAACCTTAGAAATCTAGCCACTGTGCTCGTACGAACTTGTAGCACCGCACTACTACGTGTTCGAAGCACGGAAACATACGCCACTTACTTGTGTTGGACTTGACTTGGAACATTTCGTGGAACAATCATGTAAAGAACTTGTACTTGACACATCACCGGGTTTTGGGGTAACTCATAGTTTGCGAGAGTACGGGAGTGACTAGAGTTTGGTCTACCTGTCCTGTCGCCTGTGTTTCGGCGCCCTGTCCTGCTGCCTGCGTTTCGGCAAACCATACTGCTGCCTGGGTACCGGCATTCGTCTGGGTAGCACCCAGGCAAGAGACGAACTGAACGGTCACATATTGTACTCTCCGACTTGAGTCACGTAGTTTTAGCAGAGCTTGCACAGTTACTTCTTTACAGTCATGCACTTTACTTTCTGCACTTGTAGCACTTTACTTTCTGCACTTGTACAGACACTACACCGTACTTTACTTCTGCTTGTCATACTGGTACAGTACTCTTTTTCTTTGTTTAGAATCTTTGTGACTTACCTTCGGTTCCACTTGTGGCACCGGCAGACGACGACCTGATCGAGGAGATCGCCCCAGAGTACGAGGAGCCTGCGTACGACCCAGAGGCCACGGAGTTTTAGTTATTTGTGTTGGTGTGTGTTGTGAGATGTATTTCCATTCTGTATTTCCTTTCCGTACTTTTCCTTTCATGTATCGGTGTGAGAGAGTGCTGGTTGTTGTACTTTAATTTGGACTGTAATAATGTCTGTAAGCTGGTTTGAGTGTTGTTGGTACATCTCTGCGTTGTGACTATGCTGATTTCACTGGTAAACTGCGGAACCTGCAAATAAACCAAATAAGTAACGGGCCCCCGAGAGCGGGTCGTTACAAGTTTGGCGGCCCATGCAGGTCCGTGCAAAATACCTCGTGAACAGTGTAGTAAAACCAGGATGTATCGTATACGATACTCAACTAAGCTGACATTTCTCTATGGATGCAGGTTTGACACTCGAATGATGGATGGGAACACTTCCGAAAGCCCCAGTGGAGACGACCTACCTAGCCTTAATAAAAGCCATTATCAAAATCTAAATAGGATTAGTTAGTTGTTTTAAAAAAAAATCTTTCTGTATCAGTGTCACTCATATGAATGATGATCTTCCTTCAATGGACCATGATACCGGTCAATGTGCTTGGCTAAAGTCTGTTGGATCAACCTAGCTAGACTGGGCATAAGTGATCCTGGCTTAGTCACTTACATGGCCGTGTCCGCTGGACCGCAAGGACGTGAATCATGATTATGTTGCGTCATCGATCTTCTCCACTACCAACCTTCCTTTATCTTGATGACCTTTCGATTGACTTTGTTAGAATCTTTTTATCTCTAGTTTGCTTGAACCCTAGCTACGTCTATTTTAAGGAGGGTAGCGTTCGAGTTTTCGATCATCAAAAGTTCGAGCTCCTCAGCAGAAGCAAATCGAAGGACGTTCAGAAGTACTCGAGGATGATGCTGGAGATTTTGAGACGAGCCAAACGTAGCGTGCACGTATAGGCTGTTATGTTTTTTGAAACTCGTATTTCTTTTCTAACCCTGCTCCCATCTTGTACCCGATTTTTCCACGTGTTGGAATTCCTTCCCACCTACCACCTCCCCTCATTATTGCCTTTGTCCTCATCCTTGCCTCAAGCCCCGTTTCCGCCTACCCTACACTATCTACCCATGACTTTCGGCGCCCCCTATTTATTTCCTTTGTCCGCTTCCCCACCTCGATCCCCGTTCCCGCCTAACACCGACGACTTTCGGTGCCCCCCTTCTCTTTTTAACCCCTCTTCTCCTTCCTTCCCAAGCCACCCCGTGGTTCCCTTTTCGCTCAGACATCGCCCCTCCTCCTCCCGGCCTCTTCCCCAAGCGAGCTCGCCACTTCACCCAAAGATCCGCCAGTTTCCGCTCCACCCCATCCCGAAGATCGCCGCCATGGATCGTCAGCCAGTCGCAGCCCTCGCCGCCATGGACCCGCAGCCGCCGATGGCCCCTCGACATTCTGTTTTGGGATTCTTGGCCTTAGCAACAGTCCTCGCCGTCGCCCTCGCTGTTGCCGTATGGTCGGGATATTGGGAACCCGCCGCTCTTGGCATTATTTCGAGCTCCTTTTTCTGGTTCTTCCCCCTCGAGCTACCCCACTTCGATTCCATCTTAGGGCCTCTCCTTCGTGTTGGTTGGTTTGTGAGTTTTTGGTCGTTGAATTGCTTAGGACTGATGGTGATATCCATAGATGTCGACCAATGGTATTGGCAAGCAGTATCATTGGGAATGAGTATTGGCTTGCTTCTGGCCTTAGGTGTTGAAGTTGGATGTCGGTCATGTGCTAGGATTTGGGAGACGGCTATGATGTTGACTTCTTGTTGGATGTTATGGAGATTGCTGGAAAAAGTGGTAACAATGATCTTGACCCGCGAGAGTTGGCCTTATATTTGCATGTTAGTGTTGATCTGGATATTGGCTTGTAATTTGGTAGCGTGGCAGATGAAGTCCTTTGTGTTCGGCTGGTTAAGTTGTAACCGTAAGGATGCACTAGGTTTATCCCTTACGTTTATGTATGCTATGGCGATGATTTACATGATTGAGACCATGTAATCATCATTTATAGACGTTCTGTTCTTCTCTTTGGTGTGCTTGCTTCTGACTTATCACTTTATGACCCAAGTTCGAACGGCTGTCATCATCATCATAATAGCTCTCATTTTCACGTAGTGCCACTATCTCATATTTTGGCTACTTGATAATATATATTAGTCGCATCCCTTATTTTCTTATTTCGTATTATTTACAACCTGATTTACTTGATTACTATTTTCCTTCTATCATTTATTTGCTTGAGCTTCTTCATAACAAAGTTACTCGAGAAATTCCGAGGGCGGAATTATTTTAAGGAGGGTAGGATGTAACGACTCGTAATTTTTCAAAACATTTAATTACAAATTTAATATATTTTGTAATGATTTGTCAGGAGTTTTAAATGATTTCAAAAAAATTCTATAAAAATATTTTAAAGCACTAGACTTATTATATTGTATTTCAGTATTTTCGGATTTCCTCAAATACCCAAAACATTCCTGTTAAAATTCACTTTCAAAAATTACCGTTTTGATTCGATGAATTTATTTTCTATACAAACGTCTTCAAAACGTTTTCAAACTTCTGCTGTAACCTCCTATGACCATTTAGGGCTCCCCACATTAATTTCATAATTTTCTGATAACATTTCAATAGAGAACCCGCAAACCCGCTTTCTAAACGTTTTGGCCAAAAACTAGTATCCCCGTAGTCCAAACCCTAAAACGGACTTCGTATTCACCATCCTCGCGACGATACGATCTCGTGGGTTTGTTTTCGTAATTTTTCGGACACGTTTACTAGTAGGGGCAAAATTGTAATTTCGTTACAATTTTACCGTCACCAATTACCCTAGTTAATTAATATAACCTAATTACCATTTACTTTAACCCCACATGATAAACACGTTTAGACACTTTCCAAAAATTTCTTAAGTTAGTCAAAAAGCTAACCAACCGTATTAAAAGTGTTGGGGTTAGTCAACAACTACTAACCCCCCCATTAAATACTAATAGTGGATATTAAGCCTATAAATACCCTCTAATCCTATATACCCAGTTAATTAAAAAAAACCTAAGTTAAATTTTAAAACCCCCGAGGCCGCTGCCCTCTCTCCCTCGCGTTCTCTCTCTCTCCCGCTCATCTCTCTCGCCAGCACCCCCCGCCCTCCGGTTGCTCCGACCGCCGTCGTCGCCGTCGCCAGAGCCCTCCGCCGCCGTCGCTGTCGTTCCCAGAGGCCGCCGCCGCCGCAGGAAACCCCCCACAGCGCCGGAGCTCGCCCACGTGCCGTTGCCGCCCCGCTCCGCCGCGAAGACCGCCGTCGACGCCGTCGCCGTCGCCCCGCCGTCGCCGTCGTCTCCAGCCCACGCCGCCGCCGCACAAGCCCCGCCGCCGTCGCCGTCAGCCCCCCCGCCGGCGTGGTGCGTAAGTTGCCTCGATGGCAAAGTCGTAAATACGAAGAACTCTCGAATTTTCGTATTTTTAAATGATTTATAATAGGGTTTAATGGTTATAAATCCATAATTAAATATACAGGGACTAGAAAAATATGAAACCAGATCTGGAAAATTGGAAACGATATTTCGGACCCAATGGCGCTAGTCTCACTGCGAGCAGATGCCTACTTTTTTCAGAATAAATTTTTGAACTTAGAAATTAAATAGGTATAAATCGTTCTAAAAATCGTAACTCGCTGATTTTACGTACACAAATATGTGATAAAATTATATGTGCTAATAGACTTCGAGACGGTCGTTTTGACCACTCACTCATGTAATTCCGACTTGTATTGTTCCCGTAAGAAATTACGGAAGATACGCGTCACTTAAGTATTTTGGGGGTTTTAAGCTATTTTTGAGTTTCTAAAAATTATAAGAAAATACAGAAGCTTCTGAAAATTCTCCCCTCTTGTAGTAAAATCTAAATAATTATTTTAGGTTTATATAAAATTTTTAAATATTTTCCGACACCGTTTTAACGAGTTTAAAAATCAAACTAACCTAATTATTAAATAGGAAAAAGTCGTATTTTTCTAAAATAAGTATTTTGTGTTGCAGGTACAGACTCTGGTGTACTAGCCTCAGAGGAAGTCCTAGATCCTCTTCCGGCTTACTACAACGGTATTGATTTTGGTAAGTCACGATAGGTTCTAACCTTAGAAATCTAGCCACTGTGCTCGTACGAACTTGTAGCACCGCACTACTACGTGCTCGAAGCACGGAAACATACGCCACTTACTTGTGTTGGACTTGACTTGGAACATTTCGTGGAACAATCATGTAAAGAACTTGTACTTGACACATCACCGGGTTTTGGGGTAACTCATAGTTTGCGAGAGTACGGGAGTGACTAGAGTTTGGTCTACCTGTCCTGTCGCCTGTGTTTCGGCGCCCTGTCCTGCTGCCTGCGTTTCGGCAAACCATACTGCTGCCTGGGTACCGGCATTCGTCTGGGTAGCACCCAGGCAAGAGACGAACTGAACGGTCACATATTGTACTCTCCGACTTGAGTCACGTAGTTTTAGCAGAGCTTGCACAGTTACTTCTTTACAGTCATGCACTTTACTTTCTGCACTTGTAGCACTTTACTTTCTGCACTTGTACAGACACTACACCGTACTTTACTTCTGCTTGTCATACTGGTACAGTACTCTTTTTCTTTGTTTAGAATCTTTGTGACTTACCTTCGGTTCCACTTGTGGCACCGGCAGACGACGACCTGATCGAGGAGATCGCCCCAGAGTACGAGGAGCCTGCGTACGACCCAGAGGCCACGGAGTTTTAGTTATTTGTGTTGGTGTGTGTTGTGAGATGTATTTCCATTCTGTATTTCCTTTCCGTACTTTTCCTTTCATGTATCGGTGTGAGAGAGTGCTGGTTGTTGTACTTTAATTTGGACTGTAATAATGTCTGTAAGCTGGTTTGAGTGTTGTTGGTACATCTCTGCGTTGTGACTATGCTGATTTCACTGGTAAACTGCGGAACCTGCAAATAAACCAAATAAGTAACGGGCCCCCGAGAGCGGGTCGTTACACTCTTCCTCCATCAAAATCCTCTTTGCCTTAATTTGGTAAGAAATCTCAAGGCATAGGTATTTTGTTGGTAAGCATTTCATTTCAGTTATATTTGAATTGTATACTCTCGGTTGTGAGAGGTTTTGCGTGATCCCGGGTTGTGGGAGTCACGGTCATCGATTGTAGGTCGATTGCGCTTGTGAGGTTTTCGCAAGTGTTCATATTGGAAATCTTGAGTTAGGGTTTCTAACTCAAGTATCCGGAGGGGATCCGGTTGGTTGGGACGTAGGATCATCGGGAACAAGTCAGGGAGACTTGGGTGGATCCGAACCCATTAAACCATTGTGTTTGCGTTTGCATTAATTCTTGATTGTAGTTATTCCGCATCATTGTTTGTTAATTGCACGATAATTAGGAATAACTCTCCCTATTATTTAAAAGTACTATTCACCCCCCTCTAGTACATGTGCAGTAGCTTCCCAGGGCACTACACCTTTTCTTCTGGAAGGAGCTGTGGTGCGCTTCAGGCGCAGGAGCAGTGCCGGTAGGGCGTGAGTTGTGGGTGGCCAGAAGGAGGTCACGATTCTGCTCTGCCATCAGAAGGCATGAGAGAAGCTCAGAGTATTTTGTGAACTTTCGTTCACGATACTGTTGCATCAGTATGACATCCTTCTCATGGAAGGATGTATACGTCTTCTCTAACATGCGTTCCTCCGTCACCTTTTCACCACACAATTTCAGGCGTGGGGTGTTGCTAAAGAGTGCCGAGTTGTACTCGGCAATAGACTTGAAGTCTTGGAGACGGATGTTCTCCCATTCATATCGCGCTCGAGGTAGTATAACATCTCTTTGATGTTTATACCTGTCCTCGAGGGCGGTCCACAACTCATACGAGTCTTCCACCGTTAGGTACTCGACCTTCAGGGTCCGATCGATATGGCGTCTGATATAGATAATTGCTTTCGCTTTATCTATATCAGAAACCTTATCGCCTATAGCGATGGCGTGACTCAATCCCTGTGCTCGCAGATGGAATTTTATATCCAACTGCCAGCTTAAGTAATTCTTTCCTGAAGCATCCAAAACGTCGAAATCGACGCTCGCAATTTTGGTCATTTATCACTCTAGCATGTAAAAAGATAGCATCAATTAGATATTTTCACAGAAAAATAAATAATCAAGCACATCAGACATAAATATTTGCTGCGTGGATCGGCTAATCACCATAATTAATCACAGTCCATTACAGTCCCAAAAAGAAAGAAAGTACAACTCGGGAACCCCCGTGGGGCCCCTATTCTTCTGGAATAGTCCTTCATCTTCTTGAGGCGTCCGCCGGGCTTGTAATTTTACAAAATTATCCTCACTACATTTTTCTCTCTCAAAAAAGAAAATAATGCATGAAAAATAAAATGGTGATCACTAGCAGATCCAAAACCACAGCAGATATTAATCATTCGTCGCAGGCAGTTATAATGCAGCATGCATCATCACAGGCAGTTTATACATCACAGGCAATTTATTCATCACAGGCAGTTTATAATGGAAAATGAAATCTACCGTTTAAAAATTATTGGACCACTAGGCAACGTCATACACCGTTAGGTTAGTTGACTAACGGCAGAGCGGTCGCAGGATCTTCTTAATTTTTAACCGTTTAAAGAAAATCATATAATCCAAATATAATGGCGATGAGTAAAAATCACATGTAATTTTGTCCAGATTATAACGAAAAGAAATCGCAATTAAATCTGAAAAAATTTTGAAAATTCGAAAAAAACCCTATTTAGGGTTTTGGGGTACACACGCCGGACCCGTAGCCGCTACTGGCGGGCGGGCCCGTCCGTCGCAGCAGGCGGCGGTGGGGGGGTGCCGCTGCAGGCGGTGGGGAGGGGGGGTTCCCGCCGCTGCAGGCGGCGGGGGTTGCCCGCCGCTGCAGGCGGCGGAGATTGCCCCCGCCTGCGGCGGCGGGGGTTGCCCGCCGCTGCAGACGGCGGGGAGCCCCCGCCAGCGGCGGCGGGGGTTGCCCGCCGCTGCAGGCGGCGGGGAAGCCCTCGCCTGCGGCCGCGGGGGTTGCCCGCCGTCGCAGGCGGCGGGGAGGGGGGGCCCCGCCTGCAGCGGCGGGGGGGGTCCCGCCGCCGCAGCGACGACGGGAAGGCCCCGCCGCTGCCGGCGACGGGGGGCGTGGGTGAACCCTTTTTAGGGTTTTGGCGATTTTTGGAGAAAAAAATGGGTAAAAATCCGATTTTTAGTGGGATAAACCAGTTTTATTCTACCAAAAATTCGTTTTTTTATTGAAAAAGGTTGATTTTTAACAATAAAAACGATACAGTTTTGATCGATTGATCCAAAAATATTTGAATCACCACATATGCGCATATGCAAAATTTAGATCTAGGGAGAAAGTTACCTCTAGATCCTACCCGCCGGATCTAGCGACGTTCGGTGAAGGAAGCCCGTTCGCGTCGCGTCCGTCCGTCGGCAGCGGTTCGGCTCAGCTGACGAGCGTGTTGATAACGTGTTGTAAACTTGGCGGCTATGGAGACCATAGCCCTATATTTATAGTGGTAGGGTTACATAATGGGTGGATACCCACTAACGGGTAGGCCCACCAAAAGCCCGTTTATAACAAAAAAAACCTTTTCATCTTGGACAAATTTTCAAATGGCTAAAAATTAACGATAAAAACCGATCAAATTTAAACTTAATTACAAAACCCGACAAATTTCTCGTCACATTAGATTTTGCAGGTGCGTTGAAATAACTAAGGTTGGCAACCCCGATTAAATTGTGCACATTCGAAATGGCCAAGATTGCCAACACAGACCATTTCATTGTAATAGTTACTGAGAAGACTAGAAAACGGCTATGTTTAGCAACCATGACCATTTCGATCCTAAACAGACAGGTGTTACCAACCCCGACCATTCTATGATCTTCCACTTAACAAAAGTGCCACATGAGTTGTTAGTTTTTATAATTAAATTTAAATTTAATCGATTTTTAAAATTATTTCATAATTTTTATCTTATTTTAGAAATTTGTCCTTTCAAGTTTGCTTCGTCTTTAAAAAACCCCAATTATTTTTTTGAAAAAATTTAGTTAAAAAAAGCTTTCTGCTGCAACGATCTTAGGTTCACAGCATATAGGAGCTTGATGCCAAGTGAGTTCAGATCGTGCAACATTACATTTCTACCCCATGTTGGTCATTATGAATTTAAATAACCATGTTTAGATCGGAAATGAGATTATCAGATTAAGACATAGGCATATACAGAGCTATATTGCTATACAGGAGGCCATGTCCAAAAAATATATTTGAAAACATTAAATATATTTTTAATGTCATCCTAAAATTTTGTAAAACATCTATTATGTAACGGTCTGGTTTCAGCCTACAAGAATTTTCGTTTTCACGATAGTATCAAATACGTTCAAAATGAGTAAACGATTTTTTTCTATTTTTTTGTCATTCAAACATTAAATTTAACTTCATATTCATGATCATCATAACGATACGGACCTGTGGCTATTTTTTCGTAATTTTTGGAGTCGTTTGTTAGAGAAAATGATATTCAATATAATCATTACTAATTACATAACATATTTACTAATTGCTCTAATTACTAATTACCTCAATCTAACTAACTACTAAATTACCCTAATCATGTCTAAAACGTTGGAGGGGACACGTTTAAACATTCTAACCACTTTTATTAAATACTTAGCCAAAAGTTCTAACCACTCCTATTAAATGCTAATAACCCATTAACCTTATAAATACCCCCTTATACCTGTTAAGCCCTAAGTTAATTACTATTAAAAATAATTATAAACCTCTCTCTCTCTTGTTCTCTCTCAAACCGACTCCCCCAAGCCCCCAACGCCAATCCCTCACCTCCGCTTCTCACCCTCACCCACGCCCACCGCCATGTCGCTGCCCTCCTCAGCCACCGCCGCCACCGCCCACTCCCCCATTGACCTCGTCGTCAGCCCAAGCCCCCGACGTGCGCTCTCTCTGCTCTCTCCCGCTCACCATCCCTCCCCCATCCTCACCTCGCCGGAGCAGATCACCACGTCGCCGCTCCTTCGTCTTCTCCGCCTCGCTGCCTGGTTGACTCGAAAAACGCGCAAGTGCACGCCTTCCGCTCCCAAGCGTAGGAGCGTCAATGCAATAAAAATAACCGGTGAGTACCGGGTCGGATCACAGGGACAAGTCGTTCTACGTTCACAAAATTGATCGATAACGAAAAATAAAGTGTTTTACAACTAACTCAATTACGGTGGAAATGTCGGAAAAGTGTGGTGAAAACGAAAATCTAACCTAAGTGTGTAGGGTTAGAGAGCCAAAGGTGGAGTTTAGGATAGCTAGGAGAGAGAGCATGAGTTGTGGGATCATTAAAATTGGCGTTAATCAAGTCCTAATTACCACATATAACACAATCGGTCATCCGGCTAAGGAAGCCCAATCGGAATATTTAGCTTAAAAAACACAACAATTTTGCAATCGGGATGGAAATATTATCAAGGCACTAACCAAATTAAGCACATGGATTTTTCTCAAATTTGCCCTCTCGGGACTTAGCCAATTAAATTTGTGCCCTAATTAAACATCCAACATTAACATTCAAAATAGGGCAAGAGGAAATTAGGGCAAGAAATTAACATCCAACCCAATGATTCACAACCCAAGCACAATAGCACTACTCAATCATACTAAACAAGATGATATTCATAGACAAATTCATCCAATGTTCATTACAAAATGAGAGATACAAAAAATACAAAATGGGAGAGGAAAGATTTCACCAAGGTTTCCCCAAACGAGCCCTAGCCTCCTCCAATTTGCTCCTCCACCAAGCTTTTCCACCCTCCAATGGCTTCCAAGCCCTAGCCCAAGCTTTGGGGAGGAAGAGCACTCCCCAAGCCCTCAAAATCGCCCCAAACAGCAGCCTCCTCTTTATTTTCGCACCCAGGGCTGTTTAACAGTATTGCGGGTCGGATCGGGTCGGATCCGACCCGCGCAAGCCGCCCGCCCGCAAAGAAATCAAATGGGGGCACGCGCTGCGCGCGTGCCCCCGCTTCCGCTGTGCGCGCGCTCTTTTGCTTTGCGTTTTTTTTAAATTGCGCCCGCCTGCGCTGCTTGGGAGCGGGGCCCGCTCGAAATAATCGAGCGGGCCGCCCGCTCGCGAGAGCGGGGCGAAGCCCGCTCGATTATTTTCGAGCGGGCCAGCGGCCCGCTGAGTTCTTCTTCTTCTTTTTTATTAAAACTTTTTTTTTAAAATAATAAACGAGCGGCAGCAGCAGCTGTGGGCCGGCCAGCGGGCCGGCCCACAAAGCTATTTAATTTTTTTTAATTTTCTTTTTATAAAATCCCAGAAATCCTTTTTAAAGCTTCTCGTGCTCCAATTAAATCTCCAAAAATACCTAAAAATCTCAGAAAAATCCTAGAAAATTCTGGAAAATCTCCAAGACTCCCAGGAGTACCTGAAAAATAGGAGAAGCAAAAATTAGTTCGTAAAAACAATATTTCATGTATAAAATACGAATAGGCTTCAATAATGCACAATATCACAAATACGCCCGTATTAAAGCCAAATTTAACATGATATACACATAAAATGCCCGAAAATGGGGGGGAAAACAAGCAATTTATATCCCGAATCACACCCCCCAACTAGCTTTTTGCTAGTCCCTAGCAAAATACGCGATAAATTCGGATTAAATTGAATGACATGCACCAAAATCACAATATCTTCATGGCACACCCAAAATGGTATTTCCAATTGATTCCAAAGCCAATATACCCAAAGTATGAAAGTAAACAACAAATGATACTCCCCTCAATCCAATTCAAAGAAAAGTGAGGAAATAAGCCCCGTATCACACGTATCGGGATATCACGATGTCAAAATTTCCAATTTTCATGAAAGTGGCCAAAACAAAAGAATTTTTCTCTAAGATGTGGGAGATGAGATTGCATCACTCATGTTGCTTATTCTTTCATTTTTCATTCATTTTCTTTTCTTTTCTACTTTTTTTTCTTTTTTTTGTTTTTGATGTTTATGTTTTGCATTCACGCGATAACGCCATAAATGCAAACACCGACACATTTGCATACACGCGATGACGCTATATATGCAAATGGATGGAATGACCTTCTTAATCTCATCTTTGGCGTCCTCCCCAATGTTTCGTGGGGCACCGGCTACTCAATTCAATTAGAAAGAAACATTCACTTATACTACAATCTTTTTCATTCCAACACAAATTAGCAACTCATCCACCCACTCCTAAGAGGAAAACAAAGCAAACACAATTTGGCCACTCCCAATCCAATTAAAAACTACACCATTCATCCCAACACATGAAATCGCTTACACCAAACTTTTCCCGAATTGTTTCAAAAAGATATCACGACGTCTAAAATAGTTCATACATGGCATATTAGCATTTGACTCCAAATTGGAAAAGAAATGAAAACACGCCAATCCAACATCAAGAAATTGATACCAAAATGATAATCCGAAAAATTGCATGGCATTAAGCATATAGGGACAAAACAAAGCTAATGGCGTAGGAACGAGGAAGCCAAAATATGATATGCAATGAATTCATGGAATGAGGCGAGACTTGGAGGAATCTCAAAAAAAAAAAAAATTAGGCCAAAATCCTAACAAACCTAAAGATTCTAACACTCTCCCCCCAACTTAAAATAAGCATTGTCCTCAATGTTGGGAGAGTACTAGATCTCGGCAAAGATCCTAGAAAAGAAAAGAAAAGCACACGAAAGCAAACTAACTAATTTTTATTTATTTACACTACATGGAAAGAATACACCTTAGCAAAAGGCGGATCCCGGATGTATAACGGCGGTGGCAACTGCTCGATCATATCCTTTCGCTCCTCCGCGAGCGTCGCAACGTCCAATGCCCTACCTCCATTGCGGGCATCAATGGCAAGCGACACAACCCCAAGCATCTCCTTGTGATAGGTTCCTGCAAAATGGGGGAGATAGGTCGTGTCAAAAATAATTGGGCGAGAGCGCCCATCCAAATGAAAAGCTTGCCAAAATGGGTCATCGACATGAATAAAAGAATTTACGATCAAGTGACGACAATCCGAATCATTATGATATGGAATTAAATGATTTGATTCGGGGGTGGAGGGAAAAGAAAGATGGGAACTTCCCTGAAACGCGATGCTAGGCTCGGAATGATGCACGGCCTCAAGAGGAGGTGGAAGTGGCTGCAGAGAGAAAACTGGAGTAGGAGGGAGCTCGGGCTCAATATATACCATCTTGCAATCCCCGTCGCTATCCTCTTCCTCGACATCAATATCAACAATCTCTGCAGCACTCCCCACAACTGGTAACTGCTCCTGACAAACCTCCTCGATGACTGGCAAGTGCGCATCCTGAGGCAAGGGAAGTGACATCTGTGACAGGACTGGAGGTGGACTCGTCTCGGGCAAATCCAAGCACGCATCATCCTCGCCATCCCAGAAATAGTTTATCTCAGTCGTCCTCCCAAAGTACTCAACCGCCTCGACCTGTGAGGCTAACTCTGAAGTGGACTGTGGCTCGGGCCCCATGGTGTCATCAATCTGCTCTCGGCCATCATGCACATCCGCTTCATCCTCAACCTCAAAGTGAAAATGCATCGTGTCACCGTCGTGGTCGACACACACTCCATCATCCGTCTCCTCCGACTCCTCAAAATATATATGCTCAAACTCCTCTACTTGGCCCCAATGCACCCTCTTCACAGGTTTCTCTTGGTAATCCATAGGGTCGCACTGGAATGAGCCCTCAGCTGGCTCCTCAGGCTGGTACTGGACCTGCTGCTCTGCATCCTGAAGTGGAAACTGGGACTGGCCATCATCCTCATATCCAAGTGACGGCTCTCCAGATGGCGCAGTCTGCTCCCACTCTGCAAGGTCCATCAGGTAACACCAAGAATCCTCGGTCGAATAATCAAAGAACTCTCCCCCGCAGCTCATCTGCACAAAATCCCGCCCAGATGGCGATAATCCAGTATAAAATATCTGCAGGAGGTGATCCTCGTGGAAACTCTGGTGTGGGCACGCAAGCACCAAATCAGTGAACCTCTGCCAAGCCTGATGGTAGGCCTCTCCATCAGACTGGGTAAAGCTCGCTATGTACTGCTCCATGGCCTGCCACCCCTGTACCTGCTCCAAAAAGGTAGGCAAAAATACCCGGAGAAATTCAGCCTGAAACGACAACCAAGTAAAATGTGAGTCCAGAGACAATGAATCAAACCACAATCTAGCATCATCATGTAAAGAAGAGGGAAAGAATCTAAAATATATGCAATCATCATCAATATTCCCACCAAGACATGAATACATCCATTCTTCAAATTTTTTAATATGTAAATGAGGGTTCTCCCACTCCGAGGCATGAAAGTATGGCGGAAGTGGGATATCCTCCAAATCAAAGTCCGAAAAATCTGAAGAAGATGCCATGTTGTAAAAAAAAATTTCAAAGAAAAAGAAAAAAACAACCAAAAGACTCAATAAGTGGAAAATAAATAAATGAAAAGACACACACTAAGAGATAGAAGTATCACACTAAAGCTTTCAAAATCAATCAACAAATGCTAATAACAGAAACCGTTGTCCCCGGCAACGGCGCCAATTGGTTGACTCGAAAAACGCGCAAGTGCACGCCTTCCGCTCCCAAGCGTAGGAGCGTCAATGCAATAAAAATAACCGGTGAGTACCGGGTCGGATCACAGGGACAAGTCGTTCTACGTTCACAAAATTGATCGATAACGAAAAATAAAGTGTTTTACAACTAACTCAATTACGGTGGAAATGTCGGAAAAGTGTGGTGAAAACGAAAATCTAACCTAAGTGTGTAGGGTTAGAGAGCCAAAGGTGGAGTTTAGGATAGCTAGGAGAGAGAGCATGAGTTGTGGGATCATTAAAATTGGCGTTAATCAAGTCCTAATTACCACATATAACACAATCGGTCATCCGGCTAAGGAAGCCCAATCGGAATATTTAGCTTAAAAAACACAACAATTTTGCAATCGGGATGGAAATATTATCAAGGCACTAACCAAATTAAGCACATGGATTTTTCTCAAATTTGCCCTCTCGGGACTTAGCCAATTAAATTTGTGCCCTAATTAAACATCCAACATTAACATTCAAAATAGGGCAAGAGGAAATTAGGGCAAGAAATTAACATCCAACCCAATGATTCACAACCCAAGCACAATAGCACTACTCAATCATACTAAACAAGATGATATTCATAGACAAATTCATCCAATGTTCATTACAAAATGAGAGATACAAAAAATACAAAATGGGAGAGGAAAGATTTCACCAAGGTTTCCCCAAACGAGCCCTAGCCTCCTCCAATTTGCTCCTCCACCAAGCTTTTCCACCCTCCAATGGCTTCCAAGCCCTAGCCCAAGCTTTGGGGAGGAAGAGCACTCCCCAAGCCCTCAAAATCGCCCCAAACAGCAGCCTCCTCTTTATTTTCGCACCCCAGGGCTGTTTAACAGTATTGCGGGTCGGATCGGGTCGGATCCGACCCGCGCAAGCCGCCCGCCCGCAAAGAAATCAAATGGGGGCACGCGCTGCGCGCGTGCCCCCGCTTCCGCTGTGCGCGCGCTCTTTTGCTTTGCGTTTTTTTTTTAAAATTGCGCCCGCCTGCGCTGCTTGGGAGCGGGGCCCGCTCGAAATAATCGAGCGGGCCGCCCGCTCGCGAGAGCGGGGCGAAGCCCGCTCGATTATTTTCGAGCGGGCCGGCGGCCCGCTGAGTTCTTCTTTTTTTTATTAAAACTTTTTTTTAAATAATAAACGAGCGGCAGCAGCAGCTGTGGGCCGGCCAGCGGGCCGGCCCACAAAGCTATTTAATGTTTTTTTTAATTTTCTTTTTATAAAATCCCAGAAATCCTTTTTAAAGCTTCTCGTGCTCCAATTAAATCTCCAAAAATACCTAAAAATCTCAGAAAAATCCTAGAAAATTCTGGAAAATCTCCAAGACTCCCAGGAGTACCTGAAAAATAGGAGAAGCAAAAATTAGTTCGTAAAAACAACATTTCATGTATAAAATACGAATAGGCTTCAATAATGCACAATATCACAAATACGCCCGTATTAAAGCCAAATTTAACATGATATACACATAAAATGCCCGAAAATGGGGGGGAAAACAAGCAATTTATATCCCGAATCACTGCCCGTACACACCTTCGATGCCGCACCCGGAGCTGCTCCCCGCCGCCGCTGTCGTCCCCGACAACCCAAGAAACCCACATCAGCCCGCCACTGTTCTCCACTCCGCACGAGCTCCGCCGCCGCTTCTCGCCGTACCATCGCCGCTTCCCCACCTTCGTAAACCCCCTCCGCCTCCACGCAACCACCGCCACCTCCTTGCCTCGCTCCGACCACCCTGCAAAGCCCCCGACGCAGCTCCACCTACAAGCCCGAGCGCCCCAAGCCCTTCACGTTGCCGCGCGACCACCCGCCGCCGTCGCCGTACGCCGCTGCCCCGCTCGCTCTTCCGCCACCCCATCTCGCCAGCGTCGCCTCCATACCGACGTAGCAGCCCCCGAAGCCCCGCAACACCCCCACATGCTGCTGCTAAAGTGAAACGAAGAAGGTGAGTTTTCATATGTATTTTTATACGTACATACAAATACGTGTGTTTTTTAGTATATGGGTTTACTGATTTAAATCAATAATAAATCATATAGGCCTCAGAAAAATACAAAACTAGGTCCAGAAAATCGAGCGTGACATTCCGAACACATTGGCACTGTTTTCATTTCGATTTTCACAGTAAATTTTTAAAGCTAAAATCTAATTGCGGTATATTCACTTAATAATTCATATCTTAAATTTTTCACGTAAACTGATATATAGAAAAATTATATGTTGCAGTATTCGTCGTGACGCTCGTTTTGACAGCTCACTTGAAACATTCTAATACCTATTACAATAACTATTTGAAATTAGTTTTTAAATTCATTTTGAGCTTTTAAAAATTATTAAATATACCCAGAGGCTTCAGAAAAATATTTCCTTATTAAGTAAAATTATTTTCCTCATATCTAGCCCGTATAAAATTTTAGAATGCTTTTCAACACCGTTTCAATCTATTAGAAAATAAAAACGATCAAGATAAATAGGTAGAAAATGGAATGGCTTGTAACCGATGAATTCTTGTGTATACATGTACATATTCTCTCGCACCAGCATCCTTGGAAGCTTTAGCTCTGGCCCTAGCTTGCTACAACAACCCCGAAACCGGTAAGACACAATGTATTCTAAATTTAGAAAATTAGATAAGTGTACTCGTTTGAACTTAGTACCCCACGTATAGCTTCAGAACAGCTATTGACTTGAACAAAAAACTAGGGACCTAATCCAATAGAAAACTAATCAACTGTCGAATGACTATCTAATTAAGCATACGACATTGCCAACTTTCAACTTTGGTGGTTGTAACACGCGACCATCAACTTGGGTAAATTGTGTACTAATCGAAATATCACATGCTCGAAGTATGGATCAACATCACAATTGTTAGACTTGTCTTTATCCTCAAACTTCTTAGTATCCACTTTGCTTTGGCCCAGTCTACTTTGAAATGGGTGCCTAACTTTCTGGGTTTCAATAAGAAAGTCAACTATTGGTCCTGGTTTAATTGTCTTTGTAAATAAGGAACTAATACTATCATGTGCTACATCGTATGGAACATCTTGTGAAACATCCCGTATGAAACATGTACATAGAACACTTGACACTTCACTATGGTTTTGGGGTAACTCATAGTTTGAGAGTGTGTGTGAGCGACTGGAGTTCATATTCACGTGCCGCTTCCTGTGTTTCGGCATCACGTGCCGCTGCCTGCGTTTCGGCAAATACATGTACCGCTGCTTGTGTTTCGGCATTCGTCTGGGTAAGCGCACCCAAGCAAGAGATGAACTCAGTGGTTGTATATCTTACTCTCCAGCTTGAGTCATGTAGTTCTAGTGTAGTTATTGTTTGCATGGTCACCTTTACTTTATGCATTGCATGCACTTTACTCACTACACCTGTGCAGCCACCAGTACTTTACTTGTCACACTTATCTATAGCTACTGTGTTAGCATGTTTCCTTATTTAGGCTGCTTTTCTCTTGCACTACCACACCATAGTTCATTGTCTTCTTTCAGTTCTGCTTACCTTTACTACTATGTTATGTACGATTTGTCACAGTTGTTGCTCAGTAATTTACTTTTCGCTCTGGTTTACTTACACATAGTTACTTTTTATCACCTCATTTAGTCATACTTGTGCACTGCTTCTTTTCTATATTTAGAATTATTGTGACTTACATACGGTTCCATTTATGGTACCGGCAGACGACGTACAGATCGAAGAAGATGCCACTGAGTTTGAGGAGCCAGAGTTTGGCCCAAAGACTGTCGATTTCTAGAGATATTCGAGTTGGTGTGCGTATTGTATTTCCTTTCTGTATTTATTTTCTGTACTTCCTTTCAGGTATTTGGTGAGAGAGTGTTGTTGTGTGTTGTATTTCAATTATGGACTGTAATAACGTACGCTGGTTTGAGTATTAGTACATCTCTGTATTGTAGCTATATTGATTTCACTGGTAATCTGCAGACCTGCAAATGTAATCAAATAAATAATGCCCCTCAGAGCGGGTCGTTACAACAAATGAGGAGGTTGTTCCATGTGGCATGTTTGTCCCACGTGGTAATGTCACATCGCCATATAAGACATCCACATCCATCCCACCCCCAATGACCCAAAAGCCACCCAAAAACCACACAAATACACCCTCAATTCAAATAACATCCAAAACCCCCCCAAAGAACACACCATAAGGTCAACCAACACCGAGAAACAAACACAGCTTCACACCCCTCAATCAAAAAATCTCAAAAAATTCCAGACGACACACACACACACACACACACACACTCTCTCTCTCTCTCTCTCTCTCTCTCTCTCTCTCTCTCTCTCTCCATTTGATTTGTGTTGGGTCCCGCGTCCTAATTCCGTGGGTTTTTTTTTGTTTTTTTGTTTTCGGGGGTCCCGTGCTCTTTGTGCACGTGTAATTTCTAGTTAACAAATAAATTTAGAAATAAAGGACGTATACTGTTATATTATCCATAGCTATCCCTCAGCTTTCTCATTGATGATAAGGAACTAATAAAATTCACTCATATAATTTTATTACATAGTTGCTCTTAAGAATGTCTCCCAATGATTACATTATAAAGTTAATCAAATGTGATTTTTAACGGCTTAAGAGGATCTTGATGTTAAATTTTGTGATTCAAATCATTCATCTCACACTCCCAGGTCGCTCGGTCGAGCGGTTCTAGACGCTCGACCGAGCTAGAGGCGCATGACCAAGAGCCTAGCAGCATTGCACCCAACTCGACCGAGCACTCTATCGCTCCACTGAGCAATGTTTGATCAATCAAGCGGTTTGAGCGCTCAACCGAGCTATATCAATGGAGAGTTTTGAGCTCTGCAGAGCAAAGCGCTCGGTCGACCGCTCGATCGAGCGAAGCACTCGCTCGACCGAGCGAAGCACTCACTCGACCGAGCACCCCGTTTCCATCCACCCATGTAACGACCCACTCCTTAGAATACCCAAAACATACGAATCCGTCCCAGGTTCTCCCAGCGCAGCGAGTGTTACAAAGAAAAAAGAGAAAAGTACAAAAGAAACCGACGGGTCCACTGTGCACTGCTGGGTTAGTACCTGCAGTGTTCCCAAACAAACAATTAACACAAGGCTAACAAGAACCACAACACAAACAACCAGAGAAAACACATTGAAACAACAAAGACTATATCTATATCCTCCATCTTTATACAACATCATATCCATCGTTATACATCAGCAACTCCCCTCCAAAAAGAACCCCAAAAGTACAAGAGTCACACGCACACATCTCACACCCCAAACCCACACCCAACTCAAACTCAACTCCACATATCTCTAGCCACCAGCTCCCAAGCTCCTCAACCATAACTCTAACTCCATCTCACTGCATCCGGCTCCATAAGCCTGAAAACCACAAATTGGAGCACGTCAATGCGTGCCCCAGTAAGATATCCAAACTCCTATTAGTATGACATCCTAAATGCAACTACTGAATGAACAAATGCTACAAGTGAAAGTGCTACAGGAACATGGCATGGCACTACATCAATGTATAAAAGGAGCAAAGGAAATAATGAAATTAAACATCAACTACAAGGCAAAAACTATAAAGGGCCACAACAATTATTAATTGAACAACAAACGCAACACAGAGGCAAAGTTACAAAGAACTACAAAATTAAGTAACATATTTGTTTAATTAAATTTCATTTGGAAACCTGGATATGTCGTTGAATATAAGGAACTGGACTCCACCCCAAGGTGGGGCGGTAAGGAGCACTCGCCAGTGGTACACACACACTGTTTTCTTAACGGGACCTCTCACTCCACCCATACCCTCGCATCGTAGTGTAAGTGAGGAAAACTCCACAACATCACAATACATCGTACCTGAAACTGAGCAAGGTATGGAGATCACCACAAAGTATCCGAAACTGAGCAAGGTACATAACAAATCACAACTAGTCCAGTTCTTATACCCTCCTAGTACCCAGTTTTCCCCCAACCCCAGTTATCAGCTCACCCCCTTTTTGAGAGGGTTGAGTTAACTGTTGGGTTTTGATGGACCCTCAGGGCACAAATCTCTATGCACGTTCCTAGTCGGACGAACAATATATGCAAAAGAAAACTCAGCGGAAGAAAATCGTTAAACTTTTTAACGAAGCCATAAGGAAAATCAAGACCCTTAGCCAGGATCTATGCCAACTTGAGGTGGATCTGACCACCCCAAGAAGGATCTAAGCTACTGCGACTTAATTAAAATAAAGCTTCTAAATTACATACCCGGAACCTTGCCTTGGTACAGGCAAGGTGTACCGCACCGTCTTCTGAGCCGCTCCCCGTCCCCCGCCGAACCGCTCCGCATCCCGAGGCGAGCAATTCTCTTATCGCCGATTCAACCAAGCGCCGAAGAAAGTTTCACCCGAGTGTGAACCTTCGCTAAGATTTCAGATCGGATCCGAACCCCTTCGTGGATTTGCTAGAGCCCTTCAGGAGTAAGGCAGAAATTATAGGGAGAAGAGAATATTTATAATTTAAGCCGAGATCCGAGCGTGCTCCAACATTTTTGGGAGCCGCTCAGATCAAGTGCTTGGGACGAGTTTAGAGGAGAGGAGAAGGCCCCTGTTTATATAGGCGGCTGACCTCTCCCCTTTACTCCACTTCCGATGTGGGACTAATGTTTATTCAAGTTAGATTGTCTTTCATAAAGGCCAAAATTCCATGAATTTTAACTCCCTCACCGTTGAGCTTCGATCTTGATACAACCTATCAAATCGAAGGGCGCTGAATGCGCAAGAAAAAATGGCGAGTCAATCGGACGTCGTTTGACCCTTCAAACGTCGTCTCAAAGTTAGCCAAAAACCATTCAAAGATGGAAAAAACAGCCGTAAAAAATCCCGGGTTTCAAAAACCCTAACCAAAAAATTCGGGCTTAGTGGGCCTCCATTTTCGCTGAGTTCGGCTCAACAATTTGAGCTGACTTGTTTTGGCGCTAACTTGTGCATTTGGACTCCGTTTTTGACGCGGTTTGAACCTACGTTTAGAGCGGGACGATACCGTCATCTAGGTAACCTTTTCAATGTGTTTATTAAATTAAATATGGTCTTAAACAATTTAAGACATATTTAACTCCTTTTGCATCACATGTAAAATAGTCCCATATCTAAGCTTAAAATATCATTTGCATCAGATACAAATGATCTGAGAGCATACATTCCCAACATCTCCCACTTGCACTCATGATCATTTATCCCGAATGCAGAAGATAACTGCAAACTCTTTGCAGTGTTCTATCCTTTGCATCAAATGCAAATTCTCCCTAATGTTTCTACCTATTACTAGACGAAGGTCGCACTTTGTGAGAGACCCTACAGCCTGACCCTACTACAGGTTAGGCTCGAAGCTCTATACGGCAGTGACCACGAGCAGCAGTTGCCATCCCTGTTTCAGAATCATACTTATGTGGTTAACTCATCGATATGAGTATGGTCGTGACCACCTTGACTGTGTCAGTGATGAATTCCGCAGTTTTAGTCTATTCGTCAAAACTATGTCGTTTAACTCAGGCCTAGGGTACAGTCAAACTGTCAGCCCCAATAGCTTGAAGTCGGTTAGTTTCCATCGATCTTTAGTCAAATAATGTTGGACAACTTCCAACATACTCTGGCCAGAGTTTTCACTAAAGAACGAACTAACTCTACGACACTAACTCCTATTGATCGGGAGAGACGAATCCTCTCTTGGTCATTACTCTCCTCGTACGCTTCAAGTGTCACCCAACCAAAGACCTTTCGAAGGGCCTTGCCTCGAAGCTAGGTCAATGATCTAAGTGACACCGTTCATGCATAGGTTCGTACAATGACCTCAAGTCAAAAGACCAACTTGCCTATCATCACTAAGAGTTATCATTGACAGGTTGGTAAATATAACCATATGATAACTCTTGTGGGTCGTTAAGTGAACTCATTCTCCAATGAGCACATGTGTCTCGTCTTCGACTTTGCCAAGTCAAACAACCATGAGATCATCGTCACCGCTATACGGTGAAGACTAAGACACAATGGTCTATCCGATGTTTCGATATCCTTTTCTCGAAACATATATGACCACGAACCCTTTTAGACTTATGCTAGAGACGGTCAAGCATTTCTCCATGATCGAGATACTCATCTCGATACATGTTTGACCTTGCATTAAGTCTCAAGACTTTACTTAAGTTAATATCTAATGATAACTACATTATGATAACTGAGATAAATTTATACCAAACAACTTATTATCTTGAACACGATGTTTATACAATTACACAGAGATGTATGCCTCGAGGGTATACGTCTCCAAACATCTCCCACTTGCACTCAGGCCCATTTATCCCGGTATCTCATACCGTATTTACACATACGTCTTTCCAGACTTCATGTGGTAAAGCCTTCGTGAGTGGATCTGCTAAACCGTCTACTGTATACACTTAAGGGGTTTTTCTATGTTCATTTTAGACCAACCATTTGAATCTTATCCAAATAATTCTTTTGGTCCTTCGGAATCCATTTAATATTTTTGGATCTCATCCAGCTCATCGTACCTTACGACAATAATTTTAATAAGTTATTAGTCATTTTAGATGGTTCATATTTAAAAGTGTCAAGCTCTTTTGACCATTTTATGAAAATATGTTCCATCCCCTTGATGCCTCGCATGTGTTTTATTTGCTCCCACAGACCTTGAAAACTCTCTGGCTAATTCATATATGTTCGTATTTCTAAATCATATTTAGAAAACAAACTATAAATGAATGCTCCAGTTTTCATGGTTATCGTGAGCGTTTACATCGAGTTCGGTCCGAGTAGATCTGTACGAATCTTCGTGCGAGACAGTTTCATCATAATCCGTTTATAGGAATTAGGATGAAAACATTCTCAACCAACATAAGCTGTACTTCACTACATTCTTTTTGCACCAATCTTCTAACTTGAAGATTTACTTGCAGACATTAAGAAACAATTTCTTTTGGGCACGTAAACTAAAGTCCATACTTTATACGTGTACGGACCTATTGCATCAAGTTGTTAATCAGAGTTACTACTCCGAATTCCATCCTGGAAGTTGACTAAGCCATCATAAACTATGATGTCTGACTCGACTCTTCGTCTCACGAGACTCGAGTAATCTTTAACTTTCTAAAGATTGATTTAATGAATATCTTATTGATAATGTCCTCACAGAACTTTATAAGAACCAAAGCATTATAATCTGGGAATTAACCCAAAGGGAGGATCATAACTCAGAGTCAACTTGCCATGAATCGCACTATGTCTAACAAAATGCAATTCATGCTCTCAAGCACATCCAATATGTTAAGACACTTGTGTAGGATCTAAATAAGGCCTAAGGGGGGTGAATAGGCCTTTGACCAAATTATCGCAAGATAAAAATTTAAGCCTAGTTTACAACATGCAGTTTAGGAATCAGACAATCAAAGCATTCACAGAAGACACAGAATTTAACGTGGTTCGGTCCCCATGACCTACGTCCACCCCAATGAGCAATCACTTATACTGTTTCTTTAAGAAGTTACAATCTCCCTTAGATTGGTGCCCCAACACCAACCTGTCAGACCAACTCAAGCTCACCAAAGCCAAAAAGAAACATACAAGTATCACTCCCCAACCCAACTTGCCCCAACAAGTTTGGTTCCCAGAGTCCCAAATAGCGGAAGAAATTATATTACAGAAATGCTGATCAAAACATTAATAACTTCACAAATAACAAAGATCAAGAGTTTAGAAAGCTCATTTGTGAAGATCTCTCTGGTTGTCGTCTTTCAGCACATCAGTAGCTTCGCAACGCTTCTTACGGAATGATGATCGGATGTCTGTAGAAGAAGTAGTCGCTGTCCCCGTGGAAGTAGTCGGTAGAAGTTCCTCACTCAAAATGATCTCATTTGCTGCACAGGAGGAACTAGCTGCTCAACTTGCTGTCACTGCGTCGGGATGAAGTCACGGTCGCAACGCTTCTTACGGAACTCAATTTGGATCTCTAGAACTCCACTTATTGATGAAAATGTGAAGAGATGTACATTGGTATTTATAGAATTGAGTTAACGGGTCTGGTTACTGTGCGAGGGGATCCGCACGAGGCGGCTTGGTGGGTTTAAATGCGCCGGGCCCGCATCCGCAAAACACGCGTTGTCGGCAACCGTTCGATCGCAGATGGACGGACGAGATCGAGCCACGTCGCCCGCGGATTCAGCGTTCAGCGCCCGCCTCCGCTGACCCGGACCCACGAGCCGCCCGCCTTCGCTGACTCCGAGTCGGCAGCGCCTGAACCGTTGGATGGAGATCCAACGGCGGAGATGATGCCACGTCGTCAGCAGCTGAATCAGCGGCGCCCGCCATTTGCGAATCGTGGGCGTGGTTGGTGGCCGTTGGATCTGGATCGCACGGCTGACATGCGGCCACGTCGCCCCGCTTCGAGCGATCGTCGGATGCGAAATGAACGGCCAGGATGATGCCACGTAGGCCGATTTTAAATTCTGCGATGAAGCGTATATGGGAACAGTGCCGTATGTCGTATTTGCTGAGTATTTTCACTGTATTCTTGCGTATTTGGGCATCAAATAAATCCCAAAAATTCTGAAATAATTCTCAAAAATCCCATAGCTTCATATTGACATGTGAGAATTTTTTCACCTCAGTTCACCTATTGTAGAAAAAGTTTCTTCTTAGTATACTCAGTATTTTCTCGTATTTCCCCATATTTGGACTTCAAACAATCTCCATAAATCCTGAGAAAAATCACATGCTATTTATAGCCTATGATTAACTCTAGGGTAGAGTTTCATAGCCATACTCTCTTGTTTGATCAGCTTGTGTAATTCCAAATGAAGTTTCAGCTCCGTATTTCAACGTACTTGAGTACGTGCATATGTAACTTGAGCAATCATGACTATATGGACCTGTGACACACTCAAAAAACATATTAGAACAGTTCAGTAGGGTTTGTTATCATCAAACATAGGTTAGGATGCTGTTTCCAACAACTTGACCTGAGAGAAAATCACATTTTCTTTTATTTACTCAAGATTTATACAGCTAATTATTCGACTTTTCGATCTTATCGAATTAGTTCAAATATTTCTGTCATTTTGTTCTCAATTTTATCAGGACTTGTGTTTCATCAAGAACACGTGTCTCAATAAAATAAGAACAACTTATCCTGGCTAACTTAGACTTAGGTCCGGGTACATCAGTATGTACAAGATTGCGAGTTCAACAACTCGCTCTTTCACTGTCTTACAGAGGGAGTTTCGACCAACATACATTTGAGAATAAGATTCACAAGTGTCCATAGACATCATAATACAAGAGGTTAAACCCCTCTTTATGTGACTTGTGAAGCTTAGTCTCTTTGATACGGCCTAGTCTATTTTGCCATATAAGTTTATTACTATCTTGCGTATTCATATATTAACATTTAATATATTGTAATTATTACAAATTACAAAACATTGCTTCAGAAGCAAGGTGACGACATTCGTCAAAAATGTGTTAGACGTCTTTTGTATAACAATTATTTCAAATCGTGACATCAAATATGTCACATTTTCAGTTCCTCCTAATTACGCCTGTAATAATGATGAATAAGACTAACTTTCTCAATTGACTTTCCTGAGTGCCTTCTTCCTTTTCTGAATCTCATTTAGATATTAAATGTCACAACAAAATTACTAGCTGTACAAACACCTAACGTGTCCAAACACTTGAGCTTCACAACCTTGAGTTGACTCAACAAGTTGCTTGACTCAAGATCTAATTTGGATACATGGTCTTGTACCACTCATGCACTCATCTTTGAATCGAATAGTTTGATCGAGGTTTCGAACCTTGCGATCGAAACCATTTTCCATACAACCTTGAGTTGACTCAACAAATTGTATGTAGAAACTTGCTTTTGAACATCAATATGTTCCACCTGCCCCATATAGAGGCGAGTGACATGTAGCGTGCATTTATTTTATTGGACTCGGAACTTAATGAAATCATATTCCTTAAGTCTGTCCTTAAGAAGATCATTTTAATGTCAACGAGAATATAGTTTATTCTATCAATTAGAATTTAACTTAATATTCCATTAAACGGCCTTTTGACCAATTAACTTATTCTATTAGAATATTATGTTTTTGATTCCATCGGTAAACAAAGACTTACCTTAGTTTATCATATGTTCAATATTAAATATAGATAGAATGGCTTTTATCAATCTATATCCTCCCACTATTTTTGCGATCATTTTAAACCAATTAATGAACGATTTAATTAAAATTAAATATAATGGGAAAGGGACCCCACCACCCTAAGTCTCACAATATTGAGTTGACTCAATAAGTTGCTTAACTCTGCTATCGGTAGACGACTCTTCATCAATCACATCCAATGTGATTCCCTTATCCGTTTTTACCTCTAGTCACTTATGACCTTGATTTGACTCAACAAATCATAAAGAAGAATTTTCCAAGAATTTTCCAAGTCCATGAAGGATGAGTTTGAGATGAGCCACATGGGAGAGCTCACCTACTTCCTTGGATTGCAAATTCGACAAATGGAGAATGGCACATTCATACATCAGACAAAGTACACAGGGGAGCTTATTAAGCGATTCGGGATAGAATCGTCTTCGAGCAAAAGGACTCCCATGAGTACTACTACTCATCTACACAAGGATGAAGCGGAAAAGATGTAGACGTTCGTCTATATCGAGGTATGATCGGTAGCTTACTTTACTTAACCGCTAGTAGGCCCGATATCATGTTTTCCGTTTGCCTTTGTGCTAGATATCAAGCTAGACCTAAGGAGTCACACTTGATTGCGGTTAAACAATATTTCATTATCTCAATCAATCTCTAGACTATGTGTTACTTTACACTAAATCTGGCACATATGAGTTAATATCATATAGTGATGCTGACTTTGCCGGATGCAAGTCCGACAGGAAAAGTACTAGTGGCACTTGCCATTTCTTAGGAAATTTCGCAGTTTCTTGGTTTTCTAAGAAACAGAATTCGGTGTCATTGTCCACGACTGAAGCCGAATATATTATCGCGGGTCTTGCATGTGCACAAGTTCTTTGGATGAGACACACTCTTATGGACTATGGTGTCAACTGTGATACTTGCTCGATCATGGTTGATAACCAAAGTGCCATATGTCTTTCCAAGAATCCGGTACACCACTCCCGTACCAAACACATAGACGTGAGACACCATTTTATAAATGATCATGTAGCTAAGAAGGACATCATCTTAGAGTACATTGAAACCCAAAAACAAATTGCCGACATCTTCACAAAACCTCTTAAAGAAGATTCATTTGTGAGGTTGCGTGGAGAATTAGGACTTATGGGTGAATCTGAAATCTAGAAGCTCAATATTCATGTTATAACACTTTTTGAGCTCATATCATCATGTTGCCTATCTTCTTATGATATATCATTTATATGTGTTTAAGAAAGGCAAATTGTGATATATGTGATTTCTTGAGTTTCTTGAGATTGATTCTGGTGATTTGTGTTTCAATTGATGTAGTGTTTTTAAATTGTTTTTATAACGAGTCAATGATTAGAGTTTAGGTCCTAGGGTGAGTGTTCGTATCCTTTGGATTTCTATCTCACTGTGCATTATTGGACCAGGACAGACGATTGTTTTTCCTTCAACAATCGACTGCACTACTCTTTCATCTCTGTCTGAAAATTTGTATCACAGCCGACTGATGACTGTTTTCCAGTCGACTGTTATTTTAACAAGCGACTGTACTGTAGTCATCAGGCGACTGTTCTCTCTGTCGAAATTTTACAGTGCTCTCTGTTGTTTTGATGAATTGTATTCATTCTCGGCCAGTCGACTGCTGAGTATATTACAATCGACTATCCAATGGACATATGACTACATGTTACTTGCCAGTCGACTGCCCATCTTTCTGAGCCTTATTGTTATCACTTCATCCAGTCGACTGATTTTTGTTCATCAGTCGACTGTCTACTGTTCGTGACGGTTCACTGCTTTGATCTGAGCCGTCGATTTCTTGATCCAACGGCCCAGATTATTTCCCTCTTTAATATATATGTAGAGACTGTTCTTTTCGTCTCTCTCTCTCCCCTCCGATTCAATCGTTTCGTCTCCTCACTCTCGTGCGATTTTTTTAGGGTTCGTCCAAAATCATTTCTTGCCCTAGTTTCGAGTAAGCCCATGACTCTGTTCGATCGCTTCTTTTCTAAAGAGTCACTTGACTTTCTCGATGAGCCGTTTCCCTCTCCAAAACCTGACCCGGTTCTGGTTCCGACCTCTTCTCCTTCTTCGGGAGAATTTCTACACGTTGTTGACAGTCACCCCATCCCCTCTCAGCCTTCTGAGCTTCCTCCTAGGACTCCTCTTTTCGTATCCCACGAGGAGTTTCATCTTTGTCAGCTGTGTGATCGAGTCACTGTTCTTGAAAATCTTTCCGCCTATTTGGATGTGAAGCTCTCTCTTTTGCTTAAGCTTCAATTAAAATCGTTTACACATCATGGTTTTCCCATCCCCACCGAGCTTCAGGCTCTGTTTGCTTCGTTTGAGGACACTACTCAGGTTTGTGTTTCTCCTCCTCCAGTCTTCGCGCCTAAACCCTTTCTAGTCTAGACCTCCAGTGCCCAGACTCCACTTCATGCTCCTGCGGAATCTTCTGCCGCTTGTGCATCCCGTCCAAGCGGAAGACTTCTGCTTTTCCTACTCGATGCTCTGCGAGGCTCTTGTTCCGCTCTTCGGGTCGCCCCTCGGACCCTACTGTCATCAACATCGACTGAAGTTGCTGCCTTGTCTTTTGTGTGTTCACTCACCCGACGACCTAGATTTTTTTTTGTCTGTTTTGGTTGGGTTGAGTGGGGCCTTAAGTGTGTTTTGATGGTTGTATTTTGATGTTTGATGGTTTGATATGATGTATGTATCTTCACTTCTGTATGGTGATGTACTTCGATGTTGTCATGATGATGTATTTTTGTCTTGATCATGATGTATTTTTTGTGATGGACATGTAGATGTCCATACGTTGATGCACTCATCTTTTATATATATCTATATATGATATTGTTGTTTATCTTGTGTCACACTATGCTATACTGCTTATCTTATCTGTGTGATGTATATTATGATTGTCTCCATGTATGTTATACTCTCTCTGATGTGCTTTTGAGACAATATATGAATTTGATATTCGATTTTCCATGCTATCTCTGGTATGATGCATTTGTGAAATCACTTTTGAAACTATTTTTGTGTGTACATCTAAAATGTTGATATTGGACTTCAATTCCATTACTCACATGTGTAAATGATGAGATTTTATGAGTTTTGATTCTTTATATCTTTATACTCCTTGATTGTTGTTAGTTCACATTTTGCACTGTTATTGTTGTTGTTATTTGCTCCCACCTTTTTGGATAATGCCATAGGGGGGAGAGAAATAAACATACAAGATTCATAATGAATGTGCTAAGTATGTTCTAACACTTGAATCTAAGATTGAAGTTGCCTTAGATTCATGGGGAGTAAGATTACAATGAATAGGATTGTAACTCCTAGATTTTTTTTTGAATTTATATTCATGCATTTCTTACTCATTTGCTTCAATTGATATGTAGATGCCCAACTATTTGTTGACTAACTTGATTGGCATCTATGTAGGGGGAGTAAGTTTTCATTGCGCACAATTATTTATCTTTTTGTTTATGTTTGTTTTTCATCATCAAAAATGGGGAGAATATTGAGTATTGGACTTCTCTCTACTTGGTGTTAATGATGAGCAAACATAAATACTTGTGACTAATCCCCTATTTTGCAGTTAATCCATTGACTAAGCTATTTATGAAGATCTACTAGCAATGGATGACTCACAAACTTCATTGAAGGCAAATGACATGAATTGGATGATCGTAGATAATGATTGAAGCTCCGTGAAGACTTCAAGCTCATACGATGGAAAGAAGAGATTATTCGTCAATGTAATTTTCTTTTATCTCTTCTAGTATGTAGCTTAGAAGTAGAACTTTGATGGAGTACTCACACACATCTACATTCAGTCATAGGACTTCATTAGATCAATTGTCCTTTGATCCCAATTAATTTCTTTATTGATTGTGCTAGGATTGTTTATAACAGTCGACTGCTGAACAGTTTACAGTTGCATGTCTCAAAAACAGTCGACTGTGTTTTGTTCTACAGTCGCCTGTTATGCACAGACTATTACAATATAGTTTTGGGCATTCTCTGATTATTTCGCACAGGCTACTGATGAACTATACACAGGCGTTTGTTCAAGTGACAGTCGACTGTGTTTTGTAAATCAGTCGCATGTCTATCCTTTGCCCAAACTCTGTTTGATCTGACTTTTACGGCCAGTCGACTAATGTTGTATATACCGTCGACTGTCTCTTGGATCAGTCGACTGTCTATGCTGCAATAGTCGTCTGTCTGTGAGTCATTTATTTGACTCAACTCTCTGGAAATTTCTCAGGCTTTTGACAGTCGTCTGTTTAAGGATTTACAGTCGCCTGTTCTGATTAACAGTCGACTGTGTTCCTTGCATCAGTCATCTGTCATGTTACTTGTGAGATTTCCAGTATTAGTCTAACTTGCCCATCTCTCGGCCAGTCGCCTGTCGAAGAAATTACAGTCGCCTGTTGGTTTAACAGTCGACTGTCTTGGCTTCATCAGTCAACTGTCCACGTGGTAAGTTACCGTTATGAATTCTCACCTACACTTGCTGACTGTGCAACAGTCGACTGTGGATTGTTCAAGAGTCGACTGTAGCGAGTTCAGATTCTATCCGTTGAGATTTTTCTTACGGATTCCAATTGGGTTTTTGCCCAAACTGTTCTGTGGATTTGAGAAAACTATAAATAGAGCTTTTACTGTTCCATTGGAAGGAGACTCTTTCATTGCAAAATCTATCAAGCTTTCATTTCCAAAGATCAAAGCTCTCAAATCCAAAGCCCTAAGTATTTCCAAATCTTGTTCTCTTGCTCTCCAACCTAGAACCAAAGATTGATCTTCTAGGCAATTGGTGCAGTCAAGAGAAAGAGCTTCTCTTCTCTTCCAAGAGAGTTCTTCAACACACATCACACTCCACCTTCAAGTTCTACTTCAAGGCATATGTGATTGTAAGTGTTGTTTTCATTATTTCATAACTCTCGTTATTTGAGTTTTGCTCTCGGTTGTGAGAGTGGGTTTGCTTGCTCCCTGGTTGTGGGAGTCAAGGACATCGATTGTATTCGATTGCACTTGTAGGGTTGCTACAAGTGGGCTTTAAGGAAACCTCAAGTTAGGGTTCTAACTTGAGTATCCGGTGGTATCCGGGTGGTAGGGACGTAGGATTACCGGGAACAAGTCGGGAGTGACTTGGGTAATCCGAACCCTTGAAACATCTCTGCGTTTGAGTGTGTTTTATTTTGGGTTGTTTTTCTATTCCGCACTATTTGTTGGATTGCATTTTATTTGGCGTAAATTCCTTTTAAATTTGCAAAAACACTATTCAACCCCCTTCTAGTGTTTTCCCCATAGACAGGGTCCTTACAATAACTACGACAAAGAGATAAAGACGACATGGGGAAATAACGTGCAAGAATATAACTCATGACAACCACAATACATACAAACACAAAGAACACAACTTGAATTAATGACAGTATTACATCACTTGGTTGTAGGGTCATGTAGGCATGGCTATTTCAATTTCCTTTCACCAACTTTCTTTCCCCATTTCACAATATACTTGGAACATGCATCTACATGTGCATTCTCATTCTCATTTCCACACATCACAATAATGGGGCCATGCCTCCCATGCCTCTACAACCAAGACATTCATAGCAACCTCTTCATTCACAACTATATTTCTTACATTACATTCTTGCAACTGGTAACCACAACATTTCCTTTAATGTAGCATCAAGAATCATTACACATGAAGGTAAAATTAACAACAAAACATAACTTCAAGCATCACTTCAACAATTTCAGTTTGCTGGAAAATGCAGACAGTCAAGTATATTGACAGATATCATCCATTTATATTATGAATTTGACAAAACTTAGTAAATTAAAGTTGTTGATATGCTAGTTTTACATTCACCCACCAAATTTCAGAAAATAATACTGAGTGTGTGAATTATAAGGACCAATATGGCTAGATATAGAATTTCTGTTTAAAACCTGAAAAATGCTTCAACTTGATTAATGAATTACTCATATTTCTAATCAGTTCTGAGTTAAAAATTCAACATAGAAATTTTACAGTAGGAAGTGTAGATATCAAAAATGTCCAAGAACTCATGATTTGCATGTGTACATTAGGAGATAAGGTTAAAACAGTAAAGGGGTGTAAATCTGGCAGAATCTGATACCCTATAAATAACTCCAGTTTGGGCCTAATTGCAGTACGAATTTGGAAAAACTTCCAACATAAAAGTTGTAGTTAACTATCTAATCTTTTTAGCATAATTTTCTCAGAGTTTAATTCAATATATAGTGAGAGATATACATGGATGAAGTTACTGAAAAACTGCAGGAAATTAAAGTGATGGTCATGTAATGAAAAGTGATAACTTTCCTTCAAAACATAACATGTACATGAGATACTACTAGGAGTTGGATTTCTACCTCAAAGCTAGTTGTTTCCCCTCTAGAAACTCCATCAAGGCTCCATCTCCTCTCCCCACAAGCTCTATCACCCAAAAGTCCTCAACTTGCTCAAGGAAACCATCCCTTTCTAAGCTCCAAACAGCCACATATGTTTCTACTTGCTTAAGGATGCTTACAGGAGGGGAAAGAGAGGGTTTTTCTTGAAAAAATATAGGAGAAGTAAGGCATGGAGAGGGGAAAACGAAAATGAAAATGAAAAATGAGAAAACAAAGGAATTCTAGATTTTTCTTCTTCTTTCTTTTCTTTTCTGTTCCTTTCCCGTCCTTTCTATTTTCTTCTAGGCTTCTCCTTCATTTTATTTTCCTTTCCTTTTCTTTAATTTTCTTCCTTACCTCATAAGAATGTCATATGCCATGGAATATTCTTTTGAATGGAAAATTTATGAAGACCCCCTCTCACTCTAGCAATTTATTTATAGGCCCTTGTGAAAATTACCCAACAATCCATCATCATTCCAAACATTTCTCATAGGCCCTCCTACACACCCATGCATACACACACATCCAACATATACATACATAAGCATGCTACCCTACATACATGGGTACACATACACATCCATTAAATTATATATAGTTACTTACACAAACATACACACGCTCCCACACTCGAGGCAACCCAATATCAATACATAGTAGACACTACATATATCTACATATTTGCACTATAAGCTAGCCAAAGCACTTCTCACATACATACACTAGTACAGTGTATACACTCATATGCCTACACCCTCTCATCCACCTATGTATATACATACATCAAAATATACATACTACACCATATCAACACCATATACACACTCACATATATGTCTACTAGCCATATATTAATGCACACCAACATACACTACTATACATACACCAATACACAATTATTCCATGCATACATACATATCCATAAGTATGAATACCACAATTATGTAGTAGAATACGCATATAATTCAAAACAGGGCATGACAAACCAGGAGCTGCTACAGCATAGAGGCCGCTCGGTCGAGCAATGAACTCGCTCGATTGAGCGGTGCGGGGCCTAGACTTTTAAGTCAACGGTCCAAATGGGTTTCTAAGCCCGATTTGAAGTCCGATTTAATCTAAAGGGTTGATTTCATTAGGGCTAATGCCATTTTCGAGATCTGGAGCCAGAGAGAGCTGTTGTCGCTTCCATTGAAGTGTTTTGTCGAGAGATTAGGGTTAGGAGTTTGTTTGTGAAGTTGAGTGATTCTGTTCATTGCTCCTTTTGATTTGTTCTTCCTTGAGTGAGATTGTGAGGGCTTTTGCTTTTAGCCAAGTTATTGCTCACGTGAGCGGAAGATAGATTGTAACCCTTTGTAGATCTCTCTGATAGTGGAATCATCTCGAAATTGTTGGACGTAGGTTGTGCACAACCGAACTAGGGTAAACTCTTGTGTGTCTGCGATTGATTTGATTATTGTTGCTATTTCATTTGCTACTTCACTTTGCAAGGTCGTAGAGATTTTGTTGGGTTATTTGAGAATCCATTTTTGCTAGTCCTAGATTCTTGATCAAATTTTAGGATTGGTTATTTCACACGGATCTCAAGTTTGGTTCGCCATTATTCCCAACTAGTGGTATCAGAGCTTGTGTTCTTTTGTTAAGAAAGTTTGTGGCGAAGATGGTTTTATTAGCAATATTGAACATTGAGAAGTTCACTGGCCAGAATGATTTTCGTATCTGGCAAATGAAGGTGAAGAATGTACTGATGCAGACATGGCGTTACCAAATCGTATTCGATGAGGCGAATATCGATAAGGAGGTGAAGGAATCCGCTAGGGCTGAGATGGAGAGGAAGGCTTACAGTACGATTCGGTTGTCGTTAGAAAATAATGTTCTGAGAGAAGTCTTGGATGAAGCTACGACATTTGATATCTGGAAGAAGCTAGAGGGACTGTATATGAAGAAGTCATTCACGAGTCGTCTCTATTTACTTCAGCATCTGTATACTCTCAAAATGAAGTCTGGATCTACGGTGAAGGATCACATGGATGAATTGAACCAGATAGTGCTAGAGTTGCAGGGTATGGATGTGAAGATCGAAGATAAACAACAGGCTGTTATCGTATTGTGTTCATTGCCTGAGGAGTTTAACCAGTTTGTTCGGTCGATGATTTATAACCGAATGACTATCATTGTTGAAGATGTGAAGGTGGTGCTTCACACCAAGCAACTATGTGGCAAGGTTTAAGGTAGATACCATGTGAGTACCGTGAAGAGACACTACATGTGAGAGGTTAAAAGGAAAAGAGAGGAGGTCACAAGAAGCACAATGATCACTCCAAGTCGAGACATTCGCATGATATGTTTGCAAAGATCACATGCTACAATTGCTATCAGAAGGGACATTTTGCAAACCGGTGTCTTAATAAGAATAGGAAGAAAGGCAAGGATGCCGATAAAGAGTCAGTTTCAGCATCGTTGGGGATAGATGGTATGCACATCCATGATGAAGGTAGAGATCCTGAGATGTTTGCAGTAGGGATTGCAGGTGAAGCAAACATTGCGTGGCTTATGGATAGTGGGTGCTCATACCATATGACTCCGCATAGGAGTTGGTTCACGACATACCGTCCCAAGGAAGATGGAGGCTCAATCCTCATGGGGAACAATGAAGTGTGCAAGACTGCAAATATTGGAATCGTCCAGATCAAGATGCATGATGGCATAGTGTGTACACTAGCTGATGTGAGGCATGTGTTGGATCCTGTGGATGGTAAACAACACTAGAAGGGGGGTTGAATAGTGTTGTATAGAGAAACTTTTTCGTTCTTTACAAATTAACACAAAACAAATCCTTCTAATGTTGCCTAAGAAACCAAGTAGAGTGATCTACGCTTGGTTCTTAATCAACAACGTAATCTAATAATCACAGTGTAATTTCACAGCGGGTAGTCGACTCCCTATGAACAGTAGTCGACGCCCAGAGAATTTATAAGCACAGTTAAGATAAGATTACGAGAAAGACAAATATTATATTGTTATTCACAGCGGATAAAGTAAAGTTAATCTTTGCAATAGATGAACAACAATTAGCAAATAAAGTAAGAGCAAAGATAAACAAACACAGATAAGCAATCACAGACACAAGGATTTTTATCCTGGTTCCCCACAACTTTTGGGTACGTCCAGTCCCCGACCAATCCGGTACGAGATTTTCCACTATCTGCCTTGGCAAATACAAGTACCTAACTCCACTCGTTAGGATTTCCAACAACCTAGTCTTGACCAGGATTTCCAACGGCAACACCTAGACTTGTCTAGGGTTCCAACAACAACACAATAAAAATCAATATCCAATTCACCACAATAAATTGGTGGAGATTGGTATTACACCCGGATTCTATAGCCAAATAGTAATAGACGAGATTACGTGTAGTGGCTTGATAGAATAAGATTCTAGATCACACAAAGATACGAATGAATTCTTTATGATCTAGATCTAATGTTTTTCAAAAATTCTTTAAACAAAAATCAAGAGAAAAGTAATACGGATTTGAAAAACAGTTAGCCAATAAAACGAGATTATGATCTTCAGAAAATAATAACAGAATTTGCAAGATCACGAATAAAACAGAATTGGCTAAAGAGAGAATGAGAGCTTAGAACTTTAGAGCGTTTGCACGAGAGAATTTGAATTCAATAGTTGTTGTATTTTTCTCAATGAAAATGGTCCTCTATTTATAGGAGAAATCTGAGATTTTGAAATTCAAATTACTTTGACTTTTGTCCCAAAAATCATGGGAGAAAATCGCTCAACGATATTTCAAAATTCAAGTCAAAACGTCAAACTTCGATAGCTGGTAGTCGAATCCCTATGAGTGGTAGTCGACTCCTAGGGAATTTTGATTCTCAGCTGGTAGTCGACTCCCTACCTTTGGTAGTCGACTCCCAGAGGAGTTTTTCCTGCGACACAACTAGTCAAATAAGTAGCTAACTCCAGGGTGTAGTGGAGTTTCACTACGGAATTACAAAACGACTAGCGAAAGCTCTCAAAATCATTTTTGAAGATGATTTAATAGATATTCAAAAAAATTTTAAAATCGTTTGTGTGTGTGTGTGATTGTCTATACGATTTGGCTTTAACAATACCCTAAAAAAGACACAACACACTCACTATAGACTAGGACACGTCTTCGGAAGCTTGATCAATTTGATGGAGTACATGTGAGCTTCACTTGAGCTTCTTGTTTTATTTGAGCTTTGAGCTTCATCATTTGATCTTAGCCACGTTTGTCCTTGTCTTTGAGCGTAGATTGCGCTTCTTTGAGTATGAATAAAGCTTTTCATTTTGTCGCATATCCTGCACACTTAATTTGTAGTGTAGTTAGTACACTAAGCTTCATTTGGTGTGCTCATCATCAAAATCACTTGGGGTGGAATTCAATTTCCATCACTCTCCCCCTTTTTTATGATGACACCCAAATAAAAAATGAAGTTGAAATATGAGAATACATAAAAATATACTTACTCCCCCTGCTTTGATGCGGTTCTCCCCCTGCATCGAAGCCGTTTAGTAATACAATACATATGATTTCATTTTTTGCATTTCATATTTTTCTCCCCATTGTCATCAACAAAAAATAATTCAATGACAAAGTAATATAACATATGAATCATAATATGATTAGGAGGGGAATTTAATTTCCTATTCCTGCAAGAGAGATGTTAGTTATAAGAGCAACTAATATATATTGCATAATGGATAAGTTCTTAGTAAGCATCACACAATTAAAGAGTTATTACAAACCATAAGTTCGAAATCATAGTTTTTTGGAAACATTGTTTTAAAACCATTGTTTTTAAGAAAAGCTAAGGATGACCGCCGTTCTTCTTCAGTTTCTTGATCTCATCAAAGATCATGACAAGCGTGTCCTCCGTCATTTTGTTGCTTTTCACAACGAGCTCCTTAAGGTCGTCCACCTTTTTGTTAAGGTCTTCAAACCCTTTTTCCTGTGATATCTTTAATTTCCCACTTTTCTTCAGAAGCATCTCTTGAAGTTCAAGGATATATGCTGGTGCTTCTTCTTCTTCTTCTTCTTCTTCTCCGCTTCCTTTTTCTTCTTCTCCCTCTTCTTCTTCCTCAGAATCTGAAACAATAATTTGCTTACTTCTCCTGGAGGATGATGATCCTCGTTCAGCTGCAAGTTTTTCTTCGGGAATGTTCTCATCAAGATCATGGTGTAGATTCATTCTTCCAAGTGCATGAACATCAAAAACTCGAGCTGGTTCTAGAATTGAGGTTTCATGATCCAAAGGCACATTATAACTAATAAACAAGATTGTGAGATAATGACCATGAGCTAAGGTGGATGAGGGTCTATCAGAAGAAGCTGAAGCAAGAATAGAGTCCATGATGACTTTGGCCCAATTGATGCGGATTTTACCTAATATAGCATAGATACATTTGGCCTGCTTCTCAGATAAGATAGAATGATTTCCAGATTTTTTAGTGAGGTTATAGGATAATATATTTGCCAGAATTCTTGCCGGATAGCGAAGATCGCTACAGGGAAGTTTAGTCTAAAAATGCCTTCCTGGCAAATACATTCTCTCTAAAACACTTCCTTCAGTCATTTCTATTTTATCCAGTAACATGCCAGAATAGGGAATGCCCAGGGCTTCTCCAAGAGATTTGACGGTAATGGCAAGTTTTGTATCAAGAACTTTGGTGACAAATCGGCTTTTAGCAAGATCGTAATCCATATTAGTATAAAATAGGTGCATAAGCCTGGGATAGCAGAGATACGTGTTTTTAGAGGAAAATAGGTTGACCAAGTTCTGAAAATCTAGTAAGCTATCAATGCCATAGTTTACTACATCATCGAGTTTAACAAATCTTTCATGGAGGATGGGTTTCTTAGAGATTTTAACGAAGTGTTCATATGTGGTGCTCCTAAACAGATATGGTAAAATGGTTTCTTTCTCAGAATCAATTTCAGTGGAGGTTTTTCTCTTCTTGGAAAATATTCCCTTGATAGGCATCTAGATAGAGTAAAAAAGGAATTTTACAATACTAGACAATCATATAAATCAAGAAGAAAAAAAGGTGAAGTAAAAGTCATGAAGTAAAAAGTTTTTACCTTGAGTAAATTTGAGAAAGAGATGAAGTTGAAAGAGCTCCAAGCAACCCAAAGCACCAAAAAAATTTCAAGAAAAAGAGATGAATGGGGTAGTCGGCTACCCTAGGGTTTCTCTTGGGGTTTTTGATTTGGAATGAAAGATGGTGAAGAATAGGAGGCATTGGATCAAGGAATGCAGGGCTAGGATAGAGTTTAGCTTATTGGGTATAAGTTGCCTTTGTGGATTTGAACCCATAAACTCTATAGAACCCAATAGGAGTTAGAAAAAAAACAAACCCAGAAATCCGCACACGCGCTGGTAGTCGACTCCCTCATGTAGGTAGTCGACTCCATACTGGGTTGAGTCGTTTTCTCTTCCCGAGGGGGTTTTGATCCAAGTTTGAGTGCGTTTTTCTGAACACAAAATGTTTTAAGAGTATATCATAAACATATAAAAGTCATTAACTTATTTAACTAAATTTAAACATGTATATTTAAAAAAATGATTAAGTCGTAAAAGATCGCTTTTATGCTGATCCAGTTATCAATTGTTTGGATCTTGATTTCTCCTCTTTGTTTCTTTAGAGTACCTGAAAAAATAAACGTTTATGGTACTCTTTGGCTTTTGAGTCCGATGAGTTAGTCTTTAGGAAGCCCAGTATGGTTTAGCTCCTTCATGAACAACATATTTATAATTTTTGTTTAAATGAATTTGTTGAACAAAGTCTATAGCCTACCTTTTCTTTCGTTGATCGGACAATTTCTTTGGTATCCAGATGCTCAAAAAATTATCGTTAGAATGATGCATCCTAGTATGCTTAACCCGTTTCTTGGTATGATGTGAATCATAACCGAGTCCGGTTTTGCTAGATGAGGCTTTTTGATCATTTATTATACTATCTAGCTTCCTTTTTCCTTTGTTGAAATTCTCAATAATTTTCATCGTAGCGTCGTATTTATTTTTGACAGATACGAGAAGATTATTCAGATTCTCAACCTTTTCATTTACCAAAGAAATATCTTTTTGCAGAAAATCATTCTTTTCTTTAAGGAGACTATTTTCTTTAATGATTTCTTCCTTTTCTTTAGTATCCTTTTTAATATTTCTAAGTGTTCTTCTATGTTCTTTTATGAGCTTTTCATGCATTTTGCATAGCTCCTTATATGCTCCCATATAATCCATGTCTTCATCATCACTTGATGACGAATCATTGTCGCTAGATGAATCATGATGCGAGCTTACCTTGGAGGATGTGGATGCCATGAAGCACATGTGTGCTGTTTCTCTTCTTTCATCGTCATCTTCTGCTGGGGATTCATCAGACGAGGAATCGTCGCTCTAGTCGAAGGCTGCGTAAGCTTCCTTCTTTGGTCGTCGGAATTTGCTTCTTCCATTGTTTCGATTTTCATTATTGTCTCTGTTCTTCCCACGATCTCTGGAATCACGATTGTTTCTCTCCAATGGACAGTCTCTCTTGACGTGCACTGGTTTATTGCAACCAAAACAAATAATACCGTTAGTAGGTCTAAAAGAGCGTTTACCATACTTACTTGTGATGAACTCTTTAAAGTTCTTTGAGATGAAGGCGATATGGTTCTTCTTTGTCAGTGTAATCAGAATCTTCCTCTTGGGCTTTGAACGCGAGAGTTTTCTTCTTCGGTTTTTCTTCGATTTTCTTATCTTCTTCAAGTTCAATCTCATATGCCATGAGATTTCCCATTAGTTCTTCGATGGTGAGGTCCTTTACATTATGAGCTTCTCGAATGGCAGTTGTCTTTTCCTTCCACTCGGGTCGGAGGGATCTTAGTATCTCATTACCTGCTCATATTCAGAAAGTTTCTTTCCTAATCCTGCAAGCTCATTTGTAATATTAGTAAAATGAGTATTCACATCGGTGATACTATCTCCTTCTTCCATTTTAAAAGATTCGAACTTTGAATGTAAAACATTTATGCGGGATTCATTTACCTTTTAAGTTCCTTCGTGACTTACCTGAAGAGTGTGCCATATTTGGTGTGCTATCTCACATTGAGAAACTCGATTGAACTCATTTCCTGTTACGGCGCAAAATAGTGCATTCATTGCTTTTGCATTGAGATTAGCTCTCTTCTTGTCGTCGACAAACCATTTCCCAAACTCAACGTCGGTAGGTGCGATGTACGGGACTTTAGTAACTGTCCAAGCTTCAATGTCCAATGACTCTAGGTGAGTCTTCATTCAGATCTTCCAGCTTGCATAGTTGGTTCCGTTGAACAATGGTGGTCGCATAGTATTCAGTCCTTCAGAATGGAAAGATGTTGACGCCATTACTTTTGTAGCCTCGCTCTGATACCAAGTGTTGGATCCTGTGGATGGCAAACAACACTAGAAGGGGGGTTGAATAGTGTTGTATAGAGATAAAATTTTTCGTTCTTTACAAATTAACACAAAACAAATCCTTCTAATGTTGCCTAAGAAACCAAGTAGAGTGATCTACGCTTGGTTCTTAATCAACAACGTAATATAATAATCACAGAGTAATTTCACAGCAGGTAGTCGACTCCCTATGAACAATAGTCGACTCCCAGAGAATTTATAAGCACAGTTAAGATAAGATTACGAGAAAGACAAATATTATATTGTTATTCACAGCGGATAAAGTAAAGTTAATCTTTGCAATAGATGAACAACAATTAGCAAATAAAGTAAGAGCAAAGATAAACAAACACAGATAAGCAATCACAGACACAAGGATTTTTATCCTGGTTCCCCACAACTTTTGGGTACGTCCAGTCCCCGACCAATCCGGTACGAGATTTTCCACTATCTGCCTTGGCAAATACAAGTACCTAACTCCACTCGTTAGGATTTCCAACAACCTAGTCTTGACCAGGATTTCCAACGGCAACACCTAGACTTGTCTAGGGTTCCAACAACAACACAATAAAAATCAATATCCAATTCACCACAATAAATTGGTGGAGATTGGTATTACACCCGGATTCTATAGCCAAATAGTAATAGACGAGATTACGTGTAGTGGCTTGATAGAATAAGATTCTAGATCACACAAAGATACGAATGAATTCTTTATGATCTAGATCTAATGTTTTTCAAAAATTCTTTAAACAAAAATCAAGAGAAAAGTAATACGGATTTGAAAAACAGTTAGCCAATAAAACGAGATTATGATCTTCAGAAAATAATAACAGAATTTGCAAGATCACGAATAAAACAGAATTGGCTAAAGAGAGAATGAGAGCTTAGAACTTTAGAGTGTTTGCACGAGAGAATTTGAATTCAATAGTTGTTGTATTTTTCTCAATGAAAATGGTCCTCTATTTATAGGAGAAATCTGAGATTTTGAAATTCAAATTACTTTGACTTTTGTCCCAAAATCATGGGAGAAAATCGCTCAACGATATTTCAAAATTCAAGTCAAAACGTCAAACTTCGACAACTGGTAGTCGACTCCCTAGGAGTGGTAGTCGACTCCCAGTGTGTTTCAGGAAATTTTGATTCTCAGCTGGTAGTCGACTCCCTACCTTTGGTAGTCGACTCCCAGAGGAGTTTTTCCTGCGACACAACTAGTCAAATAAGTAGCTAACTCCAGGGTGTAGTGAAGTTTCACTACGGAATTACAAAACGACTAGCGAAAGCTCTCACAATCATTTTTGAAGATGATTTAAAAGATATTCAAAAACATTTTAAATCGTTTGTGTGTGTGATTGTCTATACGATTTGGCTTTAACAATACCCTAAAAAGGACACAACACACTCACTATAGACTAAGACACGTCTTCGGAAGCTTGATCAATTTGATGGAGTACATGTGAGCTTCACTTGAGCTTCTTGTTCTATTTGAGCTTTGAGCTTCATCATTTGACCTTAACCACGTTTGTCCTTGTCTTTGAGCGTAGATTGCGCTTCTTTGAGTATGAATAAAGCTTTTCATTTTGTTGCATATCCTGCACACTTAATTTGTAGTGTAGTTAGTACACTAAGCTTCATTTGGTGTGCTCATCATCAAAATCACTTGGGGTGGAATTCAATTTCCATCAGCATGTCCCAGAACTATGGAAGAGCCTAATCTCCATAAGTGTTTTGGACAACATCGGATGCAAGTCGGTCTTTGAGAAAGACCAAGTGAGAGTATCGAAAGGAGCCATGGTTGTGAAGGGAAGGAAAGTGGGAAATGTATATGCCCTTCAAGGTAGCACAGTGGAAGAAGATGCAGACGTTGGCGCTACTAGCTCAAGTTCTGAAGATTCAGCCAAGCTGTGGCATTATCGTTTGGGTCATCCATGTGACAAGACCCTCGATGTACTTCGGAGGAGAAAGTTGATTGATGCTACAAATGAGACTGTAGAATTCTGTGAGTCATGTGTGTACGGAACGAAGACAAATGCGCAGTTCAACATGGGAAAGCACACTAGCAGGGGACCACTTGACTATGTTCACACAGATGTGTGGGGACCATGCCTGGAGCCATCAAGAGGAGGAGCTATATACTCTGTTCTTTTCATAGATGACTACTCTCGTAAAGTCTGGATGTATTTGATGAAGTCGAAGGACCAGACATTTGAGTTCTTCAGAGAGTGGAAGACCATGGTAGAGAAGCAAACCGGAAAACATATGAAGATGCTGAGGTCCGACAATGGAGGTGAGTACACCTCAAGGGAATTTAGGAATTTCTGCAAATTCCATGGGATTCGTCGTCATTTTAGTACACCAGGAGATCTGCAGTCAAATGGTGTAGTGGAGCGAATGAATAGGACATTGTTGGAGCGGGTGCGATGCTTGAGGCACTCAGCCGGGTTGGGAAAGGAACTTTGGGGAGAGATTCTCACCACTGTTGTGCACATCATGAACAGAGTTCCGTCAGTGGATATTGGTTACAAGATTTTCGAAGAGATATGGAGTGGTGAAGCTGGAGATTATTCTTACTTGCGCATTGTGGGTTGCCCGACGTATGTTCACGAGAGGGGCGACAAGTTGGATCCAAGAGCAAAGAAGTGTTTCTTTCTTGGATATGGCCATGGCGTCAAGGGATATCGCTTTTGGGATCCAGAGGGCCAGAAAGTGATTGTGAGCCGACATGTCACTTTTGATGAGGATGCAATGCTCAGGGCAGAGCATTCGCATTCAAAAGGGGACATGTCAGTAAAGAAGACATTGACAGACATTGTCAACCTTCCAGTCCAGCCCACTCAGCGACCATGCAAAGAGTTGATGGTAGACGTCCCAGTTGAAGGACGTGATGAGGTCCTTATTGAGGACCATGAGCAGATACCCGATCCATCTCAGGTACGCGTTGACACTTATGCAGGTGATGAAGGAATGCGGAAATCTAAGAGGGTGAAGAAGGCGCTCGAGAGATTTGGAGCATGAGACTATGCAGGATATTCTTTCGATGACATGGCGTCATATGCAGTCAACCTAGAGCATGAGGAGCCGGTGACATATGGTGGAGCCATAGACTCAGGAGATGCTGCTTAGTGGCAAGGAGCTATGGAGGAAGAGATTGCGTCCCTTCACCGCAATGACACTTGGGAGTTGGTGCCATTACCCAGCGAGAAACGTGCCATTGGATGCGTTGGATTTACAAGGTAAAAGGCAGCTCAACCCAAGATGGCAATGATGTCAGATACAAGGCGAGACTGGTGTCCAAGGGGTTTGCACAAAGGAAAGGAGAGGACTATAACGAGATATTCTCACCTGTTGTGCGACACACATCCATTCGGGTGTTGTTGGCACTAGTGGCTAGCATGGACATGGAGTTAGAACAACTCAATGTGAAGACCGCCTTTCTGCATGGAGATCTTGATGAAGAAATATACTTGCAATAGCTAGAGGGGTTCAGAGTTGAGGGGAAAGAAAATTTGGTCTGTAGGTTGAAAAATTGTTGTACGGGTTGAAATAGTCACCCAGGCAGCGGTATTTGACAGCTTCATGTTGTGAGTAGGCTTTGAGAGGAGCATCAAGGATGAGTCTGTGTACGTGTGCACACTAGAGAATGGCATGAAGGTTTACTTGTTGTTCTACGTAGACGACATGCTTATTGCTTCCAATAGCATGTCTGAGGTGAGGAAGTTGAAGGCGAAGCTGGGGCAAGAGTTTGACTTGAAGGACCTAGGGCCCGCAAAAAAGATTCTTGGAATGGAGATTTTTCGAGATAGAAAGAAGCATGAACTCATGTTGTCACAGCAGGGGTACATTCGAAAGGTGCTGATCTGTTTTGGGTTGGAGAGCACGAAGCCTGTGACAACACCACTAGGAACTCATTTTCAGTTGTCTGCAACACAGTCACATAGCATCGAGATTGAGAAGAAGTACATGTCTCAGGTGCCATATGCGAGTGCAATAGGGAGTTTGATGTACGCGATGGTTTACACGCGTCTAGATATTGCACAGACTGTGGGAGTGGTTAGCAAGTATATGGCCAACCCAGGCAAGGAGCATTGGCAGACCGTCAAGTGGATTCTGAGGTATTTGCATGGCACAGCTAGTGTCGGGATTCTCTACGGGAGAGGAGACGTAAAGGTGCTGACGGGATTTTGCGACATTGACTATGCAGGAGACAGGGATAGGTGGCGATCTACCACAGGGTACGTATTCACCTTGGGCACTACCGCGGTATCGTGGAGGTCGGTCCTGTAGTTGGTGGTAGCGTTTTCGACCACATAGGACGAGTTGTTCGCAGTGGTGGAAGCTGTGAAAGAGGCCAAATATTTGAGGAGTCTGCTTAGAGATTTGGGGGTGCTGCAGAGTTCGTCACAAGTGTACAGCGACAGCCAGAGTGCCATTCATCTGGCAAAGCACCAGGCATACAGTTTGAGGACGAAGCACATTGAGGTGCGAGATTCCTTCCTAGAGTTGGAGAAAAAGGAAATGGAGCTTCAGAAGATCCCGACTGATAAGAACCTCGTAGACATGTTTACTAAGCCAGTTCCTACCGTCAAGCTCCAGGTGTGCCTGGAGTTGATCTCCTTGTTGGCTTAGGCGGTGCCAAAGGGCACGTATTTCAAGATGATGATAAAACCCAGAGAGAGGGTCATGGCGAGCAGCGTGGATGTGCAGAAGTATATGCGAGGAGATTTGAATCGAGGTAGAGTGTTAAATTTTGTGATTCAAATCATTCATCTCACACACCCAGGTTGCTCGGTCGAGCAGTTCCAGACGCTCGATCGAGCTAAAGGCGCATGACGAAGAGCCTAGCAGCATTGCACCCAGCTCGATTGAGCACTCTAACGCTCGACCGAACAATGTCTGCTCGGTTGAGTGGTTTGAGTGCTTGACCGAGCTATATCAACAGGGAGCTTTGAGCTCTGCAGAGCAAAGCGCTCGGTCGACCGCTCGACCGAGCAAAGAAGTCGCTCGACCGAGCGTCCCATTTCCATCCATCCAGCTATAGCATAAAGGTCGCTCGGTCGAGCGATGAACTCGCTTGATCGAGCGGTGCATGGCCCAGAAGTTGACGGTCCAGATGGGTTTCTAAGCCCGATTTGAAGCCCTATTTAATCTAAAGGGTTGATTTCATTAGGGCTAATGCCATTTTCGAGATCTGGAGCCAGAGAGAGCTGATGCCGCCTCTATTAAAGCGTTTTGTCGAGAGATTATGGTTAGGAGTTTGTTTGTGAAGTTGAGTGATTCTCTTCATTTTTGATTTCTTCTTCCTTGAGTGAGATTGTGAGGGCTTGCGCTTTTAGCCAAGTTATTGCTCACGAGAGTGGAAGATAGATTGTAACCCTTTGTAGATCTCTCAGATAATGAAATCATCTCGGAATTGCTGGACGTAGGTTGTGCGCAACCGAACCAGGGCAAACTCTTGTGTGTCTGCGATTCATTTGATTATTGTTGCTATTTCGTTTGTTGCTTCACTTCGAAAGGTCGTAGGGATTTTGTTAGGTTATTTGAGAATCCATTTTTGCTAGTCCTAGGTTCGTGATCAGATTTTAGGATTGGTTATTTCGCACAGATCTCAAGTTTGGTTCGCCATTATTCCTAACACTTGATACATGAGCCGAATCAAATTGAGAAACTAATCAAGCCGCACAATCGTGTGATAATGATGACGAGGTAGAATTAGGAAGGAATAAAAGAGTTAGAAACAAGATTAGCTTTGGTAATGAATTTTACGTCTTTCTTGTTGAAAATTATCCACAAACATACAATGAGTCCACCACTTCACTTGATGCTATATTTTCTAAAGAAGCTATTAACGGTGAATTAGAATCCATTTTGGCTAATCACACTTGGAAACTTGTTGATTTGCCAGTACGTGCAAAACATATTGGGTTGTAAGTGGATATTAAAAAAAACTAAAACTAGGTGATTCAATTAATAAGTTTAAAGCTAGACTAGTTGCCAAATGTTATAACCAATAGAAAGAAATTGATTATTTTGACATCTTTGATATTGTTACTAGAATATCATCTATTCGTTTATTGTTTGCATCAGCATCAGCATCAGCTAATGATCTTATTATCCATCAAATAGATGTCAAGTCCACTTTCCTTACTGGGGAATTAGAAGAGAAAATTTATACGGAATAACCTGAAGGTTGTGTCACACCTAGAAATGAACACAAAGTTTGCACCCCTATTAAATCACTTTACATTTTGAAATAAGCTCCCAAACAACGACATGATAAATTTGATAGCATTTTACTTTCTAGTGGTTATCATATAAATGATGCAAACAAGTGTGTTTATTCAAAGTTCGACAAAAATGTTGGCATGATTATTTTTTTGTATGTTGATGACATGCTCAGGCATCAATCTAGAAACTGTGAACGAAACTAAATTGATTTTGTCTTCTATATTTAATATGAAATATATGGCTGAGGCCAATGTGACATGGAGTCTAAGTTCATTGCCTTATAAAAGACATGGAGTGAAGCTAGATGGCTTAAGAATCTTCTTGGAGATCTTCCCATTTGCGAAAAACAGGTATCATTTGTGTCTATCCATTATGATAGTTAAGCGGCAATTGCAAAAGCTAAAAATAAAATATTTATTAGGAAGAGTAGGCATATACAGTTAGGATATTCTATTGTGAGGTAGTTGCTATATAGTGGGATAATATCCTTTGATTATGTGAGGTTAGGAATGAATTTGGCAAACCCTCTAATAAACCCACTAAATAGAAAATTGGTGGAAAGTACATCAATGAAAATGTGACTTATACCTAAAATAAAGGATCGAGAGTGATGGTAACCCAATCATTGTGATTGAGGATCTCATGAAGTGTGGTCATATGGATAATACAAGTGACTTGTTGACCTGAAGACGCACTATGATTATCTTATATGTATATTCCTATGGTGTAGATAGTGCATTCGGTGACAAGAGAGAATGTGCACAAATCTCTTAGTGGATGCCATAGCCTTTTTTCGGGTGATATGCATGACCATCGAGCGCACTTGATGTGTCCAATGGTATGAGTGTGGAAATGGGGACGCTTACTATGCGAACTTAGGTAGGTTCGCTAAAGCACTCATGAAAATTCAGGAATGATGTATGATTGTAACGTGTCAATTCGTTAGAGCAGTTTGTTTATTGATAATTCAATATAGGTTGTGGGTCAATGGTCTACAATAAAAGAGATATATTGGTTCATAGAACATATAAGTTTCACCAATTACTTGTAGGACACACTTACATATCCTAAGCGGTAGTTCATAGACCGAAATTCACTACTACCAACATATGGATTATATTCATTCTCATGCTTTCTATTGACCTTCACATGGCTCTTGTATTTTTTGCCTTTAAATTTTGAAACAGTGGAGGATTGTTGGACATGTATGGTATTTCACGATTCAAAAAGATGTCTTTTTATATTTAGTCTAACATTGGAATTGAATTTATCCTTTTGATGAACTTACATAATAACTCCATCTATTATACTATTTGGCTTCTAGTATGGGCTAGAAACGGGGGAAGGCTCGCACGCATATGAGCCCAAGCAAGGGCCCAATGCAAATCAGGATGGTCGATCCAGAAACACATTAACCAGGTGCGCGTGCATGCGATGCGCGTGCACAGAGAGGGGAGTGGCAAAATATCGGATTTGTGCCTCGCGGGTGTACGTTAATTGGGCCTCGTTTTGCGTCTTTTTATACTTTTATTTGTTTGAGCCTGATTACCAATTTTTAAGGATAATTGCTAAATACACCGAACATGAACATGGTTCGGTGTATTTAGTATGTTGCTATTTTTGGAATAAAAATCAAATCAAAATGTCCGGACACACATTTGATGTAATTTTTTAAATTAAAAATAGAAAAAAAAAATACTACATACATCGAACAGAGAGTTCGATATATGTAGCAGAACCATTCTTGTTTTACAATGAGACACATTGCTTAGAGACACATTAGTGCATGTTCTTTTGTTGAAATGTTAAAAGCGGGAAAGTTGGAGGGTGTGGAATCTGATGAGAGAGAAACTTGGTGTAATGTGTTCTTTTGTTGGAAAGTGTGGTTGGATTGTGGAGGTGGAAAGTTGAATGTGTGTCCCACTCCGTGTAGTGTGTTCTTTTGGTTGAAAAAAGTTGGATGAAGAAATTAGTGTGGGGTCCATAGACATTTAAATTATTATTTTTAAACCTAAACTAATTACTTAAATCTAAATTAATTAATTAATAAACTAATTAATTAATAATTATTCTAATTAATTAATAATTATTCTAATTAATTGAGTACGAAAAATGTAATCAAAGGCGCATATAGCGGGGGGGGGGGGGGGGGGCCCACTCAATTCACGCGATCCCAGTGAAACCAAAAGCAAAAAAAAATGAACGAATGCGACGCTCCGATCGGTTGGGAGAGATAGTGGGTCCCATGCGCAGGTTGTTTTCTTTTGTAATCATCGCAAAAACCGGGGATTTCAAAGCCCCTCTGAGATTCCAGCCTGCCACCGCCACGTCCCCCAACTTTTCCAACTTTTCTAAATCACAAATCCCACAAAAGAATACGAATAGAGAAAGTGAATTCGGATTCCATCCAACAGTAGATGAATAATGACAGAAACCAAAATTTTCCCCAACATTCAAAGAAAAGAACATGCCCTTGGTCCATCATCTTAACTTGACCGATCTTCAATGTCAAACTTCCATGTCAAAGATCTTGATACCGATTTTCCTGACAGATCTCGAAATGATTGATCTTTCTGTTATCAGTGATATCTTTGATTCCCTACTGACCTCTATTCTGTTCTGCCTCTTTCCTAAAAATACACTATCAAAAAATCCAAAACATCTAGTTTTCTTCTCACTAAAAGAGAACGGTGTAAACCAGAAAAAAAACAATCATCGGCATCCTCCTCCTCCCTTCTTTTCTATCTATCTGTTCTGCTAGATGCTCTCTACCTGCGAGTAGTTATCACAACTGATCGTTGGAGTTCTCTTCTTGCGAGCGCACGTGTACAATTATACCCCAAAGGGTGGCCCGTCGATCATGTCTTGCACCGATCTTAATCTCCGAAAGACAAAAATCTATCTTTAAAGACAGTGCCTAACACGCGACGATCACTATAAGTCCTTCTACTTAAATTATTTTAGCTTCATCCTACTTTATTATTAGATTATTTTCCGACAATGGCCAGAGTTGCCCACCTTATTTGTCCAAATAAGAAGCAATCAAGGCACAATCTCGTCCGACATGGAGCACAACCAAATTAGGACATTGCTAAACTTTTTGAATTGAGATGCATGAACTTCAAAAAAAGCTGCAGCTATGAAATGAATACATATTTCGAGTTCAGCCGAAACTAACCATCAACGATCAGAGAAAGTAAAACAAAACAGAAAGACGTCGAGTAGAAGGGATTATGTGCTTACATGTGAATGCCCCTTGCTGAAAAAATGGAGGTCATTTCTGTGAAATATCGTTCAGTTTGCAGTGTACATATCATTTACCCCCTCCCAATTAGGGTGTATGCTCAATCTCATCTCTTAAAAGAACGTAATTAACAAATTGAAGGGGAGCTCCATTAGGCCCATAACCACCAGAATAAGAAGCACGCCACCTGTTTGAATCTTCATTGAAGTACACCATTCTTGAATCATCGTATAAGTTTGAAGGCGCATCACTCGCCTGAGTCGAACCAAATTCACTTCTGAGCCTAAATTCTGTATGTTGCGCCCCTGTTCGTCAACAACCATATACAAGCATGAATCCTGATCCCAGCAAAGAGAAACAAATGAAGGCGAAAATAGTATAAAAGGACAAATTGAGGATGTACAACTACACATCCTAACGGTTGCTATAGAATTTCGGGGAATGTTTTTTTTAAGATGCATGTGGTGGGCATAAGATAAATTTTCGCAAGATGATTACTAGTATGAAGCCTACAAGAACTTCTGCTATGTGAGGCAATCAAATGAAGCCATAATGTTATTTTGTTATTTGCCTGCAACTATCAAACCACTTATATGGGTAATGCGTTATACTCTTCGTTATTTCACAAATATATAAAAACGATATAAATAATGTCAGCTAATTATGGATTTATTTTCTCATATTGATTTCCTTCACTTATTTATTTATTTTGAGCAACAGATGAGATCAGGTGATCCCAGCCCGCGATCATGTCATTGTGATACCATATCATACTTCTATCATACTCATTAGTTTTAAAAATGTTTACAATGTTCCATTGAACAAGCGCTGTGAACATAACATGAAATCAATTCGGACAGCTGTATTTCAGATATTAACACTGGCAAATAGATAGCCTCCCATCAAAATAATCAGTTTATGTCCAACAAGTAGCTTAATCCTTTAAAGAATATATGAATTAGTTAAAAAGAACGCCGTACCTGTTTGACCCGTCATAATGCAACTACTTCTTCGTCAAGCTCTCCGTATTCACCGTTATCTTCTCTGGCAACGGCAGCATGCCAACTTTTCAGCTCTGGGTGTCCGTACCGCGTAGCAGCAACAGCATAGGCCCCAACCACAAATATCAAGACAAGCAAGACAAGATAAAAGAACTGTAAGTTGGCGAGCAGCTCTCCTCGCACCTGGCTATCATGTGATTTGCACTTGATATCACTTGTTTCCTCGTCAAGGTGGCAGCCACGGGGCATCATGGGACCATAGAGGGTGAATGCAGTCTGGTAGAACCAAAGACCCTGAAGGGTGATGGAGATTCCACTGGCTAGATCAACATGGAAGCTAGTATCAAAGAGTGCGCCCGCAATCGTTGTGGCAACGCAGAGGCCAACAAGAATGACGAGGAGGAGGTGATAATAGCCTTCAAGCCCTTTGTGGCTGGTGGAGTGGAAATAGAATAGAAGATATTCGGCGCTGAAGGCCACTGATGCAATCAGGCATAACGCTCCCTGTGGCAGTGGGACATATCTGAGAGAAATTGTCTACAACAGATCAGTAAGGAGATTAGATTATCAAGTAACTTGAAGTATACTTGTAGAATGCAATGTAATTAGCAATAACCACAGATAAAGTTCTACACATGTGGTCCATCGAGTGGGCAATCCATTAGTCTCTTGCATAAATCATGCATGAATGTGAGTTGTCCAAATTATTATTCTTTCACATGGCTTTCTAGCTTTATACCTAGCATTGGAGACGAATGTAAATGAACATATCTTATAGTCTTTCCCTCTTTTGACATTTCTTCTTTGTCTAACGCAGTATTGAAGGTTTTTTCTTGGTTACATACACATAAGTTACATTAAAGTTAAAGTAAAATATTCCTACCTGCCAAATGCTACTTACTCTTATACCAACCCTTTATTTTGTATGCAATTTCCTCCTCTAGGAACACTTAACTCCGGCTGTTTGCATCTCCTTCTCAACTGGCAAATTTTATGTCAAATCTGCAATCCCACTATTTTATGCCAACACGCACAGATGAATATGGCAACTGTTTTTCCTCTAGCATTATAGTCGTTACAAGACCTCTCCTTCACCGGTAACATACTTTATCTACTTAATGTAAGCATACTTCAATTTCAACAAACATTGCATCAAACCACATTCACCTCTGTTTCTTTCCCAGTTTATGCAAGTATCTGATAGAACCGAAAGCAAATCTGAATTTTTATTGAAGAAATAACGATAAAAAGGATAAATTTAGCTACAATTGTAAGGGCAACCACCTTCCCAAGATGCCACCGTTAAGAGGACGTCCGCACTCTTCCCTAGATTATCACCCAAAACTCAATTTTTGCATACCCTAGGGCCGGCCGCCGCACCCCCCATATAAACCCAATGCGAAATTAAAACAAATTACAAGTTTGCCCCTTTTTCTAATAAAATAATAGAAATCAAATAATAAGGGTGCGAACACGTCCTTGAGTCAAGTGGTTGAGCCGGTTCCTCCTTCGGTCCGCCGTCGCCTCGAGTACATGATGATCACATCACTACACCCCAAAAAAGCCACATTGTCCTCAAGCTGGAAATCTGAAAATTGTTGTGCCATGACGCTCTCCAACTCCCAGGTGCTTTCATGCTCTGGCAAGCCCTCCAACGCACCAACACCTCCTGCTCTCCAGCTCTCCCACTACACACAACCTTCAACTCCTCAGGCTCCAATAAAACTTCCATATCCTCCGTTAATGTCTCCGAAAGTGACGGAGAATGTGTATGCCCTCCAATCGACTGTCGCAGTTGGGACACGTGAAACACCGGATGAATGACCGATCCTGTGGGTAATTTCAATGTATAAGCTACTGGCCTCAACTTAGCCTTCATCTCAAAAGGCCCGACATATTTGGGAGAGAACGTCTCATTTCTTCGATGGGCTAAAGACTTTTGCCTGTAAGGACGCAATTTCATATATACCATGTCCCCCATGTCCTACACGTCGAACTGTACATCTCGACGGTATAGGTCAGCACTCGTCTTCATGACCTGCTGAGCTCTAGCCAAATGAAGCTTCAGCTCATCCAAAATCCGGTCCCGCTCTGCCAAGTACTGCTCCACATCTGATACTGAGGTCGTCTTCTGCCCATAATGCAGCAAGTGAGGGGGGGTCCCGTCTATACAAGATCCTGAAAGGTGTCTGAGCGGCCGTGTGATAGGAGTATTGTACTAATATTTCGCACACGCCAGTCAACGGGCCCACTCCTTCGGGCTCTACGAGATGAAACACCGCAAGTAGGTCTCGATGCTCCTATTGACAACCTCAATCTGGCCGTCAGTCTGTGGATGATAGGCGGTACTCCGTCTCAAAATTGTCCCCAGCAACCTGAAAAGCTCCTACCAAAATATGCACAAAAAACATTGTCCCTATCAGAGACAATAGAATTTGAGGGCACATGTAAGCGGATGACCTCCCTCACGAACACCTCCGCCACCGAAACTGCGTTGTAAGGATGTCTAAGCGGTATGAAATGTGCATATTTGCTGAGGTGATCCACCACCACTAATATCATTGTGAATCCCCTAGACTTAGATAACCCGTCAATGAAGTCCATGGAGAGGTCCTACCAGACTCGCTCTGGCAAAGACAGTGGCTACAGTAACCCTCTCGAGGACATCGCCATATACTTATGACGTTGGCACACGTCACACTCAGCTACCATCCTCGATATGTCATTCATTCCCCGCCAATACACCTCTCTAGCCATCATCGGATGTCTTGAGGACCCCAGAATGCCCCCCACAGCGCTGCAATGGAACTCCTGAAATATGACCGGGATGAGGGTGGATGTCCTTGGTAACATCAGGTGACCCCAATATACCAATCTCCATCTTGCAAAGCATATCCAGGGTGATCCACTTAGCCCTGTAAAAATTCTGCCCGAATACATGCCAGCTTCTGATCCCCTCGACCCCCCTCTGCAATGGCTCCCAGTTTCGAAGCACTGACACAGACAATGCTGCCAACTGTATATCCTCGTCTCTCCATGACAGAGCATCGGCCGCCTTATTTTCCAGCCTTGGACGATATTCTATCTCAAATCTGTACCCTATCAGCTTCCTCAGCCACTTCTGATGCTCCTCTGCTACCATTCGCTGCTCCAAAAGATACTTAAGACTCCTCTGATCTGTGCGCACTAAGAAGCACCTCCCCAGCAGATACGGTCTCCACTTCTAAATAGGCAAGACTATAGCCATCAGCTCTATCATACAAAGACTTCAATCTGGCCCTCGTTGTCAGCACCTGACTGTAATAAGCGATAGAGCGATGTCCTGCATCAGCACCGCCCCTAGTCCATGCCCTGATGCGTCAGCCTTCACAATAAAAGGTCTCGAGAAATCGGGTAGCGACAACACTAGTACGGTAGTCATGGCCTTCTTCAAAGCCTCAAAAACAAGTATCATCTCGTCACCCTATACAAACCGATCCTTCTTCAACAACTCTGTGAGTGACCAGGCGATCGTACCATATCCCTCAACAAACCTCCAGTAGTAACCTGTGAGGCCTAGGAACCCCCTCAACCCCCTCAGAGTGGTGGGGCACGACCAGTCCAGCATAGCCGCTATCTTTACCATGTCTGCAGCTACTCCCTCTGAGGACACCACATGCCCCAAGTACTCCACATGTGGCTGTCCAAATAAACACTTCTTTCGGTTCCCATACAACTGGTGGTACTGCAACTCCTGCAATACTGCCTGCAAGTGATCCAAATGATCATCCAACGAGTGGCTGTATACCAAGATATCGTCAAAGAATACAAGTACAAATCTCCTCGGGTATGGATGGAATGCCTTGTTCATCACGGACTGGAACATGACAGGTGCGTTAGTCCAGTCAAAGGGCATGACTAGGAACTCGTAGTGGCCTTCACGAGTCCTGAAGGCTGTTTTAGATACATCTGTCTCCTTTATCCTGATCTGGTAATAGCTTGATTTGATATCTATTTTCGAAAAGATGCTGACCCATATAACTCATCGAGAAGCTCGTCAATCACCGGTATGGAAAACTTGTCTGACACTGTTTCTTTATTAAGCGCTCTGTAGTCTACGCAGAAGCGCCAGCTCCCATTCTTCTTCTTAACTAACAGCACAGGACTGGAGAAGAGACTAACACTAGGCTGGATCCTTGTCAGCAATATGTAAAACGGGAAATATTCGGGACGTGAATAAAACATGTTTAATTCGATCAATTTCAAAAGACGTTCGGTCAAAAATTCGGTCAAATATGCGCAATACGAGAATAATACATAAACAGGTTAAATCGTGTTTAATTCGTTAACCCGGATAAAAAACGCGACTAAAAATACGAATACTGTCAAGATATCATTCATCCAAATGAACTTAAAAATCAACAATATCAATATGAAATAAGAGTAAAATAAATTCTATATTCAAATTGTATGCATAGTTTTAACCAAAATGACATGATCATACTATTATATTCCATGTAGCATGCACTAAACCAAAGTATGATCATTAAATCATAGTTCAAAATGATTTAAAGTGCCCCTAAAACGCGTTTAAAACGCATAAAATGCGCAATACGAGAATAAAAAGCGTTTTGTTCGTCAACCCCTAAAAAAGCGCGTATTTTTTCGAATAATTCAAATGGACGGCTGTTTAATACGGGAACCATTTTAGACGAGTTTTAAACGTAAAAAACATAAAAATTCACGTTTTTTACTAACAAGGGGCTGGATAACACCGGCCTAAACCATTTCTACTACCATCCTTTCTATTTCATCCTTCTGTATCTTGGGTAGCGATAAGGCCTCACGCTAATGGAGGACACGCCCTCCCACAAGACTATAACGTGCTCGTGGTCTCTAGGTGGTGAGAGGCCCTGAGGCTCCTGAAAAACCTTGCCAAACTGCTATAGCATAGTCTGCACCTCTCTCGGAATCGATTGCTCCCTACCTGCCTCAACACCACCCTCTCCTGCTATCGTGTGTAACTCCACAAAAAATCCCTCTCCCTCTGCCTGAAGGGCATATACTATGGTCTTCAGCGAGACCAAAATTCTGCACAGACTGGGGTCTCCCTGCAACACCACTGCTCTTTCATCCTCCTGAAACTCCATCCTGAGAAGCTTCCAGTTCACCTTCATCTCTTTCAACGTATGCAGCCATGTCATTCCCAGAACGGCATCCGTACTCCCCAAGTCTAGGGATAAGAAGTCTGCCAACACATGTCTCCCCTGGAGTGTCAACACCAGCCATCGACACACTCATCTGCTACTCTCCTTCTTGCATGTCCCCATCATCACGCCAAAATTGCCAATGTCCACCAGTTGTAGCCCATGCTGCTCTATCACCCTCCGGGAAATGAAATTGTGGGTAGACCCACTGTCAATGAGTATTGTCACCTTCTAATCGCCGATATCACCCTCAACTTCATGGTATGGTTCGGGGTGAACCCTACCACGGAGTTTAGAGAGACATCTGCTACATCTAACTGAGGGTCCTCTGTGGCCTCCTCCTCGATGGTCTCGTCCTCTAGCTCCATCCCATCGTCCTCATCCTCTAGCAGCAACACCTGCAGCTTGCGACCTGTGCACCCGTGGCCTGAGATAAACCACTCGTCGCATCTGAAACATAGTCCCTTCTGACGCTCCCCCCTCATCTTGGCATCAGTCATCCTCTTGAACTGCCTTTATTGGTGACACACCGCTCTTCTGCACTGCCTTTTCCTTGCCTGCCTAATCTGCTCCTGTGGTAGACTTCACCCCTCGAAACTGCTGAAGCTCCATGCTGAACCTGTCTCCTCCAACCGCCACTGGCTCTCCTCACCTCCGCCTGGTGATCCTCTATCATATGTGCCATCTCCATGACCTCCACCAGCCACTGGGGCTTGTATGACCGAATCCCTAAGCGGATAATGGGCTTCAAGCCCTTCATGAAAGTGCCCTCCAGTGACTCGTCTGTGACTCCCCGAAATCGTCCCGACAGCTGCTCAAACTTCTCTATGTACTCCCTCACGGGTCCCTCTTGTCTAAGTGCAAACAACTGCTCGTGGAGGTTCCTCATGTGCGGATCTTGAAACCTCTCCAATTTACGGTCCTTAATCTCCTCCCAACTATGAAATGGGTGTCGCTGCTCCCTTTACTTGTACCATCCTAAGGCTCTCCCCTCCATGCATATTGCCGCTGCTTCTAGCTTTTGTGCCTCCGTCATGCGGGATACAGTAAAGAAACGCTCCGCTCGGTAAATCCACACATGTGGATCATCCCCCTCAAATACTGGCATCTTCAGTTTCTGGACTCTGCCATCCACTCCAAAGTGCCCCTGCTCTGCACGTCCGTCTGCATGTCGAGTCTGATGATAATGAAGTCACCTCTCCTGATGTGTCTCATGTCCTCCAGGTGGCCCTCTCTCACGATCTCCATAGCCCCCGCGGGGGCCCTCTCCTCGTCTTTCGTAGCCTCCCCAGTCTCCACTACCACCCTCATAGGCATGTCCCCCTCCGTCATCATAATAGCCGCCACCCCCTTTATCCCCGTAGTGAGTACCGTTAACATTCACCTGCCCTGGATAGCCGCTAGACGTCGGAAAGTGCTCTTTGTAGCCGGGACGCATCATTGGAGGTTGAAAAACAGTAGATCGGGGCCCCACCATGCTCGTAAAACCCCCCATGGCGGCTGCCAAGGGGCAGCCATAGGCTGATGGACCTCCAGCGGCCCTTGCCAGGGCTGCCAGCAGCCCAGCGGCCCTTGCCAGGGCTGCCAGCAGCCCAACGGCCCCTGCGGGTTGGCCGGCAGGGTCGGCCAACCCTGCCGAAGGCCGACCGCCCTTGCCGGGGCTCCTCCGGGGCGGGGCGGTTGCCCCGCCCAATTCTAGGGCCGGGTGCCCCTCCCCTTGAAATTTAGGGTTGCGTCGACCCTCTTCGACCATCTGACGGATCATCTCACGGTAATCCTCTTCCCTCGGCCCTTCTTCGTCTTCGTCGTGATACTCCTGCGGAATCAAATCCTCATCAAAATTCTCCATCTTGTGCTTTCTCGTGTCCAAAGGCGGCACCTTTTTTGAAGATCTAGGGTTCACGCCGTCCAAAGGTGGCGCCTTTATCGAAGAACTAGGGTTCGCATCATCTTTTCCTTCCTTTCCCATGAGAATAAATAATTGAAAGATGATTTGCGCGAGGGTCTCGTCTTGTTTGTCTTGCCTTGTGTTCAACCTCTCGTTGAAAGCCTCGATCCGATCAACGAAAGCCGTCAACTTTGCAATCGCTTTCCCGTTCTCCGTTAGGATTTTCTTCACCCCATCAATCTCCATGTTGAAGTTTCTCTTCCACCGCATCAATTCGATCCTTTGCCCTCGTCGATGCCGCCATGGATCGATACTCTGATACCAAATTGATAGAACCGAAAGCAAATCTGAATTTTTATTGAAGAAATTAACGATAAAAAGGATAAATTTGGCTACAATTATAGGGGCAACCATTCTCCCAAAACGCCGTTAAGAGGACGTCCGCACTCGTCCCTAGATTATCGTCCAAAACTCAATTTTTGCATGCCATATGGCCGACCGCCGCCCCTCCCATATAAACCCAATGTGAAATTAAAACAAATTACAAGTTTGCCCTTTTTCTAATAAAATAATAGAAATCAAATAATAAAGGTGCAAACACGTCCGTGAGTCAAGTGGTTGATCCAGTTCCTCCTCAGGTCCGCCGCCGCCTCGAGTACGTGATGATCCCATCAGTATTCTACGTTGGACAGCATTAAAAAAACCACCCTCCATCTTCCCATTATCAAATTAACAATCAGGAGAGATTTCACAAGACTTTTCTTGAGTGAAATCCTTGAATATTAGTCAATCTAAACGACCACTATGTCCAAATATTATGATTAGTTGATAAACCCCCTTAATGGCAGTACATAGCCAATTCAAATCCTGGTGCATGCACCATAAGATATTTTTCTATAATTAGAAAGTTGGAGATGATTATAGTCACTATATGGATCAGAAACCATCAGGCATCTATCGTATGATTAAACATCACTCTCAATGTTTTTTCTTTAAAACACACACCAATTTCCTATTCCATAATGTATGGGGAATATATGTAATTATGTAATGTATATGTTGAGAAAACAGACATGAGCAACCAGTGTAAGAAATTTCCTACAACGACCTTCACATACTTCAATTTCTGCCATTTTTTTGAAGATCAACATCGTCCATCATCATCTGCATATCTTGGAAGATAAAAATACCAAAAAGTCAAATGAATCCAACATTATTTGACCATCAACCTCATTGTTGCAAATTAAACAATATAACTTTTTGTAACAAGTGGATCTATGGTCAAATCCCTCTAGAGTTCACCCATATTTAGAGTATTGGAGTTTCAGAATGTGTAACAACCTCAAACAAAAAACTGAAAAAAATGATGGAAAATGAGATTGTTGGAGGGGTGGTGAAGGAAATTTTGCCTCAACCTCTGTATATATAAGATAGAGTACACAAAACTGGACTGTGCAAACTATAGTAAAATACACAATTAGAGTTTCAGTTCAACCCTGAACGTCCAATTGAAATTATGCTTTTATTTGTTCTCAGAAGAAAATTGAATGCTACCCAGTTGTGCTTTGGAACAACAATAATTTAGTTACCACGACAACCATAAGTAACATCTTGTCAAAGAGCCATGGGCATCATTGCCCCACATGTTCCACCTATATGGGCATAGAATCTTCCCACCTGGTGATGCCCGTTCCCGTCAATTCCAATGAAATTGGTAGGTTTTATGTTCCAAATAAGCCAGTACTGTCTATTATGGCCTCTTTTATTTGACTTCCATATGCTATCCCATATGTTGACATCGTTGGAACTCAATCAACGGGTTTAGACCCTACCTATAAAAAGGCTATAATTAATAGTCCTTGGTTCAGCTTCATATTTTTGCCTTCATTGTTCTCTCAGTCTTTCATTGCAAAAGTAGTTCAATCACACATAAATCATCTACATAGTACTCTGATTGTTAAAGTCCAACTGTCACTCCTCAACATTGTACTCTGATTGTTAAAGTCCAACTGTCACTTATCCATGCATGTACAGATTATAGCATGCACAGCTTCAAAACTATGCTGCCATATCATACTTATTAGCAGCACCAAAATTTTGATTAGTAAAATACTTGAATAATGATGTTGATAATGAGATTGATGATGAATTGAAGATATACATACAGCTTGTTATAAGGGAAATGTATTCTAATTGACTCTCGACTATAAGTGTGGATGGAAGTTGAATGTACTTTCTTACAGCAAAATTTTCAACTTTTCCCCTGTTAGAATTATGACAACATTCCCTCTTCATCATTAGATAATAAATTAACAGTAGTAATGAGACGGTTGACATCAAATCAGCAACTAGTCATAGACTTTTGTCAAATTCTTCATGGATACTTGTGTTATGCCACGATCAAACTCCTGGGAGAGTCAATCCATTGAGGAGATGATCTAAGTTAAGACCATGCCTAACCCAAAAGATTTAGTTGATAGGAAAATGTCCAACTTTCAATATATATACTTCACAATTTTTTGACCTTTCTGATGTGCACTATTTTAATTGCACATGAACAAATGTCGCCCTTCATGCCATAATGCACCCAGCGGATTTACATGAGCCAACAAATCCTTAACATTCACAGGGGCATGCAGAGTCTTTTTTACATAGTCCGCATACAAATGGCATTAGGCTTCACCAACAATCGCTTAGGCGTGGTAGCACAAGAGGGCAAACACAAATAGTTCAAGCCTCCATAACATTTGGGTACAAACCGGTTATACCGAGCCACACGTCCTACTTCGCACTCCATCTTACATCACAACTAGACTCTGATACCACTTATTATGACAGGATAATACCCTTCAAGAAATTCTATAAGTGATGACATAATCTAAGTTAGATCCTTATCTAAGGCAAAAAAAATTTAAGCTGGCGGGCAAATGCCGAACTTTCAAAATATATTCTGTTCGCTTTCATATCTTTCCGACATGAAACTATTCTAAGCGCGCATGAATGTAGCACCTTGTTATAATGGTCTGACCCCAACTTGATAGGGGAAAAAGGCTTAAATAATAACGGCTACGCATCATGATAGCTATGAACATTTAGCTTGTTATAATCTAATAATGCATAATCCCATTTAACTTTGGCGGACCCAACCGAAAAGGGGGGTCATACCAAATAATCCATACACAATATCCTGCTCCCTTTCATTATCCTAGTCGGTTCCCAAAATACAAAAAGACAGATTAACAACAAGGCATGAATTTGCGGCCAAAAGCTTATACCCATTCTTGTTGCAGGTCTACTCACTCTCATGCAAATGAGAACAAGCAACATGGACCACAAAACAGTCACCTAACATTATTAAACTCCAACCCCTAATGTCACGGACGCCACATCATCGTCTAGTTATCACTTATTTGACACATAAGATGGCATTCTCTAGAGAGGTCCTATAGGGACTCTTGTAAATATTGTATTTAGAATGGTCTTGGACATTCATGTGTATTTTTTAAAGATGGAATTTAGTGTAGAATAATGTGGAATGTTCTAGAGGCTCTTCTTAAGCCATTGGATTATAAAAGAATTTAGAAGCCTAATCTTCACCATTAATTGTAAGGGAGTCTCACCTCTGAATAGAGACAAGGAGATGTCATTTGTATCCATCAAGAGTTGCAACCAATAGAAGTGAAGGCATTCCTCGCTTCCAAGCTCCAAGTTCTCTGTATTGTTTTTTTTTTTTTGGCTTTTCGACTGTACGTCCCTTAAATCATGTGTACTTTAATATTTGTCCCTTAAATCTGAGTATTTTCTTCCTTAAATTCATATATTAAAGCTTAATAGTCCTTCTTGTCTCTATTCTGTCAAAAACTTAACACAACTTCATTTTAGCTCTAATTAAAAATACAATGGACTAACCCACCCTTGTGATTAATAGCACGTGAGCCTCACATGTGTAATATGATGGATACTTGCACCAAAAGTGCAATATATAGCTCATTGCATTAATGACTTGGGGGCTTTTAAGGTTTAAGGCATGTCTTTTAGGGACATTCAAGCAAATACTTATATTTAAGGGACTATTAAGGTTTAAGACATGTATTTGAGGGACTTACAAATAAATATTCATATTTAAGGGACTAATATCAAAATATAGAAGATTTAAGGGATGAATATCGAAAACCCCCTTTTTTTTTGAGTTTGAGAGGCTTACTTAGCCATTCTAGGAGCAAGAGTCAGCTAAGCGACACATGTGATTGCAATAATCAAGTAGCTAAACAATCCACCTATGACACCGATACCGATGACAGTAACTCTGACCATGAAAAATTAAAGATTCAACTCAAAATCAGGAAAAGATCCAAAATCTTACCCACCCACCTGGTTGTTTCCGAGAGGAGAGCAGCAGCTCCGAAGAGGAAGAACATGAGGAGCATGCCGCCGTGCTCGAAGTCGTTCATGTGGCTCGGATTCAGTATCCACTCCTCCCCAACGAACCACTTCAGGTGGGTCGAATACAGCAGCTCGACGCACATATCCGCCAGCGCCCCGCCCGTTATCAAGTACAGCTCCAGGTGCCGCGCCCGACCCGACCCCACCGGGTTCCACGCCCGCACCCGGAACCCGCCCGGATCCGAAACGTACCTCACCGCCGCGCTCCAGATGCGCCACAGCCCCACCGCCAAGAACAGGCTCCCCGGCAGCACGTGACCTTTGAACGAGCCCATGCCGTACGATTCTTTCGCGCCCCCCGATTTCGGAGATCAGCCCTTCGGCCGCCCGCGTTGACCTTCTGCTAAGATCTAGGCGAGCTGAAATTTCAAGAAAACTTTATTGAGAAAAATATTTTTCAATTTTTATTTTATAATTGGTATGGAGATCGACGTACCTGCTTATGGCGTGATGATTGCGATGTGATGAGAAGGAAAAAAGAGAGCTTTTTGGGGGAGGAAATCGAGTATTTCCTCTCTCTCTCTAATTTTCTCTATTTGAAAAAAAAGTCTCTTACTTTCTCTCTCTTCGGCTGCTTCGTCTTCTCCGGTCCCGAGACGGCGATGAAATTGAGAGGGAAGATATAGACCGGAGAGGCGAAAGGTTTTAGGACTTGTGATTTTCTAGAAGAAGTTGTTAACGAGATGTCGACACCCAGAATTTGCACCCGGAATATTGTCGCTTCCAAGTGGGTGAGAATTTGGGTGCCCATGTAAGACGTGGAGATATAGCTCTTGCAATAAATTATAGGATTTTTGGATGGTTTCTGAGAAGCCGGCTGATCGAGGTGGCACGTGCTTATGTTGCATTTTTTGGTGGAAAAATTGGTATGAGCAGTGAGCACCCGATTATTATATAATTTTACGTTTTACACCATTTTATTTTCGTACGGGTAAGAGCTAGCTGTTATGAACGAGAAACAGATTTGGAGAAGGGTTGAGGCTAGGAAACACCTAGCCTCCTTTATATAGTATTCATAATGGGTACTCATGTGGGTGGATACCCAATAGGCCCAATGTGTCCTATTCATAACACTTCCCCTTATCCAACCAACGTGGTTTACTCGACTTTATGAATACTGAATGATTCATTAGTACTACTGAGTATCTTTAAGGGTGGATACTTCTGGATCCAAGTTAAGGATAACTGCCTCGTTAAAAACCCTTAGCTATGGAAAACCCTGTGGGAAAAACCGATAGCGAAGGGAAAAGAGTACAGCACTCCATAACTTCCCCTGATTTGGGGATGTGTCGAGGGGTGGATACTTCTGGATCTAGAGTCGATGTGGTTGCCTCATTAAAACCTTGACTATGGAAAACCCAGTGGGAAAAACCACTAGCCAAGGAAAAAGAGTACAACTCTACAGTTGACTCCCCCTAATCTGATCAAGCTTCAGGCTTGCAGATCTCCTATATATCTATACATTTATCTCCTATGTGTCTATACATCCATCTCATCTGCAACATTCCGAAAGCAAAAGTAAAGTACAAGTATCACTCATCTATACAAGTTTCACTCATATAAGGCATTAGCTGAAACTAAAAGGAGTACTAGCAAACTTGGTAGACAGCTCCACGTCTCAATCGTCATTGTCTGCGAGGTACTTCAGGACCTGGCATTGTATGTTCTTGAACTGCTCCTTGGGTGATGAGCTTCTCGGGATGATGGAAGGATGTAGACTTGGAAGGATTCTGTGTAGATCTTTCAGGAGGTGGACGTCCCTTTTATGCCATTCATCGCGATGATCTGTAACCTGCATATGCAAATGCATTTAACATAGAGGATTTTTCCTCGACCCTTGGAGATAGCGCAGAAGCTACATATCTCTGGTCCAGTGGCGCGCTGGGGGCACTGCACTGTACCTGGCTAATAGCTATACTGCTAACGCTCAAAAGAGACGCATGCAGTTGGCCAGGTAGAAGAGTGTTTCAAAGACACTTAAGGTACTTCTGGACCATATATATTCTTCCCCTCTTCCAGCTAACGGAAAGGGGTCTTTTAATGTATATCCATATAACCAAATAGGTGTATTTTGGTGGAGAATGAAATTAATGTTTCTTCATCAATCATCATTGTATGAAGTTTACATCTTCGGGATGATTAATTAACGTCATCTTCAGGATGATTGTTCATTTCCAGGATAATAGTTCATCTTCAGGATGATGGTTCATCTTCAGGATGATTAATGTTCTGTAAGCCTAGAATTCATGCCTAGCTAGGGCTTTCATATCATATCATATCTGATAGATAGGCTTTAACAGATATTTCGGTAATTTTCTCTTCAGGAGATCCGATAATATTTTGAGTTATTAAAATAATCTCAATTCTTTTAATTTGCTCTCTTAAGAACAATACTGTTTTTAAGAGGTGCAAACAACAACCTTTTAGTATGAGTCCTTTAAGGATCTCTGTCTATGTTGTCTTTCCTTTAATCATATTATTAATATGTGTCCCAAAAAGAAAGGAAAGTAAAGAAAAAATTTGTACATGCAGTTGAAGAAATTTTATATCGGTGATGTTGTCACATCCAATAGCAACATCAACCAAAAATTCCCTCTTTTTGCCATTCGTTGGGTTACGCCTTGACATAAACCAGTCGATGCATCAGATTCATCTTGTAAGTGAGTTCAGCTCATCTTACTTGATTACTTCCTGGTTTGAGCGATTTATACCTCTAAGAACTATAGCAAATTAAAATGCTTATAGCTAACGATTTTATTTTAATTCTCCTTCAATACTCAGTTATCCCACAGGATTTGATATCATTTTTGATACCAGGACTTCAGGTCCAACACCTCATATTTCATAAGTGAGTCCAGCTCACCTTATTATTGCCTCATTCCACATTATTATAATTTGGCCAAAGCTCTATGTTTGCTTCAGGCAAAGCAGATTTGTGGAAACGATATTTTATATTTAACTGGCAAAATGAAATATGAGAGAATTTGTCGACAAAATGTGTTCTTTCTTGTCCAAAACTCACCCCGTACGTACTATAATCATTTGATTTCTCCCAGAGGTGTCTCCTTCACGACGCGTTAAAGAAGTGAAGGTTCTGGGACGGGTAAAGAATATGGACAGATCCAGAATTGGTCCTTAGCAACCAAGTTGCAATAGGGTTCTGGATTTGAGCTCACTTTCCTGTGGTGGTATTGTTTTTTCGGTCTCCAGGAGTAGATCTCTCTTTTTGGAGCCTAGTGGTATGTCCTCTCATCCATTGAGGATATCCACTTCTGCTACTGGTGGATTGCATCCAATATATTTGGTATGTCAATCCTAGCTGGATTTTTAGTAGCAGGGATGTGAAAGTTTTGACAATATCTATATTGTCAGTAACTATGTCTGATAACTGTTTTAACAGTTTCATAAGTGTGGATCTTCAGGATCTCATCACAATTCATGATAACCAGATCATAGGTATTAATGATTTAAATGGTCATTTGAGCTTCAGGCTCATGGATGATTGTAGTATTTCAGTTGAAACTGATTCTGGGACATTAAAGTTGTGAGGGATCTTCAGGATCTCATCAAAACTTTAAAATAGGATCATCGATGCACGTCTTAGGAGAAGTGAATTTGAATGCTTCCCCTGTTCAGAGTGCTCAGACTCTATTTATCTGGGATATTTACTTCCGATAAATAGTGCTGCATTTTGGTGGTCTATAGTGGTGATATGGGGGTGTCTACTCATCATGGCACAATCTATAAGATGTGCTCTAAACGCTTCCCCCGTCAGGGGTTTTCGGAAACTGTTTATATGAGGTGATCAGACTCATATAAATAGGTTCTAAGGAGGCGTTTTGATGGTTTGCAATGTAATTGCATGTTCCCATGTAGTCACCTACAACTGGATTTTTAATGGATAAGAAATCCATTTAAATCATTTTAATGATTTATATTACCCATACTTGGGTGTGAACACAAGCTTCAGGGTGTTCGTTATTTTTCCAGTTGTAAAACATTTAAATTTCCCAGTGTTATCCAAAGTTACCACCATTTTATAAAAGAATGTGGTTGGATATTGACCATTTATTTAGAGGATATATTGATGAGTACACCAAGGGTACATCATCAGTCCAGTTAAGGGAGTGGACGAAGCCTATTTATATCCCTTAAATACTCTCAAGAGACCTAAAGGTCTTCATTATCTTTAATGATGATGGTATATCATCTTAAATTCATTTGAGGAAGTGGGGAGAGTCAAGGTCCATGTGAATGGAGATGATCTCATTATCATTTTTCCTTTTTGAATAGGACAATGAAAGTTTCACCCTTTTTGAAGAATCTTCGGGTTCGTCTGGTTGATGATGTCTTGCATCATCACTCCAGGGTGATATCGATCCAAAGTTGGTCGATTCTGGACACTTCTGGTGTTCCAAAATAATTCCTCTTTTGAATTTATGTGGCACTTTTGAAAAGTCCATTAAAATGCTCAAGTTAATTTTGTCCGGTAATAGTTGAACTGTGTTCAAACTGTGAAGGATTACATCTTCACTTTGACTATTGTGCGGATCATTTTGGGACAAAGCTTCAGGCTTCATTTATTTCTTGAGTCATTAGGGATTTCATTTTGACGAATATCCTTTTTGAAACTGTCTAAGTTTCAGAGAGTATATGGCATCCTCATTTTATTTTTTAAGGGGTATTCGAGATAGCAAAACATACGCAGTAAAATAAAATGTATTAAAACTACAAGAGAATAATACTAATGATAAGTCAACAAGTGACACAGTGTGATGTGTGCTCTTGAAAACATACAACAATAATTATGCTCTTTAAGACTTATGTTATGACAACAGATTATATTTGATTTCAAAATTTATTTGTCCTCGGGGAGTAGCTAAATATACATAAGGTCAATTAGACTTTCGTCGTTTTGACTAGATATGTATGTATTTTTATATGGCATAAGTTAATGCACATTCATGTTTGCAAAAACATTATGGCTCTTATCAGAACTTCCGGTCTGATTTTGGCTTGCCATTGCTTACTCCATGTCGAGGTATATCGTATCTTCCCTTTCCCATTTAATCCAAGACTTCCCCTGTTTTGAGTTTTCCTTATTTATATTTCAGGTCATGTTTGATCCTGAACTTCCCCTGATTTCAATATTCCTTATTTATAAAGGACAATGAAAATTAGTCTTGCTAAGGAGACATAAGCAGGGGTTTGAGCAAATTATTTATACTTCCACTTTTCTAATTAATAAGGGACTTTTACAAAATCTATTTGAATGCTCGAGTATAGCTTCAGGCCTTTTACTTGAGTCGTTCAAAATTTATGTGGATAGTTTACCATACTCAGAGGGGAACAAATACGTGGGTGCGTAATATATTTCTCACTTATTCATTTAGCCACGACTTCAGGCGTATGCTTATATTCAAGGCTAGAAAAAATCTTTCCTTGTAAAAATAAATGAGAGTACTCTTTTAAAGAGTTTAGCGGTATTATGGAAAACTTCTGGTGTCCATATTGGATTATATAGATCATGGATCTTATATATCTGTTTACCGCAAAGTGTGCATCTTTTATAAAGATTATAATTTTCGCATAAACCATCGTATTTATTTTATTAGGGAGAGAGAGTGTTGACTTTTGATTTGATTTTGAACTTCAGGTTCATTTTGTCAAAGTGGATATTAAACTTTTTGAAATCATTATTGTCTTATTGTCATAAATATCGTCATATCATGAGCCCATCATACATATAATGTAAAACTTGTAAACTAAAGATTATGTTCAATTAAACTGAATTGAAACAAGTATGATGTGCACATGCTATTTATATGTTGCAGGCATTTTTTTAAAAAAACTTATCGCATGTATATAGTCTAGCAATAGGCGTTGAACTATATTAAAGTGATTTTAGCATGCTTTTTGACAGTTTCATTGTAACATTAACATGGTATTAAAATAATTAACATCCACGCAATTAATGCATAAGCAATGAAAACGAAAATGACTTAGGACTATGGGGATCAGCCAGCCGACACCGAAATAAAAAGAAGTACAGTCCGAAATTACATCAAAAATAGCATGAAAGAATAAAATACAACTCGGGAACTTCAGAGAGAAGCCCCTATCTTCATTGTGTGTACGCCTTCAGCTCCTTTTTTGTGTCATTCGGTCTTCTTTTTACATTTATATCCTCACTTACCAATTTCTCTCAAAAAAAGAAAAATTGCAGGAAATTAAAAGGTGTCGGAAACCTGGCTGATCCCTAAAAACATAGCCTAATTTGCACATCCACGCAGATAATATATTGGAAACAAACAACCACGCAGATAATCAATCACAGGCATGTAAAGATTAATTTAAATAATCTAAATTGTGACGTGCAAAAATTTATTTTGAAAAACTTTTACCTTTGATCCATATTTTAATGTTTTGTTTACCGCTTTAAAACCCTTTAAATTTTCTTTTAATTATTTTGGGCTTTTTAGGGCCAAAAATAAAAGAAGAAAAATTATTAATGTAAATGGGCTAATTTTCTGGCCTTTTGGTCCATGAAAACAACCCATTAGGGTTAATTTGGGCCTCCACCGAAAAATTGGCCCGTTTAGGGTTAGGGTTTCGGAAACCCTAGGGGGGGCTCGCGGCGTGTCGCCGCGACGGCTAGCCACGCAGGACGCGGCCGCCGTGGCGGCGACAGGCCGCGGCCTGAGGCCGCGGCACAGGGCCGCGGATTCAGGCCGCGGTAACTGGCCGCGGCCTGAGGCCGCGGCACAGGGCCGTGATTCGGGGTATAAATTGCTTATTTCCCCCCATTTCTGGGTATTTTATGTGTATATCATATCAATTTTGGCGTTGTTACTTGCATTTTTGTAATATCATGGTTTATTAACGCCTAACTTCATTTTATACATAAAATACAATTTCTAGTGACTAATTTTAGCTCCTATTATTTTTCAGGTACTCCTGGGAATTTTCCAGATTTTCTGGAATTTTTTCAGGATTTTTCTAAGCTTGGAGCTATTTTTGGTGAATTATTGGAGCAATCTGGGCATTTCTGGGAATTTCTGAGAAATATTAAGAGGAAAAACAAGAGAAAGCCATACTGGGCCTTGAGGCCCGCGGCCCGCTTCTGAGCGGGCCGCTGCTGCGTCCTGTGTTTAAAAAAAAAAATTTAAACTTATTTTTTTGGCCCAGCGGGCCGGCCCGCCAGGCAGCATGATGCTAACGAGGGGGGGCCCAGCGCCCCCCCTTTTGATTTACGCAGCACTGCTGCGTAAATCAAAAGGGGGGGGGGGGCCCGCCCCCCCCATTTTTGACGTATCGGGGGGGGGGCCACGTGCCCCCCCCCCCCCCCATTTTGCTGCTGCGCGAGGAGTTGGGGGGCGGAAAATTTAATTCCGCCCCCCACTTTTGCACAGTATTATTTTTGGGTCCGATTTTCTTGGGCAGATGAAAAACAGGAAAAGGAGCTTGGGCCTGAAACAAAATTTTGTTCTGTTTTTTTTTCTCTTTAAGGCTGAAGTGTTTTGTTTGGGGAGAGAGTTTTTTTTTTCTTCTGGTTTTTCTGGCTCTTGTTTTTGTTGCCCCTTCTAAAAAGAAAACAACATCTAGGGCTTGAGAGATCAAGGGAGAAAGGGTGAAGCTCAAGGGAGAAGATCAAAGAGGAAGCTTGGGATCTTCTCACAAGGGGGTTTTTTTTTGCCTTAAGCTTGTATTTTTTTTATATCTCTTGTTGAATCTTGTTACTTGTAAGAACTATTGGATGTTGATTTTGAAATCAAATATAGTGTTCTTGTGTATAATGAGTGGCTAGTCTTATTGTGTGTGTTTATGGTTGATGGTTGTATGTTGGGCTTGTAGATTTCATTTCCAACTTGATTTTAACCTCTTGTATGTGGATGAAACATTGAGTTAGGGTTGTCTATTGGAACCCTAGTGGGAAATCCAAAGAGAGGCTCATCCTAGTGGATCCTCTCTATTGTGTTTATTGTAAAATTTTCTCAATGTTTCATTCACTATCTTTTCGCACTCAACGTGTTCGATGAAATGCCAAACTATCCGATCACTCTCTCCTTAGCCGGATGAGGGATCGTAGTAATTCGAAATGAAGTTTGAAGCCCGACTACACCATGAAACCATGAACACTCACATTTCTCATCTTTGTTTGCTATCTTACATATTTCGTTGTTTGCATGCTTAACGGAAGTTCGTTCTAAAAATTCACTCAACCGGTCCTCTCCCCCAAAGGGTGGTATTTCTCACACCGCATAAGCTAATTGTGTCCGTTGTTGATTGTAAGCGAGTTGTCCCCGTGTTCGACCCTAGGCTCACTAGGATTTTTACTACTTGGCGACCTCCTACACTTAGGAGTTAGCACGTGCAATATTTTGTTCACGCCAAGTTTTTGGCGCCGTTGCCGGGGACAACGGTTTTACCATCGACAAATACACTACTTTTAGCTTTACTTTGTGATTATATCATCTTTTCGTAAATAATCGTATATAAATTTCACTTTGTTTATTTTCGTTTTCTTTACATACCATCGATTGCTTGGTTAGTTTATGTGGCTGCGAACACCTCGAACACATAGATTAACACGCACACACGTCATGGCGGAAGACAACATGAACAATGATAATATTAGTAACCATGACACTAATTCTCAAGCCGACACCCATAGGTCTTTGAGGGATCTTTTGAGACCCACGAGGTCTAGCTCGGCTTCATGCTTTGTGTTACCTACGGATGCAAACTCCTTTAATTTTAAACCTGGGGTAATTCAACTCCTACCCACTTTCCATGGGTTGGAGAGGGAAAACCCATATCTTCACATAAAGGAGTTTGAAGACGTATGTTCCACATGTTTTGATGGGAAAACAAGTGCCGACACGATATATTTGAAATTATTTCCGTTTTCTCTCAAAGATAAAGCCAAGAATTGGCTTAATGCTTTACCACCATGCTCAATTTCTTCATGGTTGCAATTTCAAGCCGAGTTTCTAAAGAAATTTTTTCCTTTGCACAGGACGCAAGGATTGAAGAAGCAAATCATGAGTTTTGCCCAACGCAACAATGAGACATTCTACCAAACTTGGGAGAGACTAAAGGAACTTCTACTTTCATGTCCACACCACGGATTCGAGAAATGCCGAGTCATTGGTTTTTTTTACGAAGGACTCCTACCGACATCAAAGCAATTTTTGGAAACAATGTGCAATGGTGAATTTTTTGATAAGGAGCCGGATGAGGCGTGGGAGTATTTGGAAATGGTGGCAGAAAATGCACAAACATGGGACACAACTTCGGATTTTGATAGAGGCGACTCCTCTTCATCACAACCGACTCGTGGTGGCTTGCACCCTTTGAAGACCGATGATGCTATGGAAGCCCGGTTAGAAGCTATGCAAAAGAAGATCCAAGCCATGGAGTTGAGAGCGGTGAAGAGTGTAGCCATGGAGAAGAGTTGTGCTATTTGCGAGACTACGGGACACGATACATCAAATTGCCCCACCATTCCCACATTGAAGGAGGTTTTGAGAGAGCCTAATGCGGAGGCAAATCAAGTGTTTGGACAAAACTTCAACTCCAACACATACAACCAAAGTTGGAAGAACCATCCCAACTTGAGTTGGAGGCCACAACAACCGCAACATCAAGGGCCACCGCAACAAACTCATCAACCGTACAAGGCTCCTCCTTTCAACAATAATTACCAAGGAGGCGGTTTCCAAAGAAAGAGAGAGGAAGGGAGTGAGATCCAAATGAACACCATGAATGAGACTTTGCAACAACTCATCCAAGTGCAACAAGCTCAAAGCCAACAATTCCAACAATTCCAACAACTCCAACAAACTCAAAATCAACAAATGGCGGAGCACTTGGCGAAGTTGACCGCAAGTCTAGAGAAGGGGAAGCTTCCATCTCAACCATTGCCCAACCCCAATATGAACTCTTCTTCATCATCGGGGGGTTCAATGAAGCAATGCCAAGCGGTGACGACATTGAGAAGTGGGAAAATTTTTGAAAATGTGGAGCCACCTAAAAATCCACAAGTTGAGGAAGTGGGAGAGAAGGAACAAATACATGATTTGGTGCTAGAGGAGGAGCAAGGTGAAGGCACAACAATGAAGAATCCATCCAAGGAGCCCGAGCCTTATTCCACTCCGGTACCTTTCCCTCAAAGGCTCTCCCCGCCATCCAAGGACAAGTATCAAGCGGAAATCAGGGAGATTTTTCAACGATGTCTTGATGCTATTAATCAAATTCCAACGTATGCTAAGTTTCTTAAAGATTTGTGCACGGTAAAGAGGAATTTGAATGTGAAGAAAAAGGCTTTCTTGACGGAGCAAGTGAGCTCTATTGTGCAACACAACACTCCCCAAAAATGTAGAGACCCGGGATCCCCTACAATTGAATGCACCATAGGCACAAAGAGGATAGGTCAAGCACTTTTGGATTTGGGGTCGAGTGTTAACATATTGCCTTACCCGGTCTTTCTTCAACTAGGATTGGGTGAATTAAAAAGCACGCCGGTTGTTTTACAACTAGCGGATAGGAGTGTGAAGATTCCACGGGGTTGTGTGGAAGATGTGCTTGTCCAAGTGGACAAATTTTATTACCCCGTTGACTTCATTGTCCTTGACATTCAAGGACCCACATCGGGGAATCTCACCCCGATAATCCTAGGAAGACCATTTTGGCCACTTGCAACGCCTTGATAAATTGTAGGAGTGGCCAATTAAAAATTTCTTTTGGAAACATGACACTTGAACATAATATTTTCAATGCATGCAAATTGCCACCCCGAGAGGAGGAATACGATGAAGTTAACATGGTTGACTTTTTGGCTTCGGAACCTATAGACTCATGTGTTGAAGATCATTTCGGTTCCGAATTTGATAATGCTGTGAATTTTCTTGACTCTTTTTGTGAGCACATTGATGAATCTTTTCTTGTGCAGGAAACGCATGCGGGACCAAGCACCAAATGGGTTCCGAGGTTCGAGACATTGCCTACGGACTCCCCGCCTCAAATGCCATCATCTTCGGAGCACCCCAAATTGGATCTAAAGCCACTTCCGGAATATTTGAAGTATGCATACCTTGGAGAGGGCGAGACATTCCCGGTGGTAATAAATTCTAACCTCACATCTAAGCAAGAACACGATTTGTTGGATGTGTTGAGAACACATAAAAAGGCTATAGGTTGGACACTAGCGGATATCACGGGAATTAGCCCTTTAGTGTGCTCACATCACATCTATTTGGAAGAGGACTCAAAACCATCGAGAGAGTCACAACGTCGGCTTAACCCGACGTTGAAAGAGGTTGTAAAAAATGAACTTTTAAAATTGTTGGATGCGGGTATCATTTACCCGATTTCGGATAGTAGGTGGGTGAGTCCCATCCAAATCGTGCCCAAAAAGTCCGGAATCACCGTCATTAGGGACAAGAATGATGAATTGATTCCTACGCGAACCACCACCGGTTGGCGTATGTGTGTAGATTACCGGAAACTTAATGCCATGACCCGTAAGGACCATTTTCCTTTGCCATTTCTTGACCAAATTGTAGAAAGGGTTGCGGGCCATGAATTTTATTGCTTTTTGGACGGGTATTCGGGCTATTATCAAATAGAAATTGCCCCGGAGGACCAAGAGAAAACCACTTTCACTTGTCCCTTCGGCACATTTGCTTTTCGTAGGATGCCCTTCGGGTTGTGTAATGCACCCGCCACATTTCAACGATGCGTTCTAAGCATTTTTAGTGATATGGTTGAAATTGTGGAGATTTTTATGGATGACTTTTCGGTTTTTGGATTTTCATTTGAAAGTTGTTTGTCTAACCTTTCTTTGGTTTTGAGTAGATGCATTGAGAAGAACCTCCTCCTAAATTGGGAGAAATGCCACTTCATGGCTACGGAGGGGATGGTTCTTGGCCATAAAGTCTCAAAGCAAGGAATGGAGGTAGACCGAGCCAAAGTTGAAATAATTGAAAAGCTACCGGCTCCAAAAACCGTGAGGGATGTGCGATCTTTTCTTGGGCATGCGGGGTTCTATCGTCGTTTCATCAAGGATTTTAGTGCCATCTCCCGACCCCTTTGCCATTTGCTAACCCTTGATGCAGAATTTATTTGGACACGTGAGTGTCAATCCTCATTTGAATTATTAAAATGCGCATTGACTACTTCTCCCATTTTGCAGGTGCCGGATTGGAGCCTCCCATTCGAGATTATGTGTGATGCAAGTGATTTTGCCGTGGGAGCGGTGCTTGGTCAAAAGAGGGAGAAAGTACCATGTGTGATCTACTACGCGAGCAAAACCCTCAATGAAGCCCAAAAGAACTACACAACAACGGAGAAAGAATTGCTCGCCGTAGTGTTTGCCTTGGAGAAGTTTAGGAGTTACATCTTAGGGTCACCTATTCTCATTTTTACGGATCATGCGGCCCTAAAATATTTGCTTTCAAAGAAAGATGCAAAACCAAGGCTTATTAGATGGATCTTACTTTTGCAGGAATTCCACGTCGTGATTAAGGATAAGAAGGGCGTGGAAAACTTGGTGGCGGATCATTTATCACGCCTTACTTTCGGGAACGAGCCCGCCATCGCACCAATTCATGATGCATTTCCGGATGAACAACTTTTCGCCGTGTCTTCCTTGCCGTGGTACGCCGATATTGCAAACTACTTGGTTTCTGGTAAGGTTCCTCACTTTTGGTCGATTCGAGATATAAGAAGATTTAAACACGAGGTAAAATCATTCTTTTTCGATGATCCATACTTGTATAAATATTGTTCCGACCAAATTGTTAGGAGGTGTGTGCCAAATGACGAGTTTGCTAGTGTATTACATTTTTGTCACTGTGGTGCATGTGGGGGACATTTTTCCGCACAAAAAACGGTGGCCAAAATTTTGCAATGTGGATTTTATTGGCCCACCATGTTTAAGGACACATACACATATTGTAAATCTTGTGTGCCATGTCAAAAGTTAGGGGGAATAACAAAAAGAAACATGATGCCCTTAAATCCGATATTAGAAATTGAAATCTTTGATTGTTGGGGCATAGATTTTATGGGGCCATTTCCCATTTCATTTGGGTACACATATATCTTAGTGGCCGTTGATTACGTATCCAAATGGGTGGAGGCCATTGCATGTAGGAATAATGAGGGTGCCACCGTGCTCAAATTTCTCAAAGAAAATATTTTTGCACGTTTTGGAATTCCTAAAGCTATTATTAGCGATGGTGGATCTCATTTTTGCAATAAACCATTTTCTAACTTGATGAAGAGGTTTGGGGTCACACACAAAATTTCCACACCTTACCACCCCCAAACCAATGGCCAAGCGGAATTGGCTAATAGAGAAATAAAAAACATCCTACAAAAAACGGTGAATCCTACACGGAAGGATTGGAGTGTCCGATTGCCGGAAACACTTTGGGCATATCGGACCGCTTACAAAACAATTTTAGGAATGTCGCCGTATAGGATTGTTTATGGAAAACATTGCCATTTGCCCGTGGAGTTAGAGCACAAATCATTGTGGGCAATTAAACAATTTAATTCTATTTGTGACTCATCCAATAATTCTCGTAAATTGCAGATTTGTGAATTGGAAGAGTTGCGGCGGGATGCATATGACAATGCCAAATTAGCCAAGGAGCGCATGAAATTTGAGCATGACAAAATGATTTTGAGGAGGGAATTTTTTCCGGGCCAAAGCGTGCTATTATACAACTCCCGGCTCTATCTCTTTCCGGGAAAATTGAGATCTAGATGGTCCGGGCCGTTTATGGTAAAACATGTCTACAACCATGGAGCGGTGACCTTGGTAAACAACAAAGATGGGAGCGAGTTCAAGGTCAATGGACAACGTTTGAAGCCTTATTTTGATTCGTGGGCTAAGGAGCGAAACACCGAGGAGCTTGCGGACCCGCCTTCGGGCGGCGACTAAATAGGTGTGTTTGTTCCAACTTTTGCTTCTACTACCCTTTCATCCATTGAGGACAATGCATATATTTAGTTGGGGGGAGGGTTGTAGTTTGTTGTTTGGTTGTTTTAGGATGTTTAGGATGTATAGTTAGTTGTTTTGTACAAAAAAAAAATTGTGGCGACATCCCTTTGGTCACTTCCAATATCTTGCGTGCTTATCATGGACTATCCTTGCTCATTTGCTAGCTTTGTGCTTGATCCCTTTCATGCTACATCTTCATGCATACATTTGGATTCAAATCCTATTTTGGTGTCAACTCATGAATATTTGATTGGCGTGTTTTAACTTCTTTTCCAATTTGATTTCAAATGCTAATATACCATGAATGAGACTTTTTCATATGTTGTAATACTCTATTTGAAACAATTTGGGAAAAGTGTAATGTAAGAAATTTCTTGTTGGGATGAACGATGTAGTTTTTGATTGGATAGGAGATGGCCAATTTATTTTGCATTGTTTTCTTCTTAGGAGTGGATGAATGAATTGCTAATTCATGTTGAAGAATGGGAATGAGAGTAATATTTGTGAATTGTCTTTCTAATCAAGTTTAGTAGCCGGTACCCCACGAAACATTGGGGAGGACGCCAAAGACGAGATTTAGAAATCATTTCACCTATTTGCCTATATTGCGTTATCGCGTGTATGCAAAAAAAAAACACACACACACACACACAAAACAAAACAAAAAAATATCGGTGCATCGTTCCTCTAGTCTTGTCAAGTAGTCGGTGCCCCACGAAACATTGGGGAGGACACGAAAGAGAAGATTTAGGGGAGTGCACACAAAAAAAAGTAGAAAAGAAAATGAAAAGAAAAAGATTATAAATAATTGAGTGAATAACGAACATGAATTTTGCAAATCTCATTCCTCCACAACTTAGAGAAAAATTTCTTTTGTATTGGCCATTTCCTTGAAGATTAGTATTTATGACATCGTGATATCCCGATACGTGTGATACGGGCTTATTATTGCACTTTTCTTTGAATTGGATTGAAGAGTGTGTCACTTATTATTTACTTTCATATATTGGTTATATTGACTTTGAATCCAATTGGAAATAACATTTGGGGTATGCCATGAGAATATGGTGAGATTGGTGCATGTTTTCATTTTTATCCGAATGTATCGCTTGATTTGCTAGGGACTAGCAAATAGCTAGTTGGGGGGTGTGATTCGGGGTATAAATTGCTTATTTCCCCCCCATTTCTGGGTATTTTATGTGTATATCATATCAATTTTGGCGTTGTTACTTGCATTTTCGTAATATCATGGTTTATTAACGCCTAACTTCATTTTATACATAAAATACAATTTCTAGTGACTAATTTTAGCTCCTATTATTTTTCAGGTACTCCTGGGAATTTTCCAGATTTTCTGGAATTTTTTCAGGATTTTTCTAAGCTTGGAGCTATTTTTGGTGAATTATTGGAGCAATCTGGGCATTTCTGGGAATTTCTGAGAAATATTAAGAGGAAAAACAAGAGAAAAGCCATACTGGGCCTTGAGGCCCGCGGCCCGCTTCTGAGCGGGCCGCTGCTGCGTCCTGTGTTTAAAAAAAAATTAAACTTATTTTTTTGGCCCAGCGGGCCGGCCCGCCAGGCAGCACGACGCTAACGAGGGGGGGCCCAGCGCCTCCCCCTTTTGATTTACGCAGCACTGCTGCGTAAATCAAAAGGGGGGGCCCGCCCCCCCCATTTTTGACGTATCGGGGGGGGGGCCACGTGCCCCCCCCCCCCCCTTTTGCTGCTGCGCGAGGAGTTGGGGGGCGGAAAATTTAATTCCGCCCCCCACTTTTGCACAGTATTATTTTTGGGTCCGATTTTCTTGGGCAGATGAAAAACAGGAAAAGGAGCTTGGGCCTGAAACAAAATTTTGTTCTGTTTTTTTTTCTCTTTAAGGCTGAAGTGTTTTGTTTGGGGAGAGAGTTTTTTTTTTCTTCTGGTTTTTCTGGCTCTTGTTTTTGTTGCCCCTTCTAAAAAGAAAACAACATCTAGGGCTTGAGAGATCAAGGGAGAAAGGGTGAAGCTCAAGGGAGAAGATCAAAGAGGAAGCTTGGGATCTTCTCACAAGGGGGTTTTTTTTTGCCTTAAGCTTGTATTTTTTTTATATCTCTTGTTGAATCTTGTTACTTGTAAGAACTATTGGATGTTGATTTTGAAATCAAATATAGTGTTCTTGTGTATAATGAGTGGCTAGTCTTATTGTGTGTGTTTATGGTTGATGGTTGTATGTTGGGCTTGTAGATTTCATTTCCAACTTGATTTTAACCTCTTGTATGTGGATGAAACATTGAGTTAGGGTTGTCTATTGGAACCCTAGTGGGAAATCCAAAGAGAGGCTCATCCTAGTGGATCCTCTCTATTGTGTTTATTGTAAAATTTTCTCAATGTTTCATTCACTATCTTTTCGCACTCAACGTGTTCGATGAAATGCCAAACTATCCGATCACTCTCTCCTTAGCCGGATGAGGGATCGTAGTGATTCGAAATGAAGTTTGAAGCCCTACTACACCATGAAACCATGAACACTCACATTTCTCATCTTTGTTTGCTATCTTACATATTTCGTTGTTTGCATGCTTAACGGAAGTTCGTTCTAAAAATTCACTCAACCGGTCCTCTCCCCCAAAGGGTGGTATTTCTCACACCGCATAAGCTAATTGTGTCCGTTGTTGATTGTAAGCGAGTTGTCCCCGTGTTCGACCCTAGGCTCACTAGGATTTTTACTACTTGGCGACCTCCTACACTTAGGAGTTAGCACGTGCAATATTTTGTTCACGCCAGGCCGCGGCCTGAGGCCGCGGCTTCAGGCCGCGGCGTGACAATCGCGTCGGCGGCGCTTGTGAAGCGCCGCCGTTGCGCCCTATGGGCGTGCGGATTTTTGGATCAAAGGTTGGGGGTAAAAAACGGATTTTTCGAGTACTCAGATCGCTAAAAAACAGATTTTTATTGTTTTTAGGCATGCGAATCTAAAAAAATTGATTTTTACCGTGTTTTTAAACTTTTTGATCCTAAAACATGCAGATCTAACGTGAAAAGCAAGTTTAGATCTAAAAAGTTTTGATTTTTACCTCTAGATTCGACAAAGGAATCTAGTCGACGGTTGGTGAAAGATGCCCTTTTCGCTCCCCGTTGAGAAGATTACGATCTTCTTGAATCTGAGCGATTGATGGATCTCCTTCCCCGCGAGCCGCCGTCTCCTCCTACGAGCGTGATCGTGCTGATAACGTGTTATGAACGAGAAACAGATTTTGAGATGGGTTGAGGCTAAGAAACCCCTAGCCTCCTTTATATAGTATTCATAATGGGTACTCATGTGGGTGGATACCCAATAGGCCCAATGGGTCCTATTCATAACACTAGCAAATTACTTTTTTTTTTGGGAAAAATAGCCTTAACTGCCTTTTAAGTTGAGTTGTGCATGCAGTATAGATTGGGTTGCGAGTCAAATGTATGAGCAGTGAGCACCCGATTATTATATAATTTTACGTTTTACACCATTTTATTTTCGTACGTGTAAGAGCTAGCAAATTACTTTTTTTGGGAAAATTAGCCTTAACTGCCTTTTAACTTGAGTTGTGCATGCAGTATAGATTGGGTTGCGAGTCAAATACAAAAAAAATATCTTTGACCAATGATTTTTCACTCGTTTGGTATCCGTTTTACGCGTCATTGGTATTATTGAAAAGTTTATGAAGAGTATAAGTGATTGATACCAATTTTGTGGTATTTGTTTACCGTTTTCACCAAAATCTGCCATGAAAACGACAGAGAAATGCCACAAAATTGATAGCAATAGATTCTACTCTTCATAAGCCTACCAACGACGAGTAAAACAGACACCAAACGAATGAAAAATCGACGGTCAAATGTATTTTTTTGTATTTGGCACGCACCCCAATATACATCGCATGGTGTATATAGCACACATCTTTAACTTTGGAGGTGACTTCAATTTGAAAATTGGGAGTTGCTACGTGCACCGGCTGTTTTACTCGCGTGCACAACCACTATTTACAAGTTTGCCATTTACTCCCACGCACATACTACTTATTTACAAGTTTGCCACTCAAATTTACACACCACATACAACCATTCAAAAATTCCAAAACTGTCTTTGGGCGTGTGTGGTGAGTAAAACAGTCGCCGCCCCCTCCTCTAACCTTCCCAATCCCCTCTGTCGGATATTAAACACCCTTAATGATGTTTTGATGACGATTAGCAAGTGGTTATTACTAATCTCTGTAACGACCCGCTCCCGGGGGCCCGTTACTTATTTGATTTTTGCGCAGGTTCTACAGTTAACCAGTGAAAACAAAATAGCCACGATGCAGAGATGTACAAAAATACCCAAATAGTGTCCAATTATTACAATCCATACTGTACAAAATGTTCCAACAAAAGTACATGAAAGAAAAAAATACATAAGTGAAAATAAGACTGAAAGCTGCAGTCTCATGGTCGAACTCTGTCTCTGCAACTCAGGAACATCTACCTCAACATGTACGTTGTCTGCGGTGCCACGTAAATGGAACCGTAGGTAAGTCACAATAATTCTAAACATAGAAAAGAAGCAGTGCACAAGTATGATAAAAGTAACTACGTATAAGCAAACCAGCATGAAAAGGTGAAGTACTGAGCAACAACTGTACATAACTGGGTAGTAAAGGTAAACAGAACTGAAAAGAGAGAACAAACTGTACTGTGGTAGTGCAAGTGTAAAGCAGGCTGAGCAAGTAAAGTAAAGTACTGGTGGCGGCATATGTGTGGTAGGTAAAGTGTATGTAATGCATAAAGTAAATGTGACTGTGCAAGTTCAACGAGTAACGTGTAAGAGCAATCATGGTGATAGCAATGGTGAGACTAGTAGGCATGAACTGTAACGATAATAAGCATGCAAAGTACTGAATAAAACGTACAAAACTATGTGATGTGACTCATGTAGGAAAGTATGATATGCACCCATGGGTCACCTCCATTGCCACTGGGAGCAAATCCTGGGCGGCAATCACAACATACTTTTAAAACGAGACGAGACGAGAGAGAGTGACTCCGGTCATAGCTCCCACACTTTCTCTACAATGAGTTACCACAAACCCCAGTGTCGTGTGTATCGATTTCATGTTTCACATGAGATATTCCTTTAGACATTTCCCGAGATATTCCACGAGATATTCCACAAGTTGTTCCACAAATCATTCTACGTATATTCCACGAGGCATTCCACGAGATATTCCACAAGATGTAACACATGATGTTATCAATTTCTTGTTTACGATGATAGTTAAACTAGGACCACCGGTCGACTTTCTTAATGAAAACCAGAAAGTAAAATAAAGTAAATGCTGAGAAATTTGTGGATAAAGACAAGTCCAACAAACATGGAATACAAAAATTGTTGGTTTAATGATGGTAGTTTCGTTAGCACACAATTTACACAAGAATTATAAGTTCATACTTATACACTAACTAATTTTCTAAATTTAGAATTCACTGTGACTTACAGATCTCGAGGTGATGGTAGTGAGCCGGGACCGGATCTAGTGCTGGTGCACGAGAATTGATACATGTAAACACAAGAAACAATCGGTTAAAGAATACATTCTTTTCAATTTATTTACCTGATCGTTTTTTATTTTTGAACTAATTAAACCATTGTCGAAAAGCGTTCTAACTTTTTATATAAGCTAGATATGAGGAAAATAATTTTACTGTAAGAGGAAATATTTTTCAGAAGCTTCTAGTGATTTTTTATAATTTTTAAAAGCTCAAAAATCAATTTAAAACTAATGTTAATTAGGTGACGTGTTTATTCCACAATTTCTTCTGGGTGCAATACATATCAGAATGGTTCAAGTGAGCTGTCAAAACGACCGACTCGAAGAGTGCTACAACATATATTTTTCTCACGTATCAGTTTACGTGAAAATAAGGAGTTATGGATTTTTAAAAGAAATTTACGTATTTAAGTTTTAGGGTTAAAAATTTATTCTGGAAAAACTAAGCGTCTGATTGAGATGAAACCAGTGCCATTGGGTCCATAATGTCATTTCTGATTTTCTGAGCCTGGTCTTCTAATTTTCTGGTCTGTATATTATTTATTATCAATTTTAAACTATTAAACCCATATTATCTAATTATCAAAATACGTAAATACGCGTATTAATACGCAAATACGTTATAAAATCACGTATTAAAAATACGTTCTCACCCTCCTCTCTCGTGTTAGCTGCTCGTGCATGGGGTTTCGTTCGGCGGGGGGTTTCGTCGACGTCCTCGGAGGTAGCTACGGTCGAGGGGAGCGGAGCGGCTGTCGGCGGTGGCTTCTACGGTGGCGACGTACAGCGAACACTGGGGCGGGGTGGACGGCGAGTGCGCGACGGCGATCGAGGGCGGCGGCGTCACTTCGGAGGGATCACCTGCAAGGTGGAGCTCGAAGAAGCCCGGGGGCGCTGGGGATGATTTGAAGCGGCGGCGAGTTCGACGGGGATGACGGCGGTCGGAGCTGCCATTGCTACGTCAGAGGGGAGAGGGAGGGAGGTCTAAGTCGAGGGAGAAAGAAGTCGAACAGCAGGGGTTGCCGAAGAGCGGGGGTCCGGTGGTGGGTCTGCTGCGGGGAGAGCGGTGCTCGGTGGATGTCGACAGGGGGTTGGGAAACATATGAGGAGGAGAGCGGGGATGAGCGGGTGACGGCGGCGATGCGGGGCTTCGACAAGCGATGTGAGACGGGAACGAGGGAAGGCAGCGAGCTTGGGGGGCCTCGCGTGCTATCGGAGGAGGGTCGTATGAGGGTGTGAGAGAGGGTGTAGGCAACAGAGCGGGCGGTCGAAGTCAGAGGAGGCAGTCGAAGCGGGGTTAGCTTCGGGCTGAGCTTCGAGGGTCTGTCGTCGACGAGCAGCGGAATGGCTCGTGAGATGAGCATGCATGGGTTGTGGGGTGAGCGAAAGAGGGAGAGATGAGAGCGGGGGTAGGGGAGGTTTGCCTTGGGTTGGGGGTGTGTGCGTGGGCTTGGGGAAGAGAGAACGAGAGATGGGTTTCGGGGGGTTTGGGTTCGGGCATGGGTAAGGGTTTGTGAGGAAGAGATTAAGGGGCTAAGGGAATTAAATAGGATTAGGATTAATATAATAATAAATTAGTTATTAATAGGGGTTATTAATGTGGGTTGGTGAAACTTGACAAATTTTAGAAATAAGGTTAGGGGATGAATCTGAATTAGAGGAAAAATAAAACGTGTTTCCACATTTTGGTGTAGGCTGCAAATAGGGTAGGTTAATTAGGGTAGGTAATAATTAAAAGTTAAAAGTAATTAACAACGTAATTAGTAAAACTTGAAATTACGATTTTACCCCTGGAGTTAAACGTGTCCGAAAAATTACGAAAACATACCCACGGGATCGTATCATCCCGAGGATCGCGAATACAAGATCCATTTTGGGGTTTGAGATATGGGGATACTAGTTTTGGCCAAATCGTTTAGGAAGCGGGTTTGCAGCTTCTCTATTGATTTGACTTCAGAAAATTACGAAATTAATATGAAAAGCCCTAAATGATCATAGAATGATACTGTGGAAGTTTGAAAATGTTTTGATGATGTTTGTATAGAAAATTAATTCATTACGCCAAAACAGTAATAGTTGAAAAACAATTTTTATCAAAATAGTTTAGAGATATTTGATGAAACCCGAACTTACTAAAATACTCCATAACTAGTTTGATACTTCAAAATATTTTTATAAGAAATTTTTGAAATCCTAAAACTCCAGACGAACCATTATAAAATAGTTTTAAAATTTTGAAAATACATGAATACGTAAATAGTTGTATTGAAAAATACGAGTCGTTACAATCTCTCTAACCAAGTGTGTATGAATTACAAACTCAAAGAAATGAAGCTCAAAGTCAAAAAGTCAACAATGGTCAAAGTAAGTTTAAATGAAGACCAAAGAACTTAGCCAAATAGACATTCAAATCAAAAGCTTTGATGGAAGATCAAGATAGGTGTGGAAGCTCAAACAAGGCCAAAGAGGCATGAAGATGAAGACATGCAATGCATCAAGAAACCCAATTTTGGGTAAATTTTGATGTATTTATTGTTCATGCTCTTAGATCATTTGTAGGCCTTAGGATTGAAGCTACACACACAAAAGTCTTTAAAGCTTACAAAATGATTTACAAAAGTTTTAAAATTATTTTGAAATGATTTCATGTAGATTTCATAGCCCAAAACCCTCATATCCATAAAAGAGTCGGCTACTTTTGGATGAGAGGCGACTATTTTGAATGGAAAAGCATATGTGCTCTCTGGACCCCAAAAGAGTCGACCACAGTTTAACTGGGAGTCGACCGTAGTACATCTGGGAGTCGACTACCAGTATAAATGCGATCGACTACTTTGAGCTTCACGACACAGTTCCAAATTTCGGATTCCATTTTTTAACCGTTTGAATGGCTTTTTGGTCCACGATTTTGAACGGCTAGTTAGGCTATAAATAATGGGAGATGGCTGGAGTTATGAAGTTAATGAATGATCAAATTTTCAAGTAATTTATAAGCTTTCAAAGCATTTTCCAACCTCTCTCTCTCTCTCTCTCTCTCTCCCCCCCTCTCCCCCTCTCCCTCCCTCCCTCTCTCTCTCTCCCTCTCTCTCTCTCCCTCTCCCTCTCTCAATTTTATTAAGCCAAGCTTGTTGAGTCATTGGGCCGACATTCGAGATGATTCGGTCGACAGATGACTAAGGCCCACTAGGCCTACCAAAGAAGTCCGATGTCGACTCGGTCAAAGCCTAAATGGCTAGTCGACCGTTGGGTCTGCCTCACTCGAACGTGGATTAAAGGCGGGCTCGTGAATCTCGGGGACGTGCACAACATTTACTCCTATTTATGGGGGAAGATGGGGCCCCATTATGGGTGGCCGTTATCACCCTAACGTCTCCAAAAGGACCCCGAACGTCTATAAATAGAGGAAAGGGTCTCATCTCCAAGGTACGAGGTCTAAGACATATAACTCTACTTTCTCAGCTTACATTTCTTATACTCGAGCTTGCACCGCCAGTCTTGAGACGAACCTATGTGGGTCGATCTCAACTGCACCAAGCTCCATCTCTTCCTTAAGTTACATACTAACTTAAGCATCGGAGGAGATTTGGGTCAGAACCCAGATCCGACCCCCCTAACGAGTCCCTGTGGTGCAGATCGGCAGTCATCGTCCAACGTCGAAGGTCGACATCGAGCTTTCCGGCCTCGAACGATCGATGCAACTACCGCTCGAACGTCGATTGAAGATCGCATCATCTCCAACTACCATCACTCAACCATGGTTCTTCCAACCAAGGGTCCCACTCCAACTGCTGACGAGGCTCCGACTCAGCATCACGAGTCTACGTTAGCTTGACAACTGTCTTGATCAATTTTGGCCTTAACAGTTTGGCACCGTCTGTAGAAAACATTAACCAGCTTGACATCCCAAAGCAATCCAGAAGCTATGACAGCTGGACCCAGCAATGCCGGACCGGTCGAAGGTCCGAAGGAGAGGCCAAGAGCAAACAACGTCCTAGTGGAGGACATTGCAGACTCCACAATGCCACTGCCTCGACTAGGGAAGGCCTCAAAGGAGCATGGGGTGACCCGAAAGGAGTTCACCCAGTTCACCGAGCAGATCGATAGAAGCCTAGGTGCATTGGCGACTTTAATACGCCAGAACATGGGGAGCCCATCCCCAGTAAATGAATCACTGCCACCTCCAAACCCGAACCTGACACCAACGAAGGGCTCAGCATTCCTCCGAGATTTAGGGGACCCAAGGGCAGAGATTAACCTCCACGACTCGACCCCCCTGGCCCACCAATACAATGGAGCAGGAGTCGATAATCGAGCTTTCGTGCTCTAGGGGGAACCCACACCGTCCAATTACCGGGCGACAACCCACAACACCCTAGACTAGGTAATGTACGGGGCTCTCCCAGGTTATAACCTACTAAACCCTACATGTGGATTTGTGAGGAGGGAAGAGATCCTGAACCGATCCTCGAGAGCCAACTTCTTGTAACCAAGAGCGAAAGGATCCATATTGGTCCAATCCGTGATTCGGAAGACCCCCCTAAAAGAGAATATCATCTCTGCTCCTTTTCTTCCAAAATTCAAGCTCCTCGCTTTACTGCTTATGATGGCAGAGGCAACCCATGGTCGTACATTCATAAGTACTTGAATGCCATGCGGATCCACGGGGCCGACGAGCCATACCTTTGTAGAGCCTTCCATGCCACACTATTCAAGAGGGCAGAGAGCTGGTGCGAAGGGCTACCCCACGGCTGCATCGACTCGTTCGACGAACTGTCGGAAATATTCTGCAAGCAATTCGTCGCAGGACAACGTCCCAAGAAGAAGTCGTCCCACCTCTTCTCGCTCAAACAAAACGAGAATGAGTCAATCCGAGCCTTTATCCAAAGATTCAACGACGAGATGATGTAGAAGAGACACCGGACGTGACCGTCATAGTGGCACTCACCCAGTCGATCAGGAACAAGCACCTGAGAAGGGACCTTCACCAGTTTCCCCCTAACACAGTCGCGGAGATGCTCAACATAACAGATCGGTTCACTTCCTCCGAGGAGGCGGAAGAACCAACTGGAGCTAATGCGAAGAGCACCCCCTCTCGCCGCAGAGACACGAGGCAAGAGAAACCAAACGCGGGGACCCCCGCAAGGAGTCCCGAGACAAGAGGTCCAGGGAGAGGAGCCCTCGAAGTAAGGAGCGTCCTACTTACGCTAAGCCTGTCTCCCCTAAGACAGAAGTCCTCGTCTACGCCCCATGAGAAGAGCTGATCAAAGAGGCAGCAAAGAATGGCAAATACGAGAAGAGGAACGACATCAAATTCTGCAAATATCACAACGACTATGGGCACGACACAAACGACTGTTGGACTCTCAAAAAAGAGATCGATGCCCTAGTCAAGCAAGGACACCCCAAGGGCCCGGCCAATGATCCACCCAGCAAGGAAGGATCCTCAAAATAGAAGGGCAAGATGACGAGATCGCCTGTCACCAAGGTGGTCGAGTAATGAGCCATCTAAGACTCGAGGCAAATAAAAGGGCAATGAATGGCAACAACCCCGACGTCGATCGAAAAACACATGTACGCGCTTTTTCGTTTTTCTTTTACTTCTGTTAATAAAGCATGTCTCTTTTTTCGAATAAAGTTTCGCTTCCATAAGCCTTTATAAAGTCTACAGAAACGGTCCCATCAAAACTCCCCTCGAAAAGGATCCGATCCTCAAGAGGTTTTGGGAAAACTAAACTTACGTTAAGGCAATTGGCTCCTAAACGGTCGTCAGCCGTAAGTCAAAGGGGCCACCCCTTCGCCATTGAATGACTCCCTCAAACGGTCATCAGTCGTAATTCGAAGGGGCCACCCCTTCGCTACTGAACGACTCTTCTAAATAGTCGTCAACCGTAAGTCGAAGGGGCCACCACTTTGCCACTGAATGACTCCCTCAAACGGTCGTCATCTGTAAGTCGAAGGGGCCACCCCTTCACTACTGAATGACTCTCCTAAATAGTCGTTAGCCGTAAGTCGAAGGGGCCATCCCTTCGATACTGAACGACTCTCTCAAGCGGTCGTCAGCCGTAAGTCGAAAGGGACCACCCCTTCGCTACTGAACGACTCTCCTAAACGGTCGTCAGCCGTAAGTCGAAGGGGCCACCCCTTTGCTACTGAACGACTCTCCTAAACGGTCGTCAGCCGTAAGTCGAATGGGCCACCCCTTCGCTACTGAACGACTCTCCTAAACGGTCGGCAGCCGTAAGTCGAATGGGCCACCCCTTCGCTACTGAACGACTCTCCTAAACGGTCGTCAGCCGTAAGTCGAAGGGGCCACCTCTTTGCTACTGAATGACTCTCCTAAACAGTCGTTAGCCGTTAGTCGAAGGGTCCATCCCTTCGCTAATGAATGACTCTCCCTCAAACGGTCGTCAGCCGTAAGTCGAAAGAGTCACCCCTTCGCTACTGAACGACACTCCTAAATGGTCGTCAGCCGTAAGTCGAAGGGGCCACCCCTTCACTACTGAACGACACTCTCAAGTGGTCGTCAGTCGTAAGTCGAAAGGGGCCACTCATTCGCTACTGAACGACTCTCCTAAACGGTCGTCAATCCATAAGTCGAAGGGGCTACCCCCTCGCTACTGAACGACTCTCTCAAGCAGTCGTCAGACGTAAGTCGAAAGGGGCCACCCATTCGCTACTAAATAACTCTCCTAAACGATCGTCAGTCGTAATTCGAAGGGGCCACCCCTTCTCTACTGAAAGACTCTCCTAAACAGTCGTTAGTCGCAAGTCGAAGGGGCCACCAATTCGCTACTGAACGACTCCCTCAAACGGTAGTCAGCCGTAAGTTGAAGAGGCCACCCCTTCGCTACTGAACGACTCCCTCAAGTGGTCGTCGGTCGTAAGTTGAAGGGGCCACCCCTTCGTCACTGAACGACTCTCCAAAAACGAGCGTCAGCCGTAAGTCGAAGAGGCCACCCCTTCGCCACTGAACGACTCTCCAAAAACGAGCGTCAGCCGTAAGTCGAAGGGCCACCCCTTCGCCACTAGACGATTCTCCTAAAACGAGCGTCAGCCGTAAGTCGAAGGGCAACCCCTTCGCCACTGACCGAATCTCCTAGAACGTCTTCAACCATAAGTCAAAGGGCCACCCCTTCGCCGCCGAACGACACCCATTTCGTCAACCATGAGTCGGATGAATCTCTCCCTCACCAGGAAACATGGTGGTCAAATTCTAAATGTGGTTCGATGGTTTATCCTCGATCAACCGAAGCAGTGCCTAACCCATCGAAAGGGACCATCAGGCATTAAGACCACTAAGGGGCATGAGCAACAACAAACAAAGAAGGGCAATGGCATATAAGGATACACAGGCCAATTCTCATGGCACTTCCCATTGCAAAACATTGTTTTCATTTACATCACCCCCCTACACTTAAAAATTTCTACAAGCAGGCCTAAAACTAAAGCGCCGAGATCTTACAGTGGCCGTTCAGGCCCTTGATCTCCATGTAGCACGGTCGTAGACTCTAGGTCCTCCGTAGCGCCCGCTCCTGCTTCGTCGCCAGCCATGGTGGTAGCCTCTTCCACGGGAGATGCCTCCTCCATGCCTCCGTTTGACTCGTCATCGCCTTGGCTTGACTCATCCTTACCTAGGTCTGGAAATATCACCGGGATCTCGTCGATCTCCACGGAGAGGTCAGGAAATCAGTTCTTCATCTCCAATCGGCCTCGCTCGTAACCTTGCTTATATAGCTCGTCAAAGTCAGGAAATAAATCCGTGAAATACCGAATCACCTTCTCCGCAATGACTTGGGCTTCGACTCTCTCCTGCAGCAGAGCATCTTTCGATCGCTCTCTTGAGGCAATTTGTTCAGCCTCCCTCCTACGAGAATCGCTTAGCTCGTACTTGAGTTTTCGAATGCGGTCCGACATCGTCTCGGAGAAGGAGGCCGATTCTTTTTAGCTCAGTCTGAGACTTCTCCACCCTCGACCTAACGGCCTCCACGGTGACACCATGATCGGCCACCACCGGAGCTTGACGACACAACGCCATGGTCGCCACAAGAGCCTGCACACAACACTCGATGGTCAGCTTGCACGCTGATATCAGCATCGATAGAGACCTGAACGGTAATTACCTGGACGCTGGCATGAACGGCTATTGACACAAGCCGATCATAATCGACCCTTTCCACGATAGCCCTGTCCCATGGAAGGGTCGCATTCTCAGCAATGCGAGAGGCGGTCCCGTAATCAAGAAAGAGGAATCTTCGCGCCTCAATGGAAACCTCGCCCTAACGAGCTCCTCCTCGGAGCAGTCGAACGAAGCCTGAGGAGATCGGCCATCTAACAAAATCGGCCTATACTCGTCAGGGATGTCTTCAGACAGCCCTACCAGAGGAAACAGACCTCCCCAAAGCCAGGAGTCTTGGTGCACATGAAGCTCCGGTGGAACCTGAGTCCTCTCCGAGTCTTCATCGTAAGGAATATCACTCCCAGGCTGGGAGACCTACTCCGCTGATACATTCGACCCAAACGGCTCCGAATAGCTGAAAACGATTCTCTGCCTCCTCTTGGTCCCCTCCAGCGCCACTACTTCAAATTCGGAGGTGGACCCTTTACTCTTCTTCTTCTGTTGAGGATGGGCCACCTGAGCAACCCCCTCGACAACCATGGGTCGATCACCGGATGGCTAGGCTATCGATCTCAGCAGGGTCAGTGCCCTGGGCGACAACATTCTCACCTCTGCCTCTCTGATGGAAGCCTCGACTGCTTCCCTCAATGCGGGATCCACTTATTAATCCACACTGGTCATACCTGCCAGAGCAACAAACAAGTTAGGTCGATTAACGAAGGTCGAACAGTTGGCGAGCACGGTCGAACCAACCTTTCGTCCACACGGTCTGACACAACACGTCGTCCGACTAGAGCCACTCGATCGACTTTATGCCCTCTGGCAGGCTCTTCAGAGTTTCGGCAGCTTTCTTCTCCTCGATAGTCAGCAGCTTATCCTCGGTAGGTCCCAAATCAGAGGTGCCCCAACCGGTGCAAAAGCTTGCTTTCCCCTTAGAAGACCACAAACACAAACTCGTCTTTACACTTGGGATTGGAGGTGTGAAGATCTTTCAACAGCTTCCTGCCTCGACAGGCCATTATTGTGTACCACCCCGGGGTCTTAAGGGGAGAGATTGAGAAGAAGTGGTTGAACAGACATAGGGATGGCTCAATTCCCTTCGTCACGCATAGAACTATGAAGCCCATCAACATGCCGATAGCGTTCGGCATCAACTGGCAGAGAGAAATGTTCAGGGTACACAGGAAGTACCGCATGAAGGGATGCATGTGAAACCGAAGGCCCCGTTCGAATGCTTTGACATAAACCCCCGCTTCCCGATCACCAGGACGATGAGCCATCTTGTCCCTCCCAGGTAGCCTGATTTGATAATCAAGACGGATATAGCTCCTCTGAAGCACGGCGATTTGGCCGGCCTTGACTTTGGACCTCACATTTACCAGTAAGCCCGGCTCCATGATGTAGTGCCCTGGGAAGCTACTGCACATGTACTAGAGGGGGGGTGAATAGTACTTTTAAATAATAATGAGTTTTATTCCTAATTATCGTGCAATTAACAAACAACGATGCGGAATAACTACAATCAAGAAATAATGCAAACGCAAACAAATGGTTTAATGGGTTCGGATCCACCCAAGTCTCCCCGACTTGTTCCCGGTGATCCTACGTCCCAACCACCCGGATCCCTTCCGGATACTTGAGTTAGAAACCCTAACTCAAGATTTCCAATATGACCACTTGCGAAAACCTCACAAGTGCAAACAACCTACAATCGATGACCGTGAATCCCACAACCCGGGATCACGCAAAACCTCTCACAACCGAGAGTATACAATTCAAATATAACTGAAATGAAATGCTTACCAACAAAATACCTATGCCTTGAGATTTCTTACCAAATTAGGGCAAAGAGGATTTTGATGGAGGAAGAGTCGCCAAACCCTAGCTTCAAGAAGATGACCAGCAATGGAAGCCTAGGGATGAGATGGATGACCTAGAATCAAGCCCTTGGCTTGGAAGGCTCACAATCAATGAATCTCTCTTGAGGAATGAGAGTGAGGGAGAGATTCTTGAGAGTGGGAGAGCTTGAAGATGAGAGTTGAAAGCTTCTCTTTTTAATCAATAGAACTCTGAAATAGCAGTCTTGGATCCTATGAAATAACCCCTTCAGGTATTTAAAGGATCAAGAGAAGAGAGAGAGAGAAACGTCGCTTTCAAAACTCCAACGGATCTAAATCTGAAGCAGACTAGTCGGTCTAAGAAGGATCACTGACTGACTAGTTCATCAACTAGTCGGTCGGTGATTCAACATGGACCGACTAACAGCTCGACAGCCAAAAGAGTGATTTCCAGGCAACATGAACTAGTCGGTCTAAGAAGACTTGCCAACCGACTAGTTTGCCAACTAGTCGGTCGGTGAGTGTTCTTTGACCGACTAAGAGTGAAATGTACGAAGCTGAATACAAGTTACACTAGTCGGTCTAAGAACAAATGCTGACCGACTAGTTTCATAACTAGTCGGTCGATGAATGTTCTTGGACCGACTAACTGCAAACAGTAACTCAGGCTGTACAGAGGCAAGCTCAACTAGTCGGTCTGAGAAGGATTCCTAACCGACTAGATCGTCATCTAGTCGGTCGGTGAACCTTCTTTGACCGACTAATTGATCGACATGGCTGAGCTGAAATGAGTTAGGACATCTAGTCGGTTCATGAAGAGTTGCCGACCGACTAGATCGTCATCTAGTCGGTTGGTGACTCTACTTGAATGATTCGGGATCCTTGTTAGCAATACGTAATACGGAAAATATTCGGAACGTGAATAAAACATGTTTAATTCGATCAATTTCAAAAGGCGTTCGGTTAAAAATTCGGTCAAATATGCGCAATACGGGACTAAAACGTAAACGGGTTAAATCGTGTTTAATTCGTTAACCCAGATAAAAAATGCGACTAAAAATACGAATACTGTCAAGATATCATTCATCTAATTGAACTTAAAAATCAACAATATCAATATAAAATAAGAGTAACATAACTTCTATAGTCATGATTTAAATAAATTATATTCATAGTTTTAACCAAAATGACATGATCATACTATTATATTCCATGCAGCATGCCCTAAACCAAAGTATGATCATGAAATCATAGTTCAAAATGATTTAAAAGTGCCCCTAAAACGCGTTTAAAACACATAAAATGCACAACACGGGGATAAAACGCGTTTTGTTCGTCTACCCCTAAAAAATCGCGTATTTTTCCGAATAATTCAAATGGACGGCCATTTAATACGGAAACCATTTTAGACGGATTTTAAACGTAAAAAATATAAAAATTCGCGTTTTTTACTAACAAGGTTCGGGATATAAATTGCATATTTTCCCCCCTAATTACCCCCATTTTGTGCCAAAGATTAGGCTTAATTGTGCTCTTTTTGGGTATATTTTCATTTCATATCAATTTTAGGGCTTATTCTCATTCTTGGCACAAAATACGGTTTTTATCGTCTTTATTGGCTTCCCATTATTTTTCCTATGCTCCTGCCATTATTTCGATCTTATCTCTATTTTTTGGGAATTATTTGAGCGTTGGAATTTTTTATATAGCTTATTGGAGGTCAATATTGTGTTTTTAATAGTCATTAAATTAATTTTCACATCAAATGGACTAATTTCTCCTTCTCATATTTTTCAGGTACTCCTGGGAGTCTTAGAGATTTTTCAGAATTTTTTGGGATTTTTCTGAGATTTCTAGATATTTTTTGGAATTAAATGGAGGAGAAAAGGGGGAGAAAAGCCATGAAAAAGAAATTCATTGGGGGCGCCACATGGCGCGATCTGGAGGCGCCACGTGGCGCCATCTGTGCCGTCCGCAGGGCAGTTGGGCTGCTGTAATATTTTTAAATATATATATATATATATATATATATATATATATATATATATATATATATATATATGTTTTCAGCGGGCCGGCCCGCTTGGCCGCTGCAGCGGCCAGTTATAAAAAATGAAAAAAATAAAAAAAAATAAAAGTTTTTTTTTGTTTTGTGGGCCGGCCAGGTGGCCCGCCCACGCGCGCGCGCTGCAGCCCGCTTTGCGGGCTGCTGCAGTTCCAACCCGCCCCAATGCGGGGCGGGATTAATCTCGCGGGCCGGCCAAAGGCCGGCCCGTTTCTGCTTACTGGCGACCCGCGCGCGCTGTAATAAGCGGGGGCGGGGCGGGCTGAGTCGTGCGGGTCGGATCCGACCCGATCCGACCCGCAATGCCTTAAAACAGCCCTGGGGTGCGAATTTTGAGGGGAGACTCGGATTTTTTCAGCTGCTCTCGGTTTTGGGGCTTGTTCTTGGCGTTTTTAGGGTTCTTGGAGGGGGAAGAGGCCATTAAAGGATGAAGGAAGCTAGGAGGAGGAGCTAAAGTGGAAGGGGATGCTTCATTTGGAGAGATTTGGGTGAAATCATTCCTCTCCCTTTTGTAATTTGAAATCTCTCTTTTGTAGTGAACTTTGGGTGATATTTTGTATAAAGATTTCATCTTGTGTTTCATGATGATAGAGTAGTTTTAAATCGTATGGGATGTGTGATTAATTGAGTTGGTTGTTAATATTTGTTCAATTTCACTCTTGCCCTAATTTTGAATGTTGATGTTGGATGTGTAATTAGGGCACAAATTTAATTGGCTAAGTCCCGAGAGGGCAATTTGAGAAAATCCATGTTCTTAATTTGATTAGTGCCTTGGTAATATTTCCATCCTATTGCAAAATTATTGTGTTTTTAAAGCTAAATATTCCGATTGGGTTTCCTTAGCCGGATGACCGATTATGTTATATGCGGTAATTTGGACTTGATTAACGCCAATTTTAATGATCACACAACTCATGCTCTCTCTCCTAGCTATCCTAAACTCCACATTTGGCTCTCTAACCCTACCAATTTAGGTTAATTTTTGTTTTCACCACACTTTTCCGACATTTCCACCGTAATTGAGTTAGTTGTAAAACACTTTATTTTTCGTTATCGATCAATTTTGTGAACGTAGAACGACTTGTCCCTGTGATCCGACCCGGTACTCACCGGTTATTTTTATTGCATTGACGCTCCTACGCTTGGGAGCGGAAGGCGTGCACTTGCGCGTTTTCCGAGTCAACCAATTGGCGCCGTTGCCGGGGACAACGGTTTCTGTTATTAGCATTTGTTGATTGATTTTGAAATCTTTAGTGTGATACTTCTATCTCTTAGTGTGTGTCTTTTTATTTATTTATTTTCCATTTTTTGAGTCTCTTTGCTTGTTTATTTTCATTTTCTTGGAATTTTTTTTTATGAACAACATGGCATCATCACCTTCAAATTTTTCGGACGTTGATTTGGAGGATATCCCACTTCCGCCATACTTTCATGGCACGGAGTGGGAGAACCCTCACTTACATATTAAAAATTTTGAAGATTGGATGCATTCATGTCTTGGTGGGAATATCGATGATGATTGCATATATTTTAGATTCTTTCCCGATTCTTTACAGGATGATGCTAGACTTTGGTTTGATTCATTGTCTCTGGACTCACATTTTACTTGGTTGTCATTTCAGGCTGGTACCCGTAGTTGGTACCGTTGAAGTGTGGAGGCCTGACGGAGGATAGTCCTTCCATAACTGAAGAAGCTCCATCGCGGTTCTTGAAGACGTTGTAGTCGTTGTTCGTCATAGCTTTGAACTTGTAGCTTTAACCTTGGCTCTGATACCAAATGTAATGCCCTACCAGCTACTGCACAAGTACTAGAGGGGGGGTGAATAGTACTTTAAAATAATAAGGCGTATAATTCCAAATTAAATTGCAAACAACCACCAAATCAATTTGCGGAAGCTTAAATTGAATGACAACAATGAAATTAACAAAGCAAACAAACGATGTTAATGGGTTCGGATCCACCCAAGTCTCCCCGACTTGTTCCCGGTGATCCTACGTCCCAACCACCCGGATCCCCTCCGGATACTTGAGTTAGAAACCCTAACTCAAGATTTCCACTATGAAATACTTGTGAAAAACCTTCACAAGTCAAATCATACAAAAGACATGTGACTCCCACAAACCGGGATCACAACCTCTCTCACAACCGAGAGACACAATTCAAATACGATTGAAATGAAATAAACTCTTACCTTACAAAATCCTATGCCTTGAGTATACTTACCAAATTAGGGCAATGATGGATTTTGAGGAAGAGGATGTCACCAAACCCTAGCTTCAAGAAGATGACCAGCAATGGAAGCCTAGGGTGGAGTATGGTGACTAGGATCAAGCTCTTGGCTTGAGAAGCTCACAAAGGAGAGAATCTCTCTTGAGGAATTAGGGCTCAAGGTGTTGAGGGAGAGATTCTTGTGAGGGAGAGAGAGCTTAGAAATAGCTTGGGAGAGCTCTTCTCTTAGGTCTGAAATTGCTTGGAAATAGGACCTCTAACCCCTCTTCAAACGAATCAGGATTCTATATAAAGGGGCAAGAGAAATCGAGTTTGAAAGAATCCCAACGGCTCTATTCTGAACCAGACTAGTCGGTCAAAGAAGGATCACTGACCGACTAGTTCATCAACTAGTCGGTCGGTGATACAACGTAGACCGACTAACGGTAGAACAGCCAAGAAGTCGAAGTACAGGCAAAGACAACTAGTCGGTCTAAGAAGACTTGCCAACCGACAAGTTTCACAACTAGTCGGTCGGTGAATGTTCTTTGACCGACTAACGTCGAAATAGAATAGGCTGACTTCAAGATGACTTAGTCAGTTTAAGAACAAATGCTGACCGACTAGTTTCTCAACTAGTCGGTCGGTAAACGTTCTTTGACCGACTAACTCGAAACAGTAGCTCAGGCTGAAAATGACTGTACACAACTAGTCGGTCTAAGAAGGATTGCTGACCGACTAGATCGTCATCTAGTCGGTCGGTGACTCTTCTTTGACCGACTAACTGTAGACAGAGAAAGAGCTGAATATAGAGAAGGCAAACTAGTCGGTTCATGTAGAGTTGCCGACCGACTAGATCGTCATCTAGTCGGTTGGTGACTCTTCTTGAACCAACTAACATGCACAAGAAGCCGAGGGAAGAAGTGATAGGCTTCGGGAATGTTTCTAATGGCTTCTATAATAATCCTAGCTCTAAGATATGAGCGAAATGAAGATTATAAAGTAAGTCCTACTCAAGGCTTAACATTCTAATCTGTGAAGCTAGAAGACTATAAAATAAACCTTACGAGCCGTCTTCGAAGCTTCAATCTTCATTCCTCTTGACTTCAATATTGCTCCTTGAGCTTCAACGAAGCTCCAGGCACACGATCACGCGTATTGAGAAGTCTTGAGGCGTCGCTTTTGATGTTCGTATTCTTTTGGCGACGATCTCCATAACTGCGCTCACAAATAAGTTAGTATCCATTATTTATGTTTGCTCATCATCCAAAACTAAATCCGGGGAACCATATCACAACATTCTCCCCCTTTTTGGTGATGACAAACCAATCATAAATAATAACAATAATAATGATTCAACTTGAAATTTACTTACTCCCCCTGCATTGATGACACGTTAGTTCCATATTCAATAATATTCATATGCATCAAGCAGCGAGGGAAATATAAAATATGAATCCTACTATTGCACATATAGGATTCAAAATCCATTTTATATCTTCACTCCCCCTGAATCTAACACATCAAATTAGATTCATGGTAAATTCCTTTGAATTATTAGTTAGCACACTGTCATTATTATATCTCTCCCCCTTTGGCATTAGCAAAAAGAGCGGGAGGAGACAAAACCAATGGCTAAAGAATAACGCATGGGAGTCGAGGAATACGACCAAGGCCCAAAATAACACCAATGCAAAATATCAAATTCAAAATACCGAATAAAAGCAAAGCGTGTCAAGGAGACCAAAGTCGAAAATCGAAAACCGAAATCATAAACCATCGGCGAAAATCGGAAAACGAAATCACCAAGCCATAGGCGAAAATCGAAATACGAAATCATCAAGCCATATGCGAAAAAAGAAATCCGAAATCATCAAAACTCAAATCGATTTTACTTATTGAGTTTTGGAACATACTCTCCAAAATCAATAGAATGCATGGAAAACAATTCTATGTTTCCATAGAAAGAATTCTATTAAATCCATAAAATCGTCGAACGTCGAAATCAACATCAGAGACAAAAATAATCCGATGTGCATACCAAATGTAGCATGCAAGAATGTTATGCCAAAAATAGATAGAACATCATATAACAATGGCATACACTAATCTAGCATACCAAATGAAGCAAAAATAGATAGAATATCATTTTGGTATCCAAAAATCTCTTTGGATCCTATGGGTTAGGCAATAAATTTAAAGAACTAAATTCAAAATAAATATAACCCAATCTTACCACAATTGCTTTGGTACCCAAAAAAAATGAAATTAAACTTATGGTACCAAGCAATGAAGGGTCAAAGGAAACTAACCCTTCGGAAACCAAGTCCAAGAGGAACTTGATTTCCCAACATAATCATCATTCAAAATAACATCATTAATAAAAGATTGCACATACAAATTCTTATTATTCATGCTTGTGTTCTTCGGACCCCAAATGGTGTATGTCTTGGGAGTCCTAATCCTATTGGGAACATGCATATGTTGTTGATTTCTATGTGATGCATGTCGTGGGTAAGCATATGGCATGCGATGCAAAGGTGCATGACGATAATTATTCATATGAGAATGAGGATGAACATATGGATGTGGAGGAACACGTGCATGAGTGTGTCTCACATGGTGTGCACGTGCTCGTGGATACGGAGCATAGAAATCGGCATAAGTGCTAACATGTGGGGTAGGATTTGTGTTCCTACGTGGCATGGTATACATGAAGGCATGACCCTTCTTTGGAGGTCCACCCAAAGTGGGTTTCTTTCCAAATGGGGGCGTGTTCCTAGCGGAAGCACCATTGGTAGAAGATCTACCCATGACGTGTTTACTTCCACTAGTAGAAGCATCGGAAGATGGCCTAACAAAGGTGGCGGACGATTTGGATGACTCTCCCATCTTATACCCCAAACCAATGTGATGATTGACCGGAGGTAAGTCATTTAGGATATCATCCAACTTGCCCTTACCTTTGTTGAATTCATGAATTCGGCCTAATGTGCTCTTATGCTTCTCGGTGAGAGAATGCAAAGAAGCATCCAAAGTGGACACTTGCGATGCGAGTGCACAAACACGTGACTTGAGATTTTTATTCTCAATACTCAAAGTTGAGATTTGAGACGTCAAATCCGCTATCACATGTTCATCCGAATCTTCGATATGAACATGCTCAAGTTGAGACTTGAGATTTTCAATCTCATTTCTCAACCCATCAACAACGGTGTTGTTGTTGACGATGAAAGGCTTAGGCGAGTTTTTAAGACTATCTAATTCATTTTTAGTCTTCATAAACTTAGTAGCCATATTAGAAAATTTATTCCATAGTTGTTCATTGGCTATTCTAAGTTCATCATTGGTTACCTCTTCGCCTTCATCCTCGCTTCCATCCTCGCTTTCATCGGAGGAAGTCTCTTCATCACGATCCTCTCTTCCCATGAAGCACGTGTGTGCATTCTCCACTCTTTCATCGTCCGACTCTCCACTTGAGGAGTCGGAGTCGGTGAAGGTACCTACAAGTCCTTTCTTGTGCTTTCTCGACTTGTCGTGCTTGGATGCCTTCCACTTCCCCTTATGTTTGTAGAGAGGACAATCCGGCTTGATATGTCCTGGCTTGTTGCATTTGTAACACACGGGAGTAGAAACATTAGTCGAAATAAATTTAGATTTACGATTCAACTTACCTTGTCGGAAGAATCGGATGAATTTCCTTGCCATATTGGCCAATGCTTCCATGTCCAATTCTTCGTCCTCTTCTTCTTCCGAATCTTCATCATCGGTAGATGGAGCGGCCTTGAATGCAATTGTCTTTTTCTTTGGCTCGTCTTGCTTCAAGTACGCCTTCATCTTTTCCCTCATTCGGATCTTACTATCCTTGCGTACCTCATAAGACAACAAGGTACCCATTAGTTGTACGACGGTATATTTATTCATGTCATTACCTTCCTCGATGGCGAAGGTACGCTTCTCCCAACAAGAAGGAAGTCCATCGATTATCTTCGAGACTTTCTCCTTTTGGGTGTAGGTCTTCCCAAGAGCTTCCAAGTCGTTTGATATATCCACGAAGCGAGCGTAATAATCCTTCATGGTTTCGCCCTGCTCCATATGAAACAACTCAAATTCTTTATTAGCAACGACGAGTTTAGAATCTTTTACCGTACTCGATCCTTCGTGCAAAATGAGGAGTTGGTTCCATATTTGATATGCACTCTTACATGTGCATATCTTGTTGAAGTCCTCGGGCTCCAACGCACAATTCAAGGCATTCATTGCCTTGGCATTGGCAACTTCCGCGGCGACCTCCGCGGGTGTCCACTTCGCGAAATCTTCTTCGGAAGGCTCGACATACTCCGTCATGGTGGCTCTCCATAGTGAAGCGCTCCGGAGGAAAATTTGCATCCGGCATTTCCAGTACCCGTAGTTGGTACCGTTGAAGTGTGGAGGCCTGACGGAGGATAGTCCTTCCATAACTGAAGAAGCTCCATCGCGGTTCTTGAAGACGTTGTAGTCGTTGTTCGTCATAGCTTTGAACTTGTAGCTTTAACCTTGGCTCTGATACCAAATGTAATGCCCTACCAGCTACTGCACAAGTACTAGAGGGGGGGTGAATAGTACTTTAAAATAATAAGGCGTATAATTCCAAATTAAATTGCAAACAACCACCAAATCAATTTGCGGAAGCTTAAATTGAATGACAACAATGAAATTAACAAAGCAAACAAACGATGTTAATGGGTTCGGATCCACCCAAGTCTCCCCGACTTGTTCCCGGTGATCCTACGTCCCAACCACCCGGATCCCCTCCGGATACTTGAGTTAGAAACCCTAACTCAAGATTTCCACTATGAAATACTTGTGAAAAACCTTCACAAGTCAAATCATACAAAAGACATGTGACTCCCACAAACCGGGATCACAACCTCTCTCACAACCGAGAGACACAATTCAAATACGATTGAAATGAAATAAACTCTTACCTTACAAAATCCTATGCCTTGAGTATACTTACCAAATTAGGGCAATGATGGATTTTGAGGAAGAGGATGTCACCAAACCCTAGCTTCAAGAAGATGACCAGCAATAGAAGCCTAGGGTGGAGTATGGTGACTAGGATCAAGCTCTTGGCTTGAGAAGCTCACAAAGGAGAGAATCTCTCTTGAGGAATTAGGGCTCAAGGTGTTGAGGGAGAGATTCTTGTGAGGGAGAGAGAGCTTAGAAATAGCTTGGGAGAGCTCTTCTCTTAGGTCTGAAATTGCTTGGAAATAGGACCTCTAACCCCTCTTCAAACGAATCAGGATTCTATATAAAGGGGCAAGAGAAATCGAGTTTGAAAGAATCCCAACGGCTCTATTCTGAACCAGACTAGTCGGTCAAAGAAGGATCACTGACCGACTAGTTCATCAACTAGTCGGTCGGTGATACAACGTAGACCGACTAACGGTAGAACAGCCAAGAAGTCGAAGTACAGGCAAAGACAACTAGTCGGTCTAAGAAGACTTGCCAACCGACAAGTTTCACAACTAGTCGGTCGGTGAATGTTCTTTGACCGACTAACGTCGAAATAGAATAGGCTGACTTCAAGATGACTTAGTCAGTTTAAGAACAAATGCTGACCGACTAGTTTCTCAACTAGTCGGTCGGTAAACGTTCTTTGACCGACTAACTCGAAACAGTAGCTCAGGCTGAAAATGACTGTACACAACTAGTCGGTCTAAGAAGGATTGCTGACCGACTAGATCGTCATCTAGTCGGTCGGTGACTCTTCTTTGACCGACTAACTGTAGACAGAGAAAGAGCTGAATATAGAGAAGGCAAACTAGTCGGTTCATGTAGAGTTGCCGACCGACTAGATCGTCATCTAGTCGGTTGGTGACTCTTCTTGAACCAACTAACATGCACAAGAAGCCGAGGGAAGAAGCGATAGGCTTCGGGAATGTTTCTAATGGCTTCTATAATAATCCTAGCTCTAAGATATGAGCGAAATGAAGATTATAAAGTAAGTCCTACTCAAGGCTTAACATTCTAATCTGTGAAGCTAGAAGACTATAAAATAAACCTTACGAGCCGTCTTCGAAGCTTCAATCTTCATTCCTCTTGACTTCAATATTGCTCCTTGAGCTTCAACGAAGCTCCAGGCACACGATCACGCGTATTGAGAAGTCTTGAGGCGTCGCTTTTGATGTTCGTATTCTTTTGGCGACGATCTCCATAACTGCGCTCACAAATAAGTTAGTATCCATTATTTATGTTTGCTCATCATCCAAAACCAAATCCGGGGAACCATATCACAACATCGCGGGCCGGCCAAAGGCCGGCCCGTTTCTGCTTACTGGCGACCCGCGCGCGCTGTAATAAGCGGGGGCGGGGCGGGCTGAGTCGTGCGGGTCGGATCCGACCCAATCCGACCCGCAATGCCTTAAAACAGCCCTGGGGTGCGAATTTTGAGGGGAGACTCGGATTTTTTCAGCTGCTCTCGGTTTTGGGGCTTGTTCTTGGCGTTTTTAGGGTTCTTGGAGGGGGAAGAGGCCATTAAAGGATGAAGGAAGCTAGGAGGAGGAGCTAAAGTGGAAGGGGATGCTTCATTTGGAGAGATTTGGGTGAAATCATTCCTCTCCCTTTTGTAATTTGAAATCTCTCTTTTGTAGTGAACTTTGGGTGATATTTTGTATAAAGATTTCATCTTGTGTTTCATGATGATAGAGTAGTTTTAAATCGTATGGGATGTGTGATTAATTGAGTTGGTTGTTAATATTTGTTCAATTTCACTCTTGCCCTAATTTTGAATGTTGATGTTGGATGTGTAATTAGGGCACAAATTTAATTGGCTAAGTCCCGAGAGGGCAATTTGAGAAAATCCATGTTCTTAATTTGATTAGTGCCTTGGTAATATTTCCATCCTATTGCAAAATTATTGTGTTTTTAAAGCTAAATATTCCGATTGGGTTTCCTTAGCCGGATGACCGATTATGTTATATGCGGTAATTTGGACTTGATTAACGCCAATTTTAATGATCACACAACTCATGCTCTCTCTCCTAGCTATCCTAAACTCCACATTTGGCTCTCTAACCCTACCAATTTAGGTTAATTTTTGTTTTCACCACACTTTTCCGACATTTCCACCGTAATTGAGTTAGTTGTAAAACACTTTATTTTTCGTTATCGATCAATTTTGTGAACGTAGAACGACTTGTCCCTGTGATCCGACCCGGTACTCACCGGTTATTTTTATTGCATTGACGCTCCTACGCTTGGGAGCGGAAGGCGTGCACTTGCGCGTTTTCCGAGTCAACCAATTGGCGCCGTTGCCGGGGACAACGGTTTCTGTTATTAGCATTTGTTGATTGATTTTGAAATCTTTAGTGTGATACTTCTATCTCTTAGTGTGTGTCTTTTTATTTATTTATTTTCCATTTTTTGAGTCTCTTTGCTTGTTTATTTTCATTTTCTTGGAATTTTTTTTATGAACAACATGGCATCACCTTCAAATTTTTCGGACGTTGATTTGGAGGATATCCCACTTCCGCCATACTTTCATGGCACGGAGTGGGAGAACCCTCACTTACATATTAAAAATTTTGAAGATTGGATGCATTCATGTCTTGGTGGGAATATCGATGATGATTGCATATATTTTAGATTCTTTCCCGATTCTTTACAGGATGATGCTAGACTTTGGTTTGATTCATTGTCTCTGGACTCACATTTTACTTGGTTGTCATTTCAGGCTGAATTTCTCCGAGTGTTTTTGCCTATCTTTTTGGAGCAGGTACATGGGCGGCAGGCCATGGAGCATGTAGCGAGCTTTATCCAGGCTGAGTGGGAGGCCTACCATCAGGCTTGGCAGAGGTTCACTGATTTGGTGCTTGCATGCCCACACCAGAGCTTTCACGAGGATCATCTTCTGCAGATCTTCTACACAGGGTTATCGCCATCTGGGCGAGATTTGGTGCAGATGAGCTGCGGTGGAGAGTTCTTTGATTATTCGACCGAGGATTCTTGGTTGTACCTGAGAGACCTTGCAGAGTGGGAGCAGACTGAGCCATCTGGAGAGCCGTCACTTGGATATGAGGATGATGGCCAGTCCCAGTTTCCATTTCAGGATGCAGAGCTGCAGGCCCAGTGTCAGCTTGAGGAGCCACCTTTGGGCTCTTTTTCTTGCGACCCCATGGGATACATAGCAGAACAGGAGGATGGGTTGCATGAGAGCCAGGTAGATGACATTGACAGATTATATTTTGAGAAGTCGGAGGAGACAGATGATGGAGTGCGTGTCGACCATGACGGTGACACGATGCATTTTCATTTTGAGGTTGAGGATGAAGCGGATGTGCATGATGGCCGAGAGCAGATTGAGGACACCATGGGGCCTGAGCCACATTCCACTTCAGAGTTAGCTTCACAGGTCGAGGCGGTTGAGTATTTTGGGAGGACGACTGAGATGAGCTATTTCTGGGATGGCGAGGATGATGCGTGCTTGGATTTGCCCGAGACGTGTCTACCTCCAGTCCTATCACAGATGTCACTTCCCTCGCCTCAGGATGCGCACTTGCCAGTCATCGAGGAGGTTTGTCAGGAGCATTTACCAGTTGTGGGGAGTGCCGCAGAGACTGTTGGTGTTGATATTGATTTCGAGGAAGAGGATAGCGACAGGGATTGCGAGATGGTATATATTGAGCCTGAGCTTCCTCCTACTCCAGTTTTCTCTCTGCAGCCACTTCCACCTCCTCATGAGGCCGTGCATCATACCGAGCCTAGCATCACATTTCAGGGAAGTTCCCATCTTTCTTTTCCCTCCACCCCCGAATCAAATTATTTAATTCCATATCATAATGATTCGGATTGTCGTCACTTGATCGTAAATTCTTTTATTCATTTCGACGACCCATTTTGGCAAGCTTTTCACTTGGATGGGCGCTCTCGCCCAATTATTTTTGACACGACCTATCTCCCCCATTTTGCAGGATTCCATCACACGGAGATGCTTGGGGTTGTGCCGCTTGCCATTGATGCCCGCACTGGAGGTAGGGCATTGGACGTGGCGACGCTCGCGGAGGAGCGTAAGGATATGATCGAGCAGTTGCCACCACCGTTATACATTCGAGATCCGCCATTTGCCACGGTGTGTTCTTTCCATGTAGTGTAAATAAATAAAAATTAGTTAGTTTGCTTTCGTGTGCTTTTCTTTTCTTTTCTAGGATCTTTTGCCGAGATCTAGTACTCTCCCAACATTGAGGACAATGCTTATTTTAAGTTGGGGGGAGAGTGTTAGAATCTTTAGGTTTGTTAGGATTTTGGCCTAAATTTTTTTTTTGAGATTCCTCCAAGTCTCGCCTCATTCCATGAATTCATTGCATATCATATTTTGGTTTCCTCGTTCCTACGCCATTAGCTTTGTTTAGTCCCTACTTGCTTAATGCCATGCGATTTTTCGGATTATCATTTTGGTATCAATTTCTCGATGTTCGATTGGCACGTTTTCATTTCTTTTCCATTTTGGATTCATATGTTAATATACCATGTATGAAGCTATTTCATATGTCGTGATGCTCTTTTTGAAACAATTTGGGAAAAGTTTGGTGTAAGTGATTGCATTTGTTGGGATGAATGGTGTAGTTTTAAATTGGATTGGATTTGGCCATCTTGTGTATGCTTTGTTTTCTTCTTAGAAGTGGGTGGATGAGTTGCTAATTTGTGTTGGAATGAAAAAAGAGAGTAGTATAAGTGAATGTTTCTTTCTAATCGAATTGAGTAGCCGGTGCCCCACGAGACATTGGGGAGGAAGCCAAAAATGAGATTTAGGAGATCATTCCATCCATTTGCATATATAGCGTCATCGCGTGTATGTAAATGTGGTCATGTTTGCATTTATGGCGTTATCGCGTGAATGCAAAACATAAACATCAAAAACAAAAAAAAAGAAAAGAAAAGAAAAGAAAAATGAAAGAATAAGCAACATGAATGATGCAATCTCATCTCCCACAACTTAGATGAAATTTTTTTCGTTTTGGCCATTTTCATGAAAATTTGAAAATTTTGACATCGTGATATCCCGATACGTGTGATACTGGGCTTATTTCTTCACTTTTCTTTGAATTGAATTGAGGGGAGTATCATTTGTTGTTTACTTTCATATATTTGGTATATTGGCTTTGAAATCATTTGGAAATCCCATTTTGGGGTGTGCCATGAAGATATTGTGATTTTGGTGTATGTCATTCAATTTAATCCGAATTTATCGCGTATTTTGCTAGGGACTAGCAAAAAGCTAGTTGGGGGGTGTGATTCGGGATATAAATTGCATATTTTCCCCCCTAATTACCCCCATTTGTGCCAAAGATTAGGCTTAATTGTGCTCTTTTTGGGTATATTTTCATTTCATATCAATTTTAGGGCTTATTCTCATTCTTGGCACAAAATACGGTTTTTATCGTCTTTATTGGCTTCCCATTATTTTTCATATGCTCCTGCCATTATTTCGATCTTATCTCTATTTTTTGGGAATTATTTGAGCGTTGGAATTTTTATATAGCTTATTGGAGGTCAATATTGTGTTTTTAATAGTCATTAAATTAATTTTCACATCAAATGGACTAATTTCTCCTTCTCATATTTTTCAGGTACTCCTGGGAGTCTTAGAGATTTTCCAGAATTTTTTGGGATTTTTCTGAGATTTCTAGGTATTTTTTTGGAATTAAATGGAGGAGAAAAGGGGGAGAAAAGCCATGAAAAAGAAATTCATTGGGGGCGCCACGTGGCGCGATCTGGAGGCGCCACGTGGCGCCATCTGTGCCGTCCGCAGGGCAGTTGGGCTGCTGTAATATATATATATATATATATATATATATATATATATATATATATATATATATATATATATATATATATATATATAAAATGTTTTCAGCGGGCCGGCCCAGTGGCCGGCCCGCTTGGCCGCTGCAGCGGCCAGTTATAAAATAAAAAATAATAAAATAATAAAAGCTTTTTTTTGTTTTGTGGGCCGGCCAGGCGGCCGGCCCACGCGCGCGCGCTGCAGCCCGCTTTGCGGGCTGCTGCAGTTCCAACCCGCCCCAATGCGGGGCGGGATTAATCTCGCGGGCCGGCCAAAGGCCGGCCCGTTTCTGCTTACTGGCGACCCGCGCGCGCTGTAATAAGCGGGGGCGGGGCGGGCTGAGTCGTGCGGGTCGGATCCGACCCGATCCGACCCGCAATGCCTTAAAACAGCCCTGGGGTGCGAATTTTGAGGGGAGACTCGGATTTTTTCAGCTGCTCTCGGTTTTGGGGCTTGTTCTTGGCGTTTTTAGGGTTCTTGGAGGGGGAAGAGGCCATTAAAGGATGAAGGAAGCTAGGAGGAGGAGCTAAAGTGGAAGGGGATGCTTCATTTGGAGAGATTTGGGTGAAATCATTCCTCTCCCTTTTGTAATTTGAAATCTCTCTTTTGTAGTGAACTTTGGGTGATATTTTGTATAAAGATTTCATCTTGTGTTTCATGATGATAGAGTAGTTTTAAATCGTATGGGATGTGTGATTAATTGAGTTGGTTGTTAATATTTGTTCAATTTCACTCTTGCCCTATTTTTGAATGTTGATGTTGGATGTGTAATTAGGGCACAAATTTAATTGGCTAAGTCCCGAGAGGGCAATTTGAGAAAATCCATGTTCTTAATTTGATTAGTGCCTTGGTAATATTTCCATCCTATTGCAAAATTATTGTGTTTTTAAAGCTAAATATTCCGATTGGGTTTCCTTAGCCGGATGACCGATTATGTTATATGCGGTAATTTGGACTTGATTAACGCCAATTTTAATGATCACACAACTCATGCTCTCTCTCCTAGCTATCCTAAACTCCACATTTGGCTCTCTAACCCTACCAATTTAGGTTAATTTTTGTTTTCACCACACTTTTCCGACATTTCCACCGTAATTGAGTTAGTTGTAAAACACTTTATTTTTCGTTATCGATCAATTTTGTGAACGTAGAACGACTTGTCCCTGTGATCCGACCCGGTACTCACCGGTTATTTTTATTGCATTGACGCTCCTACGCTTGGGAGCGGAAGGCGTGCACTTGCGCGTTTTCCGAGTCAACCATTGAACCAACTAAGATGCACTAGAAGCCGAGGGAAGAAGTGATAGGCTTCAGGAAGGTTTCTAATGGCTTCTAAGATAATCCTAGCTCTAAGATATGAGCGATATGAAGATAGACATGTAAGAATCACTCAAGGCTTAACATTCTATAAATCGAAGCTAAAAGACTATAAAATAAACCTTAGCGAATGGTCTTCGAAAGTTCCGATCAAATCTTCATGACTGCCAAAAAGAAGGTCCAAAAGCTTCAACGAAGCTTTAGGCATTGAATACGAGCTTTGAGAAGTCTTAAGATGTCGCTTTGAGTGTTCTCGTGAATTTGGCGACGATCTCCATAACTGCGCTCACAAATTGTTAGTTCATGATATATTTATGTTTGCTCATCATCCAAAACCAAATCCGGGGAGTCCAATACTCAACATTCTCCCCCTTTTTGGTGATGACAAACCAACATATATAATAATCAAAAATAATGAATTAAATGGAATATACTTACTCCCCCTGCATTGATGACACATTAGTTCCATATGAAATAATAAGCACAAACATCAAGCAGACGAGGAAAGTAAAAATGCAAATCCAATATTTGAGATTTAGGATTTGTAATCCATTTTTATATCTTAACTCCCCTTGAATCTAACATATCAAATTAGATTCATGGTAAATTATCATTTAGCACATGCCATTATTATGTCATTATTATATCTCTCCCCCTTTGGCATAATCCAAAAAGAGCGGGAGGAAGCCAATGACAATAAATCATGTCCAAATAATTCATTAAGCATGGGAGTCAAAGAATACGACCACGTTTCATATGACACCAAAATAAAATTTGAATAAAATCAAAGCGTGTCAATGAGACCATAGTCGAAAATCGAAAACTTAAATCATCAAAATATCAAATGTAAATTCACTTATTGATGAAATGAATTTACTCTCCATTATCAACATTTATAGCTATCTTAGTGCATGGAAAACAATTCTATGTTTTCATACAACTAAAGCTATTGAATCAACATAAATCGTCGAGCGACGAAATCAATATCAGAGACATACATAAAATGTGCACAAAGGAATGAACCATCAGAAGAGCGGTGCACATCATAGAATATCAAATGTCACAATATCGATCGAAAATGAACATAAAGTAAAAGCACATCAAAACTAAGTGAAGTGTGCGATGAGAAGTGACAAGGTGATAAAAGTAATACGAAAATCATCATAATAACTTTTAAAACATGTCATGCCAAAAATAGATAAGAATTTCAAAGCATTTATGGCATTCACAATTCTATCATGCTAGGAGAAACAAAATGATACCAATGTAAAGAAAGAGATTTTAACCAAGCATGCATTCAACCCTCATAGATACCAAATGTAATATTATACTTACAACATTAAGCTCCCCCTACATTGGTGCATTACCTAAGCACCATCAACTCCGTTTGAATGAAAGTCTTCGCAAATCGAGGAGTTGGTAGGGTTGGTATCCCACGGTGGATTGAACCTAGAAAACTTCATTTTGGTATCCAAAAATCCTTTTGGATCCAATGGGTTAGACAACAAATTTGAAATACGAAAATAAAAAAATAATAAAAAAATATTGTAACCCATAAACTAATATAATCAAAATCAATTTTATAAACATATGCCTTGGTCCCCATAACATGATCATAAACTCATGGTACCAAGCATTGAAGAGTTAAAGGAACTAACCCTTCGGAAACCAAGTCCAAGAGGAACTTGACTTTCCAACATAATCATCATTCAAAATAACATCATTAATATAGGATTGCACATAAACATTCATAGCATCATCGCTAGTGTTCTTGGGACCCCAAATAGTGTACATTTTGGGAATCCTCTTCCTAGTGGTTGCATGCACAAAAAGTTGATTTCTATGTGGTGCATGTGGCCTAGGAGCATGAGATCTAGCAATAGCATTATGATGAGCATGAGATCCATGATGTGGTGTAGCATACATACGCGGATAAGCATGAGGTGTGTATGCATGAGGATGATTATGAGAGTAGGCATGCACATGTTGATGAGATGTTTGAACATAAGCATTAGGATGTGCATGAGCATGATTACGTGCACGTGCTCGTGGGTGCGGAGTATAAAAATCATCATTAACATTTGCATGCACCGGTGGAGTAGGATGTGTGTTCCTACGTGGTATTGCATGTGAGTACAAAAATGCATGACCCCTCTTTGGAGGTCTACCCAAAGTGGGTTTCTTTCCAATCGGGGGTGTGTACGAAGTGGAAGCACTATTGGTAGGAGAACTACCAATGGGGTGTTTGCTCCCACTCGTCGAGGCATCGGATGTCGGCCTAACAAAGGTGGTAGGCGATTTGGATGAGTCTCCCATCTTATACCCCAAGCCAATGTGGTGTTTGGCCGGAAGTAAGTCATTTAGGATATTATCCAAATGGCCCTTACCTTTATTGAACTCATTGATACGGCCTAACGTGCACTCATACTTCTCGTTGAGAGAATGCAAAGAAGCATCCAAAGTGGATACTTGCGATGTGAGTGCATAAACACGTGATTTGAGATTCTTATTCTCAATACTCAAAGTTGAGTTTTGAGACGTCAAATCCGCTATCACATGTTCATCCGAATCCTCAACACGAACATGCTCAAGTTGAGATTTGAGGGACTTCACCTCATTTCTCAACAAGCCATTATGAGTAAGCAAACTTGCTTTCTCATTGGCGAGTGTCTCAACAATGGTGTCATTGTTGGTGATGGTAGACTTAGGAGAGGTTTAGAGGTTGACAAGTTCATCTTTGGTCTTGTTATATCGATCTACTAATTTAGTAAATTTAGACCAAATTTCTTGGTTTGCTAACCTCATTTCATCAATAGTAGGTTCTCCGCTTTCCTCCTCGCTACCATCCTCACTTTCATCCTCGCTATCATCAAAGGAGGACTTTCGATCTTTTGCCTCATTAGCCATGAAGCAGAGTTTTGCTTTCTCCACTCTTCCATCATCCGACTCTTACTATCCTTGCGTACCTCGTAAGACAACAAGGTACCCATTAGTTGTACGACGGTATATTTATTCATGTCATTACCTTCCTCGATGGCGAAGGTACGCTTTTCCCAACATGATGGAAGACCGTCGATAATCTTCGCGACTTTCTCCTTTTGGGTATAGACCTTCCCAAGAGCTTCCAAGTCGTTTGATATATCCACGAAGCGAGCGTAATATTCCTTCATGGTTTTGCCATGCTCCATATGAAACAACTCAAATTCTTTATTAGCAACGACGAGTTTAGAATCTTTTACCGTACTCGATCCTTCGTGCAATATGAGGAGTTGGTTCCATATTTGATATGCACTCTTACATGTGCATATCTTGTTGAAGTCCTCGGGCTCCAACGCACTATTCAAGGCATTCATTGCCTTGGCATTGGCTACTTCCGCGGCGACCTCCGCGGGAGTCCACTTCACGAAATCTTCTTCGGAAGGCTCGACATACTCCGTCATGGTGGCTCTCCATAGTGAAGCGCTCCGGAGGAAAATTTGCATCCGGCATTTCCAGTACCCATAGTTGGTACCGTTGAAGTGTGGAGGCCTGACTGAGGATAGTCCTTCCATAACTGAAGAAGCTCCATCGCGGTTCTTGAAGACGTTGTAGTCGTTGTTCGTCATAGCTTTGAACTTTGGCTATGTGTAGCTTTGAACCTTGGCTCTGATACCAATTGTAGTGCCCTGGGAAGCTACTGCACATGTACTAGAGGGGGGGTGAATAGTACTTTTAAATAATAAGGAGTGTTATTCCTAATTATCGTGCAATTAACAAACAACGATGCGGAATAACTACAATCAAGAAATAATGCAAACGCAAACAAATGGTTTAATGGGTTCGGATCCACCCAAGTCTCCCCGACTTGTTCCCGGTGATCCTACGTCCCAACCACCCGGATCCCTTCCGGATACTTGAGTTAGAAACCCTAACTCAAGATTTCCAATATGACCACTTGCGAAAACCTCACAAGTGCAAACAACCTACAATCGATGACCGTGAATCCCACAACCCGGGATCACGCAAAACCTCTCACAACCGAGAGTATACAATTCAAATATAACTGAAATGAAATGCTTACCAACAAAATACCTATGCCTTGAGATTTCTTACCAAATTAGGGCAAAGAGGATTTTGATGGAGGAAGAGTCGCCAAACCCTAGCTTCAAGAAGATGACCAGCAATGGAAGCCTAGGGATGAGATGGATGACCTAGAATCAAGCCCTTGGCTTGGAAGGCTCACAATCAATGAATCTCTCTTGAGGAATGAGAGTGAGGGAGAGATTCTTGAGAGTGGGAGAGCTTGAAGATGAGAGTTGAAAGCTTCTCTTTTTAATCAATAGAACTCTGAAATAGCAGCCTTGGATCCTATGAAATAACCCCTTCAGGTATTTAAAGGATCAAGAGAAGAGAGAGAGAGAAACGTCGCTTTCAAAACTCCAACGGATCTAAATCTGAAGCAGACTAGTCGGTCTAAGAAGGATCACTGACCGACTAGTTCATCAACTAGTCGGTCGGTGATTCAACATGGACCGACTAACAGCTCGACAGCCAAAAGAGTGATTTCCAGGCAACATGAACTAGTCGGTCTAAGAAGACTTGCCAACCGACTAGTTTGCCAACTAGTCGGTCGGTGAGTGTTCTTTGACCGACTAAGAGTGAAATGTACGAAGCTGAATACAAGTTACACTAGTCGGTCTAAGAACAAATGCTGACCGACTAGTTTCACAACTAGTCGGTCGATGAATGTTCTTGGACCGACTAACTGCAAACAGTAACTCAGGCTGTACAGAGGCAAGCTCAACTAGTCGGTCTGAGAAGGATTCCTAACTGACTAGATCGTCATCTAGTCGGTCGGTGAACCTTCTTTGACCGACTAATTGATCGACATGGCTGAGCTGAAATGAGTTAGGACATCTAGTCGGTTCATGAAGAGTTACCGACCGACTAGATCGTCATCTAGTCGGTTGGTGACTCTACTTGAACCAACTAAGATGCACTAGAAGCCGAGGGAAGAAGTGATAGGCTTCGGGAAGGTTTCTAATGGCTTCTAAGATAATCCTAGCTCTAAGATATGAGCGATATGAAAATAGACATGTAAGAATCACTCAAGGCTTAACATTCTATAAATCGAAGCTAAAAGACTATAAAATAAACCTTAGCGAACGGTCTTCGAAATCTCCGATCAAATCTTCATGACTGCCAAAAAGAAGGTCCAAAAGCTTCAACGAAGCTTTAGGCATTGAATACGAGCTTTGAGAAGTCTTAAGATGTCGCTTTGAGTGTTCTCGTGAATTTGGCGACGATCTCCATAACTGCGCTCACAAATTGTTAGTTCATGATATATTTATGTTTGCTCATCATCCAAAACCAAATCCGGGGAGTCCAATACTCAACACATGACTCCTTCCCGATTCTTCTGAATGGTTGTGACCACGTTTCTTCCGAAAGCAGAGAGGGAGGACGAAGCCATTGCTTTCGAGAGAATGAAAATCTAAATCGAGGAATGAAGACGGTACTTCTGCACTCCATCGCTGGAACCATCATATATGGGCGAGGCAACAACCGCATGATGAAACACGTGTCAAGGATCCAAGAGCCCAGAATGTCTTGGATTTGGAACCGACAAATCATCTGAATCGACGAGGCGGGCATTTTGGCGCCTAGAACTCAAGTGCTATTTTCTCGACTGCTGAGCCCCATTAATGCGATGTAATGTCGCATGACTTCAGCAGATGGATCCTTTAAGGTCGTGCGACGGGGGTCATTGTTGAGTCATTGGGCCGACATTTGAGACGACTCGGTCGACAGATAAGTAAGGCCCGCTAGGCCCACCAAAGAAGTCCGATGTCGACTCGGTCAAAGCCCAAATGGCTAGTCGACTGTTGGGTCCGCCTCAGTCGAACGTGGATTAAAGGCGGGCTCGTGAATCTCGGGGACGTGCACAACATTTACTCCTATTTATGGGGGAAGATCGTGGCCCCATTATGGGTGGCCGTTATCGCCCCAACGTCTCCAAAGGGACCCCGAACGTCTATAAATAGAGGAAAGGGTCCCATCTCCAAGGTACGAGGTCTAAGACATAGAACTCTACTTTCTCAACTTACATTTCTTATACTCGAGCTTACGCCGCTAGTCTTGAGGCGAACCTATGTGGGTCGATCTCAGCTGCACCAAGCTCCCTCTCTTCCTTAAGTTCCATACTAACTTAAGCATCAGAGGGGATTTAGGTCGGAACCCAGATCCGACCCCCCTAACGATTTTCTGTGGTGCAGATCGACAGTCATCATCCAACGTCGAAGGTCGACGTCGAGCTTCCCGGCCTCGAACGATCGACGCAACTACCGCTCGAAGGTCGATCGAAGGTCGCATCATATCCAACTACCATCACTCGACCCTGGTTCTTCCAACCAAGGATCCCACTCCAACTACTAACGAGGCTTCGACTCAGCATCACGAGTCTACGTCAGCTTGACAACTGTCTCAATTAATTTTGGCCTTAACAAAGCTATTTTCAGATTATAAGATTTTAAGCAACCGTTTTTCTTAGCTCAATTGATTTGTTTTCTCACTATTTTGCTCTTCAATTTTTTGATAAACAAATTAAGATTCTTTCTTTGATTTCTTTGTGATTTTACTTCTATTTTTTCAAGAATCAAAGAAGAAGTTTTTCTCTTGGCGGCCACTTCAAATGCTCCAATCTTTTGGCTATAGGAAAATTGTAAGCATCACCACCCATCCAAAAGAGGTTTGTAAACCTACTGAGAAAGTGGTGGTAAGTGCATAAGTGTTTGATTCACTTGTGTTTATTGGGTTGTTGTAAAAATCCTCTTGGATGTCCTCTTGGGGAAATGTGTATTTGTTGTACTTGGAAGCCCTAGCTAGAGAGGCTAGGTGAATGTTGTAGAAACCCTCATTGGAGGCATTTACTTTCTTGTTTAAAAGAGTTAGATAGTGGAAAATCCCAACAAGATGTGGGGGACTGGAGTAGCCGACGATGGGTGAACCATGATAAACCTCTGGGTGTTTGCGTTGTGATTGTCTCTTCTCTCTACTTGCATTTGTTATTATTATTCCGTCGTGCTTTAATCTTTATTTCTTTGCAAGTATCACTTTGCGTTGATTAAGTTCGTGAGGGGGTAATTCTCTCAAGTAACTTAGGCTAAATTAGAGAGAGTAATTTTTATTTGTGCTTAAATTTTTAGAAACACTAATCACAAACACCCTAGTGTTTAGCTTGTCATCTACAGGATCCAACACACTCTTCCTCTTTCCCAACCCCTTCCACCGCCCCATACCGCTCCACTGACCCATACTCTGACAATCCAGCCCCACTCCCTCATCTGACCTCCCCAGACCCATGCCCTCCTCCGCTCCCTCCTTCGACATCCCCGACACCCCCTTCCTCTTCCTGAGCCCCTTCCGCCGCTCGAGCCCCTTCCGCCAACCTCCCCAGCTCCTCCTCCTCCCCCAGCTCCTCCTCCGCCGCACCCACATCCTCCAACCTACCTCCTCTGACCTCCCTAGCCAAGACCACTTCGTCGTCCCCTCCTCCGACCTCTACCGCCCCCTCCTCCACCCACTCTCCCTCTTTCCCATCACTCATTCCAAACCCTATAAACTATTCGGTGGTGGGGGAGGGGGGGGGGGGACGTCGGTTTGGGGGATGCGGGGGGGAAGACGAGGATAAAAGAGGTGTAACATTTGAAAGGCAAATTTGTAGATAGTGGTTGTGCGCGCGAGTAAAACCGCCGGTGCGCCTTGCAATTTCCTATTATTTTTTAACCCCAGTAGCTAGATTAGCAAAAAAGATTGACACGTGGCAGGCGGGTACGTGCAGTTGATTTGCCCGGATCTGCGACCTTCTGATTTCTTGACACGTGTCCGATCCTCGTGATTATTGTATGCTGATATTGACGGGCGATATAACTTATAAGTCGTTTTCATATTATGTACGTTGTCTCATTACGGATGAATCAGAATGCGTGCTATCAATGTTTCTTTTGTTTCTTTGAAAACAAATATAAAAAAAAGGCAATTCCTTTCTTTATCGTAATTTTTCTGAATTTCATTTGTAGTTCGCCTTCAAATTTGACAATCAATAATTCAACCACTTTATTTTATACTTACAGCCAGACTAGTCAAAGTTTTATATGTTCTGATGAAACAACAAAATGTTACGCGTAGCAAGTATTTTTGTTGTTTGGTTAATTGTTCATGTTTTGTTCATGAAATGGATTTGATTGGTATTATTCTAAATACAGTAAAATCTTTCGATTCGATCTAATAAATAACTTGTGTCAGAATTGAGAAATTCCATGGCTCGGATCGTTAATACTCTCATGTTTATCACACACATATATACTATTTAGGTAAAACATCATGGCCTATTGTCATTAAGAAGCTAAAAGAAACATGCAACAAAAGCCAATTTATCACAGAATCCAGATCCTGAAGCACAACTCTCAATTAAATCACAGTGCGGGTAGCTAACATATGAACCAAAGGCTTAATCATGGTATCTAATTTCCTTTTATTTAGAGACAGGGTTTACAGCTCCGAGATGTGTGCAGTGTCTGTATGTATGTGTGCAGGTGCATGCATGCACTTGCATATCCCTCAAGATGCCATACAATAAATTTAATCATGCACAGCTCCGAGATAGTTCATAATAATACATCAATGACAACAAAAGCCTTTCCCCAAAACCTTCAAGACTTTCTAGCTTCGGAATATACCTGACCCTTAAATGTAATTTGTTCCCCTACTTAAACTAAAGGCGATTAGAACGGGGACCATCAAGGATCTAGCATACCCTGCCCGGACGTCATTAGGTTGTTTCTCCACTTCATAATCACATTTAGATTTCCAGGGAGATCACGCTAGATGATTTTATGAAGGCAACTAGAATCAATTAGAAAATATCGCAATTGTAACACTAATAGTTAGATACTTGCCCCTCATAAGACGGAACAACTTTCTAACAGAAATTGCACAAGAACTACTGTTTTGGTTGAAGTTGCTATTTAACGCTAAGAGATCATAATGGTTGTTGCAGTTTGTTCTATTGATTCTTATTTTTAAAGCAAACACAACCCTAAATGCTGGTCATGGTCCAAGCCGCTCAACTAACAAAGAGAGCAGCAAACTTTGGGAGCATATGAAGCATGCAGGTCATCAGCTACTCAAAAATGACAGAGACCCACCAACCAACAGGTTATAATAACTAGTAGAGTTATTTTTTACTATTTATTTATTTATTTATTTATTTTTATTTTTATTTTTTATTTTTTTTTTTGGGGGGGGTGGGGAGGAGGGGGGGGGGGGGGGGGGGGGCATCGAGCAAAAACTCATGCATTCATTCAACAAACCTACAACATACAACTAGCAGTGTGCATTACAGTGTGCATTACTGTAACTCCAATTCAGGACTGCCAGTATTCGGATTAACTCCAATTATGGACTGCTAGTATTCGGCCATTGTTATGCCAGCTCACGGCCCAAAGCTCCTAAGGTGAACGAGTCAACCTACACCTCCCTCACAAAGAGCCTTCAATGGTGGACGGTTACACCTCATCATGACCTACTTTAATGGCCACTAATTCGATGGTTAATGCCTACTTTCATGGTGGCGGTTACTCCAATGAGGCCACATTTCTAGCCTGGAGGTTACATGGCAAGGGAGGACCTATAAAAAAACTCCATGAAACAAGGTGAGAGGAGGCCAAGATGGTACATGTAGGTATCTTCATCCTCAATATTTTCTCCACCAAATTATATTTCTTCCTCCATAGCTCGGCGTGAAGGTGATCGGACGACCTCCCAATAGATCGGATCTAGCCGTCCCGAGCCATTTTCTAGTCATCCAGCGACGTAAACATTGGAGGAAATTTGGTCGGGCCCCATACCCGACCCCACGACGATTTTTTATATGTTGCAGATCTACGAAGATAGTGCGAAGTTAAGTCGGGCTTCAACCCTATAGCTCAGACCTAGCTCTTCCCGACCCGGGATCACCTCTCCGCGGCTCCCACTCCTCTGCCGATGAAGCGCCCCGTCACCAGAGGCATCCACGTTGGCAAAATTTACTGTGTGATGGATTTACCCGTCAACAGATCGCCTCTTCGTAGGCCCCCCTCATCTGCCGATGAATCGTCCCATCAGCGGAGGCGTCCACGTCGGCACAATTTACCGTGTGACGGATTTACCCGTCAACAGTTGGCGCCGTCTGTGGGGACAAGAGTCAATATCCTGTCATTTTCTAGCACTAACAATGTTGACTCACCCCACCTATCACAGTCCTGAAAGGCCAATTTCTGAAAGGTCGGCAGACGCCATTCCACTCCCAGTGGATTCAAGCTCTTCCAATTTCAGAAACTTCAACATCAATCTTTCATTTTCCACTATCCTCGAGCTCTGTGCTTCTCTTCCCAATCGAAGTCGATGACTCTCGTCTCGGGCCTCGTCGGCCTCATCTTCATCATATTTTTCTCGATCCAACCACAACTTTCCTCTTCAAGCTGGTATACCCTCACACTGACCTTCCATCAGCCTTCATCATACAACACCAAGCTCAAGCTCTAGCAACCCAAACTTCCTTCATGTCCAAGCTTGATCTTTAAGACTCTCAGCCTCCTTTATTCATGGGCAAAGCTTTGGTGAGTCTTGACTCTCATACCAAGCCCGAGAGTCGGCAAGCTCAGCCTCCTCCATGTTCGAGCAATGCTCGTTAAGCCTCAGCTTCGATGTGGAGCCCAAGTGTTGCCAAGCTTGGATCTCCCTCCGACCAAGCTGTCGAGCTCGGATCTTTTGTCCGAGCTCGAGCAGGCTTGCCGATCTGGCCATACCTTCGTTTGAGCCGCTCATGCCAAGTTGAGACTTTGTCGGAGCTTCTAGCCTTGCCATAGCTTCCTACAGAGCTCCTTTGCTCGAAGACGAGCTGCCCTGCCTCGGGGCCCGTCGTTTGAGCTTCTTCGCCAGATGCTGCTCCCAATACTCTCCTCCCACCGAACTCAAGCGGCCTCGCCAAACTATACTCTGCACAAGCTCGAGCCTCCCTCAAAACTCGAGCAGATTCTCCGAACTATGTCTGGGCGAGCTCGAGCGGCCCCACCAAGCTGGTGGGGTTGCTGCCATGTGTCGGTCTGTCGCAGATCGACGTGGAGTGGATCCATGTGAAGAGCGAGGGGTCCCGATCGTCCTGACCATCGACGACGTCAAGAATCGTGGGATAGGCGATCGAGGGGAGGTCGTCATCCTTAACGATAATAACATGCACGTCGCCATTCTCAACCGGTCAGCAGTGGAGGCCAACTCCAGGTTCCGTACAAGGCCTATCCGAGCTCCGAACCAAGCTGTCGAGGGACAACCAAACCGAGTTTAGGGCGAGCCGAGCTGTCCAAGCTCAATCATCCGGGCATGCAAAACTCGGGGGAGCTCGAATGCACTTCCGCCGAGCTTGCAGATACCTCCTCTGTCGACTTCGCCATCACCGAGCAAAGCTCAAGCAAGCTCGACCTCACTTTTGCCGAGCTTATTGGTCCCTCCTCTGCCGACTTCGCCACTGCCAAGCGAAGCTCGAAGGAGCTAGTCCTCACCTATCATGGGCCCTCCTCTGTCAACTTCGCCACCGTCAAGCGAATTTGTAGAAAGCTCAACTTTGCCTCCAAGCAACGACGTCAGAGTCACTGAAAAGAATCCAAGGGGAGCTTCGTGAACCTAGGTGGCCCCATGCCTGACCAAGCATGGCCGGGCATCCGACTGAGCCAGGGGATAACAATTCCTAGCGTTCATCCGAGCTCGAGATCATAGGCCAAAATCTTACAAAGGACTTTCATCAAGCGCCTCGACATCGTCGGCCCTCAACTCCTTCAAGAGGCTGACGAGGAGTCCAAGCTCACCTCCGTCCAACCATGAGCACTACCTCTGACAAGGCCTCCAATCGAGCTCAGCTGTGCATCAAGCACGTCTTCCGCGATCTTGGCACGTCCGCTGTCAAGCCCAGCATATCTTCAAGCTCGAGTTATCCTTGGAATCGAGCCCGGCATGCCCGTTGTCAAGCTCGACTTGTCCCGGTATGCTCATCGGCCGAGCTCGGAAGAAGTTGAGCTTGGGATTCCACCCGCATGCTCAAGTAGCTCAGTTCGGATGCTTAGTGAAAGCACCACATGCTCAGCCACTGGTGATGGAGGGGCTCTAAACGAGACCTCCACGTTTGCCAACACACGCATCAATGGGAAGGGAACGCCTAAGGCAGGTCGAGCTCCTCCAACCTCCAGCCGAGCTTGTTAAGCTTCACATGCCAAACTTGCCGAGCTCAAAGCCTCTCTATATCTCTCTCTGGATCACTCTGATCACGTGTTGTTTTCTAGTTTTCAAATATCTGCTCTGTTCATTTCCAGTGCTGGGGAGTAGATGGGCATTCCTTCACTGCCAAATTGCTCAGGATCGCTTGAAGTAGTGTAGCAACCGAGTTGCCATAAAAGTTACTCATCGTTGATATCCGAGCTCAGAGTAAACTTCTGACAGCTCAACCTCGGGGATAAATTTTTTGGCGACTGTTTGAGCTCAAGCCCAGGCATAACCCTCCTGGCGTCTGTCCGAGCTCGAGCTCGGGGCAAATACTCCTGTCGGGGCTCGGCTATATGATCGGGGATGACTCTCAGATGCCCTCGCGGGCTAGTCGACTATACGATCGGTGGCCACTCCCTCACTAACCGAGCTAACTATAAAATCAGGAATGACTCTCAGATGTCCCCGTGTGCTAGTCGGCTATACGATCGGGGGCCACTCCCTTACGGATCGATCTAGCTATACAATCAGGGATGCCCTCGCGGGCTAGTCGGTTATACGATCCGGGGCCATACCCTCACGGTCCGATTTAGCTATACGATCAGGGATGACTTCAGAAGACCTCGCAGGCTGGTCGACTATACGACCAAGGGCACTCCCTCTCGGGCCGACCTAACTACACGATCGGGGATCACATTTTGAAGACATCACAAATTGCTCGGTTATAAATTGAGGGGCCACTCCCCACGCCTGCTGAACTGCCTCTATCTCGGCTATGAGCCAACCTAACTATCCAACCAGGGTTACTTCTTCTTATCACATCACCCGACCTTAACCTTTGCAGCGGTTGATCTCGAACGATGAGGCCCTTGTTACTCCAATTATGGCCTGCTAGTATTAGGCCATTGTTATGCCGGCCCATAGCCCAAAGCTCCTAAGCTGAACGAGTCAACCTCCACCTCCCTCACAAAGAGCCATCAATGGTGGACGGTTACATCTCATCACGGCCTACTTTAATGGTCACTAATTCGATGATTAATGCCTACTTTCATGATGGTGGTTATTACAATGAGGCCACATTTTAACCTGTAGGTTACAGGGCAAGGGAGGACCTATAAAAACTCCAATAGACCAGGGGAGAGGACGCCAAGATGCTACATAGAGGTATCTTCATACCCAATATTTTCTCCACCAAATTATATTTCTTTCTCTATAGCTCGGCGTGATGGTGATCAGACGTCCTCCTAATAGGTCGGACCTAGCCTAGTCGAGCCATTTTCTAGTCATCCACTGACTTAAACATCAGAGGGGATTTGGTCGGGCCCCAGATCCGACCCCATGTATGTTGCAAATCTACGAAGATAACGTGGAGTTAGATCGGGCTTTAACCCAATAGCTTAGACCTAGGTCTCTCCACTCGGGATCGCCTCTCTGCGGGTCCCACTCCTCTGCCAATGAAAATACTCGTCACCGGAGGCAACCCTGTTGGAACAATTTACTGTGTGCCGGATTTACCCATCAACAGATCGCCTCTTCGCAGGTCCTACTCATGTGCCGATGAAGCGCCCAGTCACCGGAGGCGTCCACGTCAGCACAATTTACTGTGTGACGAATTTACCCGTCAACAATTACAAACACGAGATCTTTTGACACATGCATAATGGGAGTGTAATTACAATGAAGTCATCTTGAAATTTGACATTTTAATTATAGTTAACTTTTTCACTAGTTGTTTAGATTTTTTTAATCCTTCTTTAGTTATTAAAGTATAATTAAATGAATTCAACATTTAATGTAAATGGTGATATCGGTCTTGAAACAAAACTGAAACCAAAGTAGGGCTAATTGAGGACCCCATTGGCTTTGCATTAAATAGCAGAGACTAGTCCATTCAAACAATGCCTAATAACCATTTTCTTATCCAGAGAAAACTCATTGCAAGGTAAAAGAAAAATAGTTTTTTTAATGTTAGTGCAAATTGGAAATCTGTCTTGGACATACATTTATTTTGCCTTGAACTTCTTCCATGGTGGGAGGTTCCTTGTAAGGACTGAATAATTGCTTGTTAATGGAACTGAAAAGGAAACATCATCAACTCGTAAGCCTCGCAAAAATTAGAACTTATAAGATGCACAAAATCATGGTAACACAAGAAAGAAACTAGTCTTACTTGTAAACCATCAAGGTTACAGTATAAAGGTCTTGAAATGCCAAACAATTTTTATCCTTCCGTGGCCACTGATCAAAAAACTTGTCGCATATTCTTCGTACTTGCCACTTGCCTACATCAAAGGGTGAAAATTGTATTCATAATAATGAAATGATGAAAATGCTCGTAAAACCTATGGATGACAAATTTAGTACCATGCTGATAATATGTAATATTGTGTCCTTATAGTAATGTATGGTTTCTCAAAATAAAGTAATTACTATTAAGAAAAAGACCTTTATCGTTTTCCTTTCAGCCATGTACCATATGCCATTGTTGCTGGTATTCTAAACCCTTCATAGAAAAGCAGTCTTTTATTTATTTTATTGTTTACTGATAGACTTGATTACCCAATGTGCATATGCTCGGAATAAATAAATGGATGCCAATTGCTACATACAAAAGGTTTCTATAGCTTTTTTGCAGAAAAATCTATTTAAAATAAGGTATTGAGCATCAAAACCATAATAGACCAAACAAGAAGAATAGAAGGGTTACAACAGGCTACTATAGTGATTTACCGACACGAAGAGGCCCAATTTGTAGCAGAATTTGGATAAAAGATCGAAATTAAAGGTTTTTTAAATAAAAAAAATGCATGCATGCTAATTACTATGCACCATAAATTCAGAAAGTTAAGTCTATAGTCCTTTTAAGTATGATGGCAATGCTTAAATTTGTGACATGCTAAATGCAATTAGTAACAGCTTTCACTATCCTTTGTGCAACGTCATGCATAAAAGTGAAGCACGTTAACAAGTCATTAGGTCGTATCTACAGAAAGGTTAACAATAACAACATGGAAATAGTCATGCAAAAGTAGTGCCTCAGTTCAACCACATGTGCACAATGCGACGCAATTTTCTGACAGATCAAGGAGAAAATAACCAAGAAATAGGTGCAGTGGAAGTTATAGTCTGATCCGAACCATGGATCACTAACCCTTTAACGTCTTTTCGTTCTACCCATGGCTAACCAAGCACATGTTCTCTAAGAATTGGACATGCTTATATTGATCTTGACACCTTTAACTTGAAGGAATTATGTGGCACATGATTCATTATTAGAGGTTATGGTATGATCTCCTTACTTGTGGCAGCAGAAACTGATTTATAATATTATTAAAAAGATAAGGATTGTTGCTAAAATTCTAAATGAAGATAATCCCAAATATATTGCCCATGGAGTCTTTTACAACAGAAGATGAGTTATGTGGCATGTATAGCGCAGGATGTACATGTTATGAATCCATCAAAAACCACCCCCCCAACCCCCCACCCCCCACCCCCCCCCCAAAAAAAAAAACAACAAAAAACAAAAAACAAAATCCCCTAAAACACCCGGCACCCGCCAACCAAAAGAAAACAGAAATCAGACAAGCATAGAAAAAAGGGATACAATGCTGCATCGTAAATGTGGGCAACTCTAGTCAACGTTATAGCTTCCAATTTCTTACTAGACCACTTAGAAAACAAAAATAATTTATTACTTTATTGCAAAAATGGCACGCACTGGCAAGAATTTGTCAATGTCAGCAAATTTCTCATTCTAAAGCAGAATTAGTACATGATCATCATACATTTTGGCATCTTGATGGTTTGTTTAAAAAAGTGATACAAAACATCAAAAATATATCAAGGTTAATCTAGAATTTATTAGGATTTTAAAGAGATTTTTTGGAACCCAAAATACTGATTTTCTGACACCCAAAAGTGGATTTATTTAAGCCCAAAATCATGCACAATGCGTCTCAACATTGTGCGACCCGTTGAGCCGCAGCACGTGTATAACACATGCGAGCCCAGGCGCGCGTGGCCCCGTAGCAGATACACACGTGAGCAGTGCACGTAGCACTTGGGTTCAGAGTTCAGACGTGCACGGCAACGGGTCCACTCATGCGCGGTTCCAAATCGGAGTCGGATCCTAATTCCTTTCCGTACCCGTTAGGGTTTTATTAATGATATTTAAACCTCATTTTGGCTAAACTTGTGTGTGAATTTTCATGTATAAGTGTGCGACTTCCTATAGAAATACGGCCGGCAAACTGAGTGACCAATAGAGAGTTGTTTGAGAGCAAAAAAGAATATATATTTTTCATAATTTGCTTCTTCATATTCTTAGCAGATTTGGTTTTTTAACTAATCGTTATAACTTGTAGTCTACGATTATTAAAGCATTAGTAATCTCCAACAAAATGTATACCAAGTATCGGGTGGAACCAGTATAAATCTTGATGTCAGGTGCATGTTTTTCTTTTGTTTTGCATTTCTTTTCATATATATTGATGTGGTGTGGGTTTTGTAGAGAGAGTCATTAGCTTTGTTTGTTGGTTCAACGATCTTGAAATTTCACGGGGTGATTGTCTTCTTCAAAAGTCTACAAAGAAGGCATATGAGCCTTAGAGAGGTGATCCCAATCACCCCCAATATTGTTAACATTGAACAAACTTCTATAAACTCTTTATCCATCAAAGGTACATGATAGGATGGAAAAACACAAATTAATGGGTTAGGTGAAAATCTATGATCCATGTACACATACACTCTAACCTGGGGATGACAGGACACAAACATGATGGTAGTTAAGCAAATTCTAAAAAGTATGCTCAAAATAGAAGTATCACATCTAACATGACACGACTCTCTAGCTGAAGGATATGTGTTGCTTAGGAAAAAAGCTAATGCTGAATCTTGATCAGGCAAGTAATAAAAGACAACAAAGGCATCCACTTTTTGGTAAAAAAAATATAAAGCGCTTATAATAGCATGTTTTAAGCATCACATCACAACTCAACAGACTTTTTACCAAGTACAATCATTTTTTCCTCTGCTCATGGATAAAGTAAATAAAAAGAAATTAGTCCTAATGCTCACAAGCTCAAAAAATTTGGTGGAAAAGAATTTCTAGTTCACATTCTACTTCTCAGTTAATAACAAAGTCAAGAAAGAGCAGTATATATACTGTTAAGGAAACAACTGATGATGCTTTTGGTTTGCAGATGACAATTAAAAATCGAGATATATTCTTGGATCACAATTGATGCCAAGATGTTCTGAAATTTTGATATGATTGTGAAGAAGCTCGAATGCTCTGAAGTCTGGTCACCAAGCATGTTGTCTCATCATGCAAGTATGTGAAAAATGGGCCTGCAAATGAGGCATAAGAGCAAGCCTGAATTAAGATTGTTTGGTGGACTGAACTAGCAACCAGACTAGTGCAAGGAGTGCAGGCACCCTATTGCATATTTAGGACAAGAAAGGTGCTTTTGATTTTATTTTTTAGTGCTCTAGTTAGATGTCTCATGTTTATTAAACATTCATAATTTCTTTGATTCAGTCCACAACCACTTTAAGGCATGTCCGTAACCAAAAAGAGGGGAATAGTCCTACAACTACCATGAAGTGTTTACTCGCATTTTCAATCAAGAACTATGATATATCGGATACTTCTCCCAACCAAAGATTGCCATGCTCGACACACCCGGACGCAACACACATACCCATCCTTGTCCAACACTCAACGAATATGTACATTGTTATTCAGCTTAAGAATATGCACCATATACAGCACGTTACACCCTCTATTGACAGAAAACAATCGTTTTATAGATCACTCTACTAAAACTTTAGGTCTTTCCTACATGGACATAGACATACATCCATAGATTTGTCCTCGTATCTAGAGTTCAGATGGTTGTCGTGTCCAACACCCCATGCCCGTGTTTAAGTACGATACGTGTGTGTTTGTGTCTCCAAATCATAGATTGATAATACAGAAGATAATGGTGCGCCTCATTTCATGACGAAGTCGCCGACTTCCTCTCTACGCAAAAAAAAACGTCTTTATAGATAATACCAACAGCGATGACCAACAAGAAACAATTAAAGAAATTAAAAATGCAAGCAAAAATAATTCCAAATCCTGATCGAACATTCCGTATACTGTTTGTTAAAATATGCTGATTAAAATCAAATGCCGGTGCTCTAAAGAATCAAGAATTGCTTGTACAAATCCGGGGCATACCTTGAGCTCTATCCCAGAAGGCTCCGATGGCTTGGCCCATTCTCCTCTCGAACAACGTTCGGAAATGTTGGAAACCCTAGCCCTGAGAATTGGGGATGCTAACAATGGGGGTGTTTCTATAGAGAGGGATGTGGAGACACAGTGGCTCCTCTTGAATTAAAACCTCGGGGTACAAGCGAGGAATTGGAATTTTTTTTTTGGCGGGTGCAGGAGAGCACCATTGCTTCGCTCCTCCGCAACTTGAAATTTCTTGCGCTTTCCTCTTGAAGCGCGAGGTATCGCTTCATTACTCGGCGTTTGTTCAACACCACCCGTTTGCGCCACATATGGGCCCGGGCCCTGTCCACGGCATCCCAAGGCGCCAGCCCCAGGCCCGGCCCTGTTGTTATGGCTGGGCTCTTTCTTTTTCTTTCTACTGTTTTTGCGTTAAATTTCACAAAAATATCTAGAATTTTCAAATGATTCGGGGAGGATCGATTTTTACAAAAAAGTACAAAAAATATAAAATATTGCTATGAAGCATCAAAATCTGAGGGAAGACCACAGTTCGTTATTTATAGTAGAGTGATGAGTGTATATGGATGAGATACAATGATATGATCTTATCCTTTGGATAAGATATAATCCCCAATACAAAATCTCATCATTATCCGTTTACAACACTCCCCCTTATCTAGCCATAAGTGTGGACTTTACACATGAATACTTCGGGATTCCAAGCGTCATATGAGTCTCACAAGGGGGGTGGATACTTCAGGATCCTGAGTTGATGGGATTTGCCTCGTTAAAACCTTTTGGCTATGGTAAACCCTGCGGGAAAATGCAATAGCTAAGGGAAAAGAGTACAAATTCCCTCTAACTCCCCCGATATGTACAAGCCCTTAGGCTTTCAGATCAATTGGGCATTTTTCATCACTCATATTTACACCATTCCAAAAATATACACAGATTACAAATATCATCATCATTAAGCAGCTGTTGAAACCAAACACTTTGGAGAGGTGTGATTTGTTTCATCGCCTCTGATGTGGTCTACTCAAAAATGAGGTAAGCGCCTTCAGATTATGTGGTCAGCTCTAAAAGACCAGCCTCCGTCCCAGTCGTCGCTGGGATGTGTTGTACCACCAGGCGCACTCAACTACACCATTGGTTTGTTTCTGGAATGGTGACGATCTCGGACTGATAGGATGATGTTACCTTCATAGTTTGCTTTTCAGATCTGTAGTAGATGGCAGACCCACCGGGTGTACCCAGTCTGTGATTTCTCATTATATGGGTCGGACCTGTAAGCTGAATTTGCATGAGTATGGAGGATAATTCTTTATAATGTAAACCCAATTCTATCGACCATTGGAGGAAGCGCAGAATATGCCTAACTCCGGTCTAATGGCACTTTTTAGGTGCCTAACTGTCTCTGGCTAATGAATTTACTGCAACTGCTATATCGGGACGCGTGCATTTAGCCATGAGTTCACTGATTACACTTAAATAAGTGACTTCAGGAGTATATCATCCCCATCTTCCAGCGAACGGAAGGGTTCTTTTTGTACATACATTGAGCGTACTAGGTGTACTTATTGGACGACAATGGTCCTTTTAATTTCTTCAATGCATTCAGGGCGTATGAATTTTAATGTAACATGATTTTATTTTTTTAGATAAATCTGTGAGGCATGACTAATCTTTATTTTGCCTAAGTCTTTCATTTATGTTTGATAGTCATGCTTGAACATATATTTCGGTTTTCTATTCAGGAGATCCGAAGAGATTAAGTTGTTTATAATTGTTGAACCATTGGGCCCTCACTCGAGACAAATCGACCGATGGAGGTTAAGGCCCACAAGAGAAGCCCAACATCAACTCAGTCAAGGCCCACAAGAGAAGCCCGACATCAACTCGGTCAAAGCCCACCAGACAGTCGCCCGTTGCACTCCCATCACTTGAACGTGGGATTGAAGGCGGACTCATAACTAGAGAGAACAGGGGTAACGTTCGCTCCTATTAAAGAGGGAAGATCATGGCACCATAACGGGTGACCGTTATCTCCTCAACGTACTAAAAGGATCCATGATATCTATAAATATCAAAAGGTTCCAATTCCCAATGTACGAGATCTAATACATAGACTCTACTCTTTCAGCATATATTTTTTACACTAAAGATCGTGCGACGTCAAATTCGAGACGAACCTCAGTGGGTCGATCTCAGCTGCTCCAAGCTCCCTCTCTTCCGTAAGTTCCCGAACTAACTTAAGCATCGGAGGGGATCTGGGTCGGGACCCAGATCCGACCCCCTAACGTTTCTTCATGGTGAAGATCGTCGAGTCTTAATCTTCTGTGCGGGTCGCTTCAGAGCTTCCCAGCATTGATCTATCGACGTACAAGATGCTCGAGGGTCGATCGAGCACAGCATCCTAATCAACATCCATCAACCGACCCTGGTTCTACCAACCTAGAGTTCCATTCAACTCGCTGACAAGGCTTCGATTCAGCACGAAGGGCCCACGCCGGCTAGACAACTGTATCGGTCATTTTTGGCCTTAACAGTTTGGCGCCGTCTGTAGGAAAATCGTTAACCAGCTCGACATCTCGAAGCGATTGAAAAGCTATGTCGGCTAGACCCAGCAATATCGGACCGATCAAATGTCCGAAGGAGAAACAAAAAGTAAACAGTGTCCTGGTGGAGCATGCCACAAACTCTACGTCCACATCAAAGCGACCTGCGAAGGCCGACAAAGAACCGAAGGTGACCCAGAAGCAATTCAACCAATTCGCGGAGCGGTTCAACAAGAGTTTCAGCGTTCTGGCAACTCTGATATGCCAAAATATATGGAATCCACCGCTCACAGATGAGCAACTACCGCCTCCAAACCCGAACCTGACACCGATTAGAGTCGCAGCCTTGCTCAAGGATCAAGGAGATCCGAGAGCGGATCGGTAGGAGATCAACCCGCACAATACAACCCCCGCATCTCACCAATACGGCGAAATGTGGATTGACAATCGGGCATTCGTTCTCCAGGGATAGCCCGGTCCCTCCAACTATAATGAAGCGACCAGCAACATCCTGGATCAGGTAATATATGGGGCACCCCCAGGTTATAACCCTCTCAGTCTTGCAGGTGGATATTGTTGGATCTTGTGGATGGCAAACAACACTAGAAGGGGGGTTGAATAGTGTTGTGCAAATAGTAAACTTTTTCGATTGTTAATAAACGTCCTTCTAATATTGTTGCCTAAGAAACCAAGTAGAGCGATATACGCTTGGTTCTTAATCAACAAAATAATCTTAAAAATACACAGAGTAATTTCACAGCATGTAGTCGACTCCCTATGAACAGTAGTCGAGTCCCAGAGTATTTATAAGCACAGATAAGATTGCAAGTGATACAAATATTATATTCACAGCGGATAAAAGTAAGTTGATCTTTGCAATAGATGAACAACAATTAGCAAATAATAAAGTAAGAGCAAAGATAAACAAACACAGATAAGCAATCGAAGACACAATGATTTTTATCCTGGTTCCCCACAACTTTTGGGTACGTCCAGTCCCCGACCAATCCGGTACGAGATTTTCCACTATATGCCTTGGCAAATACAAGTACCTAACTCCACTCGTTAGGATTTCAAACGACCTAGTCTTGACCAGGATTTCCAACTGGCAACACCTAGACTTGTCTAGTGTTCCAACAACAACACAATAAAAATGATATCCAATTCACCACAATAAATCGGTGGAGATTGGTTTTACACCCAGATTCTATAGCCAAACAATGATAGACAAAATTGTGTGTTGTCGCTTGATAGAATGAGATTCTAGATCACACAAAGATACGAATGAATTCTTTGTGCTCAAGATCTAATGTTTTCCAAAAATCCTTTAAACAAAAAAATCAAGAGAAAAGTAATACGGATTTGAAAAACAGTTAGCCAACAAAACAAGAATATGATCTTTAAAAATAATAACAGAATTTTGCAAGATCACAAATAAAATCGAATTGGCTAGAGAAGGAATGAGAGATTAGAACTTTTAGAGCGTTTGCACGCGAGTTTTTGAATTCGATAAATGTTGTGTTTTTCTCAATGAAAACGGTCCTCTATTTATAGGACAATACTGAGAATTCGAATTTCAAAAATACTTTGACTTTTGTCCCAAAATTTATGGAGAAAATCACTCAACGATATTTCAAAATTCAAGTCAAAAAAACGTCAAACTTTTGACAGCTGGTAGTCGACTCCCTAGAAGTGGTAGTCGACTCCCAGTGTGGTTCAGGAAATCTTGATTCTCAGCTGGTAGTCGACTACATACCTTTGGTAGTCGACTCCCAGAGGAGTTTTTCCTGCGACACAGCTAGTCAGACAGGTAGCTAACTCCAGGGTGTGTGGAGTTTCACTACGGAATTTATAAGATGACTAGGGAAAGCTCTCAAAAACATTTTTGAATATGATTTAAAAGATATTCAAAAATATTTTCAAATTGTTTGTGTGTGTGTGTTTGTCTATATGATTTGGCTTTAACAATACCCTAAAAAGACACAACACACTCACTATAGACTTAGGACACGTCTTCGGAAGCTTGATCAGTTTGATGAAGTAGATGTGAGCTTCACTTGAGCTTCTTGTTCTATTTGATCTTTGAACTTCATTATTTGATCTTAGCCACGTTCGTCCTTGTCTTTTAGCGTAGATTGCGCTTCTTTGAGTATGAGTAAAGCTTCGCATATCCTGCAAACTTAATTGTAGTGTAGTTAGTACACTACGCTTCATTTGGTGTGCTCATCATCAAAATCACTTGGGGGTGGAATTCAATTTCCATCACTCTCCCCTTTTTGATGATGACACCCAAATGAAAAATGAAGTAAGTTTGAAATATGAAAATACATGAAAGTATACTTACTCCCCATGCTTTGATGTGGTTCTCCCCTTGCATCGAAGCCGTTAGCAAAACAATACAATACATATGATTTCATTTTTGCATTTCAGATCTTTTCTCCCCCTTGTCATCAACAAAAAAATGACAAAGTACTAAAACATATGAATCATAATATGATTAGGAGGGGAATTTAATTTCATATTCCTGCAAGAGAGATGTTAGTTTATAAGAGCAACTAATATATTGCATAGAGGATAAGTTCATGGTAGCAAGCATCACACAATTAAAGTTATTACAAACCATAAGTTTTAAAGACATAGTTTTTGAGAACCATTGTTTGAAAAACCATTTGTTTTTAAGAAAAGCTAAGGATGACCGTCGTTCTTCTTCAGTTCCTTGATCTCATCAAGGATCCTGACAAGAGTGTCCTCCGTCATTTTGTTGCTTTTCACGACGAGCTCCTTAAGGTCGTCCACCTTTTGGTTAAGGTCTTCAAAGCCTTTCTCTTGTGATATCTTCAATTTCCCAATCTTCTTTAGAAGCATTTCTTGAAGCTCAAGAATATATGCCAGTGCTTCTACTTCTTCTTCTTCGCTTCCTCTTTCTTCTTCTCCTTGTTCTTCCTCCTCAGAATCTGAAACAACAATTTTCTTACCTCTACTGGAGGATGATGATCCTCCTTCAGCTGCAAGCTTTTCTTCGAGAATGTTCTCATCAAGATCATGGTGTATATTTATTCTTCCAAGTGCATGAACATCAAAAACTCGAGCCGGTTCTAGAATTGAGGTTTCATGATCCAAAGGCACATTATAGCTAATAAAGAAGATAGTGAGATAGTGCCCATGAGCTAAGGTGGATGAGGGTCTATCAGAAGAAGCTGAAGCAAGAATAGAATCCATGATAACTTTGGCCCAATTGATGCAGATGTTACCTAGTATAGCATAGATACATTTGGCCTGCTTCTCAGATATGATAGAATGACTTCCAGATTTTTGAGTAATATTATAGGATAATATATTTGCCAGAATTCTTACCGGATAGCGAAGATCGCTATATGGAAGTTTAGTCTGAAGATGTCTTCCTGGCAAATACATTCTCTCTAGAATATTTCCTTCAGTCATTTCTATTTTATCAAGCAACATGCCAGAATAAGGAATTCATAGGGCTTCTCCTAGGGATTTGACAGTAATGGCAAGCTTAGTATCAAGGACTTTGGTTATAAAGAGGCTTTTAGCAAGATCGTAATCCATATCAGTATAGAACAAATGTACAAGCCTAGGATAGCAAAGATAAGTATTTTCGGAGGAAAATAGGTTGGCCAAGTTCTGAAAATCTAGTAAGCTATCAATGCCATAATTTATACCATCATCAAGCTTAACAAAACGTTCATGGAGGATGGGTTTCTTAGAGATTTTGATGAAGTGTTCATATGTGGTGTTCTTGAATAGATATGGTAAAATGGTTTCTTTCTCAGAGTCAATTTCAGATGAGGTTTTTCTCTTCTTGGTAAATATTCCTTTGAGAGGCGTCTAGATAGAGTAAAAACAATATTTTTACAATGCTAAATAAGCAAGAAAAAAAATAATGAAGTAAAGATCATGAAGTAAAAAAAATTTACCTTGCGTAATTTGAGAAAGAGAGGGAGTTGAAAGAGCTCCAAGCAACCAAGCACCAATATGAAATTTCAAGAGAGAGAGATGAAAGGGGGTAGTCGGCTACCCTAGGGTTTCTCTTGGGGGGTTTTTAACATGGGATGAAAGATGGTGAAGAATGAGGGCCTTATAATCAAGTGTTGGATGGTTAGGATAGAGTTTTAGGTTATTGGGTATAAGTTGCATTCGAGGATACGAACACATTAACTCTATAGAACCCAATAGGAGTTAGTCAAAAACAAACCCAGAAATTCACATACACGTTGGTAGTCGACTCCCTCATGTAGGTAGTCGACTCCCTACTGGGTTGAGTCGTTTTCTCATCCCGAGGGGTTTTTGATCCAGGTCGAGTGCGTTTTCTGAACACAAAATGTTTTAAAGGTATAACACAAATATATAAGATCATATGAAGAGGAAAAAATATTTACTTAAGTAAATTTAATCATAAAAAAATTGAGTCGTGCAAGAAGGCTTTGATGTTGATCCTTTACAAAGCGTTGGATCTCGTTTTCCTTTCATTTCTTTGGAGTACCTGAAAAAAAAATTAAACGTTTATGGTACTCTTTTTTTGAGTCCGAGGAGTTAGTCTTTATGAAGCCAACCCCAGTATGGTTTAGTTCCTTCATGAACAACATATTGATAATTTTTGTTTAAATGAATTTGTTGAACAAAGTTGGTAGCGTTCCTTTTCCTTCGTTGATCAGATAATTTCTTAGGTATCCAGATGCTCAAAACATTATCGTTAGAATGATGCATCGTAGTATGCTTAACCCGTTTCTTAGTATGATGTGAATCATAACCGAGTCCGATTTTGCTATATGAGGTTTTTTGATCTTTTATTATACTATCTAGCTTTCCTTTTCCTTTGTTGAAATTCTCAATAATTTTCATCGCAACGTCATATTTATCTTTGACAGATACGAGAAGATTATTCAGATTCTCAACCTTTTCGTTTACCAAAGAAATATCTTTTTGCAGAAAATCATTCTTTTCTTTAAGGAGACTATTTTCTTTAATGATTTCTTCTTTTTCATTAGTATCCTTTTTAATACTTCTAAGTGTTTTTCTATGTTCTTTTATGAGCTTTTCATGCATTTTGCATAGCTCCTTATATGCTCCCCTATAATCCATGTCTTCATCATCACTTGATGACGAATCATTGTCGCTAGATGAATCATGATGCGTGCTTACCTTGGAGGATGTGGATGCCATGAAGCACATGTTTGTTGTTTCTCTTCTTTCATCGTTATCTTCTTCTGAGGATTCATCGGATGAGGAATCGTCGCTCTGGTCGAAGGCTGCGTAAGCTTCCTTCTTTGGTCGTCGGAATTTGTTTCTTCCATTATTTCGCTTTTCATTATTATCTTTATTCTTCCCACGATCTCTGGAATCACGATTGTTTCTCTCCAATGGACAGTCTCTCTTGACGTGTCCTGGTTTGTTGCAACCAAAACAAATAATACCGTTAGTGGGTCTAAAAGATCGTTTTCCAAACTTACATGTGATGAACTCTTTAAAGTTATTTGAGATGAACACGATATGGTCTTCTTTGTCCATGTAATCGGAATCTTCCTCTTGGGCTTTGAACGCGAGATTCTTCTTCATTGGTTTTTCTTCGATCTTCTTGTCTTCTTCAAGCTCAATCTCATATGCCATGAGATTTCCCATTAGTTCTTCAATGGTGAGGTCTTTTACATTATGAGCTTCTCGAATGGCAGTTGTCTTTCCCTTCCATTCGGGTCGGAGGGATCTTAGTATCTTCTTTACCAGCTCATATTCGGAAAGTTTCTTTCCTAATCCTGCGAGCTCATTTGTAATATTAGTAAAACGAGTATTCACATCGGTGATACTCTATCCTTCTTCCATTTTAAAAGATTCGAATTTTGAATGCAAAACATTTATGCGGGATTCTTTTACCTTTTCGGTTCCTTCGTGACTTACCTGAAGAGTATGCCATATTTGGTGTGCTGTCTCACATTGGGAGACTCGATTGAACTCATTTCCAGTAACGGCGCAAAAATAGTGCATTCATTGCTTTTGCATTGAGATTAGCTCTCTTCTTGTCGTCGACAGATCATTTCCCAAACTCAACGTCGGTAGGTGCGATGTACGGGATTTTAGTAACAGTCCAAGCTTCAATGTCTAATGACTCTAGGTGAGTCTTCATTCGGATCTTCCAGCTAGTGTAGTTGGTTCCGTTGAACAGTGGTGGTCGCATGGTATTCATTCCTTCAGAGTGAAAGGATGTTGACGCCATCACCTTTATAGCCTTGCTCTGATTCCAAGTGTTGGATCCTGTGGATGGCAAACAACACTAGAATGGGGGTTGAATAGTGTTGTGCAAATAGTAAACTTTTTCGATTGTTAATAAACGTCCTTCTAATGTTGCCTAAGAAACCAAGTAGAGCGATCTACGCTTGGTTCTTAATCAACAAAATAATCTTTAAAATACACAGAGTAATTTCACAGCAGGTAGTCGACTCCCTATGAACAGGAGTCGACTCCCAGAGTATTTATAAGCACAGATAAGATTGCAAGTGATACAAATATTGTATTCACAGTGGATAAAAGTAAGTTGATCTTTGCAATAGATGAACAACAATTAGCAAATAATAAAGTAAGAGCAAAGATAAACAAACACAGATAAGCAATCGCAGACACAAGGATTTTTATCATGGTTCCCCACAACTTTTGGGTACGTCCAGTCCCCGACCAATCCGGTACGAGATTTTCCACTATCTGCCTTGGCAAATACAAGTACATAACTCCACTCGTTAGGATTTCCAACGACCTAGTCTTGATCAGGATTTCCAACTGGCAACACCTAGACTTGTCTAGTGTTCCAACAACAACACAATAAAAATGATATCCAATTCAACACAATAAATTGGTGGAGATTGGGTTTACACCCAGATTCTATAGCCAAACAATGATAGACAAAATTGTGTGTAGTGGCTTGATAGAATGAGATTCTAGATCACACAAAGATACGAATGAATTCTTTGTGATCTAGATCTAATGTTTTTCAAAAATCCTTTAAACAAAAAAAATCAAGAGAAAAGTAATACGGATTTGAAAAACAGTTAGCCAACAAAACAAAAATATGATCTTTAAAAATAATAAAAGAATTTTGCAAGATCACAAATAAAATCGAATTGGCTAGAGAAAGAACGAGAGCTTAGAACTTTTAGAGCGTTTGCACGAGAGTTTTTGAATTCGATAAATGTTGTGTTTTTCTCAATGAAAACGGTCCTCTATTTATAGGACAAAACTGAGAATTCGAATTTCAAAAATACTTTGACTTTTGTCCCAAAATTTATGGAGAAAATCACTCAACGATATTTCAAAATTCAAGTCAAAAAAACGTCAAACTTTTGACAGCTGGTAGTCGACTCCCTAGAAGTGGTAGTCGACTCCCAGTGTGGTTCAGGAAATCTTGATTCTCAGCTGGTAGTCGACTACATACCTTTGGTAGTCGACTCCCAGAGGAGTTTTTCCTGCGACACAGCTAGTCAGACAGGTAGCTAACTCCAGGGTGTGTGGAGTTTCACTACGGAATTTATAAGATGACTAGGGAAAGCTCTCAAAAACATTTTTGAATATGATTTAAAAGATATTCAAAAATATTTTCAAATTTTTTGTGTGTGTGTGTTTGTCTATATGATTTGGCTTTAACAATACCCTAAAATGACACAACACACTCACTATAGACTTAGGACACGTCTTCGGAAGCTTGATCAGTTTGATGAAGTAGATGTGAGCTTCACTTAAGCTTCTTGTTCTATTTGAGCTTTGAACTTCTTTATTTGATCTTAGCCATGTTCGTCCTTGTCTTTGAGCGTAGATTGCGCTTCTTTGAGTATGAGTAAAGCTTCGCATATCCTGCACACTTAATTGTAGTGTAGTTAGTACACTAAGCTTCATTTGGTGTGCTCATCATCAAAATCACTTGGGGGTGGAATTCAATTTCCATCAGATATAGGATGAGAGATGAGATCCCACCCCGTTCTTCGGGGGCTAATTACATTCAAGGCGGAGAAGGGAGATCCCTGCTTATCCAATCTGCACTTCGACATACCCTATTGAAGGAGAGCATCACCGGCGCTCCATCTCTTCCGAAGGTCAAACTCCTGGCCCTGCCAGCTTATGATGGCAGAGGCGACCCGTGGTCCCACATCCGTAAATATCTAAAAGCGATGCTGCTTCATGGGGCCGATGAGCCGTACCTCTACCGAGCTTTCCATTCTACCCTTTTCAAGAGGGCGGAAGGCCGGTACGACGAGCTACCCGACGGGTCACCTACACTAAAGTGGTGGACTAACGAGCTTCTAAAGCTTAAGGTCATATAAAAAGCGTGGGCCAAGCGCGACTCTCGAAAAAACTCGGAAATACCTGTACGCTTTTTGCTTTCTTCAATAAAAGCATGTTTTTCATCAAATAAATTCTGATTTGAAACAAATTTTTTCGATTATGAACTTTATGAAAGGAGTCCCATCAGACTCCCCTCAAACATGATCTTTTCATTGGGGAAATCTAGATGAACCAAACTCGCATTATGAAACCCATGTAGACCCTCTTGTGTCATCAGCCGTAAGTCGAATGGGCCACCCCTTCGCCACTGAACGACCCTTACGTGTCGTCAGCCATAAGTCGAAGGGCCACCCATTCGCCACTAAACGACCCTAACGTGTCGTCAGCCGTAAGTCGAATGGCCACCCCTTCGCCACTGAACGACCCTCTTACGTTACTAGCCATGAGTCGAGTGAACCACTCCGTCACCCTCAGACGGAATGGCCTACTTCCAACATGGTTCGGGACCCAGATCCGACCCCCTGGACGTTTCTTTGTGGTGTAGATCGTCGAGTCTCAATCTCCTATGAGGGTTGCTTCAGAGCTTCCCAGTCTCGATCTATCGACGTACAAGCTGATCGAGGGTCGATCGAGCACCGCATCCCAATCAACATCCATCAACCGACCCTAGTTCTACCAACCTAGGATCCCATTCAACTCGCTGACAAGGCTCAGACTCAGCACGAAGGTTCCACGCCAGCTAGGCAACTGTATCGGTCATTTTTAGCCTTAACAATAACTATGATATCAAATCATGTCCTTTGCTCTTTAAAAAGATGCAAAGACAGCCCTTTGTATGAATCCTTACCTTGTCAAGTGATTCTCTTGGTTGTACAATATTTATTATTCTTATTCTTCTTCGTCTTCAATAAATTAAACGTCTCGAAGTCTATTCAGGCATTTTAAGGAAATGTGGAATTTATATTTATCAATATATCCATAGAGGTATGTCATCACAACATCCAATAGCAGCATATCCAAAATTTCCTTAGTCATGCTCATTTTAATTTATTTATTTCTCAGTTTCAGCGAAAATATCCTAAAGCTATATTTTGTACCTTATAGCATACGATTTTGTACTTATTTATTCTTATTTGTGCAATATTTATTTTGCACACATGTTTGACACCTTTGGTGTCTGGACTTCAGGTCCGAACACTTCACGTTTCATAAGCGAGTACATCTCATCTTTTATAGCCTCGTTCCATATTTGGCCAATCTCTACGTTTGTATTTTAGCAACAGATTATGGAACGATATTATATAATTATTATCGTTTTTGCGATTTATGTTGTAATATGATACATGAATATATAGTCGACCATTGTGTTCTTTCTATACAACACCTCCCCATTACGTACAACACTTACTTTCATTTCAGTTTTTTCCGGTATTTCCTCTGCATTGGATTTCGAGAAGGGTGAGGGTATGGACATGGGCACATTGACATGTGGTAGTATTGTCTTAAGGTCTCCAGTAGTTTCTCTTTTTCTTCAATTTTTGTCCTTGGAGCCTGGTTGTCTGTCTCTTTTCTGTTGAGAAACAGCCACTTCTGTTGATAGTGGATTGCATCCATTATGTGAGATGTCAATCCTAGCTGGAGTATTTGCAGCATGGATGTGTTATTTGACAATCTTCTGGTTGTCAGTAAATGAGTCCGGTAACTGTTTATTTGTATGATCTTCGGGATCTCATATTCACTTTCTTTGTTACCGGATCATAATGGGTTAATGATTCTATATCCCACGATATATTTGTGTAGCTCCAGATTTTTCCACTATATGTGCCCAATTTGGGGAACTTTGTCTCATCAAATTCACAGTCTTCAGGACGTGCCTTGAATGTGTCCCCTATTTGGGGTTTTAGGTATCTTGATGGTAAGTCAAAATCTCCATAGATACCTAGACGATGTTGAGGACCCATTTTTGTCCTCTGCGGTGGTGCTATGGGAATATAAACTAGCGACCGAAAATTCTCAAGTGAGAGATGTTGGGTGGTATTTCATTTGCAAGTTGCATTGGAGAGAAACTCTGACCTCCACGGGGTCTTATTCATATCTTTATTACCGATGCAACATGCAATATTCCATATCCTCATGCATTCACCGTCAACTGAGATTTCATTGACGTGTAATCCATTAGAGTGTTTTTATTAATGACTCTTTCAACCCATTTTGGGTATGAACATATGACACATGATGTTCAATTTCTATCACAGTTGATATGCAGTATTCTTGAAATGATCAGAAAGTAAATTTCATAGCATTAACCAGACGTATTTACGTTAGTTGGTTGTCTGGAAAATGCACCTGCAACATTATTATTTGTGCCAATAGATTTGGAAAAGATAGGCTGTGGGTCGATAGTAGACGCACATACAAATATTTTGAGGATGCAGTTATAAGTACCGAAATTGCCCACTGGGGGTGGTGGATTTGTCCACATATATCCACTTATATTCTTTCGAGGAAGCATGTAGAATTTTTGTCAACTCTTAGTAGAGATGGCATTGTTATTAGTTTTTCCTTAAGGGTTGGAAGTGATTTATTCCTTCTGAAGAATCTTCTGGTTCTTCATGTCATGTCCATAGGATATGGATATAGGGATATATGGGCCTCCGAACGAGCCTCTTCGTTTGCCTTTTCGGCCTCCTCGACCCTCAGGCGCTCCTGGGCCAGAGCCGCCTCGAGACCGTCCATCCCTTCCGAGCGGCGCTGTGCCTCTACGGCCATCGTGGCATCCTGTAGAACAGAAGGGATACTCAAAGACTACTGCAAAACGGAGTTGGAAGTAAGGGAACGACCGACCTGCTGGATCTGCCACACCAGGGAGTTCGCCAAGCGATCATAGCGGACCCCTTCCAGCAAAGAGCGGTCCCTCGAAAGTACGGAGCCCTGCGCCGGTTTCGGTCGGTGAAGACCGATCCTCCCGATAGGACCTCTGGGCCAGCCTCAAACACGGGCGGAGCGCCCCCCCATGCCAATCGGACACTGCCCATCAATGCTGCCAAAGGTGGCCACCTCCACAACCGGAAGGGTCGCCCTAGAAATGATCGGCGAGGAAGGCATCGCCGGTAGCCTGCTCCCCCCATCTTCTTATTCTTCTCTTCGGGTCCTCTAGACTCCGAAGGGGGGCGCTTCCTTTCTCTTCCACGGTTCCCAGCTGGCGTTTAGGAGCCGTGCCTGGCGCCCCTAGCGACTCCCTCGACGCGGGCAGGATCGAGGTTATTGCCGGTCAAGTTCCCCGCCGCGGGGGAATCAACGACGACTTGGGGCGGTGGCGTGGGGACGACCACCAGCTCCACCGTCCCCACCGCGACGTCGGTGCGGATCTCTACCTCCAACATGCATCGAGGTACGTGGCCAGAAGGGTTTCCGCGCCCGCTATTGGCCCCCGACGAATGAGCTTGCAGATGTCACGGTTGAACTCGAGGCCCGCCATCTCTGCAGAAGGAAAGAAGATCAGGGTAAGCAAAAGAGAAGAGCGGAAAGAAGAAAACGCCTACCAATGGACCACATGACATTCTTGAGGAGGAGGTCGTCCAGCAAAGGCCAAACCGACCTCTCCACCAATGGCATCGACGACAAAAGCCTGACGCAGCGCGATCGGCCTCGGAAAGGGATAGTGCCAAGGCATATCAGCACAGGCTCCCAAAACCGGTCATAATCACGACGTCTTCCGGAAATGTGATAAAGACATAATCTCTACTTCAGTCGCTAACCCAGCGGGGCAGACCTAGTAGACACTCACTCTCCGCCCAGGCACGAATGTGCTGTCATGACCCCTGGCCGACCATTTGAACCCAGAAATAATAAAAGAAGAGGGGCAGGGTCAGCTCCAATACGTGCCCATGGCAGATCATGATGAATCCAACCAATGCCGCGATTGAGTAAGGGGTCAGCTGACACACGGGCCACCACCAAAAAATCCAGGACCTGGTTGATGAAAGCGTGGAGAGGGAAGTGGAGCCCCATACAGAACAACTCGACATACATGCCGACCTCGCGGCTCCCTGGGAAACAAATCCTTTCGTCAGCGAAGGGAATCCGAAAGTCATACGGGTGGCAAATGTACTTCGCCCTGATCTCCTCAGCCGTGGCATAGGGAACTGTGGACGATGATCCGAGAATCACTAGAGGAACAACATACTCCTCCGCCACGTGGGCATCATCTCGACGAGCCGGATCCTCAAACAGCAGACCTTTCCCCTTGTCAAGGGCAAGCCGAGGAGCTGAAGGATTACCAGACCCATGAGCCGGAGGATTACCAGACCCAGGTGTCGGGGGATCACCAGACACATGAGCGGAATTTCCTATCCTCAATGGAGCCATGTGACAAATCGAATAAAGCAAAAGAGGAAGGGGGAGATTACCTTGAAAAAGATTGGAAGAGGAAAGACGAAGGGGAACTCGTTGGCACTCGAAGGAACAAGATCAGTTTAGAAAGCGCGAACAAAAAATCTGAAAGGGCGGCAGTTCTATACAGAAGACAATCTCATTATCTAGGCCGTTTGAAGGAGGACGCGTGGCGAAATCTAGCAACCGGCGGCACTTGAATTCCGCTCCTAGGGGCGGGAGAAGTCCAACCGGGTAACGACATGATGACTTCTATTCAATGCCGCTGCCTCGACTGACACACATGTCAAATCCACACGGATCACATTGTTCGAACCGAACGTCAGAATCCGAACGGCCCGAGCGATGGGGCAATTGATACGGTCCTTCCAGGATGGGCCAAGACCGAATGGCCCAGGCCCGCGTTGCAAACCCACAGGCCTCGGAGAACGAGGCCCCCATGAAGGAACAGAGTCGGGCCAGCCACGGACCCAACAGACACAACCATTGACCCACATCAGCAGGAGCTAACCGCTCCCCTTAAAACACGTCACCTTAATCACCATTAAGGAGCCCTATTACGTCCACCTTCATAACCCATGAAGACACCATCAAAGTGGCGGATGACGGGGCGAGATGTGGGGACGTTAAGGAGACGTGGTCGGGGGAGGCTCATATAAAGCGACTCGAAGAGCATCGTGAAAAGGATGACTGCCTGGATACCCGAAACACTGAGGTATTCTTCTCTAACGACCTTGTCTTCCACCTCATAATTCTCCCCCATAGCTCGACCCGAGGACTCGCGTATCGGTATCCCTGTGAGTCATACCGATCCCACCGAGTATCCTTCGGACCCGTTCTGACTTAAGCATCGGATGTGACTTGGTCGGAACCAAGGTCCGACCCCCCTGACGAGCTCTCTCGTCTGTTCGGGTCAAGTAGGTCCAGCCGCACCGAGGCTACGCTTCAGCGCCCAACCAATCGGGAGTCGAGCACGCTAGCCTCCGAGCCTGTTCATCTCCATCCCTGCGGAGGCCGTCGCCTTGCCGAGTATCTCCTTTAGCACCCCGGCGCTCGGACCCGCGCATCCTTCGCCGAGCCGAACCAGCTGCGCCCGTGCCCTGGAGGCCACACGCACCCTACGTGACCGCGTTGACCTCCAGCTCTCCAGTCAATAACTCAGTGGAGAGAAAGCACCCCGAAACAAGATGGACGAGAAGAATAAAGATGCGCGGTAAAAGATGGATGAGGTGGACGGAGAGGCAGAGGAGAAGGTGCGGTGGCCGGCAGATGTAGATGGAAGTCGACGAAGACAGGGATAAAACAGGGATTTTGGGAAAAAAACGTTATGAATTGAATTTAGGAATTTTTTTTTAAAATGCAATGTGATTAGCAATGTAATCTCTTCCGCAAACCGTGTAATGTGACTAGCAGACTCAAGGCGCATACCTACCCGGCGACCGCCTCCGCTTTCGAACGCTGACTAAAACTGTGACTTCCCCCTCTCGCGTTCGCGCGCCGGCCAACTCCTCCATACTTCGCATTCAGCCCCTTAACAATTCCAAATATCGCATTGTACTCCCAGCGGCAGGACTCGGATAGCAAATTTTCAAATATCGCAAGCAGTCAGCGTGCCTTTTTCTTCTCTTTTTCTTCTTCCCACCTTCCATTTAAAAAGCCCCAAACGCCTAGTCGTCACCTGCTCCTTGTCGCCTTCCGCCGGCGATCGCCTCGACTTTTCTTCGATCGGGCTCGGGATCGGGCTCGATCGTCTTGAAACGGTCAAAAAAAACCATAGGACTCTTCGATCCGTCGGTGTTTTCGCTGGATTGGGAGATTTTGGTTGGAATCTTGAGGAATTTAGGGGGGATCGGCTAGGGTTTTGAGAGATCCCCCTCCCCCCTTTTCCCCCCTTTAGTTTAGATTTGTTAAGGGTTTTAGGGGGTAGGGGGGTTTTAGTGAGAGATTTGGGTCGATGTCGAAGGTGATTTACGATGGATGGATGGTTCGTTATGGCCGGAGGAAGATCGGCCGTTCGTTCATCCACATGCGGTATTTTGTTCTTGAGACTAGAGTTCTTGCTTACTATAAGAGGAAGCCTCAGGATAACATGGTATGTAGAGATTTTACGTGCTTATACTCTAAAATTCGTTACGTATTTATCTGTTTTGGTGCTTGAAATTTTTGTTCTCTTGTGATGGTTTTGTAGGTTCCAATTAAGACCCTGCTCATAGATGGGAACTGCAGAGTGGAGGATAGGGGGCTTAAGGCGCATCATGGACATGTAAGTCATGTTTGTTTCCTTATTCCCGCTTGTAAAAAGATGAGATTTTTGAGTTTTGAAACCTGAAGTATGTGTTAATTGTGTAGAATATTAGGTCGTTTTGTGCTTTTCACTTGTAATTTTATGCGTGAAATTCTGTTTAGCATGTTGGATGACTTGATAGAATTGACTTCCTACTTCTTTGCACACATGAGCAAACATACCTGCTTAGGTCCGTTTAAAATGAAAAAAAAAAAACCTTAAACATACTTTAATTAATGTTTAAATTAATTGAATTAGAGGGCGGAGAAGTAGTGGGAGATAAGATGTCGGTGATGAAGAGGATGTTAGATTTAGAAAGGGATGCGGGGATGCCAAGTAGGACACAGTAGATGTAACTATGGCTTCATCCATTGTGAGAATACGTGCATTCAAGCAACAATGTGATGGATTTTACTCCTGTTAGCGAAAGACTATGGCTCTAATCCTAGCTTAATCAAATTCTTTTAGTTGGAAAAAAGTTTTATCTGCAGAATATGCTTCAAACTAGAGTTCTGCGGACAGACACGGTCGTGCAAAACCAATAGAGAGTTACTGTTTTTTCCTGGCAGACTGTACACGGCTGTGCCAGACCTTGAACGACTGTGCCAGACCTTGCACAGATAACAAAGAGTTTCTGTTTTTCCTGACATACTGTACATGACTGTGCCAGACCTTGCACGGCCGTGCACATATAACTGAGACAGCTTAGCTTTCTTGATAGATTGCGCACGGCTGTGTCGATGTGCAGAAACCCTAAACCGACTAGATTTCGAATTCTAATCTGGTAAGTTGATCTGTTTTTGGGTTAAATCGAATGGACATGATTTAATATGTTCTCTACTACTTTAGGAAGGACTCCTATAATATAAATACCTAGAGATACACATACGATGGCACAACGAAGAGAATTGGAGAAGAATTTCTTGTGTGTTCTTGAGCACAACCGATCTTTTACCGGTGACAGATGACGAAAGTATTTTGAGACGACTACGAGTCTTGGGAGAGGAGGTATTCCTTGTTCTAGAGTCTTTGGTAAGATCTATTCATTAGTTGTGTGCATGAGACATTGTAATTATTAGAGTGCTAGAGTTATTTTGTCGAGAAGGCACACATTATTTGGAAGAGATTTTGTAATCGGTGTATTCTCTGAATTGTCATATCTGATCTAGTGAAAACAGTGACAACAGAAGACTGGATGTAGGCCATAGATTTGGTCGAACTAGTATAAATCCTTGCCTCTTTGTGTGATTGCTTGATTTTGATTCTGCGGTAGTTCTTGTGCCTATTATGATTCTTTCAAGATCTTAACTCTGCATTGATTTAGCCGGTGACACTTTATCTATTTATCCCGCTGTGCACAATTTGGTGTTGATTGGTGTTGTGTCAAATTTCCAACAGGTGGTATTAGAGCTATTGGTGAGAAATGAGTAAGAAGTCAAGATGTCGTCTACCTCGTCATTCAAGATGGACAAGTTTGTTGAGTATTGGTGTTTCATACCAATGTTATTTTGATGATGATCACAACATTATGTTGTTGCGAATGACTCTCTTGTTTTAGTCTCATAGTCCATTTCAAGAATATCTTTTTTGGGGACTAAATACTTGGTGCAAGGATGGACATCAAGTGGAGAAGGGCCAAAGCTTGGACTCAAGGGGTGTCAAAGCTTGGAGACGATGGAGAGCATTAAGGCATCAAGATTGAAGACATAGACTCTAAGGAAAGCAATGTAATCCATGCAATATTTCCTTTATTGCTTTCTCTCTCATTTGATTCTAGGTTAATGTAATGCATTGTTAGATGGTCTACTCATACATGCATATGCATTTAACCAGCTTAGTGAGCCTTAGGATTATCATAGAATCCAACTCAATAGGCTCATCTTGACCAACGACTCATTTGGAGTCTTTGGTTCTCCAACAGTCGCCTGCTGAAGGATTCACAGTCGACTGGGTGATTTCCAGTCGCCTGTCGATCCTTCTACAGTCGACTGTGATGCACGGCTCAAGTCAACATTTCAATTGACTCTACTCGAGCTTTTCGCATCAGTCGACTGATGCTCAGTTTACAGTCGCCTGTATATTTACAGTCACCTGTGAATTGGTCAACAGTCGTCTGAGTAGCGTAAGTGCAAACACTGCCTCTCTCTGTTTTTCTCCATCTCCTGCAGCAGTCGATTGATGAAGGATTTACAGTCGCCTGATTATTTTACAGTCGACTGTATCTTTGTCATCAGTCGCCTGTATGCCTTCTGGAGAAAGAGTGCAGCTCTCTGTTTTATTCCATCCCCTGCAGTAGTCGCCTGCTGAAGGTTTTTCATGCGCCTGTCCTGTTTACAATCGACTGTATTGACTTCATCAGTCGACTGTCGTGACTCAGATTATAGCCGTTGGATATTTTCTAGCCGTTGGACAGTCGACTGTCATTTGTTCATTAGTCGACTGTCAGTGACGTTTCTGCCCAGAAACTAGCCTTTGCAGCCTTTTGTTTTTAGCTGTTTTCTTGGGTTTTGAGGGTTGATATAGGGTTCCTATATATATGAGAAGGCTGAGTTCATAGGAACTTCTTGATGCTATTGCAAATCATTAGAGATTGTAAGCCACTCTCAAACTCCCTCATTTTCCTCTTTGAGCTCTCATTCCTCTTCATGTATTGAAGTCCAGCTCAAGGGAAATCATCCAAGTGCTTTCAAGCATATCTCAACACTTGGAGATCCTCTTTCATGTCTTGCATTCATCTATGAGTAAGCATCTCAAGGCATATGTAAGAGTATTTATTGTACTTGTTGTTTCTTTGTAAACTAATTCTCTTTGTGGGAATTAGTCTTTCTCTCTTTGTGGGAGTATCTCTTTGTGGGATTATGATATTCTCTTAGTGGAAATAACTCTCTTTGTGGGAGTAACTCTCATAGTGGGAGTTTGGTGTCCTAGTGTATGGCTAACCCTAATTCTCTGAGTGGGAGTTAGTAATTCTCTAGGTGGGAGTTTGACCTCTGTGTAGGGTTGGTTGGGTCCTTGTGTAGGACAAAATCCTCTTGATGAGGTATCTCTTTGTGAGATTTGCATTCACTTCTCTTTGTGGGAATATAGTGAATATTTGGTGTGGCTGGACGTAACCAAGTTTGGGGAACCAGGGTATATTCTTGTGTTTGCATTTGGATTGATTGTGTCGATTAATTCCTCTTGCATTTATTATTCCGCATTTGCAATTTTAATTTTAATTGGACAAGTTATTGCCATTACACTATTCACCCACCTCTAGTGTGTTGTTAGTATTGCAAGGGTAAGGCGATCCTTACAAAGTTAATTGGAAGAATCGACTTCAGTCTTTGGAGATTATAGATGAAGTTTTTTCTCATGGGAGATGGATGCTACCAAATTGTCTTTGAGAAAGACAGTTTTGACAAGGATGCCACGGAGGCACAAAAGGCTGATATGGAAAGCAAGACATTGAGCGCACTGCAGTTATCACTTTCAGATGAAGTGCTCAGAAAGGTGTCTGAGTAGGCTACCGCGGAGAAGCTTTGGAAAAAGATGGAGGCACTCTACGCAAAGAAGAATTTGACGACCAGGTTGTATCTAATGCAACAGTTATATGTGCTGAAGATGAGAGAGGACACCCACGTAAAGTATCACATCGATGCTTTCACGAAAATTGTATCTGACTTGCGGAACTTGGGGGTGAACATCGAGGACGAGCAATTGGCGATGATATTGTTATGTTCTCTCACGGATGATTTTGACCCCTTGGTCAGGTCAATGGTATATGGACGTGAAACATTATCTCTGGAGCAGGTTGAGTACGCAATGCACTCTTAGGTTCTCCGTGTTAAAGTGACTGGACTAGAGACTAATGATCAATGGGATGCACTTTTCCTCGGGGGACGTCAGGATTTCAAAGGTGGCCATGGTTCTAGGAAGGACAAGGGTCGTTCAAGATTTAAATCACGAGGGCACAAAGACATGTGTCACTTGTGCAAAGAGACCGGAAATTGGAGAAGAGACTGCCCTAAGCTGTAGAAGAATGGAAAAGGAAAGGATGAAGCTTTTGGTTCTGCCTCAGTGGGAATTAGCAGGAAGGCCAATGATGCTGGTGAGATTGTGACGGCGACTGCATTTGGAGATCTATGAATCTCATGGCCTTTGGATTCGGGATGATCCTTCCACTTGACGCCACACAGGAGTTGGTTTAGTTCGTATTGTTCTAGGGAAGACGGCAAAGTTCTGATGGGGAATAATATGACTTGCAAGACAGTGCGGATCAAAATGCACGATGTAGTCATCAGGATGCTTACAGATGTACGCCACGTGCCAGACTTGAAGAAGAGTCTGATTTTCATTGGTGCTTTAGCATGACTTGGGTGTATGATGGTCATTGAAGGTCACCTATTAAAGGTGGCTAGTGGTTCTCTAATCGTAATGAAAGGAAGGAGAGTACAGAATTTGTATGCGCTGCAGCGGCACACAGTGGATGGTGAGGCTATCATCTCTCAGGGCACAGATGGTGAAGGATCGACAAAGCTATGACATATTTGCCTTGGACATCCAAGTGAGAAGCATCGTATGTTCTTCGCAAAAGGAAGCTGATACAGGCCAGCGATGAGAGGTTGGATTTTTGCGAGAAGTGTATTGAAGGCAAGCTTACAAAGACACACTTTGGGACCGCAGAGCATAGCAGCAAAGGGCCACTTGACCATGTACATTCAGATGTATGGAGCCAACTTCTGCACCTACCATTGGAGAGCGAAGTACTTCGTGTCCTTCATAGACGACTACTCGAGAAAGGCGTGGGTCTATTTAATGAAATCTAAAGACCAAGTCTTCGAGAGGTTTAAGGCTTGGAGAGCCTTTGTTGAAAAGCAGTCTGGGAGAGCCGTCAAGGTGTTGAGATCAGATAACGGTGGAGAGTACACGTTTAGGGTGTTCAAAGAATTCTTCAGATCACATGGTATTTTCCGGCACTATGCTACGTCTGGGGATCCACAATCAAATGGAGTTGCAGAAAGACTAAACCGTACACTGATGGAGAAGTGCCGATGCTTGAGGCTGACTGCTGGACTTCCTAAGGAATACTAGGGTGAAGTTGTGACTACAGCCGTGCATCTCTTAAACAGACTACCATCATCGACGATTAGTTTCAAAAATCCTGAGGAGTGGACAGGGAAGACTGTGGACTACTCATACTTGAGGGTGTTTGGATGTCTTGCATATCTGCTGCAGATGGAGGACAAGCTTGATTCGAGGGTCAGGAAGGTCATTCTGCTTGGATACCCCGAGGGAGTTAAGAGATACAGGTTGTCAAGAAGACGTTCACCAGTAGGCATGTCACATTTGATGAGATGTCGATGGTCATGTTGGAGATGACTCATTCAGATGGTGGACATAGGCCTAAAGAGGTCGACGTTGAGGTCAAGCCACCTACCCTTGAGATAGAGACACGAGATGCTAAGACACACCAGGACCCGACTGCTGAGGGAGAGCAGATACAAACAGATCAAACTCAGACTCGTGGAGAGGTTCCTGCACAGGGTCATCTGGAGGTGCGGAGGTCATCGAGGACTGGGAGAGCACCAGAGAGACTGGATTAGTGGTGCTATTCTGCTTCTACATTTGCATTTGCATTTGATCATATGCAAGTCATACGTCCTGAACATAGAGTACACAGAGCCTTTGACATTTAATGAAGCCCAGACATCGAGTGCAGCTGCAGAATGACGGTTGGCGATGTAGGAGATGGAATCTCTCTACAAGAATGTCACTTGGGAATTGGTAGAATCCCAAGGACAGGAAAGCCATTGGATGCAAATGAGTCTACATGGTTAAAGAAGGAGATGCCGACGATGTGAGATATAAAGCTCGGCTGGTGGCCAAGGGATTCACGCAAAGGAAGTGGCTAAGGGATTCACACAGAGGAAGTGAGAAGACTATAATGAGATCTTCTTCCCTGTGGTGAGACACACGTCCATCCGTTTGTTTGTTGACTTTGGTAGCATCTCAGGACTTGGAGCTGGAGCAGCTGGATGTTAAGACGACGTTCTTACTTGGTGAGCCTACATGGAGAGCTTGATGAAGAGATCTACATGTGCCAGCTAGAATGCTTCGTGGAGGGGCAAGAGCAGAAGGTATGCAAGCTGAAGAAATCCTTATATTTAAAACAGAGTCCAATGCAGTGGTATAAGCGATTTGACTCATTCATGATGAATATTGGTTTCGAGCGGAGTGTGAAAGACCAGTGTGTTTATGTTCGCACACATAACAATGGGTCAAGGATATATTTGCTTCTGTACGTTGACGATATGATGATTGCGTTACATGACAAGAAGGAAATCAATAAGCTGAAGAGGAATCTTGCAGAAGAGTTTGACATGAAGGATCTGGGGCCTGCAAAGAAGATCCTTGGTATAGAAATCAACAGAGACATGAAGAATGGGGAGTTGAGACTGAGCCAGGAGGGTTGCATCAAGAAAGTCCTAGCATGCTATGGAATGGAGAAGGCGAAGCCTGTCACCACACCGCTATGAGCTTATTTCCAGCTTTCTGCGAGACTGTCACCCAACACCGACGAGGAGGCACATTACATGTCTATAGTCCTTTATGCTAGTGCAGTAGGAAGTCTGATGTATACCATGGTTTGTAGATGCCCAGACTTAGCCCAGCCAGTTGGAGTTGTCAGCATGTACATGATGAATCTAGGAAGGAACACTGGCAGGCTGTGAAATGGATACTGAGATATCTGTAGGGAATGGCAATCGTTGGTTTGCGTTATGGTAAGGGAGATGTGTTGGTGATATATGGATTCTACGATTCAGCTTATGCAGGTGACAGAGATTCAGATTATGCAGGTGACAGAGATAGAAGGCGATATATGACTGGATAGTCTAGACATGTGTTCACTTTGGGCACTGCTGTGGTATCTTGGAGATCGGTACTTCAATCCATTGTAGCACTGTCTAACACAGAGGCGGAACTGATAGCTGCAGTTAAAGTGAACAAGGAAGGCAAGTATTTGAGAAGTCTACTGAGAGATTTGGGAATTTCTCAAGAAGTGACGAATGTTTATTGCGACAATTAGAGCGCAATTCACTTGACATAGTATCAGGCCTACAGTTCGAGAACCAAGCATATAGAAGTGCGTGATCTTTTCCTACAGGAGGAAAAGAAGGTGATAGCACTGGAGAAGGTCTCGACGGATCATAATCCTGCAGATATGCTCACGAAGGTTGTTCCCGTAGTCAAGCTCATGCATTGCTTGAGCTTGATCTATACATGGTGAGTGGTTGATGATTTCCCGTTGTCATAAGAGTTTGTAAATTCTAGATCTGGATAGAGATGTTTGGTATTTGGGTAGAGTTACTGTGGAGAGCTCGAGCATGCCATGGTTGTTGGAGAAAGTTTGAAGCAGTGTATAGTTTGTTGAATATGCTTCAAACTGGAGTTTTAGGGCTAACATGGCTGTGTGAAATTGGCACGGCCGTGCCATGCCAACAGAGCGTTACTGTTTTTTTCCTGGCAGACTGACACGACCGTGCCAGACCTTGCATGGCTGTGCACATATAACGAAGAATTTCTATTTTTATAGGCAGACTATACACGGCCGTGTCAGACCTTGCACGGCTGTGCACAGATAATAGAGACATCCCAGCTTTTCTGACAAACTGCGCATGGCCGTGCCATATATCTGCACGTCGATGCCGATGTGCAGAAACCCTAAACCGCACAGGTTTTGAATTCTAATCTGGTCCGTTAATCTGTTTTGGGGTTAAATCGGATGGACATGATTTAATACCTCCTCTACTACCCTAGGAAGGACTCCGATAATATAAATACATAGAGATACACATACGACGGCACAACGAAGAGAATTGGAGAAGAATTCCTTGTGTGTTCTTGAGAAAAGCTTGTGTGTTTTTGAGAAAAGTTGATCTTTTACCGGCGACAGACGACAAAAGTGCTTTGAGGCGACTACGAGCCTTGGGAGAGCCTTGTGAGAGGAGGTATTCCTTGTTATAGAGTCTCTGGTAAGATCTATCTATTAGTTGTGTGCATAAGACATTATAATTGCTAGAGTGGTAGAGTTATTTTGTCGGAAGGGCACATATTGTTTGGAGGAGATTTTGTAGTTGGGTATTCTTTGAATTGTTATATCTGGTCTAGTGGAAACCGTGACAACAGAAGGGTGGACGCATGCTATAGGTTGGGCCGAACCAGTATAAATCATTGCCTCTTTGTGTGATTGCTTTATTTTTATTCTGCGGTAGTACTTGTGCCTTTTTTGATTCTATCAAGATCTTAACTCTGCATTGATTTATTTGACGACTCTTTATCTATTTATTCCACTGTGCACACTTTGGTGTTGATTGGTATCGTGTCAGATTCCAAACATTATCAATAAATTTCATGGAAATGGGGTCTAGGACCTTTTCCTACAGCTATTCATAACTGAGTCTGCAAAAGATAGATTGTTGTAATCTCATAGCAATTATGAGTTTTGGCAGCTTGTCCCAAATAAAATTTCAACATGTAGTGTATTGACATAATTTTCTCCCACTGTCATCTCTATCTTCTCCATAAATTACTATGCCTTTCATGCTGTCACAATGCACTGGCACACACATGCATGGTTGTGAGCAGTTTTTCATCCATGCCATGACAATGCACCGTCTTGTCCATCTACTGCTTCTGAATTGCCTCTCTATGAACCTAGTTGAACATTGTTTATTCAATCTCCAGCTAATTGAATTCAGGTGTGAACCTACTGTCCAAGACTCCAAATAGACTAATGTTTTTGGATTTTTTACTATTACTGTAAACAATAGTCTCATCATAACAACCACCGACATGACACTTTGGCAATGTGAATCAAGGTAACAATCGCAACATACTTCCCTTCAACCCACTACTTTGATCCATTGGGATTAGATTAAAATTAAGCCAGAATTATGATCTGATGGTTGATTTTATCCTTTCCAATGATTTCTTTATCTATCGGGTTGCAAAGCTGACAGTTTGGCCCATTGCTGTCATGTCTGACCGAGACCGATATGTAATGGTGGCACATATTGGTTTTAGTTGAAACTGAAAACCATGATATTATTTGTTTAGGTATAGAACTGAATGCACAATACTATCAATTTGAACGAAAGAAAGTGCCGGTGCTGGATGATCTTGTTCTATATGTTGGGGGGCTGTAGTTCTTCATGATGGTGATTATTTATAGGATTTTGACAGTTTGGAAGTAGTTTATGCTCAAGGATGATGCCACGGTTGGAGTGGGACATCCCTAGCTCCCAACAAAACAACCGCCACTCACATTGATTTAGATTTATCTAGTCACGGTCAAGAGGGAAATCCCTTAGACAATCATGGGGAAGGCAAGAGGGGCTGTGGTAAGGGTTGCCGCCATGCCCGGAGCTCAGAAAACATCATCGCAGAATAAGAAAAACACAATCGCAACTTTTAAAAACCAAAATTAGAGCATCAAAGTGATTTTACCAGAAATTGTGGACTGTCGGAGAAACCGGAAAGGAAATCCCAACTCCAGAGCAAGATCCAAGCTCAAATCCAGAAGAAAAACCCAGAATGTTTTTGCAAAAATAATTTTCTGTTTTGAAAATCGAAACCCTAAGCTCAATCGAGCTTAAATAGAGGAAAGAGGGGACCTGAAGTACTCAAGAGGAGTCATAGCTTCACTACGAAGGAGATCGGCCTAGGTTTGAGGCGAGGACGCGTCGAAACCCTAAGATTTAGGGCATCGATGGGTTTGTGAGGAGAGGACACGCGTCCCGTGAGGTGGAGAGTGGAGATGGGGGCTCGATTACCATTATTTTTTGCTTCGGGTCGAAGGAACGAAGGAGAAAGAGGAGAGAGTCGGCGGAAATTAGTTGACGCCGCTGTCGAAGCGAAACACAAGAGAGAGAGATCGCGAGAGAGTGAGGGAGAAAGAGAGAAGGAGAGAGAGTAAGTGGGGGGGGGAGGGGGCTGTGGGCCGCTACATGGGCTGGGGAAATGAGGAGAAAAAGAAAGGAAAAAAAAGAAGAGAAAGAGAAACTGGGTTAGGCTTTTAATTAAAAACATGGGCTTTACATGTGCAGGGACAGTCTTGAAGCGGAGTACTGCGTATCATACACAGACTGACGGCCAAACGGCCAGACTGATGTCGTCAATAGAGTATTAAGACCTCCATGCGATGTTTTATTTCAAAGTCTCTGAAGCTGTGGGCACGATGGCTAGCTTGGACAGAGTACTGGTATAATACTTCCTTTCACACAGCTGCTCAAGCTACACCCTTTAAGATTTTGTATGGACGTGACCCTCCTCACTTGTTGCATTATGGGCATGGCTCGATGCCTGTTTCAGAGGTGGAGCAGTATTTGGCAGAGAGACATAGTTTTGGAGGAGTTTAAGCACCATTTGGCCAGGGCCCAGCAGATCATGAAGGCTCGTGCAGCTTTCACATCCCAGGGACGTACAGTTTGATGTAGGTGATATGTTGTATTTGAAGTTACGTCCCTATCGGCATGCGTCCTTGACCCACAGAAGAACTGAGAAGTTGTCTCCACGCTACTTGGAGCCATATGAGGTAGAGGCCAAGGTTGGGTCGGTTGCCTATAGACTAAGGCTACCCCCAGGATCAATCATCCACCATGTTTTCTCTATGTCGCAGCTCTGACAGGCTATTGGCAATCACATCCCTTCACCATCACTTCCTGCGACGTTGACTGAAGGCACGGAGGTGGTTTTGTAGCATGAAGAGTTGAGGGGAGTCACAGAGGAAGCGCAAGAGAGCGAGAGTTGTTGGTGCGATGGATGGGCTTACCGGATCATGAGAACACTTGGGAGTTGGTGGGCGTCATGGCGCAACAGTTTCCTGACTTCCATCTTGATGACAAAGTGGCTCTTTTGGGGTGAGTAATGATGTGCTTATTACTTATCAAAGGAAGCACAAGAGGGATCCGATGGTGTAACGACCCGTTTACCAGGGTCATCACAAATTACGAGATTTTGCAGGCCCTGATGTTTACGAGTGAAATCAATGTATGCGAAATAGAAAATATATCGTAAAGACATTTGAATGAGTAGACTCAAAACTTCGTGCACGACTCAAGGAAAGGCAAGCTAGTTTTGAACTCTGAAGCTTCCTATTGTACCTGAAAATGTTCCACAAAATTAAGAAGTAAACTATATCCAGCTCCAAGCAACGGTTTACACATACAAACGAAAGGATAGAAGGAAAAGTACGAAAATGTAACAGGCTATCCAGTAAGCAGCCGGGAAAAATGTGTTGAACGTGGGCATTTAAAAGACAAATAAGTTAGCTACTGAACCGAGATATAACAGGCCACACATGACGAAGCATGCACATGAGTTTGCGTTTAATTAATGTATTGTAAGTGTTTTATAATCAAGCAATGTTATTGTTGAGTATTGACTCCCCGGATTTGGTTTTGGATGATGAACAAACATAAATATATCGTGAACCAACTCTTTGTGAGCGCAGTTATGGAGATCGTCGCCAAATTTCTATGAACATCCAAAGCGACGTCTCAAGACTTCTCAAAGCGCGTGATCGTATGCTTGAAGCTTCGTTGAAGCTCAAGGACCATTATTGAAGTCATGAAGATTCGATTGAAGCTTTTGAAGACGGTTCGTCAAGTTTATTTAATGTCTTCTAGCTTCTTTTTGTAGAATGTTAAGCCTTGAGTAGGTCTTACGTTTTAATCTTCATAACGCTCATATCTTAGAGCTAGGATCTTAGTAGAAGCCCATACGATCTTTCCTGAAGCTTCGCGCTTCGATTCGCGGCTTCTTGTGCATGTTAGTTGGTTCAAGAAGAAGAACCAACCGACTAGATGGCAATCTAGTTGGTCGGCAGAGCTTCTTGAACCGACTAGAATGCCTTCTCAATTCTAAGCTCACTTACTGTTTACAGTTAGTCGGTCAAAGAAGGTTCACCGACCGACTAGTTGTGAAACTAGTCGGTTAGGAATCCTTCTTAGACCGACTAGTTGAGCTTCTACTGTACAGCCTAACTTACTGTTTACAGTTAGTCGGTCAAAGCACAACGACCGACCGACTAGTTGAGAAACTAGTCGGTCAGAAGTTGTTCTTAAACCGACTAGCTGTATTTGAACTCAGACTATTTGTTTTATCTCTTAGTCGGTCTCAGTTGACTCACCGACCGACTAGTTGTGAAACTAGTCGGTTGGCAAGTCTTCTTGGACCGACTAGTTCTCTTTTGTCTGAACTTCTTTCTTTGGCTGTTCTGCCGTTAGTCGGTCTATGTTGATTGACCGACCGACTAGTTGATGAACTAGTCGGTCAGTCATCCTTCTTTGACCGACTAGTCTGCTTCAGAATAGAGCCGTTGGAGCATTAAATGCCACAATTTTTTCTCTCTTTCCTCTATCCTATATATAGTTGGAGTGCTGCATTCATTGCACTCAAGGCTGATTATTACTGAAGTTTAGAGAATCAAAGAGAAGCATTTAATCTCATTCAAAGCTCATTCATTTCCATTCAAGAATCTCTCCATCACTCTTATTTCAAAAGAGAGATTCATTGATTGTGAGCCTTCCAAGCCAAGAGCTTGATTCTAGGTCACCAACATCCACCTAGCCCTCCATTGCTGATCTACATCTTGGAGCTAGGGTTTGGTGCCTTCATCTTCCCCAAAATCCGTTTTGCCCTAATTCGTAAGTATACTCAAGGCATAGGAATTTGTCGGTAAGAATTTCGTATTTCATTTACTTTCATTTTGTAAGTGTTTTACTCTCGGTTGTGAGAATTTGTTTGTGATCCCGGGTTGTGGGAGTCACAATTACATTGTGTATGATTTGGTCTTGTAGAGATTTTTCTACAAGAATTTCATAGTGCAAATCTTGGGTTAGAGATTTCTAACTCAAGTATCCGGAGGGGATCCGGGTGTTTGGGACGTAGGATCACCGGGAACAAGTCGGGGAGACTTGGGTGGATCCGAACCCGTTAAATTGTTTGTTTGCGATTGTTTTCTTTGTTGGCAATATTTACATTTCCGCATTTCCGCATTGTTGGTTGAAGTTTGCAAGATAATTAGGAATTATCTTCTTAATTATTTTAAAGTACTATTCACCCCCCTAGTACTTGTGCAGTAGCTACGTAGGGCATTACATTTGGTATCAGAAACATGTACCTAGCTATGTCTTCCAACGACAACAAAGCCGTACGTCCACCTCTAGACTACAACACCTTCAGGAACCGTGAAGGAGCGTCTTCGGTGATGGAAGGACACTCCTCGACGAGGCCTCCCTTCTTCAACGGTACCAACTACGGGTATTGGAAATGCCGGATGGAAACTTTCCTCCGGAGTGCTTCACTATGGAGAGCCACAATGAAGGAGTATGTCGAGCCCGCCGAAGAAGATTTCAAGAAGTGGACTACCGCGGAGGTCGCCACGGAGGTAAGCAATGCCAAGGCAATGAACGCCTTGCAATGCGCTTTGGAGCCCGAGGACTTCAATAAGATATGCACATGTAAGAGTGCATATCAAATATGGAACTCCCTCCTCATCTTGCATGAAGGAACGAGTAGGGTAAGAGACTCCAAACTCGTAGTAGTAAATAAAGATTACGAGTTATTTCATATGCTACAGGGTGAGAAGATGAAGGAGTACTACGCTCGCTTCGTCGACATCACCAACGAGTTGGAGGCTCTTGGTAAGACCTACACCCAAAAGGAGAAAGTCTCGAAGATCATCGATGGACTTCCTTCTTGTTGGGATAAACGTACCTTCGCCATCGAGGAAGGTAATGATATGAAAACATATACTGTCGTACAACTAACGGGTACCTTGATGTCTTACGAGGTACGCAAGGATATCAAACTTAAGTTGCAGGACAAGATGAAGTCCTACTTGAAGCAAGACGAGCCAAAGAAAAAGGCGATTGCGTTCAAGGCCGCTCCATCCACATCCACATCTACCGATGATGAAGAATCGGAAGAAGAATTGGACTTGGAGTCGATTGCCCTCATGGCAAAGAAGTTCAACCGGTTCTTCCGGAAAGGTAATTTCAAGAACAAATCAAAATTTAGTTCTTCTAACGCCTCCTCTCCTTTGTGTTTCAAATGCAACAAGCCAGGACACATGAAAGCGGATTGTCCTCAAAACAAGCAAAAGGAGAAGTGGAAGGCGTCAAAATTCGACAAGTCCAAGAAGTACAAGAAAGGTTACAAGAAGGGACTTGTCGGGACATTCACCGACTCCGAGGATTCGTCAAGTGGAGAGTCGGATGATGTGCAAGTGGAGCAAGCACACATGTGCTTCATGGCTAGAGAGGAGCAAGATAAAGATTCCTCCTCCGATGATAGCGACAATGAAGGCGATGAGGTAACAATGGATGACCTTAGAATTGCTAATGAGCAAATATGGTCTAAATACACTAAATTAGTAAATAGATATACTAAGGTAAAAGATGATTTAGCTAGCATCCAAACATCGCCTAAACATATCATCATCAACAACGACACCGTTGAAGACTTGAGAAATGAGATTGTAGATCTCAAATCTCAACTTGAACATGTTCACATTGAGGATCCGGAGGAACACAAGATAGCGGATTTGACTTCTCAAAACTCGACTTTGAGTATTGAGAATGAGAATATCAAATCTCGTGTTTATGTGCTCACATCGCAAGTATCCACTTTGGATGCTTCTATGCGTTCTCTCACCGAGAAATATGAGTGCACATTAGGCCGAATAATAAATTCAATAAGGGTAAGGACTATTTGGATAAAATCTTAAATGACTTACTTCCGGCCAATCACCACATTGGCTTGGGGTATACGATGGGAAATTCATCCAAAGCGGCCACTACCTTTGTTAGGCCAACTTCCGATGCCTCAACGAGTGGTAGCAAACACTCTATTGGTAGTTCATCTACCAATGGTGCTTCCACCTCGTACACACCCTCGTTTGGAAAGAAACCCATTTTGAGTGGACCTCCAAAGAAGGGTCATGCTTACATGTACACAAATACCATGCCACGTAGGAACACACGTCCTACTCCACATGTTCACACATATGATGATTTTTATGCACCACATCCACAGGCACGTGCACACCATGTGAGACACCCTCATGCACGTGTTCCTCCACATGCATATGTTCATCCACACCATCATATGAACCATTCTCATAATGCACCATTTCATCATGTTCCTTATGCCTATCCACGACATGCATCACGTAGAAATCAACAACGCATGCATGCTCCCAATAGGATTAGGGCTCCCAAAATCTTTACTATTTGGAGCCCAAAGGACACAAGCATGAATGAAAAACAAGTTTATATGAATTCATATTTTATGAATGTCGTGCATAGTGATAATTATGTGGGGAAGTCTAAGTCCAATTGGACTTGGCTTCCAAAGGTCTAATCTTTTTGGACCCAATGACCTTGGGTACCATGATACGATATTTTCTATCTATAGGTACTCAAGAGAAAGAAACGGAGCAACAAATCCAAATTTGGCTCCAAGAATAATTGGATACTCGATAGCGGGTGTTCAAAACACATGACGGGTGACGCTCAATTGCTCTCCGGAGTGGTGCCCATTGCTAATGGGAACCAGGTAGTCTTTGGAGGCAACGAGAGCGGAACCATCATATGTGTTGGAAAAGTGGGTAATCCTTCTAAACCACTAATAAGTGATGTTTACCTTGTTAAAGGATTAAACCACAATCTTATTTCAATAAGCCAACTTTGTGACAAAGGTTACAAAGTTAGCTTTGCGAAAGGAATGTGCCATATTTTGAGAAAAGATAATAATGATTTATTGTTTTCCGGCACACGCCATAAGGATATATATATCCTAGATCTTCCAAGATCACATGAACAATGTCTCATTGCCAACGCAAGTGAACAACACTTATGGCATCGACGTTTTGGTTATGTGAACTTTGGAACACTCTTTAAACTTTCCAAGTTAAATTCTAATAGAGGCTTCCCTAAGCTTGTCTTTCAAAAGAAAAGCTTTTGTGACTCGTGTCAACGAGGCAAGCTTCCAAAATCTTCATTTAAACCTAAGAAAAACATTTCATCTAAGCGGCCTCTAGAGCTATTACATCTAGATCTTTTTGGGCCAACTAGAGTTGCTTCATTAGGTAATGCTAGATATGGACTTGTCATCGTTGATGACTTTTCTAGATTTACTTGGGTATTTTCCTTAAGTAATAAAAATGATGCTTTTGAAAACTTCACAATTTTTGTTAAGAAAGTACAAAATCTCATTGGAACCACCACTGTCACTATTCGTAGTGATCATGGAGGGGAATTTGAGAATGAGTCTTTTGAGAACTTTTGTGATGAATTTGGTATTACACACACCTTTTCATTCCCTCGCGCACCTCCTCAAAATGGTGTTGTTGAGAGAAAGAATAGGACGCTAGTGGAGTGTGCTCGCACTATGCTTGATGATAGCCAACTTGGCCATCAATTTTGGGCGGAAGCGGTACATACCGCTTGCTATGTGTTTAATAAGATACTTTTGAGGCCCGGCACTAAACAAACTTGTTATGAATTGTTGTTTGGTAGATTGTCTCAAGTTAAACATTTTCGAGTTTTCGGCGCAAAATGTTTTATTAAAAACACGTATGGTAGTTTGGACAAATTTGATCCAAGATCCGATGAGGGGATATTTGTTGGATATTCCTCCCGTAGTAAAGCCTACCGGATATACAACAAACGAACCTCAACGATCGAGGAATCGCTTCATGTTTCATTTAATGAAGGTTTTGTCCCAACTAGAATTACTAATGATGATGACTCCATGGATGTCTTATGTGATTCTATTGGTAATTCTAATTCTATTGATTCTATTGATACTAACCCGACTAATGAATCTTTTGAGAATGTTCCTAGTGATCAGGGAATTCCCAAACGGCTTCATACCGTTCGTGACCATCCCCATGAGCAAGTCATTGGCAACATCCTTGATAGTGTCAAAACGAGATCTCAAGTCAACTGCTTCTCTCATTGTGCCTTTGCCTCCTCGATAGAGCCAAAGAATATTAACGAAGCGTGCGAAGATAGTGCTTGGATCTTAGCCATGGAGGGGGAACTCATTCAATTCGAGAGGAATGAGGTTTGGGAGCTTGTTCCATTGCCTTCGAAGAACCACACCGTTATAGGAACGAAGTGGATTTTCAAAAACACGACCGACGAAAACCAAATCGTCGTCCGGAACAAAGCTCGGTTAGTAGCTCAAGGCTATCGGCAAGAGGAAGGTATTGATTTCGAAGAATCCTTTGCTCCGGTAGTTAGATTAGAATCTATTAGATTATTGTTATCTTTTGTATGCCATAAAGATTTTAAACTCTTTCAAATGGATGTTACAAGTGCGTTTTTAAACGGAGATGTTGAGGAAGTTTATGTTTCTCAACCTCCGGGTTTTATAAATGAAAAATTTCCAAATCACGTTTTCAAACTTAAGAAAGCACTTTACGGTTTGAGACAAGCTCCTCGAGCTTGGTATGACCGTTTAAAGAATTTTCTTTTGGATTTAGGTTTTAAAATAGGAGAAGTTGATTCTACATTATTTGTTAAGTATTCGAATAATGATATTATTTTAGTTCAAATTTACGTTGATGATATCATTTTCGGTGCTACTAACTTCACACTTTGCGAAGAGTTTTCTAATGTGATGAAGGATCAATTTGAGATGAGCCACATGAGTGAGCTCAAGTATTTCTTAGGTCTCCAAATTCGCCAAATGAACGATGCAATCTTCATCCACCAAACAAAGTACACGGTGGAGTTGCTAAAGCGATTTGGAATGGAGAATGCCTCCGGGAAGAAGACTCCAATGAGCACCACTACGCATCTTGATAAGGATACGGGCGGTAAAGATGTAGACATTCGTCTATATCGAGGTATGATAGGTAGTTTACTATATCTTACCGCAAGTAGGCCCGATATTATGTTTGCCGTATGTGTATGTGCTCGTTATCAGTCTCAACCTAAGAAATCTCACTTAGTAGCGGTAAAACGTATTTTCCGTTATCTAAGTTACACTCTCGATTTTGGATTACTTTATCCAAAATCTAGCACATATGAGTTAATCTCATATAGTGACGCAGATTATGCGGGATGCAAATCCGACAGGAAAAGTACTAGTGGCACTTGCCATTTTATAGGAAATTTTCTTGTCTCTTGGTTTTCCAAGAAGCAGAATTCCGTATCACTTTCAACCACCGAGGCGGAATATATTGCCGCCGGTGTCGCGTGTGCTCAGGTTCTTTGGATGAGACACACTCTTAAAGACTTTGGTATAAACTGTGATACTTGCCCTATCATGGTGGACAACCAAAGTGCAATATTTCTCTCTAAGAATCCGGTACACCATTCCCGTTCTAAACACATAGATGTCAGACACCATTTCTTAGATGATCCTGTTGCTAAAAAGGACATCATTTTAGTGTACGTTGAAACCCAAAAGCAAATCGCCGATATTTTTACGAAACCCCTAAAGGAAGACTCCTTTGTGCGGTTGCGTCGAGAATTGTGGATTATGCGTGAATCCGAGATTTAGGATTCATTTTATTCAATAATCTTGCATGCTATCAATTCTCGTTATATTTGCACATGCTAGATTTATTGGAATTTTTGTTGAATTTTCGGAATTTATGCTCGAATTTGTCTTGAACGTCAAATTTAAGATTTTCGATGTTTAATGGGGTAGTATAATGATTAATGAGAGTATTTCGATGTTTCGTCCAAGTGCGATTAGGAGAGAACTCAAAATTTCTAATTTTCAAATTTTTGGACTCTCTTAGCCGGTCCAAGTTCATTGGCCGACCGACTAGATTCAGTTCTAGTCGGTCAGTGAATGAGCTTAGACCGACTAATTCTTGCTCAGAATTTTGGCTTCAGTTACTGTTTGCACTTAGTCGGTTCAAGCTCATTGGCCGACCGACTAGATCGTCATCTAGTCGGTCAGCGCTTGAACTGTGACCGACTAATTGCATCAGGGACTGTTTTGTCTTTTCGACTTCCAATCGATTTATACACTCACTTAACCGACTTATTCTCCTTCTAGTCGATCCGAAAACTCTTCCCAGCTCAAAAACCCCCGAGCCCCTTCGTCTTCCTCCTCCCTCCTCCGTCGAGTTCGTCGTTTTTCGTCCATCTTGATCTACTCCGGCCGTCGATCTTTTCTCTCCTCCACCTAGGGTAACTTCTATCCCCTCTCTCAGCTGCTAGGGTTTCCTTCTAGGTGTATTTCCATTCGATTTCAGTTTCTAGGGTTCGGCCTAGGGTTTGATTCTAGGGTTTTGCTTTCGAATTCTCGTTTGTTATTGCGCGTGTCGTGTCTCGCTTATGGCGAAGACACGCATCCCGATCGAACCTACTCGTCCGTCACCTATGACCGTCGATTCGCCACCTACGGACCCCCCGCAACCCAAACGCCGTTCCAAGACCACCCATCCCCCTTCGTCGTCTTCGCCTCCTCTTAAGCGAAAGAGGACGGCGATAGTGAAACCCCGAGCCCAATCTCAGCCCAAGCCCAAGCCAGCTTCATTCCGTGCACCCACTACTCCTGCAGATTCTGATTCCGACACGGAATATATCCCTGAGACCGAGCCTACTCATAGGGATCCTACTCCACCTAGGTCTAGCACTCGTCCGACGTCTAGCTCCCGTTCGACTTCTAGCACCCGACCATCTAAGGGGAAGGCTCCGATGCCAGTTGGCGGTGTCGATATCTCGTTGTGTCGCGATGACCCTATGTGTCTCGCGGCTTACAACCGTATCGAACACTGTCCACTGTTGTTGGAGCATTTCGTACAGTTCTCCGACTTCCCTCACATCGCTGATCTTCTTTCGTCTAGTGGTCTTATCGATTATCTTCGATATGACCCTAAGGCGAATCCACACCCTTACCCCCGCCTAGTCAAGCTATTCTACGCAAACCGTGTCCGGGGTCAGTACGACGAGACCCACTCCATTGAGACGACTGTCTTGGGGACACCAATTGTCCTCACGGCAGAAATCTTAGGGGAGTTGATTGGTGTCTCCTCGTCTGGCCTCCTCCCTTCCGATATCTCTGTTGACGATATTTCTTAGCTTGATTAGGTGATGCTCGCCGAGATTTTCCATGTCATCCCTCCCGCCATGATTGGTGTTCCATCCAAGTCTTTTAAGCCGAATGCCTGGGTTCTTAACCTTATCCTGAAGTCGTGCCTCCTTCCGAAGTACGGCTCCTCTTCCTTGCCTTCCCAGCCATTCCTCAAGCTCATTTACGCTATTTTCATGGGGAGTGAGATCAATTGGGCACGGATAATTCTTGACAAGATGGACTCCTTCGAATGTATTCGAAAGTCCACCAAGTCAGCCCACATTCCTTACCCGTGCCTATTGACTCTCGTCTTCCGTCACTTCCGTGTCCCTCTCCCTCCTGATGATGAGCGTCCCCTCGGTCCTCCTCTGAATGCGACGGCCGTCAAGAAGTCTCTTGCGGCGCTTCGTCACGTTCAGAGGACGACCCCTTCAGCTTTAGCCTCTGTTTCTGCTGCTCCTGCTCCCTCTCCTACTCTCGCTGAGCTTGCACGTTCGTTGAAACGTGTGGAGTCTCGTTGTGCTCGATCTGAGGAGATTCTTGCTCGCATGACATCTCACCTTGGCATCGAGATCCCTCCGTCTGTTTCTGACGAGGAGGAGTTGGATGAGGATGAGATCGAGGAGCTTGTTCGTTCTGCTGCTGCTCGTGCCCCTGAGGGTACTTCTGGTGCTGCTGCTACTTCTGCCGGTGACCCCGAGAGCACACCTGGTGCCACCATACCTGCGGTGGATACTTCGTCTGGTCTCCCGAGGCCACTCCCGTTGCGACCGTGGACACTCCTGCTGACCCAGTGACCACCACTCTTTCTGCAGAGCCTGCTGCTGCTGCAGATCCTCTCGCTGCCTCCTGAGCTTCTTTGGAGAACTCTCCTGTGCACATTAGATGATACATGTAGTTGTGAGAGAGTTGGGTAGGATAGATGGTGGTTCTGGATTTTGTGATGTATTTTGATGTCGTTTTGGATGGAGTTTTGATATTTTTGATATGTATGTGATACTCCGATATCTTTTGTGAGATATGATGTTGTATTTTGTGCTTCGATCTGAGGATCGCTTTTATGTATGTTGGCGATGTATACTTTTGATGTACCCATGGTTCATATATATATATATATATATACATCGATGTTGACATTTATTTCTTGTGCACATTATATTATTGCCTCTGATGATTGATTTCGTCGCTCGACGATAATAACTTGGTTAAATAGAAATTATTTCTATGAAAACATAGAATTGTTTTCCATGCACTTAATTAACCAAGAATGTTGATATTGGAGAGTATATTCCATAACTCAATTCGTGAAATTAATTTGAGTTTTGATGATTTTCTTTATCGATTTTCGACTTTGGTCTCATCGACACGCTTTGATTTTATTCGTATTTTCCTTTGGTGTCATTTGGACAGTGGTCGTATTCTACGACTCCCGTGCTTTTATTTGAAGCCATTGTTGTTGTCGTTGATCTCCTCCCGCTCTTTTTGCTAATGCCAAAGGTGGAGAGATATAATAATGACGATGAGCTAAATGATAATTTAAAGCACTTTTCCAAGAATCTAATTTGATATGTTAGATTCAGGGGGAGTGAAGATATATAAATGGATTTTCAAATCCGATATTTCAAATATTTCAATAATTGGATTCTCATTTTATTTCTTCTCTCGTCTGCTTGATGTGTATGATTATTAATAATTTGGAATTAACGTGTCATCAATACATGTGGAGTAAGTAAATTTCTTTTGAATCATTATTTTTGATTATTATTTATGTTGGTTTGTCATCACCAAAATGAGGGAGAATGTTGAGTATTGACTCCCCGGATTTTGTTTTGGATGATGAACAAACATAAATATATCGTGAACTAACTCTTTGTGAGCGCAGTTATGGAGATCGTCGCCAAATTTCTATGAACATCCAAAGCGACGTCCCAAGACTTCTCAAAGCGCGTGATCGTATGCTTGAAGCTTCGTTGAAGCTCAAGGACCATTATTGAAGTCATGAAGATTCGATTGAAGCTTTTGAAGACCGTTCGTCAAGTTTATTTAATGTCTTCTAGCTTCTTTTCGTAGAATGTTAAGCATTGAGTAGGTCTTACGTTTTAATCTTCATAACGCTCATATCTTAGAGCTAGGATCTTAGTAGAAGCCTATACGATCTTTCCCGAAGCTTCGCGCTTCGATTCGCGGCTTCTTGTGCATGTTAGTTGGTTCAAGAAGAAGAACCAACCGACTAAATGGCAATCTAGTCGGTCGGTAGAGCTTCTTGAACCGACTAGAATGCCTTCTCAATTCTAAGCTCACTTACTGTTTACAGTTAGTCGGTCAAAGAAGGTTCACCGACCGACTAGTTGTGAAACTAGTCGGTTAGGAATCCTTCTTAGACCGACTAGTTGAGCTTCTACTGTACAGCCTAACTTACTGTTTACAGTTAGTCGGTCAAAGCACAACGACCGACCGACTAGTTGAGAAACTAGTCGGTCAGAAGTTGTTCTTAAACCGACTAGCTGTATTTGAACTCAGACTATTTGTTTTATCTCTTAGTCGGTCTCAGTTGACTCACCGACAGACTAGTTGTGAAACTAGTCGTTTGGCAAGTCTTCTTGGACCGACTAGTTCTCTTTTGTCTGAACTTCTTCCTTTGGCTGTTTTGACTTTTGCCGTTAGTCGGTCTATGTTGATTGACCGACCGACTAGTTGATGAACTAGTCGGTCAGTCATCCTTCTTTGACCGACTAGTCTGCTTCAGAATAGAGCCGTTGGAGCATTAAATGCCACGATTTTTTCTCTCTTTTCTCTATCCTATATATACTTGGAGTGCTGCATTCATTGCACTTAAGGCTGATTATTACTGAAGTTTAGAGAATCAAAGAGAAGCATTTAATCTCATTCAAAGCTCATTCATTTCCATTCAAGAATCTCTCCCTCACTCTTATTTCAAAAGAGAGATTCATTGATTGTGAGCCTTCCAAGCCAAGAGCTTGATTCTAGGTCACCAACATCCACCTAGCCCTCCATTGCTGATCTACATCTTGGAGCTAGGGTTTGGTGCCTTCATCTTCCCCAAAATCCGTTTTGCCCTAATTCGTAAGTATACTCAAGGCATAGGATTTTGTCGGTAAGAATTTCGTATTTCATTTACTTCCATTTTGTAAGTGTTTTACTCTCGGTTGTGAGAATTTGTTTGTGATCCCGGGTTGTAGGAGTCACAATTACATTGTGTATGATTTGGTCTTGTAGAGGTTTTTCTACAAGAATTTCATAGTGTAAATCTTGGGTTAGAGGTTTCTAACTCAAGTATCCGGAGGGGATCTGGGTGTTTGGGACGTAGGATCACCGGAAACAAGTCGGGGAGACTTGGGTGGATCCGAACCCGTTAAATTGTTTGTTTGCGATTGTTTTCTTTGTTGTCAATATTTACATTTCCGCATTTCCGCATTGTTGGTTGAAGTTTGCAAGATAATTAGGAATTATCTTCTTAATTATTTTAAAGTACTATTCACCCCCCTCTAGTACTTGTGCAGTAGCTACGTATGGCATTACAGTTATACCGGTCCTAGGTCATGACTCATACTGGAGAGCACGATATGCAACCCGAAGACCATGTACCACGGGGAGCTACCCCGGGCCGAGTCCAACACAGAGATAGAAAGGGGCTCTGGATCCCTCCAACGGTTCATACAGACATATGAAAGGGAATTCGTCGAGTAAACAGATATATAATAGGATCCCATGGATACGGGCCGAAAGTATGGCTCCAATTGCTTCTGTACTCTTTCTAATATGAGTTACCCCAAAACCTGTGAGTCAAGTGTAAGGTCATTTTTACATTTATTTCAGTATCGTGAGTAATATTTGGGGACTGTAACTAATATCATAATGTTCCATGGTTTCATATCATAAGTTGTGCCAGGAAATTTTACACAAAATGCAATAACTACCTCCTTCGATTCCATATCGTGATAGTCACTTAACATGCATCATGAATTAACAAGGAGAGACATCATGTAACGCCTCGCTCATCGGGTGCCGTCACAATTTAAAGAACTATATGCAAATCCTGCAGGTGTCAGTGAAGTCAATGTGGAGCAGTGCAGGAAAAAAGGAAATAATCAAAACATGACATGTAACACAGTTCTAAACATGGAATAACTATACTATCTACACTAAGCTGAAATGTAAATATCATACTCACATGCAGTCAGCTCACGTCCCAATGTCCTGCACTGGAAGCTCTGACACCTCGTGCTTAGGCGCATCCGTACAATACTGTGCATCACCTAGTGGGGCAACAGAAACGCACTACAGCTCATCACCTAGTGGGGGAACAGAAGTCGCACCATATCTCAATAGAGTGGACAATATCTAACCAAGAGACAGAAATGATAACGGTGCACAAAAGGAGATATGACAATAACAATCATAATAGTACGACACAGAGATATAACATGATATGATTATTAAATATCCACAAACATTGTAAGGTGGTACTCACTAAAGTGAACCAATCATAGGTCGTGACTTATGAGGGAGAGTGCGATGTGCAACCTGAAGACCTTCCTAGACCGCGAGGGTGCGACCCAGCACCGAGTAACAGACTACTCAGGATCCATTCAACTAGTAGTCCATGGAAAGTGATAGTATCATGAACGATCGTGGAATGGAAATCTTCCCAGACAGGGGCCAAAGGACAGGCTCTAATCGCTCCCGCAATCTGGCAATCATAAGTTTCCCCAAAACCTGGCAAGTCAAGCTAAATTAATTAATTAACATTATTAGTGTCGTGATGTGGTCCAAGTTCAATATTATGTTAAATACGTAGTCAAGGGGGTCCACTGCCGTACATGTAATAATAACTTGTCATGTCAAGAGTCAACCTTAATCCCATCAATCATTCCTCAATAGTGATATCACAAGTAACATTCCTTGGACTACACAATTTAATACAATATTAAACTTCCTGTACTAGAATGCTCAAGGAGATAATTAAAAGACATAATAATAAAGCTGGCAAGTAATAAAGTAAGGCAGAGATATTTCCATTCCAAGATATTCCAAATCTGAACTGATATTAAAAATACCTAACTGTTCCATGCAATGAACCAAGAAACGAAGGAAACACAATAACTGCTTGGTAACGAAAACCCGAAAGTCAAACTCATAATGACGCTATTGGATCTAGGCCAGAGGGATCAGATTTCAAGTAAACCACACCGGAACCCAAAACAACAAGCGATAGAAACCAGTTGAGCCCAACAATAACACATGGACCCAAGATAGCTCGCAAGGGAAGCTACCAAACCTAACAAGTAAAGAATCCAAAACAACAAGCAAAGAAAGCCAGACACGACCTACAACACGACCTACAACAAGTAAGGAGGCTAGCTACAACCCAACAACAAGTAAAGAGGGCTAGCCACAACCCATAACAAGCAAGGAGGGCTAGCCGCAACCCACAACCCAGGAATCCCAAAACAGCAAGTAAGAGAATCAACCGAACCCCAAAACATCAAGCAAAGGCCACTGAACCCAAACAACAAGTAAAGAAACCAGCCGCATTCAATCATCAAGCAAGGAGAGCCAACCGAACCCAACAACAGCAAAGAAAGCCACCCGCAGCCAATAGCAAGCAAGGAAGGCCAACCGCAACCCAACAATCAGCAAGGAACCCCAACCCGCAAGCAAAGGAAGCCCCAAACAGCAAGCAACACCAACCGAACCCAAACACTGAGCAAAGCCAGCCACCGAACCCAACACAAGCAAGTAGAAAAGCCAGTCGCAACCCTCAGTCAACAGGAAACCCCAAAACCGCGAGCAAGGAGAACCACTGAACCCAACTCAAGCAAAAAAACCCAGACCGCAAGTAAGGGGAGCAACATAACCCAACTCAAGCAAGAAAACCCCAGACAACAAGCGGCAGCCCAAAGACAGGAAGGCATTAAGCAAGGAAGAGCCGAACCCCAACAATCAACAAGGATCGAAATTGAAATGAAAGCATGTGGGATAGAGTCTACCTGAAATCGTAGCAGATGAACCAAAGAAATCAAGAACCGAAGCCACATCAGATCCTGAAGAAATCGCCGCAAAATCAAATCCTCAGAGCCGAAGAAATCAATCAATAAAACGTCGAAAATATAGAGAGAGACTTACAGAGCTTGTAACCAAGAAGGATGAGGGGAGAAGAGGGGATTTATAGCCCGCAAGTAAGGGGAGCCACATAACCCAACTCAAGCAAGAAAACCCTAGACAACAAGCAGCAGCCCAAAGACAGCAAGGCATTAAGCAAGGAAGAGCCCAACCCCAACAATCAACAAGGATCGAAATTGAAATGAATGCTTGTGGGATAGAGTCTACCTGAAATCGTAGCAGATGAACCAAAGAAATCAAGAACCGAAGCCACATCAGATCCTGAAGAAATCGCCGCAAAATCAAATCCTCAGAGCCGAAGAAATCAATCAATCAAACGTCGAAAATATAGAGAGAGACTTACAGAGCTTGTAACCAAGAAGGATGAGGGGAGAAGAGGGGATTTATAGCAATCGAAGGGCCCCAGAGGTGGACGATGGGCATCGCCCAAGACCTAGCAATCGCTGCGAGAGGATGAGAGGGGAGAGGTGTGCTGTCGTAGAGAGGGACGAGATGGGGCCATGCTGCATTGTACACGGGATGACGAGGGTGTCGCTGCGTCATACGTGAGAGGACGAGGGTGTTGCTACGTGCGTGAGAGACAGAGAGAGAGAGGAAAGTCGAAGCCCACGAGGGCTCGTTGCTGCGGAAATGAGAGGGGGAAAACACGATCGAAGCCCACGAGGGCTTGGAGGCGCTGGGAATTTAGAGAGAGGGGAAAAGAAAAGAAAGCACTTACGGGCTTGGGCTTTGAGTGGGCCAAAAAGAAAAAAGGGAAAAGAGAAAGGAAAAAGAAAGGAGGGGGGAATAGGGCTGTTACACATCCTCTCAAAAGTTCAGATGTCACATCATTAGTAGATATGCGTAGTTAGGGGAGTATTATCGAAGTATTCATGTATCCCACATTTCAAGAGTCAGGTACCAGTTCATTACAAGTACAACATGAAAGGAGAGTAATCTATTCAATGTATGGTCACAGTTCAAGCTCAAATCCCAACCTACTCTACGCATATTCAGGATGTCATCAAACTGGTTTTCTTTATTCATTGCATGCTACAAAGTAATTCATGATATTAGAGGAGTGGTGACAATTATCTATAGTTGCATTTGTCCAGGCCAAGTATGATCCAAGCTTCCATGGTAATTTAGTTCAACATATAATTTTCCAAGTTTTAAACACAAAACTCAATTTGAAGATTGAAGTTAGAAATAATCTGAAAGCCAATTAAAAATGCTGAAACTATGTGCATTAAATGGATCAGATTTGGATATTATCATCGGATGGCAGTTGCATGAAAAATTCCTAAAATCTACAAGTGTGGGACAGAGCCGGGTGTTGTTTTAGGTCGGAAGAGGCGAAACTAAACTACTATAGGATCAGACGATGAACCCGAGCCTACTGCAGGGGAAGACAAAGGGACTGAAGCGCAACATGAAACAAACCAAAACATCACCAAACACCCAAATAAGAACCAAGCAGTCCACCACAAGTGAAAACAAGAGACTGAAGAATAATCAAATGTGTTATAGTAAATCGAAACCCCAACCGTAAGAAGCATGAAGAAAACAATAACGCAACATGAGGCCATCCTCGAACAGGAAGGTCGGGTAAACCCCAAACCCCAACCAAACATAGACCCGAGCTGCTCGTCCTAAAAACCCCACGACCAACAAAATTGACAGCCAATAATGCTCCGTAGCTGACAATCAGAGCGGTAAACAACACCCCACGCCTAAATCATCCTCTCCAAAACTCCCAAAAATCCTACATGTGACTACATAACAAATTTCCAGAGTTCCAACCTTCGATAATTTTCAGAAATCAACCCAAGACCGAAAATATAAACCGAAATGCTTGAAGTTAGAATAATCTGTCGTGAACCGAAGCTGACATGCACTGCAATCCTCAATCGAACCTTATCACCGTGCTGATCTGCTCCGCGGCTGTGATTTGCTCGAACATGGGAAAAGTTGAAAGCTTTGCGAGGATCCGGTACCGACCAACGCTCAAAATCAAAATTCAAAACAAAAAAAAGGCTAAAATATGAAAGTTTGAGGAAAATGAATCCCAACACATGACCCAGGGGCGTTTTCATAAATTTTTGGGTCTCTTTGTGAATTTTACTATTTTAGGGGTTTATGTGTAAAAGTGTTAAAATCTGGACTCTATTTATAGGGCCATGGGTAGGAGGGATTTCTTTATGCTTATTTTGAGAGTTTATTCGTAGGGAGGTGAGATTATCCCTCGTTCTTCGGGAGAGTACATACGTCGTCTACAATTGGCGTCTTGGGAGAGCGATCACCTCTTCAATTGTGGTCAAGTTATCTTTTTTTATTTCAGTTTTATTAATAAAAATCAGATTTTGTTTTCGTTCCTATCAATATGTCTTAAGATGGAAAACTAAAATGAAATACAGAAAATAATAAAAAGCTCTAAAAGCATATTGGGCTTACGTACACAACATGTGTCACCTATTTAAATAATGCGTCTAAAATGAATAACGGTAAGTCTATATTAATTGGATCTTCAGCATTAACTTGACATGTAGAATCTCTTATCAGAAAATAGCGCATAATGCGTCTGTGTCTCGTGACAAATGTCTTTAGGTTGGAGAAAACTTGACCTCGAATCTTTTGAAGAAGTGCAAATATTACAAGCTGGAACATACCCCACGGGAAAAACATTTCAAAGGCAGGAAGATATTAGCTAAAATAAATACAAAACTTGATTATTGGCAGTGGAGGATCTTAAATTACAAACTCAGTATGCTCTAACTTAACATCAATAGGTTGCTCGATCTCAAGCTAAAACTTAGGTTTTCGATCGGTATCAGACTTGGATCGGTCTCAGGCTTGATATCAGGCTCAGGCTGACGCTTATGCTCATGCTTGAACTAGGGCTATGGTTCTGGCTCAATGTATAGCTTTGGCTTCAATTTTGATCCATCAAGCTTAGTCACTGAACTTGACTTTACAGGTTTTGACTCAAATTGTAATGCTAGCTTGGTCTTGCGCCCAGGCGCATGCTTTATTTTTGACTCTTGTTGTCGCTTGCATAATTCATATAGTGTGGAAGTTTTGAAGAAGCCTGATGCACTCACATAGGTCTATTTATGGCTATCTCTTTGGCATTGAGCTTGATAATTTATGACACGAACGACAACTTTGTCGATGTTCGGAGAGATACTGATATCGGAGCACAAGCTTCATTATTGACCAATATGTACAACTTTCTATACTCTAACCATCAATAGTGAGCTTCATCTGTTAACTTTTGTCTGATATACCAATATTTTTCTTTGTCTGGTAAATTGAAATCGGAAAAAGTTCTTTCTAATAAATTTTTTTAATTTTCCATAATCTACATGGTTATGGTTTCTTTGAAAAATCAGGGATAATTATACATATATCATACTTAGAAAATCATGTTGGATGATGATAATAGCCCCTGTGACATTGATCCTCATAATAGCCTATGGAATCTATGCAGAAGTCTTTGAAAATCAGCTTCAAATTTAATAAAATACAGACATGGCTTGAAATTGGCTTAAATGGCTTGTGAGTCAGGCTTAAACGTCAAAACCAACAAAATAGGCTTTGGCTATGATCATGCCATGTCCGAAACGACTGGCAGTGTTAGCTCGAGTTCGAGCTGATGAACATAGTTAGCTAAATATGGCTTATTAGCTTATATCGGCTCAGATCTTCAGATGTAAGGTGGTATTTTTGAAATGACTTGAATTGAGCTGATGAAAAATCTATTAAGCTCACTTGGGGTGAAGGCTGTAAATTTGCTCAAAGAGCATCTGCTCTTTAATAAAACAATAGTCGCATCAACACAAAATGAAGAATGTGACGAGATGGATGTCACTTTGCTCAGTGAAGACGATGACGAGGTCGTCAGATTTGACGAGCTCGACTGGAGATGACAACTTGGATCAGTAGAAAAGTGACGATGGGAATGATTGGATTGCACATCGGGCAACATCGGCGATGGGGTAGGCGATGATGATATTGTTTGCCTTTGTTGTCATCAAATGTGGCAGACGAGACTAATGGTGGTTGGAATATGCAGTTCTTGATCTTACCAAATGCGAACAACACTGGTTATTGTGGGTGACACCAGAGTCGGGAAAAGGCGGATGTCGATGTAAGATCTGATGTCAATGGTGATGTTGGAGATTAGGAGTTGATGTGAAGGGCTTGAATTGGGTTGGGAGGTGAATCTCGAGTTAGATGTGAAGCTGGCGGTGCTTGGGGAAGATGAGGATGATGTAAAAGTGATGTTGGATGATGCTGAAGTTATGTATTTGTTGTTTTGTGAGACATTGGAGGAGAAAGATGGGCTCGATTAAGGTGGGGTGATGAACAATGGGTTTTTGTCTAGTTCTGGAATATTACATTTTTTTATTCTATTGTATTTCTTAATATTTTATACTCTTTTCTTTTCTGGGGTTTTCTAAATTTTTACGTTAATTTTAATACTAAAACTGAAATTATGTTGACTTGGTTTTTCAAGGAGTTTGATTTCATATATATGTTTTTAAAAATAAAAAAAAAATAAAACCGAGGATATGTAGAAAGTGGCGACTGTTTGTGTTAGGGAATTGAGATTTTTTGAGGATTTTTTAGATTAATGAAAAGATGGTATCCTTAGGATTGAGGATTGAGACTTTTGGTTCTATTTGCTTTGATACCAATTGGTGAGTAATATGAAGTGGAAGCTAAGAACTAGGGTGCTAAAGGTGGTTAGATTTGGGAAGAACAATTATAGGATTTGATGGAAGGAATATCTCTTGGGATTTGGATAATAAAAAGATGAATCAAAGATACTTCTGTACCTCACGCCTAGGAGCCTCACACTGCCATCATAAGATGTCACATGATGGGAGATTTCTAAGAGAGTGAGGATTCCTCACGAATAATCTAGGATATCTCTCAAAACTCAATTCATCATCTTCATTTTGCTGCTTAATAACGTATGAATACACGATCATTTATAGGCATACGTCACATGCTTAACGCGTGCAACTAAAACAAACTAAATGAAGCAATACAAAGCCCATTGAGCTTGCATGTGTTAGATGTATATGTATATACTCCCTTTGTATAGGGTCTTTTGTGCTTATTTACCATTCCCTGTACTATATATATATCGGGCTATTGCCCTTGGAATAATACAAGAGAGTTTATTCCTAACATGGTATCAGAGCTAGGTTTAACCTAAACCCTAGCTGTCTTTTTGCTCTCTCTTCCGCCGCGTCTCCCACCCGCGCCATCCGCCCGCGCCCGAACCGCCGCGAGCGCCGAAGTCGCTGCCGTCGCCGTGATCTGCCGCCGCCCATACTCCGTGCCTGGATCTTCCTAACGCGGGCCAATTCCGCCGCCGCATCATCCGACTCGTTCTCCACGATCGGAAAGTTCCTCCGTGACCGGAGCGGCAGCCTCTCCTCCGCCATCACAAAACACATCTCCGCCCTCGCCGACCCCGGACCCGATCGCGTCACCGAGTTCCGCCTCTCCGGACTGAAAGTCATCGTCAGGCCCAAAGACGACGGCGACGACGGCCTGAAAGTCATCGTTTGCACCTGGATCTGCCGCCGCCCATACTCCGCCGCCCATACTCCGTGCGCAGCCCCCGATCCGCTGCCTGGATCTCGTTGCGCATCGTCGCCGCTGCAGATCGCCCTGCCGCCGCCGCCCATTCTCTGATCCGCTGCTTGCCGCTCTGATCTGCCGCCACACCCTCGCCCTTGGCCCTGGTTGCCGTGAGATCCCCGCTGCTTGCCGCTCCGATCTGCGCCCGATCCGCGCCGCGCCCGATCCGCGCCGCGCCGCTGCCGGTCCCCCCTTCATATGGCGTCTCCTACGGATCTCCCTCTTCATCATCATCATGTTGCTATCCCTCGGTGTTCGTTGATTTTTGATGGCCTTAATTATAAGGAGTGGGTACCGCACATTCGTCTCCATATGCGCGGTCAGCGCCTTTGGGACCTCACCGGCGATCGTCCTTGTCCACCGCGACCGGTGCTTCCCAGCGAGACCCCACTCCCCCCCACTGCTGATGACACCGCCAAGAAGGCGGCAACCGATGCGTATGCGACTGCTGTTGCTGCTTATTCCTCTCAGGATGTTCTCTATCGGCGATGGTGTGATGACGATGCTCGTGCCGCCAACATCCTCATCGCTAGCATTGATGTGTCCCTGACTGGCGACATTGTGAGTTTGGCGACGTCTCAGCTGATGTGGGATCATCTTCGCTCTCACTATGAGTCTACCGGTGACTCCATCTACCTTGCTGTCGTCAGACAAGAGCAGGCTCTTCAGCAGGGTGATGCCACGGTCGATGAGTTCTATGCACAGATATCTTCTATCTGGCGTCAGCTCGACTCTTTGGGACCATCGATCTGTCGTATCTGTCAGTGTTGCCAGCATCAGCACTCCCACCTGCAGCTTCGTCGGGTCTATGACTTTTTGACCCGACTTCGGCCAGAGTTTGAGCAGATACGTGCCCAGCTGCTTGCCCGTCACCCACGCGTGACGTTCTTGGAGGTTCTTGCTGCTATTCGTACTGAGGAGACTCGTCTTCGTACTGCTGGTCTTTTAGCACCTTCTGCTTCTGTTTTGGCGACCCGTGCTCCTGCTTCTTCTGTTCCTATCACACCAGATCTGCCTTCTGCTACAGCACCCGTGCGAGGTGACACCAGACGCTGCACCTACTGCCACCGAGACAGACATGTGGAGGCGCAGTGTCACAAGAAGCGGAGGGATCAGGCTGCTGCCAAGAAGGAGACTGACACTGGGGGTTTCACCTCTCAGAGGAGCTCTACCCCATCTGATACTGAGCAGGAGCTTCTCACGTTATTTCGTCGGATGTCTGCTTCTGGGGCATCAGGCTCTGCTTCTTCTGCCAGTCAGCCTCCCGGTACTGCGACACCATCTTCCACCACCTCAGGTACCTCTCCTTGGATCCTTGACTCTGGTGCTTCCTTTCATATGACTCCTGACCCTACCACTTTACATTCCATTAATACTCCCTCCCGCTCTGTCACAGTTCTCACTGCAGATGGCACCCCACTTTCAGTTACTGGGCTAGGCACACTTTCTAGTCCCACTTCTCATGTCCCTGCTGTGTCCCTCGTTCCAAAACTCACCATGCAGCTTATGTCGGCAGGCCAACTTACTGATCATGGCTGTCGTGTTATTCTTGATTCTGACTCTTGTACTATCCAGGATCGTCGCACGGGCAGTCTAGTTGGTTCTGGCCCCTGCAGGCGTGATTCTCCGCGTCTTTGGGAGCTTGACTGGCTTCATCTTCCTTCCGCTGCCTCTGCCAGTCCTCCCATCACCACTATTGCCTCCGCCTCTGCTGCATCCTCCACCGGTTCGTTTGCCCAGTGGCATCATCGATTAGGACATCTCTGTGGTTCACGTTTTTCTTCTTTGGTTCGTAGAGGTTTATTAGGGTCTGTCTCTGGTGATATGTCTTTAGACTGTATGGGCTGTAAACTTGGCAAACAGTTACAGCTACCTTATCCTACTAGTGAGTCTGTCTCCCAGAGTCCTTTTGATCTTGTTCACTCAGATGTATGGGGTCCGGCCCCCTTCGTTTCGAAAGGGGGTCATCGCTACTATATTATATTTATAGATGATTTTTCTCGCTACACTTGGATATACTTTATGTCCTCTCGTACTGAGATTGTCTATTTATAAATCTTTTGCTACCATGATCCGTACACAGTATAACACTCCCATTCGGATTCTTCGTGCTGACTCTGCTGGAGAATACTTATCTCGGCACCTTCGTGCCTTTTTTGATACCCATGGCACTCTCTCACAGTTTTCCTGTCCTGGTGCTCATGCCCAGAATGGCGTTGCTGAGCGCAAGCATCGTCATTTACTTGAGACTGCTCGTGCCCTTATGATTGCTTCCTCTGTTCCCCCTCAGTTTTGGGCTGAGGCTGTATCTACTGCTACATATCTCAGCAACATGCAGCCATCCTCTCCTCTTCAGGGTGCGATTCCACTTGAGCTCCTTCCTACTCCACCTCCAGATCTGCCGTCCTATCCTGAGCTTCGTCTTTTTGGTTGTGTCTGCTATGTCTTGTTGGCCCCTCGTGAGCGTACCAAGTTGACAGCACAGTCTGCTGAGTGTGTCTTTCTTGGATATAGTGCTGTGCACAAGGGATATAGGTGTTGGGATCCTGTAGCTCGATGGATGCAGATTTCTCGTGATGTGACTTTTGATGAGTCTCGTCCCTTCTTCCCTCGTCCTTCTTCATCTTCCAGTCCGGCTTCTATTATTGAGCCTCTTTTGTTTCTCACTTTTCCTGATAGTCCACTATCCACCATTCCACCACCCATACCTCCATCACCTGTGCCCTCAGCTCCACCACCAGTGCCCCCTGTGCCTCCGGTCACCTCTGCACCTATCCCAGGACATATTTCTCCCTTTCCTCTTCACTACACTCGTCGTCAGCGAGTCGAGGATCCTCCTGCAGTGCCATCTCATGAGATGCCCTCCATCACCAGTGACCCTCCTGAGTTGCCCTCTTCCTCCAGTGACCCTCCTCGTTACCACCTTCGTGATCGTGAGTCACTACGCCCTCCTGGTCGGTTTACTTCTCTGGGTGCTATTCTTGCTGAGCCGACCTCTTTTCGGGATGCCGCTGCTCACCAGGAGTGGCAGCATGCTATGACAGAGGAGATTGCTGCGCTTGAGCGTACTGGTACGTGGGATCTTGTACCCCTGCTTGCCCGTGTTCGTCCTATCACGTGCACGTGGGTTTACAAGGTCAAGACCAGATCTCATGGTACTCTGGAGCGCTACAAGGCTCGTCTTGTAGCGCGCGGTTTTCAGCAGGAGCATGGGATAGATTTTGAGGAGACATTTGCTCCTGTTGCTCATATGACTACTGTTCGCAGTCTTATTGCTGTTGCTGCTGTTCGTTCATGGACTATTTCCCAGCTTGATGTCAAGAATGCTTTTCTCAATGGCATTCTTGATGAGGAGGTTTATATGCGACCACCACGTGGTTATTCTGTCCCCGAGGGCATGGTTTGTCGCCTTCGTCGCTCTCTATATGGTCTTCGGCAGGCTCCCCGTGCTTGGTTTCAGCGGTTCTCTTCTGTCGTCACTGCTGCTGGTTTAATAGCGAATGATCATGATCCTGCTCTTTTTGTTCATACTTCATCTCGTGGTCGGACACTTCTCCTTTTGTATGTGGATGATATGATTATCACTGGAGATGATCCCCAGTTTATTGCTTTTGTGAAAGCACGGCTGAGCGAGCAGTTTCTTATGACGGATCTTGGCCATCTTCGTTACTTTCTGGGGATTGAGTTTTCCTCCACACCTGATGGCTACTATCTCTCCCAGGAGAAGTATATTCAGGATCTTCTTGATCGGGCTTCTCTTGTTGATCAGCGTACCGCTGATACACCGATGGAGCTGAATGCACACCTTTGCTCTAGTGACGGTGAGCCTCTTCCGGACCCCACTCGTTATCGCCATCTTGTTGGCAGTCTGGTCTATCTTGGAATCACTCGACCGGATATTTCATATTCCGTGCACATCTTGAGCCAGTTTGTTTCTGCACCTACTCAGCTCCACTACAGCCACCTTCTTCGTGTCCTGCGTTACTTGCGCGGGACCAGCCACCGTCGATTATTCTTTCCACGCTCTGGCCCTTTACAGCTCCATGCTTACTCTGATGCGACTTGGGCCAGTGATCCTTCTGATCGTCGGTCTCTATCTGCCTATTCCGTCTTCCTGGGTGGCTCTCTCATCACTTGGAAGACCAAGAAGCAGCAGGCGGTTTCTCGATCGAGTGCAGAGGCTGAGTTGCGTGCTATGGCCTTATTGACATCAGAGATTATTTGGCTACATTGGTTACTTGAGGATTTTGGCGTCCCGATTTCCACACATACTCCTTTGTTGTCTGACAGTACAGGTGCCATCATTATTGCTCGTGACCCGGTGAAGCATGAGCTCACCAAGCACATTGGTGTGGACGCCTCTTTTACGCGTTCACAGGTACGGGATAAGGTTATTGCTCTACAGTATGTGGCTTCTGAGTATCAGCTCGCGGATTTCTTCACAAAGGCCCAGACTAGAGCACATCACAGTTTTTATCTTTCCAAACTCAGTATTGTTGATCCACCATGAGTTTGAGGGGGGGGGGGGGGGGGGGTGTTAGATGTATATGTATATACTCCCTTTGTATAGGGTCTTTTGTGCTTATTTACCATTCCCTGTACTCTATATATATCGGGCTATTGCCCTTGGAATAATACAAGAGAGTTTATTCCTAACAGCATGCACAACACATGCCACTTATTTAACTAAATTAGTCAAATGACTAACAATAAGCCTATATTGGTTTGCTCTTCTGTATTGACTTGATCTTTGGCATCTCCCATAAGAAAATGACTTATGATAACTATCCATCATACATGCAACCTCTGAGATAACTTATTCAATGTGAGGTTGTTAAGGCCTTGTTAGAATAAGCCTTCAACTCTCTTAATAATGAATAGCTTCTTATTTGTCTAGAAACTCATGCCTTGAGGTTGCTTATGAACACAGTTGAGTTATTGACATTTTCTGGAAACTCAACACCAAAAATGTGAGTTTATTCTTTTCAATTGAAATCTCTTTGCTTATTTTTTTTGTTATCATGATTTATACACTTATCAGCCATAAAAGTGTAAATTTTTGCCATCTTGCTGACATTAGAAAAAAATTATTGGTAAGAGCCAGTGTATGAGCACCTATCTTGTCGTACTGATATAAAGCAAGGTTATGACGTACTATTAAATTGTTCTTTCCATAATGTATAAATGCCTATGTAACATAGTTTGCTTACCAAGTTGTCATACTGATGTATTTTTTCACTTTTGTTTTGTTGACAGGCTGTCTATGTTTTATGTGTCTACAACAAAAAGGAGAAATATAACCGAATTACGGTGTGTGGTGAACATTTTTGCACATTTATTTTCACGTGTCTTTTATGTATACCTTCTTTTGTCTTGGAAATATTTGGTCAGATCATTGTAATGCTATCATGTCAATCCTTGCTTTCTGTCAGTGTCATTAACAAAGCATTACAATATTTGTCCATAATCTCAAAATTTGATTAATGAGTCAACTGAACTAACTTTCTTATGGGAAAAAGGTTAACAGTATAATGGTACTCATATCTTGTGTATTAAGGTATGCAGACCTATTATGTGTAGTCTTGATGCCTTCTTATTTGTGTCTACTGTGCGAGACAAAAAGACTTGTTGCAATTATATTTTCTAGTCTACCCAGCAACTATAATGTGTTCGGAAAAATTTCAGTCTATGCTTGAAATATATGTGTAACTAAAATGACTAGATTTATGGGTGTAGGCATATTCACATGTAAAAACATGATTTCAGAAAAAGTTGTAGCTAAGCATTTTGATTTGTTTTTAGAGGATATGTATCTTGATTCATTGAAATATTTATTATAAAAAATAGATATTTATCATCTATCAATCATCTAATGAAGACGTGTAATTGAAAGTAGAGTGTATCAAGTGTACATAAATTTAATGAAGATAATGTCATTAAAGCTGCACTGTATTAAATTTTAAAACCATAATTTTAAAATTAATAAAAGTGTTATGTTAAAAGTGCATATTTAACGAAGATAATGTTATTTTAAAAAAAGTGTCCATTATATTCCAATCTTAGATCATGATATTATTCTTAGAGATAATGCTGGGATGGGTGAATGGAAAAACACTAAAGATAGAAGAAGTGGTGAGTTTTATCTCTAAGAAGCTAGAGATAGTCTCAGTTAATGATAAGATGTGGGAGAGTCATTTTATATGGTTTGGACATGTGGAATTGTGACCAATGAGTTTGTTAGTTAAAGGAGGCACATAATAGCAGTTGAGGAAGCAACAGAAACCAAGGGTAGACATATGCTAACATATGCCGAGGTAGTAAAAACGGACTTGGTAGTTGTTTTCAGAGAAGATGGTCCTTAGCAATAGTGCGTGATTGACACTGGATGGTTGGCCTGGTGGCTTTGTTGTTATAGGAGTAAAGTTACATTTCACTATTATTTTGGGTCACGTCACACGAGTTGCAATACATGCGCTAATAAAGACAAGGAAAAAAGAGAAAACAGAATAATAAAGAAAGGAAGGAAGAAGAAAAAGAACCAAGGTCATTTTCATTGACTTCAAGATCATGGTTCAATTGTCTCGTTACATGGCTACCATGTTGCGGTCATCATAAATATTCTGCAATCGTATCCTTAGAATATTGTCATTGACTTGCATGCCTCATCTCCAATGCCAATGTGATGTTTTTAGTTCTTCTTGGACTTGCTGGGTAATTGTAATCTACCATAGCATGGGCCTAAATATGGCTAATTTGAACTGGGCATTTGTCATCATCACCTACTAGCAGTCTACCATACACTGTCAGGGAACAGACCTGGGTTTAATATTCTGGCACATGGGTCTGAAATCAAATTAACAACAATTTTAACTGGGCATTTGTCATCATCACCTACTAGCAGTCTACCATACACTGTCAGGGAACAGACCTGGGTTTAATATTCTGGCACATGGGTCTGAAATCAAATTAACAACTGGGCATTTGTCATCATCACCTACTAGCAGTCTACCATACACTGTCAGGGAACAAACCTGGGTTTAATATTCTGGCACATGGGTCTGAAATCAAATTAACAACAATTTTGAGGAGACCATCCTTCACTGGGGTCTGCTTTTTATTGAAGGTAAGCAGTCATACGCATATCAAAGTAGACACATTTCTTCCATCTTTTGTTTAAACACTATTGCATAGTTTTTATTAAATGTAATTATATATTTGGTTTCACTGGATAAAATGGCCTTTTACTCTCTTATCTTATAGTTAGGCGCTTATATTGCTTGATCTTGTCTGTCATATTTTCTCATACCGCTATCTATGTTATTTGAACCAGATGGCCGCATTTAACATCCAGGAGGCTCTGATTTGGAAGGAGAAGATTGAACTTGTCATTGATCAGGTGCATTACATTTATCAGTATCATCTCAGGGCATGCTAGGAAACAAATTGCTATCGGGTTTGCAGACGGGACATTAGTTTCCAATATGAATACCCATGTCTGATTAGAAAAGCATAACATACATCTAGTTGATCAATGAATATTATATTCCTATTTTTTATATAATTGAGGCAAAAAAATATGGTATTTGGGGGGTTGGGTGAAAATTTTACTGATGCTGCTATACGCGGTAACTTTCTTAAATTTGGATCTTTACTATTCGTTTGGATAATTACAAAGTAGTGTTTTGATTGAGTGGTGTGTTGTGAAGCCTGTAAGTGTGCATGCATATATGTGAATGCCCATGCCTTTTTTCCTATCATACTCTCATTTGCAGATCTTTCATGCATATATGTGAATGCACATGCCTTTTTTCCTATCATACTCTCATTTGCAGATCTTTCTGGTTGCATCATTCTCAATGGGAGTAAGTTTTGGCTTTTATGTCTAGTTTTTTGTGTTTGCATGGTTTTGATGCTCTTTGCTTTTCCAAGCATGTCTATATGATCTAGTTGCACAGACTATATATGTGGCTGTAATTTTGTTGATGGTGTATAGGAGTCAATATTCATGGCTGTTCTGCATGTAGGTACATTCTGAAAGCGAAATGCCTTGCTGTAATTCCTAATTATTTGTCTGTTTAGTGCAGCAGCAAGGTTTGTTACCGGCCAATGGCAATAAAGTCTATGCTTCTTTTCAGTATAAATCTGGAACCGATAATGGCAGAAATGCCTCTTCCTCTGATCGGGAAAGCCAGTAAGTGATGAAAACTTTATCATATTACTTGATATAACCGAAAGTGATGGAAACTTGACTCTCTATTGGAAACTTCCAGTGCCAATTTTTTCTTTTTGTTCCATTTCTCGTGTGGCAATATTCCTCTGATAAATCTTTTTCTGGTTGCAGGTGTTTCTGTTCTTGTTTCATTTTTACTATATATATATATCTCTCTCCAAGTTTCATTAAGTTATTCATCTCTATAATAATCATGGACAGTAATGTCAATTTCAGTATTCAATATGTTGATGCAGTTTACTTCACCATTAGTAGAACTCATGGTTGATTTGAGTTCTGGCTATCATCAAAAGGATCATCCTAATTGGCAAGAAAGTAGTGTTTATTTAGTAATCTTCAATTTACAGTAACATTACATCTTCTAATATACAATCAGTCCATAACTCATCCTTACAGTTTACATCATCGAATATACTATCAGTCAACAAGTTATACTTACAGTTAAATCTTTGGTATACTAGATCTGAGTGTCTACTCTGAGTTGATTGGTACTTCAACCTAATATTTGGAGTCCAAATGAGTGGTTTTATGGGGATCTATCCCTTTACTGTTGGACATTATTACTGTTTCTTTACCGCATATACATTACATGAACTTGTAATCACGCTTGATCATTGTTTTTGTTTGTCTTCGGGGAGAAATACAGCTATGATACATAGTAAGCATTTATCATTTATTTGAAAAGATATACCCGCTAGTATATGGATTTAGGTTATTTATTTGAAATTACCATCATTGATTTGAACTTTTTTACCTTTTTGACTAATGATGCTTTTGCATTATATGTGGAATCACACAAAAAAGGGAAACCAAGATTGGATAGTTATAAAAAAGATGGGATGGTTAAAAATATAGAGAAGAGACCCCTCCCTTGAAACTATTTTATAAACTATCGGAATATGATATTTTTATAGTCAGCCACCCAAAGAGAAATTCTATCATATGCCCAGTCAAAAATCCACCTTCCACTATTTTTTAAAGATTGACACCGGTCATTTTAATCTTCATATTCTAAAACCCCAATGCACCAAGATATACTGAAATCAAATCAAAGTTCTTTGCTTGTTGATCTAGTCAATTTCTTAGTAACAAAATGAAAGCCGCCAATCATCTAAAAAACAGTGGTGGACTTTTTAACGAAGGCATATGAGGGAATTCCTTATTGCGTAGCTGACGCTCATATATTTCTATTTTCTATTTGCTAAAACAAGCACTAGTCTCCTCAGCAAATAGCTTGGAGATGGAGTTTCTTCATGATAATGGTTTCCTTTTGGACTTTAGAAAAGGATCAAATGGAACGACGACGATCATCTAAAAAAAGTGGTAACCACGGCATTGGAGGGTATTCCTTCTTGGTAACTGACACCCATTTCTCTTTTCTGTTGCTAAAACAAGCCCTATGTTTATTAGAAAATAGCTCGGAGATGGAGTCTCTTCGTGAGAATGTTGTTTTATTTTGGACTTCAGAAAGGAAGTTACAGCCTCCCAACAGCATTTTAGGAAATATTTTCTTATTTACTGTTCCAAACCTTCAAATATGGACTGTATATTTAAAGGCATTAGACTTGTTTTAAGACTAAAGAAGGAAATTTGTGAAAGTTTTTTTGCCATTAAATCTTGAGTATTGAAGTGTGAGAGTGGGCTTAATTGTTTGGACGTGAGGTCTAAAATATCTTTGCGTGTGGGTCGAGTGAGTCGGTGATTATCAGATTTTTTGGGGTGTGAGGCCCAAAATTTATCAATTCCCTTAATTTATTGTTTCCACAATTTTTCCATCACAATTTCTCTTTCTTCCCACATCAAATTTGGTATCAAATCTAAATATCACGATCTTTGATTTTTCATCTCTTATCTATTTTCTATTAGACAAGATTAGCTTTTTTCCTTTTAGAACAAAAAAATTTTGTTCAGTGCAAAAAGAGAGAAAAATTCAAAAAAGAGAGATTTAAAAAAAAAAATCAAAAATCAAATAATTACTTATCATATTCATCACATCCCCCTTCTGTTGGAACCTTTAGAGAGGCCTGCCACTGTCTGATCGGAAGGTCCTGCCATCATCGTCACCTTCATCCGGAGGCTCCGTTGACGTCAATAACGCCTCCGTCATCATGATAAGCTCAGAATCTTATTAGAGCCATTGAACAGATTGATTCGACCTTAAGCCGAATACGATAAGATCGGTTCATGTTTGAGCCGATACAGTTTATTAGCTCAGATTTAAACCAAACCAAGTCGAGCCTATACTTTTTACCCGTTCGAATCGGAATCGACTGCTGAGTCGGCTGACTGAGTTATTGATTGAGTCGCGCCATGTTAATCGAGTCGTGCTGCGGTATAGTTCTTGAGCTACCATAGCTACAATATGACTTGACATTTTAATGTAAATTTCTGAAGATTTTTCAGAGAATTTTTAGCTTTTTGAAGAAGGCTTGAATTTTGATTATTTTGAAGCCGTTTGAGCTTGATTTTCAATCCGTTTGAGCTTGATTTGTAATCCGTTTGAGCTAGTTGTAATCTAGTTCAAGTCACTAAATCTTGGGAGAATGGTCGAATAAATTTGTGCTTCTAGAAGAACTAGTGATGCAAATGAAAACTTATATGATTCTAACGTCCATCCTAATATCATTAGTGTTTGCCCTACAACATCTAGGGGTGAAGACGATTGGCGTATGACTAGCATCATTCGTACATACATCAAGGTGAGTGATAAATCTTAAAAATTGATGTATGATTAATGTAATTGTGTTAATATTGTTGCCAAATCAGTTTTAGGAAGGACGGGTCTAACAGCTGAACCTCACCCGACAACCATATATCATTGCTTGGGTTAATAAAATCGCTCATCCAGTTACTCAGTGATGTTTATTACCAATCCAACTTATGATCTATCATGATCACATTTGGCGTAATATTATACCCATGGACACTGAGCACATTTTGCTAGAAAGGTCTTGGTTGTATGACCTATATGTGAGTAGTTCTGAAAGGTCAAATACTCACATTCATATTTAATGGAAATAAAATTGTGTTGATCCCTTTCCAACTCAATGAGACAAGCATATGAAAGCATATGAAGTCTGAGCCAGAGTTTGCAATTGATTTCATATCAGATCCTGATCTTGGGCCCGAGTTGAATTTACGATCAGAGGTAGAGGTAAAGTCTGAGACAATATTTGAATTAATGTTTATTAGAGTCTACACTAAAGCCATCCTTGTTGACTGTGAGGCAATGTTCTAAAAGGCGGAATATGCGGCTGCATACGCGGATGCGGTCCCTGACCGCCCTTAATTTCACTTATGTGGTCAAATTATGAGGACACCCGCATATGCGAGGGCATACTTATTATGCCCCACATATGCGGGAGAAAACACATTGATTTAAAAAATAAAACACATTGATTTGTGTTGGGTTGCTTTGGTTTTTTAACTTAAGAAAGAATCTTATATTTAGACTTTTTCATATTTTGAGACAATGCAAGATTATGATATCCTAAGCATAATCTTTTTCGTGTTAATAGTGAGAATTAGATAATAGGGTAACAAGACTCGAAATAATTAAATTTGAGCTATTAAAATTTATTTGTTTTGGTTACGTTAATTATCATCTTTTAGCATTATTAGAAATTTTGCAACGGTATTTAACCGTTTTTAAATTATGCCTCACATGAAATTTCTATGCTTTTATTGTTTTATTATTTATCTAAACAACTGCTGAAAGCAATCGGTAAAAAATTCATTGATGAGTAAATAAGATTTACCTACTACGGAATCCCAAGTAAAGTTTTTATTATAAAAAGAATACTATAATGAAGCAAAAGCTTACTACAAATTCTAATGAAATTTAATTTTGATACTATGTTGTAAATTAAAGTTGTCTAAGAATTGTGCTTTCTTTGTTCGTGAATCCAATATTTTACATTGCTTGTATCTTATAGTATACACACATGAAACATTAATCCATGTTTTGAAAAATTGATAAGATTTTTTCTTGTTCCCATCTTTTTAGATATTTTTACGTTTAATATACACATGCATATATATTTATGAAAATTAATTCTTATTTATATATTAAGATATTTATTTTCGCGTAATCCTCATAATCCTCATAATTGGTCGTATAATCCACATATGTGTTATGCGCTTCTGAACCGCATGCATAATGAAATCGTCTTTTAAAATATTGTTGTGAGATAGTTGATCATAGCAAGTTAGTCATTTCAGTTCCCCACATCCCACCAACAAACCGGTTCTATATGCTTTCATGTCTTTCATGATTTAGAAATTTTTTTTAGAAGATATTAGTTTGCATATTTACATTCTACTATATTTCAAAATTTACAGACGCATCTTTGTCAACTATAAGACGCTGCTAATTTCTACTTAGTTTTGTCGTTTCTATCACTATTCATTAGGTGTTGAAGGTCTCAAAGCTGGAGAGAATGGTGTTAATCCAATCAGATTCATTCAAATAAGTCTTTTTAATTTTAGGAGTTTGTTTTTAGATTTTAGTATTAATTAAGGTATGTTTATTTTTAGAAACAATTGAGTCATTTTTATTTTTATTTTGAGTTCTCCTTTTGTTTTTAATAACTTTTTAGTCTCACATCGTTGTGGTAAGAATTTGTAGTTTTTGTATGCTTATTTAAAGGTCTTAGATTTGTTTTAATTTCATTGAAGATTAATGAATGCAATTTGTGTAAAACTTTATGTTTGCCATTAAATCTTGAGCATTGGAGTGTGAGAGTGTGCTTGATTGCCTAGACGAGGTTCTAAAAATTCTCGCGTGCGAGTTGTGTGAGTCAATAATCGTCCAGGTGCGAGGCCCAAGTTTTCAAATTCCTAAATTTATTTCTTCCCCAATTTTCCCCATCACAGTTCCCTTCTTCTGTTTGGTGTCATTCAAATTTCTCATTTCACTAAAAGGATGCAGGCAGTTCGGTCTTAGTTACAGCTGGACCAGACAATATTGAAAGAAACTGCACTCCTAATGCTAGCCTATTTAGAAACATTATCCAGTTGGTTCTTCCATTGACGAATCTTCACTGAAGGAAAGCAATGATCCTTCAACAAATGTTAATTAATGGGTACCCTTAATAGCGAATATTAATAAATATATACATTTACAACCATTGGCCAGGGCAATGTGCCTAATCAAAGAAGGTGTTTAATTATGTATTACTGACAGTTCTATATGAAGTTGATGCTTTTTATATTCTTCCTAGCACATATCTGACACATATCCTAAATTTTATGAGATAATCTTAATTTTGGAAACATCTCAAACCCTTTAGGATTCCTTTCTAATGCTTAAAACTCTTTTTTCATACCAATTATAGGTTGGTATATATTATATACCCATTACGCGCTCACACACACACATGGACACATACACACTCCCCCATACATCATATTAAAAAAATCATTTTTGGGAAAACCTTTACATACATATGAAACACTATTTATGGGGGAAAGTATATCGAAGTAGTCACTTGTCATAAATATAAAACATGTTCAGTATAACATGTAGATACATTAATTTATTGAATACAAAGATGAAGAGCCCAAGTTTATCTCCTTTTTAAAGTAATAAAACTTGTTTGCGCATGTTATTTCTTATCCTAGTATTATAAATGTGTCTGTCTCGGTGTTTGCACGAGCCTACATGTCTAGCATATGCACATATATGCACTTTCTTTGCACGCGTGCACACACTGAACCGGAATCAATTGTGAAGAGATGTCGTTGGCATTGTGCTCTACTTTTTAAAGAGTATCTATTTCCACATATGTTCTGACCATGTCTATGTTTCGTCGACATATAATATGGTCAGATCAAGTGAAGTTTCTTAGTTTGAGGGTGATCATACCCGGACTGTTATATATTATATTTGAATATGGTTACTCTCATCAGGTAATTTGGTTGTAATCAAGCAAACATGTGATTGTTTATAAGCTTTTAAAGTAGCTTTTACATCGTCTTATAAACTTCCTTACATTTTAAGTGACACATTGTTTATCTATGCAATGAAAAACCTTTTAAAAGTATACTAAGCTTTTCCATGTTAGTAGTTTTGGGAATGCGTTTCATTTTGTTGAGTATGACACGTTAGGCAGTGCCTTGGTCATATAACGAAGCAGAACTGCACATGTGTGTGTGCATTAAAATGCTTGACTAATATGGTAGGGCTGGATTATGGCATGGCTTCTCTTCTCTTATCCATAATTTGGCTCCAATCTGGAGGGTTGTCTCAAGTTGACAGTTAGCCGACCTCATTTTATGGTAAATGGTTTGTGAATGATGTCCATGTCAATATTACTAGTTTACAAAATTTAATGGAATATATTTTTTTAAAATCAATGCCATGCGGCACTGTCGAAATATGATTTGATCACTAACACCCAACTCATCGCACAATGAACTTCACCTTATGTCATCAACAGAATATTTTGTTAATCTGATAGAGACATCCACCTCGAAGGACTATATCTCTCTGCTTAGCAAATTCTGTGGAACTCATCATTGTGTTGCCTCCTAAAAGAGTTATATATCACATTATAGTCACATGCCATCTTGGCATGAAACATTGGGCTCTAAGATTGCTGGAAAAATAACCCACCGTACACTTACCAAACCCCTCAACTTTAGGCTCTTAGATTGCAATAAATGAAAATGGAGTTCTTTATGTACACAGTCTCTCTATATAATGGTGACGACATTGTTCTTATTTTTCATATTTGGTTTTCGTCTTTTAATGTATATTGGAGATCAGGTTTTAAGTTTTCTCTTAATTTGATTTAATATTCCAATATTCATTTGGCCAGAATTAAGAAACAATCAGTCAGTTTCCACTGCATATGCAGTAATGTACTGATTATTTATAGACTCGATTGTATAAATGTAGGTGCAGTCCTGAAGATGAAGAAGAGAGTCACCGAGCGTTATTGAGGAGAACAACAATAGGAAATGGTTGTTAGAAATTTGAATTTTTTACCTTTCAATTCTATATCAGGCCATTTGATTGATACACAGGATTATTGTACCTTTTCCATTGCAGGTCCTCCTGAATCAGTACTTGACTGGACACGTGAACATGATTCTGGGATAACTAACCAGAATTACTCTGATCAAGTTTTCTCTAGAAAGCATTGGCGTCTGGTTAGATGTCAGAATGGTATGATATCCCTTGTATTTTGTGCTCCTGCACTCGTGTGTGTGCACACACGGACCATTTGTATGCATAAAGTACTTTGTTTTCCATACTAATCCCTTGCATTCTAATTTCTAAAATTGTATTATTATTCACTTATTTGCTCTTCTAAAGCTCCAGTGGACTTGTCCAGAATATTTAACAATCTCCAATTTAACATGTTGCAGGGCTCCGTATTTTTGAAGAGCTGGTAGAAGTTGACTACCTTGTATGTTCTGAATAACTGTTTGTGTGTGCGCGCGCGTGTGTGCGGTGTGCCATATATTGTTATAGTCCACTTCATGTCTAATCCCATCATCTATTTCCATGTCATGCAGCCAAGAAGCTGTAGTAGAGCAATGAAGGCTGTTGGTGTAGTCGAGGCCTCATGTGATGCTATATTTGAGCTTATAATGGGAGTGGATGGAACACGCTTTGAGTAAGCATTTTCTGAAGCATACGAGTTCTCGTTTTCTAGCTTGTAAGTTGCTTATTCAGTTTTCCACTTTGTTGTAGGTGGGATTGCAGCTTTCAGTATGGAAGCTTAGTCGAGGAAGTAGATGGGCACACCGCAATTCTATATCACAGGCTACAGTTGGACTGGTTCCCCATGTAATACTCTCATATTAAAATTAGATTCCCCGATGTGATTGGAACTGATATGATAGTTCTTTTTCATTTAATAATCATGTGGGATAAATAGGAAATGGCCGTCTAAAATAATTTATACACTCAAAGGAAGCTGTAACTTCTAAATGTTGGGCTAATGTTTGACATATTGCCCTTCGACTACAACCTAATCTACATGTCCTCCCTTAAATGCCCTTTGATGATGCCAACATTAGTTTTACATTACCTTCTATGGAATTATTATTATAAGAGTACATGGTAGCAGTATATATATGCAGCTTATAACCCTTCTCCAAAGAGGCATTTCTGGGAACATTGTCTTTGCTTGCCATCTTTGAATGGATCATGGACCACAGCTCATGTTTCTTTAACCCAAAAGTTTGCCAGAAAAATTCCTAGATATTGGCTATTGATTGACTAAAAACCCAAGCCATGTAAGTGCTAGACATAGGTTTCCCAAAAAATAGAAGGTTTTGGATATGCAGCTAGGATGTGAGTAAAGTTGACCGCCTTTTCGTTTTTGAGGCTTTTACTGTGTACGTGTGGTGTGACTTTTGCAGGAGCCTACATCATGTTCCTTCTGTATTTATAGTGCTACTTTTTGACGTAACTTACTGACCATTTTCATCTAATTTCCTGCTGGATATTGTTGCGGCCGGAAATAAGAAGAGGGGCATTTGGGTAAAACAACACATAGGGGAGTCTTTTCTATTTAAGGGGGATGAGCCGGCCCTAAGGGTTATGCGGAAAATTGAGAGAGTTATTTTATTTATCCTTTAGATTAATTGTATTAGGTTTTGGCTTTTCCCCCTAGGTTAAGAATTGTCTTCTAGTCGTTAATTAGTGAGTAGTTTAATTGTAGTAGGGTTTCTTTTTAGTACTAGATCTGAAATTCTAATAAAAATCCTCTTTTTATCGTCAAATCCCTAGCGAATCGCATCAATTGGTATCAAAGCGGTTGATCCATGGCGAACACGCGAGCCACGGAGCGGATTGAAGTCTTGGAAGGAAAAGTTGAGAGGATTGAAGCCCAAATCAGTAAGGGTTTCATCGATCTAAGGAAAGAAGATGCGGAGATGGCCGCGGAGATCCGGAAGGAGATGAAAGAAAATCAAGAGAAAACGGAGGCCAAGATGAAAGAAAATCAAGCAAAAACGGTGGCGAAACTTTCGGAATTGACGGAGGCTATAGCGGCGTTGACCGCTCACCTTGTACCAAAGGCGGATCCAAGCAAAAAGGAGCCACCTTTGGCGAAGGACAAAGGGAAAAAGGCAATTTTTTTTGATAAAGATCCGGATCTAGACGAAGACGGGGGCTTCGATCAAGGAGACCATGCGTGGGGAACTCACCAAGATCACGCACCGCCACGCCACGACGACAAGGGGACCGGAGGAGAGGCCCCGGCAAGCCGGCAGGCCATGGGGTGGCCGTCGACCCCCCAGGGGCCTCTGGGGGGGCCGACGAACCCCCAGAGGGGCGGCGGGGGGCCGCCAGGCCCCTGGGAGGGGCGGCCGCACCCGCCGGCCCCCCTTGCGGCCTCGGCGGGCCCAGGCGCCGCCGCCTGGGGCCCGCCGGCCCATTTTCAGGGCCGGCCGCCCCCGGCGGCGGCCTGGGGGGCCTCGGCCGACCCCAGATGGGGGACCTGAGGCCCGTCGGACCTCTGGGGGGCCCACTGACCCCCCAGGAGGCCCGACAGCCTATTTCGAGGATTTCCGGGCCCCCAGGGGCCCCGCCCGAGGTCCGAGGAGCACAGTTTGGGGGTTTTCAGCCTTTTGGGGGACCGGGCGGAGAATTTCAGCAGGGTGGAGGGCACCACCAGATCACAGGAGGCCCGTCGACTCAGCCCTCACCCTTTGGGGGAGTTACGGGAGATTGGAGAGCATATCAGGACCCCCCCGGGAGGCCACCAGGCGGAGTTTGGACACCCTCAGGGAGACTGGCAGGGGCATGGAGCAGGGGGAGTCTACCGTGATCGAGCTGAGGCTTATGTTCCAGACAGGCGACAGGGATACCAGCACATGGGAGGTTTCCAGCCGCAGGAGAGAGGTGGATTCGCTGGCGAGAGGCGTCTGAGGAAGCTGGAGGTGCCTGTTTTTGAGGGGGAGACCCAGATGACTGGCTGTACCGGGTGGAGAGGTACTTGGAGGTGTCCGCTGTCCCAGGAGAGGAGTGGCTTCGGGCGATAGGGGTTTGCTTGGAGGGAGAGGCTTTGGGCTGGTTTCGCTGGACAGATCAGCAGCAGCCTTTTCAGACCTGGGCTTAGTTTACGACGCTCCTGACGGAGCGGTTTGGAGGAGGACAGGCTGGTGGCGTGTTCGAGAGACTGTACTCGCTGAAGCAGGAGGGGAGCGTGGGTGATTATATCAAGAAATTCGAGTCGCTCTGCCACCGAGTACGGGGAGTTTCTGAGGAGTCGCTGGAGGGCTGTTTCATGAAGGGGCTGAAGCCCATGGTGAGGTCGGGGCTGAGGCAGTTTGAGCCCGTTGGTTTGCGCGGGATGATGAAGCTGGCCAGGAAGGTGGAGGATCATCAGGAGACAGAGAGAAGAGCCCGAGGGACGTGGGGAGGCTCTACCTTTCGAGGGCCGGATCCTGGAGGGGGACAAAAGGGGGCCGCAGGAGGGGCAACATCCACTGACGGCACAGTGGTTACCAAGGAGAAGGGAATGGAACTACGACCTGGGGGACATACACGAAGAATGACCGAGGCAGAGATTCGTGACAAACGGACCAAGGGCCTGTGTTTCAAATGCGACGAGAAGTTTACTCCTGGGCACCGGTGCGGGAATCGTACTCTTCAGATCCTGATAGTGAATGACGAAGAAGAGGGAGAAGAGAGTGTGATAATGCTGAAAGCCGGCGTGGACGATGATCAGGAGCACCTGCACGTGGAGTAGCTGACCATACCCTTCACGCACCACCTTGAGGACAAGGTGGTTTTTCCGGGGCGGAGTAGTGTTGCGGCCGGAAATAAGAAGAGGGGCATTTGGGTAAAACAACACATAGGGGAGTCTTTTCTATTTAAGGGGGATGAGCCGGCCCTAAGGGTTATGCGGAAAATTGAGAGAGTTATTTTATTTATCCCTTAGATTAATTGTATTAGGTTTTGGCTTTTCCCCCTAGGTTAAGAATTGTCTTCTAGTCGTTAATTAGTGAGTAGTTTAATTGTAGTAGGGTTTCTTTTTAGTACTAGATCTGAAATTCTAATAAAAATCCTCTTTTTATCGTCAAATCCCTAGCGAATCGCATCAGATATTTAATATATGCCCATACATACGCATTTGACACTTTATACGGTTTCTATTGGGGTTGTCTCTGTTCTCTAGCTTTTGGGTTTGCCATGAGAAATGTCAAAAGTCTGGTTGTTGGGTGACGGTTTTAATTTCATTATAACATGTCTGTAGCACCAGCAGTTGCTAGAAAGTTGGTTTAATTTTTGAGTAAACTCAATGGTCTGAAGCTCGGTTGGGGGATTTGGAGGTGTAACTGAATGCCCATAGACTGATTGACCGTGTGTTTCCTCTCCTATGCCATCAGTTTTGTTTGAAATTCAGGAACCAGGGGTCAAAGAACGTAATGCCAGTTGGCGTTTGTAACCTTTGTTTATGTACTTCATTGGCATCAAGTGGTTTAGATATATGTTGGGGGGCAACCTTGGGAATCTAAGCGCGGATTATGTTCTACGCTCTTTGAAACCTTTGCACACTAATTTGTTGCTTTTACTCAGTCATTTTGTGATCCAATTTTCAATCTGGTCATGCTCCAAAACCATCTAAAATAATTAGTAAACGTTGTCAGTCAACCATAAAATTTTTATATAGAGAACTGTCAAGTCTACTGAAAGTGATCAAATTTAAATTTGAAATGGAGTCCTTTTTAAAAGAGATTTTTAAAAAAGATTTTATATGTGAGATGAAAATAGAGTTTGAGTTCTTTGAGTCTTCTAGTTGTTTTGAGTTTTTTAGTTATTTAATTTGGGATAAAGTTTGAGTCCTTTTGAGCATTATATATATTTTGAGTGTTTTGATTATTTTAGAATTTTAATTCCACTTTAGATGTTTATATGTGGTTTTTGAAAGTCAAGTTGTAAGCTTATTTAAAGGCCACAGACTTATGTATTATGCAGATGAATGAAGATTGAAATTTTGGTGTAAATTTCTAATTTTTTTTATAAAAATTAAAAAATTTCATTGGTGTGCGAGAATGGGATTGGTTGCCTACGCGAGAGGTTCGAAAAATCTCTACGTGTGAAGCGTGCGAGTCGGTGATCGTTAGATTTCCGGGATGCAAGGCCCGAAAAGTTATCAAATTCCCAATTCCCAACTTCCTTCTCCAAATATATACCACATCCCTTCCCCTTCTGTCCTGCATCATCTGCATTATTGATTTCAATCATATAAACATTACATATTATTAATTATAGTATCCAATTAAATCATGTACAAAATCTTTACCTTTATAATTTGTAGATTATATTAAACAAAGTCCAATATCAAGTCCCAAATTTGAAGATTAACAGCTAGTGTAAGTCTCAAGTCCGAAGATTAACATTTAGTGTTAGAAGATTAGGCTATCCTTCACCATATTATAGATAAGCTTTTGACTAGTAGATACCCAACACACATAGCTACTTAGCATCTTGATCATACAAATTTGAAAAAATTGGGTGAGCTTAGCACTTAATAAGTGAAGGAAGCATGTCAAGCAGTTTAATCTTGAAAATAGAATAAAAACAATTGCTTAAATTGACATACATACTTCATGCAAACTAATAAAAGGTGACATGTCATGAGAATATCCTTTTTAAAACAATTCATGTGAGACCACACCCCAATGCGCTTCACACTTCACTCTCTGTTTACTTGGGCTCATCATTATGAGCCCATGGTCGGGTTATCTTAATCAATGCCTACACCATACAAACATCTTCATGGATGCACTGAGGTCCGGTATGGCTTGTTTTGGTTCGATGCATATCGATATATCTAGCCGGAAGCATACATATGCATGAGTAGTGTATTTTAACATATCCCAGACATGCATATTGATGTATAACTAATAGTCAATTACACTATACATGCATATGCATCTTCACATATCTCTGATAAGGAAGACATAATTGTGCACATAGAGATCATTTTGATGTCAACAAATATGCATGATTTTCATGAATTAATCACACATCATGCATCATGCATAAAACTTTGTAAATCAAAATACATGCATTTATCAATATGAAGAATATAAACATGACATGTATGTAGTCAACAATCATAAAATACATAAACTATGAAACATGCATTAATCATTTAGTGATTAATTGATGACAATCTCTTCTTTCCTCGTCTTGCTTCATCTTCTTTATTGACTTCTCACTCAGCTTCCTTTGTAACTTTTAGCTTTGGATTTAGTTGGATGGAGAGAGACACACCAAGCCCTATTTATATGAGTTGGAAACATAAGCCCTAAGTCGAAGTAACTTGGTATTATGCTTTGAAGTCTATTTCTTAAAATTAAAATATGGAAATGTTTCTAGCCAAAAGTTTATCTCAAGAAGCTTGGAAACTAAAATATCTTCACCAAACTTCCTTTATAATGAATGGATAGGATTGAATTTTTAGAGTATTCCACAGATTATTGGCAAGTGTTTATTCTCTTGAACTTTCATTCAGAAATATCTATAACTAACCCAAAAATATATTGTTACCAGAGTATTCATGAAACTTAGTAGAACACCCTACATAGAAACTCCCTTAATGTAATTATTTAGAATGACATGTCATCTTCTGAATTAGTGCACATCATCGCACTTCATCCACGTGATGCCATGTCATCATCACATCATCCAAAGGCATCACATCATCGCCACACCATCGCCACACCATCGCCACACCATCGCCACTTCAACACCATGTCATTGCAGCATTATTTATTTCTAAATAAGTGCACGTAATAATTGCATATAACACTATTCATGTTCGATTAGCTTACATTCAAGTTTGATTTCCAAATAAGTGCGCGCAAGGGAGGCTGGTCGAACCCTAGGGTCGTTTTCGACTCTCTCTACTTTATTATATTTTAATGGCAAACTTATAATTAGATTAAAGAGTGTTTTATTCTTAAGCTATGACTAGCCGTCATATTGCTTTATGCTTGATTATTGAATTGTTTGAGAGAATCATTAGGAAGAGTGCGGACGTACTCTCTTTTGGTGTGTTGGGAGGGTGGTTGCTCCTTTAATTGTATCCAAATTTATATCTTTTATAGCTCTTTTCTTCAATAAAAGTGCAGATTTGCTTGGTATCTATCATTTTGGTATCAGAGCTTTGTAATCTTCAGATCTTGGCTTTTGGGCTCCGTCTCGAATTGCTCTTTACCTCTCAGATGCAGATCTGCTAGCAAGATGACGTCTTTTACAGATTTCTGACCCCAAATCTATGTATTTTCAATTGAGTCCAATCATCAGGTAATAGCTCATCAAATTGACTAAACAATGCCAGTGTAGAGCTTCCCCCTTGGCTGCGAAAATGCACTCGTAATAAGATTTAGCAATTTCATGTTGGCTAGCTGCATCATGAAATCTTCCATATCGAAAGAGCTTTTTTCCTTCTTGCCGCAGCACCCGAGCTCTCTATAGCATTTCATTAAACACCCGACGAGCTTCCATCATGGCTGTAGAATCGTCGCGCTCTGACACCAATTGATGCGATCTTCACCAAGAAATAGAATAAGGGAAGAATTTTCATAGTGGAAAGATGAGAAAGATGAGATTTTTATTTATTGAAATGAGAATACAATGATAAATTTGGCCACGTTCGAGAGGTAGACCACCCTCCTAGCTTTGATTCGAGACAAAGCCTAACTCTCCCACTCGATCTCTCGGATCTAACAAATTCTTCTCCAAACTCAACATAATCCCTCCATCTCATCTACACAATTATTTATAATAAAATCCTCACTAATTACCCTTTAACAATTACCAAATAAAACCCTAACATTATTCTCCTATTAAACTATTAACCTATAAGAACCCAAAAATTACTCCACTTTAAATGAACCTATAAGAACCCAAAAATTACTCCACTTTAAATGGTATGATTCTCCATTAAATGGCATTATTCTCTCATTACTTCATTACCAAATAAATCAGTGTCCCCATTCGACGCATCATCCGCATTCGATGCACCGTACACGTACGTCGAACCCCCATCCGTATCACATGACCACCATCATCATTTTCGTTGTCATCCCGCCAGCAAGTAAATCCTCATGTAGCATCTTTGAATTGATGCAAAGTTTCGACCGCCATGTTTTCTGGGAACTTTAATTGAACCGAGTTCAATTAAGGATCAAATTCCAAGTTCAAATCCAACTCAAATTTGTGAAGTTTAAGGAGATCCAAATCAGGCTGACCTGTTTTCTAACAGACCCAATCCACTTCAGTAATTAAATTTAATTTTGACTTATTCAATCAAATCGGGTTTATCGTGCTACGAAGATCGACCTGATGGCTGCTGAACCAACCCATATGCCGGTTTATTGATGTTGACAATGTTATCTTAAAGTTGATTTTCGAGCTGTCTGCATTAGTTCCAAGCTATTTTAACCAACTTCTTCTGTTTGAGATATTTTGAGCTATTTTGAATGTATGTTATGGTATACTATGAAGTATTCATATAGATACTATCATTATCATCTGAAAATTTCTTTTGAAAGTGATGCATTTAGACAAATCCTATTGTTTCGTGGATATACTAGTCATAACCCGTGCCCGTAGGGCACGACGAAGGTCGACTATCGGGTGCAAAACCGAGAAGGACAGTCAGTTAACAGTATACAAAAACGAAGGTCGACTATCGGGTGCATTGGATTATTTGTTGTCAGAATGGGTGAATTATTCACAGGTGGTTTATTTGTTTCGTACATTTTTTCACAGGTGAATGGGTGAAACGAATGCATTCATACATGAGCATTAAGTGAATTCTATTACAGGTGAATTGAACTAATGATTGAACTGGGGATAAAAACGAATGCATTTCTTCACAGGTTTGCTAATATGAATAATTTCCTTTGATTCCTGTATCACTAAATTCATACCTGGGTCAAACTGCCTCCGGGCACGGCGAAGCATTGATGTCAAAAAATGTAGGGCACGGCTAAGCATTGAGTGTAGAAAATTAGCAAAATTCTGTTGGGGTCAGGTAAAAATTAGCAAAAATTAGCAAAATTCTACCCGTTGATCAGAGAGAGAGAGAGAGAGAGAGAGAGAGAGAGAGAGAGAGAGAGAGAGAGAGAGAAATTATGTTGGGGTCAGGTAAAAATTAGCAAAAATTAGCAAAATTCTACCCGTTGATGAGAGAGAGAGAGAGAGAGAGAGAGAGAGGACTACCCGAGGCCTGCGTGAGTTGTGGGCGGAAGAAGAAAGGGGAGTAGAGTTGACGGAATGATGAAGACGACAGAATTTGTGATGAGATGACGGAATGATGAAGCAAAAATTTTTTTGGTAATAACCGAAAGAAGTTAAATATTTGGTACGAGGGCGGAAATTTGTGAAGCAGTTTTAATAACCGGAATTGGTGAAGCAGCTTTTCAAAACGCAGTTTGTAAAAAGTTTTGGCTAATTAGATTGTCCTAGTCATACTTTTAGAGACACGTAGGACAAACTTGTGCCACATGGGACAAAAGCTGCCACGTAGGACAAAAGTCCTGAATTGTATAATAGATTAATCAGTTTGACGATGAAGATTGGGAATATCATCTAAAGTATATCTTTTCTTGTCACCACTTAACAGATATGTATGTATTTGTATGTTAAGCCCAAGTTTGGTAGAGAAGCTCTAGAGTGATGGCATGTGAATCGTCAAGCTTACCGGAGTTGGTCAACGATAAAGATCAAGTTACGATATTGGTACCTCCATATACTTCCATCAAAGCAACACTCAAATAGTTTAGCGTTTGAAGTAAAGTTACTAGCAGATAGTTGTAAAGAGCTCATGAAACAGTTCCTAGATATATATAATGCATTCAATTTATATATGAGACATTAAGCAGAGCAAAAGACAAATCATGATTTTAACATGGAGTCGTATACACATCGAACCAGTATCATGACCTGAGACCGAGTCTAAATACAATTTCAACCCCGAGCATGCATCCGTGCTCGTGTTTGAGCGTGTGATCCTGAGCTTGAGTTCGAGTCCATGCTCAGTTTTAGCATGTGATCGAGCCCCAAGTACAGCCGGAGCCATATGTTGATCCTATGCTATATAACTTAGTTTTGAGGCATCACTTGAGTCGGTTGAGTATATTTATTTTATCATCACTGATCCTTCACAGCCTATTAGTCACTAGGTTTTACACACCTTCATGTCCTTTGTAACTTTGGGACATCCTCCCAAAAATTGATATGCATGTCTACATTTTTTTCATTTTGAAGTTAAAAAATGAGTATTTTCCAACTATAAGTGGTTGCTAACTACTATTGAAAGTGCATAATATGATTGGAAAAGGATTTATTGAAAAAAGACGAGATTTTTTATATATTTAGGATTTGAAACTACAGAATACGACTATAAGTCGAGAGGAAGGCTACTCCCCCAAATAACATTGGGCTAACTAATCTAGATAATTACTAATAATCTCTCACAATTTTCTTCGTACTCCCCCTCATATCTCTTCCCTCTTATTTATTATAAAAATCCTCCTAATGAGCCGTCGCTCTGAAAGTACCAAATTGCCCTATGGCCTAGGGTTTGAGCCGTCATCCTGTAATTATAGAATTGCCACTCTGTCATGAAATTTCAGAAATGCCACTTCGTCCCAAATTACTAAAATGCCACACCTTTATTTCCCCCCAATCCTATCATTACTCCCATCCCAAAATACACCTTATCCTCAAGGTGGAATTCAAAAAAGAGGTGTTGGATTGCTCCCGACCTCACCGAAGCTTTGCTGACCTCCCCCGCCATCGTCGAAGCACTGCCGGCCTCCCCCAGCTTCGCCGCTGCCTCCCCATGGCAAGTTATCCGTCCAAAGTCCTTGCACGATGTCGTGTCGGACGTCGTGCGGTTTGGACCTGCCCGGATCCCGCCTCCCCATGGACCGTCATGCGTAGCCTGGCTGTATTTATCCAGATCTAGTCGGATCCTTGGCCAAAGCGGTCTCGCCATCTCAGGTCCGTCGTTTGGTTGGATTTTCTCCTCGATAATGACGACTTTTTCTTTGTTGTTGACGTTTTCCGTTGCCATGCCGCCTTATCCGGTGTCACACCCATTCAGATCTGTCTTGATAGCCACCACCACCGGTGGAGGGCGGCTATTCATCTTTAATAACTATCTTAATATGGATTCTACCAATGAAAACCTTTCCTCAAACCTTTTCTCCATCGTTTGATGTCGTTTCTAAGTCGTTTTGTAGAGTTTTCCCATCATTTTCTTGATGATCTACACCTTTGTGCCGCCATTGGTGCTGATCTGAGTGCTCTGATATCAATCTGATGTGATTGGGGATAGATTTGGAGAAAGTATTGGGGGGCAAAGATGAGGTTTTATTAATATTCAATGGAACTACAAGGTTTTGGCCTCAATTCGAGAGAAATGACTCTCCCAATAGCCAATGGCTAACTATTCTGGATAACTACTAATAATTTAGTAGTTAAATCAAGTGGTGTTAGTGCTAATTTCATATATCAATGTTTATTAGTCACATACCTCCTATAGAACAAAGATTTATCTTATAAAATAAAAACAAAACTTTGTTGGACCGATTGATTCAGGTAATTCATGAAGATGGCCAGTTAATGGAGTGAGTTAATGGAGTCAGTTAAAGTGGAGAGTTTTGGATAATATAGATGATCTATGGATAATGAACCATCTATTAATATGAAAATCAAATGCAATTAATAGCCATGATGAGCGAAAGCAACATATACTTAATGTCTGACACTTTCAATACGCATCGCACAATCCTCCGATGTAACAGATTCTGATACTGCAAACTATCAGCTGATACCAAGACCGAAAATGAGATTTCGAATGTTGCTTTTTAAAGCTCAAGGCTACAACTCTGATTGCTTGAGGAAGCACGGGGTGGATCTGGTCCGCTATCTTCTTTTTTATTGTTTATTTATTTCTTCATATTTATCATTTATTAAATTACATTGTTCATAATAACAATTGGTTAGCTTCTTCATTGTGCTGAGCTGTCCTTTTGCTGAGAAACTGTCATTTCATCCTCTTGTTCTTTAACCCTTCATTTTTTTTGCAATCGCAATCATTTTTGTTGTTGAGCTCTATAACATTATATTGTAAAAGAACATCTTTTGGGGCTTTAATGGTTCCCATGTTTACTTGTATGACTCAATTCATCTTGTCTTTTACATTAAGATTAGATGTCTCGATTTTGGTTTCTAGTTTTGCCCGATTCGGTTGTTTTGGAATTTCGTTTTGTTTCGTCCGTATTTTATTTAATACTTGGTATAATAGATTACATGTAGATAATATTACATTAAACGACAGTGCTTGCTGCCAGTCGTGTTACACATACCCATACGTATTACAAGTATTTACAAGTTTGCCATTTCCTTCGCTAAACGGTCTAATATAGAGAATGAAAAGCTTGTAAATACTTGTAATACATCATGCTAAAATGTAATGTGGCTAGTAGCCCACGTTATAAGAGTAACCTAACATCTTACCATTTTTACAAGTTTGCCACTCCCTTTGTTAAATTGTAACAAAGGGAATTGCAAACTTGTAAAAAAGGTAATATTTTAAGCATCTATGTATTGTTAAGAAGCGTAAAGTCACGCATTTAGCTACATAAGTTACATTTATTTACAAGTATGCCACTTCCTTTATTAAGCTGTTAACAAAAGGAATAACATACTTGTAAATAAATGTAAAATCCTGAGCATTTTATTATCAATGGTCCGGCACAGATTATATTCTTGCCTCGGCGATTGATTCGTCTGATTTCTTCGCTGAGTTCGCTCTCGTAGATTCGATTTCACCCTAAAAAATTATACCTTAGCTCTCACCGCTTCTCATTACCGCAAAAATAGTCTTAGCTCTTGGTGCTGCTCTTTGTCAACACCGAGTCCTCGTGCGATTCTCTTTAGCTGAGCCATCAACGGAACTGATCGAAGGAGTTGATCGACGAAGCTGTTTGAGTGAGTTGATCGAAGGAGCGAAGCAACTCGACAGATCGATTCTCTTTCTGCGGTCGACGGAGCAAAGTAAATAATCCAACCTCTCAAGATAAGTTTTTTTCCTTCTATTTTTTGCTGCTATCTTGAATATTTAATCAATATTTTTGTTGAAGAACTCGTCTTCTTTTTCTTCCTCTGTTTTTTGGCGAAACCATAGTGTTTCGGCTGGTACTCGTCGAAACTGACTGAAACACTGGTTTCGGGCGATACCGATTTCACATGGTTGTTTTGGTTTTGTTTGCCTCCAAAACCGAAACGATACGGCCGATACTGGGGGTATCGGCCGATTCCTATACCCATGTTTTATATCATATTGAAGGCTTGAACTTGTGATTTTTGGATATTTCAAAACAGCATTTGTAGGCACCGTTGCACTCAAATCAAAAGACTAGCCTAGCTGCTCTTTTGATCTAGCGTTTTTTTATCTTGTGATATTCTTCATGTTGTGGTATTATTGCAGGCTTGCCTCATTTCTCTTGGATGTTGGTTGTTTGATCTTTTACCCACCTAAAACACATGACATAAACCGAAGATGGGGTCCAAGCGTTATTAGATTTACTGTTTAATTGTTAGTTTTTTTGAATTAATAGTTGTTATGATTTAAGCTTTAGCTATTTTTATATGTTTTAAGGATTTTTATTATTCTGGAGACTGTTTTGAGCCTTTTTCAGGCCAAGGGTAATTTTGTAGTTTTGGTCTACGTTTTTTTACTATAAGGGTCTCCGGCTAAAATAAATAAATAATTCAAAGAAATTTACTGTGTTAGATGAATATATGTTACGAAGGTCGTCCTCCATCACTTGTAAGACATGTAATGCGTTAGAGATTAGGATTGTTGATGTTGGTTCAATGCCAGATCTAGGGTGTGAGGCACTTAACAATACATGTATGAAGCATTTCTTTGTTCCTCTCATTTTCTAATCATTCTTCTGCTTATCTTTTAGCAAAACTCTTGACTATAAAGGCAAAAAAAAAATCCTTCAGCTGAGAATCTGTTGAAAATCTAATCAAAAGCCTGAAATCTCTTGGGTTTTATTTTGGTCCCAATTTGTCGAGCGCTGAAAAATGAACAAAACAACCATTTTCAAGGCTTTAGGCATGTGCGATGCAAGTGCACATTCTAATAAATAACAATGTTATAATAATCCAAATTAATATTAATTAATTAAAAAATTTATACTAAAAGAAATCCTAATCAAATAAGGAGTGCGTTGGTCGAGCTAGTCAAAATAAAATTTTAATTAAACTGTATTTCAAATTAGTTAATATTCGTGGTTGATTAATCAATTTAGGGTTTTATAGTAACAAAGTTTAAATGGATTCTTAACCATATTTGACTTCTATATTAACATACTGCATAATCAATTTAGAATTAATATTAATTACTTGATCCAATCCAAATTTTGTTAGCTATAGTTAGATTCTTATTTGATGGGGGTTTAAGTCAATTAGGAATATATTATTAATTAACCAATGCTGATTAATTAAGATTATTTAGCACTCCTAATCAAATTACAATTCTTAATTGTAATTGAATATTAATTTGAAGTTTTCTTTTCATGAAAGCAGTTTTACATTAGCCGTCAATCCTAGTTATTTAAGCATAACTAAGTATTGATATGAAAGGCTATCTTTTTAAATAATAAGAAGCAAAAAAGCACAAAAATGAAGCGATCGAATAAAAAAGTTTAAATGAAAGAGCAAAGAAAGAAAAGAAAAAAAAATGCAAGATCCAATTCGATTCAAAAGTAGAACGAGAGGCAAAAACAAAGCGAATAATAGAAAAAAAGGGGAAATGAATATTTTTCGGGTGAACCTAATCAAATAAGGCTTCCTAATTGTATCTAAATTCTAATTTGAAGTTTTCCTTCATGAGTATTGTTTAAAATTAGTACTCAATGCTAATTAGTTAAGAATTACTAACTTTTATATTGAAAGGTTTTCTTTTTGTAATTTGTATGAAAATGAAAAAATAAAGCCTTCAAATAAAGAACGTTAGGTGAAAGAACAAAGGAAAATAGAAACAAAAAGTCAAGGCCTGCTTCTATTCAAACGGTAATATAGTAAAAAAAAGAAAAAAAAAGGGAAATAATGAAGATGCCAAAAGAATGAGGAAGAAAGAAACAAGACCAAAAATGGAAAAAATAGAGGAAAAATGGTCGTCCAAAGAAAGAAAAAATGAGAAAAAAGGGAAATAATCGAAAAGAAAAGGGAAAAAAGGCACGAGCAGCGATATTCTAGCTCTGGCCGACTAACCGAAGCTCCTGCACAACAACCCCAATACGTCTACATGAGCAATTGGGTACATCATCAGGTGAAATATTATATATTAATAAATAATAACCGTGATATATAATGCAAATTGACAGACGAGTTCTATTTAGCAAGATTAACTGCCAGAATGTGCTGTTTACAAACAAAAATTGACAAATTTTCTCTTCTTATAGTTGTATGGATTATTTGATTAGTTTTGTGCCTCAAAACCACCCCCTAAACCATATCGCTGACCCTATATCACATCAGACAACTTTTACAACTCACCTTTTCTTCTAAAATCTCTTGGAAAACACTAAGATTTGTTGAGATCGTATTTGAATTAACTTTAAAAAATCAGATCTGATTTGTCCTCCATCTACTGACTTAGTTATATGTAAATCTCAATTAAAATTTTCTGTTGTTCTACCCATTGACGGACAAGAAGGTGCAAAATCCGTTTGATTTCAATTTCGAGAAGGAAGAAGGTGCAAGGTTGATTAAATTTGTGAAAATTAACCATCCAGAATTGGTCAAAATGATTAACTGGACAATTGTTTAATAAATTAACAAATCGGTCTTTAACTTTGTTATGTATTAGCATGACAATGCACAGCTCTCTTTATATGTAAGTTGTTTGTACATTTCCTTTAATGAAAATATTACTTGTAAAAATGGGATTATCTCCAAATGAATCGAACACATTATCAAAACTTGGTTGCTATGTTTTCAGCACACACACTTGCATCACATCATATGCTATATCATGCTATTTGTAACTATTACTATGTGCATGTTTTGATGAGTCTAAAATACTATTGAAATTTAATCGTTTTTGCAGATTTGTTTGGCCACGTGATCTCTGTTATGTGCGTTACTGGAGGCGCAATGATGACGGAAGTTATGGTTAGTATTTTGAAATCCATGTTCTTTTATAATTGGTCTCATTTTCTAATGCTTGTGTTGTATGTGGCCATCATGCAGTTGTGTTATTTCAGTCCAGGGAACACCCAAACTGTGGTCCACAGCCAGGGTTTGTGAGAGCCCATATTGAGAGTAAATTCAACTATTTGCTCTTTTCTCATGCTGAGATTTTGCGTGATAATAAATCTTGAAACTATAGTTTTCAACTTGTCAAGTTCTGTTTGTCCAAATAGTTATTTTTTAAAATCTGTGTTTTCAGGTGGCGGATTCAACATTTCTCCCTTAAAATCACGGAATGGGAGACCTCGTGCACAAGTCCAGCATCTAATGCAAATTGATCTAAAGGGATGGGGTGTGGGATATGTTCCCTCATTTCAGCAGCATTGTTTACTTCAGATGTTAAACAGTGTTGCTGGTACAAATTTTCTCCACAAACCATTGATTTTTTTGCATTGATTGCTTATTATATACTCAGGCTGACTAGTTCCACATACAACTTGCATTGAGAAGTTTGTACTTTTTACAATTTAGAAATATAATTCCATTTGATGCTTTGGCTTATACTTGCCTCAAGAGGAATTTGTAACGCCCAATGTCCAGGTGCCATTACATTTTCTTTTATTTATGTAGACCTTGCAATGTACCAGTGAAAGCAATATAGAACTAAACAGAAAATTTTATAAATGGAAACATTTTTTATTCATCCTTCGAGAGGGTACAAAAGCATATACTGAAAAGGTTTACAAGTCTCTCACAGAAAACATGTTTGAAGAATAAAACTCTCCTTACTGATACTAGCTAAGAAGTCTGCACGCTCTATTGGAAATTCTGACTTCTCGTACACTGGAGCCTCTTCGTAAGCTGGATAACATGTTGAAAAATATTTAAAAGAGACAATGAACTAGACGATATTTACAATAAACTAACAATTATAATTTTACATGCAACCCTAATCCTAACATGACATTAGCAACTAAACACTATCTAAGCCTATTTAACTAAAGCGTTTCAATAGTATTATACTCACAATGTAAAGGTAACGAGCGAACTGAAGAACCACTACGGGTTCACATGCGAGCTCACCGGTGCCCTTAATTCCATGGTCCAAAGAGATCAATAGAAGACTCAGTCAAGTCATTACAATTCTGTCAATGAGCGTGGTCTCCACCACTCTTCCTATCTTTAATTATGAGTTTCCGAAACCACATGTGTCTTTGTTACCTACTTCAATATCTATTTCCTTTATCCGCTAGTTCTGTTCTTTCTAACTTATGTAAAAGGAATCGTGTACTAAACTGTAGTGTTTATAACAGTTAATCCAATATGTCAATAGTCCATAATCGTTAACTTTAATTGCACAATCCTAATTACATAATTTTATCCTCTAGCTGTAACATTTCTATCAATCAAATTCCTATAGCAAGAAAACTTATACAATCCACGACTAGCCACTACAAGTTCAATTAAATCTTTCAAATAATTTAAAACTGAAAATAAATTATTTTTAAAAGGATTTAGACATTCGTAGGATCAGATTCGTATTATAGGCATCCATGATTGGTTTATATGGTTTACCAGCTCGAGGGAAGTTATCCAAAAATCTGAAAATATGGGCATTATTAATCTCATTTACGAAAAATCCCACAAATCAGTCCAACATGCTACTATAAGTCACCAAACCATAATCCCACATTAAAATAAACATATAATGAACTGAACAGGAAAAGAAATACACAGCCTAGGGTCAAAACAGTCGCAGAACATCCAAAAGAGCAGAGCAAAGACAACCGAACCCAACACAGAGCTGTAGGTCACAGCCAAGGGGCAAAACCAACCACAAATAACACAGCCGAGCCCAAAAGAGCACAAAAGAACACTGGCCAAACACCCCCGTGAAGAACAAACAACAAGAACAAAATCCAGGAAGAAAAAGAGCAAGAACAAAAACCCAGCCGAACCCCCAGTGAAGAGGAAAACCCCCGGCGACCAACCCAAGCCCCCAAAAATCCCAAATCATTATTACGAAGCTGCGGAGAAGTTGCCGCCTTGCTCCTAGGATACCCAACTATCAACATGGAAGAAAATCTCTTCGTATAGTAAATGAATCATCCTTTCCTACTAAAAATATTCCGAAAACCCTTACTCTTAGCAAAATAATTTGCATGAAAGGAAATAATTGAAATTTAGAGTAAATAGGGGTCTACCGTGCACCATAGAAGGCAAACCGAAAGCTCTCAAGAAAATCTAGAATCAATCGGAACTCAATCAGAAGATTTCGAATAGAAAAACAATTTTTTTTTGCATGAAATCAAAACCCGAAAGCGTTGGAGATTAAATAGGAAAAATCAAACCGTGATCAGAGAAGAAGTTCACCCAACGTGGGCTGTGCGATGTGGCATTTAAGTCGGGTAGGGCTAGGGTTTTTTAATTTTCAAGAGGCATTGGTGACAGTCGGTCGTTTGTCGCCTGCGAGAGAAGAAAGAGCAGAAAAAAGAAGAAAGAAACAGGTGAGTGAGGGAGCAGGTGACGAAATATGAGAGGTTTTTTTTGTTTTTAAAAGGGAAAGTGGGGGGACATGCCCATGTTGGTTGTTTTTGTTTTTTGTTTTTTTAAAATGAGTGATTACAGAATTCAACTCTAACACATGTGGGCATGTGCACAAGGCATACCACGTCTACATTCTTAAATAAATCCTTTCATACCATGGGGGTGATAGGAACTAGACGTATCTGAAATTTTTTGATAATAAACTGAGAATAATAAAGATAAATTGATTACAATTATAGAAATAATCTCTCTCCCAAGACGCCGATTGAAGAGGACGCCTGCACTCTCCCGAAGAACGAGAAACTCTATCCTCTCTGTGAAAATAATCTCTCAAAATATGCCTAAGAAACCCCTCAGCCCCTCCCACCTATAAATAGATTTCAGATCTAGGAAAAATTATAGAAAAACCCAAATAAATTTCCCAAAACTACCCTAAAAATCCGAAAATTTCCCAAAACTCCCCTAAAAATCCGAAAATTTCTCAAAACTCCCCTAAAAATCCGAAAATTTCCAAAACGCCTCTAAAACCCCGAAAATTCCCAAAACACCCATAATGGACCAAAAACACATAAAAAGTCCAAATCTATCAGGGGATTTCAGAGAATGACTCTTTTATTGCATGAACTTAGCTGCTTGACCGACATGATATGTTGACTTATCTGCTATCTGGCTATCTAAGTTCTGTGGCAGATTTCTGTTCATAGTTTTGCCTTGCAGGTGAATTTGACTACTTATAATGCGGTTATCTGGTTAACAAAATAATCGATAAAGTTTGGTTAATGGCTTGGTGGAGCTTTAGTAACCGCAATCATTTCAATGAGCAGACTTTAAGATAGTGTTAATTGTGGTGTATTTTACTATTAAGGAAGTGTTCCTTTTTTATAAGAATGCCTGGTCATTCCTATTTTAGCAAGAACATAAGAAGTTTGAGTTCCTATTGTAATCATGGTATTTCCTATTTTCTTGGCTAGTGCTATGGAAGGCATACTTATCAAGTTAGGTATTGTTTCTCCTTGCATGTTCATGTTCGTGATGGCTCACGCTGTTTGTCACGTCCCACAACCCGGGGTCGCAGCATATTTCGTAAAGAATGGCAGATACTGTAGTTAATCAGTGAAACAATCTAGACACGAGCAGAGTACATCAAAATGCTTAACAAAAAATTTATTCACATATACTTACGAGTTTACAAAACCATATACACCATACTATCCACATACTAAAAAATACATCTAGAAAACATGTCATGGATGCATTTGCTACCTTAAAATCAGAAGTTAGCGGTCTCCACTACAAAATCTGTATCCTCGAACACCGGGACCTCCTCTAACTCTACATCAACACCTAGTGGTGCAACCAAAACGAAGAACTGTCAGGTAAATCACAGTAATTTTAGAACTTTGGAATTAAAACATGTGAGCTTGACTAAAACTAACTAGTGATTAGGATGTAGGAGCAGGTAACAGATTAATTAATACTATTTACAAGTAGGCACGAGAAATTAAGACAGACATGTAACTAAGTTGACAATTTAAGGTGGTACTATCATAATCCTATTGGTTATGTCAATCCTAGGCTGTGAATCATATTGGAGCGTACAGTAAGCAACTAGGAGTCTACCTCATACCACGGTGGCTCTCACTTGGGCTAGGCCCGAGGTAAGACATATGTGCTATTTGTCCAAAAGAGTAACAAGGTGGGACTCAACAATTAAGTTTGGCAATACCAATAGGGGTCCATCGGATTCATGATGTGACCTGGCCGGAACACCTGATGCGGTCATGTCAATAGGAGCATGGCTCCAGTCGCTTCCGCAATCACTAATATGATTTACTTCAAAACCCAGTGAGTCTAAAGTGACAATTGTACATCAAGTGTACATCTCTCATTGTCTCTGTGATACAGTCCAAGTGAAGTTTTAAATTATTAATTTAAAACATGATTTAGGAAGTAAAGCTTTTGATTAGGCTTAAGGCCACATTGAAACTAGTTCATATGTTGATGTGCTATGTCAATTCAGATCCAGTAATGTTTTCAAGATTCTATTGCATCAAGCGCGTGTCAACATGACAATAAAAATGTATTTCAATGCTGTTCTTATTCCATTTGGTTTTCATATACATTCAACATATCAATATTTTCAATGTCATGGAAAACATTGCATGATGTACTATAATCATTAAAACTATGAAACATGTGACAAGTAATAATGGAGACACTGGAACATTTAGCATGCAATATGAATTACACTAATTTAAGCTATAACATGGGTCACACGTGTTATACGAATTTTAAACATACAATATGGAGCACGTGAGTGGTAATTAACAAGTGAAATATTCTAGGCATTTTAAATTATAAAATCAAGCTAACCTGAATGACACATAGCGAATAGTGCAACAACTGAAAATCTGGGGGATGAACAATATGGGAAGGACAACTGTGGTGATCTCATATAATTCTCATCGTCGATCGTTTTACGAGACTTAAACATGTGTTCATGGTTTTATAATATCGTTAAGGCAGTAATCTATGATTCCACAGGTGTTACATTATGATTCTTCAAGCAGTAGCCTTATGATCCAACATGCAGTGAATCATATAATTCCAATGGTCTTAAGTGGCCAAACCATCATTTACAATCATATGGTAACCCAACTCCAATATGGAAGTCAACTCCGACATGTATTGCAAAGCACCGGAGTTCACATACCCACCCACAACCACCACCATACCTCGACACCGACCAAAACATCATCAAACCAACATCTCCTGTCACCATCCAAGGAAACAATCAACAGAAAATCCCCAAAAAAGTCACGACAGGGGAAAACCTCATTTGATTAGTCACTGCCTAGGGCATGGTGCCCAAAATCAGTCATAGCCAAATCAAGGGGAGACACGACGAGGGCTAAGGGACCCCCAGGGTCACGACGAAGGGCTTTAGAGCCTAGAATAGTCACGACATGGACAAGGGAAGGACAGGTGGGGGTTAGGGAGTCACGACAAAGGACGAAAACCCCCAGAAAGATTTACGGTACGACAAGAACACTAACGAACAGTCAAGGCAAGGGCTTGAAAAGCCACGACCAAAACAAAAACCCAAAAGAGAGTCACAGCACAGCTAGGGGCAGCATTAGAGATACCCGAGTCTTGTTCATATTCATCAGCGCAAGCATGTAAACGAAAAATCACAAATTTAAAACAAAAAAAATTAAAGAATTAAAGTGATTTACCAAAAATTGAAGAATGACGGTGAATCCGAGCCTTTCCGTAGGTGGCTACAGTTGCCCGACAAGGGTATGAGATGAAGATTTTACGCCAAACCTCAACTCGAAGAGAGAGAACCAAAAATCCTTTTGAAAATTATTTTTCATTTGTGAAAAACCAAAATCCTAGGCGCATATGGCTATTTATAAAGAGAGGGGTTACGTGGAGTTTGCACGGGGCTGCGCAGCTGCCACTGAGGAGATCAGCACCGAGATAAAGAGATTTCGTTGCGAGATCACATGATCTGAGTGTAGGGATTGTGATAGTTGTCATGCGATGTGGAGAGAATGAGGAGGGGCTTAGGGCTGCTGCAAAAATTCCTTCTCGCCGAAGTAACGAGGGGGAGAGAGAGAGACGGTTAGGGCTTCCCTGCCTCAGTGAGACCGCGAGACAGAGGAGGAGCGATCGGGAGAGAGGGAGATAAAGAAAGGGTAAGTGGGAGGGAATGCATGCTATGGGCTGGGCCGCAGGAGATTAGAGAGAGAGAGAGAGAGAGAGGGGGGGGGGGGGGGCTCTTTAGAAAAAATGGTCTTTTACACTGTTGTAGAGGTTATAACTTTCATGGCATTTTCTCAGGCTTGAGCATTGTTACTGGTCATGTGGACATGGATAACATGCATCGTGTGCATATCTAAAGTTCCATTATTTATGTAGATGAAGCACATTGAGGATGTCTGTCATTCTTAACTGCTTGTAGCTTCTTACATCCCATTTAAGAAGACATCTTGCTGACTTCTTTGACATGAATTGTCAAAAAATGCATGCTTGTTATGTTTCACTAACTGATCTATAGTCAAGTGTTTTATTTTGCAGCGGATAAGACATTAGTGCTGACATCATGAATTAAAGGTTGCTTCTGTTGAAAATAAGACGAGGGAGAACTGGGATGGTTTAGACATGATTAATGGAGAAATGACTTGGGAGTGATAGGATTGTGAATGAAAGATTTGGTGGAGGCAAGGGCTAAACTGTAGGAACATGGCTAGAGGAGTTGAAAAGAATTCTTCTGTAGCTCTATAAGGATGATGTATTATATTTTTGAATTTGTACTTATTCTATGATTTGTTTAGTATGGGAACTCCCCCCATTTCACTCCACAAAACCCTAGCCCAAGTTCTCATGCATCCACACAAATGATTAAAGCTCGATAAATGTTTTTTTCCGGACGGTGTCCCTTCGTAGGGACTGTTTGGCGGTGGGGTTCACATACAAACACTTGCGGTTCACTCCTTGCAATTTGAAAGTATAGGTTGACGAGGGTTGATTTGACACCTTGCAATTTGTTATGCTGTAGCATTTGGCACATTCTCCAGAGTTTCATTTTAAGGAGATTGACATTTTGTAGAGAAGAAATGAAAATAGAACATATAATATAGCATTAACGGCTTTTAATATATAGTCATGGACTAAAACGTTCCACAATGCTATTTCCATGTTATATGTCAATTCCATTTGAAGTCTGTCTTCTGGTTGCATTTATTTTTGATTAGAGCATCCATTTATTTCCAATGATTATGTATCCAGATTAAGATATCCATTACTATGACCTTTGGGGTTTATCTGCATATGATTCAATGTTAAAATTCCTAGTGCTGACGGTTTGCATGTGTGCCTGCATATATGAGAGTGAGAGAAACTTTCAAAAGGTTTCGATACATTGACATCAAATCATTTTACCTCAAACTCAATGATAGCAATTGAAAATATGCTATTGTTTGAGTTGATCAACATCATTTAGAGTATATGTTACTAAAAATCAGGAGTTGATCGAAACCTTTGTTTAAAAAATTTATATAACTATAAAGTGCTTTAAGTATTCTTAGATGAATCAAGCACAAATGTTGGCTGGCCAAAATTAGCATGATGTTACATCTAAGGTATTGTTTGTCTAATGCCCATCAAAAACTGGGTGTTAGGTTTTGAAGAGTGTGTTTGCGTGTGCATGCGCATGTCACAATCAAAGTTTGGATTAGTGTTCTAAAAGACGGTTTCATTATGTGCATGGTCCAGAAGCGCAAGCACATATGCGGATTATGAGACTGATTATGCGGATTACGTGAAAATGAATAGTTTAGTATATAAATAAGCAGTAAGTATTTATATAGAATAATGTGACTCATATGACATGTGTAGCATCTGCTCATATACAAGACACAAAAAGTGGGGTCGTACAAGCCCACATACTTGTACCACTCCACTTTTTGTGTCTTGGTTTATGAGGAGATGCCTCCCATGTCATATGATACCCATTATTCTCATATATATCTGTGTATATTTAATTGAAAAAAATCCTAAAAGATGGGAACAAGAAAAAATCATATCAACATTTAAAAAATATGGATTAATTCATACTAAAAAGCAGCACCATCAAGGCGATCAATACATAAAATAACTAAAGTCTAAAGTCTAAAGCAATCTACACACACAAAACATAAATATTTAGTTTTACATCTAAACAAAAGCATGTCAAACACAAGTACTTTGAAATAACAAAAGATCTCTAATCCATTCTATATCTACTTGTTATCTTTCTCATCATCTTCATCACGAACATAATCATCTAACCTCCCATCAGAAAGAACTCCATCAATCTCATCTCATTAAAAATATTATCATCACACTGTAAATCTTCTCCATCTGAGTGCTCTAGAACATCATCCATCGCTGCATTAGGAGAACCATTTTCTCTCTTTACATATGTCATCAATGTTTTTTGCTCCTTATAAGTGGATCTTCATTAGCTCCACTAAGTTCGCAACAACAGCCCATGCAAGTCTAAACCCGAGAAATGCCTCTTCTTCTCCTTCATTCTCTCTTTCTTTGACCCAATCACTTTTTCAATGAAGAGCTGTTGAATCATCCGTTGCCAAAATCACATCTTTGTCATGTCCTTCTTTGTCCTTGCAGTTTTTAATATTCTTTTGAATTTCACATAATCTAGATCGTGCAACCTCTTTAAATCTAGCCTATATCTTTTTTTGTATCTGTATAATTTTTAAAAATATATAACATGAGTAACAATGAAATATAAATATTTTAAAATCATATCATAAATTTATATTACTGGAAATTATCTCCTTATATATGCTCCAATTTATTTCGCAATCAGAGGGTCTATCAGTTAAACTCAAGATTTTGATCGTCATTTTTCTTATATACGGTGCATCTCCTCTATAGAACTCTCACCAATGAGCTATTTATAAAAATGAACAAAAATCGATAATCATGTTAGAAATTTAAATACACATTGAATAAATATTTCAGTGTGCTAATAAATTAGTAATATAGTACATAGATCAAAGTTGTCAATACCTTTAAAACTTTTCCAATGTCTCTGTCATTCCACGTTTCATTATGATAGGATTGAGATAAAATTGAACCTTTATAGAGAAAAACAGAGAATAAAAGGTAGTTTTGGCTACAATATAGGGGCAACCACCCTCCCAAGACGCCGATAAGCAAGGACGTCCGCACTCTCCTAGGATCCCTCGAAGAACTCTCGAAGAACTCTCTCAAAATATCAATAATAAGCCTAAAAGATTAAAGACGGCTAGCCCTAGCTTAAGAATAAACCCCCTCTAAACAATTACAAGTTTGCCATTAAAACATAATAAATGGAAAAGGGACGAAAACGCCCCTAGGGTGGTGCGGCTGGGCTTGCTCACGCAGGCTGCAGGCGGGTTCAGCGCCTCTACTAGGTGCAAATCACACCACTATTCCCCCCAATGAGCCACCTTGTCCACAAGGTGGAAGTCTGGAAACTGTTGCGCCATCACTTCCACGGGCTCCCACGTGCTCTCGTGCTCTGGCAAATCCTTCCACTGTAGCAGAACTTTGCGCTCTCCCGTGCTCCCTCTACAGATCCCCTTCAGCGCCCCTGGCTCCAACCTCACCTCCATATCAGCTGTCAAAGTCTTCGAAAGGGTGGGTGAATGGGTGTGATCTTCGATCGCCTGGCGAAGCTGTGACACATGGAACACCGGATGAATAACAGATCCTGGAGGCAATCGCATCCTGTAAGCTACTTGTCCCACTCTCGCCTCGACCTCGAATGGTCCAAATAACGCGGCGCTAACTTCTCATTCCGCCTGTTGGCCAAGGATCTCTGCCTGTAGGGTTTCAGCTTCAGGTACACCATATCTCCTACTGCGAACTGCACATCTCTGCGATATATGTCTGCCCTCGCCTTCATAACCTGCTTAGCCCTAGCTAGATGGAGCTTCAGCTCCTTCAAAATCTGATCTCTTTCCGCTAAATTGTGCTCCACATTTGATACTGGTGTCGACTCTTGTCCATAATGCAATAGATGTGGAGGGTCTCAGCCATACAGAATCCTGAACGGTGTCGTCTGGGCTGCAGTGTGATACGATGTGTTATACCAGTATTCTGCCCATGCCAGCCAACGAGCACACTCCTTGGGATTTTCTGAAATAAAGCACTGCATGTAAGTCTCCACACTCCTGTTGACCACCTTCGTCTGTCCATCTGTCCGCGTGTGGTAGGCTGTGCTACGTTTCAACACTGTCCCCTGCAGCCTGTAAAGCTACTGCCAGAACCTACTCAAGAACACATTGTCTCTGTCAGAGACGATGGACTTCGGGGGCCATGCAAGCGAATAACCTCCCTCAAAAATATCTCTGCTACTGATACCGCGTTGTATAGGTGCCAAAGTGGTACAAAGTGCACATACTTGCTGAGGCGGTCGACCACTACAATTATGACTATGTATCCTCCTGACTTCGACAGTCTATCAATAAAATCCATGGAGAGGTCCTCCCACACCCGATTTGACAAAGACAGCGGATTGGCTGTAGTAATCCCCCGGGGACATCGCCTGGTATTTGTGACGCTGGTAAACGTCACACTCTGCAATCATCTTTGCCACATCTTTCTTCATCCCTTTTCAGCAGACCTCCTTCACCAGTCTCTGGTAGGTCTTGAGGACCCCATAATGTCCTACTGTACTGCTGTGGAACTCCTGGAGTATGGCTTGTATATATGTCAAAGTCCTTAGAAGAACCAATCTCCCCCAATGTAGCAGTTGCCCATCCTGAATAGAATACCCCGGGTACTCGGTAGATCCCTGCCCTAGTGCCTCCCGCATGCCTGCCAACTCCTGATCCTGCTCCACCTCCTGCTGTAGCAGCTCCCAGTCCTGGAGCACGAAAACTGCCAGCGCTGCCAACTCTACCTCCTCTCGCCGTGAAAGAGCGTCGGCCGCCTTGTTTTCCAGCCCCGTGCGATACTCAATCTCAAACCGATACCACATCAGCTTCCGTAGCCACTTCTGATGCTCCTCTGCTACCATCCACTGCTTCAATAAGTATTTGAGGTGCCGCTGATTTGTGCGCTCCAAAAAACTCCTTCTCAACAAGTATGGCTCCACTTCTGAATAGACAGGACTATGACCATCAGCTCCCTCTCGTAGACAGGCCAAAGTCTGGCTCAGCAGTCAACACCTGACTGAAGTACGCAATGGGTCGCTACTCCTGCATCAATACTGCTTCCAGTCCATGTCCCGATGTGTCTGCCTCTACCAAAAAAAGGCCTAAAAAGTCCGGCAACACCAAAACTGGCACGTTGGTCATGGCCCTTTTTATGGCCTCAAATGCTGTCGTCGCCTCCTCATCCCAATGGAACTGGTATTTCTTCAATAACTCGGTTAGTGGCTAGGCTATCGTCCCATACCCCTTCACAAATCTACGATAGTAACCTGTCAAACCCAGAAAACCATGCAACCCCCTGAGTGTGGTGGGGCGCGGCCCGTCTAGCATCGCCGATATCTTTGCTCTGTCTGCTGCCGCCCTATCTACTGACACCACATGTCCTAGATACTTCACCTGTGGCTGTCCGAATAAGCACTTCTTTTTGTTCGCGAACAGCTGATGGTACTGTAGCTCCTGAAAGACGACCTGCAGGTGGTCCAAGTGCTCCTTCAAGGTACGACTGTACACCAATATGTCATCGAAGAAAACGAGTACAAATCGCCTCAAGTAAGGGTGGAATACCTTATTCATTAGGGCCTGAAGGATAACTGGTGTGTTAGTCAAGCCGAAAGGCATGACTAGAAACTCGTAATGGCCCTCCTGCGTCCTGAACGCCGTCTTGGGCACATCCTCCCGCCGCATCCTGATCTGATGGTAGCCCGACTTAAGGTCTATCTTACTGAATATGGCTGCTCATGTAACTCATCCAGTAGCTCATCAATAACTGGTATGAGAAATTTATCAGGCACTGTCTCCTTGTTCAAAGCCCTGTAGTCTACGTAAAAGCGCTAGCTCCCAATCTTCTTCACTAACAGCACTGGACTGGAAAACTGGCTCACACGAGGCTGAATCACTCCCGCCTGTATCATCTCTGCCACCATCCTCTTGATCTCGTCCTTCTGGTTGGGGGTAACGGTAGGGCCTCACACTGATTGGGGGGACACGTCCTCCCGTAGTACTATAGCGTGCTTATGATTCCTCGGTGGTGGTAAACCCCTAGTCTCCTGGAAGACCTCAAACTGCTCCATCAGACGATGCACCTCTCCTGGAATAGGCTGCTTATCACTGGCCTCAGCGCCTCCCTCTCCTGTCAATGAGTGTAACTCTACTAAGTATCCACCGCCCTCCGCCTGAATGGTTCTCACCATGGTCTTTAGAGAGACCAATACTCTGCATAGGCTGGGGTCCCCTTGTAGTGTTACTGCTCTCCCCTCCTCCTGAAACTCCATCCTGAGTAGTTTCGAATTCACCGTCATCTCCCCCAACGTCTGCAGCCACGTCATGTCCAAGATGACGTCGATGCTCTTCAGGTCTAAGGGCAAAAAGTCGGTCATCACCTGTATCCCATGTAGTGTCAGTACCAGTCCTCTGCAAACTTTCCGACTGCTCTCCTTCTTTCCCATCACCATCATGACATTGAAACTACCACAGTCGGTCAGCTGGAGCTCCTGCTGGGCCACCACTCTACTGGAAATGAAGTTGTAGGTCACCCCATTGTCAATAAGCACGGTCACCTCCTGGTCGCCGATCTTCCCCCTCAACTTCATGGTATGGTTCGGTGTGAACCCTACCATGTAGTTAAGGGACACCTCCGTCACGTCTAACTGCTGGCCCTCAGGCTCCTCCTCTGCCTCATCGGTCTCATCCTCGACGTCAGCCTCGTCATCATCGTGCTCAAGTAGCAGCACCTGGAGTTTGCGCCCCGCACATCTGTGACCCAGTGTGAATCGCTCATCACATCTGAAACACAAGCCTTTCTACCGCTTCTCCCTCATCTCCGCGTCCATCATCCGCCTGAACTGCCCCCAGCCTGCGGTGTACTACTCCTCTCCCCAGTCTTCTCCCTGGCAGCCGGATCCGCTCCTGTGGTAGCTCTCTGCTGTCCACCTGTCACTGGCTGGCTACGGCCCGCCAGTCCACTCCATCCACTCCTAGCCTTCCTCTCCTCCAACTGGCAATCCTCCGCCATCTGAGCGTACTCTATGATTTCTATCAGACTCTGGGGCTTCTGCATGCGAACCGCCGCTCGAATAGTGGCATTTCAACCCCTTCATGAAGGTGCTCTCTATCGCCTCGTCTGTCACCCCGTGCAGCCTCGAACCTCTCCAGATAGTCTTGCACCGTGCTCTCATGTCTAAGTGATAGTAACGGCTCCCGCACGTTTCCCAGTTGTGGGTCTCTGAACCTCTCCTCCATCTGATCCCTGATATCCTCGCACGAACGAAAAGGGCGCCTCACATCCTTCCACTGAAAACAAGCGAGGGCCTTTCCATCCAGACAGATGCCCGCCGCCTCCAGCTTCTGCTCCTCAGTCATGCGGAAGACTCTAAAAAATCTCTTCTGTAAACCCATGAGACCGGGTCCACCCCATCAAATATAAGCATCTGCAACTTCCTCAATCTGTCCATGTTGAATCCCTGATTCCCTTGCCCCCCGATATATCTAGCCTGATGATAGTGATGCCATCTCTCCTGGTCCGTCTCGTAACCTCCCAGCGGTCCTCTCCACTGGTCAGCATGCCCTCCTCGGGGCCGATCTTCCCGCCCACCGTAGCCTCCAGTCTGACCTCCGTACTCATAGCCCTCGTATCATCCTCCGTAGTAACTAGGCCCACCCTCGTAGGTGTGGGGTGGTGGACGCCCTCTATCGTCGCTGTATCAAGGGTCGGAAGGGTCCCAAAAACCCCATCCGTCATCATAGTGCTCCTGCCCTTCACCGGGATCAAATCCGCCATCAAAACCACGAGCCGTACCCTTCGAATAGGGCGGAACCCCTCCCCCAAGCTGCTGCTGCTGCGACAACTCCCGCCCCCTGTGGGGAGGTCGCCTGGGCTCGGTGGGGGGCTCGCGGCTCTGCTGAGGGCCTGCAGGCCCTGGTCGAAGGTGATCGGGGCCCCATCAGCCCTGTACAGGGACCGCAGGGCCCTGTCGCTGGCCCTGGGGCCGTCGCGGCCCTGTGGTGTGGCCACGGGCCCCGGGGCAGCTTTGCCAGCCCCTGTTGGGGCTGGGGGGTGCGCCCCCCCGCGCTATGTCCTGGGGTCCCGCCGGACCCCCTTCTGTCAGCCGCCAATCTTGGGGACGGCCGGCTATGTCCGCCGCCCCCTCTCCTTGCTTCCTCCGCCTTTCGCCGTATCGCCTCGCGATAATCTCCCATCCACGGCGCTCCTTCCTCGTTAATTTCCTCTTTGTACACAAAATCCGCATAAAAAACTCATCTTTTTTCCTATCGCTTATTCAAAGGTGGCGCCTTTGTCGCTGATTTAGGGGTTCCCTCTCACTTTCCATCCTTTCCTGCGTTTGTCGTTAATTGAAAAATTAATTGCGCGAATTGTTCGCCGTGCTTCTCTTGCCTTGCCATCAATTGTTCGATGGACGCCGTCAATTTTGCCATGGATTCATCGTTTTCCGCCAACGATTTCTTGATCCCGTCGATCTTGCTCGTAAATTTCGCCTCCAAAGTCTCAATTTTGTGTTGTGATCTTATAGAAGTCGCCATGGATCGTCACGTGCTCTGATACCAAATTGATAGGACTGAGATAAAAACTAAACCTTTATAGAGAAAAACAGCGAATAAAAGATAGTTTTGGATACAATATAGGGGCAACCACCCTCCCAAGAGGCCGATAAGCGAGGACGTCCGCACTCTCCTAAGATCTCTCGAAGAACTCTCGAAGAACTCTATCAAAATATCAATAATAAGCATAAAAGATTAAAGACAGCTAGCCCTAGCTTAAGAATAAGCCCCCCTCTAAACAATTACAAGTTTGCCATTAAAACATAATAAAGGAAAAAGGATCGAAAACGCCCCTAGGGTGGTGCGGCTGGGCTTGCGCGCGCAGGCTGCAGGCGGGCTCGGGGCCTCTGGTAGGTGTGGATCGCACCACATTATTCCATTTTTCCTCTTGTATGTCACAATCTTGAGCTCCAATTTTATCCCGAATCTCGACATTATGATAGAACACATCTATATAATGCATGACTGCATTCCTAGCCATGGAGACTTCTTTTACTTTGTTATCCCTATAGTAATTATAATGATTCAGATGATATGCAGCCAAATGTAATGTGTTATTAAGTCTATCATTTCCCTTATTTTACTGATGTCAAGCACTCACTGATATGCACATTCCTTCCTATTACAAGCAACAATGATATCATTTTTTTGCATCTTGCATCATTCCATAAACAAATCACATTGATGCCATCCTATACACATTAACAATTCTCAATAGTTTAAAAAGAGGAGTGTAAATCTTCATTAATTGTGCATCTTTTCATCTTTTCAAAATAGGTGTGAATAGATGATAACTTTAACTACTCTTTTTTAGTCTTGGACCATATATTTTTTTACCAAGTCGTCGATGACACTGTAACTGTATCTTTTTATTAAGAAGACAACCTTAACTGAGAAATGTGGTAGTAAATCTCATCATCACTGGTCGCACAAGCTCTCTTTTATTAGTTAACTTATGCATCATTGCAGAAGTGCTAATATGAGAATATAAAAAGGTTGTAATTTATATTGCCTTCTCAATTATAACTTTATACTTGGAAAGCTTTTCACTATCTTCTAATATAAGGTTTATGGTATGTGATGCACAACTATTCCAAAGTAATCTTTGTCGAGTAATCTTTATGATATCTTTTGTCGTCATTTAAGGAGTGATTATCTGTAACTACATGTTTGTTTTAACTGTTCTTCTCATATCTCTTTAATACATCTCTCAACACACACATAGATATATGGTCCAGTATGTGCATTTTCAAAATCTTCGATTGATTTGATGAAACTTGTCTTTTTTGCAATGCACACATAAGTTCATTACACTCCCTTGCATCCTGTCAGTATACCCATCAGTTAAAATACTACAACCATATTCAGTACAAGCTGTCTCTTTATCTTTAACATCTTTCATCTTCTTATATGAATGATGTAAAAGAGGGACCCTCAACTGATATCCGCTCGGCCCTTTATATCCCGGCCCATGTCTACCGATGACCTCGCATGCAAGGTCTCACTCAGGGAAATCGAAAGTATGGAATGGAAGGCCAGCAACATAACACCACATACTAACATATTCGTGAGCCAAGTCCCGTCACTTTTTCCTCACTCTCGGTAAGCAATGTTTACCTTAGCTTTCCTTCATCCATCATTCAATCCAAAGGCTCAATAACATGAGATTTTTTGGGTCCAATATTTGCGAGTTCATGTTCTTCGGAAATCTTCGTGTCTTGCCTCAATTCAAACTCTCCTCTTTTGTTCTCCATTTTCTTCATCTTTATCGCTGGCATTTAAAGACATCTGTACATTCAGCTATATGTTGCTTCAAATGATTGATGCCTTCTTTAAAAACTTTTACATTTTAAATACATCACATCATTAGAATCTCCTGGATTTACTTCCTCTCCATACTCCCAACCTTTATCTTTGGAGGTGGGTGGTCTCTTCCGAACAAAAGTAGCCTTATCTTGATTGCCTTTAGATGAACAATCCATTCTTGATGAATTGGATGCAATAGATGATGACATTCATCTGTAATAGTTTGAAGAATATAAAAAAGAATAAAAAATAGAAAATAGAAAGATCAGTCCATGACGATATATCAAATGTAGATCCTAGCCATATATATCCACAACCACTTTCTCCTCTATGGAATAGCAAGTTATTATACGACGATAGATTTCAGTGCACTTACTACGATTAATGCAGCATATAAGATCAGTCAAAATTTAGGCAAGTTAACCAGATGAGTTTAAAATATGGTGTACCATTCCAGGTCCAAGCAAAATTCTATTTTGCATACATTATATCACCAACAAACTAAATTAATTTTGTGGTGACGATATTAATTAAAATTTTGCACTAGCTACCCAGCCTCAAAAAAATTTTGCTTATATTTTCTGATCAAAGCTAATATTTCATAGATACAAATTACATTTTCTGCTTAAACATGACAACAACTCAAAGTCAAATTTATGAGATGAAAAAGAAAAAAGAATATGCTTACATGCTTCCATCTGTCGGTTCGTCTTGATCCGTCGCTGCTTTGCCTTGGAGAGGATGGAAAGAGAGGTTGTTACTTTCTGTTAAAGTGAAACCCTTAAAAACAAGATAGTAGTATTTTATAGTTAACAGGTTCAGGTTTTTAACGGATTGGGATTTTTTTAGTTGCCGATTGTACTCCTGCATATTCGCATATGCAGGCACCAGTGTTCTAAATATCGGATATCGGTCGCGTATCGGCCTAGGAAATTTGATATCGTATTGCGGATATCGGGGATATATCGGGGATATTGACTAAATATCGGGGTGTCATATCGGAGGCTTAAAAATGATGACATGCAAACATAGATATATCTAAGAAGATATAAATTGTACTAACTCAAATAAAAGTATGTTTTTGTTATACTTCTCTCATTAAACATGAATATGAGGGATATTGACTAAATATCAGAGCCTCATATCAAAGGCTAAAAATGATGTCAAATAAAACCAAAACTGGAAGGAAGAAAAATCAAAAAACTGAAAAAATATAAGAAAAACTGAAAAAAAATTGGAATTGACTGCTCATCTTGATCGGAAAACACTCCCTTGCAAATATTGAATGTCGGACGCCGAAGCTCCAATCGATTATCGTCGGATGGAGCTGAGCGAAGTGGCATGAGGACCGGAGCGTCGAAAGCACCGAAGCGGCGTGATTAGATTTAGGGCAAAGAAGCGATTATCCCTCAAAAAATCCTGATGCCTCACTGTTTTAAGTAAATGATTTGGGTCGGTTGACTCGAGTCGGATACACTTTTAAATGGACCGACCTGTTAACTTTATTTTAAAAAAATAGTGAATTGCGGCCGATATTTCAAAGGGATATATCGGCCGCAATATCGGTCGCAACCCGATATTGCGGTGATATTTTCCTAAATATCAGAAACCGCAATATATAAGCCTATATCGTATCGGCCTAGTGATAAAACCGATATTGCGGCCGATATATCGGATATCGGACCGATATTTAGAACACTGGCAGGCACATAACATTTATGCGGTCGATCGCATAATTCGGCCACATATGTAATTTTTCAGTCGCCTTCTTATATATGGCCGCATAAACTTGTTTTAGAACATTGGGTTTGATAATAATTTGTACATATTGTGTGCTTCAGTCGCCTTCTTATATGCGGCCGCATAAACTTGTTTTAGAACATTGGGTTTGATAATAGTTTGTACATATTGTGTGCTACATGATACATTTGCATTCAAGCTCAAATTCATTTAAATTAATGGTTTTTGGACACTGTTGATGCTGTAGGTCAACTTGCAATAAGTATATTTTCAGTTTGAATGTCTTGTCCCTGAGGTTGAATGGAATGTAGTTGCTTCGAAATCCTATCATAAGTGGACAAATGCTTATTCATGTGTTCCTTTCCATGACATTTATCTTTATGGTCCCAATGTTTGATATCATGGTTTTCTAGCTAATTCTTGGGATAGCTTATCCGAATTAATCTTTTGTAATTCATGGACATGTCTTGGTATCCATTTTCCTTATGATAATTTGTATATTGTGCATCTATGGTAGGGTTGCGTGAATGGTTTTCTCAAACAGATGAGAACTCCATGGTACAAAGAATCCCAGTGATGGTGAATATGGCAGCCAATCCCGGTTCTTCCAAGAAGGAAAGGAAAGCTCAGGAAACTTCTGTTCGAGCCAGTCCTTCACTGAATCAATTGCATTCTGATGGCAGGCTTTCTGTAATGTTGGATGAGGATACTGACGATGATGATGATTATCAGATTCCTGAGCCAGAACAAGAGGTTGGTAGACTGCTTAGGGTGTACGCTATCTTTTTCCATCTTATCTGAACATTGATATTCACTATTTGCAGCTATACTCTGTCAAGTTTGAACATGATATTAAGCGAACAGGTTTGTGATGAAGTTTGCTTTGGTTCAATATAGTGATATCTATTGATTACTAACAAGATTCTGACTTCTATTACTTCTATAAAATTGAAGTTTTGAATGAGGAGCCCTCAGATCAAATAGATCTATCATGCTTTTCTGGCAACTTACGCCACGATGAGCGGGATAAAAGCCGTGACTGCTGGAGAATATCTGATGGGAACAACTTTAGAATTCGAAGCAAACATTTTGCGTACAACAAATCCAAGGTCTCCCAGTGTTTTTTAAGTAATGCATTGTCTATTGGTACAATGCAAATTGCATAGTATTGAATACTCTGCTCTGGTTCACTATGGGTCTCAATGCTTGAGTTGCAGATTCCTGCAGGGAAACCTCTCATGGAGCTTGTAGCAGTTGATTGGTTTAAAGATATGAAACGAATGGACCATGTTGCAAGGCGACAAGGCTGTGCAGCCCAAGTATGCTGTTTGAGTTACTCTTAACTTTTTTATGACTCAGTAGTTTCTCTTCTGTACCATTTTAATGATGACACCACAGATGGTATTGATTGCAACAAAAAATCCACGGCAACTTCCAGTTGTTTGTGTTTTAATTTCTATGGGTATCTTATAGAAATTTACCATATTTTGGTTAACATTTACCCATGGTTGGTTTTATGTGGTTGGTTCACACCAATTAAGCTGTTATGTCCCTACTTTTGGGGAAAGCTACATGAAGTTTTCCCCATTTTCCATTCCTACATTTCCTCCTAATTGTTATGCCTTGTCCTTTTAGCTAGCATCTTTGTCATAGCTCTTTGCTCATTTGGAGTGCTGATTCATGCTCTTTATATTGACTATTCTGTGATTTTTATAAGCATTTGTGAATGCAAGATAAGATAGTCTATCTGTGTGGTTAGGAATGTTTGCATTTTCTTTTAATGTAGCTTGAGGTCTCTTCTTATTATTATTCATGCAGTTAGCTCAAGTGTTGCAATCATCATGTGTATGACATTTAATACTAGTTCAGTGAGATCAATAGATCGAGAGAGGGACACGAAGTTTCTTTTTTTTTTAAGTTTTCGGGGGAGGGGCGTTGATGGGATGGATGTAGGCCCTAGAGAAAAGGTGTTGTGTAGGTTTGAGGAGTTTTAAGAGAGTGCTAGTTCATGTTGAGTGCTTAACTTTTGTAGGTGTTGTCTAATTCTGCCTACTTGTCTGGAATCAGTAGCACCAAAGAAACATAGAAATTTTCCATCGGTCTTAGACAGCACAAGTAATAACAATATCTGTTCATTTTGTATTGTTTAAATAATTAGGTCGTTATGCAGTACTAAAATTATGAAAGTGATCCATGAAAGTCATTGGACATTCATTTTTAAAGTTTTATTGTGATTTTACCTTTATTTCTTCTTGTTTGGGGGGATTTTGTGATGCAGCGGGTGTTATTATTTACTATCTTCCGTGGGAGAGATTTGGTTTCTTATTGAGAATGTAATGGAATGTTTTTTGTTTTTGTTTTATTTATTTGTTTGCTTATTTTTCTCCCAGTAAGAGGGGGTGGGGGTGGGGGTGGGGGGGATTCTAGCAGAATTTATGCGAATGGTGCATATATGTGATCTATAATTGATTAGAGAGGAAGTGAATCAAATGATATTTTCTACCAATCCTTTCAATGCCGATGCAAACTATGAGTGGAATGTGTTGGTTTTTGGGGCATGGTAAAATCCTCAAGGCTCGGTTTTGTTTTGTTTATAATAATTACAATGAGTGAAAGCTGTATGCTTCTTTCTGCTCTCTTGCTAATGTCTTTGTAGAAGGTACAAGGTTCATCATCTTGATCTATTTAGGGTTTTATTTTTGCTTAAAGCTTTCTTGGGTTTTGATTAGAATGGGAGTTGTCCCTATTATGCATCTTGAGGTGCTACACTTTTATCAGCGATTGATTTTTTGCAAGAAAGAGTTCTTCTCAATTTATAAAGGTAGAATACTCTTCTTTCTCTGCTAGCTTAAGACTCATATAAGTTTAGTGAGATTGCAACAAAAGACTCCCATGTATCTCCCAAGATCTCCTAGTAAGTCCGTAGTCTGGACATAAAATCAAAATAAAGAGAGAATATAATGAGGACTTGAATTCTGACCAGATATGAGACCAACACATCTGTTTTGTCCGAAACATGTTTCCTGTCATCTGTTAGCCATTTGGCTCCAACTTGAGTTCATACTAAAACTAAGCAAGCTGCCAATTAGCCCAGTCTCGCAACCATATTCTTTCCCCACTGTTGCCAAAAAAAAAACTCTCAAAGTTCGGACCTTGTATGCTGAAATTAAGATTTATGGGTTGCTTGGATGCCTTGAGATCCTCCTATATCAATACTCCCCTTTTTAAGCAGTGTAGATACCTTGAACTCCATCCCTTAATACTTTGAAGAATATCTTTTCATGGTTCTTGGCATTCATTGTTGCTCATCGTGTTTGAAGTTGCATTCCGTCTCTTGCAAGGCGATGCATCTCCTTGGGTTTGTACTGCGCCAGTGGTGGTTAGTTATGTTGCTTCTGTACTAAAAGATGCTCTCTCACCCCTTGAAGTGCTGACTTCTCTACTTCTTCATAATTAATTAGTTCCTCTAACCTTCAAGGCTTCAGTTATTTTGTTGATCCATCGACTTTATGAACTTTAATTTTCTTCTCCTCACACATGTTAGATGTCTTGGTAGATCATCACTGTTGAGGTAACCAAAGAATATTGGTGAATTCCAATATGTGTTGTTGGCATATGGCATCATTGCAGTTTAGTTACAAAGTGAAATAAGGTTGAACTTCTTACCTATGTCTCTGGCCATCAAATGTTCCAGTTAGAACTTAGAAGTCTGTATTTGGAGATGAATGAGAATATTTAAAATATGCATGTTCATTGATCAGTAAGCAGTCAATCATCATTATCATCATCGTTGTCATCATCGATGACACCACCACAACTGCAACCCTTAACCCATATATTTTGGGTTAGGTACATGAACCCTTTTCTTGTGTTCAGATAAGTCCATTTCCTTTGTTAAATAATTGTGTTTCAACATCTTTACTCATCTAAAATTGCTTCTGGGTGACATCTGCGGTCACTAAGTACTTTTCAAGGATTCTTTTTATGAAGATCAAATGCGTTTTAAAGCTGGCTATCACCATGGGTTACTGATAGAGAGATCTAAGTCGAATATATAGAATCTTTATTTTAGCTTTGAGATAGAGATAGAGTCAATCCATTGAGTATTGTAGTTATTTTGAATCTTTTGGTTATTTTATTTAGAATAAAATTTGGGTTTTTAGTCTTTATTTATTTTAGATTTTTTTTGTTATTTTAGGGGTTTTTAATCTCATATTGGTCGTGATTTTTGAAAGCCAAGTTGTAAGCCTATATAAAGGCCACACATATATTTATTTTTTTACAAATGAAGAATAGAATAGAAATTTTAGTATAAACTTTCTGTTTCTCCATAAAAATCAAATATTCTGCATTGGTATGCGAGAGTGTGTTTGGTTGCCTAAGCGAGATGATTGCAACATAGACGTGTGAGTCGGTGATTGTTGGATCCCAGTCTATGCGAATACCGAATAGTTATCCAATTCCTAACTTTCTTCTTCTTCAAATTCTCACTACATTCGTTCATGCTTTCATCCTGCATCAAATTTGATATCAGAGCCAGAACATGGTTCGTCTTTTTTTTGTCCTCTTAAAAAACTTTTTTTATTTTTTATTTTAGTTAGATTTTGCATTAAAGATAAAAAAATTGTAACTTTTCTATCTTTTTATCTCTTTTCATCATCTTCTTATATTTAGGATTTTAGATTCAAAAAATCCTAACTTTTTCTGTCTTTTTCTCTCATCATCAAAAAAATATCTCTTTTTCTTTTTTCCTTTCTTTCAATTAGATTTTAGATTTGGATTTTTAAAAAGTGAGATAAAAATAAAATAAGAGATAAACATAAAAAAGGAGATTAATAAACAAATAGAAAGATAAAAAATTCAAGAAAAAATAATACAGGAGAGAAGATTTTTTTTTGAAAAAAGAGAAGAAGAAAGAACTTTTTATTGCGTCTCGTCGTCGCAAACCCTAAGTCGGTCGTCACGAACACTATCGTCACCATCATCACCCTTGGACAAGCCTTGTTACCATCTCAGTACTCCAACGCCTTCGTCACTATCGTTCGCCCCAAACGCATTCTTCGTTCAATTTCATCAATGCCACAGTTGCCGTCGCTAGCAGCCCATGCCAATACCTCCATTAGGTGTGCCATACCAAAGCAAAGGCACAACAATCCGAATCAATGAAGAACGCTGGTAAATTTGGTAGAAAAATCCATCAGTGTCCAATTGCTACAATAGCGGCTCTGGTGAACCATTTTTGTTATCAAGAAGCAGTGTCGATCTTAGCCACCCACATTGTTGATCAGCACAACAAAGCCGACACTGTTGATCAGCTCAGCAAGTTGACCGAGTTGACTCGAGTTGACTGAGCTGACCCGAGCCGAACTTAAGCCGATCCGAGCCACCAAGCCATTGACCGATCAATGACTTAGTCCGGCCATTAATTGAGCCACTAATTTCACAGTTTGGCTTGGTAATTTTAGGATATTTTTGCGGATTTTTACTGGAAATTTACACCAACCTGTTATTTTGAAGATCCCAAAGCAATTTGCATTCCAAATTCAGTTCAGTTCAAGCTAACTCAAGCAAGTACTATAGACACCTTCATCTATTCATCTTTCATGTTATACAATCTAAAGGGATGATTGAAGTAGTTTATTCACTTGAAAGTACTATTTATGCCGATGAAGTTTTATATGAAACTGTTGCTCATGCAATATCATTAGGTGTCTGCCTACACCACTTGACGAGTTATATTGGTAAAAGATCAGTATTTTTTATATCTACATCAAGATACGTAATAAGTCCTACAAATTGATAATTCATCAAATTGATACTTGATGAATGCACTTGTGTTAATATTATGTCAAGTCAACCTTAAAAAGAATGGGTCTAGCAGCCGAGCCTCACTAATAACCATATAACATTATTTGGATTGATTAGACTGCTCATTCAATTGTTTAGTAACTCTTCAGCTTGCGAGTTATCATGATCGCATTGGGTGTGATGTTATATCCATGTATGCATCACATGTTTTGTTAGAAAGACCGTAGTTATACGACATTGATGTAACGAGTTTTGGAAGGTCAAACACACACATTTATATGTAAAAGGAAAAGAATTGCATCGAAACTTTTCCAAACCAAGATTTGAGTTACTCAACAAAATTGGTTGAACTTTAATGACCCAACCATAAGGAAGCCTTTGAAGGACGAATAAGAGCTTGATGCAGATGATGAGTCCAAGATCAAGTAGAAGCCTGAGTCTACATGCATATCAGAAATTTTGAATCCGAACATGAGATAAAGTCCAAGTCACATGTTGATCATATGCTTGCACTTAGCTTGGATGACACCGCTAGAGAAAATTAAACACACCGAGTTTGTCATCACAGATCCTCTAAATCCTACGAACAAGATGGTGTTATATACTTTTATTTCACTTGTGATTTAGAAAAACTTTTCAAAAGATATTCGTTGCAAATCTACATCTTGCTATACTTCAAAGTTTGTAAAAACATCTTCTCTATTACAAAGAACTGTTAATTTCTATCCGGTTGTGCTATTCATATCGCTATTTGTCACGCCCCACTTTCCGGGGACGTGAATGTTTTTATGCAAAATAGGTCCTATACCAGTGAAAACAGAATAGACAAGAGCATATAATGTACCGAAAAGAAATACTCGTTTCATTCCTTTTTTCATAATGAGGATTACAGACTTCAACGCATGGAAATACAAGTACAAACTCTCGACTGAAACGAAATACATGAAAAGGAAACTACAAGTGACACTTAACACTCGACCTGAACTCAGAACTCCATGGTCTGGACATGGAACTCTGTATACGCGTACTTAGGATCCTCCGTGTATTCTTGTTCAATACCTAGCGGAGACAACAAGAATTCTACTACCATTTAATAAAGTAGACTATATATAAATTAAGCATTCAGTTTGGTAAAAAATAGAACTGGCATGCAACAATATACAACTTACAGAAAAGTAACAGATCAGTTTAAGCAGAAACAAGTAATCTCAGTAATCTCCTGAACTTAAAGTAATATGTTATGCATTTTTAGGATGTCACTAAAGTTTAATTAACATCTCTAAGTTGTGACTCATAATGGAGAGCATAGTGTGCAACCTGAAGACCACCTTGTAACATGGGGAGCTAACCCAGACCGAGTCTGAACTTGAAAGTATGAAAAGGACTAAAATCAAGAAACTGTGATAGGAACTTCTATGAAAATGTGATATGTGATGAAGGTGGATCCAGTCGCTCATGCACTCTCTTTTATGAGTTTCCCAAACCCCAGTGAGTCAATGTGTGAAGTAGTTGTCTAGATTCAATGTCAAGTGTCATGTCAAGGTGTTTATGATTGTTCTAGTTGCATAACTATTCTTATGATGTAAATGTTTCACGTTATATTAAATTACATAATTAAGGCTCTGTGTATCAAGCCTATGTTTTCATGTTCATGCTCAAGATTCACATATGCTCTGTGTTCAAGTACTACCATGAGGTCATTAAAATCAATCTATTTCAGTGGCTTTCATGATTGGCCACAATTACATAATTTAATAAACACTACTAATTGATCCAATTGCTTGCATATACGCCAAGTAAATCAAATTCATGTTTAGAGTTAAATGCTTACAAAGAATTAAACGAACCATGGAAATAAAAATCTAGATTTATTTTAATATTGAAAAGTTTAGTTGTTGCATGAAAAACATAATATGTAGGGGATCAGATTCACTTTGGCACCATAACATAATTTTTTATTGTTTTACCAGCCTAGAGGGTGTTGTTTCAGCCCTAATATATATAAAATAATTAAGTCGTAACCTGCAGGAAGCCCAAAGATCAAACAGAGCCTCAAAGGGTTAAAGCCCATGAAAAGCGAAACAACAGAACAAAAGCCCAAAGGGCAGGATCGACAACCGCCTTTAAAAGTCATGACAAAGCCCGGAGAACAGCAAAGCAGCATCCCAAAAGATTCTATAACAACCAATAGTCTCCCAAGCACCCAACAGTGAAAACGACAACACAACAACCACTGTTGAAACCCCAGAGCAACACAAAGTGGAACACCCACGGCAGAGCCCCCACCCTTTGGCAGCCAACAGTAACTAAAACTCAACCAAAATAACATCTAGATGAGGCAGCGGCGAGGGTCGTCGAAACCCAAGAAGAAGGTGCCGAAAAATTAAACCATCAAGGGAAAGATTCCTATAAGTAATTTGTATGAATCATCATCTCCCACATTCTCAAACCCCAACAATTTCCATCAACTTCATAACATAATAAAATTCAGAAACTAAAACAAGAAATTAAACCAAGAACTTGGACAAGATAAGAGTCTATCGTTCACCGACGGTGGCCAAATCCATATATCTCCTCACTTAAGCCATCCACCAATCATTGATGGCTGCTTAAGGAAGAGGATGCCGAAAATCGATAGATTGAACACCCAAACCGAGGGCAAAATCTAAAATCTAAAATGTTTAGAAAAGAAACAATTTTCTTAAGTGTAAAAACCTTTGAAAACATTAAGGAGTAATTATAAAGAGGCGGATAGAATGGAAGAGCCGTTAGAAGATAAATCATGATTGTGACGGAAAGCTCGTGTACCGACGAGAACAGAGCAGCGACGGTTCGTGTTCAAAGGGCTAGGGTTTCTCATCGACGGGGATGAGAGAAAGAGAGACATACTCGGGTTTGAGCTCATGGGCTGAGAGAGAAAAATGAAAGGGGAAAAAGAAATAAGAAAGGAAAGAAAGAGAGAGGGAAGTGGACTAAGTTGGTGTAACGCCTCGCCTCCCAGCAGGCGACCCTACTTGTGAAACGAGAGTGTGTATGTCCCGCAGGTGCCAGTGAAGTCAATGTGGAGCAGTACAGAAAGTAAGGGGACACTCTAGATCTGACAAGCTAACCGTTCTAAATAAGGAAAAGACAGTAATAACTAAGGGCAGTAAAACTATACTACTGCTGAAAGTAAATGGAACATGTACGTGTTGCTATGTCAAGGCTCAAACTGTCCTACTCTGGAAGTTCTGACTCCTCTCAAGTCCTGTACTGAAGCTCCAACTCCTTGTGCTCAGACGCCTCTGGATGATCATGTGCTTCGTACCTGGTGGGCAACAAAGGGAGCACCGCGCTCAATAGAATAGACAATATCTAAACAAGAGACAAGGAAGGTAGGTGTGCCCAAAAGGAAGCAAGACTGCCACAGATATAATAGCACTGCCCAAAGAAATAACCTGACCTGGTAATCCACAAGCACGCGCCACTGAAGAGTAAAAAAGTACAAAAGACGATGTGACAGCAGCAGAAAGGGTATAGAAAAGAGAGATGTCCTGACGGTTAAAATGAATACACTACTGTAAAGAGGGTACTGACTAAAGTGAACCAATCCTATGCCGTGACTTATGAGATGGAGTACAATAAGCATCTGGGAGATACCTTGACTGTGAGGGTGCGACCTTGGACAGAGTCCAAAAGTGTAAAGTACTGTACTATAAGTTACAAAACCTGTAAGAACTTTGGCGATGTGGCCTGTGGTGGGGCTCCAGGACGCATCAAGATGGTCGTCCCTGTCTGCCCCCAGGACTCAGGACCCATCGGAAATGATGGACGCCCCCCTTAACTCGGGGCTACCAACCAAAACGATTGGTTGCTGTAAATCAGGTCCCAGTCGCCCACATACTCTCCAATCATAAGTTTCTCCAAACCCGGTGAGTCAATCAGAAAGTAATCATTTTATTAGTTATTAGTGTCGTGTGGTGTCATAAGGTGCAATATGGGACGACTGCGTCGTCCGGTCATGAGACAACCTGTCCTGTCAAGAATCCGGCTCACGATATTCCACTGACTGATACAACAACCCAGAGACCAACATAGATGAATCACAATAACAACCCTCATAGTACTAGTAGCTCAAGAGACAACACAATAATGATACTGGCAGGTAATAAATAGCATGGATGCTTCTCATGACGAGCCATTTCAAAAATGAACTGTAAATAAAGCAGTATTAATGAGCCAACTCAATTAAACAAAGGAAGCAACATCTGAAAATAATAATAAAAGCCCGAAAGTCTAACTCATAATGGCCATAGAGGTGCTAGGCAATTTGGGATCAGAACAGGGGTCTTCTCATCACACAGTGGGGGGGTACCCGTACCTACGGCAAAGTCCACGGGGTTCTTAGTAAGGAACTAGGGGCTAACGACCAAACCCGTTGGGGAACGGGGCTCACAACCCAAGTAATTCCACACAAAAGCCCAAACAGCGAGCAAGGGACCCAATTGAACCAAACCAGCAAGTAGAAGGGACCGACCGAGCACAAACAGCAACCCACGAAGCCAAGTCAGCAAGCAAGAACCATGCCGCAAGCAAGGAGAAGCCCAAACAGCAAGTAGAGGAGCCCCGACCAGCAAGCAAATCCCCAACGACAACCAAAACAGCGAGGGAGGAGCCACCGAATCCCTTAAACAGCCACAACGACAACCCCGGGACCCCACGCAAGTAGCAAAGACGTCCAACCCCACGGAATATCAATAGGGACAATAAAACCCTAATCCTACCCCCAATTCATCCTCTCCCAAAAAGAAACCGAAATCAGAATTGAAACAAGGAGATATGGTCTACCGTAAAACACGCCGGAGAATCAGAAATCAAGAACCCAAGGGTCACAACAAATTCCGCAAGCATCAAGCCGAGGAATCAGTTGAAACAGCTTCGAAAAATAAAGGAGAAGTACTTACAGATCTTCCACCAGAAGATGGGGAGAAGGGGGGTTAAATAGAGAGCCCAAACCGCCTCAGTCGAGCTCAGGGCAAGGTGACAGGGGCGACGAGACTTGACGGGGGTCCCACATGATGTGCAAGGAAGCCAGGAAGGACAGAGGGGACACAGTGAAGCGACGATGGCGGTGAGAGCCCATCGTGGCCCCCACGGTGACGTGCAGGTGAGCGAGAGAGGGAGAGAGAAGGGGGAAGGGGGCCCTCGATCGAAGCCCTCGAGGGATCGTGGCGTTCGCTGCGCGCGTGCGAAGGGGGAGACATTCGAAGGCCCTCGAGGCTTATGTGAGCCGCGTCGAAAGCCCTCGGGGCTTGGGGGCTGTCGAGAGAGAGAGAGAGAGAGAGAGAGAGAGAGAGAGAGAGGGGAGAGTGGAATGGCGAATGAAAAAGCCCTCGTGGGCTCTCGTCGAGAGAGAGACAACGAACCACGAAAAAAAACGAAAGAGAGAAAAGGAGAATGAGAAGAAAGGGGGGGTTCATTTAAAGGCCCAATGGGCTGGGCCTTTACAGTTGGGCCGACGGCTGGGCCAAGGTAAAACAAAAGAAAATGAAATGAAATGAAAAAAATCAGAAGAATCCTAGAAAAAACAAAATTAAATTTTATGGAAAATACAGACCATTACGCTATTCACTAGGTGAAGTTCTCAAGTTGAGAAGAATGACAGTTATCCAATTTGAATTTCAGATATTCTTTTTATTTTAGATTCTAGATAGAGATAGTGTTTGAGTCCAGTGAGTATTTTAGTTATTTTGAGTCTTTTGGTTGTTTTATTTAAGTTAGAGTTTGAGTTTTTTTAAATCTTTTAGTTATTTTAAGTCTTTTACTTATTTTAAAGTTTTTATCCCACATTGGATGTGATATTTGAAAGTCAAGTTGTAAGCCTATATAAAGGTTATAAACTTATTATTTATCTTTGAATATTGAAGAATAGAATAGAAATTTTGGTATAAATTTTCTATTTCTCCATAAAAATCCAATCGTTTGCATTGATGTGGATAGTGAGCTTGGTCTCTTGGACGAGAGGTCCAAAAAATCTCTGCTTGCGAGGCGTGTGAGTCGGTGATCATTTGATCCCTAATGTACGTTGCCCGAAAACTTATCAAATTCCCAACTTTCTTCTTCAAATTCCCTTCACATCTCTTCCCGCTTCCATCCTGCGCCAATTACCCAACACATTCCTCGTTTCTTTGAGCTCGGGTCTGAAATTTATGGAGTAGCACATGAAGGTCAGCACAATCAGATTTTAGAACGTGTCATATTCTTAGGGGAGTTACCAGAAAGTTGCTCATTTTTCTTTCCATTGCGATGGATATCAATGAAAGCCTGGTTGCTAAAAATTGAGAAAGGCTCTTAATCATGTAAGTATTAAGTTATGTAAACTAGTCTAATAATAGTTGCAAATGGTTGCCCAGTTTGCTGAGGCTTCGGTTGAAGGGTTATATTTTGGACTTGCGCTAACATCAACAATATATTTATTTGTTTTCTTCATTCCGGTGTGAATGCTAATTCATTGCCTTTATTTTTTGGAAAGGGATTGAAAATATTTCCTGCTTATTTATCAAATACTTGGTAATATGGGTGGATGGATCTTTCATTTGGACTATCTAATTTGTGTGTGCATGCACATGTTTGTATATGTTGGTTGTATGTAGTGTTTCTGGTAATTTTATCAGCTGTATTGTCTTATATCTATACTGAAGTTACTGTCTGCAGCATTCCTAAATGTTTCCTCTGGCACATGTGCATTCATTAGTGCACAATCACAAACTTATATCCAACTGACTTGCTCAAAGTAATTCATATGTTTGATTTTTTTAAAAAGCTATTTTCTTTGATGATGTAGGTTGCCTCTGAAAAAGGACTGTTCACTATGGTTATAAATGTGCAAGTAAGTAATAGATCCCTTTTATGTTACCCTTTCTGTGATGTGAATTGGGTCAGTTTTTTATCATGTACATGACAATTGTTTCGTTGCTGTCAGAAAATCACTTTAACAAACTCCATAGAGCGCGCTCATTTAACTTGGGCCTTTGGTACAAAGGTTTCCAGCCTAATTATGTTTCACTTAGAAAGGCTCATAAAAGGGGGTTACGTAAACATATTTTAAATTGCCTGACAAGGTTTGGCCCTGGAATGTCTTGAATGCTGGTGTGCTTATACCATGGTAAGAAACCATTTAGGCCAAAGCTTAAAGCATGTATTGTGAGCTTGTCAAAAGCGTAAGCCATGGGTTGTTTAAGACCATATCAAGCAGAATCTGTGCTTTCTGGTTGCTCACTTGGTTTGTGAGTGCCACTGTAGCATATGGTAATGCCTCTTTGCCATGATCAAGGGGTCTGAGGTTCAAATCCTGTAACTTAACCGAGAATGTTCTCAAGTTATAGCATGTCTTGTGTCTAGATGATTTACACTGCTGCTTTACTAATGGTGCAGTTGATAGCATGCATCCCTGCATAATTATCTGATGTTTTGCTTTGCCAAAATATATATTACAATCCATCTGAAGCACATATATTTAATTCTAGTCTACCGATTGGAGGATATTGGTTTTTTAAAAGTCCTTTGTTTATTCCTTTTGATATGCAAAGTCAATTTCTTATTGAGGCCCCATTTCAGAAACGCTTTAAATGGCTCGGGTTGGTTGTTTGGAGCAGTATCAGTTCATTTTATTTTTGAATTGTTTAGTCTAGGCTTGTCTCTTTCTATGGTTGATGATCTTCTTTTGTTTTTAGTTTGAGGATATTTTGTTATTTTATTTGTCAGAAAATATAAAAAATATTGATGGGGACCAATTCAGTCCAGATTCCTTTTTATCTTTATTTTATTTTATTGTTATTTTATTTTATTTTTTGGGTTTTTATTTGACTTGGACTAGATTTTTGTTTTGATTAGGACTTAGTTTTTATTTTATTTTATTTGGTTGTCACAATTGAGCCGCGGCTTGGGTTTGGTCACCAGCTCAGCCAATACTGTTCATCGGCCCGGGCAAATCCGACCCCGAGCCGATCGGAGCTGGCTAAGTCGGCGAGCTGACCTCAAACCGCAGTCCAACAACCGCAGTTCAACATTCAGCGATTTTTCGGTCGATTTTTCAATGATATTATATGCAGTTATGATATTTTGAAGATTCTGGTTTCGTTTGAAGTCCAAAGTCAGTATCGTTCGTGCCTGTGGATAGCGGACTCAACCAAGTATGTATAGATACCATGTGTACAAGAAACTCTGCTCTATTTTATTGGATACTATTATGATTACTACAATGATTACTACAAGGGCTATTCTCCTCAAACAATGTATTATCGGGTCCCAAACTTTTTTCCTCACGTGTCTCATTGTTTCCCCTTTCTTCACCTATTTAATATTCTATGGTTCTTTAGGATTCCTTTCATGCGCAAATTATTCTCTTCAAAATTCTTTCGATTCAATTGTCTGGATTTCATGGGAGTTTTCGGATTTCTCAGATTTCTTGGCCACTTTGGTGAACGGTAGATTTTATTTTCTCCAAGCTTTTGGTTATATTTCCTTTTTAATTTCTAAATTTCAGGGCTTGAATCATGGAAATTGTAACATTTATATTGTGGGGATATTAGGGTTTTGGGATATGATTATTCACACAATTTCAAGGGGGTTTCCCAATGCGAACATGTGCTCGCACCTTGTCGTCGTGGCGGCGATCCTCGACTGATACGATCCGGAGATCGAATCAATCAAATCAGCGTTTAAAGGTGGAAAAAATTAAAAAGGTGTGATTTTGATTGAGAATTATAATGCGAAGAACGAAAAATTAATCGATAACTGAGCCTCTTTCGAGAGGAGACTCGCTCTCCCGAACTTTTGATGAACCGACAAAAGTCTAAAATCCTTCACGAAGGATGCCTAGATGTTCTTTGATAAAATAAGCATGAAAAATAATAAAGGCGGCTAGCCCTAATTAAATAGAAAAGAGGGGATTTACTAATCTAGTCTGAAAAGACTAGAATACCCCTGACCCACTAATCCCACTACGCGGTGTCCCCACGCCTCCTGCGTCGAATATACGCCACCAAAGGTGGGCCCGCACCTTTAGGAGGCAGGGACGTGCGTGCTAATGATGCGCCCGCATCAATACCCCCTAAAAGAGCCACCTTGTCCTCAAGGTGTAAGTCCGGAAACTGCTCCTGGATCACGCTGTACGCCTCCCATGTAGCGTCACAATCTAGTAATCTCGCCCAATGTATCACCCCCTCCATGCGGCCGCTCGGTCCCTGGCGAACGGCCCGGACCTCCAATGGCTCCAACAGCACCTCCATATCCTCGGTCAGGGTGGGCGGTAGCGTAGACGACACCGTCTGTTCTCCAATGGCACGACGAAGCTGCGACACAAGAAATACCGGACGTATCGTAGCCGTCGGGACAACCTCAACTTGTAAGCCACTTGGCCAATCTTGGTCGAAATCTCAAAGGGCCCAAAGAAGCTGGCCGACAGCTCCTCATTCCGTCTCCTCGCTAGTGATCTCTGTCTGTAGGGTCTCATCTTCAGATATACTATATATCCGTCCTGAAAGTGCACATCACGACGATGTCCATCTTCTCTAGTTTTTAGCCCCTGCTGAGCCCGTAACAAGTGCTTCTTCAGCTCCTCCAGCATACCCTCCCTCTCCATGTAATCCTCTGCCTGCGACACTGGCGTCTGTCTGTCCCCAAACCAAAGCAACTCTGGTGGGTCCCTCTCGTACAACACCCGAAATGGTGTTGTCTCTGCTGCTGAGTGGTACGAAGTATTGTACCAATACTCCGCCCACGCTAACCACCGATGCTACTACCGAGGTGTCTCCGACGTAAAACACCGCAGATATGTTTCAATGCTGTGATTCACTACCTCCGTCTGCCCGTTTGTCTGATGGTGATAGGCGGTACTCCTCTTCAACACCGTCCCCTGGACCCGAAACAGCTCCCGCCAAAACCCACTCATGAACACCTGGTCCCGGTCAGACACTATAGATGTTGGGATCCCATGCAGCCGTATCACCTCTCGAGTAAAAGCTGCAGCCACTGAAATGTAAGGGTGTTTAAGCGGTACGAAGTGAGCATACTTAAACTATCCACCACCACGTATTTCACCGTGTACCCCTCCGATTTAGGTAGCCCATCGATGAAGTCCATCGTCACCTCCTCACATACCCGCTCAGGCAACGCTAAGGGCTACAGCAACTCTGTCGGTGCCATGGCCATGTACTTGTGACGCTGGTAAACGTCGCAGGCGGCAACCAAGCAGGCTATCGTTTTCCTCATACCTGGCCAGTAAACCTCCCGAGACATCCGCATATACGTCTGCTGCACCCCGAAATGACTCCCAACAACCGAACTGTGGAACTTCTGAAACAATACTGGTATGAAGGCCGAAGTCTGTGGTAATACTAACCGCCCCTGGTACAACAGCCTCCGCCCCTCTAGAGAGTACCCCTTCAGCTCCTCCCCACCTCCCTGTAACCGCTCACGTATTTGCCTCAACTCTGGATCGGCCTCTGCCTCCCGCAGCTTGGGTTCTCCGTCTAACCACATTGATAACGAAAGCGCCCTCAAGTGCACCCCCTCCTCTCTGTGAGATAAGGCGTCACCTGCCTTATTCTCCAACCCGGGTCTGTACTCAATGTCGAATCGGTGCCCCACCAGCTTGGATAGCCAACGCTGATGCTCCTCAGTCACCAACCTCTGCTCCAGTAAATACTTCAGGCTGCGCTGATCTGTCCTGACCACAAACTCCATCCCATCAGATAGGGCCGCCACTTCTGCACCGCTGCTCTAGCCAAAAGCACCTGGCTGAAATAGGCTATCGGCCGGCCCAACTGCATCAAAACCGCCCCCAAACCAACGCCTGATGCATCGGTCTCCACAACAAATGCGATACTGAAGTCAGGTAGCGCCAACACAGGAGATGTTGTCATCGCCACCTTCAAAGCATCAAATGCCTTGGTCGCCTCCTCTCCCCACTGGAACCCATCCTTCTTCAACTGATCAGTAAGTGGTCGTGCAATGGTGTTGTACCCCCTCACGAACTTTCGGTAGTAGCTTGTCAGTCCGAGAAATCCCCATAACGCTCTCAGAGTGGTAGGTACCGGCCAGTCCAACATCGCCTCTATTTTCGCCATGTCTACCGCTACTCCTGCTGCCGACACCACATGGCCCAAGTACTCTATCTGTCTCTGGCCAAAGCTGCACTTCTTCCAGTTTGCATATAGTTGATGCACCAACTCCCGAAATACCACCTCTAAATGACCCACATGCTCCTACATGGTCTTGCTGTAAACCAGAATGTCGTCAAAGAAGACGAGTATGAACCTCCTTGGGAACGGCCGGAAGACCTTGTTCATCAATGCCTGAAATGTGGAAGGAGCATTCGTCAAGCCAAAAGGCATGACGAGAAACTCGTAGTGCCCCTCTTGGGTGCGAAACGCGGTCTTCGGCACGTCCTCTGGCCTCATCAAGATCTGGTGATACCCCGCCTTCAGGTCGATCTTCGAGAAAACAACTGCACCATGCAGGTCATCCAACAGCTCGTCCATCACGATGATAGAAAACTTGTTAGCCACCGTTTTCTTATTCAGCACTCGGTAGTCTACACAGAAGCGCCAACTCCCGTCCTTCTTTACCAACAGCACCGGGCTAGAGAAAGGGCTAACACTGGGCTGGATTATCCCAACCTGCAACATCTCACCGACCATTCTTTCTATCTCGTCCTTCTGCACATGGGGATAACTGTACGGTCGCACACTCACTGGCGCTGCTCCCTCCCGTAAAACTATCGCATGCTCATGCCCTCTCACCGGTGGTAGCCCCTGCGGCTCCTGAAAACCCTCCTGAAACTGCTCCAGCACCTGCTCGACCACCCCTGGGACCCTGCCGGTGGCTCCTGCTCAACTCCAACTACACTGCACTCCACCAAGTATCCCTCTCCCTCCCTCCGTAAGGCCCGAGTAATGACCTTAAAGGCCACCAATGACAAACATAAGGTGGGATCCCCGTGAGCACCACTGTGCGGTCCTCCTCCTGAAACTCCATCCTGAGACGTTTCCAGTTCACCCGCATGTCCCCCAACTTCTTCAGCCACTGTACGCCCAGAATGATATCAACATTTTCCAACTCCAGGGGCAAGAAATCCTCCATGATCTGCACTTCATGCAAGGTCAGATATAGGCCTTTTCTGAGTCCCTTGCTCTCCATCTTCCTTGTCCCCAACAAAACAGTAAACTTCTCCATAGTGCTCAACTGCAACCCATGACGCTCCACTACTCGGCTGGAGATGAAATTATGGGTCACCCCACTGTTTATCAGCAATGTCACTGCCGTATCACCTAACTGCCCTGATAACTTCATGGTGTGGTTCGGAGTGAACCCCACCACGGAGTTCAGGAAAACCTCTGTGAAGTCTAGATGAGACTTCACATCCTCCCCTGGTGACTCTTCATGCTCCTCATCACCCACGTATCCCTCCTTGTCTGGTACCATTGTAATCTGTAGCAGGTGGCTCGCACATCTGTGTCCAGTGGTGAACTTCTCGTCGCAACGGAAACACAACCCCTTGGCACGCTTCTCTCTCACCTCTGCCTCCGTCATCCGTCGCCCGAGAACAGCTGGACGAGCCTCCCCTCTAGTCTCAAGCGCACCTGAGGGTGCCCTCGGTGTTGCTGCTGCAGGGGTGGGGCGGGGATTTTGGGCCTCCCAAGCTCCTCGTATCCTCCTCTCCTACGCATGCTTTTCCTCCGCCTTATGGTCCAGGCGAATGCCATCCTCCAAGGTTACCAGGCTCTGCATCCGCAACTCCGCCCGTATAGAGGGCTTCAACCCCCTCATGAAGTTCCCAATCATAACCTCATCCGTCACCCCCTTCACTCTGCTGTTCAGCATCTCAAACCTCTTCACATTGTCTCTCACCGACCCTTCCTGCCTTAGAGCAGACAGCTGCTCGTAGAAATCTCCCCCCTGGGGTCTCCTGGAATCGATCAATGATCAGTGCTGACAGCTCCTCCCAAGTGTGAAAAGGTGTCCGCGCCACCTTCCATCTGTACCATGCCAATGCATTACCCTCGAAATAGATCCTGATGGCTCTCAGGACTTCCTCCTCCGATAACCTCATCACCTGGAAGTAGCGCTCTGTTCGATAGATCCAACCGTCAGAATCCGTGCCATCAAAGATCGGCATCTTCAGCTTCATCAGTCGGCGATCCGCATTGATGTCACCCTGTTGTCCCCATCTCTGCCACGGTCACCACCCCGGCCAAATCCTCCGCCGAACGCCTCTACTGGTCCTTCCACATCCTCTCCGTAAGGCTCCTCGGCCAACCAGGCCACTCCCAAGCCTCAGTCTGATAGTAGTACCCTGGAAACTCCGGTGGTCGCGTCAAAGTGGGCCCTCCAATCCCTCTATACTGCTGGGTAGGCGCTGTCCGGCCTCCAAAATAGCCCCCGGGCCTTGCCCACGACCCGGGAAGCCCTCAAAAGCCTGTCTGGGGTCAACCGCTGGTCTCGGTACCTGTGAAAGCCTCTGGTCTCCAGAATTGGGCCGTGTGGGCCTCGATGGTGGTGCCTCGGGCCCATCATTCTTCGTCGTGCCCCGACGCCCCTCCCAGAAAGGGGGGTATACCCCGCAACCCCCCCGAAGTCCCCTGCCATGTTCGTCGCACCCCAAAAATGGCCGCCGGTCCCCCGGGGGCTGCCTGAGCTGCCGCGGGCCCCCAGGGGGCTGCCTGTACTGCCGCGGGCCCCAGGGGCCTATTGTTTCAGGTTCTAAGATGAGCTCAACGATGGGGTAATTGTGTGCACACGTAAATAGTTTATCACAACATATATCATGAGCCCGTTGTGCGCGCTGGGTAATTTATAGTTCGGTGAACAGTTTTTGATCAGTAATATCAATGTCGGACATTGATTCAAGAAAGCATCCAAGTATATATCACCTATATCAATTTTGTATTGTCATGTAATTGTATCAAATTAAATGACATAGTATTAAGGTCTGAATTCTAACATACTACAACATTATGCATTATAATTTACATAATGCATAAATGTAATTTATAGTTCGGTAAACAGTTTTTGCTCAGTAATATCAATGTCGGACATATATATCACCTATATCAATTTTGTATTGTCTTGCAATTGTATCAAATAAAATGACATTGTATTAGGGTCTGAATTCCAAAATACTACAACATTTATGCATTATAATGTATATTACACAACAAAGTTGAAACTACAGCTAAACATTTTTGCAACTTCACAGCAATGAAACTACAGCAACACTGCGGGCCCCCAGGGGCTGCGGCAGGCCCGATGGGGCCTGCCGTGGCTACGGCAGGCCCGATGGGGCCTGCCGGTGTGGCCACAGGCCCAAGAGGGCCTGCAGGGGCTGGCGCAGGCCCAGATGGGCCTGTCGAGACCTCTGCAGGTTTGGCTGGGCCTACCGCCCAGAAACGGGGCCCGCCGGGGCCTGTCTTTGGCCGGACAGACCCGTAGGGTTTGTTACGGCTGCGGCAAGCCCTAGGGGGTTGTCGCAGCCGTCGCCACCTCCGGTTGTCCGTGACTTGCTGATTCAAGTGTGGATTCGCCCTGATTCTCTTCCCCTTGGATCTTCTTGCCCCGATCTCCTCCTTTTCCGGCCGTTAGGGTTTGTAACATCTCCATCATCGCCGGTATTGACGTCGTGGCCTCTCAAAAAAATTTCAGATCTGAAGTAGCTTCTTCAACCCTTAGAGATCGTGTCCCGTCTGCGCGGCTTCCCTCCTCATGGCCCGGAGTTCGGTTTGGATGTCTTCTTGTGAATGTGCGTGATCTTTAATTGAATCTCCTAGGGTTTTCATCAACCCTCGATCTCCCGGTTGAATTCTTCTCGAAGCCCTTGAACCTTCTCATCCACGATATCCGTCTTCGATCTCGTGCTCGTCGCCATTGGATCTCACTGCTCTGATACCAATTTGATACGATCCGGAGATCGAATCAATCAAGCATTTAAAGGTGGAAAAAATTAAAAAGGTGGGATTTTGAATGGCAATTATAATGCGAAGAACGAAGAATTAATAGATAACTGAGCCTCTTTCGAGAGGAGACTCGCTCTCCCGAACTTTTGATGAACGGACAAAAGTCTAAAATCCTTCACGAATGATGCCTAGATGTTCTTCGAAAAAATAAGCATGAAAATTAATAATGGCGGCTAGCCATAATTAAATAGAAAAGAGGGGATTTACTAATCTAGTCTGAAAAGACTAGAATATCCCTAGACCCAATAATCCCACTACGCGGTGTCCACATGCCTCTTGCGCCGAACGTACGTCACCAAAGGTGGGCCCACACCTTTAGGGGGCCGGGGCGTGCGTGCTAATGATGCGCCCGCATCATCGACACTACCCGATGTTTCCTTTTTCTTGGTTAAAATGTTTTCGTTGAGATGTTTGGCTGTCGAGTGAGAACTCAGTCATCGTTAATTTCCATGTCGTGTGTTTGTCACCATTGATTTCTTGCTCGGAAAATAGTTCTGTTGATTAGTTTTTGGTTGATGACTCTTGAACCTGCCGTTGCTTTTTCTGACGGGCCTCTACCCGCTGTTGTTAACCTAATGAGCTTCCGCCCACTATTGTACTCTGGCGGGTTTTCTACCTCGTCGTTAGGATTGGGCCTTGGGCCCGCCATGCTCGAAGGGCTTTGCCCTGCTGTGTTTCATCTCGTGGGCCTTTGGTCCCTAGGCCTCGTTCGCATGTGTTTTACTAGGTTTTCTTTGCGGTTGTGTTTGGGCTTGACTTTGCTATTGGGCATGTGGATTTGGTTATTATTACTAGAAATCAATCATCGATAGAATTTCTCCTCTTGGCTAGTAAACTATAGAATTTCTTGGGTGATGTGAAAAGTGAATCTGATCCCACATCGTCACATCCTTCTCTTTACTTTAAAAATTATTTTATAATCAGTTTTAAATAAATTTCCAGATTTTATGTATAATACTCTTGAGTAGTAGTACAACTTACTTCAGATAGTTTTTAGCTGACAGAAAACTTTAGAAAGGTAAACGTGTGATCAGGTACATGCAATGACACAGTTGTCAATGAAATCTGGAATTAGTAAACATGCCTGTAATAATTTAGAACTGTTACTTATATTTTTAAATTGTGTAGTTTATGGGTTGTGCATAAAATAGAATGACTTGACTTGAAACTGAAAATTGACACATAATATTTGTATTCCTATTGAAAACATGAATTGGAACTTGAATTGTTATCTAAACCTCCTAGCTTCTAATTTAAGATAGTATAAAATATAGGCACTCTCTGAGGACTATGTAAATACTTAACATTGACAGTGAAGGCATGCAAACCTTAAGAACAGCTAGGCAGCTAGAAAATTGTTGCAATACTTGAACAATTATGCTTGACATGAAATGATATTACATTGAATAGCTCTTGCTCATATATAACATGTTCTTTATCTGAAAATAGTTAACTATGACAACAATCATGTTTTAATTACATGGTTCATTATTACCAATGGTACTGAATATTGTACACTGAATTCATGCTCTTAATATCACATCTGTTCATTAGACTGTACATGCTCTTGACATTGTTCATTGGATATTGTGTACGCCTTCGATATTGTATTTGTTTATGAAACACCATACATTGATTAGAATTCTTGTTGATATGGCCTTGTTGGGAACTAAGTGCTAGATGGGACAAAGTGTCATGGTACACCAGGGGCCACCTCTTGAACCCATAGGAGCCACCTCTAGAACCCTCATGACTAAATAGAAATCAATAAAATCCAAGATATAATATCAGGCATTACACTGGACATGCCACCAAATTATGACATGAAAATGTTTTAACTGAAGTTACACTCCTTTAGTACTACACTTGACACTAAAAATATATATGTAAATGACATCACACTTGACTCATGGGATTTTGGGGTAACTAATATTGGAGAGTGCGGGAACGACTGGAGCCATGCTTTCGGACCCTGTCCGGTAGAATCTTGTCGGATGGATCCCGAGTCCATGTTCGTTTTTGTTCTGACCCAATCATTCACGACTGAGACTTGTTATGTCGATGAACTCAATCCAGTGTAGCTCCCATAGTATAAGGTGGTCTTTGGGTTACATATCTAGGATTGGTACAACACTCACATGAACTAGAGACATTTACAATAAGTAATAAATTGTAAACTCGTGTATACATCTTTTCTATAGGTTGTTACATTTCAGTAATTTATTTTACTAGTCTTTTAATTGTTTAATATAATCATAATCTGTTGCACCTTGTTTCGTAGGTTACTTTTACATGGTTTGTACTATTATTTTGCTTCGTACATAAACAATTTGCTTAGATTAGATATAATTTACTTTTAATCAAGTGATGTATTTCTTAGATGAAAATGTACACAAGAAGACTTTAGTGTTCATAGTTTAGTTTCAGTCTTCACTATACAATACACGTAGTTTGAGATCATTCTTACATGTGTGTTTTACATTCAGTATGTTTCTGGTTTTCTCATTCTATGTTGACTGGTAAACAACAGAACCTGCAATTCTTGTAAATTATAATGTCCCTTGGAAAGCGGGACGTTACAAGTGGTGGCCCATGCAGATCCGTGTTGATCATCTCGTGAAATGTATAGGATGGGTAGGGTGCACCGTAAAACATACGTGCACCAACTTCTTTGATCGCTTTGGGTTCTCTCCTTATTGCTTACATCCTTTGCTCAATCTTCCATGGTTCGAATCCTTCATTCCTTTCATCACATCCTCTTCATCTCGTGACGATCCTATCATAATCCATTCGATCCTATGTGTGCTTCTCGTAGCTTTTATTTGTCTATTTTTAACCGTCCCTTTCTCCCACTATCAGTTTTCTTAACTTCTGAAATTTTCAAGGATGAAAATTTTTGTAAGGCTGGTAGAAATTTTTTGTACAGTATGTAGAATGTAGAATGTAATGTCTCTAAATTTCAATGACATTATTTGATTTTTATGCAATTTTTCCTATAATTTTTCTAAAATTATTTTCTAAAAAATTTCTCCGTTCCTTTTCTTTCTTCTTTTTTCATCTTTTTCTCTTTTCTTTGGCCCATACCTACAGCCATTGGCCGATTACATTTCTTTTGTCTTTTCGTTTCCTTTGTCTTGCTCTTTCTTTTAGTTTGGCCCAAAGCCCGCAAAACACCCGGCCCACATTTCCCCCCAACATAACCATATCCATGTTCTTTCTTCCCCTCTCCAACGCCGCACACCGCACATCAGTCGTTCTTTTCCCTCTCTCTCCCCCCCCCCCCCCCTATGAAAGGAAAGCAACCATAGCCGTTTTGATACCTCTCCACATATTGCACGATGCTGCCTCCTTTTGCGAGAATTCAATTCAAATCCAACGTGTTATCCCCTCACGCAGCTCACCGTTTCCACTCTCTTCTTCTATTTAAGATTCTACGGTTCTTTAGGATTCATTTGATGCGAAAATTATTCTCTTTAAAATTCTTCCAATTCAATTGTTTGGATTTATTGGATTTCTCGGATTTCTTGGCCATTTCGGTGAACAGTAGATTTTATTTTCTCCGAGCTTTCAGTTATGTTTTCTTTTAATTTCTGAATTTTGGGGCTTAATCATGTAAATTGTACTATTGTAGCATGTAAATTGTGGGGATTTTAGGGGTGTTTCAGGGGTATGATGATTTACATGATTTAAAGAGTTTTCCTTATACGAACACGTGCTCGGCGCCTCGTGGTCGTGGCGGCGACCCTTGTTTCTGGACGTTTCCTTTTTCTTGGTCAAAGTGTTTTCGTTGAGATGTTCGGCTGCTGAATGAGATCTATGTCGCCGTTAATTTCCCTATCGTGTGTTAGTGTCGTCGTTGATTTCTTGCTCAGAAGAAAATAGCTCTGTCGATTAGTTTTCTGCTAAAGACTCTTGAACCTGCCATTGCTTTTTCTGACAGGCCTCTGCCCGCCATGTTTAACCTAATGGGCTTCCGCCCACTGTTGTACTCTGGCGGGTTAGCTACCCTGCCATTAGGATAGGGCCTTAGGACGGCCATGCTCGAAGGGCTTTGATATGATGTGTCTCATCATGTGGGTCTTTGGTCCCTAGGCCTTGTTCTGATGTGGGTTTTACTGGATTTTCTTTGGGTCTTTGGTCCCTAGGCCTTGTTCTGATGTGGGTTTTACTGGATTTTCTTTGCGGCTATGTTTGGCCTTGACTTTGTTATTGGGTCTGTGGGTTTGTTTATTATTTCTAGAAATTAATCGGCGGCAGAATTTCTCTAGGCTGTCAAACCGTAGAATTTTTTGGGTGCTGAGAAAAGTGAATCTGTTCCCATTTCGTCACATCCTTTTCTTTTCTTTAAAATTATTTTATAATCAGTTTTAAATAAATTTCCAAATTTTATGTGATATACTCTTGTGTAGTAGTTGAACTTCGTATAGTTTTTAGTTGACTGAAAACTTTAGAAAAGTAAATTTATGATCAAGTACATGTTATGACATCGTTCTCAATAAAATCTAGAATTACTTAACATGCCTACAATAATTTGGAACTGTTACTTATATCTTTAAATTGTGTAGTTTATGGGTTTGTGCATGAAATAGAATGACTTGACTTGAAACTGGAAATTGACACATGATATATGTATTCATGTTGAAAATATGTATTGGAACTTGAATTGTTATCCGAAAACTCCTACAATGTAATTTAAGATAGTATGGAACATAGACACTCTCTGAGAACATTGACATTGAAGACATGCAAACCTTGAGAACAATAAGAGAACTAGAAAATTGTTGCAATACTTGAACAATTATGCTTGACATGAAATGATATTACAGTGAAAAGCTTTTGCTCATATATAACGTGTTCATTATCTGAAAATAGTTGACTATGACAACAATAGTGATCCAATTACATGACCCATTATTACCAATGGTACTGAATATTGTATACTGAATTTATGCTCTTAATATCACATTACATGCTCTTGAAATTGTTAATTGGATATTGTGCAAGCCCTCGATATTGTATTTGTTCATGAAATACCGTAGATTACAAGTTCTGGTTGACATGACCTTGTTGGAAACTGTGCTACATGGGACAAAGTGTCATAGTACACTAGGGGTCACCTCTTGAACCCATGGGAGCCACCTCTTAAACCCCTCTCATGACTATATAGAAATCAATGAAATCCTAGATACAATATCGGTCATTTCATTGGACATGACACTAAATTATGACCGAAAACAGTATAACGAAGTTACAATCCCTCAGTACTACACTTGACACTAAAATAAATATGTAAATGACATCACAACTTGACTCACGAGGTTTTGGGGTAATTAATTTGTAGGTGCGGAAGCGACTGGAGCCATACCTTTGAACCATGTCCGATAGGATCACATTCATGTTTCTTGTTTTGATCCGGTCGACACTACCCTGAGTTCCTTGCATGTTTTTGTTCCGACCCGGTCATTTACGACCGAAACTTGTTATGCTGGATGGCTTCGGCATGGGATAGCTCCATGTGGTACAATGTGGTTTTCGGGTTGCATATTGTACTTTTCAATATGAGTCACAGCATAGGATTAGTACAACAATCACATAAACTAGAGACATTTACAACATAGTAATAAATTGTAAACTCATGTACACGTCTTTTCTGTATATTGTTACATTTCAGTTTAGTTCAGTAATTTATTTTACTAGTCTTTTAATTGTTTAATATGATCATAATCTGTTGCACCTGGTTTCGTAGGTTACTTTTGCATGCTTTGTACTATTATTTTGCTTCATACATAAACTGTTTGCTTGGACCAGATATAATCCACTTTTAATCCAATGGTACATTTCTTAGGTGATGAACATGCATATCAAAAGACTTTAGTGTTCGTAGTCTTCACTGTGCAATACACATAGTTTGAGATCATTCTTACATGTATGTTTTAAATTCGGTATATTTCTGTTTTTCATATTCTGTGTTCACTGATAACCAGCAGGACATGCAATCCTTGTAAATTGTAATGGCCTTCAAAAAGCCAGGCATTACAATATTTCTTCTTCCATTTTGATTTTTAGTAAAAAAAAATATACATGTACATGTTAGAAGTAATAATATACAAATGCATATCACGTTCAAAGAAGTAGCATTATCCTGGTATAAGCAACTTCCAATTTATAGCCATCGATGGTCATGTTCAAAATCTGTCTTCGATCTTGTTATTTTTCCAAGCCTTGATATATTCCGCGGGCACCCCGGTAATCTTCAAGCCCGAAAGTAAAGATGTGGTCTAATGAAGAGATACGTGAGCAACAAAAGAATTCTTCTAGGGATCGAACAATGGGAGAGGGAACAAAATAGTAAAATCAAGCCAAAGCCCACGATAGAGATCGATGCAACACGTGAGCTAGAGTGTGAGCTTAAACATGAGCTGAAGCCAGATCCGGACTAAGAGATTGAGACGCTGTTTAAGCCTAAGACCGAGTTGGAGCCTGAGCCCGAACTCGAACATATGCCCAAATTGGTGCCTAAGCCAGTATTTGAGTCACGCAAAAGCCCGAGCCAGAGTCGAAACCAGAGGCAGAGCTTGATCACATACCATAATCTAAGCCAGCGCCTTATCTTGAGACACTTGTTGAGTATATACCAAAGATACAAACATAAGCGTCACTGAATTCGATTGAGCACTTTGAGTTTGTTAACACGGATCATCCACACTTGACCAGGAAATGGGTTCTACATGCTTTTCGTCTTTTGTGAATTAGGAGAGATTTCCAGAAGGAGTTCAACTACCAATCTGCACCCTGCTACACTTCAACGTTCGTGGACGCATCTTCTCTAACTGCAAGGGACTGCTGATTTTTGTCCAGGTGTACTACTTTTGTCGTCATTCAATAGTAATGAAATTCTCAAACCGAGGAGAATGATGTGAGTCTAATTCAGTCCAGATTCTTTTTTATTTTGATTTTATTGTTATTGTTATTTTATTTTATTTTATTTTTGGGTTTTTGTATTTGACTTGGACTAGATTTTTGTATTTGATTAGGACTTGGATTTTATTTGATTTGATTTTTTTGAATTGGGTTAGGAAAAGATTGTAAGCCTATAAAAGGCCACCTAGACTTGTTTCTTTGAAATGAATTAGGAGATCAATGGAAAAAAATTCCAAACCTGAGAAAAGTCCACCTCCTTGGTGATGAGTCTCGGAACCCTTGGTGAGAAGCCAAGAAACCTTAATCTAGCAATTCTTCTCCAAATCTTCACAAATCCCCCAAATCCATCTCATCCTACAGCAAATGTAGGAGCAAATATAGGAGGAATAGGTAAAGCTTCGTTAGCTCTCTCCCATTTTGTCTTATTTATAGTATTACACGTGTTATAAATCTAGAGAAACCAATATCCATTATTTAATGTACTAATTAAGAACATGTGCACATAATATATTGTATCTAGACATTATACTAATTAAGCATATGTAAATTCATATTTAGCCTATATTCCAATTCTAGCACTCCCCCTCAAGTTGGAGTATAGATGTCGGTTGTGCCCAGCATGTCACACAGAAAGAATACTTTAGATGAAATAGAACCAGTAAGTAGTAGCATATAGAAACCGTAAGCAGCACAAAACCGATTAGTAGTAGAACGATAATAGTATTGTAGCAGAGTCGTAGTGTTGTAGTTGAGTAACAACAGCTCAAAGATTGTAGCAGTACCGTTATGACTACTATAGAAGGGTAGCATTCTCATAGCATGTAGCAAGATAGGTATTGATGATGCGCGATATCTAGATGTTGGTCTGATGTTAGGCACACGCTATATGAGCATGGTTGGATTGTGACGGATTACCAAGAACATAAGTTCTGATAGCATATCAGAAAAGAAAAATGTATAGAAGAATATGTAGAGTTTCATTAGCATTCTTCATCATGTCTTAGAGTATTAGGATTATGTGTGTTACAAATTTAAACAAATCTAGATCCATCATTTACTATACTAATTAAGGATATATGCACGATACTAATTAAGGATATGCGTAAATCATATATTATATTTTGACAATATGTGAATTATATTTAACACATGCCCTAATTCTAACAATTTCATTTTGTAATCGGGTCTGGGGTGGAGTTACAATGGTAGAGACTTAGCAATGACAAACCTGGTGTTCTTTGTTCATAGTTCTTCTTGGTACTTATATCCCTGAGCTGTGAGATCTGTAAACTTGGTTATATCGTATGGAGTGGCATTGTAGTATTCCAGTTGAATAGTCTAGTCAAGGTTTGTCTATTTCGTAGTGTTGACAGTTTTCATTCTTCTCCTTTTTTGTATTTTGTTTAATTTGAGGATTTTTTTTCCTATTTTATTTCATTTTGTAATTGGGTTTGGGGAGGGGGAGTTATAGTGCTGGATGCTTAACAAGACCAAGCATGGTATTCTTTGTCCATAATACTTCTTGGTACTTCATTTATATCACTTGGCTGTGAGATCTGTAAACAATTTATCTCCTGTGTGGAGCGGCATTGTAGGATTCTCTGTCTCACGCTCTCGCTCGGTATTCTGTCCCAAATGCTTCTTTGTACTTCACTTATATCCCTAGGCTGTGTGATCTGTGATCTTGTTAGCTCCTGTGTAGAGGGACAGTATAGGATTCCCATTGGGGGTATCTCTCCCTATGTATGGGTGTAAAGAGAAGCTATCATTTAAGAACGGTTCTAAACTAATGTTTGTGAGAACTCTACAATGTGTCATTCCATGAATGATCCAAAATGTTAATCGTACACTTTAATTAGCATATCAATGAAAAATTAAGTGATTCCAAGGTTATCTACAGCCTCTTATGCAATATGAGGTACCTTTTCCCTGGCTGAAAATAAAACAGTCCATGCAACCGCTTGTCGATGGAAAGATGAGCTCAGAATCACTTGACTTTACATTAAAAAATTTGAAGCATGTAGTTCACGATGAACTGTTTAGATTGTTCATGAAATGACCTATTGTGGAGTTGTCATGAACCTTAATTTGAGAACCATTCTGAGATGATCGCTTCCCACACACGCGTGCGCGCGTGTGTGGAGGGGCCATCTTCCTTTCCGAAATTTTTGCACCTAGCTTTGGTTTGAAAATTGCGTCATATGTGTTTTTTATTTTTTTGATTGATCAAGATATTCTAAAACCTAAAATCTCAAATTTAGGATGAACTAGGGTGATTTGATTCGCGATCAAGCCATTACAAATTCAACGGTTTTTGACCAATAAAACTTTTTGTAACGATCTAATAGAGAATCAAATAGGCTTAGATGCTTGATTATTTGATGCGTTGGGGTATTAGTATGCGTAGATCGCATATAACAGTTCAAATTTTGAAAAAAAAACATTAAATTACGACTTCCTATGTTTTTTGCACCAAAGTTTTTTTGCATAGGAAAATTTTCATCTCTCTCTCCGTGTGTGTGTGTGTGTGTGTGTGTGTGTGTGTGTGACTTGCAAATGGAAAGTGCATATTCCTATTTATTGTTGTTATATCTGTTTACAGTTTTATGACTAGAATTTATATGAGAGAAAGCTATTTGCTACTGTTGCAGGTTCCTGCTTCCAGCCACTACAGCATGGTCTTCTATTTTGTTTCGAAACCGTTGGCACCTGGGTCCTTATTGCAACGTTTTGTTGATGGGGATGATGAGTTCCGTAACAGCAGACTCAAGCTCATCCCGTCTGTTCCCCAGGTATTTGTTAGTGCATGTCATCTAGTTTTGGGGATTGCATTGGTGGGTGTTGAAGATCCATTCACATAACAACCCCACTTGGTATTTTGCCTTAGTACGGTGCTGACAGTAGCCTGAACTATGTAGGGTTCTTGGATTGTGCGCCAGAGTGTTGGAAGCACACCTTGTTTATTAGGGAAAGCAATAGATTGTTCCTATATTCGGGGGCCAGCATATTTGGAGGTAAAAAAATTGTTAATGCATTGGAGTTGCTTTTAGCTTATTACCTATTAGAGCAAGTGACTTCTTAGTCTGCTGCATGAAAACATATGCTATGTCTAACATAGTTTGCTTTCTACAGATAGATGTGGATATTAGTTCTTCCACGGTGGCCAACGGTGTCCTGGGGCTCGTATTTGGTGTTATCACAACATTGGTCGTTGACATGGCTTTCCTCGTACAGGTAACCAATTTGCTATATTAGTGCACTCTATACGACGGTGTCATTATTTTCTACAGTTTACTTAGCTGGTGTTTATGGGGGAAACACTTCTTAAATCTTTATGGTACGTTTTGTGGAACAACCAACTCTAGCTACTTGCTTTGTTCAGCAATTAATAAAAACCACATGATATCGTTCTTGATAATTATAGGAATTAGGATCGCTTCTTCCGGAATCTTTGTGGAATGGTTTTTATTATTCTTTATATCTGCAGTCTCTTATGTTGATGGTCATATACTTGGTTTCTGTCCGTTATACCTTGGCAAACATAAACCTTTTACTTTGTTTGCGCTTTCTTTTGACAGTCATCTTCCTCTTCTTTGGTTGCCCATTCTTCTGGAAATCTTCCTCTTTCTTACCGTCTTCATCCTTCCCATGATTTTGATCTATCTGAATTCCAAGGAGTTTCATTGGCCTGAAATGTTTGGTATAAAATACTTGGTTATATCTTGAGAAAGGCAAATTTGCTCTCTGCTGTCAGCAAGGTATCTTGAAGGATACTAAGCCAGTAGCTTCATGAAAGAATTTGCTCTTAGACCACTCTCCAGTCCACATTGTGTCGTCTAAATTTTGTTCGACCTAGTCCTCCCATTTTCAGCCGACTTTACCTTGGAACTCTGAAAAGGGGAATAATGGGATATTTTTATTTCTTGAATTTGTTTTGAGCCAATCATTCATGGTTTTAAAGTTGTGAAATCTTCACAGGCAAACACTTTTGATGAGCTTCCAGAACGGCTCATTGGCGCCGTTCGCATATCACACCTTGAGCTATCATCGGCTAGAGTCCCAGTGCTCGATGACAAGCCCAAGGCAGAATGAAACCATTGGCGGAAAAGCTCTCCAATTTACTCGCATTGGATATTCATTGTCAACCTTGCTCGGTTGTCCAACTCGCCGACGGACCTCCTGACATAGCGATTGAATTCTGATACCACAGCGTTACAGTCTTACACCAAACAAACCAATTTCATTGATCCATTGAAACACAGGGAAGCTCGTCGTCCCAACATGTGCCCTTGAGAGACAAGACTCTAGATTAGTTAGCTGTATATGGGGTTCAGGTTGGCTAAAGGTGTTTAGGGGCATTTGTTGTATGTACATTTATCTGTCATGTGCGATTAGTACTCTCTGATTTAGGGTTCATACTAGCCCACATCTGCGGTGTCATTTATGGACTTACCAAACCTTTTTGTGTATCAATTTCCAAAAGTGTATAAATATCATATAATCATCGTTATCATATTACAAACAAACATTTGATATCATGATACCGCCACATTTCATGCTCCAAAGTCATTGTGACTCATGCAATATCAACATCTTTTCCTTTTGTCATGTCAGCGATAATGCACAAGATGCCATGGCTATTTTTTATCTTATAAAAATGGATGTATGCAAGTCTCCTGCATATACTTGATAATATACTTGATAATATGTTTAATTTTGACTGCCAAGCGAATTTTCAGGCATCGGATTCATCCAGATATCCAATGCTTCATACTTGCATTGAGGTATCAATAATGAACACGGGGGGGGCATTTGTCCCACCGCTGTCTAAATATTGAATAACCATGAAAAACCAACAAGTTCCAATTTTAGGAATGGTCAACAAATAACAATTCCTATAAAACTAGCTTTGCCCTTTTAGATTGATAGAATTTTTGCATCAAAATTTTATCTGCTCACGTAAAAATTGAAAAGATCTCACCATTTTCATAGTAGGCACGATGTTCCCGTCCCAGAGAGCATATTGTCGCAATTGCTTCAGGGACTCCTCTTCCCGTTCCCTCCTATAGGCAGCTGGATCGAGCCCATGTGTGCACTTTACCGCTTTCCGTTGATTCAACAAAAAAGAATATATCGTCAACCTCGTGCATCCAATCAACACATAGACACATCTTTCTAGCAACAAGGCCACAATTTTTTTGATAGAAGAAGAAGAAGGTGCGAGCTCCTCTCTTTTTACCGTTTCCGTAAGAGTTATAATGTACTGCCCATCCGCCAAGAAATAACAAACTCTCCACGTAACATGGGGCAGTGGGAGGACTGAGCCCCCAAAAATATATAGATAAATAGACAAACTAATTGATAAATAAAAATTTTATTTTATTTTGTCGCATGATCAACCTGCATCTGACCCGACCCGCTTTCTGTCTACGGCAAGCGGGTTGGCCCGATGCAATCTGAACCCGTACGTGCCGTTACCCATCGTCAGAACCAACTTGAACCCAATACCGATCAATTCGTGGATCCGATTTTGAATCCAACCCGTCCAAACCCGATAAGGCGTCGTTTAGGCTTCATTAACCGTTTAAACGCATTCCCGCTCTCTCTCCCTCTCTCTTCTCCCTTCGACGATTTTCTCATGAAATGATGGAAAAAATTTCTACTAACGATGCGGCAGACGGTAAGAAATTTATGATTTTCTGATAATTATTTGTTTATTTTGGTACGAAATTTAAGTAGATTTGGATTAATTTGTGGCAGAAGAGTTGGAACTCGAGGATTTGTGGTCAGAATTGCATTCTTTGAAGAAGTTGTACGGTCTTCTGCAAACGAACAACGCGAAGATCCCAAACGAAGACAATGGCCTTCACGGTGTAAGTCTCTAATTATGAGTTCAATTCAACTTTTTTTGGGGGAAATTTGTTCGGTGGTCAGGGTTAAAAATGAAACCCTGTCTAATTATTTTTCGATTCCCTTCAGATTAGGAACCCTAACCAATTAATGAATTTCTTAATGGTGATCATCATCATTTGATCTTGGAGGCTTGCGCTGTGTAAATCGAATTGGCCCGTTTTTTTCAACAAAAATTCTGCTTCAGTGATGAATCATGCATTTTCTAAATATTTTTTACTGCATAAACTGAGCATTAATTTCTATGGCTGTACTAAACAAACTCCCACCGTTTCATTTTCAGTTGGATGACAAGTCCAAGGTAGTGTTGAAGAAGCTGCTTGATGGGGCTACTCACCAAGCTCTTCAATCTCAGGCCAAGGTCCCTCCCTCTCTCTCTCTCTCTCGTATGATAATTATGCGAATCATATGCATAAGCTTTCGTAAAATTCATCCTCCATTATCCTTTTGGAGGATTGACAGCCGTCATTTTGATCTATATATTCTAAACTCAAAATATCAATTATCGAGTGAACCCAAATCTTTTTGCTGAAAATTTAAATGTTTTACAGCAATAAAACCTTTGTCACACTTAGATCGACAAATAAAAAGCATTGGGTTCACATGATATTGATGTTTTAAGATTTAAGGATATGATCATCTCAATTTCAGCATTCAGAATTAGTTTTCATTCATTGTGATCAAGTCATGCCTTTCAAATGTACAGATAGTTTGTTATACGCCGGAAAAAATTGAGAAAACGGAGCCCAAAACTTCTGTTTCCACGGAGGTTAGAGGAGACGGTGACGAATTACAGGAAAGCCATCCAGTCCCTGCTCCGCAATGCAACCAAGAATCCGCTCAGTCCAGCAGCGCTCCGGTGGTCGAGGGGACGGCCGGGAAGCCCAAAGACGAGCCCGAATGCATTCGGCCGGTCGACGAACCAAAAGCCGGTCGAAAACCACACCCAAGTTCCCACAACGGCCACCTAACCCGTCAAAATTCTCGGACGTCCGTCGCAGTTTCTGACCAGAGATCGACACTTGATCATCGTCGTCGTGGTCACCACCAGCAACGCCATCCTCCTATTCATCATCGCGGCCGCAAGCCATCAATGAACAACAACGCGGAGAAGCAAGACCAGCGGATCAAGAACGACGATGAGCGCCTAGCGATCGTGCCTGCTGAAAAGCGCGCCAGAGTCGAACCAACGGGCCAGTCCCAGAGGAATCGGACTCGTGTGGTCGGCCCGGTGGACCGCGAGCTGACGCATTCGAAGCGCGGCGACGCAGAGGAGAGGCCGAGGCGGGGGAGGAGTGGCGGTGGGCCCAGCAGCAGGCCCCCGAGTCGACTGGGGAGTGTGAAAGATGGAGAAAGCAAGAGCATTGCACGAGGCGGCAGGGCCCCAAGTCGACCGGTGAGTAATCTAAGAGAGAGAGAAGGCGAGGGCACTGCGACGAGGGGCCGGGATCTAACGGCCGCCGAAATCGGCCGGAGGCCGCCGGCTGTTCCTTCAAGAATGAGGTACATTGCATGCTCGTCGCCGTCGTCGAGCAGCCAAACGCTGCGGTCGGAGAGTCTTGCTAGCAGTACGTCGACGTCACGGCACCACCGAGTCGCGAGGAGGAGGGTGGGCCCCGCGCGGCCTCCACGCCGGATGCCGAGCCGTCGCAAGATTGATGTGGGCCCGCCGCCGCCGCCAAAGAGGGAGATGGGGAGCAAGGGGGAGGGGCGGCTGAAGAGGTTTGCGGACAAGCTCGCCGTCATCTTCCATCATCATCACCACCACCACCATCACATCCACGGCGGCGGCGGGGGACACGCGGAGGAAGCAGAGGGCGGTGGGGCCCACCGTCACAGGTCGCCGTGGTCGTACCTGAAGGGCGTCGTGCACCACACGGGCGGACAGCGGAAGGGGAGGGGGGAGGGGAGGGAGATCGTCAAGGCTCCCGCACGTGCGCCAGCTCAGCGGCAGCACGGGTACCTTTACGCGCTGCTCGATGGGCTGGTTCGGCACGTGCGGGGGATGAGGAGGCGGAAGAAGGGGGCGAAGGGGGGGATGACGAAGGTTGGGGGGAGAAAGAAGTCCCACTGGTGGCAGAGGTTTAGGAGGCGGGGCGGTGTCCGGCTGGCCAGTAAGAAGAAGCCACGTCTTAGGCTTGGGTTTAATAGGGCTCACTCGCGGAACAACAGAAACAAGAAGAGCGTATAGGTTCTTTGTGCTAACTTTGTAATTATAAACGCTTAGTTATATTATATCTAAGTTGTCGATTGAGTGGGTTCAGGTTGTGGATATGAAAACATAACCATATTACGTTACTATGTTTGGGGTAATTAGTGTCCGCATTGTAACAAGGTTTTAATCTTACTATTTGTTTGTGTATGCATATTCGATGAGCTTAAAAAATTTAGATGCCGTAATGTGCTGCTATCACAAGGGCGGATCCAATTCAAATAGAGCTCCGCTATCTGCACCATCACGAATGGCAATGCAGTCTTTTTTTCTATAATGGTCAGAATTGTCACATCAATATGACGTTATGTCACATCGATGTGACATTCTTTTCTGTTTATGGCAAAAAAAAGAGTTGCACCGTATTGTTTACAGTGCAAATAGCAATTCTCTTCGAATAATTCGAAATGGCATGCAACCTTACATGTCTTCAGCATGACAGCCTACTCAGATGCTTTCCCTTTAAACTGTTCTTAGAAAATCACACAATATTTAGTACAAATGCATGCGTACATTTTCTTGTATTTTTTTCCGTTATCGACTGAATCCGACGGGAAACCCGTCCTCAAAAACAGATCTCAACGTAGTCGCTCGCTCCTTAATCCCCTTGTCCTTTGTTACGGGTAAAAATCCGCTAACACTGAATTTGTATTGAAATGAGAATCACGGGTACAATAATTACAGGTTTTGGGGGTTAGATGAGGCTAATCACGATTGGGAGGTGCTTTGCTGATGGAAAGCCCAAGGTCGCCTTTCAATCGGGGCAGGTCGCCCGTCTAATTGAGTTGATCACCCAAGGTTGCCTCGACGGCCAGCAGCAGAAGCGAACTACCTGCAAGGAGAAAAACTTGTCAGAAAAGCGGGGCCGGATGCCAGCCCGTAGCCTCTCCTATACTTAAGTCAGTGGGTGACTGTAGTGAGAGCGTCGAACATCCAAGGCGATCTTAGAGGCAGAACGGCACTTATGTGGCTAACTAATGTGGAACGCCTGAATATGTGGAAGATATTCGACCTTGTGTATAAGTGAATATGTTAGGAATTCTTACAGAATAGCCAACCCCTTTCTCGTTGGAGGAGAAGTGGTATTTATAAGTTGCTGGAGTCGGTTGCTTTAGCTGAGCTGGCGGTGTCAGGGATCCGGCTAAGGATGTCAAAGCCGAACCTGTCAGGCACACTTTTGTCAGGCCGTCAGAGTTGTTAATGTAAGGTGTGCTTTTGTCTGGCTGTCTGGCGGCAAAACAGCTAGGCGCACTTTCGGCAGGCGGTCCGGCGGCGAAGCGGCCATGTGCACTTTTGTCAGAGTTGTCTGTAGTGAAACTGATAGTGGCGTGACGTCTTCCTCTGTTGGCGGACTTCGCCTGGATGGGGAGGTAGGCGAGTTGCATCTGGGGTGAGCTGGGGTAGGTCGCTTGGTATGCTGGAGGGTTCCTCTTCGGCTTGATTGACGAGTCTGCAGCCCCGGTTAGCGCGGGCTACTCCGAGCCTCGGCAAGCTTCTCTTAACCTTGGCGAACTGGGCTTCGTTGTGGAGATCTGATGGGCTAAGCCTTGGCCTTTGGAGATGCAGACCAGGATAGGATGACCGATCTTGATGTCGTAACAATTGCCAATGTCATTCGAGTTCGAAACGGGAAGTCCGGATCGGCTCGGATGACGCACTTCACTCTATTGGATGACAGCAGTAACATTAACTGCGAGTCGACTGCCGAATATCTGAAGTTATCATAATGATTCGGTAGCAGCAGTATCGAAGCGCCCCCACCGTTCGACACGCGACACGTGCCGAAAACGGCTCTGGGGAGAAGCTGAGGCGACATCTCCGCTTCAGATCTCGCCAAGTGGCCCATTTTCGACGGTAGAGATCGCCTGATGCTTTCTATAAAACCAGGAAGGGGGGAACGATCGGATGCTCTTGCTTTTGAATTTGAAACCTCCCTTTGGTCTTCGTCTTCGAGCATTTGCAGCCAATCTTGCTTCGCAGAAGCTCCTGTGATCACCCCCTTTGGTATTTCCTTCTTCTTCTTATCAGATGACTTCTTCCGTGTCTTCTTCTTCTAACAAACACGTCGAGAAGCACTTCAACGAGTTCATTGATGTTGGCTCCGAGGGGGGAGGAACTGGCGATGTCGTCGGAGTCTTGGTCGGAGTGGGAAGCAGCCCCCGCTGTCCACTCGACGTCGACGGCCCCTAAGAGAGTCGGAAAGAAGGGCCCAAAGCCGTCCATCGGCGGGGCTACAAGATCGGTTTCGGTGGAAATCCTGGCCATATCTCCCAAAACAAAACATATCATCCGTGTCAAGATTCGTTCCAAGTATATCTAGCCTCCCTATGACGTTTGCCTTCCCACCCCCGATGAACGGGTCTGTTCATCCAGGGACAACGAAGTTGGGGTCTATGCTCCAACCTTCGAACTCAGGCTTCGATTTTCACTCCATCCCTTCTTCCTGCACATGCTAAACTTCCTCGAGCTTCCGACCTTTCAATTGATGCCAAACTCGATCAGCACCATGGTTGGGTTCCTTGTTAAATGCTTCAGTAGTGGCATAGACCCGACCCTGCCGCTGTTCCGGCATTTCTTCGAAGCGAAGCGACGAGGAGCGTACTACTATGTCAATGCGAGGAGGGACCGGCATCTTGTCGTCGATATGCCGGGTAAAGTAAGGGAGTGGAAAGAGAAATTCGTCTTTATCTCGACTCCGACGAACTTGTCTCTGAAGACGAACTGGGAAAGGTTGAACTCCGCCATGAACAAGAAGGTGACTTTAGGGGGCAGGATTTGGAGATTTACAAAATCCTGATGGAGATCCCCTGTGAACTTTGGATACACTCGAAGCTGGTCAAGGAGCACCAGATCGTCCTCCATATCTGGTCGGAAGGTACCGCGATATAAGCGATCTTCTTCGTCTTTACTCACCCTGATCTCTTTTCTTTTGCAAGTGCGGACATGAGTTTGTCAAGGGACGAACTGATGAGGATGGCCGTAGAGGGGGCGTCAGCCGAGGGATCGGTGCCCAAGGAGCAGGCAGCACCAGTCAAAGGCAAGGCGGTGATGTCGAAGAGCATGCCGAAGAAAGTAGGGCAGAAGTGGGGCCTGGAAGAGGCGCCCTATGCGTGGACTGAGGAGGAGGAGCGAAGCAAGAGGCCGAAGAAGAAGGTGGCCTACATAGCTGTTCCCTCCCCCTGTGCGAGCGAGGTGGCGTCGGGCAGCTTGGCTGAGCCCGTGGCAATCGAGGAGCCGGTGGCGCCGACCCAAGCCAAGGGTGCAAGGGTCGAGTGTTGGCCCTTTGGATGCACCACCGAAAAGCAGGGGAAGGCAGACTCGAGGACGCCCGTGCATCCAAGTTGCGAGGCAGCGCTCGCTTGCTTTAACGCGAAGAAGGCCGAGGTTCTGGCGATCCCGAAGATCGATATCTACCGGCCAGGTTATCCCGTGGGCACACAGGAGTCGTTGTTTGAAGATGTCGGGGTCGCCGCCCGTTTGGCGGAGAACAGTTTGCTGCCCAGGGACCGGGAGTCCCTGCACAGCGTTGGCCCCGAGCGCCTCTGCGGCATAGCGATCTGGCATAGCATGCAGGTTTGATGCTTTCTCCAACCTAGGTTGCTGATTTGCATTCTCTCACGTGGGCTAATGTATTCTTTTGCTCTTGTAGGCGTTGGTGGCGATGACTTCCTTGCAGCGCCACACAAACGTGGATGCGCTCCAGCCGACCCTCCATCGGAAGAAGGCGGAGCTTCAGGCGGCCACCAGCGAGCTTTAGAAGAAGGACGCTGAACTCAAGGAGGTCGCAGAGTGGCTGAAGAGGAGGTCGGTGGAGGTGGAGAAACTCCGCAAGTTGTATGAGGCCCAGAAGGATGAGATGGGGAAGCAATATAAAATCAAGAAAGTTCTTGGCCGGCAGCTGGAGGAGGCAGAGGCCCAGATGATCACTCTGGAAAATGCCCATGCTGCGGAGGTGGAGGCGAAAGGGCGTGAGATTGCCGAGCTTGCACGTCAGGTGGCAGTTCTGAAGGAGGTCGATCTCGAGGCCGTGAAGACGGAGGCCGTCCCCAAGTACCAGATGGACGAGCTCTTTCCCATCATGAAGGAGATCTGGGTCAAGAGCATGGCGGAGGCCCGAGAGGCGAGCTTGCAGGAATACCTTGTAACGCCCCGCTCCCAAGATACCCAGGAAGTACGAATCCATCATAGGTATTCTCAGAGTAGCGAGTGTTACAAAGAAAGAAGAGAACAGAGATACAAATAAAACCAGCAGGCCACTACGCACGTGCTGGGAAGTACGAACAATGCTCCAAACTCAGAATCAACTCAAACAACACAAGACAATATACAAAGGAATAATATCAGTCATACTATATAATGAAACAATGTTTACAACAACACCTTTACATACAACTTTTCCAAAATACAACATTAATAACAATTACACCCCAAAACTCAAGATACCACTCCACACTCTCTTGGAAAGTTCTTCTGATATGCCTGAAAACCACGGGAAGGAGCACGTCACAGCGTGTCCAAGTAGGAATACTACACCGTTATATGGAAAGTTATTTTCCCCTACATGCATGATGTGAGTGGCAAGAGTAACATGAAGGTATATAAACAACCGAACATGCATATTAACTTGAATTAAAAAACAACTAAATGGGCATATTAAGTGAACATAAATAATCATGGGAACCTCACAATGAGCATGTGAGAATAAATGGTAATAATTTCATAAATGAGCATATATGGTAACAATTTCATGAATGGGCTTAATAACAACAACACTTGGTCCATTCATTAATTTGGTTATATTAGTGATGGACATGAAAATGAAATGATATTGTCATGGACAAAGTGCTAAGGAGTGCTTTGGCATGGCTTCCTAATCTTTTCTTTCTTTCTTTCAAATTTCATTACTCATTCTCATAGGTTCATGCATCTCCATGTGCACCCCTTTTTCCATCATAACATAAACTTAGAAATCCATGCCAACCTCCTACCCGAGCCAACTTAGCCATGGCAATAAGATCTCACTGCTTGCCATCATGTCTCAATTCACATATCAATCTCAACATCCATATACCCATCTTTTATAAACAATTTTCCACACAAACATGTTCCATTTCATTCCATGTCACGATTGTCGACATTCATACCATAAGATACTACACCAAGGTAACATAGTTAGGCCATTGACCGAATTGCAACATGTGGCATGTGAAGTAATTCAATAAAGAGGTTGGATGCATAAATTTGGGAACATAAGAGGGTATGTCATTAGCACCTCTACACATGTTTTTGTAATATTAGAATAGATCCATAACCACAACCAACTACTACATGTACATAGGCATCACATGGCATAAATGTTACAATTAAGTCAAGGATACCACTATGAACATCACACATGAAGTATAGTGACATGTACTACTTGATGTGAATTATGTTGGATATTTCTTCATTTCAAAGGAATAAATAGTCCCACATTGGATGGGAGATAACCCTTTGATGGGTATATAAGAGACTTCTTGTTATTGGGCTATTGGACTTGTTAATGGGCTAGGACTTGGGGGTAGCTCGTGTGCGCATGAGCCCAAGCATGGGGCCGAGCCCAAACCGGGTTGAGCCGAATGGAAAATCTGGGCGACGGATCCGAAAAACCGTAGCGTGTGTGCGCTGGCGTCGCGCCTGCGCAGGGGGGGGTTCACGGGTGCGCGCGCGGAGTGCCCGAGTTTTGCGCTAAATTTTTGGCCCGCTTGTTTGGCAGAATTTGAAAGGCCCATTACGGTTTTAATTTTCCCCAACAGCCATATTTCTTTTATTGCGCTGTTTAATGGCCCAACAGCTATTTTCTCATTTAATTTCGCAACAACTATAATCTCATTTAATAGCAGAATTAAATCTTTTTCATAATTGCAGAATTCCAACCGTTTTTTCTTTTGCCCTATATAAACCCTAGCCTGTCAAGGGTTTTGGTACACTGCGAAAACCGTTCTTCCCATCGGAAATTTGTTGTTGTTGTTCCTTCGTTCCTACGTTTGTTCCTCTGTTCTGTTCGTCTCTGCTTCCACAAACGTGAACAGATCCTCCCTTGGCGCAGCTTCCTTGTTGCTGCAGACTGCGGCTTCCCCATTGCTGCTTTTCCTCTTCGTTCGAGATCGAAGAACAATTGCTGCTCGCTGGAGCCTTGTATTGTGAGTGCACACTTACAAGGCCGTTGTCGTTGAATCATGGAGGGTATCCGCTTAACCTGCCTTGCACCGAGTCCATACTCTGAGGGGCGGCAATCTACTCTTAAGGACAGTGCCTAGCACGCCTCGGCAAATCGATAAGTCCTCTCTTCCTCTGAAATTTATAGCATCATCCTATTAAATCTGTAATTTTATTCAACAATCTTAAGAGTAGATTTCCGCCCCTCAGAGTATGGACTCGGTTGGTTTAGGATCTGTGAGTGCGAAGGCAAAGCCTGTAACGACCCGCTCTCGGGGGCCCGTTACTTATTTGGTTTATTCGCAGGTTCCGCAGTTTACCAGTGAAATCAGCATAGCCACAACTCAGAGATGTATCACAATACTCAAACCAGCGTACAGACGTTATTACAGTCCAAATTAAAGTACAACAACAACCAGCACACTCTCTCACAAATACATGAAGGAAGTACTGAAAGGAAATGCGGAAAAGGAAATACACTGTACAACACACACGCTAACAGAAAAGTAACTAAAACTCTGCCGCCTCTGGGTCAATGTAGGCACCTCGATCTCTGGGGCAATCTCCTCGATCAGGTCTTCGTCTGCCGGTGTCATAAATGGAACCGAAGGTAAGTCACAACAATTCTAGCGATAGAAAAAGAGGAGTGCACAAATATGGAGCAGTCTATAGTAAACAAGTGCGGAAAGTAAAGTGGGGACAGACAAGCATGCAAGTGTGATAAGTAAAGTACATCTGTCAAGCATGCAAGGGTGACAAGTAAAGTAAAGGTGACTGAGCAAGTAACGTACAAGAATAACCATAACGATAGCAATGACAATAGCAATAAGGAGAGTAATTGTGCCTATTCTAGTTTGTGACTTATAACGGGAAGTACAATGAGCAACCAAGAGGCCAACTCTTGCCGCGGGTGCTACCCGGGCGAACCAATTCTCTGAGTACTGTGCAATAAACTGTGATCTGTGATCTGTGATGGTTGTCACCGGCACTGTTATGGGTTGCCAGAACCCGCACGGTGACAACAAAGTCTGGACTAGTCGCTCCCGCACTTCCGCAATTATAAGTTACCCCAAAACCCGGTGCAGAGCTAACTACTTTTAATCATTCAATTTCAATATGACATTCCAGCAGTATGATGTCAGTGCAGTATATCACTCAGTCACTGTGTTGCAATACGGTATGTCAATCTGTTGTTCCAAAAGTAAAGCTGTTCACATGCATTAACAACACTTCAAAGATCTTCGCTTGTTGAAAAGTCAAGGCAGAAACCTCAAGAGAGAATGTCAGTCTTGAGCAATGATTTGAAGTCCAACAACTAAGTCACCGATCCATGCTTCGAGCATGCGGTATTCCCACTATTACACTATTTTCCATTACGTACACTATCTAAATTTCTAAGGGTAGAATTTACTGTGACTTACTCTTTCAGAATGGTGTAGCAAGACGAGGATGGAGTTAGAGCGCGGGGAGTGGTACCTGCAAACACAAGAAGATATCAGCTAACGGCTACACTAATTATTATCTACTTAATTAATTAACTTATCAGTTACTAACTTTATAAAAATCATTTACTAACCTGTCACCTACATAATAGTAACTTTACAAAACTTGCTAATAGGACTTTATAAAGAAACTAAAACTACTATTAATTTAACTTATAAACTTTATAATAATAACTACTTATAAAACTTAATAATAATAATAACTAAACTTATTATAATAATATTATTATTAATAATATTAATAATAATGATAACATTAAATAACCCCCTTCTCTTCTTTCTCTCCCTCTGCTTCTCGTTTCCCTCTGTTGCTTTCTTTTTTTTTTTGATTTCGTTCTCTGCAGGTCTCACGGCGGCGCGCAAGAGGCGGGCGACGGCGGATCCGGAGCGACGGCTCCCAGGCGGCTTCGGGGCGGCGCAGATCGGGGCTCCAGGGGGTCACGGCGGCGGGCGATGCAGACCCGAGGCGCGGCGAGCTTCCAGGCGGCGGCGGCTCCTTCCCGGCGGCGACGAGGCGAGATCAGCGGTGGCTGTGTAGATCGGGGCGGCTTCGGGCTCCGGCGGCAGCTCCCCGGGTTGGCGGTGGCGCGGAATCCGAGTGGCGGGCGGCGGTCTCTCGAAGGTGCTGGCGGTGCTTCGAAAGGGGCGGCGGGTTGCTAGATCCTGACGACGATTCGAAGGCAAAGGCGGCGGCGACAGCGAATCGAGCACGGACGACGCACAGCGAGAATCCGAGATCGGGGGTTGGAATGATTTGTTGGATTTGGGATTATTTGGGGGTTTCAATTTGTTGATTGTGATTTCTGGTTGGATTTTGGGTTGTAAGGAAGTTGTGGAGACTGGTTTGTATGGGGATGGTGGAGCATTGTCGCCGGCGAGGTTGTGTGGAGGAGGAAGCACGACTGTGCTCTCGGCGGAGCTCATCGACGACGTCGTCGGAAAGGCTACCATCTGCAAGAGATCGCTTGGCCACTCTTCTTTAGTAGCAGTAGCCATTAAGAAGCACAAATGGACACATTTATTTTGAGATGAATGAACAAATAATGATGGCAGTAGTACTAAGAGAGTAAGTGAGAGAATTAGGGATGGGGTGCCTGCGTGTGTTTCCAACTGAGGGAGGGACATAGTTTATATAGGTTAAAAACATGATGCTATAACTTAATATTGAATAGGGATGATCAATTTTGGGGGGTGGATGTCGGATCTGAGCTACCAAGAGGAGGTGGGTTAAGTGGGTAGGGTTAGGTTATTAATTAGAGGTAGATCTAATTTAAGAGGGGTAAAAGTAAGTAGATAACAGTAATTAGTAAGGTAAAAAGATCATTAGCGAATGTAATTAGCAAAGCGGTGAAATACAGACGCGTTTTCACAAACGACTCTGAAAAATTACGAAAACATACCCACGGGATCGTATCATCACGAGGATCGCGAATACAAGGTCCGTTTTGGGATTCGAGTTACAGAAACACTAGATTTAGGCCAAAACATTTAGAAAGCGGGTTTGCGGGTTCTAAGGTGAAATGATATCCGAAAATTATGAAATTAATGTGGGAAGCCCTAAATGATAATAGAATGCTACTGTAGAAGTTTGAAAACGTTTTGAATACGTTTGAATAGAAAATAAATTCGTCGAATCAAAACGGTAATTTTGGAAGATGAATTTTAACAGAAATGTTTTGGGCATTTGAGAAAATCTGAAATTGTCGAAATACAATATAATAAGTCTAGTGCTCTAAAGTAATTTTTATAAGAATTTTTGAAATCAGTTTTGATATACAACTCCTAACTAACCATTATAAAGAAAATTTAGAATAAAAATACGTTAAGTACGTATTTGAAGTGTTTGAAAAATACAGGCCGTTACATTCTACCCTCCTTAAAATAATTCCGTCCTCGGAATTAAGCGGATTGATAATTGCCTAAGCAATTCAAACGATCGACCGGAAGGCTTGACGAACGGCCACGCCATAAGAAAATAAGTCGTCAATAGCATGAAATATAATGTGACATCATAGCATCAAGAAAGCAAGAGATGTTATGTATGAATATATACTATTAACATCACCGTAGTTTCCGAAGCTAGTCCCAAGTCAAAACAAACTCGGATAGAAGATGAAGACGAGTTCAAGAAAGATGAAGAAACAGTAGCTGACTCAGTTGGTACGTCTCGGTTTGGTTCGTCTTAATTGGTATCGCACCGTCCTCGAATGCTTCTGAGCGTCCTTCGATCTGCTTCCGCCGAGGAGTTCGAACTTAGGATGGTTGGGTATTTCGATTTCTACCCTCCTTTGACGACAGTCAATGGTGGCATGAAATGATCTCAACCAGTCCATCCCAAGAAGTCGGCAAAGAGATCTCGTCTACAAATCACAACAGATCATTGGAGGCATCTGCTAGCTACCGGTAGTGAACCGCCAGCGGTCTCGACCTTCAGAGGTTCAACAGCGATAGCATGTGTTTGAACGAAACGACTGGCCAAGAAGCAATGTGTAGCTCCTGAGTCGAACAGTGTGAGGGCAGGTTTACCGGCTATTAAGACGATACCTACCGTGATGAGAATCAAGTCTAAGCTTACGATTTCTAAATATTAGAGCATGTAGCTTAGTGAAAAATCACATACATGTGATTACTTGGCCCGTAGCTTCGGCTTCTTCCACTGTCATGGTATAAGCTTGGCGTCTCTGGGGCGCCTGTCGTGGAGTCTGCTGGCACACTTGCTGCTGAGGAGGGAGTAGTTGACGTTGCTGAGCAGATGATGGTGGTCGCTTCCGTTGTGGAACTTGAACTTCTGATGGTCGATAACTCGAACGCTACTCCCCGTAGCCAGAGTTCAAGCGTAGAAAGATCCTAAGAAGGTCAATCGAAAGGTCATCAAGCTAAAAGAAGGGTGATAGTGATGAAGATCGATGGCGTTACATAATCATGATTCACGTCCTTGCGGTCCAGCGGACACGGTCAGGGAAGTGACTAAGCTAGGATCACTTGTGCCCAGTCTAGCCAGGTCGATCCACAGACTTTAGCCAAGCACATTGACCGGTATCATGGTCCATTGAAGGAAGATTATCATTCATACGAGTGCCACCGATACAAAAGATTTTTCTTATTAATAACTAATTAAGCCTATCAAAATTTAGGTTTTGTTAATGGCTTTTATTAAGGCCAGATAGGTCAGCTCCATTGGGGCTCTTCGAAGTGTTCCCGTCCATCTTTCGAGTGTCAAACTTGCATTCATAGAGAAATGTCAGCTTAGTCGAGTATCATTTATGACACATCCTGGTTTCACTATACTGTTCACGAGGTATTTTGCATGGACCTGCGTGGGCCGCCAAAACTGTAACGACCCGCTCTCGGGGGCCCGTTACTTATTTGGTTTATTCGCAGGTTCCGCAGTTTACCAGTGAAATCAGCATAGCCACAACTCAGAGATGTATCACAATACTCAAACCAGCGTACAGACGTTATTACAGTCCAAATTAAAGTACAACAACAACCAGCACACTCTCTCACAAATACATGAAGGAAGTACTGAAAGGAAATGCGGAAAAGGAAATACACTGTACAACACACACGCTAACAGAAAAGTAACTAAAACTCTGCCGCCTCTGGGTCAATGTAGGCACCTCGATCTCTGGGGCAATCTCCTCGATCAGGTCTTCGTCTGCCGGTGTCATAAATGGAACCGAAGGTAAGTCACAACAATTCTAGCGATAGAAAAAGAGGAGTGCACAAATATGGAGCAGTCTATAGTAAACAAGTGCGGAAAGTAAAGTGGGGACAGACAAGCATGCAAGTGTGATAAGTAAAGTACATCTGTCAAGCATGCAAGGGTGACAAGTAAAGTAAAGGTGACTGAGCAAGTAACGTACAAGAATAACCATAACGATAGCAATGACAATAGCAATAAGAAGAGTAATTGTGCCTATTCTAGTTTGTGACTTATAACGGGAAGTACAATGAGCAACCAAGAGGCCAACTCTTGCCGCGGGTGCTACCCGGGCGAACCAATTCTCTGAGTACTGTGCAATAAACTGTGATCTGTGATCTGTGATGGTTGTCACCGGCACTGTTATGGGTTGCCAGAACCCACACGGTGACAACAAAGTCTGGACTAGTCGCTCCCGCACTTCCGCAATTATAAGTTACCCCAAAACCCGGTGCAGAGCTAACTACTTTTAATCATTCAATTTCAATATGACATTCCAGCAGTATGATGTCAGTGCAGTATATCACTCAGTCACTGTGTTGCAATACGGTATGTCAATCTGTTGTTCCAAAAGTAAAGCTGTTCACATGCATTAACATCACTTCAAAGATCTTCGCTTGTTGAAAAGTCAAGGCAGAAACCTCAAGAGAGAATGTCAGTCTTGAGCAATGATTTGAAGTCCAACAACTAAGTCACCGATCCATGCTTCGAGCATGCGGTATTCCCACTATCACACTATTTTCCATTACGTACACTATCTAAATTTCTAAGGGTAGAATTTACTGTGACTTACTCTTTCAGAATGGTGTAGCAAGACGAGGATGGAGTTAGAGCGCGGGGAGTGGTACCTGCAAACACAAGAAGATATCAGCTAACGGCTACACTAATTATTATCTACTTAATTAATTAACTTATCAGTTACTAACTTTATAAAAATCATTTACTAACCTGTCACCTACATAATAGTAACTTTACAAAACTTGCTAATAGGACTTTATAAAGAAACTAAAACTACTATTAATTTAACTTATAAACTTTATAATAATAACTACTTATAAAACTTAATAATAATAATAACTAAACTTATTATAATAATATTATTATTAATAATATTAATAATAATGATAACATTAAATAACCCCCTTCTCTTCTTTCTCTCCCTCTGCTTCTCGTTTCCCTCTGTTGCTTTCTTTTTTTTTTGATTTCGTTCTCTGCAGGTCTCACGGCGGCGCGCAAGAGGCGGGCGACGGCGGATCCGGAGCGACGGCTCCCAGGCGGCTTCGGGGCGGCGCAGATCGGGGCTCCAGGGGGTCACGGCGGCGGGCGATGCAGACCCGAGGCGCGGCGAGCTTCCAGGCGGCGGCGGCTCCTTCCCGGCGGCGACGAGGCGAGATCAGCGGTGGCTGTGTAGATCGGGGCGGCTTCGGGCTCCGGCGGCAGCTCCCCGGGTTGGCGGTGGCGCGGAATCCGAGTGGCGGGCGGCGGTCTCTCGAAGGTGCTGGCGGTGCTTCGAAAGGGGCGGCGGGTTGCTAGATCCTGACGACGATTCGAAGGCAAAGGCGGCGGCGACAGCGAATCGAGCACGGACGACGCACAGCGAGAATCCGAGATCGGGGGTTGGAATGATTTGTTGGATTTGGGATTATTTGGGGGTTTCAATTTGTTGATTGTGATTTCTGGTTGGATTTTGGGTTGTAAGGAAGTTGTGGAGACTGGTTTGTATGGGGATGGTGGAGCATTGTCGCCGGCGAGGTTGTGTGGAGGAGGAAGCACGACTGTGCTCTCGGCGGAGCTCATCGACGACGTCGTCGGAAAGGCTACCATCTGCAAGAGATCGCTTGGCCACTCTTCTTTAGTAGCAGTAGCCATTAAGAAGCACAAATGGACACATTTATTTTGAGATGAATGAACAAATAATGATGGCAGTAGTACTAAGAGAGTAAGTGAGAGAATTAGGGATGGGGTGCCTGCGTGTGTTTCCAACTGAGGGAGGGACATAGTTTATATAGGTTAAAAACATGATGCTATAACTTAATATTGAATAGGGATGATCAATTTTGGGGGGTGGATGTCGGATCTGAGCTACCAAGAGGAGGTGGGTTAAGTGGGTAGGGTTAGGTTATTAATTAGAGGTAGATCTAATTTAAGAGGGGTAAAAGTAAGTAGATAACAGTAATTAGTAAGGTAAAAAGATCATTAGCGAATGTAATTAGCAAAGCGGTGAAATACAGACGCGTTTTCACAAACGACTCTGAAAAATTACGAAAACATACCCACGGGATCGTATCATCACGAGGATCGCGAATACAAGGTCCGTTTTGGGATTCGAGTTACAGAAACACTAGATTTAGGCCAAAACATTTAGAAAGCGGGTTTGCGGGTTCTAAGGTGAAATGATATCCGAAAATTATGAAATTAATGTGGGAAGCCCTAAATGATAATAGAATGCTACTGTAGAAGTTTGAAAACGTTTTGAATACGTTTGAATAGAAAATAAATTCGTCGAATCAAAACGGTAATTTTGGAAGATGAATTTTAACAGAAATGTTTTGGGCATTTGAGAAAATCTGAAATTGTCGAAATACAATATAATAAGTCTAGTGCTCTAAAGTAATTTTTATAAGAATTTTTGAAATCAGTTTTGATATACAACTCCTAACTAACCATTATAAAGAAAATTTAGAATAAAAATACGTTAAGTACGTATTTGAAGTGTTTGAAAAATACAGGCCGTTACATTCTACCCTCCTTAAAATAATTCCGTCCTCGGAATTAAGCGGATTGATAATTGCCTAAGCAATTCAAACGATCGACCGGAAGGCTTGACGAACGGCCACGCCATAAGAAAATAAGTCGTCAATAGCATGAAATATAATGTGACATCATAGCATCAAGAAAGCAAGAGATGTTATGTATGAATATATACTATTAACATCACCGTAGTTTCCGAAGCTAGTCCCAAGTCAAAACAAACTCGGATAGAAGATGAAGACGAGTTCAAGAAAGATGAAGAAACAGTAGCTGACTCAGTTGGTACGTCTCGGTTTGGTTCGTCTTAATTGGTATCGCACCGTCCTCGAATGCTTCTGAGCGTCCTTCGATCTGCTTCCGCCGAGGAGTTCGAACTTAGGATGGTTGGGTATTTCGATTTCTACCCTCCTTTGACGACAGTCAATGGTGGCATGAAATGATCTCAACCAGTCCATCCCAAGAAGTCGGCAAAGAGATCTCGTCTACAAATCACAACAGATCATTGGAGGCATCTGCTAGCTACCGGTAGTGAACCGCCAGCGGTCTCGACCTTCAGAGGTTCAACAGCGATAGCATGTGTTTGAACGAAACGACTGGCCAAGAAGCAATGTGTAGCTCCTGAGTCGAACAGTGTGAGGGCAGGTTTACCGGCTATTAAGACGATACCTACCGTGATGAGAATCAAGTCTAAGCTTACGATTTCTAAATATTAGAGCATGTAGCTTAGTGAAAAATCACATACATGTGATTACTTGGCCCGTAGCTTCGGCTTCTTCCACTGTCATGGTATAAGCTTGGCGTCTCTGGGGCGCCTGTCGTGGAGTCTGCTGGCACACTTGCTGCTGAGGAGGGAGTAGTTGACGTTGCTGAGCAGATGATGGTGGTCGCTTCCGTTGTGGAACTTGAACTTCTGATGGTCGATAACTCGAACGCTACTCCCCGTAGCCAGAGTTCAAGCGTAGAAAGATCCTAAGAAGGTCAATCGAAAGGTCATCAAGCTAAAAGAAGGGTGATAGTGATGAAGATCGATGGCGTTACATAATCATGATTCACGTCCTTGCGGTCCAGCGGACACGGTCAGGGAAGTGACTAAGCTAGGATCACTTGTGCCCAGTCTAGCCAGGTCGATCCACAGACTTTAGCCAAGCACATTGACCGGTATCATGGTCCATTGAAGGAAGATTATCATTCATACGAGTGCCACCGATACAAAAGATTTTTCTTATTAATAACTAATTAAGCCTATCAAAATTTAGGTTTTGTTAATGGCTTTTATTAAGGCCAGATAGGTCAGCTCCATTGGGGCTCTTCGAAGTGTTCCCGTCCATCTTTCGAGTGTCAAACTTGCATTCATAGAGAAATGTCAGCTTAGTCGAGTATCATTTATGACACATCCTGGTTTCACTATACTGTTCACGAGGTATTTTGCATGGACCTGCGTGGGCCGCCAAAACTGTAACGACCCGCTCTCGGGGGCCCGTTACTTATTTGGTTTATTCGCAGGTTCCGCAGTTTACCAGTGAAATCAGCATAGCCACAACTCAGAGATGTATCACAATACTCAAACCAGCGTACAGACGTTATTACAGTCCAAATTAAAGTACAACAACAACCAGCACACTCTCTCACAAATACATGAAGGAAGTACTGAAAGGAAATGCGGAAAAGGAAATACACTGTACAACACACACGCTAACAGAAAAGTAACTAAAACTCTGCCGCCTCTGGGTCAATGTAGGCACCTCGATCTCTGGGGCAATCTCCTCGATCAGGTCTTCGTCTGCCGGTGTCATAAATGGAACCGAAGGTAAGTCACAACAATTCTAGCGATAGAAAAAGAGGAGTGCACAAATATGGAGCAGTCTATAGTAAACAAGTGCGGAAAGTAAAGTGGGGACAGACAAGCATGCAAGTGTGATAAGTAAAGTACATCTGGCAAGCATGCAAGGGTGACAAGTAAAGTAAAGGTGACTGAGCAAGTAACGTACAAGAATAACCATAACGATAGCAATGACAATAGCAATAAGGAGAGTAATTGTGCCTATTCTAGTTTGTGACTTATAACGGGAAGTACAATGAGCAACCAAGAGGCCAACTCTTGCCGCGGGTGCTACCCGGGCGAACCAATTCTCTGAGTACTGTGCAATAAACTGTGATCTGTGATCTGTGATGGTTGTCACCGGCACTGTTATGGGTTGCCAGAACCCGCACGGTGACAACAAAGTCTGGACTAGTCGCTCCCGCACTTCCGCAATTATAAGTTACCCCAAAACCCGGTGCAGAGCTAACTACTTTTAATCATTCAATTTCAATATGACATTCCAGCAGTATGATGTCAGTGCAGTATATCACTCAGTCACTGTGTTGCAATACGGTATGTCAATCTGTTGTTCCAAAAGTAAAGCTGTTCACATGCATTAACATCACTTCAAAGATCTTCGCTTGTTGAAAAGTCAAGGCAGAAACCTCAAGAGAGAATGTCAGTCTTGAGCAATGATTTGAAGTCCAACAACTAAGTCACCGATCCATGCTTCGAGCATGCGGTATTCCCACTATTACACTATTTTCCATTACGTACACTATCTAAATTTCTAAGGGTAGAATTTACTGTGACTTACTCTTTCAGAATGGTGTAGCAAGACGAGGATGGAGTTAGAGCGCGGGGAGTGGTACCTGCAAACACAAGAAGATATCAGCTAACGGCTACACTAATTATTATCTACTTAATTAATTAACTTATCAGTTACTAACTTTATAAAAATCATTTACTAACCTGTCACCTACATAATAGTAACTTTACAAAACTTGCTAATAGGACTTTATAAAGAAACTAAAACTACTATTAATTTAACTTATAAACTTTATAATAATAACTACTTATAAAACTTAATAATAATAATAACTAAACTTATTATAATAATAATATTATTAATAATATTAATAATAATGATAACATTAAATAACCCCCTTCTCTTCTTTCTCTCCCTCTGCTTCTCGTTTCCCTCTGTTGCTTTCTTTTTTTTTTTGATTTCGTTCTCTGCAGGTCTCACGGCGGCGCGCAAGAGGCGGGCGACGGCGGATCCGGAGCGACGGCTCCCAGGCGGCTTCGGGGCGGCGCAGATCGGGGCTCCAGGGGGTCACGGCGGCGGGCGATGCAGACCCGAGGCGCGGCGAGCTTCCAGGCGGCGGCGGCTCCTTCCCGGCGGCGACGAGGCGAGATCAGCGGTGGCTGTGTAGATCGGGGCGGCTTCGGGCTCCGGCGGCAGCTCCCCGGGTTGGCGGTGGCGCGGAATCCGAGTGGCGGGCGGCGGTCTCTCGAAGGTGCTGGCGGTGCTTCGAAAGGGGCGGCGGGTTGCTAGATCCTGACGACGATTCGAAGGCAAAGGCGGCGGCGACAGCGAATCGAGCACGGACGACGCACAGCGAGAATCCGAGATCGGGGGTTGGAATGATTTGTTGGATTTGGGATTATTTGGGGGTTTCAATTTGTTGATTGTGATTTCTGGTTGGATTTTGGGTTGTAAGGAAGTTGTGGAGACTGGTTTGTATGGGGATGGTGGAGCATTGTCGCCGGCGAGGTTGTGTGGAGGAGGAAGCACGACTGTGCTCTCGGCGGAGCTCATCGACGACGTCGTCGGAAAGGCTACCATCTGCAAGAGATCGCTTGGCCACTCTTCTTTAGTAGCAGTAGCCATTAAGAAGCACAAATGGACACATTTATTTTGAGATGAATGAACAAATAATGATGGCAGTAGTACTAAGAGAGTAAGTGAGAGAATTAGGGATGGGGTGCCTGCGTGTGTTTCCAACTGAGGGAGGGACATAGTTTATATAGGTTAAAAACATGATGCTATAACTTAATATTGAATAGGGATGATCAATTTTGGGGGGTGGATGTCGGATCTGAGCTACCAAGAGGAGGTGGGTTAAGTGGGTAGGGTTAGGTTATTAATTAGAGGTAGATCTAATTTAAGAGGGGTAAAAGTAAGTAGATAACAGTAATTAGTAAGGTAAAAAGATCATTAGCGAATGTAATTAGCAAAGCGGTGAAATACAGACGCGTTTTCACAAACGACTCTGAAAAATTACGAAAACATACCCACGGGATCGTATCATCACGAGGATCGCGAATACAAGGTCCGTTTTGGGATTCGAGTTACAGAAACACTAGATTTAGGCCAAAACATTTAGAAAGCGGGTTTGCGGGTTCTAAGGTGAAATGATATCCGAAAATTATGAAATTAATGTGGGAAGCCCTAAATGATAATAGAATGCTACTGTAGAAGTTTGAAAACGTTTTGAATACGTTTGAATAGAAAATAAATTCGTCGAATCAAAACGGTAATTTTGGAAGATGAATTTTAACAGAAATGTTTTGGGCATTTGAGAAAATCTGAAATTGTCGAAATACAATATAATAAGTCTAGTGCTCTAAAGTAATTTTTATAAGAATTTTTGAAATCAGTTTTGATATACAACTCCTAACTAACCATTATAAAGAAAATTTAGAATAAAAATACGTTAAGTACGTATTTGAAGTGTTTGAAAAATACAGGCCGTTACAAAGCCAGTGACATCAAGTGTACTGTAAACTTTTTCTTGCCAACGCTTAAAGAATGAACCAGAAAAAAGCTCGATTTTAGACAGGTCAGGAAGATGTTTAGCAGTCACTATAGCAGTCCGGATCCGTCGCCCAGATTTTCCATTCGGCTCAACCCGGTTTGGGCTCGGCCCCATGCTTGGGCTCATGCGCACGCGAGCTACCCCCAAGTCCTAGCCCATTAACAAGTCCAATAGCCCAATAACAAGAAGTCTCTTATATACCCATCAAAGGGTTATCTCCCATCCAATGTGGGACTATTTATTCCTTTGAAATGAAGAAATATCCAACAATCTTCCACTATTTCAAAATTTCAAGAGGTAAGGGAAAAATAAACCAACCGAGGAAAAAGACATTCCTGCCTGGGACCGCGCTAATAAAATCTGTAGACATACTATCCTTCATACTCTTTCCAATGAATTATTTGATGTCTACTGTCCCACCAAAATAGCCTCAGATATTTGGACTAGCCTTACTAAAAAATACATCCTTGAAGATGCTGGAACCCAGAAATTTGCTGTAGGCAATTTCCTTCACTTCGCCATGACCGATGACAAATCTGTTTCCACCCAAATCCATGACTTCCATGTTCTTATTGATGATCTTAAAAATGAAAATATAACTCTCCCTGATCCGTTTGTTTCTGGCTCTCTTATTGAAAAACTTCCTGAATCTTGAAAAGATTATAAAAACAGCCTTAAACACAAACGAAAACAAATGTCCCTTGAAGATGTTATCATCCATATTAGGATTGAAGAAAAGAATAGGAAAAGAGAAAAAGCCAATTCTGCTAAAGAAATTGTTTCTAAAGCCAATCTTATTGAATCTAATTCTTCCTTTCCTCCTTCACATCCTAAGAAACATTTCAAGAAATTTAGACCAAATCACAAACCAAATCAGAGATTTCAAAAGGGCCAAAACCATACTACTTTCAAGAAGAAAGGGGACTGTTTTATTTGCAAGAAACCTGGACACCATGCAGCTCAATGTCGCTTCCGGAAAGATACTCATAAACCAAGTGCAAACTTGGTAGAAGGAGATATAATTGCTGCGGTGATCTCAGAGGTTAACATGGTGGCACATGCTAAGGACTGGGTAATTGACTCCGGGGCAACCCGGCATATCTGCGCTGATAGAGGAGCTTTTACCTCCTATGTTCCTATCAGCTCTGGCGAGGAAAATGTGTACATGGGGGATTCAAGACCCTCACCCGTAATCGGGAAAGGGAAGGTTCTTCTCAAATTAACCTCAGGAAAAACCCTTTCGCTTAGTGAAGTGCTCCATGTCCCAGATATCCGTTGGAATCTGGTTTCTGTCTCTCTTCTGGGAAAAGTGGGGGTTAAGGTCACTTTTGAGTCTGATAAAATTGTAATGACCAGGAATGGTCAGTTTGCGGGAAAGGGATATTGTAACCAGGGTCTTTTCATTCTGAATGTACTTGATGTCATGAATAATAATGCATCCTCTTCTCCTGCTTACTTGATTGACTCTTTTGATATCTGGCACCATAGACTAGGGCATGTCAATTATTCATATATTAAGAAAATGAAAGAAATTGGATTGTTGAATGCCTCATCTTCCTCTAATGACAAATGTGAAATTTGTGTTGAATCAAAAGCCACTAAGAAAACATGTAGGTCTGTACACAGAGAAAGTGAACTACTTGCTTTAATTCATAGTGACCTTTGAGATTTGAAAAACAATATAACTAGAGGTGGTAAGAAATGCTATATCACTTTTGTGGATGACTTCTCTATATACACTGAAGTATATTTGCTTAGATCTAAGGATGAAGCTTTTGATATGTTTTTGAAGTATAAGACTAAAGTAGAGAATCAACTTAATAAGAAGATAAAAATGGTTAGATCAGATAGAGGAGGGGAGTTTACATCTTTTAATGAGTACTGTGAAGAACATGGGATTATTCATGAGACTACACCTCCATATTCACCTGAATCAAATGGCATAGCAGAAAGGAAAAATAAGACCTTAAAAGAGATGATGAATGCTTTGCTAATTAGTTCAGGTGCACCTCTTAACCTTTGGGGAGAAGCTATTCTCTCTGCTTGTCACATTCAGAATAGAATTCCCTATAAGAAATTAGGTAAGACTCCTTATGAACTTTGGGTAGGTCATTCTCCAAATCTTAGTTACCTCAAAGTGTGGGGGTGCTTAGCTAAAGTTCTTTTACCTGAACCTAAGAAAAGAAAGTTAGGTCCTAAAACCTTTGATTGCTTGTTTATTGGATATGCTCAAAATAGTGCTTCATATAGATTCCTAGTTGTTAAAAGTGAGCAAAACATCATGGAGCCTAACACTATTGTTGAAACCAAGAATGCTGATTTCTTTGAGCACATATTTCCAATGAAAATGGATAATATTAGGTTGTCTTCTGCACCTCCATCATCACACACTTCTGATGTTCATTTGCATGATAATGATGATGAGATAAAGTAAGAAGGAGTAAAAGAGTTAGGAGGGAGACTAATCTAGGTGATGGCTTTTTTACCTTTCTTATTGATGATGATCCTCTTACATACCATGAAGCCATCACATCTCCCGATGCCACATTTTGGAAAGAAGCAATAAACAGTGAATTAGAATCTATTATGTCAAATCACACTTGAGAACTTGTGACCTTGCCCCAGGGGCTAAAACTATTGGTTGCAAGTGGATATTTAAAAGGAAGCTAAAACCTGATGGTTCTATTGACAAGTTCAAAGCTAGATTAGTTGCTAAAGGTTTCAACTAAAAGAAAGACATTGATTACTTTGACACTTTTGCCCCTGTCACTAGGATAGCTTCTATCCGTGTCTTGGTTGCCTTAGCTTCAATACATAGTCTTGTTATCCATCAAATGGATGTAAAGACTGCTTTTTTGAATGGAGATTTGGAAGAAGAGATTTATATGGAACAACCTGAAGGTTGTATCACTCCTGGAAATGAACATAAAGTATGCAAACTTGTTAAATCTCTTTATGGTTTAAAACAAGCTCCAAAACAATGGCATGATAAATTTGATTCTGTTTTTCTTTCAAATGGTTATCATATAAATGATGATAATAAGTGTATTTACACAAAGTTTGATAGTGATGTTGGTGTTATTATTTGTTTATATGTTGATGACATGCTTATTCTCGGCACCAATCTAGATGTAGTAAATGCAACTAAGTCATTCTTGTCTTCTAAATTTGATATGAAAGACATGTGTGAAGCTAATGTGATCTTAGGTATTAAGTTAACTAAGACACCTAGTGGGATTATGCTTTCTCAAGAACATTATGTTATTAAAATGCTTGAAAAGTTTGGATATCATGATCAAAAACCTGTAGCTACTCCATATGATGCTAGTTTACATTTAGCTAAAAATCTTGGTGAATCTGTTTCACAAATTAAATATGCTCAGATCATTGGTAGCTTAATGTATTTGATGAATTGTACTCGCCCTGATATTGCTTATGCTATTAGTAGATTGATTCGTTACACTCAAAATCCTAATAGTGATCATTGGAATGCTTTGTCAAGAGTTATGAGATACGTGAAAGGAACTCTTAAATATGGATTATGTTTTAGTGGCGATCCATCAGTTTTACAAGGTTTTACTGATGCAAACTGGATCTCTGATTCAGATGAGCTTAAATCCACAAGTGGTTATGTTTTTACACTTGGTGGAGGTGCCGTGTCTTGGAAATCATCCAAGCAAACTTGTATAACTCGGTCTACTATGGAATCCGAGTTTATTGCCTTGGAGAAGGCATGTAGTGAAGCCGAGTGGCTTAAGAACCTTCTTGGTGATCTTCCCATTTGTGAAAAACCGGTATCGTCTGTGTCTATCCATTGTGATAGCCAAGCTGCAATTGCAAAAGCTAAAAATAAAGTTTTTAATGGGAAGAGTAGGCATATATGCCTAAGGCACTCTATTGTGAGGCAGCTGCTAGATCATGGGATAGTATCCCTTGATTATGCGAGGTCAGAGATGAATTTGGCAGATCCTCTGACAAAACCACTAAATAGGAAGTTAGTGGAAAGTACATCGAGGGGAATGGGACTTAAACCTAAAACATAGATCAAGAGTGATGGTAACCCAACCTATGTGATTGATGATCTCATGAAGTAGCTAGGTTCATATGGGTAACAACAAGTCACTTGTTGATCGTGAGGAGCACTATCATTATGTTCATGTCCCTTCCTATGGTGTAGATAGTGCTATCGACGATGGGAGAGGGTGAGCATACGACTCTTAATGGAAACCATAGCCCTTGTTGGGTGGTGTGCATAATCGTCGAGCACACTTGATGGGTCCACCTATATGGGTGTGGAAGTGGGGCCGCTTCCTATGCGAATTTGGGTACATTCGCTAGAGCACTCATGAAAATCCAGGTATGGCGCATGGCCGAAACGTGCCAACCCGAAAGAGCAAGCAACTATTCATTGATGATTCAATATGGGTTGTAAGTCAATGTTTTACAATAAAGGGGATTGGTTCATAGAAACTATATGTTTCACCAACTTCTTGTAGAACACACTTCCATTCCCTAAGTAATGGTTCATAGACCGAAAGTCACCATTGCTAATGTATTGAATTGTTGTATTCGATCTCGAAATCTTTCCTTTTCCTCGTTTTGGATTCTTTTTCCCTTACCTCTTGAAATTTTGAAATAGTGGGGGATTGTTGGATCTTCATTTCAAATGAATAAATAGTCCCACATTGGATGGGAGATAACCCTTTGATGGGTATATAAGAGACTTCTTGTTATTGGGCTATTGGACTTGTTAATGGGCTAGGACTTGGGGGTAGCTCGCGTGCGCATGAGCCCAATCATGGGGCCGAGCCCAAACCGGGTTAAGCCGAATGGAAAATCTGGGCGACGGATCCGGAAAACCTTAGCGTGTGTGCGCTGGCGTCGCGCCTGCGTAGGGAGGGGTTCACGGGTGCGCGCGCGGAGTGCCCGAGTTTTGCGCTAAATTTTTGGCCCGCTTGTTTGGCAGAATTTGAAAGGCCCATTACGGTTTTAATTTTCCCCAACAGCCATATTTCTTTTATTGCGCTGTTTAATGGCCCAACAGCTATTTTCTCATTTAATTTCGCAACAGCTATAATCTCATTTAATAGCAGAATTAAATCTTTTTCATAATTGCGGAATTCCAACCGTTTTTTCTTTTGCCCTATATAACCCCAAGTTTGTCAAGGGTTTTGGTACACTGCGAAAACCGTTCTTCCCCTCGGAAATTTGTTGCTGTTGTTCCTTCGTTCCTACGTTTGTTCCTCTGTTCTGTTCGTCTCTGCTTCCACAAACGCGAACAGATCCTCCCTTGCCGCAGCTTCCTTGTTGCTGCAGACTGCGGCTTCCCCCTTGCTGCTCTTCCTCTTCGTTCGAGATCGAAGAACAATTGCTGCTCGCTGGAGCCTTGTATTGTGAGTGCACACTTACAAGGCCGTTGCCGTTGAATCCTGGAGGGTAGCCGCTTGACCTGCCTTGCACCGAGTCCATACTCTGAGGGGCGGCAATCTACTCTTAAGGACAGTGCCTAGCATGCCTCGGCAAATCGATAAGTCCTCTCTTCCTCTAAAATTTATAGCATCATCCTATTAAATCTGTAATTTTATTCAACAAATTATACAACACAATTAAAGCTAACATGGCAGATTATAAAGGAGCATGCTAAAACATGTAAAAAAAGTGATACAAGAGTGGACATGTAAACTTGCATAAAAACATGTAGCTTAATTTTAAAAAAGAAGCATGTAAACTACCATCATGAAAATAATACTCCATATAAGATGAGATTCCTACCTCTTAAAGTCCCATTTCCTTCCTTAAAAACCTTTCACCTCTTAATTCCCCCTTAATTTCTTCCTTCCTTTTAAGTCCTCCTTAATGCCTCATCATTCATCCTTTCCTTTTAATTCCTCCTTAATTCAACATGCTGCCATATTAAGATAGAGGGGAAAAAATGCATTCGGCCAAAGGATTTGGTTACGGCAAGGCTTAGAGAAAATATGGAAAGAAAAATAAAAGAAAGAGAAGAGAAATGAGAAAGGAATGAAAAAAGAAATGAAGGCTCCATCTTCTCATATTTGTATTTTCCCTTTTTTTCCCAAAAATCTAAGAAGAGGCCACTTGTCTCTTGACTCACCCAAGACTTAACTTAGTGTCCACTTAGGTGTCATCTTAGGATAATTAGGATTTATGAAAATAACTAATTATCATGAAAAAGGTAAAATGACACTAATGCCCTTCACATACCCAAAAATACCATGCACGTCCTAAACCCAACTTTACACATATCACCCCCTGATACTAATAATAACAATAATATAACACTTATGACATATGCATAATAACCCTCTTTACTAAACATATTTACAAAACCACTTTATACATGCATACACTACATATTTACACATATACACACAAACCAACATACATACTAAGGAACTGCATAAATATGTAACTTTAAATATACAATTATATTCCAAAGTAATACAAATAGTCCACTATAATTATCCTTCATCTAAGATACACTTACAAATTTAGCTAGGTATACACACAACCATATATACCAATATTCATACATATACTAATTCACATAATCATAAAATATATTCCAATAATATTTCCATACAAATATACACTACTATATACATCAATACATATAAGTATACTTACATATACAAATATACAAGTATATCATACTCAGAGTATTACAGGCCTTTAGGAAACTCCGGATCTCAGACGCTGACTGCGGAACAGGCCACTCTCTGATGGCCCTAATCTTCTCGGGATCCACAGAAATACCATCTCCAGTCACCACATGCCCCAGAAAAGCAACTCTATCCAGCCAAAACTCGCACTTCGAAAACTTGGCATACAAACGATGCTTCCTCAAAATCTCCAATACCATCCTCAAGTGCGAGGCATGCTCCTCCTCCGACTTTGAATAGATCAGAATGTCGTCAATAAAGATAACGACAAACTTATCCAAAAAAGTCGTAGAAAATCAGGTTCATCAGATTCATGAAAACTGCGGGTGCATTGGTTACACCGAAAGGCATAACCACAAACTCGTAGTGTCCATACTTCGTCCTGAATGCTGTCTTCGGAACATCATCCTTCCTCACCTTCAACTGATGGTAACCACTCCTCAAATCCAATTTAGAAAACACCCTCGAACCTCCAAGCTGATCAAAAATATCATCGATGCGAGGCAACGGGTATTTATTCTTGATGGTCACCGCATTCAACTCCCGATAGTCCACGCACATGCGACGCGAACCATCCTTCTTCTTCACCAGCAGCACCGGTGCTCCCCACGGAGACACACTGGGATTGATATAACCCTTCTGCAAAAGCTCATCTAGCTGCTTCCGCAATTCCTCCAACTTGGCGGGTGCCATACGATATGGCGCCTTCGAGATCGGCTGCGCTCCCGGAACCAGATCAATAGAAAATTCTAAAGCTCGATCAAGCGGCAAACCAGACATCTCCCCGGGGAAGACGTCATCAAAATCCCGCACAACCGCTGGCCTCTCCAGCTCCATCTGCACAGCCACAATCTCCATCGGACTGGCCCGAAATCTGACAGGACCAAGCGAACTGCTACCTCGGCTGAACTCAAATACTGGATGTCCAGGAATCTCGAACACCACCTTCTTCCTCCGACAGTCGATCGTAGCATAGAAGCTCGCAAGCCAATCCATCCCAAGGACCGCATCATAGTTGATGATGTCGTGGACAATGAAATCAGCGTAAAGCTCATGCCCACAAACCACCAACGAGCAAGAATTGCAACCAAGATGCACCGTGACCACGCCATTCCCTGTAACGACATTCCAACTCTTGGAAAGAGGGGACGTCGACAAGGAATGCTTCTCCACGAAGCTCCGAGAAATAATGCACATCGATGCACCAGAGTCAAAGAGGACTCGTGCAGGAAACGTGCACACCAAAATCACACCTACAAACAGTCTAACAATCAAGCCCTAGTCTAGCAAACAATCATATTCAAGCAAACAACATAGTCTAACAAACAAAGCCAAATAAGAAAGGAACAGCTAGAAGAGGATTACCCGCGATAACCTCATCCACAGCCCCGTTCTCCACAGCAGTCATCAGAAAAGCCTGTCGCCTCGACGAAAAAGCCTGCTGGAAAGCCTGCCTCTGCGGAACAAGAGCTGCTCCACCTCCAGCAGGAACAGACGCACTCTGTTGCAACGGCGGTGCTGCAACAGGTGCCCTCCAAGGCTGCTTCGACCTCGGACAATCCTTCATGGCATGGGTAGGATCCCCACAGACGACACACTGGCCCAGGAATCTCCTACACTGATCCTTGACGTGCCCGGTCCTGCCGCAGAAATGGCAAGTCTTCAGAATAGGCCCTCCTGGCCTCTTGAACTGCACCAGATGATTAGGCTTGAAACCAGGCCTAACCACCGCCCTGGCCTGCTCCATAGGCCTCTTCACAGCACCAGAAACATGTCCCCTCCTCTGACTCAGGTTCAGCTCCTGTCTCCTTGCAGCGACCAGAACCTTCTGATAAGAGTCCAGATCAGAGGAAGACACAAAACTCTGGAGCTCCAAAGCAAGTCCCTGCAGGAACCTCTGAGCCCTCTCATCAGCATCCTGCACCATCTTCGGCGCAAAACCGACTAAACCTAGTGAACTCTTGGTGGTACTGGTCCACCGTCAAGCTCCCTTGCTTCAGATCAATGAAACGCTGCAGCATCTCCTTCTTAGCCGCCTTCGGAAAGAACTCCTCATCAAACCTGGACTTAAAGGTAGCCCAAGCTATCGGCTCCACCAACATATTCTCTTCCGCATCCCACCAGTTCCGAGCGTTATCCTTGAGTTGACGCTTTGCCAAATCAACCCATCCAGCTGGGGTGATCTTGGCCATCTTCAAGTTATCCTCAATGTTCCGAATCCACTCATCGGCAGCTAGAGGACCCTCAGACCCATCAAAATATGCGGGACCCAGCTCCCGAAATTGCTTCGCTCCCGGCTCGGAGCGAAGGGCCTCCGGAGCCGCCCGAGGAGCTCGACCAGCCGGAGCATTCTGGACTTGCAGGAGCACGCCTTGCTGCACCTGCATCATCTGAAGCATCATCCGCATCATCTCCCCATTGGTGGGTTCCCGCTCAGGTTCCTCGTCATGAGGGGCGCACCACCACCACCACCACCACCACAGGTGATTCGCCTTCCTGCCATCTAATGACACAGAAAACGAAACAATTAGACTCATAGCTTATGACTCGGACGTCGAACTTAGTTTATTGGACATTCTAATATTATTATCGCTATTCCGACAATTCGCAGGTACAGAAGGACCTGCATGGGCCACCAATAAAACCTGTCACGCCCGCTTCCTAAAAATGGAGGCGAGACGTGAAAAGGTCCACACGAGAGTGGAGCTATGAAGCCCCAAACCCGATAAGCGTCAATAAAACATAAGCACGTCCCTGTAACCACAAACGGAACAACAATAATAACACAAGGAGAGACAGAAACAAAGTCTCAATCTCAGAAATTGTCCAACATTAAAATTAAGTTCAACATCCAGAAAAGCCACCAGGCTAAAAGAAAGAGTCTAAAGGCCCAGAACAAGGCCAAACAAAGACAAACGTAAACAGAGTATAGGTGATGCGCACCGACAACTACAGCAGTCTAAGACAAAAAGGGGAAAGCTCGACGAAGACACTAGGACTGGTCCCCAGTGTCCACGTACTCCTCGCCAAACACAGACTCGGGCACGGCGTCCGCAAACACCTCGTCCTCAACAACGGATTCAGGCTCAGGATCTAACATGTGTCACCCAAAAGAGTAAAGGGGCACATGTCAGCAAGTCTAAAAGACTTGGGCAAGGAAACTGAAGGTAAGGTAAACTAGCAACCTAGCAGTTATAGTATGATGCATGGCATGGCAAGTATAGTATGGAAGTGACAAGTAAAGGGAAGTACAAGTAGCAAGTGTGTCATGGATAACAAGTAAAACACGGACAAGTACAAGTCAAGTGGTTCACGTCAAGTGAACACGTCAAGTAAACAAGTTATGCACAGAGATTCTGCCTGTTGGCTAGAGTGGCTGATCGGGCCAACTCCTAAGCTCAAGTGACCGTTTATCTCTACCCCTCAACGTGTATCGAGCCAGGGAATTACCCCGAACACGGAATGCTCGCTTCTGGAACACGAGCCAAGAAGTGTATTTAACAAGTATGGCGTAGGGTTATGCCTGCAACGCAGGTGCCTAGCCGGTAAACAAGTAGATCGGGCATTGGCTATCAACCAACTCACATAGCCCGCTTCTGGAACACGGGCCAGGAAACACAAGTATTGTAGCGTGTGCTACGAATGCGACATACAACATGGATAGCATGGATGACAATTAATTCGCGTACCGTTAATCAAAATTAAACATGACATGATAGTTATGCAACATGATAAATGACGGTCCTAGCTTCGTTGTCACGCTAGTTCCTGAAATTGTGCCTAGGCGAGTATCATTTCGTCGCCTAGTCTCTTTTACGCCTACAACAAGCAAATGGCCTAAGACATGTCCCAAACCCTAAGTGGCAAGTTTCACTTGTCTAGCCCCGAGGATGACGATCAACGAGGCCGTCACACAAATGCTAGCTGAGGAAAGAGATCGCTGCCATGGCAAAACAACATTAGAACAACATCCAACCTAGTTTTATTAGGGTTTCACAAAAACACAAATGGGCCATGAGAATATCAAGAGATCGATTTATTACCGTATCGGAAGCGGAAGAACGATGCCGAGCAAGCACGGCAACGAAAGAAATGATCCGGGGAACCTAGGGTTCAGATCTGGAATGGATGGGGAAATTCTGGAGAAATGGGGTTTTGGGGATTTTGGGGGGTTGGAGATGGCCTAGGGCATGGTGATAGACCAAATTAGAGAGGGAAACTCCAAAGGAGGAAGGAATGTGTAACGGCCTGTATTTTTCAAACACTTCAAATACTTACTTAACGTATTTTTTCTAAATCTTCTTTATAATGGTTAGTTAGGAGTTGTATATCAAAACTGATATCAAAAATTCTTTTAAAAATATTTTAGAGCACTAGACTTATTATATTGTATTTCAGCAATTTCAGATTTCCGCAAATGCCCAAAACATTTCTGTTAAAATTCATCTCCCAAAATTACCGTTTTGTTTTGACGAATTTATTTTCTATACAAACGTATTCAAAACGTCTTCAAACTTATACAGTAGCATCCTATGATCAATTAGGGCTCTCCACATTAATTTCGTAATTTTCTGATATTGTTTCAGCCTAGAACCCGCAGACCCGCTTTCTAAACGTTTTGGCCTAAAACTAGTGTTTCTGTAACTCAACTCCCAAAACGGATCTTGTATTCGCGATCCTCGCGTCGATACGATCCCGTGAGTATGTTTTCGTAATTTTTTGGAGACGTTTGTGAAAACGGACTTGTATTCCTCCGGTTTTCACTAATTACCGCCACTGATTACTTTTCTACAATTACTAAGCTACTTTTACCCTTTTACTTCTACCTCTAATCAACCCACCTTTTTGTTGGTTGGATCTGAAATCATTTCAGATCCAACGCTCATTTCCCCACATTAAACAACCTGGTCTCCCCCTTAATCACAGTTTTGCCATTTCCCTACCTTATATAAACTAACCCACATCAAACCCAAACACACTCACAGTTCCTCTTCCTCCTCTTATTTTCATTTGCCTTTTTTTAAAAACTCAGGCATACGATCTCTCTCCCGCTCCCTCTCTCTTCACGCTCTTCTCCCTCTCTCTCACTTCCACCTCCGGGCTCCGACCGCCGCCGCCGGAATCGACGATCGCCGCCCGCCCCGAACGCCGCCGTCTCCTCCGGAGGACCCCCGACAGCGCCCCCGCGTGCCCGAGCCTCTCTCTGCCGCTCCGGCCTCGACCGCATGATGCCCCCACGTCGCTCCGCCCCGAAGCCGCCGCCGTGTTAGGAACCAACCAAAGATAGGATTTTTATAGCAAAATAATAAAGAAGAACAAGATATTTGGGCACAAAAGAGGTGTGCCCTCCTCCCAAGACGCCTAGAGGACGTCCGCACTCGTCTAGATCTAGATCTACTCCTAATGGACGCTCAATAGAAATATTCCAATATCAAGCATGAATACAAATGACGGCTAGCCCTAGTTTAAATAGAAAAACCCTTCTTGTGGTGTGCAAAGTAATTTCTCCATGACTTGTTGTGCGCAAAGTAATTTCTCCCTGACTTGTTGTGCGCAAAGTAATTTCCTCCCCTCTTTAGCCGCGAACGGATCTAACATTACTCCGCCCCTGAAAATCCACCTTGTCCTCAAGGTGGTGCATGGAGTGTGTGTGCCATCCATTCCACGTACTGCAAGTCTCCTCCCGGATCGAAAGGATGAGATAGGTCTACACCACCTTCATCAACGTCCAGACGAAAGCCACGGTCACCACTAGTCAGATCTGAAGGCCATCTATAGCCTAAACTGAGATGTTGGCGTTCTGAAGGACTTTGAACTGAAAACCAAGAGCCTTGGGGCCCACGTCGCCCTTCCGGAAGCTCGAATGTTTGCTGTATTGGGCTCAGGAAGTCAAAAACTCGCTGTCCACTGCATCGGGGGACCCGTCGTCGGTGCTGAAGGGGCTGTCGGGCCTTGCAGAGCCCAACAGAGGCCCTGTAAGAGCTCCTGGGCCCCTGCCGGGGCCTGCAGGGCCCCTGCAGAAAATCTGCAGGCCTGCAGGGCCGCTGCAGAATTTCTGCAGGCCTGCAGGGCCCTGCAGAAATTCTGCAGGGCCTCCGCAGAATTCTGCAGGATTTCCTGCAGAATTCTGCAGGATTCCCTGCAGAATTCTGCAGGATTCCCTGCAGAAATCTGCAGGATTCCCTGCAGAAATCTGCAGATTCCTGCAGAAATTCTGCAGAATTTCTGCGCAGACCTGCAGGACCTTGCAGAATTACTGCAGGGCCCTGCCGAATTTCTGCAGGCCTACTGCGGCTCCTGCAGAATTTCTGCAGGGCTGGCCGGCCCTGCAAAATTTCTGTAGGGGGTGTGGCCGTCTTTTTGAGACGACGGCTAGGGTTTGCTCGCCTTGGGGGCTCGTCCTCGTCTTCCGCCGCCGCCTTTAAATCTGGATTTTCATCGCCATCAGATTCAAATCTGAAATTTTCAGATCTAAAAATTTTCTCGTCTTCCTCCGTCGCCTTCAGATCTAGATCTGAAAATTTCAGATCTGAAATTTCTAGATCTGGGCTTTTCTCCTCCAAAGGTGACGTCTTTTGCCCAAAATTAGGGTTTTTGCCGTCGTGGATGCGCGCCGTCAATAGCTCCATGATTTTTACAAATTGCTCGTCGTTCTTTGCTTGTCTTGCCTTCATGTGCTCGATGTATTCCACCAAATCGTCAACCGATTTCTTTACCCCTTCAATTCCCGTCATGGATCGTCACGCGCTCTGATACCAAATTGTTAGGAACCAACCAAAGATAGGATTTTTATAGCAAAATAATAATGAAGAACAAGATATTTGGGCGCAAAAGAGGTGTGCCCTCCTCCCAAGACGCCTAGAGGACGTCCGCACTCGTCTAGATCTAGATCTACTCCTAATGGACGCTCAATAGAAATATTCCAATATCAAGCATGAATACAAATGACGGCTAGCCCTAGTTTAAATAGAAAAACCCTCCTTGTGGTGCACAAAGTAATTTCTCCATGACTTGTTGTGCGCAAAGTAATTTCTCCATGACTTGTTGTGCGCAAAGTAATTTCATCCCCACTTTAGCCGCGCACGGATCTAACACGCTGCAGCACGCCCGCCGCCGCTCCCTCGTCGACGCAGAGCCCCCAGCACCGCCACCGTCCGACCCGTGCAGCCCCGAGCGTCGCTCCCCCCCTCACTCAGACGACGCCGCAGCGCCGTCGCCGCCGCTCCGCCTCCGCCGTGGTCCGCCGGCCTCCGCTCCTCCTCCGCCTCCGCCACCCTCACTCCGACGAACCCGCCCCCGCCTTGCCGCCACCCGCCGTCGTGCACGAGCTCCCGCCGCCCCCGCCGCCCCCGCAGCTGCGATCGAACGGTGGGTGCGAGATGCCGCAGTGGCAATCTCGTAAATACGAGATTTATTTCGTATTTTTAATTTTAATTAATTATTAAATAGGGTTAATTGGTTATAAATCCATAAGTAAATATACAGGGGCCAGAAAAATGTGAAACCAACTCTGGAAAATCCGAAACGATATTTCGGACCCAATGGCACTAGTCTCACTGCGAGCAGACGCCTACTTTTCACAGAATCGTTTTTTGAACCTAAAATTTAAATACGTATAAATCTTTCTAAAAATCGTAACTCGCTGTTTTCACTCACAATAATATGTGATAAAATTATATGTGAAAGTAAACCTCGAGACGGTCATTTTGACTGTTCATTCGAGTAATTCTGACTAGTATTACTCCCGGAACAAATTACGGAAGATACACGTCACTTAAATAATTTGGGTTTTTAAGCTAGTTTTGAGTTTCTAAAAATTATAAAAATTGCTATAAACTTCAGAAAAATATTCCCTCTTGCACTAAAACTATTTTTATCATATATAGCCTATATAAAAATTTGGAACTCTTTTCATCACCGCTTTAAGCGGTCTTAAAAATCAAAACGACCTATTAATTAGATATTATTTAGCGTAGCGATTAGCTGATATCTTCTTGTGTTTGCAGGTACCACTCCCCGCGCTCTAACTCCATCCTTGTCTTGCTACGACAATTCCAATAGTGTAAGTCACATTAAATTCTATCCTTAGGAATTCAGATAGTGTACTCGTATGAACATAGGACTTGACACCTAGTCTTGGAATAGTTATTGACCTGAACAGCTGACTAGACATGCTTGACAGAAAGATTGTAACTGGAAATGTGAGAATAGTAAATGACTCGTAAAACTGCAAGTACGGTAACCTGCACAGACATTGGGTTTTGGGGTAACTTATAATAGCGAGGGTGCGGGAGCGACTAGTCCAGCCTTTGTTGTCACCGTGCGGGTTCTAGCAACCCATCATAGTAGCCGGTGACAACCATCACAGATCACAGATTATTGCATAGTATTCATAGTATTCATAGCATAGTTCGCCCGGGTAGCACCCGTGGTAAGAGGTGGCCTCTTGGTTGCTCATTGCACCCCGCATTATAAGTCACGAACTAGGCTAAGCACATTTTCTATCATTATTGCTATTGTCATTGCTCGGTCACCTTTACTTTACTTGTCACCCTTGCATGCTTGACAGATGTACTTTACTTATCGCACTTGCATGCTTGTCTATCCCTGCTTTACTTTCCGCACTTGTTTACTATAGACTGCTCCATATTTGTGCACTCCTCTTTTTCTATCGCTAGAATTGTTGTGACTTACCTTCGGTTCCATTTATGGCACCGGCAGACGAAGACCTGATCGAGGAGATTGCCCCAGAGATCGAGGAGCCTATATTGACCCAGAGGATGCAGAGCTTTAGCTAATTTTCTGTTGGTGTGTGTGTTGTACTGTGTATTTACTTTTCCGCTCTTCTTTTCAGTACTTCCTTATGTATTTGTGAGAGAGTGTGCTGGTTGTTGTTGTACTTTAATTTGGACTGTAATAACGTCTGTACGCTGGTTTGAGTATTGTGGTACATCTCTGAGTTGTGGCTATGCTGATTTCACTGGTAAACTGCGGAACCTGCGAATAAACCAAATAAGTAACGGGCCCCCGAGAGCGGGTCGTTACAGGTTTGGCGGCCCATGCAGGTCCGTGCAAAATACCTCGTGAACAATATAGTGAAACCAGAATGTATCGTATACGATACTTGACTAAGCTGACATTTTTCTTGAATGCAGGTTTGACACTCGAAAGATGGACGTGAACACTTCGAAGAGCCCCAATGGAGCTGACCTGTCTGGCCTTAATAAAAGCCATTAACAAAACCTAAATTTTGATAGGATTAATTAGTTATTAATAAAAATCTTTTGTATCGGTGTCACTCGTATGAATGATAATCTTCCTTCAATGGACTATGATACCGGTCAATGTGCTTGGCTAAAGTCTGTGGATCGACCTGGCTAGACTGGGCATAAGTGATCCTAGCTTAGTCACTTCCCTGACCGTGTCCGCTGGACCGCAAGGATGTGAATCATGATTATGTAGCGTCATCGATCTTCTTCACTATCACCCTTCCTTTAGCTTGATGACCTTTCGATTGACCTTTCTTTCTAGCTACGGAGGGTAGCGTCCGAATTTTCGACCATCAGAAGTTCGAGTTCCACAATGGAAGCGACCACCACCATCTGCCCAGCAACGTCAATCAATCCCTCCTCAGCAGCAAGTGTACCAGCAGACTCGACGACAGTCGCCACCTCATAGACGCCGAGCTTATACAAATGACATTAGAAGAAGCCGAGGCTACGAACCAAGTAATCACAGGTGCGAGATATCCCCCTAAGCTATACACTCTACCGTTTAGAAATCGTAATCTTATACTTGATTCTCATCACGGTAGGTACCGTCTTAATAGCCGGTAAACCTTCCCTCACACTGTTCGACTCAGGAGATACACATTGCTTCTTGGCCAGTCGTTTCGTTCAAACACATGCCATCACTGTTGAATCTCTGACTTCTCGTTGGAAGGTCGAGACCGCTGGCGGTTCCCTATCGGTAACCAGCGGATGTCTCTAATGTTCCGTTGTGATTTGTAGATGAGATCTCGTTGCCAACTTCATGGCGATAAAGATGCCGACTTCCGATGTTGTCTTTGGAATGGACTGGTTGGGATCATTTCATGCCACCATTGACTGTCGTCAAAGGAGGGTAGAAATCGATATACCCAATCATCCAAAGTTCGTGTTCCTCAGCAAAAGCCGATCAGAAGGACCAGTGGAGTATCGAGCCAGACCCAACGTGTAGGCTGTTTCGTTTTTGCATCCTTCTTGAGCTCGTGTTTCTCTTCTAGACCCTACTTTCATCTTGTACCCGATTTTTCCACGTGTTTGAATTCTTTCCCGCCTACCACCTCCCCTCATTATTGATTTTGTCATCTTCCTCGCCTCGAGCTCCGTTCCCGCCTAACCCTACCCTACCCTATTGCCTACTTTCGGCGCGCCTTTTCAAACCCTCACCCCTTTTTCCCTCTTTTTAAACCCCCTCTCCTTCCTCCCTAAGCCATCCCCCGGCTCCCTCCTTCGCCCCAACGTCACCTCCTCCTCGCCCCTCTCGCCCGAGCTCCTCCGACCTCACCGTAGCTCCGCTCCATCCCGGAGGCCCCAGCCATGGATCGACAGCCAGTCGTAGCCCTCGCCGCCGTGGATCGACAGCCGCCAATGGCCCACTGACGACTTTGGGGATTGCTGGGCTTAGTGACAGCCCTCACCGTCGCCCTCGCTATTGCCGTGTGGTCTGGATATTGGGAACCCGCCGCTCTTGGTATTCTTGGGAGCTCCTTTTTCTGGTTCTTCCCCCTTGAACTGCCCAGCTTCGATTTCCTCTTAGGGCCGCTCCTTCGTGTTTGTGGGTTCATAACTTTTTGGTCGTTGAACTGCTTAGGACTAATGATGATGACTGTAGATATCAACCATTGGTGTTGGCATCTAGTATTATTGTTGACGATTATTGGATTACTTTTGGCCTTCGGTTTTGAAGCTGGATGTCTGTATTGTGCTCGGATTTGGGAGACGGCTAGGATGTTGGTTTCTTGTCGGATGTTATTGAGACTGCTGAAAAAAGTGGTAGCGATGATCTTGACCCTCGAGAATCGGCCTCACATTTGCCTATACGTATCGAGCTGGATATTGACTTGTAATTTGGTAGCATGGCAGATGAAGTCCTTTGTGTTCGGCTGGTTAAGTTGTAGCAACGCGAATGCATTAGCTTTAGCCCTTACGTTTATGTATGCTATGGCGATGATTTGCTTGGCTAGGTACCAGTATTCATTAATGCCATGAGTTGCAATTTTAGACTTTATGATCTTTATGTTATGTTGTTCAATAAAGCTTGCTACTGACTTATCACCTCAGGTTCCAAGTTCGACCAGATGTCATCATCATAATAACCCTCATTTTCATATAATGCCATTGTCTTATATTTTGGCTACTTGAAAAGTCGAGATAACTATGATGATGATACTAGTCTCGGGACTAATTACGGAAGCTATGGTGATGTCAATAGTATGTATTCATGTATTCATCTCTTATTTTCTTGATGCTGTGATGTCACATTATATGTCAGGCTATTAACAACTTATTTTCCTATGTCGTGGTCGTCCGTCGAGCCTTCCTTTCGATCGTTTAAATTGCTTAGGCAATTATTGATCCTCTAAATTCCGAGGACGGAATTATTTTAAGAAGGGTAGAATGTAACGGCCTGTATTTTTCAAACACTTCAAATACGCACTTAACGTATTTTTTCTAAATCTTCTTTATAATGGTTAGTTAGGAGTTGTATAACAAAACTGATATCAAAACTGATATCAAAAATTCTTTTAAAAATATTTTAGAGCACTAGACTTATTATATTGTATTTCAGCAATTTCAGATTTCCGCAAATGACCAAAACATTTCTGTTAAAATTCATCTCCCAAAATTACCGTTTTGTTTTGACGAATTTATTTTCTATACAAACGTATTCAAAACGTCTTCAAACTTATACAGTAGCATCCTATGATCAATTAGGGCTCTCCACATTAATTTCGTAATTTTCTGATATTGTTTCAACCTAGAACCCGCAGACCCGCTTTCTAAACGTTTTGGCCTAAAACTAGTGTTTCTGTAACTCAAATCCCAAAACGGATCTTGTATTCGTGATCCTCGCGTCGATACGATCCCGTGGGTATGTTTTCGTAATTTTTTGGAGACGTTTGTGAAAACGGACTTGTATTCCTCCGGTTTTCACTAATTACCGCCACTGATTACTTTTCTACAATTACTAAGCTACTTTTACCCTTTTACTTCTACCTCTAATCAACCCACCTTTTTGTTGGTTGGATCTGAAATCATTTCAGATCCAACGCTCATTTCCCCCCATTAAACAACCTGGTCTCCCCCTTAATCACAGTTTTGCCATTTCCCTACCTTATATAAACTAACCCACATCAAACCCAAACACACTCACAGTTCCTCTTCCTCCTCTTATTTTCATTTGCCTTTTTTTAAAAACTCAGGCATACGATCTCTCTCCCGCTCCCTCTCTCTTCACGCTCTTCTCCCTCTCTCTCACTTCCACCTCCGGGCTCCGACCGCCGCCGCCGGAATCGACGATCGCCGCCCGCCCCGAACGCCGCCGTCTCCTCCGGAGGACCCCCGACAGCGCCCCCGCGTGCCCGAGCCTCTCTCTGCCGCTCCGGCCTCGACCGCATGACGCCCCCACGTCGCTCCGCCCCGAAGCCGCCGCCGCTCCCTCGTCGACGCAGAGCCCCCAGCACCGCCACCGTCCGACCAGTGCAGCCCCGAGCGTCGCTCCCCCCTCACTCAGACGACGCCACAGCGCCGTCGCCGCCGCTCCGCCTCCGCCGTGGTCCGCCGGCCTCCGCTCCTCCGCTGCCTCCGCCACCCTCACTCCGACGAACCCGCCCCGCCTTGCCGCCACCCGCCGTTGTGCACGAGCTCCCGTCGCCCCCGCAACTGCGATCGAACGGTGGGTGCGAGATGCCGCAGTGGCAATCTCGTAAATACGAGATTTATTTCGTATTTTTAATTTTAATTAATTATTAAATAGGGTTAATTGGTTATAAATCCATAAGTAAATATACAGGGGCCAGAAAAATGTGAAACCGACTCTGGAAAATCCGAAACGATATTTCGGACCCAATGGCGCTAGTCTCACTGCGAGCAGACGCCTACTTTTCCCAGAATCGTTTTTGAACCTAAAATTTAAATACGTATAAATCTTTCTAAAAATTGTAACTCGCTGTTTTCACTCACAATAATATGTGATAAAATTATATGTGAAAGTAAACCTCGAGACGGTCATTTTGACTGTTCATTCGAGTAATTCCGACGAGTATTACTCCCGGAACAAATTACGGAAGATACACGTCACTTAAATAATTTGGGTTTTAAGCTAGTTTTGAGTTTCTAAAAATTATAAAAATTACTATAAACTTCAGAAAAATATTCCCTCTTGCACTAAAACTATTTTTATCATATATAGCCTATATAAAAATTTGGAACTCTTTTCATCACCATTTTAAGCGGTCTTAAAAATCAAAACGACCTATTAATTAGATATTATTTAGCGTAGCGATTAGCTGATATCTTCTTGTGTTTGCAGGTACCACTCCCCGCGCTCTAACTCCATCCTTGTCTTGCTACGACAATTCCAATAGTGTAAGTCACATTAAATTCTATCCTTAGGAATTCAGATAGTGTACTCGTATGAACATAGGACTTGACACCTAGTCTTGGAACAGTTATTGACCTGAACAGCTGACTAGACATGCTTGACAGAAAGATTGTAACTGGAAATGTGAGAATAGTAAATGACTCGTAAAACTGCAAGTATGGTAACCTGCACAGACATTGGGTTTTGGGGTAACTTATAATAGCGAGGGTGCGGGAGCGACTAGTCCAGCCTTTGTTGTCACCGTGCGGGTTCTAGCAACCCATCATAGTAGCCGGTGACAACCATCACAGATCACAGATTATTGCATAGTATTCATAGTATTCATAGCATAGTTCGCCCGGGTAGCACCCGTGGTAAGAGGTGGCCTCTTGGTTGCTCATTGCACCCCGCATTATAAGTCACGAACTAGGCTAAGCACATTTTCTATCATTATTGCTATTGTCATTGCTCGGTCACCTTTACTTTACTTGTCACCCTTGCATGCTTGACAGATGTACTTTACTTATCGCATTTGCATGCTTGTCTGTCCCTGCTTTACTTTCCGCACTTGTTTACTATAGACTGCTCCATATTTGTGCACTCCTCTTTTTCTATCGCTAGAATTGTTGTGACTTACCTTCGGTTCCATTTATGGCACCGGCAGACGAAGACCTGATCGAGGAGATTGCCCCAGAGATCGAGGAGCCTATATTGACCCAGAGGTTGCAGAGCTTTAGCTAATTTTCTGTTGGTGTGTGTGTTGTACTGTGTATTTACTTTTCCGCTCTTCTTTTCAGTACTTCCTTATGTATTTGTGAGAGAGTGTGCTGGTTGTTGTTGTACTTTAATTTGGACTGTAATAACGTCTGTACGCTGGTTTGAGTATTGTGGTACATCTCTGAGTTGTGGCTATGCTGATTTCACTGGTAAACTGCGGAACCTGCGAATAAACCAAATAAGTAACGGGCCCCCGAGAGCGGGTCGTTACAGAATGGCTTGGGGAAATGTTGGAGAGTGATTTGGGGAAGAAGGAAGCTCAGGAGAATGAAAGAGGGGTGAAAGAAATCGTGGGTGGGGTTTAAATAGAGAGTGCTGGCGGCTGCCCAGAAATTAGGGTTTCGACACTGATTAGTCGGTCAAAGAGCAACCACTGACCGACTAGTTTGGGAACTAGTCGGTCGGTTGACCAACGCAGACCGACTAAGTCCAAACAGTAACTCCTGTACAAAAATAGGATTTAGATTTAGTCGGTCAAGGAACAACTACTGACCGACTAGTTTGTCATCTAGTCGTCGATGAACGTTCTTAGACCGACTAAGAATGAATAGTACTTGGCATCAAAATGAACATAGAGTCAGTCGGTTAAAGAACGATTGCTGACCGACTAGTTTGCAACCTAGTCGGTCGACAAATGTTCTTAGACCGACTAACGAGAAATAGTAACTCCTGAATAATTTACAAAGCCCACTAGTCAGTCCATGAAGGTTTGCCGACCGACTAAATCGTCGTTTAGTCGGTCGGTTCCCCTTCTTGTACCGGCTAACGTGCACCAAAAGTTCCGAAATGGAGCGCGAAGCTCCGGGATCGATTCCTAAGACTCCTAGGCTTGATCTAACAATAAGATATGACTGATATGAAGCCCGTCACGAATGACTTACTCCGAAATCGACGATCAACGGAAGAAGCTAGGAAAACGCGACGAAACGTTCGAAAATGAAAGCTACGGAGACGAAAACCACGCATAAGGAGAAAATCCACCAAAACATATAATATAATATAGCTAATCCAAATACATGAAAACCAGTCGTTACAAATTTCCTTAAAATTATCCTTTCTAAATCCCCTTCAAACTAAATCCCTCCACAATTTCTCTTCACAAAATTCACATTACAATTTTTCTAACACTCCCTCCAAAATTCCTTCAAATTTCCCCTTCCCAAATCAACCTTCACAAATCCCATACTCTTGGAAATGAAGCAACACACAAACTGTCAATGTTTTCTAAACTTTCATTTTTTGTGTCATCTTCTTCTTCCTCTTCTTTGTTTTGCAGGTGGATCAATGGAGGAAAGGAACCAAGGGGAGCAAGGACCAAGGGGGAGGGGTGGCTGGAGTGGCCGGCCACCCGCCGGCCGCCGCCGGTCGCCGACCGAAAGATGCCCAGTTTTTTTATTTGATGATTCCCTTGATGGAAATCAATGGAGGGAGAGGGAGAGAGAGTTGTAGAGGGAGAGGAGGTCAAGGGGAAGGTGGAGGTCGCTGCCAGAGGGCTCGTCGTCGCCTTAGGTGGCCATGGTGAAGGAGGCCATTGATGGGTTTCATGGGTTTAGCTTGCTTTAGTGTTGATTTTTAGAGAGAGAGAGAGAGAGAAAGATTGAGGATGAGGATGGAGGATGGAGGAGGAGGCTCACCGGAGGTGGAGAAGTTCGCCGGAAAGTTGGCTGGAGCTTCGCCGGAGGGGAGGTTGAAGATGAGATGAGAAGAGGGATTAAGGGGGGTTTAAATAGGTTTAACAAATTAATTTTAAATTAAGACATTTAATACTTAGTCAAAAAGAAGGATTAGGATTAGATTTGCATTAAAAATGTCGTTAGAAAATTTTGAACGGTTGTCTCTAAATGTTAGTCATGTTAGGGTAATTAGTAATTAGGTTAATGTAATTAGTAATTAGGCAAGGTAATTAGTGATAGTAAAAATTTGTAACGAAATTACGATTTTGCCCATACTAGTAAACGTATCCGAAAAATTATGAAAACATACCCACGGGTTCGTATCATCGCGAGGGTTGCGAATACGAAGTCCGTTTCAGGGTTTGAGCTACGGAGATACGAGTTTTAGGCCGAAACATTTAGGAAGCGGGTTTGCGGGTTCTCTATTAATTTGGCTTCAGAAAATTACGAAATTGATGTGGGAAGCCCTAAATGATCATAGGATGATACCGTAGAAGTTTGAAGACGTTTTGATGATGTTTGTATAGAAAATTAATTCATTAAGCCAAAACAGTAATAATTGAAAATGAATTTTCATTCAATTATATAGATGTATTTTGACGAAACCCGAACTTACTAAAATACTTCATAACTAGTTTGATACTTCAAAATATTTTTATAAGAAATTTTCGAAATCATAAAACTCCAGACGGAAAATAGTTTAATAGGTTAAACACGCACATTGATGAAAACAGACCGTTACAAAAGCAATGACAAACTTGCAATTAATGGGAAGGTGGTGGGCTATTGTTTCGGTTCTCTCCACCACACCGCAAACCTAAAACCCAATCCCCCACCCCCACCAATCGTGGCCCACCTTGTCCATGTATCACAATCAAGACTAATCCTTTGTACTGATGGGATAACGGTGGGGCTCATATTTTGTCCTAATGGGGTTGTCTCCATTCCTCGTTTGGAAGATAGCTTTTTGGTAAATTTAACCGGGGAGTTGCTACGTGCACATACAGTTTTACTCCCGTGCACAACCAGAATTCTATTTATTTACAAGTTTGCCATTCAAATTTTCTTACCGTGCACAACAAATATTAATCATCAAAATGCCCCGCTGTGAGTGGTGAGTAAAACGATGATCACCGGCAGACTCCACAGCCCCTCCGCCGACCATCTTCATCGGATCGTTTAAGATGGAGAGGCCGTGCTTGAGGAGTTTATCGAATCTCCGAGCCGTGAGCTTGCGGACGAGATCGAGATTAAAGATCACAACGTTGGAGATCGGAGCGATCACGACGGATGTCCTGGATCTCATCAAGGAGCACCTTGATGGCGGCAGCGTCGGACCCCTCGTATCCGTTAGGGGTCTCAAGCTCTTCATCGGAATCGTTCGATTGGCGTTCTTGCTTCTACTGTTTGTCGTCAAAGGTTAGTGTTTGGGATTTTTTGGAGGGAAAGCCGTTGGCGGCGGCAGAAGAGTTGGCGCTGCCGTTGTTGGGGTGAAGGACAACGAAGACGAAGAAAAGTGCCGACAGTCTTCTTCCTCATCCTTAGTCTCTACAAGTCATACAAACCCGTCGACGGGAACGACGGGGGCGGTGAGGGAAGGAGGACGAGGACAGAAGATGAGTAAATTTTGAATGGCAAGCTTGTAAATAAATGGTTCTGCGCGCTAGTAAAACGGCATGTTAGGGCATGTTCTTTTGTAGGAAAGTATAATTGGGAAAGTTGAAAATTTGGGAATCTGATGAGAGAGAAATTTGTGTGTAGTGTGTTTTTTTGTTGGAAAGTGGTGTTGGATTGTTGAGTTGGAAAGTTGAGGTGGGGCCCACTCGGTATAGTGTGTTCTTTTGGTTGAAGAAAGTTGGAGGTGAAAAGTGGTGTGTGGTCCACTCAAGTTTAATTTGTCCTATTTAAAACTAAACTAAACTCTTAAAACTAAATTAATTAATTAATATATTAGCTAATTAGCACTTAAAATTATTAATTGGGTGCAAAAATGCTAATCCTATCTATTATACAATTCACGAAGTTTGTTATACGTGGCAGTTTTGTCCCACGTGGCTGTTTTGTCACGTCATATTTTTAGTTGCTGACTGAGACGCCACGTGTGGGTTGGGTGCGGTTCTGGACTTGGGTTTGGGTCCTTGGGATGTGGTTTTAGTGTTTTTTTTGCGTTTTAGTCCCTGCTTTTCCTCTTTTTGCCCCGACCCTACTCACACACACACCCACGCTTTTTTCACTTGGCGACCACTTCTCTCCGCATTGGCGCCCGGGCGACCACTGCCTCCGTGCCATCCGGGCACATGTTATGACTAGTGTATTTAATATTTATAACCAAATCTCCATGTCTTCTCACGACAGGAACGCAAAACAACACAAATTAAAAAAAAATCAAATCGAGTGCTCCTATTGGCTGGAAAGAGAGAGAAAGGGTGAGATTCTCGTGTAATCCGAGCAAAACCGCAAGATTGCAAATCCCCTCCCAGATTCCGACTGCCACATGCCACCTAAACCTAAAATCTCATTTCTCAAGTGGCTCAAAAGAACAGACAACGGAAAAAAAAAGTGAGGAATCCGGTGAATAGTAATAATTTGCACTTTCTCCGTCAACGTTTGGGCAAAATAACATGAAACTTGATATCTGCGATGGGCCGAAACGGTAACAAGGACCATTTTCCCGCCAAAAACCACATGCGCGGTATGATCTTATCAAAAGGGCACACAAAACCCTAACCACCACCCGTGATTTCCTTCAACCATCACCACTCCAATCGGTACCAATGTCGTCGTCGCCGATCTCAGACAATCCATCTTCTCCGATTGACGATTTGGACGGCGCCGACAACAATCTCCAGGTTCTCATCTCTATCTCTCTAACCATCGTTTCTTTTGGTTCCCAAATGTCTTCTATTTTCTTCACCGATCCATCTATTTTTGCAGCCATTCTTCGTTCTTCACAAGGCGGTGCCTCGAAAACCAGACAGAAAACCATCCGGCAGTGGAAAAACTAGAAGAAAAATCGATCTCCCATCTTCTTCCCCAAAATCCATCACTAAATGCAGCGAATCTATATCCGACGACACTGACGCGTTTTACGAGCAATTGCGATTCGAAGCCTTCAATCACGCATGGTCCAAGATCGATTCCCTCATCAAGGTCCAATGTTCTCTCTTTTGTGTCCCCTCGTCCCCTCGTTCTCCAATTTTATTATATTTACTTTTTTTCAAGTTATTTAAAAATCTAATTTTTGTCTTAAATTAGGAGGTTTTGAGAAAAATCAATCTAGACCATTTTAATGAGGTGCATCAGTGGGTCAGTGAATCTTTCTCTGCGACCAAGTCGGTTAGGGCACAGAATGTCTCGGAGATCCAACGGCCTTTCCCTATTAGCACAGATTCTATATGCAAGCGGATACCTACGGCTTTGATATTTACGAGTAATTCTTTAGTTAACTTAGTTCCCGATCATGAATGAATATATTCTTTAGCTATTATGTAAATAGTTGGAGCTGATTTTTGCAGAGAATTCGGAGTTTGTTGATGACCTGCTGACGTTCCAAGAACTGGGTGGGCATTTACAATCCAAGGGATGTCATGTGGCTAATCTGTCCGCATTGAATTTTTCGGCAAAGCATGGAATCGGTGCTTGTCTTAGAAGCTTATTGAAGCAGTTGCTTACGGAGGTTGCAGATGTAAGATAGCCATTATGACGCGAATGCTATTGAAGTCTGAGTCCATTTTATTGTTCATGTTCATTTTTCTCATGTATTCGTGTTTCTTGCTGTTTTTTGTTTAACAGGTGGCTGATATAACCATGCTGGCTTCATGGTACTGTGAGGCGGCAAACTATGATCATCCAGTGGTTGTGATAATTGACGACATGGAGCGATGCAATGGTGAGACACTGGCAGAGCTCATCACATTGTTAAGGTATTTTAGTCTCTTTAATTAGTTCTAGTTGATCTTTGGGCATGTAAACTTAAAGCTTGTTGGACTGTAAGGATGAAGGGTTACTGTAGGCACAGAATTTTATGCCTTTCATCATGGGAACACAGTTTTTAGAAGTGGATTTCCCAAAGCAGTTGATCTAAGAGTGTTTTAGCTGGGAAGTAGACATCATAAGCACTGATTTCTTTTGGATAACCTCCCTAATGCTTTAAATACAGGTTAACAATATACACCATGAATCTGAACAACCTTTCACATTGGGCTCTGGCTCACGTGGAAGGCATTCAGCCGAAAATTAAAGCCGTTGGAAGGTAGAATTAATAAAGTAAATAATGATATTTAAATTTCTTATTTTATAGTTCAAAGCCAGGACAATTTTTTCCTTAAGAAAATTGAAGTTGGATCCTTTAGAAATAAGAGATTTGCTTCTTATTTGCTTCTAATTATACTAACATGTCTGTAATAATTACTGGTTCATTTGCTTCTAATTAATAGTGAATTACAGTTAAGATGGCCTACATACTCTAAGATCAATGAATGTATCAATAAACGGCATGCCAGTAAGGGAAGAATCATCAAGTAGCTAGGAGCTAGCATGATAGGAATATAACAAAGCAAAAGATATAAAAGGTTAATGAAAGAGACTTACACAATTACAAGACAAAACAGTCTCGGGAATGAATCCAGACCTACAAGAAGAATCTAGGGAAAATCTCCGAGTCCTAATGGATATTTCTAAAAACAAGTAACAAAACAACAGAGAATATATGTCAATAAGATATGATTATGTAGGTTTTCCTCATAAAAATAAACAGCAATAGAGGCATGACCGAATATATCATGGATAATATGAACAATGTAACACTGCAATAGTAATAGTAGCATGAATATAAACATTGATACATGGTAATAATCGTATGAACAATGATTATGATGAGTAAGCTACTGGTAACTAGAACAGTACAATATCCTTAATCTAGCGTTGAAATCATGGCTGAGAGTACGATGTGTAACTTTAGTATAGTTAAGAATATGGGTCATGCGGTTGCACACCAACAGTATATAACCCTGTTTTTATTGCTGGAGAGCGGAAAACATGGAGACAGTAGTAAACCCAACTTCTAGTGCTGGAAAGTGATAAACAAGGACTTATTAATTTAACCCAACATCCATTACTGGATGTTAAAACTACAGATAGAGTAATGACCCTTGTCGCTTTCACACCCTCTAAGATAAAAAGGGCCTGTTCTGCCCTAAGTTTCATATCCCATGTGTTATATACCAAATATAATGTAAAGTATGGTAGTAGGTACGATATTATGCGATCAAGTGCAGTAATCAAGAATAGTATCACATACAGTATCATAAGCATGTAATTAGGTACAATAATTATCAGAGGCATGTAATCAGGCACAATGAGTATCGTAGACATATACAATACTGTAATACAATAGTCGTATATATAATGCAAATCACATGACAAATTCCATAAACTTTCCATACAGTTAAATGAGCATGGCATGAATAAGCATAAAATATTGGCATATTATCTGACTTATAATCCATTATTTAAGTAGTTGTTAAGTAGATAACATAACTGTGGAAATATGGGATGCATATCATAGAAGAGTCAGTCTCAATATTTAAACTAAGTTGGGTATGAATTATGTGATAATCTTTATGGTTGTGGATTGAGCTTATGCTTAAGGGATGGTAGCTATAAATAGTCTCATGAACTCATAAGAACAATCGAAACCAACATCCACCAAGTATCAGGGACATACACCGAATCATTGGTATAATCAACATGATCCATGATCTGTGAGGCAACACTAGCATGGCCTAAAAGCACAACTACAAGGATTGAACCCAAAAGTTATCTATATAGTCAAATTATAAATACACGTCCCACAGTTTCAATTTAAATATGTTGATAGGGTTCCATGTTTTTTAATCAACATATACGTTGTATTTTCAAATATGAAATGTTTATATCATTACTGAATATTGGTCAATTGTTTATCAGAGCGTACAACTCAATAATACGATTTCTCCAACATGAATCTCATGGCCAAACAGTATCCAAATAGAGGGGTCAAGGTTAAAGCAATCCCGAACAGAGAAGTCAAAGGCAAACAACCGGGCATACATATAAGGGTCAAATAGTAACCCAAACAAGGTCCGAGGGCCATAACAAGGACCCGGATAGAGGCTTCAAAAGCAGTACAAGGTATCAGGATTATACACGAGTCAGAGTTATATCCAGCAGACCAGGAACCTAATAAGGGCAGCGAGTCAATTGGTAGTAGAAGCAAAGGCCTAAGGCCTAAAAGAACATTCAACCAGAAGCAACACAGCTAAAATAGCAGCATAACTGAGGCCTCCGACCAAACAGAATATCTGCACAAAAGTTTAAGGGTCAAACAATAACCCAACACATTTCAGGTTTATGAACATAACCAAACGTAGGTCTTAAGGTCAAAAAAGCACGGGAGAAGAATATTAGAGCAAAAAAAAAAATGCAAACAACATCGGAGCTAAAGAGTGCACAAGAGCAAGCACCTGATTGGGTTTCAAGGCCAAGAACAACATCTAAACCACTTGAGAACCCATTAAACTCTTAATCACACATCATAATTCACATAATTAAGATCAAGACCGAGTTTATCAAGGTCTTAAAAGAGGTCAAGCGAATCTACTTATCATCATAGAGCAACGGGGAAAAGAGGATCGTTGTTTGTCGTCAGAGTGGTGGGGTCGCCTCACCGCTAAGGTTGCGGTTGCTATTGCTGCTGCTAGCGTCGAAAGGAGGAAGAAAACAGATGACTGGGAAAGAGGAGAGAGGAGAGATCAGAAGATAGAGATCATATCTGCAGTTTAGGTAAATGTTATGGATTTTATAGAAATGGAGAGAGATGATGGAGGCTATGAGAAGCGGAGAGGGCGAGAGGTTGTGAAAAACAATAGCTATGCCACATGTAGAGGCAGTGGCCATTGGTTACTTCCCGTCACCCATGATCGGGCCGTCATTGCGTGCGAGGCGCCGACTTCGCTGCTTGGGAAAATAAAAGAAAAAAATGAAAAGAAAAGGAAAAGAAGAAAGAATGTGAGAGAAAATAACAATAACAATTACAATAATAATAACAATAATTATAATGGGTTGGGTTTCGGGTTTATATAGACAATGGGTTCGGGTTAACGAGTTAATGTGTTTGAGTTAAAAATAAGGTCAAAAATTAGAAAATTACCAAAAGTAAAAAATAATCTTTTGAAATTTAATTTTGATTTTAAAATATTTTATTGCATGAATATGGTTAGGCTTGTTACATGATCTCTTTACATGTACTATGTACTGTGTCTAGTGTGGGAGTGATTCGCCTGGGTGAGAGGTTAGATTTGTTATCCTTTTGACTTTTAATCCTTTATTTTATAAAACCTTAATTTTGTTTTACCTAAATGCCCAAAGCCCAACACGAACTCTAACCCTTAACTCTCTCTCCCCAAAATTAAATTTTGTTCCAACGTTGACGAGACTAGGAAGATGATTGAGATGCCTGATGTGACCATGTAGACTATTGAATTCTGAGCAAAGTTGCACAACAAAGTGATATTACATTGCCTACCACGTTACACAGTGATATTACGTTGTCTGCCTCGAGAGCAAAGTCAGACAGCTTCGCAGAAATGGTGTCCATCGTATGTGGCTTCCCATTATCCATATAGGTGGGAGCTATGAATAGAATGATCTCTTTGGCAAGCACTTTGGAATGCTTGATGCAGCTTATACTCATGAGTTGCTCTAGCTTGAAGAAATATGCGGTAGATAATACACCATTGCTCAGGAGAAGTTGTCCCGATGAAAGTCAGTCAGAATTGAAATCGAGCGCATGATGTACGCCATGATGTGCTGATCAGTGCATATCCACTTATCATACATGAGTGTGCATTGCAATTTATTAGAAGAATTAGTAGTTGAGGAAGTAGTGGATCTTGGTAAGGGAGCAATACATTTCACGGACAACACACCTTTAGAGTGCAATAGCCCAAAGATTATACTGTAGAGTGAGAGTCCAAGCAGTACACTTTTCAATGCCAATATATGAATTAAGGGATAGATATAAATTTTTGCTTGTTCATGATGATAAGTGGTAGAAACCCCATAGTGATGAATGTTGGGTTCAGGTAGAGTAAATTCAAGATCAGATAGTGAGCGAAGGTCACAAAATCTACTCGTGGCAAGGATCACAAATGAATCATGACGAAGTAGAGCAGATCAGGTTGAGGTCGTTAGTGCTCACGTGAAGGAGATCAGAGCCTAAATTGAGCAGATGGCAGTCAAAGGCAAAGTCAAAGTTGATTGGAGGTGATGGCTCTTATCACAGCAAGAATGCGTGGGCATGCTTAGAGGTGTAGCCAAGGTTGTTGACGTAAATCGAAGGTGGCGAGTCTTGTTTTAGTGGATGGCATGTGAAGATGAAAGAAATCACAAAGAAAGATGGTGATGTTGGCAGAAAAATAGAGTTTTGATCAAGGGAGAATTCTGTGGGCTCTGATACCATATTAGGTTTAGAGATTGGGAGAAGAATTGTCTCTCACTGGTAAGTATGAATGATTGTGTACCTTTGTTTAAATACAAGTTTCGGAAACTGGATATGGAAAGGGTCAGCACGGAAAAATGAGGTGTACATGCACTACATGCATCGATATACCAACTACAAAAGATTGTATGCAGTACATGCACCAATCCTACAATATGCAAAATATATGGAATAAAAAGGTATATACACGGCTATATTTAACAGAAAGCATAGGTTTGTATTCAACCAAAGGACTGAGGGCAATTGAGAGCTCTCAATGGACTAAGAGTTTGCGATAGAGGCTTCATCATTGTTGTTATTACAAGCATTAATAAATTGATTCCCTAAGCTACATGAACTCTTGACAGAATCCCAACCTGATGTACTTATGGTTAATTGCTCTTTGCATTCAGATAATGTTTATTTTTGTCATCCTGATATTGAGAGAGCAAGGAAGAAATTACTTTCAACGAGCGTACTGAAGATTTCTATCACGGAATGCTTTTATTTGCATGTGCGGTCTTTGAGTAGTCATACTCAATGTAGCATGCTGGCAACCTTGCATTCTTGTTCTAGATGCATTAGTTGGGTACCATATGTTTTTCATTGCTTTTGTTTTGAACCGGGGTTCAGTATATTTTTAACAAACCATATTGGTTTCTCCGTGTGAGGAATGAATTACTAACAAAGGTGCGGATCTTTTGCTTTTATCATGCCTTAATTGTACTCCTCTTTTCCTCTCGGATCTTTTGCTGTTTTCATGTCTTAAGTATACATATATATATCTCTCTGACATGATGAAAGTGGGATTTGAACCCTAGACTTTTTGCCCAATGCACATAAGCTTACTTGTTGTGGTACTTTGACACTTGCAACCACACTACTGATAATGTCCTTTACTCAGAATATGGCCATTTGATTGTGTCTTATTTAAATTCCTGGATTGGCTTAACTTTTGTTGCTATTTCAGTGAATGGGTGACCAAAATCCCGATGTTCTTCATCATGGGTGTTGCAACAACTGTTGATTCCACAAGGAAACTTCTCCCTTCAAATACCCTGCAACATCTACAACCCTTTAAGTTCACTCTCGGATCTCCCTGTGAGAGGATGAATGCTTTAATAGAGACTGTCCTGGTAAAAACATGTCCTGGATTCAATATTGGTCACAGAGTTGCGGTATTCTTAAGAAATTATTTCCTTAGACATGACGGAACAATAACCTCTTTCATTAGGGCGTTGAAGGTCAGTACAAGTTTTTTTTAATTCTTAAACCTTTTAGTCTGGGGATTTTGTGGCTGCTGTCAGTATGAGCACCTCACATTTGAAAGATGGTTTTAGCAGATCGCGTGTACTGAACACTTCTTCTCGGAGTCTCTGAGTTTTTTGGGCCTGGGAATGCTTGATGAAAATTGTGAGGTTAAACTTCTTTCTTCCTAAGAATAATCATTTTATCTAGTTGCATAATCTATTATTAGTGTCGAAAGGAAGCTGTAATTATCCACTTGAGTTCAACAATTACATAATGTCTAGCTGAACCAAGTTTCACCCTATCACATAGGAGTGCTTGATTGATTTGATTGTTTTAGGATATTGTTATAACATAATCAATTGTTAAAATTTAATATGTCCACATTTTTTAATTTTCTTCGAAGTACTTGAATTTAGATATTTTATTTTTAGTCAGTTTGATTAGAAATCCATTTAGTGTTTACAACTTTTAGGCAGGCAAGTTGGCAACTTCAGCTAGTTTTTTCATGTCTAAATTAACTTAATTCTGGATTCTCTGTAATGCTTTGGTTGACTTCTGATTTTTTTCTGAGTTTATTCGTCTAGTTTGCTCATTTTATATGATTCTATTGTAGCAATTCTGGCTGGAGAAGGATGAAGCTTTGCCAGACAGCATGATTCAACATGCTTTTGATTTTTCATCTTGCCGAAGGTATCAACCCTTACACACAGACTTAGCAACATGTATATTCACACCCCACACAACGAGCACCTGCATGGACACAGATCACGTAGTGCATGCATGAACATAGAATAGAAGATTTCAATAATTTTATTGTCACAAATAAATAGATGCATACATTAATTGTTCCATCAGGGAAAAGGTTTCGAGAGGCACTCATGATCTCATTGAGGGTTTATCAAAGTTGAGGATACTGCAAAAGAAATGGAGTTCTGTTGTTTTGGTAGGGCATCTAATCTTCAGTGAACTATTGATAAAGATGTAAAACTTCAAGAAATTTATTGTACTGCCTCAGCATGTTATTTTGAACTTATAGTTTATTGCTTGTTACATTGCACATATCTTTGATAGTTAAACCACAGAGCTTGAATTACATAGATCTTGTAGTATTTAAAGATTTAATCTATATTACCGTACATTAACATGTGCAGCTTGGTTATGTGTGAAAACATGACATGTAGATAATTAAATTATGCGAAACAAAGTCATTGCCATGAATTTGATGCACTAGGGCATATAGTACTATATAGCAATATTCCTTCATTGCAAATATAAATTGCAGCTTTACTTTTAATGATTCTCAGAACCATCCATGATTTTTTCCTATGGTCGTTCAGTGTCACACGCTTTCTCTCCTACTATACCTACTCAAGTGTTGGCTTTTATGTTTACTAAATATGTTTACTAAATTTCTGGGCACACGGCGTAGAAAAAAGACACTTCACACAAACTGTAGTTATGTATTTTGACTTATTAAATGATTCAGTGGAGAAATGATATTTAAATTATTTATTAGCTATTTATTGAATAGATGCCATTGAAAAGTAACAATTACAAAATTTTAATTTAATGAACACAAATACCATTAAAATTGAATTAAATTAAAATTTAAAGTTTTTTTTTAAAATAAAAAAGATTTTTGTTAGTCCATGACATCAAATTGGATTCCAATTCCAATTAAGAGGGGGATGGGGGAGTTGTAGTTATAATAGTAAAGATGTGCTACTAACCAGCTGCCATTTAATCTTGCTACCATCACAACTTTGGCCATTTTCCAGGTTGATTGCAAGCCTTATTATAGTCGCTAACTACTTAGGATATGTCATGAGTGCATTGATTAGTTCAAGGAGTACGGTTCCTCATTGATGGCAAAAGATGCCTCAGCATCGGCATCACACTCTCTGCTATTTTTTCAATCTCTGCTCAATATCAGCTCTTGAACTTTGTGCATGCTTCTTGAGACTATGGTTCAGCAAAATGCCCTTTTTGTTGCAACTGTAACATTTCCATGATGATCACATTCCATCTAACTTTGCCTTGCTCTGGGTCTGTGCTCCTGTTCTGCTCCTCCAAGAGTCACCTCTTTTGGGCTGTGCACTGGTTTGAGTTGTCTGTTGGATACTCCGTTTATTGAGAAAAGTGCCATATTTTTTATTTAAGAAAATCCATCATCTGGCTAGATTTTTTTCGAGTACTTGGTAAACTTTCTAACATAGTTGGTTAGGTTGGCCAACCTCAATTGGCTGCTACAAACCCGTAGTACTGGGGCCTCAACCCCTGCATAATAATTCTATTGTCCTTGATTTAGTGATTTATGAACCAGGATCTAATTGAACATTTCAGCAGAGAGTTTTACTTTAATAAATTATTACCTGATTGTCAGTTAGTTCTCAGGAAGATGGAATTATGCATTATTTATTATGGAGAAGGTGCTGGAAATGTATCTCATGCAACTTTTGTTGTCCTGATATCTCTCAGTGCTTGAGATATTTTCCTCCGCTTGGGGTCTTGAGCACAACCACAGTCTTACCACTTCCACATCCCCAATGAATCATTTGCTTCCTGGGGAGTTGTAACCTCACAACATCTGTGGCATCCCAGAGGTATGGGCCCTGGAAGTCCGACACAATGTGAATCTTTAAATAAAGACAATTGTGCCCATTTTACATTTTGATTGCACCAGCCACATTCACTGAATCTCCCATTATAATGAGATAAAATTCATTAACCTTCTCATGTTTGGTCTCTGACCGACTTCACTCTGCATGAGCTTATGCATTGAACTTGATCTCTGAAGTATGCAGTGATACGGCTTATAGATGATGGGCACACTGTCTCTGATATAAACTTGATGCAATACGACATAATAATATATTAATGTACTCTCTCCTTAGTTCACAGATATCATGCCTTGACTGTTGTTATTGTCACAACCGGTAACAAGTAGTCACACTTAGCTCTTGCTGCACAGACTCATCCAAACAAAGTTATATTGTTACCTGTTTTAATTCTTATCTGCGAGTAACTAGAACCTGCTATCTTTTTTGGCTAGCCCTCCTCTCAACTTTAATTACTTGTGAATTCATTCAAATATTAGAATTGAGACCATGTTTATACCTGATAATGAAAATTGTAGACATAGTGTCACGCCCCGCTTCCCGGGGCGTGTTTGTTTTTCACATGTGATGCAGGTCCTGCTAGTTACCCGTGAAAACAATATAGGCTACGAGCAAAAATATACCAACATACTCATATGAAATTTCTCATTAAATTATACAGGAACTGTAAATACTTACAATTTTAAGATTAGGATTCTGGGACTGGTATGACAAAAATTTGCGTCTTTAGACACATGGGTCTCCTCTGACTCAACACCTAGTGGTGCAACAAAACGACGACACACCAAGTAAATCACAATAATTCTATAAATTTGGAATTTAAACATGTGAGCATGTGAAAATACTAATTAGGAAACATGAACTGGGAAACAAATAACATATTAATTAATATTTCTTATCAGGCATGCATTTTAATTTAAGACAAACATGCAACTCAGTTGATAATTTAAAATGATACTAACATGGTCCTATTAATTTATACCAAACCTGGGCTGTGAATCATATTGGAGAGTACAATAAGCAACCAAGGAGTCCACCTCAGTACATGTGGGTGCTCACCCAGGCCAGGCCCAAAGTAGAAACGGTAGGGGTTATGAGTCCAAAAGTAACGGTAAGGAACTCATTAATTAAGTCCGGCGGTACACTAGGGGTCCATCAGATTCATGATGTGACCCATTCGGAACACTTGATGCGGTCAAGTCATTAGGAGAATGGCTATAGCCGCTCCCAAACTCTCAATGATTTGATTTACCCCAAAAACTAGTGAGTCTGAAGTGCCAGTGTAAGTCAAGTGTACATCTCTCCGTGTCTCAGTGAAACAATAAATGTGTAATTCTAAACTAATGTTATTTAAAGACATGATTTCAAAAGTAAAGCTTGAATTAAATTTAAGGTCACATTGAAAGTTATTCATATAATGGTGTGCTATGTCATTTCAAATCTAGTCATGTTTCAAGACTCATTCCCATCAAACTTTAATAGTGCGATTCAATGGAACATTAACAATATATTCCAATGATATTTCAATTCTATTGTTTCTCATAGCACATCCAATCATATCAATTATTTTCAAAGTCATGGGCAACCGTGTAAGATTATACTATGTTTATTAACATCGGGGAACATGGAGCATATAGTGATGGAAACAAAGAAACATTTTTTTGATTCTTCGAAAAGCGGGTAACACGCGCGCGCGTGGACGCCATTCATCCGGGATCGAACCCGAGTGGCCTCGCAGGAAAGCGAGGGATTATGCCGCTGGAGCAACGCTCCGTTGACAAACAAAGAAACATTTAACATGCTATATACGATACATTAATTTAAACATATGATATCATGGAGCACATGCATGGGAGGTAACAGTTTAAAATACTTTAAGCGTGCTGGAAAGTCTAAATCTGGGACATAAGGCTAAACTGGAAGTTGAGTAGTGAACGGTGCCGTACTTGGAAATATGAGGGTGTAGAATGGGAGGATGAACAACTGTGGTGATCTCAGATAGGTTTCATCATCGATCGTATTTCAGGACTCAACCCATATGATCATGGTTTTATATGATCCTTCAGGCAGTGACTTATGATCCTACAGGTAGAAAATTAAGATCCTTCAGGTAGTAGCCTGGTGTATGATCAAATAGACCGTAATTTCCACAATTTTCTAACGGCCTTTAGAGGCCAAAACTCTCATATTCAATCATATGGTATTCTAATCCAATGCTGATCTGTATGTCAAAGCCTTGGGGTTCCCATACCAACCTATGGCCTCCACAAAGCCTTAATAATAGCCAAAATATCATCAAATTAATATCTACATCCAATACCCAAGAAAACCAACACCGAAAATCCTCAAAAATAGCCACGACAGGGGGTAAACCCCAACAATCAGTCACAACCAGGCATGAAAGCCTAAGGTAGTCGCATCATATGCATATGATCCTTAAAAACAGTCTCAGACTAAAGCAAGGATGCCCAAATCAGTCACGGCCTGGTCAGGGGAGACACTACGAGAACTCGAAGGGCCAACAGTGTCACAGACAAGGGTGAGGGAGCCCTAGAAACTCATGGTCAAGGGGAATAACCCAAGGACAGTCACGGCTAAGGAAATGGGCGGCAGTAGGACATCTAGGGGCTACGACGAGGGTCGTCGCCAAGCCTGGGGGCCCAGAAATCTATCATCGCAGTTAAAGGAAACAGAATCACAAATGTAAAAACCAAAATTTAGAGAACTAAAGTGATTTTACCGAAATCATGGACTGTTGGAAGAAACTGAAGAGAAATCCCAACTTTAGTGTAAGATCTGAACTCAAATCAAGAGAAAAACCCCTAAAATCTTCGAAAATAATTGTCTGTTTTGAAAACCGAAACGCTAAGCTCAACCGAGCTTTTATAGAGGGAAGAGGGAGACCTGTGGTATGTGGAGTGGGGCAGTGGAAGGCTATGGAGCAGCCACAAGGTCGATCGGCCTTGATTCGAAGTGAAAGCGTGTCGAAACCCTAGGATTTAGGTGTAGGAAAGTCGTGAGGTTATGCCACGTGCTCCTTGAGGTGAAGCGAGGAGAGAGGGCTTCGTTTTCCCTTCTTGTCGAAGGAAAACGGAGGAGAGGAGAGAGAGACGTCGGCGATTCATGTTGCCCTCTCAGTCGAGAGGGAGAGAGATCGAACGAGAAAGAGGGGAGGGGCACTTGTTTATGCACGTGGGTGAGGGGAAATAAGTGGGGAGCGGGCCGCTGTTGCTGGTTGGGCCAGTGAAAGTAAAGAAAAAAGAAAAGAAAAAGAAAAAGAGATGAATGTGTCGTTTTGGGCTTTTACATTTTACACTCCTTACAAAACAAAACTAAGATACAACAAACAAATGTGGATAACGCTCACGCATTTGCCTAGTGCTTGTACCGATACTATGCCACTTGAAGTTTCTCTCTAATAGTGTGCACAACATCCACAGCTTCTATAATCATTGCTGGTTCCATCAGCACTTTGTCACCCATATCATCCTAACTCAAGGGCAACCGTCCCTTTCTTCCATATACTGCTGCAAAATGTGCCATACTGATACTGGCCTGATAACTGTTGTATGCAAACTCCACGAGTGAAGGTGATCTTTACATGACCCCTTGAAGTCTAGCATATATGCACGCAACATATCATCTAAGATCTGAATGGTACGTTCTGACTGGCCATCTGTCTGAGGATAATAGACTGAACTAAAACTCAAGTGGGTCCCCAGATATTGTAAGCTCTTTCAGAAATGTGATGTAAATAGAGTCTATCTGATACGATATTTACAGGAACTTTACGTAGCCTAACGATCTCTTCCATGTACTTCTTGGCAAACACTTCTGTGGACTGGCCAACTCTAAAGGGTATGAATTGTGCTGACTCAGTCAATCGATCAATAATCACCCAGACAACATCATTGTGCTTCGTGTTTCTAGGTAGTCAAGTCACAAAATCAATCGTCATGTGTTGCCATTTTCATTCTGGGATATGTAAAGGCATAATAAATCAACAACACGATGATGTTCAACTTTTACATGTTGGCATTTCATGTACTACGCCACACTCCTGACAACACTTCTCTTCATGCCATGCCAACAATAATGTTGCCTCAGGTCCTTGTACATTTTGGTTTAGCCTAGATGAACGGAATATAGGAAACTATAAGCTTCCTTCAATAACTCTTCTCGAATATCTCCAGACGGCATACAAATCCTGTTGTCGTATCGCAAGGACCCATCTTTATGAATTCTGAACTCTGGTCTGTCTTGCCAACACCAGACTCCTAATCCTCTGCAGCTTCTCATCACTCGCCTGAGCGGCTTTGATTCTATCCACCATAGTCGACTGAATCTGCATATTCTTCAACGAGGTAGTCAGTCCAGGTAAAATCACATCTATCTCCATTTCCCTGATTTCCTGCTGCAGTCTCCATTGAGTCGTAAGTGTCATTACTGCTGGAAGACGACTCAATGTATCAGGTACGATATTGACCTTTTCAGGATGATACTGAAGGTCAATATCATAATCTGCTATCAGTTCTATCCATCAGTGATCTCCTTTTAAGTGAAGATATACTTCAAACCCTTATGATCTATGAATACCTTCACACGCTCTTCTAACAAGAAATGCCTCCAAATATTCAATGCAAAAATAATCGCTGCCAACTCCAAGTCATGAGTATATAGTTCTTCTCATGGTTCTTCAACTGCCTGGATGCATAAGCTATGACCCTGCCGTGTTGATGTAGTACACATCCAAGTCAGTTACCCGATGCATCACAAAACTCTTCAAATCCTCTCGTCCGATCAGGAATAACCAAAGTTGGTGCAGAAGTCAATCTCTTCTTCAGCTCCTTGAAGGCTTTGTCACATGTCTTGGACCAGATGAACACAACATCCTTCCTCGTTAATAGTTCGCGATTTTTGAGAAATACTTAATGAACCTCCGATAATAACCAGCCATTCCTAAGAAGCTGGAAATCTCTGTCACGGTACGTGGAATACGCCAGTTCAGTACAACTGCTACTTTCTCGGGATTTACAGAGATTCATTCTCCAGACACCACGTGGCCTAAATAAGCCACTTTGTTTCGCCAGAATTGATATTTGCCGAGTTTGGCAAACAATTGGTGTCGTCTCAGAGTTTCCAGGACCTTCCTCAAATGTCCAGTATGTTCCTGGGAGTCTTTTGAATATATCAGGATATAATCAAGATAAAAACTACGAACTTATCCAAATACTCATTTATCACTTTCTTCATAAGGCTTATGAAGACTGCTGGGGCATTGATCACGCCAAATGACATTACTAAGAACTCATAATACACATAGTTGGTCATGGATGCCGTCTTGTGGATGTCCTCCCTCTTCACTCTCAACTGATGGAATCTCGTCACCAAATCCAACTCTGAATAAATGCTCGATCCTCCGAGTTGGTCAAAGATGTCATCGATACGGGAAAGAGAATATTTGTTCTTCATTGTCACCTTGTTCAATTCCCTGTAATCGATGCACACGCGTCTAGATTCATCCTTCGTTGGCACCAACAGATAACACTATAGGAGCACCCTAAGGGGATACGCTGGGTCGTATCCATTCCTCATTCAACAATTCATTCAACCGGGCACAAACTTCTTCTAGCTCTGGTGGCGCCATACGATATGTTTCTTGGACATCAGCTGGGTGCCTGGTACCAGATCAATGGAAAACTCAACATCATCTTCCGGAGGCAATCTTGTAAGATCATCCGGAAACACGTCCATGAATTCCCGCATTACATCTGGTATCTCTGGTTCATCAACCTCCATTGCACTCACCACAGTCTGTTGGTCTAGCTCCGAATCACATTGGCCCCTCAGATCTGCTTTCACTAATAAACTTGAACTTTGGATGATCAGGCATCTCAAACACTACACTCTTTTGACAACGGTCAATGATAGCGTGAAATGTCCCCAACCAATCCATTCCAAAGACAACATCAAAACTTGGCATATCGATCACCAAAAAAATCAGCGAGTAGCTCATGTCCACAAATCATTATAAGACATTGAGGGTATTCCCTGGTTGTCTTTAACATGCAACCATCAGTACAACATTCCAATGGGTAGTCAAGGGTTCGACAGGAATGGTGTGTGTGCTAACAAATTGAGTGTCCGAAAAATAGTAAGAGGCTCCCAAGTCGAATAATGTAAGGGCATGTCTACTGGTGACTATTACAACACTTAAGGTCAACGATACTACAAGCAATGAGGCCGTTTCAAGCTAGATGGTTAAATCTATAGGAGGTACTTTGGATGGTCGTCAAGGAAGGGGAACGTAGTCCAAGGGTGGAACACGACCTCCTAGTTGGGGAGGGTAAAGGAAAAGTAGTGGAAGGAACTTTTACCTGTATGTCCCATATAGGTGAAAGCTCAAAACATCATGTATTCATGAGATAATATGAGTATATTATATGATATATCCTACTCTTCCTATATTGTTCACGAGGTGGTTAGTGCGGACATGCATGTGCCACTACAAAAGCATGTCACGCTCCGCTCCTTGGCTATTTTTCACATGTGATGCAGGTCCTGCTAATTACCAGTCAAAACAATATAGGTTACGAGCAGAAATATACCAACATTCTCATGAAATTTCTCATTAAATTATATTGAAAACGGTAAATACTTACAATTTTAAGGTTAGGATTCTGTGACTGCTATGACAAAAATCTGCGTCCTCAGACGCAAGGGTCTCCTCTGACTCAACACCTGGTGGTGCAACAAATGAAGACCTACCAGGTAAATCACAATAATTTTATAATTTTGGAACTTAAACATGTGAGCACATGAAAACACTAATTAGAAAACAAGAACGGGGAACAAATAACAGATTAATTAATATTTTTATTATATATGCATTGGAATTTAAGACAACATGCAACTCAGTTGATAATTTAAAATGATTCTAATATGGTCCTATTAATTTATACCAAACATATACCAAATATAGGCCGTGAATCATATTGGAGATTACAATAAGCAACCAAGGAGTCCACCTCAGTGCACAGGGGCGTTCACCCAGGCCAGGCCCAAAGTAGAAACGATAGGGGCCATGAGTCCAAAAGTAACGGTGTGAAACTCATTAATTAAGTCCAGTGGTACACTAGGGGTCCATCGAATTCATGATATGACCCATTCGGAACGCTTGATGTGGTCACGTCATTAGGAGCGTGGCTCCAGTCGCTTCCGCACTCTCACTGATATGATTTACCCCAAAACCCAGTTAGTCAGAAGTGTTAAGTGTAAGTCAATTGTACATCTCTCCATGTCTTAATGAACCAATACATGTGTAATTATAAATTAATGCTATTCTTAGACATGATTTCTAAAGTAAAGTTTGAATTAAATTTAAGGCCACATTGAAAGTAATTCATATTTTGGTGTGTAATGTCATTTCAAATCTAGTCATGTTTCAAGATTCATTCCCATCAAACTTTAACAGTGCGATTCAATAGAATAGTAACACTATATTCCAATGATATTCCAATTCTATTTGTTTCTCATAACACATCCAATTATATTAATTATTTTCAATGTTATGAGCAACTGTGCAAGATTATATTATGTTTATTAACATCAGGGAACATGGAGCATATAGTGATGGGAACCAAGAAACATTTAACATGATATATACGATACAATAATTTAAACATATGATATCATGGAGCACATGCATGTCAGATAACAGTTTAAATATTCTAAGCGTGGTGGAAAGTCTAAATATGGGGCATAAGGCTAACCTTGAAGTCGAGTGGCAAACGGTGCCATACTTGGAAATATGGGGTTGGACAATGGGGAGGGACAACTGTGGTGATCTCAGATAGGTTTCATCATTGATCGTTTTTCGGGATTTAACCATATGATCATGGTTTTTTATGATCCTTCAGGCAATGACTTATGATCCCACAGGTAAAAAACTAAGATCCTTTAGGCAGTAGCCTATTGTATGATCCAGCGTGCTGTAAATTCCACAATTTTCCAACGGCCTTTAGAGGTCAAAACCCTCATATTCAATCATAGGGTATTTGATACGATTAGGGTTAATCGTATCAAAAGTTCAGATTTTTAGTGGAAGACGAAAAGAAATTGAAGTGGAAATGATATTGATAATGATAAAGAGACAATTTTTGATCTAAACTGGAGTAGATCTTCTCCATAGCTTGAGATAACGGATCAAGCCTAATCCCCAAGCCCTAGCCGTCAAATGACGATTGTCTCAATATTTCGATAACTCACACAACGAGGGTTAATCCCTTTAAATACCCTCCTAACAAATTACTAAACACACAGACAACTTAAACACATAAAGGGTAGTGCATAAAGCAAAACTAGGAAAATACTAAGTCGATCCCACGACCGCTCCCATGCCCGAGTTCTTGCGCCTTCTGCGGTACACGACCGCATCATTACTCCCCCCCAAAATCGAACCTTGTCCTCAAGGTTGAAATCTGGAAACTGCGCTATGATGGTGTCCTCCAGCTCGCACGTAGCCTCGTGATCAGGCAGCCCCGCCCATCGTACCATTATCTCTCGGCCCCCACCCTCAATGCGCCACACCTGTATTATATCCTGTGGCTCCATAAGTACATCTGAATCCGATGTCAAAGTAGGTGGCAGAGTGGCTACTGGCGTATGTGCTCCATTCGCCCGCCGTAACTGAGAAACATGGAAAACCGGATGTAATGACGATCCTTGGGGCAATGTCAACTTATAAATGACGATCCTTGGGGCAATGTCAACTTATAAGCAACGTGCACAATCTTCGCCTCTATCTGAAATGGCCCGTAAAAGAGAGCAGCTAACTTTTCGTTCCGGCGCCGTGCTAATGATCTCTGACGGTATGGCCTCAGCTTTATATATACCTGGTCTCCCAACGCGTAGTCAACCTCTCTGCGATGTCCATCCGCCTTTGCCTTCATCAGCGGCTGAGACCTCGTAAGGTGCTTCTTCAACTCTTCCAAAATCCCCTCTTGCTCCTCGAGGTACTGGTCCAACTGCGATACGGGTGTCGACCAGCTACGATAGTAAATCAACGCAGGTGGGTCCCTGCCGTACAACACCCGAAATGGCGTCGTCTGGGCTGCAGAATGGAAGGACGTGTTGTACCAGTACTCGGCCCATGCCAACCACCGATACCAACTCCTTGGGCAATCTGACACAAAGCAACGAAGGTACGTCTCACGCTCCTGTTGACGACCTCCGTCTGTCCATCCGTCTGGGGGTGGTAAGCTGTACTCCTCCGCAGAGCGGTCCCCTGGACTCTAAACAGCTCCTTCCAGAACTGGCTCAAGAAGACCGTGTCCCTATCCGACACAATAGAAGTGGGGAACCCGTGGAGACGAACCACCTCCCGTATAAAGGCCGTAACAACTGTCACTGCCGTGTAAGGGTGACACAGCCCGATGAAATGCCCGTACTTGCTCAAATGGTCGACCACCACCAAAATCACCGTGTATCCCTCAGACTTGGGTAGTCCCTCGATGAAATCCATGCTGATCCCCTCCCAAACCTGCTCAGGAAGAGCTAAGGGCTGCAACAGTCCGGCCGGCGACATGGCCAGGTACTTGTGACGCTGGCAGACGTCACAGCCGGCTACCATCTCAGTGATGTCCTTCTTCATTCCCCGCCAGTACAGCTCTCTGGCCACCCGCATATATGTCTGCTGGACTCCTGAATGGCCCCCCACTGCGCTCCCATGGAACTCCTGAAAAATCAATTGTTTGTGTACTGAAGCCCGCGGTATGACTAGCCTCCCTCGATACAACAGCTGCTGCCCCTCCAAAGAATAGTCCGGGTGCTCAGCCACCCCCAAACCAACTCCTCCCGGATCCTAGATAGCTCCTCATCGGTATCCACCTCCCTCCATAAGGGCTCCCACTCCGCTAACAGCGGTACTGACAAGGCTGCTAAGGAGGTAACCTCCTCTCTCCGTGATAGCGCATCCACAGCCTTGTTCTCCAATCTCGGCCGATAGTGTATCTCAAACTTGTAGTCAACAAGTTTAGATAGCCACTTCTGATAGTCCATCGCCACCAGCCTCTGATCCAACAAATACTTCAACGACCTCTGATCTGTGCACACAATAAATGGCTGTCCCAAAAGGTAAGGACGCCATTTCTGGATCGATAGGGAGATCACCATCTGCTCCCTCTTATACACGGATTTTTGCCTCGCCCGTGATGACAAAACCTGGCTAAAGTAAGCCACGGGTTGCTGATCCTGCATCAGCACTGCTCCCAACTCGTATCCCGAGGCATCGGTCTCCACCACAAAAGGTCTGCTAAAGTCCGGAAGAGCCAGTACCGGAACTGTCGTCATCACCCCTTTCATGGCCTCAAACGCTGCAGTCGCCTCATCGGTCCACTGAAACCCATCCTTCTTCAACTGCTCAGTCAGGGGCCATGCAATGGTGCTGTAGCCCTGCACGAACTTGCGGTAGTACCCCGTCAAGCCCAAAAACCCCCGCAACGCCCTCAGTGTAGACGGCCGAGGCCAATCTAGCATGGCCTCAATCTTGCTTCTATCGGCTGCGACCCCTGCTGCTGAAACCACGTGCCCCAAGTACTCCACCTTCGTTTGGGCGAACGTGCACTTCTTCCTATTGGCATACAGTTGGTAGGCATGTAGCTCCTGCAACACAGTCTCCAAGTCTCGCACGTGCTCCTCTGTACGGCTGTACACCAATATGTCGTCGAAGAACACTAAGACAAACTGCCGTAGGTATGGCTGGAATATCTTGTTCATCAATGACTGAAATGTAGCAGGCGCATTCGTCAACCCAAAAGGCATGACGAGGAACTCATAGTGCCCCTCATGAGTCTTGAAAGCAGTCTTCTGCACATCCTCTGCCTTCATCCGGATCTGATGATAACCCGACTTCAGGTCAATCTTCGAAAAGATCGATGCCCCATGTAACTCATCTAACAACTCATCTATCACGGGTATAGGAAAACGGTCTGCCACCGTCTTCTTATTGAGGGCACGGTAGTCTACATAGAACCTCACCAAGAGCACTGGACTAGAGAAGGGGCTAACACTCGGTCTAATCACTCCAGCCTGTAGCATCTCCCTGATCAACCGCTCGATCTCATCCTTCTGAACATGTGGGTACCTGTACGGCCGAACGCTGACTGGTGCTACTCCCTCCCGTAGCACGATGGCGTGCTCGTGGTCCCTCTGAGGTGGGAGTACCTGCTACATCTGAAACACATGCCCATAGCTGTCCAACAACTCCTTCACCTCTGGTGGCGCCTCCTGCTCCTGTGCCTCCGCCCCCAGCTTCTGATAGGACACAAAGTACGCCTCTCCTCCTACCAACACTGCCCGAGCCAAGGACTTCAGAGACGTCGCACGACAACACAGACTGGGGTCCCCTAGCAAAATCACAGTCCTGCCGTCCTCCCGATACTCCATCCTCAGCATCTTCCAGTTGAACTTGGTGTCGCCTAATGTCTGTAACCACTGCATCCCCAACACCAAGTCAACCTTTACCAACTCTAGGGGGTAACAATCCACCACTACCTGAGCTCCCTGCACTGCCAAAATCACTGCCCTGCAGACACCCCTGCTCTCCTCCATCTGGCCTCTGCCTAACATCACCCAGAAGGTGGCTGTCTCACTCACCTCTAGCCCCAGCTGCCCCACCAACTTCCTTGAGATGAAGTTGTGGGTTGCCCCACTGTCTATCAATATCGTCACCTCCTGATCCGCCGCCTTGCCTGTTAGCTTCATGGTGTGATATGGAGTAAATCCCACCACGGAGCTAAGGGACACCTCCACGGTCTCCAAGTGTGGCTGCTCCTCTGTCACCTCGTCCTATACGCCAAGTATAATCGTGGGGTCTCACTCTTCATCCTCCTCGGCAGCCACCTCTAACTGCATGGCTCGTCTCGCACACCTGTGTCCCGGTGTGAACCGCTTGTCACACTTGAAACACAGCCCCTTAGCCCTGCGCTCTCGCATCTCTGCCTCCGTCATCCTGTGGGTCTGACCCCCCGTACGTGTCTCTGGCCCAGTCCCCCTCGCTGGTGTCAATGCGCCTGTAGGAGCCTTGGGTGCCCCGGTCACTGCCAGGCTTCGCAAAGCAGATCCTCCCCAAGCTCCCCTCGCCCTCCTATCCTCCGTCAGCTTGTCCTCCACCTTCCTGGCTATCCTCATCATGGCAGACAATCCCCTGTGTTCTTGAACCCGCAGCTCGGCTCTGATCTGCGGCTTGAGGCCATTTAGGAAATTTCCTCCTAGGGACTCAGTGGAAACTCCCTCTACTCGGCTCGCAAGCCGCTCAAACTTCTCCACATATTCCCTCACGCCCCCTCCTGTCGCAGTGTATACAACTGCTCAAATAGGCCACCGGCCTGTGTCTCCTGAAATCTCTCCATGAGTCACTCCGTCAACTCTATCCAAGTGCAGATAGGCCGCTGTCGTTGGCTCCAGCGGAACCACCCCAAGCCTTCCCCCTCAAAGCACATCGTCACCGTCTGCATCCTCTCCGCCTCAGACAACCCCAACACATCGAAGTACATCTCCGCCTTGTAGATCCAAGCATCTGGATCCCTTCCCTCAAAAAGGGGCATGGTCAGCTTCCTCAACCGGCTATCTGGTCCACCATCACCACGTGGGCCTCCCCCCGCTGTCCCTTCTGGTATCTCAGACGAGCAGGCTCCTCCAACCTCCATCTGGGCCGATTTGGCTGCCCATACGCTCCCCAAATCTCGTCCCGGGCCCTCTCAGCAGCCCTTTGCTCCTCGGCACCCCATGCATCTCCATCACCCCATGCCTCCTCCGCCCGAGGGTCGTCGGCATAGCGTGCATACTCCTCGTACTCAGGCACGTGCCCCACATCCTCCCCGGTTTCCTGAAGTCTCCGAACATTCTCCTTGACGCGCCTCAAGGTCTCCAACGCCCCTTCCATGCCCAAGGGAAACCCCACGGTGGCCTGTCGGCTGGTCACCAAGCCCCCGGGGGCTGTTTGGGCTGCGCGGGGCCCCTGGCGGTGTGCCAGGGCCCTGTCGCCATCTCCAGGGCCTCGCCGGTGCTCGCCTGGGGCCTGGCGGGCCGCCGGACCCCAGCGGGGGTCGGCGCGGCCATTTTGGGGGGCCGCACGGCTTCTGCCGATCAGCCAGGGGGCCGCCGTCTTCCTCAGGTCCCCTCGAGCGTTCTGGAAACGCATGACTCGCTGATCTGGCCCTTCGTTCGCCGGATCCTCTCCATGATGCCCTAGATCCGACGAAAAATTCAGATTTGTCGATGTCGATGCCCTAGCTTCAGCTTCGGATGATTTGTGTTGGCAAAAGATCTGAAGTAGGTCTTGGATTTCAGAGGATTTAGCGACCCCTTCATCCCTTGATGGATGCCACAGATCTCGTCTTGAAGCCCATCAATCCTCTTGCTCATCTCTTCAAGTTTGCCGTCGACTTTCTCCTCTACAAGTTCCGCCACCGTCTTTGCCCTAAGTTCCCGCCATCGGATCTTAATGCTTTAATACCAAATTGATACGATTAGGGTTAATCGTATCAAAAGTTTAGATTTTTAGTGGAAGACGAAAAGAAATTGAAGTGGAAATGATATTGATAATGATAAAGAGACAATTTTTGATCTAAACTGGAGTAGATTTTCTTCCTAGCTTAAGATAATGGATCAAGCCTAATCCCCCAAGCCCAGCCGTCAAATGACGATTGTCTCAATATTTCGATAACTCACACAACTAGGGTTAACCCCTTTAATACCCTCCTAACAAATTACTAAACACACAGACAACTTAAACACATAAAGGGTAGTGCATAAAGCAAAACTAGGAAAATACTAAGTCGATCTCACGACCGCTCCCACGCCCGAGTCCTTGCGCCTTCTGCGGTACACGACCACATTAGTATTCTAATCCAATTCCGATATGTAGGGCAAAGCATTGGGGTTCCCATACCAACCTACGACCTTGACAAAGCCATAATAATAGTCAAAATATCACCAAATTAATATCTACAGCCAATACCCAAGAAAACCAACGTCGAAAATCCCCAACAATAGCCACGAGAGGGGGTAAACCCCAACAATCAGTCACAACCAAGCATGAAAGCCCAGGGCAGTCACATCATATGCATGTGATCCCCTAAAAACAGTCTCAGCCTAGGGCAAGGATGCCCAAATCAGTCACGACCAGGCCAGGGGAGACACGGCGAGAACTCGGAGGGCCTACAGAGTCACAGACAGGGGCGAGGGAGCCCCAGAAACTCACGACCAAGTGGAATAACCCAAGGACAGTCACAGCTAAGGAAAGGGGCGGCAACGGGACATCCATGGGCTGTGATGAGGGTTGCTGCCAAGCCCAGGGCCCAGAATTCCATCATCGCAGTTAAATGAAACAGAATCCCAAATTTAAAAATCAAAATTTAGAGAATTAAAGTGATTTTACCGAAATCGTGGACTGTTGGAAGAAACCGAAGAGAAATCTCAATTCCAATGTAAGATCCGAACTCAAATCAAGAGAAAAATCCCAAAAATCTTCAAAAATTTCTGTTTTGAAAATCGAAACCCTAAGCTCAACCGAGGGAAAAGGGAGACTTGTGATTGGTGGAGAGGGGTAGTGGAAGGTTGTGGAGCTGCCACGTGGTCGATCATCCTCGATTCAAAGCGAAACCGTATCGAAACCCTATGATTTAGGCGCAAAAAGTCGCGAGGCCGTGCCACGTGTTCCATGAGGTGGAGCGAGGAGAGATGGCTTCGTTTTCCATTCCTTGTCGAAGGAAAGCGGAGGAGAGGAGCGAGAGACGTCGACGATTCATGTCGCTACCTCAATAGAGAGAGAGAGAGAGAGAGAGAGAGAGAGAGAGAGAGAGAGAGAGAGAGAGAGAGAGAGAGAGAGGCACGTGTGTATGCACATGCGTGGGAGGAAATAAGCGGGGAGAGGGCCGACATTGCGGGTTGGGCCGGGGAAAGAATAGAAAAAAGAAAAGAATAGAAAAAGAAAAAGAAAAAGAAAGATAAATGGGCCGTTTTGGACTTTTACACGACATGTGATTCATGTAGGGCCGACATTGCGGGTTGGGCCGGGGAAAGAAAAGAAAAAAAAAGAAAAAGAAAGATAAATGGGCCGTTTTGGGCTTTTACACATGACATGTGATTCATGTAGGGCCTCCCTGTAAATCACTCATAACTTTCAACTTTGATAGGTTATTTTAGCAGAACAGCTCAGTGTAAACCTTACACCAGTAAATGTCACAAGACGACAATGATTAACTACATAATTATAATGTCTTGAACATGCTAGGTTTTATATGTGGAATACTGGCTCAATGAAATGCATTTGGCTTTACAATGACATAGGATCTGTTGAGGTTTGGCTTGAACTTTTCTCCTTTTTGATCAGCTCCATATTGTCTTAGGCCTTTTTACTGTTTGGCTACATAAAATGGCTGAACAATTGAAGGCACCGGGTTCGGGGGCGGAGCACTGACCCATTTTTTGGGAGATGTACCCAGCTGATGCGTACCCATACAACTTGATGGGTATTTTGGATATTCTATATTGGGATATACATACACACACATATGTATATGAAAAGTAAGTGAGTATATTCATATAAGAATTTATCGACAAATGTACAGTGCCACTTCAAGGCAAGCAACAGACACCAGATACAGACATGGGAGAGGTTGCGAAGCAATCACCAAGCGCAAGTACACCCGTGTGGCCAGCCTATACTCCGGGATATGGGCCAAGAAAAAGGCCTCAAGTCAACCCCTAGTTACCAAGTATGTGGACTCCTCAGGGTCATCCTTATCAAGCATTGTAGGGGGAACGACAATAGCAATATCCAAAGAGATCTTGGCCACCAGGTTCGTCTTGGGAAGCTCATGGGAAAGGAAGATGCGATTGTTTCTTTCCTTCCAAATGTGCCAAACAAATGCGGAGAGAACGAGCTTACTGAGTGGGCCCACATATGAGGCTATCCACCTGATGTACCCAGCTGATGTGTACCCATACAAGTTGAGGGGTATTTTGGATATTCAATATTGATACACACACACATGTATACACACACACATATGTATGAGAATAATGTGTATCATATGATATATGAGGTTAAGCCTCATATGTGCCCTTCGAAACTCCAACTACCACTGTTTTTGCGGACGATCAGAACCGTTCTTTTTGATGTTCATATTCTAACTCCAAAACACTGAATTTCAGGTGAACCCAAGGGGTTTTATCTATTCATCCATACGTCACAAAGTTTTATTGATGCAAAACCGTTAAATTTACGACAGATGGACATTGGGTTTACCATAAATTTGATATGTTAAGGGTTTAGAATAGGGTGGGTGTCATAGGTGTGGGTGGGTGTGGGGTGTGCGCGCGTGCATGGGGGGTGTGTGGGTGTGGGTGGGGTGTGTGTGCATGGGGGGGTGTGTGTGCGCGTGGGGTGGGTGGGGTGTGTGTGCTTAAGGGGTGTATGTGTGTGTGCATGGGGGGTGGGTGTGGGCAATGGGGGGGGTGTGTGCGTGGGGGTGGGTGTGTCTGCGTGGGTGGGTGGGTTGTGTGCATGGGGTTTGTGCGCATAGTGGGTGCGTCTGCGTGGGTGGTTGGGTGTATGGGTGGGGGTGGGGTTGTGTGGGGGTGGGCGTGTGTGTGTAGGTGGGTGGGTTGTGTGCATGGGGTGGGTGTTCGTGCATGGGTGGGTTGTGTGCATGGGGTGTGTGCTTGGGGTGGGTGGGTGCATGGACATGTGTGACCTGTTGAAGTATTGGCTCAATCTGGGCACTACAAGGTAGACGATCACACATGCACTAACCCACCCCAATGCACACACCCACCCAATATACCCACCCATCCCATGCCCACACCGACCCACCCACCTCATGCACACAGATCCCCCATGCACCAACTCACCTCAATGCACACACACACACACCCATGCACACACACACACACCCAATGCACACACGCACCCAATGCACACACCCACCCACCCCATGCACACACACTCACCCCATGCACGCACACACCCACACACAAACCCATGCACCAACTCACGCTGATGCGCGTGAACACACACCCCATGCACACACCCACCCCATGCACGCACACCCATGACCACACCCACACCCCATGCACGCACACACCCATACACAAACCCATGCACCAACCCACCCCAATGCACACACACACCCCACCCACCCACCCACCCCATGCACCCACCCACCCACCCCATGCACACACCCACCCACCCATACACATCCACCCATGCACACTCACCCACCCCATGCACACACCCCATGCACACACAAACCCACCCATGCACACACACCCCCAATCCCCATGCACGCACACACCCACCCCCAAGCGCGTGCACACACATGCACCCACCCATCCCAATGCACACAAACCCCCACACCCATGCACCCACCCACTGCAATGGACACACACACCCAATTCAGGGTATTAACTTATAAAAGGCCCAAAAGTGAGAGTATTAACTTCTAAAAGGCCCATTCAGGGGTAAATTTGTCCAAATTTCCGTCTTTTGGACGGAAAATTAAAAAACGGTATCAACTTAAAAGCGTCGGAAAACACCCTTTAGAATATGTAGATCAAAATGAATGGTCTGATCATTTGAAAAAATAACGGAGGGTGGAGTTTTGGAGACGCATATGAGGCGTAATCGCATATATTATATGATACACATTATTCTCATATATATACATATACACTTGCTATTTTGTTAGAGGATCAGAAGAATTCATTTTGATGTTCATATTCTAAAACATCAAAACACTGAATTTTGGGTGAACCCAAGAGGTTTTACCCATTCATTCACCCGTAACAAAAGTTCTATTCATACAAAACCGCTAAATTTGTGAAGGTCCGATGAACAGACAAAACCCTTTGGGTTCACACCATATTTTGTGTTTTAGGATGGTAGAATATGTAGATCAAAATGAACGGTTCCGATCCTCCGAAAAATAGCGAGGATTGGAGTTTTGGCATCGCATATTAGGCTTAATCTCATATGTCATATGATACCCATTATTCTCTATTGTACAGACACACACAAGGGTTTTGGGGAGGTGTGCCATTATGTATTTGTGAGACTTCCTCACTTGTAAATTCCATCTTTTATGGAAAGTCTGAGTTCTGCGGATCTCTTCTGAATTTGTAATTTTCTTCTGAAATAGTAAAAGCATTTGCTGCTGTCCGTAGGCGTAGGACATGTTATGAACCATGTAAATCTGCGTGTTTGCAATGTTGGTATCAATTTTTGTTTCTACCCTAACACGATCGAAAAGAAGAATAAAAAAGTTCTCATAGCAAAAGATACATCCTTCTTGATATGAGATTGTCCCAGCCTTGTTGAGGCTGGAATGTGAATATGTACGTATTACCATTCAATGGGAAATTTTTTTCAGCAAAATTTTTTGTAAGCACATGAACTTGATCTCAAAAGAAAATTGACTGTTAATATATTTCTAATTTTAATTCAGCTTCTCTTTCCAATCTGGGTATCTGTATTGGAACTGCAGCTATATGCTTGCGATTTATCTGTAAGGAGTAGTTCCTGTAATCTAATATGATTATCTGTGAGTAGTTCCTGTAATCTAATATGTACCTTTGACTTGGTTAGTTTACCATGTTTATTTATTGTATCTTGTACCCTATAGCTGATGACACACCACCTTGCTTTTACGATAATATAATCTCAAGTGGGTGGCCGGTAATATTTAAACTTGGTTAAATTGGACTACAGTTTCATGTGCCGTTTTGAGTGCCTGATGACAATTTCCTAATTTGAATAATGTTGCATTTGATTCTAATTACTTTTGTAGAATTCTGCCGAATTCTGCCTGCCCGAATGAAAAATGTTACATTTATATATAGTGATTTTATTCTGTACTGCTTAGTGCTTATTTGAAGTCGGGAAACTGAACAAGATGCAACTACTGGACATTTTCTGTGAGGCTGCTGATCCATCTCTCCACAACCTAAGAGCTTCAGACCAAAAGTTGCAAAAACAGTCAGTGGCTTATGACAATATGATTGAAGAGAAATGTGGTTTTACAAAGGGAGGATTCCTTGCTCAGGCAATTCATAAGGTTAGGTATGTGAATGCTTTTATACATCTCATTAGAAGTTTCTTATTGTATGAATCATACTTCACTTAATAGTTTCATTTATTATGAAGATTCTGCTTACCATGTCTTTGTTTAATTATACTGTTACTCTATGTGATCAGCTTTAACTATAGATGTGGCAAACAGGAAGAACCCTTAGTTCAGCATTAATTCGTACAAATTTATACTGTACATATAAAGCAAATCTTCTAAAGGCACTTATTTACAAACAAGTGTGTGATAGGATCACAGATTTTCAGATTTACAGTTTTAGTTTTAGCCGGTTAGGGGCGTTTTCGTAATTTCCGTATTTCTAGCGTATTTTTCCTAATTTTTAGTTTTTGGGGGTCTTTTTTGTAATTTGTTATTTTTAGTTTATTATTTATAGGGGGCTAGGGGGATTAGATATTCTTATGCTTGATTATTGTGAAGCAGACAACTTTGAGGTGAGATTATCCCACTTTTTCTTGGAGAGCGTGGCCCCCTCTCGAATTGGCGGCTTGGGAAAGCGAGATCATCTCGAAAGGTATCATATTTATCATTGTACCCCTTTATTTCAGTTTATTCTCAATAAAAACCCCTCTTTTATCCCAAATCCTCTCTCTAAAACCCTAAAAATCAAACCTTTCTCATAAAAATCTCGTCTTCCCACATAAAAATCCCTTTTAATCATCAAAATCCTAGCGGATCACATCAATTGGTATCAGAGCGACGATCTTGGCATCCATGGATGCAGTTACAACAAAAAAGATTGAAGATTTGGAGGAAAGATTCGATGACGAAATTAAAGATCTGAAGAAGGCTATGGAGGATCTCAGATCTGAGGTCAAGGTGTCGATGAAAGGGCTTGAGGCGCGGATGGATGCAAAATTTGAAACCTTCATGCAAATCATGATGCAACAATTTGTGGATCTAAAGGCGGCAACTTTGGCGAAAAATTCAGATTTGGATGAATTTTCAGAGTTGGGGCAAAAGGCGGCAACTTTGGCAAAAATAAAGAGAAAGTTCAAAGAAGGTCTTCTATCTGACACAGAGGAAGAATCCGACAGAGCGGAAGAAGATCCCATGGAGCAGGGAAACCCTAGCCATGTTCATGGGGGTCCTGCGACCCCTTGCAGGCCGCTGCAGGGCCTGCAGTCCCCTGCAGGCCTAATAGCGCCTTGGCCGGCCCGCCAGAAACATGCCTAGCCTTGGAAGGATGAACCGGGACCTTAGGAATTGCGAGGAGCCCCGCCGAGAATTCGACGACAAATTTCGGCTTCTTCCGAGGCTGAAGATGATGTTGAGGTCTCCCGGGACTTCGTGGGCCTCGGTACGTGGCAGAGAGGTGACGACGTCAAGTACTTCAAGCCTACGAGGAGTTTTAGGCCGATTATGACGAGGATGCAGGCTTTGAGGGGAATGTTGATGACTATGCTTGGGATGAGCATGATTGGGGAGGCAAAGGCGACAAAGGCGACAACCCTTGGAGGGGATATGAGAGGGCTGTGGGAGACACAGAGGTATGCCACGACAATTATTACCCTCACCCTTATTATCCATGCCGGAGGACGAGTGGACCAAGAGCGGCTTGGGCTGAGGGTAGAGTGGGAAAACTGAAGAGACTGTTGTTTGAGGGGGTGATCCTTATCGCTGGATCTATCGAGCTGAGATTCTTTGCGATGTCACATCTGACGGAGATGCAGCAACTGGAGGTGGCTGGCGTCTGTTTCAAAGGAGAGGCACTCTCTTGGTTCCAGTGGAGGGAGCGAAGGCGATCTATACGCTCGTGGAAGGAGCTCAAGGATTGTTTGGTGGGAGATTTCGAGATGCACATGAAGGAAATTTATAGGAGCAGATGTTGGCTCTCAAGTAGGATGGGTTTGTTAGGGAATATCGAGAAAAGTTTGAGGCATTGTCGGGACGAGCGAGGGACATACCAGAGGAGACTTTGAAGGAAATCTTCATCAAGGGGCTCAAATCGACTATTCGTGTCGAGCTCCGTATTCAGAGGCCTAGAGGACTCATGGAGACCATGGATCTGGCACAGTTAATTGAGGATCACCTTTCTAAGGAGAGGATGTCTAAGAGACTTGGAGTAGCTCCACTTTTCGCAGCCTGTCAGTGAAAGGAGGACCCTGATGACCCCCTTGGAGCAGCGCCGTACATGGATTTAATGCACCACCTTGAGGACATGGTGTTTTTTCGGGGACGAAGTAATGATATGATCACAGATTTTCAGATTTGCAGTTTTAGCCCGTTAGGGGTGTTTTCATAATTTTCGGATATTTTGGGTCTTTTTCGTAAATTTCAGTTTTAGAGGGTATTTTTGTTAATTTCAGTTTATTATTTATATGGGGCTAGGGGGATTAGTTATTCTTATGCTTGATTATTGTGAAGAAGACAACTTTAAGGTGAGATTATCCCTCTTTTCCTTTGAGAGCGCGGCCCCATCTCAAATCGGCGGCTTGGGAGAGCGAGATCATCTCGAAAGGTTTCATATTTATCATTGTACCCCTCTATTTTCAGTTTATTCTCAATAAAACTTCCTCTTTTATCCCAAATCCTTTCTCTAAAACCCTAAACATCCCACCTTTAGCATAAAAATCTCATCTTTTCCCCATAAAATATCCTTTTTATCATCAAAACCCTAGCGAATCGCATCAGTGTGGCAGCATTTGGTTGACACCAATAAGAATTTACCTTTCTTGCAGGACATTTTGACCAATGTTTTAAATAACAATCATTACGATCGAAATATCGGCCAATATATCATCTTAGGACACTGAACACTAGATATAGCCAAAAAAATTTGTAGCATGGTTTTGAAATTATATTAGCGGATATGGCCCATTTTTGTTCTGTATTTTTAACTTATTAAAACTTGTGTAGGCTTTATAAGTATTTTCTCTTAAGGTAGTTAAGCTTTACGTCTGAATTCATGATACGATAAAACCAAAAAGAGAAAATAGATGGAGAGAAGGTTGAAGATGACTATATAATAGAATGCTAGTGATTGTTGATGCAAAGGATATTGACATGAATCATAATGGGGTTTTCACATTCAATAAATTTTCTATAAATTTTACATTAGCTTAAATAGTTACTTGTAACGACCTCTATATTTTTCCTTGATTAATGGAGATTGTTCACTGTATTTTCTCGATTTCTCCTCGATTTCTTCTCTTTTTCTTTCACCGTCTCTTATTTTTTCCTTTTGGTCCTGCGTTACCACCCCAGCCGCAGGCCCATGGCCCATCTTTCTTTGAGTTAGACAGCTCGGCCCAACTTACTTGGCCGTGCGGATATACGACCCGCTTCTCAATTAGACCCGACCCGATCTCTGTTTTCATCCAACCGATTGGGTGGCCTCCTTCATTTCATTCAAGCAGAAACTGTAACACCCCGTTTTTGGGTGCCATTGCATTTTCTTTATTTATGCAGGTTCTGCAATGTACCAGTGAAAGTAATATAGAACTAAACAGAAAATTTTATAAATGAAAACTTTATTCATCCTTCAAAAGGGTATAAAGCATATACTGAAAAGGACTAATAGTCTCTCTCACTGACAATAAATGAAAACATCAAGATGGTACAAAGCATAAACTGAAAAGGACTACTAATCTCTCACACTGACAATAAAAGAAAACATACTTGAATAATAAAACTCTCCTTACTGATCTATCTCAGAAGTCTGCACGCTCTACTAGAGATTTTGACTCCTCATACATTGGAGCTTCTTCGTAAGTTGGATCACCTGTTGAAAAATAATTAAAAGAGACAATGAAATAGACGATATTTACAATAAATCAACAATTATAACTTTACATGCAACCCTAATCCTAACAGGACATTAGCAACTAAATACTAATCTAAGCTTATATAATTACAACATTCAAATATTATTATACTCAATATAAAAGGGAAATAGCGAACTGAAGAACCACCCCGGGTTCACAGGCGAGCTCACCTGTGCCCTAAATTCCATGGTTCAAAGAGGTCAATAAAGGACCCAGTCAATGTCATTACAATTCCGTCAATAAGCATGGGCTCCACCAGTCTTTCTATCTTTGATTATGAGTTCCCAAGCCCCATGTGTCATTCTATCTATTTCAATTTCTTTTCCATTTAACTTCTGGTTCTATATGTTCTAAACTATGTAGAGAGAATTGTGCACAAATTGTAATGCCTATAGCAGTAGGTCAAATGTATTTATTTGCATTAACTATAACAATTCTATTGATCAATTTCTATAGTAAACAAAACTCCATTCAATATATTCTAAAACATCTCCAAATCATTGAAATCTTTTGAACATTTAAAAACTGAATTTAAATCATTTTAAAAAAGATTTGAACAACTGTAGGATCTGATTCATATATTTAGGCATCCATAATTAGTTTCTAGGTATACCATGCTCGAGGGAAAATTCTTCAAGATTTTGAAAATATGGACAATAGTTAACCTCGTTAAAATCCCACAAATCTGTCCATATGCTACAGTAAATCACTGAACCGAAAGCCCACATTAAAATCATTATCAGATAGTGGACTGAACATCCATATGAAAAATCCATCCAATATGAGCATCCATAGGAAAAATCCAGCGAATAGGAACACATCAGGAAGGAGGGGGACACAACAATAATAGGCACAAACCCATAGGAAATGAGGGACCACACAATAATCACCCACGGGAAAGAATGACCGCAAGCACGAACTTACTGGAAATGAAAGACTGCCACAATAATCACCCATATGAAAGGATATCAAGTACAAACCCAAGAAGTGGAAAAAACGCAGCCGATAGAGCAAAGCCACAGAAAAACATAGCCAAAGACGGAATCCCCTCGGCGGCCAACCCAAAAGCCCCAAAACCTCAAATCATTACTACATGCCGCGGCGTAAGTTGCCACCTTGCTCGTGGGATGCCATAATTTATCAAGAGGGAAGAAATCCCTTCTATAATAATTGAATCATCATCTCCTTGAACAAACACCCAACAAACAATTTCAAATCCCCCTAATTCTTTGCAAATAAAATGCATGAAAAGAAATAATCGACGTTTAGAGTAAATAGGGTCTACCGTGCACTGTAGAAGGCAAATCAAAGGCTCCCAAGAAATCCACAAATAAATCGACCTCAATTGGAACAATTTCGAAGAGAAAACCAATTTTTGCATGCCTTAAATCCTCAAGGCGTTGAGAAATAAATAGAAAAATCAAACCGTGAGAGGATCAATCAGGTTGGTGAGAGTTGGGTGTTGTCGATGAGTGTGGTGCTCGAATTTAATGGCGATCGACGAATTTCGAACGATTGATCGCTGCCTGCGGGAGAGCGAGAGAGACGATTTGTTGGGCTGTCGGTGAGAAAAAGAGAAATGAGAGAGCGTGAATGAGGGAGATAGTGGGATTTTAATAAAAGGGGAGTTGTGGGCATGTGAGTGGGTACATGGACATGTTGGGGTTTTTTTTGAAAAAACTTATCATTACCGAAACCCTAGCCCCCTATCTGTTGATTGAGCCGCCACCCTCAGCTGTTACGCAGGATTTCCGCCATGATCCCTCACATTTATCACCTACGATCTCCGCCAATGGTACGATCTAGCGTTTATATCTCTTCCTTTCTCGTTGTGCCATTCTTCATGCGAAACGAAACACTCTGAGAATATTCCTGAGTTCCAATTTCGATCGTTCTTTGGGCTTTCGGTTCCGATCTTGCTTCGGCTTTTAATGTTCGATTTGTTTCGATCTGTTTCGATCTGTTCGAGTTTCGTTCTTTTCCTTAAGCAATCAACGTCGATTAGTGGGCTTGAGTGAGGAGAATACGAGGCTTTGGCCATTGTTAGTGAATGGTAGACCTTATTTATTTTAGCTCTCTTTTATTTCATTGCATGCGTTAGTTATTGATGGGAATAAATCTAGTTCGTAACTAATAGCTCGGATTGTGGATTTGGAATTGTTTAGTTTGTAAATGGTTGGTTAAACTTTGTTAAATGGAGATGATGATTCATGTAGATCTCTCAAGAGACTTGTTTCTCTGAGTATTATCTTGTCGGTACCCCTATGATCTTTGACGACCCTCACCATTGCTTTACATATTCTACTAGATCTGAATGCATTATGTGCCGCCTATGAGAGTAGCATCGGCCTATCTATAGTTCGGCCGTGACCGTTGTTTAGTTATGTACACCTACCGACATGTTTCGTATTACTGCCGACTTATCTTATTGTTGTTACCGACCCAAACTGACCTGGTATTGCTTATCAGTCTGGCCTGTTGTTACTCTGGCATGTTGTTACTGACTTGTTATATTGCCACTACTGAGCTATACTATATGTTCTGACCCGACTTGTTGCTGATATCGACCTAACTGATATTATTGACTCGGTCTGTGTCAATTGACCACTTGATCTGTTATTATCACCGATCTGTCTTATTATTGTTCATCGACCTGTATTATGGTTAACAACTTGTTTGTGTTACCGGTCTGATCTACCGTCTTATTTTGTGTTATTAACCTGAACAGTTCTGTCTGCAGATCTGTTATGAATATTAACTTGTTCTGTTTTTTTGACCTATTCAATATGTTTCGTTTTTGATCTATTCTGTTCCGACCTGTGCTATTTGTTGAAATGTTTCTTCCGACTTGACTGCCTACTTGATCTATTACTACTGCTGTGATCTGTCTCTGATCTATGTTGTTTGCCTTTATGATCTATTACCGATCGATTGTCACCGACATGAGTTGCTGTCATTGGTTTGAACCATTGATTGCTGAACTATTCCTGTGCTACTGACCAATTTTTATGGATGTTCTTATTGACGGACTGTCAGACTCTAGGTTTGGCAAAACAATAATATCCGATAGAAAAAGTGCCGACCTTTAATCTGATCTCGAACTGTGTTTTTCTTTGCTTTTCTAATAAGTTATCTTTCAGCATTGTTTAAAACAGTTTGTTATAAATCTGTTTTAGTATGAAATACGTAGCTGAAGTGTGGTTGATAGCCGAACTATTGTACAATTGAAATTGATTGAACTATTTTCAACTGAACTGCGTAGATACTGATTAAGTTGTGTAGAAGAGGTCGTGGAACTACTGAATTATTGAAATACCAAAGTGATTGTTATACCGAACTGAATGCACGACCCTACATACATAACTTAGGTCGAATAGACAACAGACTGCGTAACTGAACTAGTGTACTAAACTGAACACATGAGGTTGGGGAGCTCGTAGTAAAGGATGGACGAGGCGACTGAGATCATTGCCCAGACCGACTAAATGATCGATCACTATTGAACTTGACTGGGTCCCCTATTGAACTTGTTTAGACCAGATGGATTTATGGCTCGAGTGAGTTCGCCTGTGGTACGAGGTGACTCTCAGTTCTTCCTTCCATTCTTTTAACTATGAGTTAATAAATAAAAGCAGACCTTAGTAACTAAATGATTAGATCCGACCTGATCTGTATCTATTAGCTTGGCTATTCTCCTTTACTTAGTCAACTACTGCTCTGTTAGGTCTCAATGATTTTGACTGACTGCTATTGTAAGTATTGTCTACTTCATTCTTTCTATACTGTGGTTTTTACCGGCGACGGGCCGACCTACGAAGATGCACCGACCTACGAGGAGACTGAGTTTCATGTTGAGACCATGGACTTTTGAGGTCGGACTTACCTAGGAGATGCACTTTTTTTGATTAGCATGATATTATATTCCGTTTGAGTGAGAGATTGTGATTGTATTCTACTATTTTGTCATAAGATTATGTAACTCTTTTTAATGATGGTTATTGAGTATTGAGATATATGACATTTTCTGTTGTGCATATATTCTGTTTTTACGGGTACCTGTAGGACCTGCACAACTATATTTTCTGTAACGGCACCCATGTATGGGGTTTTACATTACTTGAGAAAGTTATTACCGTAAATACTGACGTAATTCTTTCTGCTAAAATTAATTTGCTTCTCGTCATTGCTACTACTGGTATCTTTGACATTGATTTCTACTTCCTCCTCCTTATTAATGCTTTTATTGTTTCTCACCATTTTATTGCTGGTTAATCTCTTGCTTATTGCCATTGCTTTTTTAATTTATTCAATTGTTATTTAGGCTTATGGTAACAAGAGAAATTATTGTTGCTATTACTTGTAGTAGCTATAATAGTAATAGACATTCAGTAGAAAATTTCATTATTGGATAGATGAGCGAACTGAATAAATATAAATAGAATGAGAGAGGAAGATACTGTTTTGTCACAGCTCACACAATTTTACATATTGTTGGATGAGATTTAAAATCCTATGATGTTTTGTAATGATTTGTAATGATATGCTATTTCTTATATTGCTTTGAGAGTTGTAATTATGATGTTTGTGATGCCGTCCACTGCTCACACGATTTTATATATTGTATGCGTTAAGATGTGATGGATAGTGATGCTAAATGGACAATAGACAAGATTAGATGGATGATTAGGTGGCTGAAGACTTTAGCTTAAGGTTTTCTCGGGTTGTATAATCTATTATTCATTTCACACATTTGTCCTACGTGGCGGCAAAAGTATGACTAGGACAAAATCTTTGTCCTACATGACGACAAAAGTATGACCAGGACAAAAAATTTGAACCTGTTCCCACACAAAAAATTTGGCTTTTACGGGAGTAGAGAACGTACGCACGCCTGCAACGGTTTTAAAAGCATTTTCCCACAAAACATTTCTGGTCAAATTATAGGCTTGAAAACCTTTAATTATAGGGCTTGAGCGCCGTACGCACGCCTTCTCCAACTATATAATTGCAATCTCGCCAAATTATTTTTGGTTATGATTTAGAAACAAAAAGTTAGGACCTTTTAATGAATTCAGTATCCTACCTTTGGTCATGCTTCGGGTACGATATGATTTTACATTGTTCTCAGAATAATTCGATCCGTCCTTTGTTTAAGTTTGATAAATTCGCTGCAAACTTACATGATTGAAACTGTATTGATTTTTTAGTTATTAGGTAGAATCATGATAACAGAAATTGGGCTTCATTTAATTTCTTAATTTCTATAAATATTGGGGGAAAACTTGAAATTTCGGGGAACTTGAAATTTGTGTGGAAGGGAGGGAGGGAGGGAAACTCAGCCATTAAATAAACCATGCCCTCTGGGCACGGGTAATGACTAGTTGAATGATGTAATTGACCTATAAAATAAGAGAACTTGAGAGAAGGAGAAGTAGTTAATTGTCTCTAACCTCGTCCTAAACAGCGTTCTCTGTTATGGTGAAATATCGACTGCCGTTACACGTGTACGTATGCTATAATGCCGAAGCATGTAAATATGTCTTGTATTGCTATTTTTATCCATCTTCTCTTTTGTGCAATTAAGATTTGCTTTTGTATTCGGGTTGCTTCGCTATTCCTAACAAACTGGTACCAGAGCCTTCGGCAACTTTTTTAACCGACAAGCATGTCATCCATTAACTACAAGATGTAGAAGTTGATGGAAAGAACAGTTTTAGACTTTTAGTTTATGATGTATCAAGATGCATGCCCAATTGAAACTGTTAGATCTGTTGAAAGTACCTGCCAGGAAATATAAGATGCTAAGCTCGACGTCTGAAGTTGAAAAAAATCATCACTAAAGCCAATTCATTTGCTACCATCTAGTTGTGTATATCCGATGAAGTTCTCTTGGAGGTCCCAGATGAGAAATTTGCAACTAGCTTTTGGCTCAAATGTGAGTATTGTACATGATAAAATTGTTAACCAACAATATAATATGAAGCAACATCTGATCACTCTTCGCATGAAAGAAGGTATGTTGTGGAAAGACCATTTTGATAAATTAAATAAGATTTCAATGGATCTAAAAGATATAGATGCTAAAGTAGATAATGAAGATGTTGTTTTAATTTTGTTATGATATTTACTCTCATCTTTTAAGAGTTTTGTCAATTTCATGATTTATGGTTAAGGCATACTGTCCATAAAAGATGTGAAATTTGCTCTTCACTCTTACGAGTTCTGACAGAAGGTGTAACGGCCTGCTCCTCCCATCTTTCTATTTCTATTTCTTTTTCATAGCCCGCAGCGAAGCCCAGGCTCACTCGAGCGGCGTTAATTACTTCCCCTTCTCTTCGTTTCATCACCGAGCCCCCTCCCCCATGGGCTTCTTTCGAATTGCACCCCCCTCTCTCGACCCGCAGCAGCGAAGCCCTTGGGGCTTTTGATCGCGTCGATCGCGTCACTCTCCCTCTCACACGCTCACAGAAGCATCGGCCCGCTAGGGCTTTGGGTGTTCCCTTCTCCCTCTCTCTCTCTCGCATCTCGTGGGGCCCTCGGTGGGGGCTTTCGACGAGCCCCTCCATCCTCTCTCCATCGTCCCATCTCGTCCTTTGCACACGACAACAGCGACGCAGCACCCCGCCACCTCCCTCGTCCTCGGTCTTTGCCGACGTCAGTAGCACCCCACGTCCTTCTCTGGGTCTCTCCGACCCCTATAATGCCCTCCTTGCTTGCTGATTGGATGCGGTTGGCTCCTCTTTACTTGCTACCTTGGCCTTCAGTGCTTGTGTTGGGTTCGTGGCTTCCTCTTGCTTGCGGTCTGTCCCCTCCTTGCTTGAGATAGGTGCGGTGGCTCTCATTGCTTGCGATTTTGGGGTTTCTTGTTGCTGATGGTTGCGGCGTGGGCTTTTCTGCTGTTGTTTGAGCTTCAGTTCTTAATTCTCTTAGTTCTTCGGCTACGATTTCAGGTAAACTATCCCATATATTTCTGTTTCCTTTCGATTTCTTGCATGCCTTAATCTGAGTTGTCTGGGGTTTCGGCTTGGGGTTTTGGGTTGTTCTTGCTTGCTGCTTGTGTTCCCTTGTTGTTTGGGTTTGGTGGGCTTTTTCTGCTTAATGTTTAGGGTTCTTGCTTAGGGTTGTTGGGGTTTGACCTCTCCCTTGCTTGTGGCTTTATGCTCCTTGCTGACTGATAGTTGCGGCTGGCTTTTTTGCTTGCTTGTGTTGGGTTCGGTGGCATTCTTGCTTGCTGTTTGGGGTTCCATTGCTTGCGGGTTTGGGTGGCCTTCTTGCTTGCTGTTGTGGGGTTCGGGTGGCTTTTTTGCTTACGGTTTGGGCTCCTTGCTTGTCGTTGGGTTGCGCCTAGCCCTCCTTGCTTGTTGGATTGCGGTGGGCCCTCCTTGTTGTGGGTTGTGACTGGCTTTCTTTGCTTATTGTTTTTGGGTTCTTTACTTGTTAGTTTGGTGGCTTGCATTGCGTGCTATCTTGGGTCCCTGTGTTATTGTTGGGTTTGGATGGTTTCCTCGTTTGTTGTTTTGGGTTCTGGTGTAGTTTACTTGGAATCTGATGCCCTCCGACCCAGATCCCTAGAGCCAGATCCCTAGAGCCATCATGAGTTTGACTTTCGGGCTTTCTTTATCAAGCAATTATTGTATTTTCTTTCGTTTCTTGGTTCATTGCATGGAGCCGTTGGTGTTGCTTTTTTAACATCAGTTCAGGTTGGAATATCTTGATATGAGAAACATTCATGTCTTACCTTATCACATGTTTGCTTTACTATCATGTCATTTCATTATCTCTTGAGTTTGCTAGTACCACGAAGTTTAATATTTATTAAATTGCGTAGTCCATGAGATGTTTCTTGTGATGGCACGATATTGCCACAATACTGACACGATACTGGATGGCTGGGGGAATTGAGATTGACATTGGACATGTTCGGTTGCTACACTCGATTATTATCTATGGAGCCCCCTTGATTACGTAGTTTACATAATATTAAACAACCCCACGACACTAAAACTAATAATTGATTAATCTAGCTTGACTCGTCGGGTTTGATGAAACGTATGATTGTGAGCGTGTGGGAGCAACTGGGGCCTGTCTTTAGGCTCTGTCTGGGAGGATTTCCATTCCACGATAAGGTATGATCGTTCACGATACTCACTTTCCATGGACTTCCGGTTGAATCGATCCTGAGTAGTCTCTTATTCGGCCCGTGGTAGTACCCTTGCGGTCTCTAGAAGGTCTTCGTGTTGCATATCGTATTCTCCCTCATAAGTCACGAACTAGGATTTGTTCACTTTTGTGAGTACCACCTTACAGTAGTTTGTGGACATTTAATTATCATAACATTTTACATTTCTTTATCGTGCCTTTATATCTAGGACAATTTTTGCAAAGAGGCCAAAAAAATAATTAGTAAAATCGACCTATAATTAATTTAATTGGCAAAATAGACCTCTTATGTCTCAAACAACAAAAGAGGCCGGTTCTGGCCCGTGGGGCGTGTGTGTCCCACAGGCCGCATCTTCAGAGTGCGGCTCTCGACCGCACTTTGAAAGTGCGGCCCTGGGCCGGACTCTGCAAGTGCGACCGTGGGGATTCATTACCTCCAGCACCTGCAAGCTTGCGGGCTGCTGTCTTCCCTTCGAGAAATGCAGATGTACTTGCAATATTCCTATGCTTCAACACATGCCATGTGTCCATGTGATCGCCGCAACGTCTAGACAAGAATATGTTGCCAACATATCATATATGCCATTCTGTTCGCCATGGTATATGGTTAGCAGATATCGCCTTGCATATGAATCTTTATTTCATTCCATACCATATGCCCGGTATTGAAAGGCTTGGGATGGTCCCAAATTACTTCCACCCGACAAAAGAAGACCTCCAGGCCAGCCTGCATCTACACGTATTCGTGGGGCAATGGATATTCCCCGTGAAGGTAGCCGACAGAATAGATTTGGCAATTGTCATCAACTCGGGCATTACAAATCACGCTGCCGAAATCATCTTCTCACACAAGCGTATGTTGATTTTGCAATTCATATATTTCTTGTGGATATATATATATATATATATATGATCTAATTTATGCTTATCTTTTAGGTCTTCATCTCAAGGCCGCAGGTCTTCATCTCAAGGCCGCGGCGGGTCTTCTTCTCAAGGACGCGGGTCTTCATTTCAATGCTAAGGCAGATCCCGCACATGGTGCAATGGTGGATGTTACTCTACTGAGAATGTTGTGTTAGAGCCATTTTATGTATGTTTGCTATGGTTTATGTAAGTTTGTTGAATTCGATGTGATATGTATTTTGACAATACCATGGTTGATTAATTCAATGTTGTTTGATATATGTGTTATGTAAGCTTGATGAATTCAATGTGCTGTGTGTTTTGATTTATATGAACTTTCTGAACACAATGTGATCGTTGTGATATACTATTTGTGATATTTGTGAAATGCTATGGCTGTGAGAAGTATGAGTGTACGCATTATTTGCGACACGTTTTGATTTATATGCATATGCTGTTATGAATCATGGGTAAAGTATTGGGGGAGTATGAGCAGAAGCAGCTGCTGATATTGAGAGGAGCACCAACAATATCAGTTGATATTGTTTGCAAACATAGATGAGGGACCAGATTCTGCTCTTTGTTTGGCAACTTACGGGGTCACACCTGCAGAGTGTGGCCGAGAGCCGCACTTTCAAAGTGCGGCCAAGACCCGCACTTTGAAAGAGCGACCGAGAGCCGCACTCTGAAGATGCGGCCCGTGGGGCACACGCGCCCCACGGGCCAGAACCGACCTCTTTTGCTGTTTGAAACAAAAGAGGTCGATTTTGCCAATTAAATTAATTATAGGTCGATTTTACTAATTAATTTTTTTGGCCTCTTTGCAAAAATTGTCCTTATACTATTGCTGTCATATCTTCTTTTTGCACCGTTATTTTCCTGTTGTATGTTTAGATATTGTCTACTCTATTGAGCTATGGTGCGACTTCTGTTGCCACATTAGATGACACACATGATCATATAGAGGTGCATGAACACGAGGAATCATAGCTTCCGGTGCAGGACATTGGGACGTGAGCTGGCTGCAAGTGAGTATTATATTATATTTGAGCTGTAGTGTAGATTTTATTGTATGTTATTTCCTGTTCAGAATTGTATTACCATGTTGTTATGAGTATCTTTGTTTCTTTCTGCACTGCTCCATATTGACTTCACTGGCACCTGCAGGATCTGCATATAACTGTTTCAATTGTAACGGCACCCGGTGAGCGGGCGTTACAGAAGGCTTCCAGTATCACCGAGGAGGTTTAAGTAAGGCTTAGTTGCAAAGAGCTCTTATCAAAGAAATCAATCTGATCGACTGGAGATGGATTCAAAAGCTTCCTCATTCTGAGAAAGATAAAGATCAAAATTTTAGTTGAAGATTATTTAATGACACTGCTGCATGCAGAAATGGAAGAAAGGGCATATGAAGTATGATTGCCCAATGAAGAAGACGAAGGAATAGAAGAAGATCAAGATGACCTATTTATTGTTGGTATTGTAGAAGAAGATTCCAATGATGATATTGATGCACTCTCTCGGTTATAGATCGTGATTGCCCAATTGATAATTAGATGCTGGATTCCTGACGTTCCTTCTATATGTATTTCCTTTGTGATTAGTTCACCACATCTAAGAATATCGTCAGTGAAGTTGTTTTGATGAGAGATAAACCATCCTAAAAGATGGTCAGTATTCTGATTATCAAAATCAGAATACACGATGGCGTATTAATGATTCTTGATAAAGTTTGAGATGTGCTGGATTTGAAGAAAAATTTAATCTCTCTATACATATTAGGTAAGAAAGTATATTGGTTTGTTATTGAATATGTAGTCTTATAGATTGTTAATGATGTATTCGTGATAATGAAATGTATCTAGATGAACAATGTGTATTTCCCTCAAGACATCATGATTACCAGTCTGATGACAATGGAACTAGACATTACCAAATTAAGAGACCTAGTTCCTTTGTGCAAGTACACATCCAAATTAAGAAATCCAGTTCATCTGTGCAAGTTCATTAGTTGCACATTGCTTCCATCCGAAGAACAACCTTTTATAGGAATTCTTTATTGATAAACATATATGACTTATGTCATTTGTTGATAATAAATTTTTTTGTTTTCAAACTAAGTATGTGAAAGAAGAAAAACTCCATGCTATTAAATAATGGGTGTGTAACGTCCTAACTCCGGGTGCCGTTACATTTTCATTATTTATGCAGGTCCTGCAAGTACCAGTGAAAGCAATATAAAAATGAAACATGAAATTCTATAAATGAAAATAGTCTTTATTCATCATTCGAGCGGGTACAAAAGCATAACTGAAAAGAACTAAAAGTATCTCACTCTGAAAATAAATGAAAGCATGCTAAAGAATATAAATAAAACTCTCCGTACTGAAACTGGCTCAGAAATCTGCACCATCTACTGGAAATTTTCATGTTTGTGAATGTTATAAGCTGGTTCATCACCTGTTGTAAAACATTGAAAAAACAATAAATAGATGATATTTACAATAAACAAACAGTTATAACATTCACATGCAAACCTACTACTAACATGACAGTAACCGACTAAATCATCAATCTATGACTATGTAACTAAAATATTTTATTATTAATTTACTTACAATGTAAATGGAGGAGAGTGAACTGAAGAACCACCCCGATACCAGAAGCGAGCTCACTCGGGTTTTAAATCCATGGTCCAAACGAGTCGGTAGGGGACCCATTCAAGTCGGTAATGTGATCAAACAAGTCAGTCAATGAGCATGGTCTCTGCCACTCTTCCTATCTTTAATTATGAGTTTCTAAACCCAGTGTGTCAATTCATTCTAGTTTGAGTTCTATTCCATTTATTTTATGTTCTTTCTAAAACTATGTAGATAGAATCGTACGCAAAATTGTAGTATTCATAGCAATCATTTCAGTGTGTCAATAGTCCATTTGCAATAGCATTAACTGCAAAATTCTGACTACAAATTCTATTCTCTAATGATAACAATTTTATCAATTAATTTCTATAGTAAAGGAAAGCCCTACATGTTCCACTCCAAAACATTTAGAACAATTAAATCTTTAAACAATTAAAACTAAAAAGAAATCATTTTGAAAAGATTGAAATATTTGTAGGATCAGATTCACCGTTTGCACATAATAGGTGTTTTGACATTTAACCAGCCTAGAGGAATAACTTAGCTGTCGTTTTCAATCATGGATAATCCATGCTCACAGATCAGAAAGCCCAAAACAGACCAAAGCCATAGGTCAGCTTACCCCACAGCACCATAAAAGGTTCAGGCAATGCCTGAAATCAATCATCACACAAGGAACAACAAAACCTAATAAAGCCGAGGGTTAAATCTTCAAGAAAAACCAACCGGCCAAAAGATTACAACATGCTAAGCAAAAACTCAATATTGTATCAAAACACCGACCAGTTAAAGGCGGACTGAGGGTCTCTTCGACGGCTAATCCTAACAAAAAAAATCGACGACACCGAGTGACGGCGACAGTCGCCTGCCAAGCTCGTGGGGCGCCAACAAAAATCCGCATAGGGAAAAATCCCAAGAATTATCATGAATCATCATCTCCTTCCCACAAAAATCCCATAGATAATTTTTAGAGCAAAACAGTTCCATGAATCTATTGCATGAAATGAAAATAACCGAAGTTTAGAGCAAATAGGGTCTATTGTGCACTGTAGAGGCCAAGTCGAAGAAATCTGGAAGATCAAAATCCTAGAAATCCAATCCAATTGCTCAAAAAAAATTGAAGAAGAGTTATTTTTCGCATAAGGAAAATCCTAGAAACTTACTGCGTTTAAACAGAAGAAGAGGAAAACACGTGAGAAGATAAATAGGAAAGTCTGAGTTTGTAGGGGAACCTTTGTCGAGGGCAGCAGCGGGTAGAGAATGCCTAGGGTTAGGGTTTTCATCGGGTCGATGTTGCTGTTGGCTCCTTTCGATCGTTGCTTGAGTGGAGTGAAGGGACGGGACGGGACTTTTGAGAGAGCTGAGTGCGGTGAGAGAGAGAGAAAGATATTGTTTAATTAAAAAGGAAATTGGGCTGGAGGTGGGCTGGGCTGTTTAAAAGAAAGAAAGATAGAAAATAAAGAATTTAGAAGAAGGAAAAACAAACGAAAACAAGTAACAAATAAATTTATTTTTAGAAAAACATGAGTCATTACATCTTACACCCCTTAAAAAATAAATTCCATCATCGGAATCGGAAGAACTAAGACCCCTCTAATAGATAAGGGTACCGTTCCTTCATCTCTTATTCTCGTTCCCAAGTGGACTCGCCTGGCGTGTTACAATGCCACAACACTTTTACCAAATTGACCATTTTGTTCCTCAAAAGTCTTCTGTTGTCGATCAATAATTTCCACGGATTGCTGCTCATACGTCATGTCTGGTGCACTGAAATCTCTGAATGGTCGACCATATACGCTGGATCTCTCACATACTTACGTAGCTGAGATATGTGGTACACATTATGCACTTCTTCTAAGGATGGTAGTGCAATCTTGTATGCCACTTCTTCCACTCGCTCAAGTACATTGCAAGGTCCAATGTAACGTGGACTAAGCTTACCTCGCCAGAGAAAACGAATTAATCCTCGATTCGGCAAAATCTTCAAAAAGACCTTATCTCCTGGTTGAAACTCTAGATGTTTTCGCGTTGAATCTGTCCAATGCTCGCCTGATGACTGTTATTGTATACAAATTCCACAAGTTATATGTGATCTTCCCACGACCCCCTTCAAATCTAACATACACGCTTGCAACATGTCCTTCAAAATCTGAATGATGCGCTCTGACTGTCCATCTGTCGGGGGTGATAAGCAGTACCAAACTTCAGATGAGTGTCCAAATTCTTCTGTAAGCTTTTCCAGAAATGTGATGTAAACCGGGTATCTTTGTCTGTAACTATGCTAACTGGAACTACATGCAGTCTCACAATCTCCTCCATATATCTCTTGGCAAGAAACTCCGTAGATTGGCCGACTTTAAAAGGGATGAATTGTGCTGACTTCGTCAATCGATCCACAATTACCCAAATGGCATTGTTCTGCTTCTTGCTACATGGTAGACCAGTCACAAAGTCCATCGTGATGTGTTATTTTCACTTACGAATATGCATTGGCTGTAATAATCCTGCAACCCGTTGGTTCTCAGCCTTCACCTGCTGGCATACTAAACACTTGGCCACGCTCCGCGCAACGATACTCTTCATCCACGTGTAATGTCCCGTTTCCAAGTACCATTACATTTTTCGTTTTTTGTGAAGGTCCTGCAAAGTTCCAGTGAAACCAACATAGAGCGAACAGAAAATTTCATAAAAGAAATAACTTTATTCTTCCTTCAAATGGTACAAAAACATATCTAAAAGAGAACTACTAGTCTTTCATTAAACAATAAAGGAAGCAAGTTAAACAAAATGTAAACACTTCCCTTACTAATTTGGACTCAAAAATCGGCACGCTTCACTCGAAATTCAGACTCCTCAAAAGCTGGAGCCTCATCGTATTCTGGTTCAGTTCATGTTGAAAAACATTTAAAATGGGATGTAAAAGGGGATGAAGTAGACGATATTTACAATAAACAACAATTATAACTTTCATGCAAACTTAGTCCTAAACAAGCCAATAACACTAAGCACTAGACTGTGTCTATCTAACTAAAACATTTCATTTCTTTTATTATACTCATAATGTAAAGGGAAAAAAGAGCAAGCTAAAGAACCACCCCGGGATTCACATGCGAGCTCATATATGCGCTAAATTTTATTGGTCCAAGATATCATTCGAGGACACAATCAAGTCATTACAATTCCATCAATGAGCGTAGCCTTTGCCATTCTATCGTTAATTATGAGTTCCCAAAACCACATGCCATTCTACCTATTTCAGAGTCTTTTTCAAGTTCTTTACCTCCTAAAGTATGTAAAAAGAATAATGCACAAAACTGTAGTGTTATAGCATTAATTCCAATGCATCAATATTCCACAAAACAATAACACCATATGCACAATTCTAATTATATTATTTATGTCCCCTAACTTTAACAATCAATCAATCAATTTCTATCAATCTCTGAAGTAAGGAGAACCCTACACATTTTACTACAAGGCATTTATGAAACAATCAAGACTTTTAAACAACTAAAAACTGAAATTAAATCATTGATAAAAGTATTTGACAACTATAGGATCAGATTCGTATCATTAGGCATCCACGTTTGGGTTTTAAGGTATACCTAGCTCGGGGGGAAAATATTCTCATAATCTGAAAGTAAAGCAATAGTCCGTCTCCTCAATCCCACAAAATTAGTACACATGCTACGGTATCAATTTACTATCAGACTGTAAACCGAAAGTCCACAGATAATGGGCACATAATGAAGCCGCAGATTATTCAAAACAGTGAACTAAACACAGCCGAGCCCAAAGGCCCAAAAGAACATAAGTCGCAGGGAGACAAAACAGCCGCAAGTAGGATAGTCGCATGAAGACAAAACCAGCCAGACAAAACCCAGCTGGACCCCTCTGAAGAGGGAAAACCCCCCGGCGGCTAACCCTAGAACCCCAAGTCCCCTAAATCAAAAGTACGAGGCTGCGGCGAAGTTGCCGCCTTGCACTAACGATGCCATATTTAACATTAGGGAAGAGATCCCTTTCAAATAAAAACGAATCATCTCCTTGCATGAAAACTCTAATTTCCGAAACAAATCGAAGGCACGAAAAGAAATAATCGAAGTTTAAAGTAAAGGAGGTCTACCGATTATGTAGAATCCAAGCCGAAAATTCCCAGAAAATCCAGAGGAGAAATCGAAACTCAGTTGGAAGCTTTTCGAAGAAACTTTAAAGAAGAAAACAATTTTTTGCATGCATAAAACCAAACAAATTTTCAATGCAAAAATGTTTTTATTTTTATGTTTATGAATTTTTTTCCAATTTTTTCCACCTTCAATTTATGTTGTTATACACCCCTCAAAAAATAATGGTTGAAAAATGATATGATTTGGCCTTCGATCAAGGGGTTACAAAAAGTTGTTCTGAAATCTTGTAACGGTTGGATCGGTGCTCAAATACTCCTCGGGTTCACTCATTATTTTTCCTGGGGTATATAATTGTATGGATTAAACATCAAAAAATTTTTTGCAAGTTTTTTTTCTAAAATAGATAAAATTCTTTTCGCATGGGCTTTCGTACCATTCTTTTATCACCAGAATATTACTATATACATACATACATACATATATGCATATAAATATAGACAAATTTTCAAATGAGAACATTTCGCATGGAATTTTCCGTGTGAAATCATATTTATTTATTTTTTGAATTTTTTATTCAATTTTTAATCCTTTATTTCATGTTGTTGTACACCCCTCAAAAAATAATGTTTGAAAAATAATGTGATTTGGACTTCGATAAATGTATTACAAAAAGATTTATTGTTTTGAAACCCTTAAATTTTGTAACGGGTTGATTGGTGCTCAAATCCTCATAGGGTTCACCCAATATTTTCCCAGGGGTATATAATTGTATGGATTAAACATTAAATTTTTTTTAAAATATTTCTAAAAATGTTAAATGTTTTCGCACGGGATTTCTTACAAGTATATATATATATATATAGAATAATGGGTATCATACGCCATATGAGGCACCTCTCATATGCCCTCTCACATAAAGGGGGCAAGTACAACTAAGTACAAGCTCATGTGGGCTTGTACTTGCCCCCTTTATGTGAGAGGGCATATGAGGCGGGTGCCTCATATGGCGTATGATACCCATTATTCTCATATATATATATATATGGGATTAATGGGTATCATACGCCATATGAAAGGGTGTCTCATATGCCCTCTCACATAAAAGGGGTCAAGTACAACAAGTATGTGGGCTTGTACTTGCCCCCTTTTATTTGAGAGGACATATGAGACACCCTCTCATATGGCATATGTATATGTATATGTATATGTATATGTATATCCATTGTCCAATATGAAACTTCTCCATTTGATACTATTCCAGTACCTGATATTTAAAACCTTGCTTTAGATACTGCAAACTAGTCTCCTGTTGCACTTATAACCATTTGATACTATTCCAGTACCTGATATTTAAAACCTTGCTTTAGATACTGCAAACTAGTCTCCTGTTGCACTTATAACTATTTGAAGTGTCTCCAAGTAGTTTGCTATATCTTTATATCTTTCAGCATCATCATATCATTCATCTGAAAATATATCTATTTCCATCTTGTTTAAATATTTATCCTTCTTCCATGTGACCAGAGACGTTTGTGAACATTTGAAGCGTCTCTGAGTAGCGTGCCGTATCTCTATTTCTTGTTTAAAATATTTATCCTTTTTCCATGTGACCAGAGAACTTCCAGTGGGATCACTCTCTCGTTTGCTGAACATTTGGAGCGTTCACACGGAGGGACTAAATGAGGTAAAATAGTTATTTGTATTTTAGTTCTTACGCATCAAAATTTAAGTGGACGCTTTTGTGTTGAAGTTTGTTATGTTGAACTTCTGAACCTCTATTTCCTTATGCTAGCACTACATATGCTTGAAGAATCTGTCACTGGAAAACATAGAGTATTGTTTTGCACCTTTTGGATTTTTTGGGGAATATTGCTGAGGCAAGGATACTAGTTCTGTATTCTCTTATATGATCTCTGTAACTCCCCTCTTTGTGGGCAATCAAGATTGCTGGTTTTTTAATCAGTCATACATGGCCACCGATTGCCCTCTTTAAAGGTGAATCTGCCAGTTTTGATATGTGAAACCTCCTAACATTTATGAGTTTCAACATGTGTTACCTTACTTTTGATATATTACATATTTCACCTTGACTGACTAAGGTTAAGGGAGAAAAACATCAATGTGCAGTTCGCATTTGACCTTTAGTTGATATGATGTGCAATATTTATATATTTCGTTCTTTCTTAGTTAGGGCGCACCAATGTTACCATGATGCTCCTTTTAAAAGATGCCATGCAGTTTACACAGACACAACACTATATGGATACCCCTGTGGCCATTATCGGGCACCACAGCATGAAAAAAAGGATATTGGGTATTGTTATAGTTAAAAATAACAAAAAGGAATCAATATAATATCTGCAAATTAATAGAAGAGAACACATATTCCAATCAGGAATCATTGTGGTAGGAATTCATGGACGTAAGATGCTTCCATATTTGTAGAATTATTGATGCAGAAAGGAGAGTGGACAAACGTTTTATTTTGTGAAAAAATAAGTGGCCCATGAAATCTCTTTGTGAAGAAGATTACATGGGATAAGCACACTGGTCCTTTTGACTTGGTGCATATGTGTTAGACATTCTAATGCAAGATGGAGTTCTCTCAGAGAAGAATTTTCTGACATAGGAAAATTTTAGAAGGATCAATGCATGTCTCTTCTAAGCTGAAAAGAGTTGAGTCTTATGACAGAAAATAAAACAGTTACAGTGAAACCAATGGCTAGGTCGATAGAAGATTTCATATATGATATGAGACTGGGAAAAATCACAGACAGACCACCACAATCTGAATAATGCCGCTGAAGAATGAGAACATGGTAGAGGAAAGAAAAAGCTTTCATACGAATTGCTATGTAGATAAACATCCTCCTGCCATCATTGAAAACTGACAACTCTTGGACTAAATTTGATTTTCTTTGATGTCTAAATTGCTAATGGGAAGAAGCAAAAAGGCAAAAATAGATATCAGGTTCTAGATTTAGGGGTTTTGTGATGTGGAAAACACGAAATTAGGGGAACTTCTACGGACAATGGAAAAGAAAGCCAAGGATAAATATGATTCGGACCTCTTGCCCAAACGCCTCTCGCACCCACTCTTAACGCCCCTAGATAAAAGAGATTTAGAAGAAAACTTGGGGTCCTCTCAAACCAAACTAAAATTTATCTGAAAATAATTAATTCCAATTCATTGAAAGAAAGATTTATAGTACATGCTCATTAAAAAGCTAGACTACATTCAGTGTAAAATATAATAAAATCTCTTTGCACGTCTGCAACATGTCAAACTCAAACTCAACTAAAATCAAAATAAACTAAAATAAAAGCTAAGCCTAAAATAACACTCGAGGCAGATATCCATCAATCTTACTTTAAAGATTGGCAATAGAAGTGTTCAAAACAGGCAGAACTGAACAAGCATATCCAAGATGGTGTAGACGAAAGATGACAAGTCAGAACTCTAGGACAAGTGAACTCTAGGTGTCGGGCCAGTATAAAACTCATTGAAATAATCGACTTGGTCATATTCGGGCTAATCTTTTGCAGAGCTCAACGAGTACATGTTCTAATAGGTTTTAGAACAAACCCTCTCAGACAAATTCCATGGTCCTCAATGGTAAATCCTTGCAAATTTCTATTAGGTTTTGCAATAGACATCTGTTTATTATTATTATAGCAATGATTTTGCAAGTCTTGTAACATAAGCCACTCACCTGATATGCATGATGCTTAGGTTATGTAATAGGTCCAAGATTAATGTCTAACTCTAGTGAACTTGTAATGGTCCTAATGGTTTTTTATAAAAGTGCTTAAAATGATAAAATAATTGATTTTTTTTAAATTTTTGTGATTTTCTTTATTTTTCAGATTTTTGGGCTTCATTTTGGCTCAAACCCATTAACCTGCGACATGTTTTAATTTAATCCGAAATCTAAACCCATCTCTTTTACCAGCCCTATTTACCCCTTTAATAAATATCTTTCCTCTCTTGCACATTCTCTTTCTTCTCATTCTTTTTTTCTTCTTTCCTTTTCATTTTCCTCGAGCGAGTAGAGCGGCGGTTGTTGCTAGCGCTTGTCATAGCAATCGTGACCGCTGGCATAAATGACATCCACTTCCTTTTCCATGTTACCTTACTATTGTTTTCCCCTTGAGTCTGCACCTATCTCTTCTACACATAATACCAATTTTTCCCTATTTAAAACCCTAACATAGGGATCCTTATAGATCTATCTCATCTTTGAGATCTCATCTCACCTACCCGATCTTCTTTTTTCCTTCTTTCCTTACGATCTGAGTAGCAGTAGTGGCAACCACAGCTGTAACCATGGCAAGGTGATGGCCGCTCTCTGGTGACGAATGTTGATGATTTTCTTATTGCGCTGCTCTATAGTGATAAGTAAGTTCACCTAACTATTTATGGCCTTGAAAATCTTGGCTTTGTTATTCAATGGTTGAATTTGATGGGTGGTGTATATTGATTTTGGAATTATGGGTTCTCCTTGTTTGGATGTGGTTATTGGCTTTGGGATTGTTGTTCGGGTTTTGTTTTGATCTTATTTTGTTGTTCGGCTATTCTTCTGCTTATGATGACCCTATTCAAGTCTTGTTTTGATCTTGTTCTGTTGTTTGGATGTTGTTCGGCTGTTATTCGGACTTTGATGCCCATATTCAGGGCTTTGCTTTGATCTTGATGCTTATTTGACCTTTGTTTGACCTTGATTATTGTTTGGTTTCCTTCTGACCTTAATGCTCTGTTTGGATTCCTGTTTGGGTCTTAGTGTTCTATTCGGGGTCCCATTTGGGTCCTGATGCTTTGTTCAGATTTCTGATCTAGGTCCTGAGGCTCTGTTAGAGTCCTATTTGACCCGCAGGCTTATGTTCGGGTGTTGCTTTGGCACATAGTGTCATGCCCCACTTTTCAGGGCGTGGCTGTTTTCATGCAAAGCTGGTCCTGCCGGTACCAGTGAAAGCAATAGATAGAGAGTAAAGAATAAAGATACTCATTTCATTTCATATCCTTCATAGCGAAGGATACAAGTTTTAATACAACGAAACAGTAGTACAACTCTTAGCTGAAAAGAAAATACATGAAAAGGAACTGCAATATAACACTCACTCGACCTGAACTAAGAATTCAGCGTCATGGACTGGGAACTCCGACTCCTCTTACTCAAGTGCCTCAGTGTACTCTTTCTCCTCACTTAGCGAAGATAGCAAAACATGTGCCGCTACTCAGTATAGTATATTATATCTAACCAAGCAACAGTAATGGTGCAGAACGAAAGAGGTGTAAAAACAGACATGTATAGTAGCTACAGTGCAGGAATGTAACAAGCTAGGAACATTACAATGTTACAAGTGATGGAAAAGTATGCTACTGCTGGAAAATAACACATGTTATGAGTGTGTTACAAGATTGCCAAATTCAGACAAAAGTTGTTATATTTATATAACTAATCCTAGGCCGTGACTTTTAACAGAGAGCACGATATACAACCCGAAGATCACCTTGGACCGCGGGAGCTAACACTTGCCGAATTTAATTGTCAAACTGTGTCAGGAACTTGGGATCCATAACGGAAATCTTCCCAGATACGTGCCGAAAGTTTGGCTTCAATTGCTCCAGCACTCTCTCAATTATAAGTTTCCCAAACATCTCGAGTTAATGTGCGAAGTTGTTCAAGTTATCAGTGTGATTGTTGTGTGTTATGTACATGTAATGTAAGGTTTTCTAGTTGTCTAGTTGTTTTCTAGATTGCATGTCAATAATGTCAAAGTCAGAAATTGTTGTAACTATCAAGTTTTGTCCATGTTCAATATTATTTAAATTACGCAATTAGGGGGTTCTCGAGTAGTATGTTAAGTTCTATACATGTTCCAACACACCAATATGCATACCATAGATCAACTATAAGGCAACACACATCATTATTTGCAACTTCCCCCTTAACTACGCAATTTAAACTAATATTGAACCTTTCTAATCACTGCATGCTTAGAAAAATTATTTCCACAATGAAGTAGCGAAAATATAATTTACTGATCCGGAGGAAACTCCTTGGTTGAGAGAGCCACTTTCGTTACCACAAGGGGTTTAGTTCGTTAGCACTTCAATGGAAAATAACACATTTCTTTTACAAAAGAGCAGTTTCAAAAAACTGAAAGTTTTACAACACCAATTACTTTATAAATTACTACGATGAGCGAGGAATCATAAACAAAACTTCTTTCTTTTTCTGAAAAAGAAAACTGAAATCTGCAATATTATTTTTCTGAAAATTTTCGCCAGATGGATCAGATTTTAGGGGTTCATATGGCGGTTGCCAGGAAATAGAACAAACCGAAACATCCCAACTTTGGTAACAGAAAACTGGAATCCAACTGTACACGTAACATGAACTGAAGTCTCAAGGTGCCTCGGTTAACTCTGCAGAGGAAGCCTAAAGGTTACATCCATCAGAACAGAAACCAGGGAGGTTACATGTGGGTCGAAGAGGGAGCCAAAAGGCTTCAGTCATCCAAAGCAGGGAGCCGATAGGTTCAGTCACCCAAAACAGAGAGCAGAGTACCTCAGTCACTCAGGACATGGAGACAAGGGGCTCAGTCACCTAGTACATGAGGCCAATGGCCTTAGTCATACAGGATAGGGGCCGTGGGCCTCGGTCACCCAGGACAAGGACAGAACCTTGTGACATCAAAATCATCCGACTACAGAAACCCAAGCCAAAGGAGAATGTAACCAAATCCCTACAACCTGACTACTAAGGGCAGCGACGAGGTCGCAACAAAGCCTCGGTTTGACCAAAGAGCCCCAAATATTCTTAGGGAAATAAAGTTCCTCAATTATCATCACAATCCTAAATTTAACAAAAATCCCAATAGACCATCATAACTCCATGTTTGGAACACTTCAACCTTTTCAGAATAATGCATAAAATAGAATAAAATTAACCAAAACTATTCTTGGAGTAGAAGATAATCTACCGTTCACCGAAGATGACCGATCTCCTCGCTCAAGCCCTCCACCACCGCCGATGGTTGCTTGATCCACGAGGAGCGAATCCACCTACCCCACGAGAAATTGAGACCAAAATCCAAAGAGACCAAAGCCAGAAATCTTAGAAATTTAGAGGAAAAGTATTGGGTTTTCACATAAAATCCGAAGAAGAGAAGAATGGAAGAAATAGATGTCAAAGGAGTCCGTTGGGAGAGATTGTGGGCGAGGATGCGGCGAAAAACTTGCACAACCGAATGAAGAGGGGGACGCGGCGGTTCGTTTTCGAACGAGCTAGGGTTTCTTTCGGTCGGTCGGTGAGAAGAAGAACGAGCGACACGATATGAGGAGAGCTCGGGCTTGTGGGCTAGGTTGTGATTAGAGCGAAAAAGAAAATATAGAGGGAGTTGCCTGTTGGGCTCGGGCTTGGTGGGCCGCCCAAAAGAAAGGAAAAAGAAAAGAAAAGAAGTGTGAAATAGAAAAAACATATCATTAACCCGAGATTCATGACTAATGTTTTGATTTAAGGTTGTATGCTTCTAAGGATGTTTTGTAACTTTGTTCTATATTCGGTGATGATATGCGATGATTTCATATTTGAGAATACTACACATATATGGTAAAAATATAAGTAAAATATGGAACCTTATTGAAATATGTTTTAAAATCAAAAATGTGAGATATATGCACAGATGATAGACTATATAAGCTAATCTTCATGGCAATCCCTTGTAGTTGTGTTTTTGGGCCATGTTAGTGTTATTTCATTGATTATGTTGATTATCATCTGTTATAATTACAAAATTATCACATGGTTATATAATGATAGCCGTGCTTGTTATATTTATTTCCATGCATGTGCCACTTACACTACATACTGTTACAAGATTTGATATGACACCGATTTCTTATGCATGATACTGCACCTGATAAGATTCATATGAGATCACTGTATTAGATTACTAAATTAAGGCTGTCCAGATCGGAGATGCGAAGCTATTGAATATTAGGGCCCAGGTTGTAGCAGGTAATTGGTCGGATTATGTTAGCCACGAGGATGGATCTTTGAGATATGGTGGCATGATTTGTGTGCCGTTGGGTGACATCCGAGAAGAGTTGCTGATGGAAACTTATAACTTTACGTATTTGATTCATCCAGAAGGCACTAAGATGTACAAAGATATCCGATAGAATTTTTGGTGTCATGGTATGAAGAGGAGAGTGGATCAAAATGTTTCCAAGTGCTTGTTATGTAAACATGTGAAGGCCGAGCATCACCAGATTGCTGTTTTGCTTCAAATTTTACCTACCCTAGAGTGAAAGTGTTAGCACATTACCATGGTCTTCGTGACTGGATTTCCGCGGAGCACTAAACAAAATGACATCAGTTAGGTGATTGTAGATTGGTTCACCAAGTCAGTGCATTTCACCCGTTGGGCAGACCATCGAAATTCTTGCGAAAAAATACATGAAGGAGATCGTAAGGTTGTACGTTGTGCCTCAAAGCATAGTTTTTGACATGGATACCTGATTCATGTCTTATTTTTTGGAAGAGCCTTCAGTTTAGTTTTGTACCAATTTGAGTTTTAGCACGGTATACCATCCGCAAAAGGATGTGCACGCACCATCCAGCTAGATACTGAAAGATATGCTACAAGCGTATATGTTAGACTTCAAAGGATCTTGGGAAGAACATTTGCATCTAGTGGAGTTCACATACAATAACAGCTACTACGCTAGTATCGGTATATCGCCTTTTGTGGCTTTGTATGGATGGAAGTGCTTGCTTTCTCTTGAGTTGGGACGATATTGATGATGATGAGCTCGTGGGACTAGAACTGATCATGAAAACTGTGGATGTGGTGTGAACTATCAGACAGAAGCTTTGAATTGCGCAAGGTCGGTACAAGTATTGAGCAGATGCGAAGCATCAGCCTCTGGAGAGTTTCAACTGGGAGATCATGTTTTCATGAAGATATTGCCCAACCGAGATCTCATCCGTTTTGACCAGAGAGGGAAGCTTAGTTTGCGCTACATCAGTACTTTCGATATATTTGAGAGAGTGGGAAAATGGCATATCGTTTTGCATTACCCCCATCTTTGAAAGAAGCACATGATGTATTCTATCTCGCAGTGTTACAAAAATATATAGGAGATCCCAATTATGTAGTGGATCATTCATAAATCTCCATACATTTGGACATGACCTACGAATAACAGTTTGTGGAGATTATTGATTGATAACAGAAGACCTTTCGGAGTAAGGTGGTCAACTTGGTGAATTTAATGTAGCATCGTGACTAACCTGGTGAGTTTACCTGGCAGTGAGAGGATGAGATGCACAAATATTATTTAACATTTATTTGATGTATCCTAACTTTAAGGTATTCCGATGATGGAATTTTTTGTAAGGAGTGTAGAATATAATGGCCTTGATGTTTAAAAAGATGCTTAAATGATAAAATAATTGATTTTTAAAATTTTGTGATTACTTTGAGCTTTATTTTAGTGTAAACCCATTAACCCATGCCATGTTTTATTTTAACACGAAACCCAAACCCATATCTTTTACCTTACCCGATTATCCCTTTAATTAAATATCCTTTCTCTCTCTCTCCCCCCTACTTGATCTCTCTTCTCATTCTTTTTTTCTTCTTTTCTTTTCTTTTTTCCCGAGTGAGCAGAGCGGAGGTTGTTGCTCGTGCTCTTCATAGCGATTGTGTCCGCCAGTGTAACAATAGCCACTTCCTTTCCCATGTTGCCATGTTGCCGTTTTCCCCATGATCTTGTAACTTTCTCCCTCTCTTTTACACGTAACCCCATTTTCCATATTTACAAATTGAACCCTAGGGATCCTCACCGATCTCTCACTCATCTATGAGATTTCATCTCTTTCACTTTAATATCTTTTTTCTACTCCTTTCCTTACGATTTGAGCATTAGTAGCGTTAGTCATAACTGTAACCTATGGTTAGGCGACATAGCTGCTCTTCGTCGACAAACGATGATGATTTTCTTATCGTTTTGCTCTACGATTATAAGAATGTTCCACTAACTATTTTACGGCCTTGGAAAAGTCAGTCTTGTTCTTGAATTGGTGAATTTGATGGTGATGAATTTCGATGTTAGAATTATGGGTTCTCCTTATGTTCGGATGTGGTTAGTGGCCATGAGATTGTTGTTGGGGGTCTTGTTTTGATCTTGTTTTGTTCTTCAGCTATTGTTCTGGTCGTGATGACCTTGTTAGGGTCTTGTTTATATCTTCTTCTGTTGTTTGGTTGTTATTTTGGCCTTGATGCCCATGTTCGGGTCTCTGTTTTGACCCTGATGCTCTCGTCGGCCTCTGTTTGACCCTAATTGTTTGGATTCTGTTCTGGCTTTGATGCTTTGTTTGGATTTCTGTTTGGGTCTTGATGTTCTATTCAAGGTCTTGTTTGGGTTCTGATGCTCTGTTTGGATTCCTAATTGGGTCCTGAGGTTCTGTTCGGGTCTTACTTGACCGTAAGGCCTATGTTTGATTGCTTTGGGACATAGATTCATGACTTATGTTTTGATTTTTGGGTTGAATGCTATTGAGGATGTTGCGTTCTTTATTCGGTGATAATATATGATGATATTCATTTATAGAATACTACACATATATGGTAGAAAGTAAGTAAAATATGGAACACTATTGAAATATATTTTAAAATTGAAACTGTGGGATGTATGCATAGATAATTAGACTGTATAGCTAGCCTTTATGTTAATCCCTCATACTTGTGTTTTTAGGCCATGCAAGTGTTGCTTCATTGATTATTTTGATTATCTTGATGATTTAGTTTGTCCTATAAATTGATGATGGATATTGACTGTGATTGGTATGCCATTTACAGTTACTGCCCCTTAAGCTTAAGCCTATTCCACAACTATAAGGATTATTGCATAATTTATACCTATCTTAGGTTAGACACCGAGGCTCCGATTGTTACTCATGATACAAATAACATACTCCCAAATTAAACTATTATAACCACGAAATTATCACATGATTATATATTGATAGTTGTGCTTGTTATATTTACTTTCATGCATATGTCACTTATGATACATATGGTTATAAGATTTGACATGACATTGATTTCTTATACATGATACCACACGTGATAATGCTTCACATGAGATCACTGTACTAGATTACTTAACTGCTATTGAATCTGTTATTGTACTTAACATTGCAAATTTAAAGTGACATTGTATTATACATGATCATAAGATTTGCACTAGCTTGTTGGGTTTGGGGAAGCACAGATATAGGAGCGATTGGAGTCAACCTTTATTATTCTTGACTGACTCTGATACTGTACTTGACTATATTTGGCTCGGGTGAGCACCTCCATAAGGATAAACTCGTATGTTGCATATTGTGCCCTTAAATATGAGTAACTTTGCAAGATTATGATCACTGTGCTATTATGCAATTCCCTGTTAGACATAGAATTTTCATGATTACTGCAATTTATTGTAATCATGATTTTACCTTACAATACTATGGACATTGTCTTGTCTTATATATCACTGCCACTACTTTCCTGCTCATATTTTATACAGATCTTACGTGTTGTTCATGGTTTTGGGAACCTACAAATAGTGTTCTAAAAGGCGGTTTCATTATGCGTGCGGTCCAGAAGTGCATAACGCATATGCGGATTATGCGACCGATTGGGCGGATTATGCAGTTTACGTGAAAATGAATATTTTAATAAATAAATAAGCAGTAAGTATTTACATATATATGTTTGTGTATATTAAATTAAAAAAAAAATCCTAAAAGATGGTAACACGAAAAAAGCATATTAACTTTTAAAAACATGGATTAATTCATCCTAAAACATCAGTACCATCAAGGCGATCAACACATAAAATAACCGAAGTCTAAAGCAATCTACACACAAAATATCAATATTTAGTTTTACATCCAAATCAAAAGAATGCCAAATATAATTATTTTGAAATAACAAAAGATCCATTCTATATCTACTCATTGTCTTCCTCGTCAGCTTTATAATGAACATCATCATCTAACACCCCATCAGAGACGCATGCCGCTGCTTCCTACTGGGAAAAAAGAAAAAAGAAAAAAAAAAGAAAAAAACATGCGTGCATACATGCTTCCTGCCGTCGCTTCGCTCCGTTGCTTTCCTCCGCGATCCGCTGATGCTTTGCCTTTGATAGGAAGGAGAGAGTGGCCACCACTTTTTGTTTTCGAAAATCCTTGATGTCAAAAAATTGATTTTATGCTTAACGGTCAGGATTCTTAACGGTTTGGGGTTTTAGTTGCCGATTATGCGTTCGTATATTCGCATATACGGGTGCATAACAGTTATGCGACTGATTATGCGGCCACTGGCATAATTTGATCGCATAACTTATTTTTCATGCGGCTAGAAGCCGCCTCCTTATATGCGACCGCATATATAACTTGTTTTAGAACACTGCTTACGAACCTACATTGTATTATATTTTATGCAGATACATGTCAATCATCACCCTAAAAGATCTATTTCTAATTTTGATGTAGGTAAAGAAAAATTCTTCTTTCGTCATTTTAACTCACTCCTAAATGTAACTGCCAAACTCCTTATGACATTCAATCAGACCCTAGATTTATGCAAGTCCTCATCCATATTACTAGCCTCTCAGGTGGGACTTACTCAACCGCTATCCCATTATCATATAAACTCTTTAACTTTGAAACAAAATGGCCAAAAACATGATATCAGAAACATTGAACTTTGGTTGGCTTTTGCAGTGAGGATTTACCAATCTTATACTTGCCATTATGTTTCTTGGCAGTCATGTTTTCAGGTTTGGTCATATTTTCAAGTTGTAGCTTAGGCTGCTCTCAGGTTTTGTAGGTAACTTTTGAAAATTCCTTAAGGTACAACTTTAGATCTTGGGCTAATTGAAATGCTTCCTCAACGGTGGTCACATTGTGGATAAACATTTTGCATCGAAACCTAAATCTTAACTTGTTACGATAATGAGAGGGTGAAAAGAGGTTCTTCTTGCAATCCATATTGGTTAAACATATCATTAAATTTAGGCATGTATTTGCATGTGTGTATGTTATTTTGATGTAATCTGAGTATTATCCATCAAATGGTCCCTATAGATGGGAGGTAGGTATTTCTACCTAAATCTATTCTTTATCTTATCCCCGGTCCGAATAGAGTCACAACACTTCCTTTCTAATTGTCTCTTTACTGATTTGGAATGCTTGGAGCCTTATCCTAGTGAATTTAATCATGTGGTTGATGAGGTTATAACCTACACACGGAGGAGGCTCACGGGAGCTTCGATGACTTCGGGGGCAAACTTGTAAATTCTGAACTTTAGGGGGGCTTTTCTGTAAAAAGGCTAATTGTGCAAATCAGCCTTTTAAATAACCAAGCCGGCCGGCCCTAATTTCCCATGCTTGAATTGATTTGTTAATCCCCTTTGTTAATTCCTTGGATAATTTGTATACGGACAATAATTGGAGATTTATGCTTTGATCTCGAATCAAAAGCTAGGAGTTTGTCTCTTCTTGAATTGAGGCGTGCTATTTTCTTATTTCAAATCGGAAAATCAAATAAAAATCCTATGTTTATTTGTTCTTCCACAAAAATCCCACCTTTTGCCCACAAAAGGCAATAATCGTATCAATTTAGTACCAGAGTCCTGCCCTGTCGAACAGCCCCCGGCGATGGCACATGAGGGGCCATCGGCCCTCTTTTGGGGGTTGACAGCCCCCGACGATGGCACAGGACGGGTCGCTGGGCCCTTTTGTGGGCCAAAGCCCGCTACAAGAGCACAGGAGGGCTGTCGGGCCCCGTTCGACCAATATAGAGGCCCTGCGGCACTGTTTCAACAGCAGGGTGGGCTGTCGGCCCTGTTCCAGCCGCATGAGAGTTCGGCCGGATTTTTTTCAACCCTAAGAGGCACTACGACAATTTTTTGGAGGTCACTCGGCACAACTACAGCCTCCGGGAAGAATTTCTGGAGATTGGAGGGGGCATCATGGTCCTCCTATGGCACCCCATGAGAACTACAATCGATACCATGAGGATGATCGTGGAGGAGCGGTTTGGGGTGACATTGTGTGGAAGGGTGTTGATAGATGGGCACGGAACCCTGTTGGAGTTATTGGTATGATGGACCCTTCATTTCAGCCGTGATGCCAGGACTATCAGCAGGGGAGGGGTGTCACAAGGAGGGTTTTCTGCAGAGAACCGGGTTAGGAAGCTGAAGATGCTATCTTTAAGGGAGAGGACACCGATGCATGGATATACATGGTGAATCGATACTTTGAGGTGTCGATGGTTCAAGAGATGGACTGGCTTAAGGTAGCACGGGTCTGCCTGGAGGGGGAAGCATTGTCATGGTTCAGGTGGAAACAACAACATGGACCTTTCCGTTCTTGAAGGAGTTCACAACACTTCTACTGGAGCGCTTTGGGGAGGTGCAGGCAGACGACACATATGAGAGGTTGTATGCCATGAGGCATGAGGAGACAATGAGAGACTATATCAGGAAATTCGAGATGCTAGCTAGCATAGTCCGTGGGGGTGTCAGGAGAGTCTCTTGATGGAAGCTTTATGAAGGGGTTGAAACCCACCATCAGATCGGAGCTGGGGATTCAGAGGCCTGCGGATTTGCGAGAGCGGATGAATATGGCAAGGATGGTGGAGGATCGACTGGACGTGGAGAGGAAAGCCCGAGGGACGTGGGGGAGGCTCCTCTTTTCGAGGACAGGCGCCTGCATGGGGGCAGAAGGCGCCCACAGTCACAGGAGGAACAATGGCTAGCAAGGAGGAGGTGGAGTCAGGACCTAGGGGCAGCTACGACGGATGACGGAGGCTGAGATCCGTGATAAGCGTGCCACGGGTCTGTGTTTCAAGTGCGACGAGAAGTTCTCTCCAGGGCACCAGTGCGGTGACCGTAATCTGCAGATCCTGATAGTGAATTATGAGGAGGAGAACGTAGTGGAGCTCGAGGCTGTCGCGAGGAGCAGAAGCACTTGTACTTAGACGTGGCGGAGGTTTCCCTCAATTCCGTGGTTGGGTTCACACCGAATCGCACCATAAAATTGTTGGGAAGGGTTGCAGATCTGGACGTAACGGTACTAGTGGATAGTGTGGTTACCCACAATTTCATTTCTGGGGCTAGTGGAGGGGCAGAGGCTACAACTCAGTGACACGTGTCGCTTTAGAGTGGTGCTGGGGATTGGACAGGTGACGCAGATCAGCTGTGTCTGTCATGGCATGACCGTGACTATTCAGGAGGTACAGATCATCGCAGACTTCCTTGCTCTGGAGTTGGGGATCACATATATCATCCTTGTGATGAAGTGGCTGGAGACCCTGGGAGATATGAAGACTAACTAGAAGTTACTCAGGCTGGAGTATCAGGAGGGATGGAGGACAGAAGTGTTGCAGGGGATCCCAGTTTATGTCGTTCCATGGTGTCTTACAAGACCATGGCGTGAGCTCTTCAGATGTCAGGAGGGGGTACTTGGTGGAATTTCAAGGGATGTCACTCGAGGAGGATGTGGGTCAGGAGCAGGAGATGGCGCCAGAGTTGGAGCAACTATTGTGCCAGTATGAGGATGTTTTTCAGACCCCGCAAGGTTCCCACCACCACGGGATTATGAGCACGCCATAGTTTTATGGGAGGGGGTGTCACCTATCAACATGCGACCCTATCGGTATCCTCAGGTGCAGAAGGATGAGATTAAGAGGATGGTAGGGGAGATGTTGCAGGCGCGGGTGATTCAGCCAAGTGTGAGCCTATTTTCTAGTCTGGTCATACTCGTGAAGAAGGACGTCAGCTAGCGATTCTGTGTGGACTACCGGACCTTGAACAAGGAGACTGTGCCTGCCAAGTGTCCTATCCTGGTTATTGATGAGCTGCTTGACGAGTTTTATGGGACGACGGTGTTCTCGAAGATAGATCTGAAGTCTGGGTATCACCAGATTTGGATGAGGGTGACAGACGTGCCAAAGACGGTGTTCAGGACACACGAGGGGCACTCGTCATGCCTTTTGGCTTGACGATTGTCCCAACGAGGTTCTATGTCTTGATGAACAAGGTCTTTCGGCCCTACTTGCGGAGGTTTGTGCTAGTATTTTTTGATGATATACTTATCTATAGTCGTAGCTTGGAGGAGCATGTAGGGCACTTGCAGGCAGTGTTGCACGAGTTGCATGGGCAGCAACTGTTTGCCAACAGGAAGAAGTGTCTCTTTGGGCAGCCACATGTGGATTACTTGGGACACATAGTGTCCGCTGAGGGAGTGGCGGCAGATATGGCGAAGATTTCGACGATGTTGGGCTGGCCCCCCCATCCTACGACACTACGGGGCCTACGAGGCTTCTTGGGCCTTACATGATACTACAAGAAGTTTGTCTGGGGATACAACATGATAGCATGGCCTTTGGTGGAGCAACTTAAGAAGGACAGCTTCCACTGCGGTGAGTAGGCGACCAAGCATTTGAGGCTCTGAAGCAGGCAATGACGACAGTGCCTGTGCTAGCACTGTCCCGTCAACAGACCATTCGTAGTGGATACAGATGCGTCAGGATATGGATTGGGGGCAGTGATAATGCAGGACCAGCGGCCAGTAGCTTATTTCAACCAGAGACTGTCAGCACGAGCTAGGCTGAAGTCGGTGTACGATAGGGAGTTGATGTCGATCATGCTCTCCATACAGAAGTGGTGGCCACATTTACTTAGTAGGAGATTTATTGTTCGGACTGACTATAGGAGCTTGAAGTATCTTTTGGAGCAGTGCATGGTCACCGAGAAGCATCAGAAGTCGCTTTTCAAACTGGTTTATTACATTTTTGAGATACAGTACAGACCTGGGTTGGAGAATAAGGCAGCAGATGTCTTGTCCCGCAGGAAGGAGGTGGCAGAGGTGGTGGCGATATCAGTGCCTATCCTCCTCGACTGGGAGCCTCTGGGGAGGGAGATTGAGAATGATGAGGGACTGGTCCGTATACAGGAGGCGCTGCAGCAGGGTCTGCGGACCATCCAGGGCACACACTGAGTGGACAGAGGCTGCTTTACCAGGGGAGGTTAGTGCTACTGCGGACTTCTACGCACATTCCGATGATTTTTTCAGGAGTTCCATGGCAGCTCCGTGGGAGGACATTCAGGAGTCCAACAGATTTACATGAGGATGGCCAAGGAGTTGTACTGGCCGGAAATGAAGAGGGACATCACCAGAATGATAACGAAGGGTGACGTCTGTCAACGTCACAAGTATTTAGCGATGGCTCCCGCATGGCTGCTTCAGCCATTGGCCATGCCTGAGAGGGTCTGAGAAGACATCAACATGGATTTCATCGAAGGACTACCGTGCTTGGAGGGCTTCATGGTCATATTTGTTGTGGGGACCGCCTCAGCAAATATGCGCATTTTATCCCCTTGTGGCATCCTTACACAGCGGTGACGGTGGCCATAATATTCATGAAGGAGGTTGTCCGCTTACATGGGTTCCCCGCATTTATCGTGTCAGACCGGGATAAGGTCTTCATGATCATTTTTTGGAAGGAGTTATTTAAGGTGCAGTGGACTATATTGAAGAGGAGTACGACTCATCGCCCACAGACTGACGGCTAGACGGAGATAGTGAATAAGAGCGTGGAGACATATTTGCGCTACTTTGCTTCAGATTTACCGAAGTAGTGGGCCAGTTGGTTGGCATGTGCGGAATATTGGTACAAAACTTCTTACCATTCGGCAGCACAGTGGACCCCTTTTCGCATCCTCTACAGGCGGGACATCCCCCTCATTTAATGCATTACAGCCGCGGCACGATCCCAGTGTCCCAGGTGGATGAGTACTTGGAGGAGAGTGATAAACAGTTGGAGGAGCTGAAGAAACACCTGCTGCGGACGCAACAGATTATGAAGGCCAAGGCCGATGTGCACAGGAGAGATGTGCAGTTTGCGGTGGGGGATGTGAGATATGGTTTATCTCAATATGCGGCCTTACAGACAGAGGGCACTGGTATACAAGAGCAATGAAAAGCTGGCGGCTTGTTACTATGGGCCATTTGAGGTGATTGCTAAGATTGGAAAGGTGCCATATCGTTTGAAGCTACCGACTACATCCACCATCCACCCCGTGTTCCACGTGTCACAGTTACGACAAGCTATTGGGGACCATACTCTGTCACCTAGCCTCTCACCCATACTGACCGACGACATGGAGGTATAGCTTGAGCCACATGAGCTCAAGGGGGTTGCCAGAGCGCAAAAGGAACCTAGGAGGTGCTTATTAGATGGCGCAGACTGCCGGACTATGATGCCATTTGGGAGTCTCGCGAGGTGATACAATGCAAATTTCCAGACTTCCACCTTGAGGACAAGGTGGCTCTTTTGGGTGAGTAATGATGCGGTCATAACCTACATGCGGAGGAGGCGCATGGGAGCTACGATGACTTCGGGGGCAAATTTGTAAATTCTAAACTTTAGGAGGGCTTTTCGGTAAAAAGGCTAATTGTGCAAATTAGCCTTTTAAATACCCAAGCCGGACGGCCCTAATTTCCCATGCTTGAATTGATTTGTTAATCCCCTTAGTTAATTCCTTAGATAATTTGTCCAAGGCTCGTGGGTGATAATTTTCATCGAGTGTGGGTACGTCTACCTTAAACCGTCATGTAATTATCTCCTAGGGTCACATCCTCCTCCTTGACCTCTCATGTCCCTTATCATATCTTTAGGTTTGTGCCATCCTCATTGTTTACCATGTTGTTTACGTCAGCTAAGGGGCTTTCTCCTCGATCTCGTATCTTTAGGGGAAGTACATTGTCTCCTAAATGGCTAACCTTAATTCTAGTATCTGATATGGTCTAGTTATCTCGCTGAGTTGCTTAGACATGTCATCCTTGATAGTGGATTGTACCTTCCTCTTAGCCATGTTCGTCCTAGATGTTTAGCCACTTTGAAGTATGCAAAATCAGGATAAATGCAACAAAATAATTTGTCACACATGACATGTAGATCCTAGACCCAAAACTATATGCGTACACTACGTCTGAAAAATAAAATAAAATTCTAAAGGTTTAAATCAAGATCATGATGCAAGCATATAAATCGAGACGAAGAAATTATTCACATTAATAATAATATTTCTAATATACAAAACAATAGTAATTTTTGAGATTTATACTTAAGAGTTTGATTAGAGTAGAAGTTACCCGAGGTTAAGATTAGCTTGTGAGTGATAGTATGGTCTCTATGAGTCGTTAAGGGATCAACTTATGTGCTCAGAGGCAAAGATACATGTAAAAAGCTCGAGAAATTGGCTCAAAATTGCTGCAAACATGCATTAAGTTCCTGTTCACTGTAATAAATTTGTGAAAAATCCCAAAAATGAATAATGGAACTGTAACTGCTGCCTTGGTATACTAGTTTAGCTTCAACGGATTGGTTAAAACCATGCCTTGATCAACAGCTGAGGTCGGCTTGTGCGGTACAGACCAGCTCGGGCTAGCTCGGGCCGGCTTGTTGGTTTAGGTCGGCTTAGGTTGGTTCGAATTGGCTTTTTCTAGAGCTGGCTTGGGTGGCTTATCTTTAGACAATGAACTTTGAATTCAGCTTGATCGAGCCAAAGTCGGAGGTATCTAAGTTGATCTCAGATTGAACGGTGACACAACAAAGGATGTCAATGGTAGCGTTCGTAGAGAAGGGATGACACTGGCATCAGTGGGTAAGTTTGATGGTGGCTGTGATGGTAAGGGACGACGTCGGTAACTTTGGTAACAATGCAAAAAAAGGACATCGACGGTGATGTGGGCAGTGGATGTGCTGTTTGATGTGGATGGGAATGGAAATAGGGGTCATGACGGCGGCGGTAAAGTTAGTGAAGTAATGTGATATTGCAGGTGGTTGTTAGTAGCGGTTCTTAAGGCGGTGTTGGCAATGACAGGAGAAGTGAGTGATGACACTCTTAAGTGAAGGTAATGGATGAGTGGGTGATAAGAGGGGGAGCGCTAGGGTTTGGGATCATGTTAGGATTTGGGTGAATGAGATGAACAATGCGATTTGTGAATGTTGGGGATTTTTTTTCATTTTTGATGGAAATTGCAAAAAATGCAGAAAAATTGCAAAAAAGGGGAAGATTTCATAAAAATGAAGGAAGATTTTGTGTAGGGAAAGTGATGGTTAGGGTTTTTTTGCATATAATGACAGATAAGAACGGAAAAAAGACGGATCTGCTTTGCTTTGATACCAAATTTAACATAGTGGAAAGCAATAATAGATCTAGGACTTATGTGGTGAGGAAAACAAGAAACCGGGGGAAAAATTTCGTGGGATTAGGGAAAAGAAAGTTAAGAATAAATAAGATTCGGACCACTCGTCCAAACACCTCTAGCAACACACTTAACTCTTGAAAAAAGAGATTTAGAAAATTCTTCTCGAATCAAACTAGAATTTCTCTCAAACTAATCAACTTCAATTCATTGAAATAAAGAGGTGTAATACATGCCTTTTTAAGGGCTAAATTATGTGTATCACATTTATACATCTAAATAAAATAAAATAAAATTTTCTAGCATGTATGCAACATGTGAAACTCAAAATCAACTAAAATCAAAATAGACTAAAATAAAAGTAGTCTAAAATAACACTCTAGTCCGATCTCCATCCGGAAGCAATGCCATAATTTGCATAGTACATTTGGAAACACTCTAAAGATGCATTTGGGTTTAATGAATTTTCCTAAGCTTGGTGGATTTAGCTTCTTCAGCAAACTAACTTTGCTCTGTAGGTGCAAGTGCATGCCACATGTATAGGCTAGCCATCCTTCTTGAGGCCAGATTGACATGCAAGTTCATTATGGTGCATTCTTCTTAGGGATAGTTGGAAGATTTTCTGGCCTAGATTTGCATGCTCTCGCAGACCAAAGCTATGCTTAGTGGGATTTCTTTTGCTAGATTAGTGTGAATGAAGGACATGAGCATTCAAACACTTTGTTTGAAATGACATTAATGATTAAGATTTGCATATTAAACTCAAACTGACATATTTGGTAATGGTTTGTCGGCAGGTCCATGATAAAGTGAAAGAGCTTCAGTCAATGATCGGATCTGCAGATGCTAACCGGATGCCAAAAGAATCAGCGGCAGATATTTATAAGTATGATTCTACTTTCATCATTTCTTGCTGTTGCATAAATGAGATATACGGGGGTTGAATGCTTAAGAATATCTGGAGGTATTCCTTGGTTATTTTGGTGGAGTGATTGAAGCGGGAGAATATGGTAGTGTAATAAGTGAGATTAAAATGCTTACATAAAGTGACCTACAAATGCCATATCTTTTCAGTTGGGATATCTATGACTTTACTTTTTCCTATGCCATTTAAAATATTCTATTGCTGCCTCTTACTTAGTGTTGCCGAAACTATAATTAAGTTGGAGAAGTGATGCGCTTAAACCGAGCAATTGTATACCAACAATAGGCTTTGAGATGTGTCTATATGAGAACTAAAACACTTACAGCAAAAGTATTTGTGCAGGTCTGGAAAGCTGTTTCAAAATTTACGGTCTTCCACTAAGTCTTTGTTTATTACTGCTAAGCAGTTTGTTAGGAATAGAAGGGATTGGATATTAACGAAAACTCTTGCAGCAAACGGCTGTCTGCTGAGTTGGAAAACTGGATAATTGTGTCCATTGTGATTTCATAGTCTACCTGGATAATTGTGTGTGTGTGTCCACACACACACACACAGAGTTTGAGGGGAAGTATAGAACTGCCACATATAGAGTGTTTGAGCATGACCTAACAGGACAGATATACATCGACAAGGCAAACATTATGACCTAAAATACTAGCATGACATGACATGGCAAACAAAACAAGTGCCTACTTCAAGGTTTGACCTCTTGACCGATATGCATATGTATCACTCGTATTGTATTGGATTTTAGACATGCTGGTACTGGATTTTAGGTACGATATATCCGAAACTAGTCAATACCATCGGTACCAACTAATAACAACTAATTAAGAGGAGATTTAATGTATTAAGTACTTAAATTTGAAATCCAATTTTATTTCATATAATGGATTTATAAATTATATTTCAAAATAACAATCAAAGTTCTTATCCTGTGATCGAATGGGGTTAAAATAAGAAAACAGTGACCTGAGGACATAAATGATCCATGGATAAATGAAACACTTGTTAAAGACGACGATATATGTTCAACTAACGATTATTTTGAGTTAATGCAAATGAGACATAAAGTCTTTACTTTTGATACTATCATCCAATACTTTTGATACAGTACCAATACTACAAACCGCTAGCTAATACTGTGACCAAAATCAAGATTTCGAACCTTGGTTTGCTTGCATGTACGTGCCTTTACATACTTGTCAATCTTACTGTTTAAGTTTGATCTTATTAGACTAGACTATCGGTTATTGAGCTTGTTAGGCTTGGACCTGTATTAGTTCTATTCGTTTATGATACTATATAGATTAATAAAGTGAGACGGAGGTGACTGAGTCTAACATATTCTTCTCAATACCCTAAATTCATCATGGTACTAGAGCGAAGGGAAACCTAACCATTATCCTAATCTCTATTAATTAAACCATAAAATTCTTTTGTCCTCACCTCATCCATGATGCCAGCCTCTTTCCTCGGATCACCCTGAGCCATATCACCTCTTCCCTACATCAAGTGTTGTCTTCTTAAACCTGCAACCGTGCCATCATCGTAACTTCATTCTACAACTGTTGATTTATCTTGTTGTTGTCATCTATTGTGTCCGGCCTCGTCACCATTGACAACAAGTTCGTATGCTGTCGTTGTTGCTAGTTTCTTTAACGGTAGTTGTCGTCATCTGCGGTTCCAGCTGAAGTTGTCGACATTAGTGGGTTTTACTAAGGTCACGATCATTACCTCTCGCTCTGCCTGCGATCTCCATTAATGTCTGTTGCTATAGTTGCGATTAGCGTCTTTGTTTTCTGCTCTGGTTACAGTTGTCGTCGACGGTGATGCGCGCCTCCTGCTATGCTCTTCTGAGATTTAATGAGATTGATCAGATTAATCATATCGGGTCTTAGAAGACCTTGTTTTTATAGTTACAAAAATCCAAAAATAAAAAAAACCTTATGTTTCAGGTTCTAATCGATGAACTATCTTTCATCGTTATCTCTACCTACTTCTGACTGACTATTGGCTGCATTGGTTATACTGAATCTGTATTAGATCATCTATTACTGGTTACACTATATCTGAACTAGATTTTTCGGCTTAATTCCTTAATGATTTTTGACTACTTATTCTGAGACCATAGCTTTGTTGATTTTATGTGCTACAAAGTCTTCTTGGTGGGTCATGTGCTATAGTGTGTTTGTTGGGACTTAATGACATCTTTGTTTGACTGACCGAGAGAGGATGTGAGTACCCCCCTTCATTTTGTAACAGAGCTAGTTGCGGTGTTTTCTTCCAGCGAGCTGAAAACAAAGTGTAAGCTGTTGCCGCCGTTATTTTTCCAGAGAACAAGAGAGCTTGCTGCTGAGTCGAGAAGAGACAAACTCCAAGCTTTTGATTCGAGATCAGTGGTTGGCATACTGACGTAGGATAGAAAAGGAAGGAGGTTGTGGTGGGGAATTTAGGAGAAAATTTAGGGATTTGATGAAATTTCGGGCCTCGAACCCTAGAGAGATGATGATTGACGCACACGCCATTCATGTGGAGATTTTTCGGACATCATATCCATGCAACCAAGTCCGCGCCTGCACTGCAATGTAAACGATTTAAGTTTGGCAAACACAAATTTTTTTACCAATTTTCTCAAATTACATTCAACTTTTTCAAATAAAATAAGTTTGTGACCTTTATATAGTCTTACAACTTGACTTTTAAAATTACGTCCCGATGTGAGATTAGAATACTAAAATAAGTAAAAGACTCATAAGGACTCAAATTCCTATAGAATACCAAATTAACTAAAAAATTCAAAATAACCAAACGACTCAAACTCTATTTCAAATAAACTCTAAAAAAGATTCAATCTCAAATTCAAACTAGATGTATCTTCATCATTGTTTCCAGCTTGAGAACTTCATTACATGGTGAATGCTAACCAGAATAACACAGCGGGTAGAACAATACAATTAGCTCTATGATGGCACATGTAGAAGGCGAATAATGAATATTGTCAATGAATATCTGTCATTAAGCTCTTGTGAAATACTCAACTCAATTCCATTGCGGTCATCACTCGGTAGAGCTCGTTGAGAACCTATACGATAGATGCACAACATCTTCATTGTCTCTAGGGCGAACCTCTCTGGACAAACTCTAATCGTCTCGTCATTTATAACTGCAAATTTCTACAAATTTTTATTTAATTCTGCAAGAGACTTATAAGTTTCATTGTTAATTAAATGAATTTCGTAAGTCTGGAGGTGCAAAGCACTTAAATCATATGCAACATGCTTAAGAAATACACTAGGGATAAGATCTAAGCTTAACTCTAAGGAACTTAGATTCACACGATGAGCTATTTAAGTAACATACTACAGATTAACCTATTTTTTTATTTTTAATTGCACTCTTGGGGTCTATAAGGGTCAACATAATTTTTTCTCAAAATATAAATATATGTGTTAACTCTACCAGAATGCATAATATCTAAGTCATACATTCAAGATTTACCCAGTAGAATATGTGCAACGTAGATAGATATGGTATCACACTAGATGCTATCCTGATAGCTCAAAAATCAGATAAGTACTAAACAATGTTAGATAAGAGATTGTGAGTTATCATCAATCCATGTAATGCTGTAAGGCTGTAGATGAGTTTTAGTTTTTAGTCTCATTTTTTCATAGCTGACTTGATGACTACATTTGTACAAATATCTTTGTCAATCATCATTTTGAAAGATATATCTTCAATTTTAATATAGGTAAAGTAGCCATTAGTTCTTCTCTAATTTTTCCCATTCATAAATATTGTAACTAGATACTTAATGCCATGTAAGTGGGTGCTAGACTCCTCTAGATCATCATCTTCCTCAGCAGCATCCTTATGTGAAATGTATTCTTTCTCGATTAATCTATACTCATTATTAACATATCCTATACGTGCGTTCATATTGGGATATTGACTAGCAAAATGATCAAAATCATGATATTTGAAATATTGCACCTATTTAGGTTTTTGTTGTAAAGTTTCTTCGATCTTAACCTTTCCATTTGTCTCCCTAATGATATTAGTTTTAGATTTAATAATGTTATCATTTGGCCGCTTAGGTTGGTCCCTGGCTTTAAAAGTATGCTTCATGTCTGTGAAAACTCACGTTGATTCTAAATTTAAAGTTAGGTTGAACGCTTGTATCACATTATCTATAATGTAGGGAAGCATCTTACGCCTAATGTTTACTCTAATGTAGAACGGAACCTAGTAAAGGGTATATCAATGATATTTTTTGAGTTCACTATTAACAAATAGGTCATTGTACCTAGTCATGCATTCTTCCACAGTCATGCTTTCTTGACGTAGGTTGTTTAGTTTACTAGGATGCGATATCTATAGGTAAAAGGTAAATATTTTTCTTCAAGTTTGATTTTCATTTCATTCTATATGTCTTAGATGCTCTCTCTTGCTGTTTTCTTATTGAAGTCCAGGATATTTTGTTAGATTTTGTCAGATTTATAATTACACGTTGAATTTTTTTGCTTGTTTGATATCTGGTGCCATTCGAACAAATGTTCCATCTCTACCAACCAATTTGAGAATGTCTTAGGATTATATGTTCTATCAAACTTAGGAGCATCTATCTTAATCTAGCGTGTGATGTTATCACACCTAAAGTTATCCTTAAAATTATCATTGTCTCTTAATATTCTTATTTCTATTAGTCTTATTTCTAATCAATCTATTATCAGGTTCATGGTCAAATGTGCTTTGAGCTTCATCCTTAAAATTTAGTTCTTTTGTCAATTTGCTCTTTATGGCTTCTGGTGATACTGATACGAACTAGGGTTTCGTATCAATTAATTTCAGAATATAAAGAGGAAAAAATATAAAAAGGTGGAATTTTTGGATCTTAAATTGCGAAGAACTAGGAAAATAGATTGATAAATGAGCCTCTTTCGAGAGGAGACTCGCTCTCCTAGCTTTGTTGCACGGAACAAAGCCTAAAACCTTCACAATGGACGCCTACAATTGTTCTTCACAAAATAAGCATAAAATAAAATAAGACGGCTAGCCCTAATTTATAGAAAAGTGGGGAATTACTAATCTAGTCTAAAATGACTAGAATACCCCTAACTAACCCTACTACGTGCTACCGCGCTTCCTACGGCGCACGTAAGTGACTAAAGGGGAATGGGTCCCCCCTAGGTAGCCACCGGCCTCAAGGGGATGCGGGTTCGGACCCGGGTCCGCATCAATACCCCCCCTAAAAGAGCCACCTTGTCCTCAAGGTGGAAGTGGGGAAACTGCTCCTGGATCACTCGATAGGCCTCCCATGTCGCATCACAGTCTGGTAGCCCCGCCCAATGTATCAGCACCTCCCTCTGCCCCCGCGGTCCCTGACGAACAGCTCGAACCTCCAGTGGCTCCAGCATCACCTCCATCTCCTCAGTAAGTGTAGGCGGTAGGGTAGAGGACACCGTCTGCTCCCCGATGGCTCGCCGAAGCTGCGATACATGAAAAACCGGGTGTATCGTCGAAGTCGATGGCAACCTCAACCTGTAAGCCACCTGGCCAATCTTGGCCGCAATCTCAAAAGGCCCATAGAATCTCGCTGATAGCTTCTCGTTTCGTCTCCTCGCTAGCGATCTCTGTCGGTAAGGCCTCAGCTTCAGATAGACCATGTCACCCTCCTGGAAGTGCACATCCCGCCGATGCCCATCCGCCCTAGCCTTCATCACCTGCTGGGCTCGTAGCAAATGCTTCTTCAGCTCCTCCATAATGCTCTCCCGCTCCCTCATATAGTCCTCTACCTGGGAGACCGGTGTCTGTCGTTCCCCAAATCGCAGTAGCTCTGGTGGATCCCTGCCATATAGTACCCGAAAGGGGGTTGTACCCGCTGCTGAATGATACGAAGTATTGTACCAATACTCCGCCCAGGCTAACCACCGATACCACTGTCGAGGTGTCTCCGACGCGAAGCACCGCAAATATGTCTCGATGCTGCGGTTTACTACCTCCGTCTACCCGTCGGTCTGAGGGTGATATGCGGTACTCCTCTTCAGCACAGTACCCTGGACACGAAATATCTCCCGCCAGAACCCACTCAGGAAAACCTGATCTCTGTCTGTGACGATGGAGGCTGGAATCCCATGTAATCGTATGACTTCCCTGGTGAAGGCTGCAGCCACTGAAACAACCGTGTACGGATGTTTCAGTGGTATAAAGTGGGCGTACTTGCTCAGCCTATCCACCACAACAAAAATCACGGAGTACCCCTCCGACCTGGGTAGCCCGTCTATGAAATCCATCGTCACCTCCTCCCAGACCCGCTCCGGTAGTGCCAAGGGCTGCAAGAGTCCGGCTGGCGCCATGGCCATGTACTTGTGACGCTGGCACACGTCACAAGCAGCCACCAAATGTGCTATCGCTCTCCGCATACCAGGCCAGTAAACCTCCCGGGACATTCTCATATACGTCTGCTGCACCCCGGAATGTCCCCCAACCACCGAACTGTGGAACTCCTGAAATAACGCGGGTATGAAGGTGGACGCCCGCGGCAGTACCAACCGCCCCTGATATAATAGTCTCCGACCCTCTAGTGAGTAACCCTGCGGGGCCTCCCCGCCTCCCTGCAGCTGCTCACGGATCAGTCTCAACTCCGGATCGGCCTCGGCCTCCTGCAACATGGGCTCACTGTCTACCCAGACCGGCAACGAAAGTGCTCTCAGGTGCACCCCCTCCTCTCTGCGTGATAAGGCGTCGGCCGCCTTATTCTCCAATCCCGGCCTGTACTCAATGACGAATCTGTACCCCACCAGCTTGGATAGCCAGCGTTGGTGCTCCTCTGTCACCAACCTCTGCTCCAGTAGATACTTCAAACTGCGCTGGTCGGTCCTGACCACGAACTCCCTGCCCATCAGATACGGCCGCCACTTCTGGATCGCCAGCACGATAGCCATCAGCTCTCTCTCGTATGCAGACTTCAGCCGTGCTCTAGCGGAAAGCACCTAGCTGAAGTAGGCTATCGGCCTCCCTAGCTGCATAAGGACCGCCCCCAATCCTACTCCTGACGCATCAGTCTCCACCACGAATGTGATGCTGAAGTCAGGCAACGCCAAGACTGGTGCTGTGGTCATCGCCTCCTTCAAGGCCTCAAAGGCCCTGGCCGCTGCCTCTCCCCACTGGAACCCATCCTTCAGCTGATCTGTCAGTGGCCCTGCAATGGTGCTGTACCCCCTCACGAATTTCCGGTAGTAATCTGTCAGCCCGAGAAATCCCCGTAGTGCCCTCAGAGTAGTGGGTACCGGCCAGTCTAACATCGCCTCTATCTTCGCCCGATCTGCTGCTACCCCGGCGGCCGACACCACATGTCCCAAGTACTCTATCTGCCTCTGACCAAAACTGCACTTCTTTCGGTTGGCATACAGCTGATGCCTCAGTAACTCTCGGAACACCACCTCCAAATGGCCCACGTGCTCTCCCATATTCCGGCTGTAGACCAGAATGTCGTCGAAGAAGACGAGTATGAATCTCCTCAGGAATGGCCGGAAGACGTCGTTCATCAACGCCTGGAATGTAGAAGGAGCATTCGTCAAGCCAAACGGCATGACGAGAAACTCATAGTGGCCCTCGTGGGTACGAAATGCCGTCTTCGGCACATCCTCTGGCCTCATCAGGATCTGGTGATACCCCGCCTTCAGATCAATCTTGGAGAACACCACTGCTCCATGCAGCTCATCTAGCAGCTCGTCTATGACAGGGATAGGAAACCTGTCCGCCACTGTCTCCTTGTTCAGAGCCCGGTAGTCTACACAGAAGCGCCAACTCCCGTCCTTTTTCACCAGAAGAACCGGGCTCGAAAATGGGCTAACGCTGGGCTGGATCACCCCCGCCTGTAACATCTCCCCGACCATCCGCTCAATCTCATCCTTCTGCACGTGGGGGTAGCGGTAAGGACGCACACTCACCGGTGCAGCGCCATCCCTCAGGACTATCGCATGCTCGTGCCCTCTCTCTGGCGGTAGCCCCTGGGGGTCCTGAAAGACCTCCTGGTACTGTCCCAACACCTGCTCTACCTCCTCGGGAACCCCTGCCTGCGGCTGCTGCTCTGCCCCTGCTAATCGGCACTCCACCAAGTACCCCTCCCCCTCTCTCCGTAAGGCTCGAGTGATGGCCTTGAAGGCCACCATCGATAAACATAGGGTCGGGTCCCCCGTGAGCACCACTGTCCGCTCTCCCTCCTCGAACTCCATCCTGAGTCGCTTCCAATTCACCCGCATGTCCCTCAGTTTCTTCAGCCACTGTACGCCCAGGATGATGTCCACATTGCCCAGCTCCAGGGGTAGGAAATCCTCCATGATCTGTACTCCCTGCAAGGTCAGGCACATACCCTTGCAGAGCCCCTTGCTCTCCTCCATCTTCCCTGTCCCTAGCAGCACGGTAAACTTCTCCTGAGTGCTCAGCTGCAGCCCGTGTCTCTCCACTATCCGGTTGGAGATGAAGTTGTGGGTGGCCCCACTGTCGATCAGCACCGTCACCGCCGTGTCTCCTAGCTGTCCCGTCAGCTTCATGGTGTGGTTCGGAGTGAACCCCACCACAGAGTTTAGGGACACCTCCGCGAAGTCTAGGTGAGACTTCTCCTCCTCTACTGGTGTCTCCTGCTCCACCTCGAACTCCTCCTCATCACCCACGTACCCCTCCTCGTCGGGCACCATGGTGATCTGCAGTAGGCGGCTCGCACACCTGTGTCCAGGGGTGAACTTCTCGTCGCAACGGAAGCACAACCCCTTGGCTCTCTTCTCCCTCACCTCGGCCTCCGTCATCCGTCGCCCCAAGGTAGCTGGGCGGCCCTCTCCTCGCGTCTCGGGAATGGCCGCAGGTGGTCTCGATGTCGTGGATGGTGGAGTAGGGCGGAAACTCTGTCCCCCCCAATCGCCCCGTATCCTCCGCTCCTCTGTGTGCTTCTCCTCCGCTTTATGTGCCAAGCGAAGGACGTCCTCCAAGGTAGCCGGGCTCTGCATCCGCAACTCAGCTCGTATCGACGGTTTCAGCCCCCTCATGAAGTTCCTGATCATCACCTCGTCGGTAACCCCCTTCACCCGGCTATTCAGCATCTCAAATCTCTCTACATAGTCTCTCACTGTCCCCTCCTGCCTCAGGGCCGACAGCTGCTCGTAGAAATCACCCCCTGCCGTCTCCTGGAATCGATCCACGATCATTGCTGACAACTCCTCCCAGGTCCGAAAGGGGGACCGGGCTATCTTCCACCGGTACCAGGCCAGAGCCTTCCCCTCTAAGTAGATCCCGATGGCCCTCAGGACCTCCTGCTCCGTCAGACCCATCACCTGGAAATACCTCTCCGCTCGGTATATCCACCCATCAGGGTCGGTGCCGTCAAAGGTCGGCATCTTCAGCTTCATCAACCTCCGATCTGCGTTGATGTCGCCTAGCTGCCCCCTATCTCCGCCCCGGTCACCACCCCGGACCATCTCGCCACCCCGAGCCTCCCTCGGGCCTCCCCCGTCAGCTCCGTACAGCTCCTCTGGCCATGCTGGTCTCTCCCACGCCTCGGGCTGGTAGTAGTGCCCCGGAAACTCTGGGGGTCGTGCCAAATTGGGCCTCGGCCCAGGCGCAAAGGTCTCTGCTCTCCAAAACTGGCCCGCCGGGGCCCCAATAGCTGCTCCCGAGGCCCATCCACCTCCCGCCATTCCCGACGTTCCTCCGGAGTGGGGTACGATCCCCGCCACACCCCCAAAGGGCTGGAGCGTCGTCATCGGGCCCCCGAATGGGCCTGTCGACCAAGCCGGACCCCCGCCTGGGGTCGCCGAGCCTCCCGCACCCCCGAAAGGGGGTGCCGCCGCCTGTGCGAAGGCCCCCGGCCCTGTCGACGCTCAGAAAGGGTCCCGCGGCCTGTTCGCACCCCCGGATGGGGGTGCCGATGAGTCTCCGCCCCCGTAGGGGCCCGCCGGCAAGTCCAGACCCCCTCCGGGGTTCGCCAGGTGCTCCAAGCCCCCGGAGGGGTTCGCTGGTGGCCGCTGGGGGCCTGTCGGCCTCGCCCAAGCCTGGGAAGGGCCGGGCTGGGCCGCCGAGGCCCTGACAGGCCCAGGCGGGCCTGTCGTTGTCTCCCCCGACCCGCGCGGGTCCGCCGTCGCCCAGATGGACTCGCGCGACCCTAGGGTTGGCCCCACCGGCCCTCCTTGCTCCCTCGGGTGGTCGTCTTGTGTTGGAAATCCGCTGGGGGCTGATTCTAGGGTAGAATCCCCCCCTTCTTGGATCCCCTTGCCTCGATCTCCTCCTTTCGCCACCGTGAGGGCTTGAATCATCTCCTTCAATTCTCGGAGATCCCGTCCTTGTTGCGCGGCATCCGTCCTCATCCCCCGAAGTTCGGTTTGGATGTCTTCTTGTGAATGGGCGTAATCCTTGAGTGAATCTCCCATCGTTTTCTTCAATCCTTCGAACCTCTCTTCGATCTCCCGATTGAGATCCTCCCGTAGCCCTTGAATCTTTTCTTCGACCGCATCCGCCTTCGATCGAGTATTTGTCGCCATTTGGATCTAGTGCTCTGATACCAATTTGATACGAACTAGGGTTTCGTATCAATTAATTTCAGAATTTAAAGAGGAAAAATATAAAAAGGTGGAATTTTTGGATCTTAAATTGCGAAGAACTAGGAAAATAGATTGATAAATGAGCCTCTTTCGAGAGGGGACTCGCTCTCCTAGCTTTGTTGCACGGAACAAAGCCTAAAACCTTCACAATGGACGCCTACAATTGTTCTTCACAAAATAAGCATAAAATAAAATAAGACGGCTAGCCCTAATTTATAGAAAAGTGGGGAATTACTAATCTAGTCTAAAATGACTAGAATACCCCTAACTAACCCTACTACGTGCTACCGCGCTTCCTACGGCGCACGTAAGTGACTAAAGGGGAATGGGTCCCCCCTAGGTAGCCGCCGGCCTCAAGGGGATGCGGGTTCGGACCCGGGTACGCATTAGATACTTTGTTCGATTTATGTCAGCTTTAAGTTCTAGGTTATATTTTAAAGTTGATTTTTAATTTTCGAATTGAGTTATTCTCCATGTCTGATCTTAAAATGATCTTAAGATTTTGTCACTATGTAACAAAATGCAATGTTTAATAGTCTTACAAATGTAGATGCAAGATTTTAAACACAAACTATATGCGCGAACTAATTATGCAAATAAAAAAAATAAAATCCTAGGGTTTAAATCTTAATGCTAAAATGCAATCCTAAATATGATAAAGTAATACACAAATTGAAACTATAAGATGATGCAGTTATCAATGATATCAACTAATCTCAACAAAATTAAATATGAATTTTTTGAAATTTAATAATTAAAGATATAATCAGATAAGAGATTTCCTAGAGGGAAGATCAGCTTTGAAGCATCATGTAAGGCCTCTAAAACTTATAGAGATTTAATTCAGATGATCAAGTTCAAAAATTTCATGTAAAAAGCTTGAAAAATAGTTGAAAAATTATCAAAATATACTTGGATAATGTAGAAATATGGAGAAAATTATTTGAAAATGGTGAAGTTGCACTGTAGCAGATGCTCGGCTAGGTTCAGTTAACGACTGGTCCGAGCCATTAATTGGTATGTCTGCTCAGTCGGCTCAGATTGGTTCAGCTTCTTACCTAAGCCAATTACAATATCGGCTCTGCTACGTAGATAAATAGTATCGACAGCTGACATTGTCTCGGTTCGTCAACACTGCTCAACGGCAGATACAACTCGTTGGAGCTACTATTTTAGCAGGTCTGTGCAAGTTGATTTTTTTGCCGATTTTGCAAGTTATCTTTCGTCGACTTAGGGTGTTGTGAGCTCATCTTGATGAGGCACAACTGCTGCTTGGGTCGACGGGGGCTGCTGGCGTTGGAGACGACTGTGCTGTTGAAGATTGTATGAGGCATGAGGTGGCGATATCAGTAACTATGGCGATGGTGTTTGACTGCTAAAACAATGGTGATGACTCATATAGAGGTTATCAGTGGTTGCAAGGTGGACTGGGAATATAAGGGCAACTGTAGATTTGGGTGACGACGGAGGTTTGAAATAAAGGACGACTACATCACATGAGATGGACGGTAAGAATTTTTATCTTCTATTTCTTTGTTTTTTGTTCTTTTTTTGAAAAATGGTTCCCCCTCTTTTTTGATGTTTATTTTTTTGATGATTTTTTCTTTTTTGAACTTTTTGATTTCTTTTTTGGATCTAAAACCTAACTAGAAGGAATGAAAAAGCAGTGGTGATGGCGATGAAGAGAAAAAGAAATAAGATCAGGTTTTGGCTCTAATACTAAATGTGCTGCATGATGGAAGAGAAAAGGGTTGTGGGGAATTTGGGATTTGATAAAATTTCGGGTTTGCATTCCGGTCGGATGATCGGCAACTCATACGTCTCTCATGCAGAGATTTTTTGAATATCATGCTTAGGCAACCAAGCACATTCTCGCACTCCAATGCAAACAATTTAATTTTGGTAAGCACAAAGGTACACCAATTTTCTCAAGTTCAATTCAACTCTTCTAAATAAAATAAGTTTGTAGCCTTTATATAAGCTTACAACTTGACTTTTAAAAATTACATCCAATGTGGGACTAGAATACCAAAATAACTAAAAGACTCGAACGGACTCAAACTCATAAAATATCAAAATAAGTAAAAGATTCAAAATAAGTAAAACACTCAAAATGATTCAAACTCCATCTTAAATAAAATCTTAAAAAGACTCAAATCTCGAATTCAAATTTAATGGATTCTCATCATATACATATCCCTAGCTACTACTCCTAGCTTAACAAAGTCATAGATGAGATCAACTTACCTCCACCATTTATTCTTGATTTAAAGACATTTCAGCAATATTTGAAGTGCATCTGTCAAGTTCCTATCTGGCTTGGATATCCCTTTTGTATATCAGGTCAGATTTTTGGAGAAGACATTGTTTCTTCACTGTTCATTACTCATGCTCGTGTTCAACGAGTAGCCATCGACGCTTCAGCAGGGAGTTCATATGTTCATAAGAGCTTTATGATGGTTCGAGGATGTGGCCATGGTTGTGAATGCTAACATGATTTGGAGGGTGATGTATGGATGACATAACATGTCATATAAAGGTTCTCGTCACTACATATACTTTATGATATGTGTGTGTGTGTATACTGTATGTATGTGTGTGTGTGTATGTATACTGTATGTATGTATGTGTGTATATATATTGTATGTATGTGTATGTGTGTATGTATACTGTATGTATGTGTGTATGTATAAACTTGGTAATTTGGAGAAGCAAGAAAAAGAATGGTGTGTCCTAGTCAAGTGCAGAAGCAGAGTAACGAGCCATGGCTTATAGAACATGTGAAATGATTTGGTTGAAGATATTACTATATGAGCTTGGTTTTCAAAATGACAAGTTGATGTTGATGGTTTGTGGCAACCGAGCTTTATTTATATAACCAATAATTATATCATCCATAAGCGGACAAAGCACATCGAAGTGGATTGTCATTTCATCAAAGATATCATTACTGACAAGCTAATTTGCACTTCTTTTTCTCCTTCGGTTAATCAAGCAGCTAACAGCTTCACCATGCCAGATTCTAGCCTTGGGCACGCCTGCCTCGGCGTCAAGCCTCGTGTCACTGTGCAGGCCCATGCCCTCCACCTGGTGCGAGGTGGCGGTGGACGCAGACGCGGAGACTGACCCCTATGCCTCACGACGCGACGGGTCGAAGTGCGAGCAACCGGTCGGGCCAGACGCGACGAGTGTGGATGGGAAATGCACAGTGCTGAACGTCGCGTGCCCCTTGGCCCCAGCGGCCCACACAAAGAACACGCTGACGGGTGCCGGCGAGCTTCCTCGGACCACGACCCCAGGTCAGGCATGGCCACCCATTGAGTTTAAGCATATAAATAAGCGAAGGAGGAGAAACTTACGAGGATTCCCCTAGTAACGGCGAGCGAACCGGGAAGAGCCCAGCTTGGCAATTCGGGCGACCACGATAAGTGTTTTAATATTTGTAACAAGCTGTGTATGGTAGATATCTATGCTCTAGCTTGAAGGGGTTGTTATACTAGACTATTGGTTATTAGGCTTGCACGTGTATTAGTTGGATCTATTTTTGATAGTATCTATATGATAATAATGTGTATTATATGACATATGAGCTAATATCTCATATGCTGCCTTAAAAACTCTACCTTCCACTATTTTTTCAATGATTGGGAACCGTTTATTTTGATCTTCATATTCTAATAGTTCCTACCAAACATTAATGCTACATTTATATGATTCAAAGACTTCGCATCACGAAAGTAAGAAATGCGTAGATTCTTTTTCATTTTTCGTTTGTACAAGAACTACATTTTTACCTTTTCTTTTTTGGAAAGCAACTTCATTAATAGATTGGAATTGTGAGACACATAAGTCCCACCAGCCATTCATTTCACCTGGACACCATTCTTCTCAAGATACTAGGATATAATATATACAAATATCAACACCTTGAATGGATATGCAACAAATATCTTCATGAAAACCTCTGTACACAGTACTTCCATGAAAATATCCTCCTGGGAAACATACGTGGTGGTATGCAGACTTCTCATACAAAGAATCCCTCTTATGTTTTCATATCTTTATAAACAGAGCACCAGAGCTTATCAAACTTGTTAAACTTGTTGCGATCAATTATTGAGTTATTAGTGCTATTATGCTATTATCCACTCAAGTAGGGTTGAATTACATTCTCTAGGCATGAACATGTGAAACGATTTGCAAGAGAAAACTAGATGAAAATAGAGCTTTTAGCGGAAAAGGGGGAAAAGGTAGGATTTTTATTGATGATAGACGAGGATACAAGATAAGGGTGAGTTCTTTCGAGAGGAACTCTCTCTCCCAAAGCCGCTGATTCGAGAGGGGGCCGCGCTCTCCCAAGCTTCTCTTCGAGACGAAGCTGCAGTGCAACAGTCGGGTTTTAGCGTACACGAATTTTCGTATTCATGATAATATCAAACAAGTTCAAAATGAGTAAATGATTTTTTTTAAATTTTTGCGTCACTCAAACCTTAAATTTGACTTCATATTCATGATCCTCGTAATGTTACGAACCCGTGGCTATTTTTTTCGTAATTTTTTGTTGTCGTTTGTGAAAGTTGTTTTAATGTGATAACATTATACTATTACCTTACTTTAACCTATTTACTAACTACTCTACTAATTACATAAACATAGTTACTAATTACCAAATCCCCAAGCTTAAAACATGTAAATGTTTATAAAATTTCTAATTTTTAGTCAAAGATTCCACCAACCTTAATTAAGGCATTAATTGGGTTCAATGGACCCAATGCTTCATTAGTAGTATAAATACCAATATATCTCTAAGTTAACATTAATCAAAAATATTTTTAAAAAATTTAACAATCAGCTCTCTCCCGCGTTCACCCTCTCCCGCTCATATCTCCCCCTCCCCTCCTCACCTCGCCGGAGCAGCTCGTCGCCGTCGCCCTCTGTGCCTTGCTCCGCCGATCGCAGCAGCCACCCAACACCCTGCACACCCCCACGCTGACACCGCCCGCACACCCCGTCGACAACGGCCCCGAGCGCCGTGCCCTCCACCCTCGCCTCCCCCAAGACTTTGACGTAGCCCCGCTGACCTTCGCCACCTTCGACGCCCCAGCGACGCCCCGACATGCCGCCACGAAACCCGCAGCCCCCTCCGCTGCCTCCACGCTCCCGACACCACCTGACCCCGCTCCCTTGCCGCTGCCATCGAACGACCCCCCACCCCGCACAGCATCGCTCGAGTGAAGGAGGAGGTAGGATTTTATAAACGTATAAAATACGTATATACGCGTATAAATATGCGTATATATATTTATTACATTGGTTTATTGGTTTAAAATTGATAATTAATTATATACAGATCAGAAAAATACCAAACAAGGCCCAGAAAATCGAATGTGACGTTCCGAACACATTGGCGCTGATTTCATCCCGATCAGATGTGTATATTTTTTATAGTGAATTTTTAAAGCTAAAATCTAATTACGGCATTTTCACTCGATAATTAATATCTTTACGATTTCACGTACATTGACGTATAAAAATATTTATGTTGTAGTATTCAACGAGACGCTCGTTTTGACAGCTTACTTGAAACATTCTGATACATATTTCATTCAGAAGAAATTATTGAACGTTTGCTATAACTATTTAAAATTAGTTTTTAAATCCTTTTTAAATTCTAGAAATCGTTTTTGAGCTTTTAAAAATTATTAAAATTACTCAGAAGTTTCAAAAAAATATTTCCTTAGGTAAAATTATTTTTCTCATTTCTAGCCTATCTAAAAATTTAGAACGTATTTTGATACTTTTTCAAGCGATTATAAAATCAAAACGATCAAGATAAATAAATAGAAATTGGTACGGCCTATAACCAATAATTTCTTGTGATTTCAGGTACCGATTCTTGTGCTCCAACACCCTTGGAAGCTTTAGCTCTAGCCCCAGCTTACTACGAAAATCTCGAAACCCGCAAGTCACTCTAATTCTATTTCTAGAAATTTAGTTAGTGAACTAGTATGAGTTACTTAGGACATCATATATAGCCTTAGAACGGCTATTGACTTGAACCAAATACTAGAGACCTAATTTAATAGGAAACTAATCAACTGAAGAATGACTAAGTAATTAAGCGTACGACATTGCCAACTTTCAACTTTGGTGGTTGTAACACACAATCATCTACTTGGGTAAACTGTTTGCTAATGAAAATACCACATGCTCGAAACATGGAATCAACATCAAAGTTGTTGGACTTGTCTTTATCCCCAAATTTCTTAGCATCCGCTTTGCCTTGCCTTTTGGTTTTAAATAAGAAAGTCAATCCGTGATCTTTGTAGGAAAGATCTAAATAAGGAACTACTCTACTAAGTGGAGCAGATGTGAGAATTGGCATTACTAACATTGATACCACTCTGTGTCTAGGATCGTTTGCGCCAAAGTTTGGATCACCCTGCTTGCGGGGATAGTGACCTGCTTGGCCAAACCCGACTGACCGTGTATGCATGGATCATTGTTAGAATACCAATTAGCATCAGTTGCAACGATTGATCATAAATAAGTTTAAATAAGTTGATTCGACCTTTTCACCACCATAATAACTCCCTTGTCTCGTTCACCATTGCCCATTACTTGCAAGCTATGCATGAAATGACGTGCAGACTACGTTTGAAGTTAAGTTGGAATATCATGTTGGAATGAGACATAAAAGTAGAACTTGACACATCACTAGATTTGAGGTAACTCATTGTAGAGAGTGTGGGAGCTATGACAGGAGTCACCTCACATGTCCCGTCCCGTCCCATTTTAAAAGTGTAAACTCCCGCCCCGTTTTCAAAAGTGTGTAGCGACGCCCGGGATTAGCTCCCTGCGATAACGAGGTGACTCATGGTTGCATATCATACTCTCCTACGTGAGTCACATAGTTTAGCTAATAAATGCTAACACCACAATAATCAATTGACTATATGTAAGTCTTGTTCAGTACCTTGCATGTCTACACTTGTTACAGATCAGCTAGTCTTACTATTGCTATTACCATGATTACTCTTGTACGTTACTCAGCCACCTTGCACAGCTATTCTTTTTACGTCGCTTATCACACTTGTATGCATGTCAGTTCTTACCTTACTTGTTGCATTTGCTTGATTCTCTTTAATTGTTTACCATAGCATGTTCCATACTTTTGCACTGCTTTTATTTCTATTGATAGAATTGTTGTGACTTACCTACGGTTCAATGTTATGGCACTGGCAGACGACGAACAGATCGAAGAAGAGGCCCCTGAGTTTGAGGAGCCAGAGTTTGACCCAGAGACTGCTGATTTTTTAGAAATAATTGAGTTGGTGTGCGTATTGTATTTCCTTTCATGTATTCAGTGTGAGAGTGCTGTTGTGTGTTGTATTTCAATTATGAACTGTAATAATGTACGCTTGTTTGAGTATTATTGTACATCTTTGTATCGTGGCTATGTCGTTTTCACTGATAATCTGTAGACTTGCAAATGTAATCAAATACGTAATGGCCGCCTGAAAGCGGGTCGTTACACGCAGTCTCCAAATAAGAGGGAAATTTCCAGTTCTTCTCAGAACTCCATATACTCCCCTCAAGATCTCTCCCCTTTATTTATAATAACTCTCCTTATGAGCCGCCGCCCCATAATTACTAAAGTACCATTAACCAAGGATTTTAATCCAAAATACAGAAAACCCCCATGTTCTCCAAAATTACAAAGATGCCACCTTGTGACTACACCCCATTCCTATCATTACTCCGCCCCAAAAAACCACATTGTCCTTGAGGTGGTGCATGAAGCTCGTGGGCGGCGCTTTTCCGAGGGCGGGTGCTTGTCCCATCCTCCTGGGTCAAAGAGACACCCCAGTCCCTCAACGCCCACCACAAGGCCTAGGCAGAAGTTGTCGTGATCGCCAAGATCGTTCGGGGGTCGGTTCTGCCCAACATGCGGACGCTGAAGCTCAGGATGTCTCCCCGCTGAAAACCAAAAGCCATATGGCCACCCAAAAGTTTCGACTAGCCACGACGGCCCTGCAATACTGCACGCAGGCCTTGGCGGGGCCTGTTGGGCTGCCTGCAAGTCCGACAGGGCCTGCAAACCTGCGGGCAAGTTCAGCCTGTCATCCCGGGGCCGGCGTGCCCCTAGGGCTGGTAGACGAACCCGTCGCCTTCATCCTTCTCATCCTTCTTGTCCTGATTCGCGTTAGGATCGTCGTCGATGTTTAGTTCTGAAGCCGGATCATCTTTTTGATGGTTCTCTTCCAAAGACGAGATTTTGCCTTTGCCCTCGTCCAAAAGCTTCTTCATTGGTCCCAGATCTGCACCACTAGCTTCGACTTCCTTCCGATCTCGGGCTTCAACTTCCTCCTCTGCATCGAGCCTCTCAACGGCTTCCCTCCACTCCTTAAAGATTTGCCTCTTCCCCGATCTTAACTTCGAACAGCTTTCGTTGAACTTTGAAAAGCTTTCGTCAATAAATCTGAAGGATACGAAGGTTTTTTTCCATTGATGACAGGATCGACACTCTGGTACCACTTGATATGATTCGCAAGAGGAAACAAGATGAAATTAGGCTTTCTATAGAAAAGGGGGAAAAGTAGGATTTTTATTGACAGCAGACGTGGATACAATATAAGGATGAGTTCTTTCGAGAGGAACTCTCCCAAACCACCAATTCGAGAGGAGGTTGTGCCCTTCCAAAATTCTCTTCGAGACAAAGATGCAATTTCCAAATAAGAGGGATCTCAAAACTCCACATATCCTCTAAAGATCTATCCTCATGAGCCACCACCCCATAATTACTATAATACCCTTAACCTAGGATTTTAGCCCAAATTACAGAAATGCCCCCATGTTTCCCAAAACTACAAAAATGCCACCCTGTGGCCGCACCCTATTCCTATCGTTTGAGTCGATCGTGAGTTATTTTAGGTGTTTTGCATCATATATTTCAATCCTCAACCTAAGCTAATCATTATCACCAAAGCCTCCATCTTCAAGCTAACCACCTCACAATGAGATCATGGTACTTGACTAGTGAGCTTCGGACTAGCATCATCCATTAGAGTTATACCCAACGAGCCCATTGTGAATGTGGCATCTCTTGAATCCATAAAAATGAAGCAATATCTAATATTTTCATGCCACCCTGTGGCCGCACCCCATTCCTATCGTTTGATATGATTCACAAGAGGAAACAAGATTAAATTAGGGCTTTCTGTGGAAAAAGGAGAAAAAGATATGATTTTTATTGATAATAGATGGGGATACAAGATAAGGATGAGTTTTTTCGAGATGAACTCTCTCTCCCAAGCCAACGATTCGAGAGGGGCCGCACACTCCTAAGCTTCTCTTCGAGACGAATCTGCAATCTCCAAATAAGAGGAAAATTATCAATTCTCAAAACTCTGCATACCCCGCTCAAGATCTTTCCCCCTTTATTTATAATAACTCTCCTCATGAGCCGACACCCCATAATTACTTAAATATCCTTAACTCAAGGTTTAGCCCAAATTACAGAAATACCCACATGTTTCCCAAAATTACGAAAATGCCACATTGTGGCCACACCCCATTCCTATCATTACTCACTTGATACGATTCGCAAGAGGAAACAAGATGAAATTAGGGCGACTACGGAAAAAATGAAAAAAAGTAGGATTTTTCTTGATAATAGACGGGGATACAAGATAATGGTGAGTTCTTTCGAGAGGAACTCTCTCTCTCTCTCCCAAGCCGTCGATTCAAAAGGGGGCCGCGCTCTCCCATTCTTCTTTTCGACACGAAGCCGCAGTCTCCAAATAAGAGGGGAAATTCCCAATTATTCTCAAAACTTCGCATACCCTCTCAAGATCTCTCTTTTATTTGGAGAGATCTTGAGATACCCCATTCCTATCATTACTCACTTGATACGATTCGCAAGAGGAAACAAGATGAAATTAGGGCGACTACGGAAAAAATGAAAAAAAGTAGGATTTTTCTTGATAATAGACGGGGATACAAGATAATGGTGAGTTCTTTCGAGAGGAACTCTCTCTCTCCCAAGCTGTCGATTCAAAAGGGGGCCGCGCTCTCCCATTCTTCTTTTCGACACGAAGCCGCAGTCTCCAAATAAGAGGGGAAATTCCCAATTATTCTCAAAACTTCGCATACCCTCTCAAGATCTCTCCTCTTTTATTTATAATAACTCTCCTCATGGGCCGCCACACCATAATTACTACAATATCGTTAACATATGGTTTTAACCCAAATTATAGAAATACCCTTATGTTTCCCAAAATGACAAAAAATGCCACCTTGTGGCTGCACCCCATTCATATCATTACTCCATCCCCCATAGAACCACCTTGTCCACAAGGTGATGCATGAAGTCCGCGGGCGGCGCCACTCCGAGTGTGGGTGCTCGTCTCCTCCTGAGTCAAAGGGCCACCCCAGTCCCTCAACGCCCACCACGAGGCGCATGTAGAAGTTACCGAAATCGCCAAGCTCGTCCATGGGTTGGCCGAGCCCAACGTGCAGACGCTAAAGCTCGGGAGGTCTCTTCGCTGAAAACCAGAAGCCATGGGGCCACCCAAAAGTATTGACAGACAATAGTGGGCCCTGCAATACTGCGTGCAGGCCTTGGCGGGACTGCAGGGCTACCTGCAGGTTCGACGTGGCCTGCATAGCTACCTGCATGTCTGACAGGCCTGTGGCCAAGCCAGATAAGGCCTGCATGGCTGCCTACAAGTTCAGCGGGGTCAGGCCAGGCATGGCCTGTAGGGCTGCCGTCAGGTCCTGAGGGCCTGCGAACATGCGGGCATGTTCAACCCGCCATCCCGAGGGCTAGTGAGCCACTAGGACTGGTAAACAAGACAGTTGCCTTCCTCTTCCTTCTCGTCTGGGTCCGCGTCCGTGTCATCGACGCCATTAAAGATCCGAAGCCAAATCATCTTTTTGATGGTCCTCTTTTAAAGGCGAGATTTTGCCATCGGCCTCATCCAAAAGCACTGCCTTTGGCCCCAGATCTGCGTCGCGGGATTCGGCTTCCTTCCGATCTCGGGCTTTGGCTTCCTCCTCCGTCTCGAGCTCCTCGAGGGCTTCCCTCCACTCCATAAAGATTTGCCTCATCCCCGATCTGAACTACGAAAAGCTTCGTTTAAATTCGAAAAGTTTTCATCGATAGATCTAAAGGACGTGAAGGTTTCTTCCATTGATGCCAGGATTGACGCGCTAATACCACTTGATACGATTCACAAGAGGAAATAAGATGAAATTAGGGCTTTCTGTTGAAAAGGGGGAAACGGTCGGATTTTTATTGATAATAGACAAGGATACAAAATAAGGGTGAGTTCTTTTAAGAGAAACTCTCTCAAGCCACCGATTCGAGAGGGGTCCGTGCTCTCCCAAGTTTCTCTACGAGACGAAGCCTCATTCTCCAAATAAGAGGGAAATTCCCAATTCTTCTCAAAACTTCGAATACCCTCTCAAGATCTCTCCCCTTTTATTTATAATAAATACACATCATTTGCCACTCCATAATTACTAAAATACCCTTAATCTAGGGTTTTAGCACAAATTACAAAAATGCCCATACGTTCCCTAAAATTACAAAAGGGACACCTTGTTGTCGCTCCCCATTCCTATCAACATGTAGCTGACACCGACAAATCACTTCAAGCCAGGTGATTTTTGGTATCATTAAGTGGCTTCAAAACATAATTATTCATTAATTTAGATACATAGATGCGTTCCAATACTACTTGTGTCATGCACCACAATCCGGGATCGCAGGAATGACATGTCCTGCAGTTAACTAATGAAAACAATCAGACACGAGCAGAGCTACATCAAAAATGCTTAACAAAAAGTTCATATATATATACAAGTTTATAAAATTGTATACATCATACTATTCATAAACTAACAAAATATATTTACAAGTGATGACATTGAGACATCTGCTACCTTTAGGTCAAAAGTCAGCGTTATCTACCGCAAAATTTGTATCCTCGTATGCTGGGGTCTCCTCTAACTTTGACTTAATACCTAGTGGTGCAAGGAAAACGAAAAACCACCATGTAAATCACACTAATTCTATAACTTTGGAATTAAAATATGTGAGCATGAACAAATCTAACTAGAAAGCAGGAACTAGGAACATGTAACAGATTAATTAATACTATTTAGCATGCATGCATTACTGCCTGGTGTATGATCCAACATGTAGTGAATCCTATAACTCCAAAGGCCTTTAGTGGCCAAACCTTCATTTACAATCATCGGGTAATTCTAAACCAACTCCGACATGTAGGGTAAAGCCCCGGGGCCTCCATACTAACCTACGGCCACCACCAAGCCTCGATACTTAGCCAAAACATCACCAAAGCAATAGTTACAACCATCATTTAAGACATCAATATCAAAAACAGTCATGGCAAGGGAAAATCCCTATCGATTACCCAGATCCAGTCTTGGCCAAGTCAATGGTAGTCATGGTGAGGCCTAGGGGGGCCCACAGATTACTGCAGGGGGGTAGGAAGGCTAGATAGATCACGGCAGGGACTAGGGAGGCCAACGTATCAAGACAGATCTAAGAGAAAGCCCAAACAGGGCTTGAGAAGTCACAACCAAAAACAAAACACAAGAACATCCATGCTTCAGCTAGGGGCACCGGCAAGTGTCATCACCAAGCCCCAGCGAAACCCAAGTCTTGCTCAGAATCATCATTGCAATCATATAAATAAAAATCACAAATTTAAAAACCAAAAATTAAAGAATTGCAGTGATTTACTAAGCACCGATGATCGTCGGAAGATTCCAAGGAGAAAACCCAGCTCCAATTTAAGATCCGAACTCAGTTTCAAGAGAAAAATCCAAAAAATCATTTGAAAATTATTTTTCGCTTGAAAAATCAAAACCCTAAGCTCAACCAAGCTTTAATAGAGGAAGAGGAGGACCTGTGGTAGTCGGAGAGGGGCAGGGGAGGCTGTGGATCGACCACGAAGACGATCGGCCTCGGATCGATGTGAAATTATGTCGAAACTACACAATTTTGGGTTGTGATGGACTCATGACGAGAGGACACGTGCCTCGTGAGGTGGAGAGAGGAGAGGGGGCATCGGTGGCTGCCCATTTTCTTCCCTTCTTGCCGAAGGAAGCGAAGGACTGAAGGAACGAGAGAGAGGGGTCAGTAACTTTGTCGCCACTTCGACGAGAGCGAGAGAGAGTTCAAGAGAAAATAAAAAATAATGGGAAAGAGTGTGTGGATGGACACGTGCGTAGCTCGTGTTGACGGGTAAGTGGAATCGGGTGAGCTGCGGTTGGCTGGGTCGCGGGAAAGAATAAAAGAAAAGAAAATGATAAAGAAGAAAAAGAAAATGGGGGGGCCTCTATTAAACAAATAGGCTTTTACATTCTGCCTACCTTACAAAACTTTCGTTCTCGGAATTTAAAAACAAAACTAAGATTCCATGAACAAATGGGTATAACGCTCACGCATCTCATCCTCTCTTTCTTCGATGGACTCCCTAGGCAAGTCTTAATGCTACATTACTTTCACTAAGTTGAAGACTGTTTCAAAGGGACTTCTGCTGACGGTCAATGAGCCGCACTGGTTGCTGCTTATATATCATATCAGGCCGCACAGTAATCTCAGAGTGGTCAACAACATGCATCGGGTCTCCTATATACTTGCGTAACTGGGATACATGGAACACATCATGCACTGCTTTTAAGTATGGAGGTAGTGCAAGTCTATATGCCACTTCTCTCATGCACTCCAAGATGTCAAAAGGTCCAATATAGCGAGGTATGAGCTTACCTCTCCGTCCAAATCGAATCATGCCTCTGGTAGGAGAAATCTTCAAGAAAACATGGTCACCAGGCTGGAATTCTAAATGTCTGCGCTTCGCATCTGCCTAGTGCTTGTACCGATCTTGTGCTACTTGAAGTTTCTCTCTAATGGTGCGCATAACATCCATGACCTCTACAATCATCTCTGGTCACATCAGCTCCCTGTCAACTACATCATCTTAAATCAAGGTCGAACGATACATCCTTCCATACAATGCCGCAAAAGGTGCCATACCGATACTGGCCTAATAACTGTTATTGTATGCAAACTCTATGATGTGAAGGTGATCTTCTCATAATCCCTTGAAGTCTAGCATACATACATGCAACATATCCTCTAAGATCTGAATGGTGCGCTCGGACTGGCTATCTATTTGAGAATGATAGGCCGAACTAAAACGCAAGTGAGTCCACAAATGACCTTGTAAGCTCTTCCAGAAATGTGATGTAAATCGAGTGTCTTTATCTGAAACGATATTCATAGGAACTCCTTGTAACCTTACAATCTCCTCCATGTGCTTCTTGGCAAACACTTCTGTTGATTGGGCAACTCTAAAAGAATAACGTGTGCCGACTTAGTCAACTGATCAACGATAACACAGACAGCTCGTTGTGCTTCGTGCTTCTAGGATAGTCCAGTCCCAAAATCCATCATTATGTGTTGCCATTTCCATTCTGGTGGGTAAAGGATGTAATAAACCAGCAACGCGGTGATGTTCAGACTTCACATGCAGGCATACCATGCATTTTGCCACGCTTCGTGCAACGCTTTCCTTCATGCCATGCCACCAGTAATGTTGTCTCAGGTCTTTGTACATTTTGATTCCATGTAGATGAATAAAATATGGAGATCTATGAGCTTCCTTCAATAATTCTGCACGAATATCTCTAGACGACACAAATTCTGTTTCCATACTGCAAGGACCCATCTTCATGAATTCGAAATTCTAGCCTCTGTCTTGCTAACAACAGACTCCTAATCCTCTGTAGCTTTTCATCACTCGCCTGAGCGGCTTTGATTCTATCCACCAAAGTGGACTGAATTTGTCTTCAACGAGGCAATTAGCCCAGGAAAAATCATATCTATCTCCATTTCACGGATCTCCTGCTGCAGTCTCCACTAAGTCGTGAGTGTCATTACTGCTGGAAGACGATTCGGTGCATCCGGCACAACATTAACCTTCCTATGGTGGTATTGAATGTCAATATCATAATCTGTCATCAGCAATCGACGCTGCCGCATGTTAAGCTCCTTCTGGGTGAAGATATATTTCAAACTCTTATGATCTGTGAATACCTTCACATGCTCCCCTAACAAGAAATGCCTCCAAATCTTCAATGCAAAAATAACTGCTGACAATTCTAAGTCATGGATAGGATAGTTCTTCTCATGGTTCTTCGGTTGCCTGAATGCATAAGTTACGACTCTATCGTGTTGATGTAGTACAAATCCAAGTCCTCTACCTAATGCATCACAAAACACGTCAAATCCTCCCGTTCGATCAGGAATAATCAGGATTGGTGCAGAGGTCATTTCTTCTTCAGCTCCCTGAAAAGCTTCATCACATGCCTTAAGACCAGATGAACACCACATCCTTCCTCGTTAATCGCGTCATAGGCTCCGCGATATATGAGAAATCCTAAATGAACCTTCTATAATAACCAACCAATCCCAAGAAGCTATGAATTTTTGTCACTGACTGTGGAACAGGCCGGTTCTGAACAGCTCCTACTTTCTCGGGATTTACAAAGATTCCCTCTCCAGACACCACGTGACCTAAGTAAGCCACCTTGTTCAATCAGAATTCACATTTGCTGAGTTTGGCGAATAGCTGGTGTCGTCTCAAAGTTTCCAGGACCTTCCTCAAATGGCCAACATGCTCATGGGCGTCCTTCGAATATATCAAAATATCATCAAGGTAGTGTAATGATCGCCTTATCCTTGCAATACTAACAACACACTAGAGGGGGGTGAATAGTGTAATGGCAATAAAATTGTCCAATTAAATTTTAAATAGCAAATGCGAAATAATAAATGCAAGGGGAATTAATCGACACAATCAATCCAAACGCAAACACAAGATATACACTGGTTCCCCAAACTTGGGTACGTCCAGCCGCACCAATATTCACTATAATCCCACAAAGAGAAGTGAATACAAATCTTACAAAGAGATACTTCACCAAGAGGATTTTGCCCTACACAAGGACCCAACCAACCCTACACAGGGTCAAACTCCCACCTAGAGAATTACTAACTCCCACTCAGAGAATTAGGGTTAGCCCTACACTAGGACACCAAACTCCAACTAAGAGAGTTACTCCCACTAAGAGAGTTATTCCCACTAAGAGAATATCCTAATCCCACAAAGAGATAAACTTCCACAAAGAGAGAAAGACTAATTCCCACAAAGAGAATTAGTGTTATAAAGAAACACCAAGTAAAATAAATACTTTTACCTATGCCTTGAGATGCTTACTCATAGATGAATGCAAGGCATGGAAGAGGATCTCCAAGTGTTGAGATTTGCTTGAAAGCACTTGGATGATTTCCCTTGAGCTGGACTTCAATGCATGAAGAGGAATGAGAGCTCAAAGAGGGAAATGAGAGAGTTTGAGAGTGGCTTAATCAATCTCTAATGATTTGCAATAGTATCAAGAAGTTCCAATGAACTCAGCCCTCTCCAATATATAGGAACTCTATATCGACCCTCAAAACACAAGAAAACAGCTAAAAACAAAAAGCTGCAATGGCTAGTTTCTGGGCAGAAACGTCACTGACAGTCGACTGATGAATAAATGACAATCGACTGTCCAACGGCTAGAAAATATCCAACGGCTATAATCTGAGCCACGACAGTCGACTGATGAAGTCGATACAGTCGACTGTAAACAGGACAGGCGCCTGTAAAACCTTCAGCAGGCGACTGCAGCAGGGGATGGAATAAAACAGAGAGTTGCACTCTTTCTCCTAATATGCATACATGCGACTGATGACAATAATACATGCGACTGTAAAATAGACAGACGACTGTAAATCCTTCATCAGTCGGCTGTTACAGGAGATGGAGAAAAACAGAAAGAGGCAGTCTTTGCACTTACGCCTTTCAGACGACTGTTGACCAATTCACATGCGACTGTAAATATACAGGCGACTGTAAACTGAGTATCAGTCGACTGATGCGAAAAGCTCAAGTAGAGTCAATAGAAATGTTGACTTGAGCCGTGCATCACAGTCGACTGTAGAAGGCTCGACAGTCGACTGGAAATCACCCAGTCGACTGTGAACTCTTCAGCAGGCGACTGTTGGAGAACCAGAGACACCAAATGAGTCTTTGGTCAAGATGAGCCTATTGGGTTGGATTCTGTGATAATCCTAAGGCTCACTAAGATGGTTGAATGCATATGCATGTATGAGTAGACCATCTAACAAGGCATTACATAAACCTAGACTCAAATGAGAGAGAGTAAAGGAAATATTACATGGATTACATTGCTTTCCTTAGAGTCTATGTCTTCAATCTTGATGCCTTGATGCTCCTGTTCATCTTCAAGCTTTGGCACCCCTTGAGTCCAAGCTTTGGCCCTTCTCCACTTGATGTCCATCCTTGCACCAAGTGTTTAGTCTCCAGAAATGATATTCTAGAAATGTAACTAAGAGACTAAAACAAGAGAGTCATTAGCAACAACATAATGTTGTGATCATCATCAAAATATCATTGGTATGAAACACCAATACTCAACATCTCCCCCTTTTTGATGATGACACACATTATGTAAAACATAAAGAAATAAAGCACAATGCTAAAGAGCCCCTCTACTTATATGCACCAAGTGTAAAATGAGATACGAATTAGTAAATACTCATTATACCAAATGAAATAATGAGACATCATGGTGACATATAATAGGTAGACATGGATTACATAACCCAATTGCAATATACAATATCATGCAAACATGAATGGTTTATACAATCCCATGTATCTCTCCCCAAAGATATATCTCTCCCCAAATGCATATGTATGAAATACAAGAGTTATATTTACATAATGCATATATTTCTCTCCATTGACATCGTCAAAAGGTGGACATCAAAAATCTCCCTTTGTCATCTTTAATCTAAGATGTGACAATATGCAAGAAATAAGGAGATGTATGATACCAAATTTGTAAAATTTAGTGGGTATCAATCACTATCTCATGCTCCCCCTAAATCATATAAAAGGTCAAATTTTGACTTCTAGGATCTAATACCAATTGTAAAGTAGAAGATTAACAATCTCTAACAATTGAGGTAATACCAATTGTAGACAATGAATCTTAGAATAATCCTCTTTACCAATTGATATACATATATTGAAGCCATGAGCCGAAAGTGTATCAAAGCAATAGATATGGAGAAAATCAAGCTTCAATGATACACATAATGATATTGCCAAAAAGAGATATAACATGAAACATGTTGGCAATATCTAAGGGGTTTAGTTTGTGACCAAAACTAACCAATAGTAAATACTGATCTCAAACACACCCCGAAATGAGAGTCAAAATATGTTTTAAAATATTTTAAACATACACCATATTAACTCCCCCATTGACATACATATGGATCAACAAATGCATGTAAGTCAATGTATTCCCCAAGATTCTCATTTTCATGAAAAAAAAATAAATTTGAAAACATTTTCAAAATCATGAAACACGCACAATGGGTATGCTAAAATAAACATTTAAGCACAATACCCATCCAATATGCATATGTGTGAGGAACCTAAACATTAGGGAACCAAACCCAAGAGGAGTTTGATTTCCTAATGTAATCACATGAGGTGATCACATCCCTAACTAGAGAGTTGATGTAACTATCCATCTCTTGCACACTAACCTTAGTGGGAATCCATAAACTCAAGGATTTCCTAGGCAAGGGTTTTGCCTTTGCAAGAGAGGTGGATGTGGCATGCTTAGGTGTAGAAACGAATTTCTTGGCATGCATAGAATGAGGATTTTGCTTCTTAGCAAAAAATGAAGAGTTTTCATTCTTCCTCATCACCTTGTGTTTTACATGCTTCTTGTTGGTGTTATTGTTATACAAGAAAGCATGTTGATTCTTATTAGGTGCTTTAGCAATATTTTTTGTCTTAGCACCATAAGAGGAATTAGAGGTGGGTTTGGGTACCACATTTTGAATATATCCCAAGCATTCTCTATGATTTGCCGGATGTTGTTTTTCAAGCAAATCGTGGAGTGAATCCCTAGAATACACAAAGCTTTTGAGCTTTTATGATTCCTCTTCGCATTTCAACGTAAGTTGTTGAATGCGAGTTTCTAAGCTAAGGTTTTGAGGTAATAATTTTTCATTAGAAATACTCAAATCCTTAATTTGAGAGAGAAGTGTGTCTTTCTCACTAGTGTCACATACATGCAAAGCATCATTATCATTTACACTAGTAGATTCTAAGGCATGCAAACTACTCATAGCATTTTTAAATTTTGCTTTCAATTTAGCATATGAGTCGATGCACTTGCCCCATTGGAGACCACGTTGAAGCGGTATTCGAGCTCCTCGTAGGATAGCTTCTCCTCCTCAACTTCCTCATCACTTTCCTCCTCGTTAGAGCTTGACGAAGACTCTTCCCCCTTTGCCATGAAGCACATTTCCTCGTTGAGGTTAAGCCACGTCTCCACTTCTTCATCGCTTAAACTCAAGGAGATTGATGAAGAATCATCAAAAAGCCGCGAAGCACATATGAGCTCGCTCCTTATCATCCTCTTCTTCATCACTTGAAGTGTCCTCGTCGGAGTTATCAAAAGTGCCGACAAGTCCATTCTTTTGGTTCTTGTACTTGGACTTGCCTTTGCAATTCTTCTTCCCTTTACCCTTATACGTATCTTTGGTGGGTTTGGAAGGGCATTCGGTAGAGAGATGACCTTTGCCACTGCAAGTGTAACAAGTAGGAATCTTGTTAGAATTGGAGGCAAACTTTGAAGAAGATTTACCTTGCTTGCTTTTGAGGAATGCTTTTAGTTGCGTGGCAATCTCTATGATTTCATCTCCACTAGCCTCATCTTCTCCTTCTTCACTAGGAGCTTCTTGATAGAATTTCTTCCTCCATTTGATTGGCTCCTCCTTGGCATGGAATGCAACCCCCTTTTGCTTCTCCGGCTTCTCGGTCTTGGTTGGTTGAATCTCATTCTTGTGTTGAAGCTTCACTTCGTATGCCTTGAGATTCCCAACGCACTCCTCAACGGTATAGTTGGACGTGTCGTTAGACTCCAAAATCCCGTTGGCCTTTGACTCCCATCTGGGTGTAAGAGAGTCAAGGATCTCCTCCACACGATCCTCTTGGGAAATCACCTTCCCAAGTCCTTCCAAAGCGTTCACGATGTCTGTGAACCTTGTGAATATCTCTAAAATGCTTTCTCCTTCCTGCATCTTAAACATTTCATATTTAGATCTAAACACAGTTTGTTTAGATTTCTTTACCTTTATAGTCCCTTCATGACATATCTCCAAAGTATGCCAAATTTCGTTAGCCGTTTTGTAAATGGATATGCGGTTGAACTTATTTGCTGAGAGGGCGCAATGGAATGCATTCATAGCCCTCGCATTGAATTTGATCGAGTCCTTCTCCGCCTTTGTCCTTGAAGCCGCAGGTGTAATGGGATTCTCAAATGGCACCTCTGTGATGTCCCATAGGTCTTGACCCTCCATGTAGATCATCATCCCGATCTTCCAACTGGAGTAGTTGGTTCCGTTGAAGAGCGGGGGTCGAACGGTTGAATGATCTTCGTCATGAGACACGGATGTAGCGTTGAATGCCATCGTTGCAGTATGCTATAAGCTCGCTCTGATACCAATTGTAAGGATCGCCTTACCCTTGCAATACTAACAACACACTAGAGGTGGTGAATAGTGTAATGGCAATAAAATTGTCCAATTAAAATTTAACTTGCAAATGCGGAATAATAAATGTAAGAGGAAGTAATCTACACAATCAATCCAAACGCAAACACAAGATATACCCTGGTTTCCCAAACTTGGGTACGTCCAGCCGCACCAATATTCACTATAATCCCACAAAGAGAAGTGAATACAAATCTTACAAAGAGATACTTCACCAAGAGGATTTTGCCCTACACAAGGACCCAACCAACCCTACACAGGGGTCAAACTCCCACCTAGAGAATTACTAACTCCCACTCAGAGAATTAGGGTTAGCCCTACACTAGGACACCAAACTCCTACTAAGAGAGTTACTCCCACTAAGAGAGTTATTCTCACTAAGGACCTGTTCTTTTGCTGGAATAGGAAAAATGGAATAGCGGAAAGTTTGTATTCCAAGGAGAGAGAAAATAGAGTTTTGTGTTCTTTTGGGTGGAATAGAGTATGGAAAGTGGGGTTTGGAATAGAAAGTGGGGTCCACATTCTATTCTTGTGTTCTTTTAGGATTGGAGAGTTGGAATGAAAAAGTGGAAAATGGATGAGTTGGAGGGGAGAGATAGAGAGAGATGAGAGAGTGGGGCCCACCATTCCAAGGATTCCATTGTATTCCAAGCAAAAAGCTTGGAATACAAAAGTGCTCATCATTACCAAATTAGAATAGCCACGTAGGATTCTATTCCACGCCCAAAAGAACAACCGCTTGGAATACAAATTTGGAATATGGTGAATAGTGCATGAATAGTGTCCCTATTCCCATTCCCGCCCCTATTCTTGGCAAAAGAACAAGCCCTAAGAGAATATCCTAATCCCACAAAGAGAAAACGACTAATTCCCACAAAGAGAATTAGTGTTACAAAGAAACACCAAGTAAAATAAATACTTTTACCTATGCCCTTAGATGCTTACTCATAGATGAATGCAAGGCATGGAAGAGGATCTCCAAGTGTTGAGATTTGCTTGAAAGCACTTGGATGATTTCCCTTGAGTTGGACTTCAATGCATGAAGAGGAATGAGAGCTCAAAGAGGGAAATACGAGAGTTTGAGAGTGGCTTAATCAATCTCTAATGATTTGCAATAGCATCAAGAAGTTCCAGTTCCAATGAACTCAGCCCTCTCCAATATATAGGAACCCTATATCGACCCTCAAACCCCAAGAAAACAGCTAAAAACAAAAAGCTGCAACGACTAGTTTCTGGGCAGAAACGTCACTGACAGTCGACTGATGAACAAATATCAGTCGATTGTCCAACCGCTAGAAAATATCCAACGGCTATAATCTGAGCCACGATTGTCGACTGATGAAGTCGATACAGTCGACTGTAAACAGGATAGGCGCCTGTAAAACCTTCAGCAGACGACTGCTGCATGGGGTTGGAATAAAACAGAGAGTTGCACTCTTTCTCCTAATATGCATACATGCGACTGATGACAATGATACATGCGACTGTAAAATAGACAGGCTACTGTAAATCCTTCATCAGTCGGCTGTTACAGGAGATGGAGAAAAACAGAAAGAGGCAGTTTTTGCACTTACGCCTTTCAGACGATTGTTGACCAATTCACAGTCGACTGTAAATATATAGGCGACTGTAAACTTCGCATCAGTCGACTGATGCGAAAAGCTCAAGTAGAGTCAATAAAAATGTTGACTTGAGTCATGCATCACAGTCGACTGTAGAAGGCTCGACAAGCGACTGGAAATCACCCAGTCGACTGTGAACTCTTCAGCAGGCGACTGTTGGAGAACCAGAGACTCCAAATGAGTCTTTGGTCAAGATGAGCCTATTGGGTTGGATTCTGTGATTATCCTAAGGCTCACTATGATGGTTGAATGCATATGCATGTATGAGTAGACCATCTAACAAGGCATTACATAAATCTAGACTCAAATGAGAGAGAAAGCAATAAAGGAAATATTACATGGATTACATTGCTTTCCTTAGAGTCTGTCTTCAATCTTAATGCCTTGATGCTCCTCATCATCTCCAAGCTTTGGCACCCCTTGAGTCCAAGATTTGGTCCTTCTCCACTTGATGTCCATCCTTGCACCAAGTGTTTAGCCTCCATAAATGATATTCTAGAAATGTAACTAAGTGACTAAAACAAGAGAGTCATTAGCAACAACATAATGTTGTGATCATCATCAAAATATCATTGGTATGAAACACCAATACTCAACAGGTAGACCACTACAAATTTATCCCGATACTCATATAGCACTTGGTTCACAAGGCTCATAAATACTGCTAATGCATTGGTCACGCCAAATAGCATCACCAAGAACTCATAATGTCCATATTTCGTCCTGAATGCAGCCATGTGGATGTCCTCCCTCTTCACTCTCACTTGATGGTAACATGTCCTCAAATCTAACTTTGAGAAAACACTTAATGCTCCGAGTTGGTCAAAAATGGCATCGATACGGGGACGAGGATACTTGTCTTCACTATCACTTTGTTCAGTTCATTGTAATCGATGCACATGTGCTGAGATTCATCCTTTGGCACCAATAATATAGGAGCACCCCAAGGGGACACACTGGCTCGTATCCATCACTTCTTCAACAGTTCATCCAACTGGGCCTGGACTTATTCTAGCTTTGGTGGCGCTATACGATATGGTGACATCGCTGGGCGCCTGTTAGAAGATCAATGGAAAACTCAATGGCGCGTTCTGAAGGCAATTCTGTAAGATCGTTTGAAAACACGTCCATGAATTCCCGCACTACCTCTAGTATCTCTGGTTCTTCAACCTCTATGGCACTTACCACTGCTTCTGCTGGTCGGGCTCTGAATTACACTGGCCCCCTCGGATCTGCTTCCACTGATAACTCGAACTTTGGATGATCGGGCATCTCGAATACTACTCTCCTTTGATGCCAGTCAATGGTTGCATGAAATGTTTCCAACCAATCCATTCCAAAGATAGCATCAAAACTAGGCATCTTGATCAACATGAAATCCGCGAATAGCTCCCGTCCACAAATCATTACATGGCACTTAGGATACTAACTAGTTGTCTTCAACATGTCCCTGCCAGTATTAACATTCCAATAGATAGCCAAGGGTTCGACCGGAATGGTGTGTAACGGCCTGTTTTCATCAAGACAACTATTTACATATTTAACATATTTTCAAAATTTTTATAACTATTTTATAATGGTTTGTCAGGAGTTTTACGAATTCAAAAATTTCTTATAAAAATATTTTGAGATATCAGACTAGTCATGAAGTATTTTAGTAAGTTCGAGTTTCATCAAAATACTCAAAACAATTCTGGTAAAAATTCATTTTCAGTTATTACCGTTTTGGCTTAATGAATTTATTTTCCAATCAAACAGCTTCAAAACGTTTTCAAACTTTTACAGTATCCTTCTATGATCAATTAGGGCTTTCTACATTAATTTCGTAATTTTCTGAAGTCAAATCGATAGAGAACCCGCAACCCCGCTTCCTAAACGGTTTGGCCTAAAACACGTATTTTTGTAGCCCAAACCCTGAAACAGACTTCGTATTCGCGATCCTCGCGACGATTCAATCCCGTGGGTATGTTTTCGTAATTTTTCGGACACGTTTACTAGTAGGGGCAAAATCGTAATTTTGTATTTTTGACATTACCTACTAATTACGTTTTAACCTTTTTACTTAATTACTTTTTACCCTATTAACTATTTTAAATTAACTTACCTCTAACCTAACCCCGATGTTTAGCTGCCCATGTGAAACTCACCGTGCGATTTGTCCCACTTTAGTCTACCCTTAGTCTAATTCCCATACCTAACATCATTAATCCCATTGTTAGTCAAAACCTCTATCTAACCTAATTAATACCATTGACTAAAACTTTAATTAATAATTTTAATAACCTATTTAACTAACCCCATACTCTTCGAAACCTAACCCACTCACTCACCCAGGCCCGTTGCCCGAACCCAAGCTCAGTCCACGTCGGAGAACCCCGAACCCACCAACACATGCATGCACAGACTCCCTCCCTCTCTCTCGTTCGTCTTCCCGATGCCCGAGCTCCGCCTCAGCCCGAAGACCCCCAACGCCGCCTCCGCCTTTCGCTCAGCCCCTCACCCCCGACCCAAGCCCGCGTCGAGCTCACCTCCTCTCCTCCGCTCATCGCCAGCACAGCTCTCCGATCACCCTCTCCCGTCGAACCCGTAGCAGCGCCTCACTTCGACACCGCCGAGGCACCAACGAGGCCCCACCTAACCCTCAGCCTGCTCCGCCACCGCCCAAACCCACAAACACCCGTTCGCACCCCCGCAGAGCCCACCATGCCGTCACCGCTGCGAAGCTCCGCTTCGCCGCTCGAACGTCACCGGAGACGACGCCGTCGTCCGATGCTTCGGAACACCCGCTCCCCTGGGTTTCCCATCGCCAAGCGCTCGCCCACGTCGAGCTCCCCCCTTGCTGCTCTGTCTGACTGCACCGAAGCTCCCCCTCGACCTCTGATCTCCTCCCACACCGGAGCAACCTCCGCCCACGTCGCCTACCCAGCATCACCAAGCTCCGGCCTCGTCTCCGACGGGAGCACACGCCTTTGACCCGAAGTCCCCGTGCTCCGGCGGATCCCAAGACGCCCGAAGCCCCGCTCGTCCGGCGAACTTCCCCCGAGCACACCGTCGTTCTCCCCGCTCACCTGAGACCGCTCGCCGTCGACGGCGAACCCAGCAGGAACACGCCGCTGCCGCTTCTCCTCCGCCGTGACTCCCTTCCTCCAGTCGTCGCCGTGCTCGGGCGCTGCAAGTCGCCGCCGCCGTCGCGAAGCCCCCCACCGTTCCTTTGTCGACGAGAAGCGAAGGAGCGAAGGTTGATTATAATGGCATTTTCGTAATTTCGAAGTTAAATTCGTATTTTCGTATTTTAATAATTATTAAATGGGGTTTAATGGATTTAAATCCATAACTTAGAATATATGCCCCAGAAAAATATAAGACCACCTTCAGAAAAGCAGAAATGACATTCTGGACCCAATGACGCTAGTTTCATCTCAATCGGACGCTTAGTTTTTTCAAAATTAATTTTTAAGCCTAAAAGTTAAATACGTTATTTTCGATTAAAAATCAGTAACGTGTTATTTTCACGTAAACTAATATGTGATAAAAATATATGTTAAAGTACTCTCCGAGACGGCCATTTTGACAGTTCATTTGCAACTTTCCGATACTGATTGCACCCAGAAGAAATGTTTGAATAATTACGTCACAAATTGAAAAATAGTTTTTAAATTATTTTTGAGCTCTTAAAATTATAAAAATTAATGTAAGCTTCAGAAAATTCTACGATAAAATTATTTTCATCATATCTAGCCTATAGAAAAATTTAGAACGCTTTCCGACACCGTTTCAATCGATTATAAAATCAAACACGTTAAGTTAAATAGGTAGAAAATAGGTGTTCTGTAACCGATTGTTCTTGTGTTTTGCAGGTACAAAATCTTGTGCACCAGCTTCTGTGGAAGCCTTAGATTCAGTTTTGGCTTGCTACTTCAATCTCGAAATCTGTTAGTCACGACTAATTCTAAAATTAGAAAATTAGATAAGTGTACCTGTATGAACTTAGGAACACCACCTATAGCCTCAGAACGGCTACCTGACTTGAACCGAACTAGAGACTTAATCTAATAGGAAAGTAATCAACTTCAGATTACTTTGCCAACTTTCAACTTTGGTGGTTGTTGCACAAAACCATCAACTTGGGTAAATTGTGTGCTAAACAATATTTCTACATGCTCGAAGCATGGAATCGGTATCCCCGTTGTTGGACTTGTCTTTATCCTCAGTTCGCTTTGGCACAGTCTGTTTGGAATGAGTTACTACTCCCTGGTTTCCAATAAAAAGTCAACCAGTTGTCTTGGTTTGACTAGTAACATGGGGAATATCTTGTGGAATATCTTGTGGAATATCTGGTGGAACATCTCATGAAACATCTTGTGGAACATCACGTATAAAACATGTACATAAAACACTTGACACTTCACTGGGGTTTTTGGGGTAACTCATAGTTTGAGAGAGTGCGGGAGTGACTGGAGTTCAATCTACATGTCTAGCTGCCTGGGTTTTCGGCAATCATGTCTAGCTGCCTGTGTTTCGGTAAATATAAATATGCTGCCCGTGTCCGCATCCTGTCTAGCTGCCTGTGTTTTTGGCATTCGTCTGGGTCGCGCCCAGGCAAGAGATGAACTCGATGGTCACATATTGTACTCTCCGACTTGAGTCACGTAGTGTAGTTATTTTTGCACAGCCACTTTTACTTTACGCACTACAGTCACCTTTACTTTACACGTTTCATGCACGTTACTTACTACACTTGTACAGTCACCAGTACTTCACTTGTTGTACTTTTAGCTACAGCAGTAGTGCGTTTCACTTGCTCAGTCTGCTTTACACTTGCACTACCACAGTACAGAGATTCTCTCATTTCAGTTCAGTTTGGCTTTACTTTTCAGTTGTGTACAGTTGTTACTCAGTACTTTACTTTTCACTCTGGTCTACTTGTACGTAGTTACTTTTGTCATACTTGTGCACTGCTTCTTTTCTATATTTAGAATTATTGTGACTTACCTACGGTTCCATCTCCATGGCACCGCAGACGACGTACATATGGAGGTAGATGCTCCTGAGCTAATAGCGCCAGAATTCGACCGCAGCTTCCAGAGTTATTTTCACTTATGTACTTTTCTTCTTTCATGTATATTTGTTGGGACATCTTGTACAGTATGGATTGTAATAATTGGACACTATTTGGGTATTTTTGTACATCTCTGCATCGTGGCTATTTTGTTTTCACTGGTAACCTGCAGGACCTGCGCAAATATCAAATAAGTAACGAGCCCCCCGGGAGCGGGTCGTTACATGGTGTGTGTGTTAACAAATCGTGGCTAAGAAACAGTGAGAGGTTCCTGAGTCGAATAATGTAAGGATAGGTTTACCAGCGACTAGTACAATACCTAATGTCAAGGGTACTATGTCTAAGTTAGCATGTAATGACATTTGTAAGTAATTACTAAAAGTGTTAAAATCTTACGAGCAATCACTTGACCAGTAGTCTCGGCATCTGCTGTCGTTATAGTGAATGCCTAGCACTTTGGTTGCGGCGATTGTCTGGCCTGCTAAAAGACCTTTTGGGGAGGAAGTGGTGGTCTACATGGTGCATTCCCTGCTGGGGTATGAACATGTGTAGGAGCATGAACGAGTGTAGGAGGGGCTGGTGCTACTGGTCATGGTCCCCTTGGCGGACAGTTTCATGCACTATGCTCCTTGGATCCACAAACCAGGCAAAGCCTTAGGCGCCATCGACACTCCTCTTTGTGATGCCCACTCTTGCCACAGTAGTGACACACTAGACATGGCCGCCGCTATGGCTACTACTGTGGTGTTGACCTCTTGAACTAGATCTGTTGCACTGGCCGATGCATGTCTGATTGGATGCAAGGTTGACGACTTTTTCCTTTGGTGGTAGCTATAAATGGTGGTCGCCTCGAAGATACAGACATGAAACGCTCCCCCTCAGCTTCCCTCTGTATGGACTCGTACTCGTGAGCCCTCACAATCACTGCTGCATAGGTCTACATGATCTACTCAACCATCTTCTCCCGGAGTTTATGTTCAGACCCTGCTGGAAATGTCGAGCTCGAGCTATGGGAGTAGACACCATCTCCTTTGCGAACCAGCTGAGCGTAGAGAACTTAGCAATATGCTCCTCTACAGTCAAGGTACCCTGCTTTAGATTGGTGAACCGTGCCTCCAACTCTATCTGAGCCTCATGAGAGAAGTATTTTGCATTGAATTGCTCCTTGAATGTATCCTATGAGATAGTCTTCGCTAGTCGATCCTCTGCTACGTCCCACCAGATCCTAGCTCCTTCTATCAGCTGTAACTTGGCAATCTTCACCTATGATTCTGTAAAGATCACAACCGCGGTCAAGTTGTCTACTGTGCTACGTAAGCACTCATCTGCTTATAAGGGGTCATCTCGTCCATTAAATGTAGCTGGACGCAGGGCCCGAAACTGTTGTATCCCTCAGATAGTCTTAGGCTCCTCCCGAAGAGTCTCAACAAGCTCTTGTAGGGCATGATCCGAGAACTGGTGGACTACTCAGGTTTACTCGGTCCGAAAGCATTATGTGCCATCTTCGTAGTACGCCTACGACGATTGTAAACTCACACGTGTCTGCATTCACAAGGCAAAGTCAATTATAATTAAGCATCTCTTTCAGGATACATCCTACTCTTTCTAGACTGTTCACAAGGTTGGTTGCGAGGGCCTGCATGAGCCACTAAGAAAAACATGTCATGCCCTGCAACCCAGGGTCGCAGCATGCTTCACAAAGAAATGACAGGTCTTGTAGTTAACCAGTGAAAACAATCTAGACACGAGCAGATGTGCATAAAAATGCTTAAATTTCATATATATAAATATTTATTTATATGCAGTTTACAGAATTGTATACATCATACTATCCACATACAACAAAATATATTTACAAGAGATGACAAGGATACATCTACTACCTTTAAATCCGAAGTCAGCGGTCTCTACCGCAAAATATGTATCCTTGTATGCTGGAGCCTCATCTAACTCAGACTCAAAACCTAGTGGTGCAACGAAAACGAAGAACCACCAGATAAATCACAGTAATTCCATAACTTTGGAATTAAATATGTAAGCACGAACAAATCTAACTAGAAAGCAAGAACTGGACACATGTAACAGACTAATTAATACATCTAACAGGCAGTCACTGGAATTTAAAAACATGTAACTTAGTTGATAATTTAAAATGATACATGGTCCTATCAATTTATGACAAACCTGGGCTGTGAATCATATTGAAGAGTTCAGAAAGTAACCAAGAAGTCCACATCGGTACCACGTGGACGCTCACAGGGGCCAGGCCCAAAGTAGGAACCATAAGAGCCATGAGTCCAAAAAGTAACAGTATGGAACTCATTAATTAAGTCCGACGATACATTAATGGGTCCATCGGAGTCATGATGTGTCCCGGCCGAAACACCTGACGCGGTCAATGTCAATAGGAGCATGGCTCCAGTCGCTCCCGCACTCTTACTAATATGATTTACCCCAAAACCCAGTGAGTCTGAAGTATTAAGTGTATGTCAAGTGTATATCTCTCAGCGTCTCAGTCATACAGTCCAGGTGTAATTGGTATTAATTAATTATTTAAAACATGATTTAGAAAATAAAATTCTCGATTAAATTTAGTTCCACGTTGAAACTAAATCATATGTTAGTATGCTACGTCATTCCAATTTCAGTCATATTATTAAGATTCCATTCTATCAAGGACAGTAACAATATATAGTCCATGACATTCAAATTCTATTTGATTTCCATAACACACTCAACATAACAATTATTTCCAATGTTATGGGCAATTGTGCAAGATGTGGTATAATTATTACCACTAGGAACATGTGACATATAATATTGGAAACAATAGAATATTTAGCATGCAAAAGGAGCTACACTCCTTTAAGCATATAACATGGAACACACATGCATTATACTAATTTAAACATGTATCATGTGGCACATTCTTGGCAGATAGCAATTAAAATATTCTAATCATATTAGAAAGTCTAAATAAATAATAAATTCGAGCTATTCTTTATGTCTATGTAGCGAACAGTGCCACAATTTAAAAATGTGGGGGAGATGGACAATGGGGAAAGGACAACTGTGGTGATCTCAGATAATTTTCATCATCGACCGTTTTTCGGGGTTTAACCATGCGTTCATGGTTTTATATGATCCTTCAGTCAGCGGTTTATGATCCACAAGTAGTAAACCATGATCTTTCCGGCACTAGCCTTAGGTATGATCAACAGTCAGTGAATCTTATAATTCCAACGGTCTTTAGTGGCCAAACCCTCATTCACAATCATCGGGTAATTCTACACCAACTCCAACATGTAGGACATAGCCTCGGGGTCTCCATACCAAACTACGTCCACCATCAAGCCTCGACGTTTAGCCAAAACATCACCAAAACAATAATTACAGCCATCATTCAAGAAATCAGTATCAAAAATAGTCATTGCAAGAGAAAATCTCTTTCGATTGCCCACATTCAGTCACAGCCACGTCAAGGGAAGTCATGGCGAAGCCTAGGGAGCCCACAGATCACGGCAGGGGGATAGGAAGGCCAAATAGAGCACGGTACGGACTATGGAGGCCCACGGTTCACGACAGATGTAATAGAAATCCCAAACAGGGCTTGAGAAGTCACGACCAAAAACAAAACACAAGAACAGTCACGGTTCAGCTAGGGGCAGCGACGAGGGTGCCATCAAGCCCAGGCGATACCCGAGTCTTGCTCAGAATCATCATTACAAGCAAATAAATAAAAATCACAAATTTAAAAACAAAAAATTAAAGAATTAAAGTGAAGCACTGATGATCATCGAAAGATTCCGAGGAGAAACCCCAGCTCCAATTTAAGATCCGAAATCAGTTTAAAGAGAAAACCCCAAAAATCCTTTGAAAATTATTTTTCGCTCGAAAACCAAAACCCTAAGCTCAACCGAGCTTAAATAGAGGAAGAGGACTTATGGTAGTTGGAGAGGGGCATGGGACGATGTGGATCATCCACAAAGCCAATCGGCCTCAGATCGAGGCGAAGTCGTGTCGAAACTGCACGATTTAGGGTATGGATTTGTGAGGAGAGTACACGTGTCTCATGAGGTGGAGAGAGGAGAGTGGCCCTCAGTGGATGCCCCTTTTCTTCTCGTTTTGCCGAAGGAATCGAAGGAGAGAGAGAGAGAGAGAGAGAGAGAGAGAGAGAGAGAGAGAGAGAGAGAGAGGTCAGTAACTTCGTCGCTGCTTCGACGAGATCACCAGAGAGTTCGAGAGAAAAGAGAGAACGGGAGAGTGTGTGAGGGACACGTGCGTAGCACGTGTTGAGGGGTAAGTGGAGGAGTTAGGTGGGCTGTGGGTGGGCTGGGCCACAGGAAAGAATAAAAGAAAAAGAAAATGGGATGGGCCTCTATGAAACAAATGAGCTTTTACACTTGATTTGTCATTAGTTCATATTGACATTCTATTGTCCCAACTATCATGATCAGTTTTATTTCAACAATTAGTTGAGTTCTGAACTTCTGGTTATTGTAAAGTTGTGTTCTATTGCCCAATAGTGACTTCCGGGCGGAAGCCGCAGAATAGAAGCAGAGGTTCACAAACAAGCCACGAGGCATTGGGGACATAATATATGTAACACCCACGACATAAGAAGTCAGCCCGATATTTCAAAGCAATAGCACTGACACAGTAATTTGAATCAGAGGCTACTCCACCGAGTCGAGGTTCACAAAAGAAACTTTATAGTGCGTTGTGCTAGATGACATACCTCGATTTGATGAATCTAGGGTACTGAAAAGAACATGAGAGATTCAATCACCTCCCTCTCATGTGTGTAGAATAATGGTTATTATATGACATAAGAGTGATCTCTCTCATGTACGCGTATGTGACGAATTCTTTTCCACATAGTACATGTGGGACAAAAAATACAACCACGTGTGACATATTATAATATGTGGAGGACAATGTGCCACATAGGTGTATATGAGAGAGATCTCTCACAAGTCATATGATACCTCATTATTCTCATGTGTGTAAGAATAATGGGAAATATATGATATATATGGCTAAGCCACATATGTGATCCAAAACGTCAACCATCCTTTCTTTTTCGGACAATCTGGCCCGTTCATTTTGATTTCTTATTCTAAAGCCTCCAAATACCGAATATTGGATGAACATAATGTGTTTCGCTTATTCATTCAACCGTCACAAATTTAATGGTTTCACACAAATAAAACTTTTTTGCAACGGGGGGATGAATGATCAAAACCCCTTAGGTTCACCAGATATTTGATGTTTTGGTATTTTCAATGAAGAACAAATGAATGGTTCCGATCGTTCAAAAGGGGGGCGGCTGGAATTTTTTAGGGTGACCCACATGTCATAAGTTCCCATTATCTTCATACACATAAATATACATATACATATACATATGAGAATAATATGTATCTTATGACATGTAGTGCTCAGCCTAATATGTGCCTCGAAAACTCTACCCACTCATATTTTTCATATGATCAGAAACGTTCATTTTGATCTTCATATTTTAAAACCCCAAAACACCAAATATCAGATGAACCTAATGGAGTTTGATCGTTTATCCATCTGTCGTAAATTTAACGCCTCCATAAGAATAGCACTTTTTGCAACAGATGAATAAACGAGCAAACCCTATTGAGTTTACCCGATATTTGGTGTTTTGGGATTTTAGAATATGAAAATTGAAATGAACGGTTACATTCATTTAAAAAACTGGAAGGTGGAGTCTTTGAAGCCGTAGTTGAGACCTTAGCTTATAAATCATATGATACCCATTATTCTCATATGCTATATATATATATATATATATATATATATATATATATATATATATATATATATATATATATATATATAGAATATGGGCAATCTTCCATTGCGAAAAAGTGGTGCGAAATGCCGTGCGAAAACATTTTTTTTATTTTTTTGAAATTTTTTTTTTCAAAAATTCTTTTTTTGATGTTTAATCCATACAAATATATACCCCAGGGAAAATAATGGGTGAACCCGTTGGGCATTAGAGCACCTATCCACCCGTTACAAATTTAACGGTCTCAAAACGTGCGAATTTGATGAAATGTCTTGATCGAAGGCCAAATGACATTATTTCTCAACGATTATTTTTTGAGGGGGGTATAACAACATATAATGAGGGTGGAAAAAAGAATTTTTGAAAAAAAAAATTTCAAAAAAAAACTAAAAACATTTTCGCACGGTGCGAAATGTTCTCACATGAAGATTTACCTATAGAATATTGTGTTTCATATGACATATAGGGTTAAGCCTCCATCTACAATCTCGAAAACTCCACCCTCAACTACTTTTTTGGATGATCGGTTTTACACTGATAGAACTATTTGTAACGGTGAGGAAACCCCCTCCACCACTTCACTTCCCACCAAAACCACTTAGGTTCACCTGATATTTGGTGTTTTGACCACATTTGTTTTATCATGAACGACTTACAAAAAAAGGTCCCATTGAGGCTAATTTGTTTTAGAACTACGGATTAGTTGTTCTCGATTAATCTGCAGTACAATCAAATTGTGAATGTGTGAGCAACGTTAATTAGAGGAAAGTAGAGTTGTTATATTGGTACATTATGCTGCCATAGTACCTCAAAACCTATATATCTCAAACATTATTTTTTATCATTGATGAACAGTCAAAATTTATTAGATTCGAAAATGTCAAAAATTCTAAATTCATGAAAAATGTGTCGTAAAAAGTCTTGGAGAAGCAGAATTCACCGTAAGTGTCAGATTGTAACTTTGTATTCATGTTGCAGGAGATTAAGATCTACGGGAGGCGGAAAGGGCTTGCAATTGGTTAATGATAAGGCAGCTATGCTCTTGGATGGCATGATCAGGTAGGGACTATTATTTCTATTTGTATACACATTGTAATCATATGGATCAGCCTTCTTTGGCAGCATGACTCTGAAAGCTTTGATCAAATCTTATAGTCATATGTAGTAAAACAAAATGAGGAACCTTGCGTAAATGCTTTCTCAATTCCTTTCCAATTGCTAGAATTGCAGAACTTTTTTATTGGCTTCTTTTCCATTATACATTTGTGTTTGATCGAATAATTTTTTGAACAGGAAATCTTTGATGCCTATTGAGAGCATTCCTTTTCATGAAATTATCTGCTTTAACAATGTTGATGTTCTGCAATCTGTAAGTCTTTGGAGCCTTGGGATATTATTTCTGCACAAATTCTTTTTTCTATTGGGGTCTTTGTGACGTTGGCATTCTGTTGCTCTTGCATCGATAAGCAATGAATTCATTTGCTTACGATTTTTTTTCTGCTATTATTGTGGCCCCTCTTTCTTTCAAAGGATAACTACAATGCTTAGGATAACTACAATGCTTCTTTTTTCTCTACTAAACCCATAATTTATTGAAGAGAACTGGCATGTAGCTTTGCTTGGATATGCCCTAGATATGTCAAACATTAAAATGAAGGTTAACATATCGAAATGTTGTTGCAAACTTGTGGAAATTTTGTGGAGTCAATGAAGAATTACCAGCAGTAGCCGAAGGCATTACATATGTTATGTCAGCTACTTTTGAGCATTTGCTATCCTTCCATACCATTGACACAAATGTGATCACCCATGCTCAAACGGAGACAAGACTTTAACCACTTAGTTGTTGTCATCGACTCATCAGGGTGGACCTGATATTCATTGATTACTCTCGTCCCTTTTGTTTTTCCTTTTGTTTTTGTTTTTTGGTTTTGTTTTGTGATTTAATTTGGGTGGGGGCGGGGGCGGGGGCGGGGGCGGGGGCGGGGGTGGGTTAAGTTTATTCTGATTTATGCATTTCGAGTGCATTCCCAATGTGCATACCCAAATCTGACAAATCAAGGGATAAAGTAATTGGGGTAACGATTAATTGATACTGTTGGCTATTTCAATGTATTTTTCAGTGGTAATTAGCTTCCCCCACCACTTTTTTTCTAATAAGAAGCATAATGGAGGATAAACCTCCATGCATAATATGTTCAACCAGCAAAAAGAACTAGTTTAAAATAGAATAGCTAATAATACATATAAATACTAAAATTCCCACATTGTTCTAATCACAAAGATGTTAACACCAAGGTTTTAGGTCTCGGTTTTGGTTCGCTCTTCCCAAAATTTAGGTTTCGGTATCGGTATCGCCCGTTTCGGTGGTTTCGGAAGCAAGTTTCGGTTTCGTCCGTATCGCGAGTTTCGGTAGTTTCGTTTCGGGTATCGTTTCGGTTTCGAAGATACTTTAAATATTTATATACTATATATGTAACTGCCAGTATTTTTAGGCGAGTTTTCGTTTGTGCGTGCCAGTAATTTATTTCTGTTATCCAGTTAATTTTTCGTCCGTACGAGTCGACGCGAGCGCGTCTCTGTTTTCGTTTGACTGTGCCGTCATTAAGATCAACTAGAAAAGTTTAACTAAATTATCCCACTAATTACTTTCACTAATTACTTTATTAATTACATCTAGAATTTACTAATTACCATTCCTAAATCGCGTAATTACGTTCACAAATTACTTCTCTGTTTATTTATTACTATTAAAACTTACTTAATTACGTTAATTACGTTTTTACCTTAACCCTTAACTACACGACAACACACACGTTTTAAACAACCACTTCTGAAATCAAAGTTGGGTTCTCTTCGTTCCTTGTTTTCGTTTGAGAAAAATAACACGTCTCTACAAAAGTCTAAAGTTGCATTAACTTCCATCTTAATCCAATTAAGATGGGTTGACAAATGAAAGCACTGCTCATCTTCTTAAGAGAACACCTCCCCTCTGCTAAACTTGCTGAAAACCAATTCATGGGTATTCCACAACCAGAAATCCACCTTCATCGTCTGCAAACAAACACATTCACCCGAATCTTCATTCCTGCAAGAAAACCCAACATATCCCAAAACCTATTTTCATCAATCCAAATTTCTTCCATCAGATTTCCCAAAGCCAAGAACAAATTTCTCAAACGAAAATAAATCATCATCCACAACCACAATCACAACCCTACAAATCATTTTCCCAAATCAATCCATCTTTTTACAAACAAACCATCCATCAAAACCAAATCCAAACTTCTGAAAACAAAGGCAACAACCCAAATCTGAAACCCCAAATTCAAATTCTTGCAAAAAAATTTCAGATCCAACAAGAACTCAACCCAAACATCAAACCTCTTCTTCCTCCTCCTTCTCCTACCTAGGGCCGGCCCCCTCCACCCACGCACCGCCTCCATGCCAGCCGAACCCGCCGCGCCGCCGACGCTGGGAGCGCGCGCCGCCCGCCGGGTCGCTGAAGCCGCCACCCAGATCCGCCGGAAGCCGCCTCGCGTCGCCGTTCCCCCTCCTCCTTCCTCGTCGCGCCACAGGTGAGTCTCCTCCCCTTGCGTCTCCTTTTTGATGTCGTGGCCTGCAATCGAAGGAAACAAAAAAAGAAATGAAGAAAGAAGACAGAGAGAACCTGTGGGTTAATAGCAAGTCTATTGATTGAATAAAGAAAGAAAATGAATGTGACAGCACATTTTTGGGGTTAGCCGAATTAAATATTAGGTGTGTGTGTGTGATAGAAACATGTGGCAGCCTTGGGTTATTGTAGAAAGAGAGAGTTATAAAAGAGAGACTAAATAATAATAATAAATTTTAACATGATGTTTTTACCCATGGTCAAATTTAGTAGGTGGATTAATAAATACTATGTTAAGCCATGTAATTAGATTAGTGGGTTAATTAGCTTAATTGATTAATTATGTGTTAATATTAGTTAATTGATTAGCAGTAGCTAGTGTTATTGATTTCAGCATGTTAGCACTTTATAAATAATGTTGGTGTAGTAAATATTGAATAAAATAATGTGTACCCAGTTTATATAACCCAATATAACCGTCACCCTAGCCTGAGACCCCAATAAAAATCTGACGAACCTAAGTTGGGGATTAACTTAATTTTGTGCTTATCTTGTAATGGACCTAATTCGTTAACTTGTTTAACCAAAACAGAGAACCAGTCGTTCTATAGCGTAACGCCTGTCGAGGCGAACCCGCGACAACCGATATCACCGGAAACAGGCAAGTGATACTTGCCAGCAATTATTTAGGCCATGTTTTGGCCAATTTGTAAAATTGTGTAAAAGAGACTAGGCGGTGAAATGATAGTCGCCTAGACGCCCTATTTGATTTAGTTTGACAACGAAACTAGATCCGACACTTTACCTGCTTTCATTCATGCTGTCATGCCATGTTTAATTTCAATTAACGGTACGCAATTTATCTGCTCATTGCCATGTCATTGCATGTATTTAATGTTCATCGTGATTGAGTAGCACACACTACAAATGTTATTGCTATTGAGGCTAGGCACCTGCTTTGCGGGCACAACCTTATGCCAATAACACTTCCTGGCTCGTGATCCAGAAGATGGGCGCCAGTCCATATACACGTGGAGGGGTAGGGTTAAACGATCGCTTGAGCGTAGAAGTGAGCCCGTACAGCCACTTCAGCGGAAACTCTGTGCACGAAGTGATAAATCAGTGATTCGTGAATCGTGAAATAGTGAATTGTAGCTTTCTGCTACGCCGTGCTTGATTATTATTATCTTGTTCATTTAAGTGTTGCACTCTTTTAATATCATGCCATACCATCATGTTAGAATTGCTAGTTGCATTATTTTATTTGTATCCTTGCACAAAAGTCCTCCGTTTTTTCTTGGGAGACTTTTGCTGACATGTGCCCTTTTCTCTTTGGGTGTCACATGTCAGACTTTGAGACAGAGCAAGTAGCAGAGGACGACCAGTTCGTTGACGCTGAGTTTGAGGTCCATGCAGAGACCGAGTTCGAGGACACTGGTGACTAGTCCTAGACTCGTTTGGAGTCTCCCCTTAGTTATTATCTTTCCTTAGTTGCTGTTAGGTTTCGGTGCGTAGCACCTATCTCTCGTTGTTTTTGTTTGGCCATGCTTTAGGCCTATTGTTCAGACTTGTACTTTTGTGACTATTCTGTGATGTTGTAATAATTATTGGATGTTGTTGGTGGATGTTCTTTTATCTGCTTTATTGTTGTTGTTTCGTCGCAATGCAAGGACCTGCTATTTTTTTGAAATTTTTATAGACGCTTATCAGACTGCAGCTTCACAGCTCCACGTCTGAGCGGACCTCCTCACGTCTCGCCTTCCATATTAAGGAAAGCGGGGCGTGACAATATACATTATATACATTAATTTTTCTGTAAGTTCCTGGATTTTATAAATAAATGTAAATAAATGTGCAAAACACTAGTGTAATGCAATATTTAAAGTTTTTAACAAAATGTGTAGTATGTGTAACAAGGTGGAGTGCAATATTGTTTTGCATAAGTGTAGTGTGCGCAGCAGGTATTAGTGGAGACTCCACTCCACTTAGTGATGCTACTCACGCTCCACATTTTGCTAAAAATATTGCATTTGTTTACTAGTTTTCTTTTAAAATGTTGAGAGAATGGCAAACTTGTAAAATCCAAAACTATGTTTAGCAAAATTTGCAATGTGAATAGCAGATATTTACATCAGTATCTCTCGTGCTTCAACCGCATCCTCGCATTTCAACTTAGAGATCATACCAAGGACGCGGCGAGATCGAAACATTCGGAGGAGGTGGTGAAATCCGAGGTATTCGGAGGCAAAGATAGGACGTAGGTGAAGGCAAAGGCGGCGAATCGAGGTAAGTTCAAGTAACTTCTCTCTCCCTCTTCTTCTTCCTCTTCTTTTTCTTGTTATTCTTCTTTTTTATTTTTCTGCAGTTTTTTGTTGATCTTCCTCTTTTTTTTTCTTTTTTTTCTTTTTTTGACAGTTCTTCATTTTTTCCTGTTTTTTCTTCTTCTTTTTGCTAGTTTCGGTCGGAACATTGACGTTCCGGCCGGTTTCGGCCGAAACCGGCCGGAAGGCCAACGTTCCGACCGAAACCGGAACCTTCCCTCCGGTTTCGTCCCGTTCTCTTCCGATACCGGGACGAAATGGCCGAAACTCTAGGGTTTCGGCCGATACCTCAAACCATGGTTAACAGCATCACATGCTAATAAAAGTCCAAAAGACGTACCAAAGCTATAACATATATGATCTAAAGCAACCAATGGCAACTTTTGTAGCTATCAATCACACTAACAGCATCTTTTCCTTGCTTTATTTGTAGGCTCGACACTTCAGTGTAATCAGCCCCAGCCCCAACCCCCAGAATTTAATGGTGACTGTATGAGTACCCTCGATAATTGAGAACACCACCAACAAAATTAAGAGATTTTTCCCTCCTAAAGTGTAGGCTCAATTACTTACCAGTTAATAAAAGTATTAGTTGTTAATTTTGTGCTGCAAAGTCTTCATGTGCACATCTATTGTACCAAACCTTGTTGTGGTTGTTGGGGTCTTAATGTCTTTTTTGGCAGCAAACTCACTCACTGAGTGACTGACACTTTTGGGCAGCAAGGGAAAATCAGTGAGGCTGAAAAAACAACACAACAGCAGCTGGAAAAAGTCAGAGAGCTGAGAGCTAAAGAGAGAGGCCGACTACAATATTTTCAGAGAGAAGTGAGCGCCATTTTTTCCAGAGGGCTGCTGCCACTTGTTTTGGGAGAGTGAAAAGTGTGAGAGCTTTAGAAGAGAGTAGAATGAAGGATAAGAAGTTTAGGGCTTATTGGGTTCTCTTGATTTCTTGGGTCTTCTAGTTAGTCTCTTGTTTTGCTTCTTTGTGAGATAAGTGAGGGCTTGGATGTTCCAAGTTATTACTCACTTGAGGGTGAAGAAGAAGAGGGTTGTAAAGCTCGTGGATTTCTCCTAATCAAGATAGTGGATCGTCTCGGAATGCTAGAGTAGATTGATTCTCAACTGAACCAGGGTAAAATATGCGCCTCTTTTAATTTCTGCTTGTTGAGATTGTCGCACTTCGTTTGCTAATTTGCTCTCACAAGATCCGAAGAAGGATTGATTGTTTACTTGATGTGTGACCCGATTTTTCAAGCATTAACTCACTAGCTAGTTGTTCGGGTTTGTTATTCCGCAGAGTTCCAGTTTTTCGTGCAACAAGTGGTATCAAAGTTCTTGGTTGTTTGTGGAGAAATTGAGTAGCGAAGATGGTTAGTTTGATGACACCCAACATTGAGAGGTTCATCGACCGTAATGACTTTAGATTATGCCAGTCATGGGTGAAGAACTATTTGAGGCAGACAAAATATTTTCAGATTGTGTTTGATGAGGAAAACATTGATAAGGCGGTGATGACATCGCAGATGGTCGAGATGGAGAGACGAGTATAGTGCCATTTAGTTGTCATTAGTCGATACCGTCTTGAGAGGTATTAGACGAGGCTATGGCCAAGGACATGTGGAAGAAATTAGAGGGGTTGTATATGAAGAAATCTTTTACAAGCTGCCTCTACTTATTACATCAGATGTACACTGAAGATGAAACCCGAATCGGCGGTGAAGGACCACATAGACGAGTTGAATCGGATTGTGATGTAGTTGCGGGGAATGGAGGTCACGATTGAAGATGAGCAACAAGCGATGATCTTGTTATGTTTGTTGACCAAGGAGTTCACCTAATTTGTTCGGTCTATGATTTATGGACGAACGACGCTCACCGTGGAAGAGGTGAAGGCCACGCTCCATACTGAGATGCTATGTGAGAAGGTCCAAGGTAGAGACTTTGAAGGAAATCACAATGAAGCTTTGCATGTGAGAGGTAGTCAGGACATGAGAAGAGGTCAATGCCACTTCAAGAAGGACCACTCGAGGTCCTGGCATTCCCGTGATGGGAAGGACAGCTCACTTTTCATATGCAAGCAGAGATGCCTGATACGTTTCAGATCTGGATTTGGGATAAAAATGGGATTTTTATGGGGGTTTGGGGTGAAAGAATGGATTTGTATAGGAAAGTTGGGATTTTTATGACTAGAGAATGGATTTAGTGGAGAAAGAATGGATTTTTATTGAATATAAATTGAAAATAAAAGAAGATAGACGGATATTTGAGTTCTTTCAATAGAAACTCGCTCTCCTATCTTTGATTCGAGACAAAGCCTAACTCTCCTACTAGATTTAAAAGGATTCTACCCTATTCTCCTCAATTCTCAACATGCACCCCGTCTCTAGATCTCCCCTTTATTTATAATAAAACTTCTATTGAGCCGTCGCCCCCTATATTACCAAAATACCATTGTCATAGTGTTTTTACCCAAAATTACAGAAATGCCCACTTTGCCCCAAAATTACAGAAATGCCACTGTGCCCAGAAATTACAGATTTGCCATTATGGCCAGAAACCCTAATCATATCATTACTCCGCCCCCGAAAAACAACCTTGTCCTCAAAGTGGTGTGTGACGTGCATGGACGGGCTATTCCAAGATGATCGTCTCCTCCCGGGATATGATTGGTCTTCACCGCATCCAATGACGCTCGAAAGCAAGCTACGTCAGTCGTCTAGTTCCTCGGAAGGTTCTCCTTGCCCAAGTGCGAGTGCAGAAGCTCGGGAGGTCGTCCATGAACAATCCAGATTTGAATCAAGGCTCTTGGAAAGCGCCGCGAACTTCTCTAGATCTACGGCGTTCTACTTCTTCGGATCTTGAAGTTCTACAATATTTCTGGCCTCCGTCGCGTCCTCGGCCTCTTTTTCCTCAAGGGCTTCCCTCAACTCTTGAAAGAGTTGTTTCCATGATTTTTTCTTCTTTTTCTTCCAAAGCCGTTACTTTTAGACCTAGATCTGGGTTTCTGTCTAGTTCTGAATTTTCCACCGCCGCTATCGCCTTTTGCTCTCGATCTGATACGCTTGAAATCTTCAGATTTGACACTGGATCACCTTGGGAATGGAGCTCCTCGCGAAAGATGTCGTCTTTATCTTCGGATCTGGATGAAAGTTCTGAACCATCTTCTCATCGAGCACCGCGAGCTTCTGATCTTGGCCTTCCACGAACCAAGCGAACATTCGATCCCATTGATCGGATCTCGTAGCCGCCATGGATCGACGAGCTCTGATACCAATTTGATACGTTTCATATCTGGATTTGTGATAAAATGGGATTTTACAGGGTTTTGGGGGCGAAAGAATGGATTTTTAATTGGAAAGTTGTGAATTTTATGACTAGAGAAGGGATTTGGGGGAGGAAGGATGGATTTTTATTGAATATAAACTGAAAATAAAAGAAGATACAAGGATATTTGAGTTTTTCGAGAGGAACTTGCTCTCCTTGCTTTGATTCGAGACAAAGCCTAACTCTCCCACTAGATCTAAAAGGGTTCTACCCTATTCTACTCAATTCTCAACATGTCCCCACATTATAGATCTCCACCTTTATTTATAATAAAACTCCTATTGAGCCGTCGCCCTATATTACCAAAATACCTATGACCTAGGGTTTTTGCCCAAAATTACAGATATGCCCCCATGTGCCCCAAAATTACAGAAATGCCCATGTGTCCCAAAATTACAGAAGTGCCCTTGTGCCCAGAAATTACAGATTTGCCATTATGGCCAGAAACCCTAATCATATCAATGCCATTGGAGGAACCAATGCCCCAATAGGTTTGTGAAGAAAGACAAGGATGCTTCTGGTTCAAGTTCATTGGGATTAGAGGACATGCAGATTTGTGATGACAGAGACCACGGTGAAAAGGTAGAGATCTAGAGATGTTCTCAGCGTGGTGTCCGGTGAGGCACAAGTTGCGTGGTTGATGGACAATGGTTCATCGGAGTTGGTTTTTCACTTACCATTCCCAAGAAGACGGAGGCTCTATTCTGATGGGGAACAATGCAGCGTATAAGACCGCGGGTATTGAAACTGTCCGGATCAAAATGCATGATGGCATAGTGCATACCTTAGCCGATGTGAGACATGTCACCGACCTTCGAAAAAGTTTAATATCCATTGGTGTTATGGATAATGTTGGATGAAGTCGATGTTTGAGAACGACCAACTTGGAGTCTTCAAAGGAGCCATGGTTGTGGTGAAGGGAAAAATGTATGGAATATATATGCCCTACAAGGTACCACAGTTGAAGGCGAAGCCAATGCTACCTCCACTAGCTCGAGTGACTGAGATTCAGCGAAGTTATGACATTATCGTTTGGGTCACCCGTGTGATAAGACCCTCGATGTTCTTCGCCGAAGAAAATTGATTGGAGCTAGCGATAAGAGTGTGGAGTTTTGTGAAAGCTGTGTGTATGGGGAAAAGACAAAGGTGCAGTTCAACACGGGGGTGCACGCTAGCCGAGGTCTGTTGAATTACATACATTCCGACATGTGGGAACCGTATCCTGTAGCGTCAGGAGGTGGGGCTAGGTACATTGTCCTCTTCATTGATGATTATTCTCGAAAGGTTTGGATGTACTTGATGAAGACAAAAGATCAAATCTTCGTGATGTTTAAGCAATGGCTAGCCATGATTGAAAAGCAAACTGGTAAGGCGGTGAAAGTCCGTAGGTCTGATAACGGAGGGGAGACACCTCGAGTGGGTTCACAGATTTCTGCAAATCCCGTAGGATTCGACGTCACTTTACTACATAGGGGGATCCGCAGTAGAACGAGATTGTAGAGAGAAAGAACCGGACGTTGTTGGAGAGTGCGATGTTTGAGGCACTCAGCCAGTTTGGAGAAGGAATTTTGGGGTGAGATACTCACTACCGTCATGCACATAGTGAACCAAGTTCCGTTGGCGTCGATTAACTACCAAATTCCGGAAGAGAAGTGGAGTGAGAAAATTGGTGACTATTTCTACATACACATCGTTGGCTGCCTCGCTTATGCACATGAGAGGGGCGGCAAGTTGGATCCAACGGCCAAGAAGTATATTTTTCTCGGATAAGGCGATGGCGTGAAAGGATATTGCTTGTGGGACCTTGTGGGCCACATGACGATCTTGAGTAGGCACATCACCTTCGATGAGTCTATGATGCTCAGGGCAAAGCATACTCATTCGGAGGGGGACGAGTTACCCGAGGAGACCGAGTCAGGTATAATTGATCTCCTGATCCCACCCCGGAGGCAACCGGGCAAGGAGGCGATGGTCCATGTTTAGGACCATGTGCAGACGCCCGTCCAAGCTCAGGTACGTGATGACTTTATTTTAGATGAGGCGCGAAGGTCCAAGTGATCCAAGAAGGCGCCCGAGAGACTTGGAGCTTCGGATTATACGGCATTCTCTTTTGACGACATGGTGTCGTATCATTGAGCACGAGGAGCTAATGACCTATGATGGAGCCATAAGCTCGAGGGATACGGCTAGTTGGCAAGGAGCTATGGAGGAAGAGATGGAGTCTCTCCACCATAATGACACATGAGAGTTAGTGCTTCTACTACACGAGAAGTGTGCCATTGATGAAGATGGATCTACAAGGTCAAAGAAAACTCAACCGAAGATGGTGGTGATGCATGGTACAGAGTAAGGCTAGTGTCCAATAGTTTTGCACAAAGGAATGCAGAAGACTACAATGAAATATTTTCTCCGTTGGTAAGACACGTCCATTTGTGTTTTGTTGGCCCTAATAGCATCCATGAATATGGAGTTGGAGCAACTCGATGTCAAGATCTCGTATTTTTACCTGGTGATTTGGATGAGGAGATTTACATGCACCAACCGGAGGGATTCGTGGCGGAAGGCAAGGAGAGAATGGTCTAATGTTTGAAAAAAATCCGTGTACGGGTTGAAACAGTCACCCAGACAGTGGTACAAGCGATTTGATAGCTTAGCGATGAGTGTTGGATTTGAGCAGAGCGTGAAGGATAAATGTGTATATGTGCGCACATTGGATGATGGCTCGCGCGTCTACCTCCTACTCTATGTTGACGACATGTTGATCGCTTTCTCTAACATGTCCGAGGTTAAGAAGCTAAAGGTGAAGTTGGGCAAGAAATTCGATATGAAGGACTTGGGCCCGGCGAAGAAAATCCTAAGGATGTAGATATCTCGGGATGGAGGAAGGGTGAGTTGAGATTGTCGTGAAGAGCACGAAACTCGTGGGGACAACGCTTGGGACTCACTTCCAACTTTCGGCATTGTAGTCACTTGCATCGAGGATGTGAAGAAGGCTAAGTCTCAGGTGCCATATGCTAGTGCGTTTGGGAGCTTGATGTATGTGATGATTTGCACGCGTTCCGATATTGCACAAGCCATGGGAGTAGTGAGTAGAATATGGCGATCCCCGGCAAAGAGCATTGGTATGCTGTCAAGTGGATATTGTGATATCTGCGAGGCACGGTTGGTGTCGGGTTGCATTGTAGCAAAGGTAACAATGTGGTGCTGACATGGTATTGTGATTCAAACTATGCTAGTGATAGGGGCAGACAGAGATCGACCACATATTACGTGTTTACGTTGGGCACTGCAGCTGTATCGTGGCGATGAGTCCTACAGTGGGTGATTGCATTGTCAACCACGGAGGCCGAGTTGATTGTCGCAGTGGAAGCAGTGAAGGAGGCCAAGTATCTGAGATGTCTGCTAGAGGACTTGGGGATGCCGCAGAGATTGTCGTTGGTTTTCAGTGATAGCCAGCGTGGTATTCATCTTGTGAAGCATCATGCTTACAGTTCAAGAACGACGCATATAGAGGTATGTTATTTCTTCCTAGAGGAGGAGAGCAAGCAGATTGAGCTTCAAAAGGTTTCGACTAAGAAGAACCCCGCGGATATGTTCACCAAGCCTGTTTCTGCCATCAAGCTCAAGACATGTTTGAGTTTGATTTGTTTGATGGCTTGAGTGTGGCGCCGAAGACCGCAGATTCCGAGACGACAAGGAGGTCCGTGGAGTGAACATGAAGTTTTGATCAAGTCAGAGCTTGGATGAAGTTCTGGAGATTTTGTAACAAGATAGAGTGTTAATTTTGTGCTGCAAAGTCTTCATGTGCATAGCATCTATGGGCCCAAACCCTGTTGTGGTTGTTGGGGGTCTTAATGTCTTTTTTCGGAGCAAACTCACCCACTGAGTGACCGACACTTTTGGGCAGCAAGGGAAAAATCAGTGAGGCTGAAAAAACAAAACAACAGCAACTGGAAAAATTCAGAGAGCTGAGAGCTAAAGAGAGGCAGACTGCAATAATTTCACAGAGAAGTGAGCTGCCATTTTTTCTAGAGGGATGCTGTCATTTGTTTTTGGAGAGAGAAAAGTGTGAGAGCTTTAGAAGAGAGTAAAATCAAGGAGGAGAAGCTTATGGCTTGTTGGTTTCTCTTGATTTCTTGGGTCTTTTAGTTAGCATCTTATTTTGCTTCTTTGTGAGATAAGTGAGGGTTTGAATGTTCCAAGTTATTACTCACTTGAGGGTGAAGAAGAAGAGGGTCGTAAAGCTCGTGGATTTCTCCTGAGCAAGATAGTGGATCATTTCGGAATGCTGGAGTAGGTTGATTCTCAACCGAAACTGGATAAAATCTGCGCCTCATTTATTTTTTGTTTGTTGAGATTGTTGCACTTCGTTTGCTAATTTGCTCTCACAAATTCCGAAGAAGGCTTGAATGTTTGCTTGGTGTGTGACCCGATTGTTCAAGGCTGAACTCCCTAGCTAGTTGTTAGGGATTGTTATTCCGCAGTGTCCCCGTTTTTCGCGCAACTTTAGTCACATGCTTAATAAAAGTTAAAGATGGCTCATTAAATACTAGAAAGTAGTCAGACCCAAAAATGCATTGTACCCCCCAACCTTTCATAAGAGAGAAAAAACTTACCAACCCAATCATTAACCTAATTGATTTTTATTATCTAAATATCCCTCCTAATTTCGATTTTAAGTTTAGTCATAGGATTTTTTTTTCTTTTATTAGTATTCCTAATGGTAATCTGGAAATTGTCAAATTACTTTAAATTAAAGAGTATAAAAATATATTTATTTTTATGTCATAACGGTTATTAATCAAATTATTAAATATATCCCTTACTTATCTAAATCATATAAAGATATAATTATTTCTAAAGAAAGGAGTATTAAATAAAATAATTATTTATTTAAACAAATAAGAGAGAGAGAGAGAGAAAATAAGTTTGATGATTTAGGGCTATTACAAATGATTAATTGATAATGAGCTATTGTACTATTGGCGTCCTACACTAGCGTCTTTGTTACTTAAAAATTATACACTTTGCACCTTTGGTTGCTGCCTGTGTTAAATTTTTCGTTAAAAGTAGGTTGCATTTTCATTTGACGTCTTGATTAATTATTTAGGGATATAATAATTCTTATAATTAGGGTTAGAGTTAAGATTAGGGTTAGGTTAGTGACAGGGATGTTGGCTTTGACGACATGGTTGTGGTGGGAACAGTGAGGATAAGAGAAGGGAAGTGTTGATATTGATCGATTATAAGGAAGAGGTGGATAAATTAGTGGTGGTGCAGGACGAGTCACAAATTAAGATCAATCTAGACTGGAACCAAACACATTCATTAATTTTAAAATTTTAATTATCAATAATAAATTAGTTAAACAATTGTAACCAATATTAATTTAATAAACTCTAACATAAATTAATCTTCAAGGCAACAATAAATTGGGCAAACTTGGTCACTGTCCAGTCACAGTAAGTCTCTGGTCTAAGCTTCTTCTTTTATGCCTCTTCTCCTCTCTGCCTTAATTTTTCGTTTCTCATGTCAGCTCTCATTCTCTCTCTAACTATCTCAACACTCGAGACTAGAGGAATGGTTTGCCGAGGGCAGCGAGGGAATGGTTACGATGACAGGGGCAGAGAATCGAGACAATGGAAAAATATTGAGGGAGATCGCCGTCGAGATTCACGAACATATCATTCCATCGAGACCTGTTGTTGACACAGAGTGAGACTTGAAATCACCTTCTTTCCGTTGATCTTCTGCTCATCATCAGTCTTCTCCAAGCCTTAATTCTGAAAGGTAAGGAAGTAATTTTAAAGGGATCAAAGTCGAGTGGGGGTCTATGTCCCCCTTCGAGTTCTATTTTTTTTCATTTTTAGAAGTATGTAATGTTATTACGCTACATTACATTATACATATAGTAACACACATTGCCATCAAGTAACATAGGGTTACAGTGGTTTTGCTTTATCCTGCTGAGTTACACAGTACCGGCGTTCACAATACATTACATAACGTGTTTTTTAATACATTGGTTAGTATTAAGCCATAAGTTGCGTATATTAAAATTTATGAAAATGAAGAGCAGAGGACGGGAGGTTGTGATGGTGCTAAATGGTTAGTGTTTGAATTTTGGTTAGTATTGTGGTGAATTTTGGGGAGGTAGGAAGGGGCGGTGTATGGAAAGGGAGGGAGAAGAAGATGAGGGCAAATGAGGATTAAGGGTCATGTGAGCCTCAGCAGAGCACAACCTTAATGGAAAATTTATCCCCAAGGGGATAGTTTAGAAAATGAAAGTACGAGAGGTATAAGTGTAGAACCCATAAAAGAACAAGAGTGTCTAATAGTTTACCATAAAAGAAATGGGGTGGAGGTTAAACCTCTACACAACATATATCTAACCAACAAAAAGAACACCGTTTAAAACAAAGTGGATAAATTATCCTAAAATCCTAATGTGGTCTAAGTTTAATATTTATAATGACATGAAAAGTTGATTAAATCCAAAAATGTACCAAAATTTGATAAATAACTACTAGTATTGCTACTGATCATCTTATGCATGCATATTACTGACTTCTTTCTTTACCAGATTTATTTGCAGTCTCGAGGTCTACGCTATAAGCTTTAAAGCTTTGAGCTTGAGCTTTGATTATTAATTTGACTCGAATACCGTTATGTTTCTTAATTGATATAATTGCTTTCTAATTTCTTTACAAGAATGCGGCCAGAGCTTGTTCTGCATATTGATACAAGCTTCTATATTTAAAAAATCCTTGCTTTTACATGTTTTCAAAAATTCAAATGATTAATGATTGTATGTATTCTATCTGCATAAACACATACATTTATAATCATCAAAATGGCAAGGAACAGTGCCCCCATGCGCAGCAGATGCCAGACACCAACCCGTATAAGCATACCTCATGTGCTGTGTACCATTGAAAGTAACATGCCACATCATTGTACCTTACTCAGCATATCTGATGGCACCTGCACTGCTTATCAGCAGTATGATTATGTGTAGATTGCTCACACATATCACCATGCTTCTCATTATCTGGTCTTTTAAAATTGGTGAAAGGAATTAAAGTTGGGATACAATGATTCATGTGCATTTGCATTTTGTCCATTTACTGATCAGAGTATCTCTTATATCTATCAATTTCGTAATTCATACTAGTGGCATAAGTAATGAAATGTAACACATGCTTTACAGTGTGAGATATATCTGAACTGTCAAGATGAAATTTGCATATGCCCAGGAAGCCTCAGCTCTCTTGCTCTTGAAAATCAATAACGGGCATTTCTGCCAATTTCTGATATGGTGTGCTCAGGCTTTAATAGGAGATCCAAGGAGAACAATTCAGGTCGATCTGCTGAAGTCTCAAAAACATATCCAATGCAGTTGTTGCAGCAAGGGAGAAAATATCATCTCCTCATCAATGCATGATACGTCTATTATGTAAGCAGTTCTATTTTCCCCTTGAATTTGTTTAAATCTAGTCATTAGCATTTGTATTCATGTGTTTATGGGTCAAATATCTGGGATTGGACGTGCTTGATAGTTATATTGGTAGTGAAAGCCTTTGCAAAGGATGACAATAAAGAATTGAAGAGATTAGATGAAGATTGATAAACCAACCTGTAACCAGTAATGGTTTACCCTTAATGAGAGATGAAGAAAGATAAGTAGCCCGTAGCCAGGAGCACATGCTCAGATAAATCTTTGTATTTCATAAAAGAATTTTCGTTGATCAATAATTCGAAATTTGGGTATATTTACTCTTATTGATGTGGACCAAACATAAGAGTCCTAACTTGACTACAATTCTATTTAACTAATTAGAACTCTCTTAAAGAGAGTTCCATATCAACGAGAATTTCATACTAAATAAAATATAAAAAAACTCAAATTCTTTGGATCCTTGCCCCAATCAACCTCACATTTTAATTAAACTAAAATTCCTATCCAAAGACAAATATTTTTAAGTAACTCCCAAAGAAGCCTAGGAATCTTTGACAAATCTTTTTATTGCAATTGGTTTTGCCTTCCAATTTGTAATTACCATAACTAGTCGCTGCTTCTTTATTTTGAAAGTAATGATGTTGCAATCATCCTTGGCCTTTGGCTGATGCCAAGAGAATAGCAGCATGCTCCTGGCAGTTCTGCTGAGGATGCTAATTTTACTACAGATATGAGATTATTATGTAATTCCTTACGGACTAGCATGACGAACGTGCTGGCAATTCACAAGGCTGCGCAAATGTATGCCTTTTTGATGTACAGTATTCTTTCGCATTGAATTAGCAGCTAACTGTGAAACAAAATTCATTGTGGTTCGCATCAGTATTTTATCGGGTAGTCTCCTGTTTATGGTACATTTACTACATTTTCCCCCTTAAATTTTGAATTGGGAAAACGCCTACCAGGAATATTTGATGTAAAAATTTGGCCAAATCACAATGCCTAATGCGCTAATCATACCGTGTTGTACATAGCTGGTGTCCAAAGTTGGAACTTTTTTAAGTTCCCAGCAGGCCGTTATGTAATATCTAGTTTTGGAGTGAGTGTGCGGATGAGCGGTATAGTCTCTTTTCTATTATTACCTGATATGATGTTGCAACCTGCTCATGTATATTGTATACAGGTACAATCTTGCACAAGAGTATGGCGACCTCATTAATCTTCACGATTGGTATCAATCTTTCAAGTCTACAACCATCAGGTCTTCTAAGACCAAACGTAAAGGGCACCACTCGCCTGCTTCCAAAAAGATGAAAACTACACCTCCAGAGAGTGAAGCAATGATTCAGTATCCTCTGACTTGCTCTTTTTTTTTCCTTCTCATTTTCTGGTACTATTATTCATTTTAACATATGATATTATTTTTGTTGTTGTTACTATTTTTCTCACTTTGATGGGATTATGTCCATATTTTCCGTAACGTCATAAACTTGTAACAACGAATGTAATCAAAGGTTGTCCTTAACAAGAGTTTCTCCAGAGCAAGATTTTGCAGAGCAATTACAGAGCTGCAGATCACAGGGCTCCTTCGGATGCCAAGCAAGAGAAGACCAGACTTTGTGCAGAGGGTGGCATATGGACTCTAAGGTAGTAGAACGACCCACAGGATTCGCATGCCGCAGGAAGTCATATTTACTGATTCAGGTTCTGTACCATAAGTTTGTAGTTTTATTTCCATGTAATATCGCGCAAATGTATTCGGGCAAATGCAGCATTGTTGTTGCAGTTGCATGTAACATCATGAGAGTGTTTGTATCACTGGAAACTCGTCCCCATCCCCCTCTATATGACCATGAGAGGTGAAACTGAAAGCTATCTTAATGGAAGCTCGATATTTATTCGGCTACTTTGAGAGCTTACATGAAAAATATGCATGTGATCTGTTTCATGTTTCTTGCATCTGCATGTGAATTTCTTTAACGTGAGATGGAGAATACCAGGATTTGTAGTACCTGGGAGGAGATCCTCTCCTCTCGAGTCGTGTCACGTTTAGCGTGCTTGAGCTTTCCCTCGTGAGTTGATTTTGGACTGTCTGGCGCTTGCAAGATGAGATGGGCTTGGACTTAGTTTGAGCATTGTGCTCGCTGTTGCCCGGTTCTTATATTTCTCCGTTCTTACATGTGCTATTATTAACGAGATTAATGTGTAATAGATGTCATCTGATCGGATGCAGTTGATGATGCGTTGAAGTGATGTGTTTTAGTGACAATAAAAAGTAAAATATTATTTTTTGGGGGGGACGATAGGTAACATCTGTTAGGCATTAATCTCATTATTGATATCATATTTGTCTTTTGCTTATATTTTCTAAGTCTAAAACACAAGCTGGCATTGTGCATTCTACATAATAGCGAAAGCTATAGAGCCTAAAGAAAGAAAACAAATAGAACACGAGAGAAGCCAACAGAAGGGTGTCGGGTCTAAAGTCGACAGGCATGGTGGCAGCAAGAACAAGTTGTCTTGTACGACGCGCATCAATGCTTTTACGCCATTCATGAAGATTGATGTGCGTAGAATGTCGTTAGCAGGTTGTAATAAGTTGCGTGGGCTCATCACATGCCCCAAACCATGTGCGGCAGCGAGCGCAAGAAAGGTGCGATTTTTTTCATAGCCCTAGTTTAGTTTCAATTACATGTATTTGTGTTTTTCCTTTTGGGAAATTGGGTATCCATAGTTGGATAGAAAATATGATTTTTAGTATTTCTATGGAAAATTTTACTAGACAATTTTGATTTTGAAACATACATGTTTACAAACTGAATTATCATGTCACTAGAAAAGCGTTTCAAACATAAATCTCTTGTTATTGAAGAGTCATCCACTGATCCGAGCAATGCTGCTCAATCAAGTTCAAAGAAAAGCCATATCGAAATCAATCCAGACAACTCATTGCTGACCCCGGTCTAAGAAGGCCAATACACGAATATGATGTGAATGTTAGAGATAAAATTCGAAGAGCATATTTACAAAAGAGCACTAGTCAACCTCTACAACGTGATTTTCCTCAAAAGCAATTTGGAAATGTATCAGTTCGAAGCTTAAATCCGGCTTTGTTTGGTACATACCCAGCTTGGTTAAAGTATAGCATAGCTAAAAATGCAGCTTTTTGCTTGTATTGTTATCTTTTCAAGTCCCCAGGTGGTAATGATTCGTTTGTGTGTGATTCAGTTGCAAATTGGAAGAAGAATGATAGATTTGATCTTGAAATTGAAAAGCTCAATAGTGATCACAATATAACTCGGATAAAATGTGAGAATTTAATGAACGAAAAACAAAGTATCATACCTTTTGTTTGTAAGAAAAGAAATAAGATACTGTGGCTATACGAGGAGGAACAGAGAAACAGAATACTTATCAGAAGAATTTCCAGGCTGTGTCGTAGGATGGCCACTTACTTGAAAGCAATTACGGCTCGACCTCGGTGGTAATCGAAAGCGCCGGTTGCTCTCCAAGGTTAACACCGCAGCCACTATACGCGTCCACTCGCAGGTAGAAGTTTTGGAGTTTGCACATGACGTATTTACCAAGGAGTGAGTGAGAATGGAGATTGAATGGAGAATGGAGAATAATTCTGTTTGCGTGATTTTTTTCTTGAGGAATGAAGAAGGAATATAAAAATAAGAATTAAAAATGGCTGCTACAGAATTTCACATGACCAAATATTAATCGTGTATTAAAAAGAGGATTTGAATGCTGCAAATCATAATCGTGTATTAAAAAGAGGCTTTACTCGCCTATTAAGGAGAGGCCTTCACTGCTGCAACAACTCCATAATTCAATTAGCCGTTTCCAACATTTAGAATTTGAGACATCAATGGGCCAGGTCCAAAAAAGGATAGTCATGGCGTCCAAAAAAAAGGAAACTCTCGCGCGACGCGCCACGGCAGACCGGCAGGCGGACGACGATGGCTGCGCGTGTGTGGTGAACCATACTCATGTAAGTCCTCTCATCTTCACAAAAGAGTTGTACCTCTTGGGGCACATCCCCAAGTCTCAACAAATCCCTTATACTCCTCCAAGGATAATTTCCCAAGCAATGTAGGACTAAAGATTTAGTGGGAATAAAATAAAGGATTTTGAGAGCCATTATTTCCAACAATCCCCCACTAATGGCTCGGAAAAAGAAACGAAGAACTCCTGGGTAAAAGAAAGGATATATACTTAAGCATCAATGTCTTTCGATTGAATTGATACATAGTGACGTGAGGAAACAACTTACTTCCTAATAAGTGAATTTCTCTTTAACTCATTAGAGTTCGGTTGAGACTCCCACAACACATATTGTAACCTTGAGTATGTGCAAACTCCGCGATACATATCAAGCGCTTTTGTCACGCCTCGCTTCCCATTATAATTGGGAGCGAGGAGCGAGCGGGTCCGCATGAGCTGGGGTGGTGAAGCTCAAACCCAATAAGCGTCTGTGAATAAAACCATACGCAGGAACTCGCATGCATTCAAAAGCAACAGAAATAAATTTAAATTTAAGCCAACATCCAAAAAGAAGGTACACAAGTAACAAGGCCCCAAGCATGGCCAACAACAATAGAGTTCTACAAAATGGGTGCACACCCTACAAAAAATGCAGTAAAAGAAATTCTAAACATCAGCAGGTAGTGCTCAGCAACTAATCCTCAGTGGGGAGAACTCCTGGATCAGCGTACTCCTGGTCTAGTGGGTCAGTCTCCTCCAGCAGCTCGTCCTCAAGATAACCTGTCTCGTGACCAGACATACATTTCAAACAACTTAGAAATGTATGTCAGCAAGGGTCCTTGGCAAGCAATAGGTATGAATAAGACTCTCGACAATGTTTTCAAAAATAGTTTTCATGGCAGTTAAAGCATTTATGAACAAATGAACAATTATAATTTCTAAGCAGTATGAACCGAGATTACATTAGCATGGCAGTTCTATTTAAGTGAAAGCAGAAGCAATTCTATATGTCATACATTTTCGATATAGCATTTTCAAGATGTTCATGAGTGGGTTCAATCTAGTGACTAAGGTTCACGTCGTTAGGTGAATAGTGAGTGAATCTACCTTCTCGTGCCCTCAAAGGTGGCTCTTTCACTTCCGACTAGTGCCCGTGAACCCAACCCCACCCAAGTATACTTTTCTGAACCACGAGCCAGAATCAGCAATTTGTCGTGTCCCATTAAAACTCAAGTATTAGTTCCTCGACTGTCGTGCCCCATTAATGAGATGTAACATCGCTTAACCCCAACAGGCGAACTGTTTGAGCTCGAGCAACGGGGGCCATTGTTGCGTCATTGGGCCGGCACTCGAGGGGCTCATTCAGTGAGCAACCAAAGCCCACAAAGCCAACGAAGGAATTCTGAAGCAAACTTAGTCAAAGCCCACGTGCCATTCGACCGTTGCACTCCTGCCTATCGTACAAGTGATCGGAGAAAGCTCATAAATAATGGTGACGTGCACAACAGATACTCCTATTAAGGGGGAGGATCATGGCGCCATAATGAGTGACCGTTATCCTCCCAACGTCACTGAAGAGACCGAGGAGGTCTATAAATATACAGAAGAGGAACAGAATAGTGAAGGTACGAGATCCGATACTCTAACATTCTTTACTCCACCTAATATTTCTTCCTCTAAAGATCGTGTGATGCCTGACTCGAGATGGGCCTCCGTGGGGTCGATCTCGGCAGCTCCAAGCTCTCTCCCTTAAGTCCCGTACTAACTTAAGCATCGGAGGGGATTTGGGTCGGGACACAGATCCGACCCCCTGACGTTCCTTTGTGATACATGAAGATCTTGGAGCGTCTCAACAAGAAGTTCACATCTCTATCGACGATAGCTCGAGCCTCGTTCGACTCGGTGGGTCGAGCGACTACCACTTACCAAATCTGCCTATCAGCGACCCCGGTTCCACTAACCAGAGTCCTACGCAACCAACTGACGATGCTCCACCTCAACAGGAGAGGTCCATGTTAGCCCACATGCAGTTAACGCCATTTTTTGCCTTAACAATTACACTTGTCCGTCTACTATTGATGTATTCATCAGTGCTTGATGTTCTTGATATTGTAAGGGAGGATGGTGTGAACTCAGAACAGAGGACAGAAGCAGCTATAATAACAGATATTATGGAATCATTTCATTTTGTGTTCATGCTTCATTGCCTGAGAAGGATATTTTTCGTTAGCAATAAGTTATCACAAGCATTACAAATAAAAGATCAGGATATAGAAATGCTATGGGTTTATTGGAAACATCAAAAGATCGATTATAAATAATGAGATAGAGTGAATGAGATTCTTTGTTAGGAGATGTGTCATCCTTCTGCATCAAACATGATACTGATATTCCACACATGAATGATGAGTATAAACTTCGTGGGCGTTCAAGGCGAAAATCTCAGGGGGATTACAAACATGCACCATTTTCGTTATGAATTATTCAACAATATAATTGAAATGCAACATCATTTCACTGAGTCAAGTACTGAGCCACTTCTTGGTATGTCATGTTTAAACCCAAGTGACTCTTTCTCTGCTTTCAATAAATAAAAGCTTATTCGCCTTGCTCAATTCTACCCGAGGATTTCTCTACAATGGACCTTATGGTACTTCTTGATCAACTAGATACATATATTATTGATGTCCGTAGTAACGATGAGTTCTCTACTATTAAAGATTTGCTGATCTTGCAGAGAAAATGATAAAAACAAAGAAGAATTTGGTATTTCCATTAGTATATAGGCCTATCACATTGTCATTACTTTTACCAGTTGCAACTGCTATAGTGGAGAGAGTTTTTCCTGTAGTGAATATTGTTAAAAGCAAATTACGGAGCATGATGGGAGATAAGTGGATGAATGATAGTTTGGTTGTATACATTGAGAAAGATACCATTAATGAGATTGATAATGAAGTCATTATGAAAGCAGTTTCAAAATATGAAAACTCGAAGAGAACAATTGTAATGTGAGTTTTCTTCTTTTGCTTTCTATATTTTTTTACATGCTTTTCATTTTTTTGGGCTATTTGCATAATGCTGGTTTTCTTTTCTGTAGATATATGATGACGTGGATTTACATTTTTCAAAATTACAATTATTATCAAAAAAGTGGGCATGAAGTTAACGATGTGTATTTTGTTTTGTTCTAGCTCTTTTACTTATAGAATATACCATAATGTGAAGTACTTAATAAATTGATGACGTTTGCTTATTGATTTTTATTGTACGTAGAAATTATTTTGTATTAGCTTATAATTTGCCCCCTAAATGAAAATTTCCTGGCTCCGCCACTAAATTTACCTTAAAATAAATCAAAAAAATTGTCTCCTGCTGCATATAAAAACCAACAGCAACGAAAAGCTTTGCTACAGTCTTTTTAGGGAAAGGATTTGAGCACACTACGTTTTACTCACGCGCACATGCCACTTATTTACAAGTTTGCCATTCAATTTACTCATGTGCACTTACCACTTATTCCTCTTTTACAGTCGTCTGCCCCCCTGCCCCGACGCCGATGACGATCCGACGACGATTTACTACTGTTTGGAATGACCGGTGGGAAAAAGAGAGAGGGGGTGACGTAGGGGGTGTGGCTGGGGAGTTTGGAGGAGGGAGAAGGGGGGCAGCGGAGGGACAGTGGAGGTCGGAGGAGGGAGAAGTGTGGCTGGGGAGGTCAGAGCAGAGGGCGGCGTCGCCGCCCGCCGCCGTTCGACCGTTCATACTCAGGGACATTTTCGAAAGTTTGCCGTTAAGAGTGCACGGTGAGTGATTTCAGTGGCAAACATGTAAATAAGTGGTTTGTTCGCGCCGGGAGCAACGGCAAACTTGTAAATAAGTGTTGTGTGCCGGGGAAGTGCACAGAGTAGAACGGAGGGTGCGCGGAGCATGTCGCGTCTTCTCATCCTTTAACTCTGCACCACCTTAGAAAGGATCCAATCATTGGAAGAGACGGACCGTGACATGACCATCGCCGTTCATTCAAATCCAAAGAGAGCATGAGCAGGTGGGAACAAAATCCTTGGAAGCATCATTGCCGATCTTTTGGCCCTCACTGGCTCGTGGAGAATCATGTAGATGCTTCAACCCGTCTTTGCCCATAATTTTGTCTCGCCTAGTCGTTTTCCTTGCACATCAATGCACAAATCAAACACTTTTGTTTGCCGACCCACCGCACGTCTTCATCAATGCATGCATATAAGCTGACCTTTTGTTTTTGTTTTTGCTTTTAAGTCCCAGTCAAGACACAGCTTCTCGCATGTTGCCACTCTGGACCATCACAGGCTCCTAGAAAGAAAGTGGTCCAGTTGCCTTCATTAAATTTCATACTATTATTTTACAAGGTCATGAGCCAGGGCAGAGGACCTCTGAAAAATTTCAGCTGGTGTGAAGTGCTTTCTGGGGGGGAGAGAGACCGGGCCCTTATTTATAGGTGAATAAGGGAGAGTTCATATAATGGTAGGATACTGTATTCATGTAAGATACAAACTCCTAATTTGCTACTTGATATGATAAGCCTTGCATGGGCCTGCATGGGCCTGCATATTACATTCATACCACTCCCCCTTATCCCCGTCATAAGTGTGAACTCCGCTCAAGATACTTCGAGATTCTGAGCATCCTATGAATATCACAAGTGGCGGAAAACCCTGTGGGTAAAAAACCATAGCTAAGAAAAAAGAGTACAATTCTCCTTTAACTCATCCTGATCTGTACAAGCCCTTATGTTTTCCGATCTCTTAGGCGTTTTTACATCAGTCATGTTTATACCATTGTACAAATCACAGATATCGCCATTTTTGGCAGCTACTGAATTCAAAAGAGCTCTGGAGAGGTGTGCGTTGTCATGTCGCCTCTGATGTGGTCTCATCAAAGCTTGTGGTAAGCATGTGATATGGTCTTTAGGCCATGTGGTCAGCTCCAAATCACCAGTCTTTGACCCGGTCGTCACTAGGATGTGATGTACCACTGGACGCACCAAAGCACATTCTCGGCTTGTTTTTGGAATGGTGAGGATCTCGGAATGATAGAATGATCGATGTTGCCTTCATAATTTGCTTTGCAGATCTCCAGGAGATGGTCGTCCCACCGTATGTACCTAATTTGTGACTTCTCATTATGGGGTCGACATGTATCTGCATAACCAACAAGTGTGGAGGATAATTCTTTCTTATAATATAAGTCCAAATCCATTGACCCTTGGAGGTAGAGCAGAAGATGCTTAACTCCGGTCCAGTGGCATTTCGTAGGTGCAACACTGTGTCTGGCTAGTAAATTTACTGCAAATGCTGTATCGGGACGCGTGCAGTTAGCCAGATAAAGAAGTGATCCAATTGCACTTTAGATAAGGGCCTTCAGGACCAAGGGTATCATCCCCCTCTTTCAGTGGACGGAAAGGGGTTTTTATGTACATCCATCGAGCGTACTACCATGTGTGTACTTGGTGGATGATAATGGTCCTTGTATAAATTTTTCAACACACTCTGGGTGTATAAAGTTTGATTTAGTAGGATTTTTATCTTTTATATAATAAATCTATAAGTTATGACATATTTTTATTTTGCATAGGTCTTTCATATCTTATTTGATAGTCAGGCTTGAAAAAATATTTCAGTTTTCTCTTTAGGAGATCCGATGAGATTTAAGTTGTTTCCGGCTATAATCTCAAATCATGTTTTTTGCTCTTATAAAGATGCAAAGACAACCTTTAATAAGAATCAATGATTTGTCAATGGATTTACTTGGTTGTACAACATTTTATTAACTTTTCAATAGACTTCTCGAAGGCTATCCAGGCATTTAAGGAAATGAAGACCTTTATCAAGATATCTATATAGGTATGTTGTCACAACATCCAATACCAGCATATCAAATAATTTCCTTTACCAAATCGTAAGGTATTCGCAACTTATACTTAGGCGGTCTGATGCATCATTTATAGTAGTGAGTCAAGCTCATCTCACTTGTTTATTTCCCAGTTTTAGAGGAAAAAAAACTTGAGCTATATGATGTACCTTATAGCATACGATTTTATACTTATATTTATATTTATACAATACTCATTATGCCCACATGTTTGACACCTTATGGTGTATGGGCTTTAGATCTGAACACTTCATGTTTTATAAGCGAGCCCATCTCAGCTTTTATGTCCTCGTTCCATATTGGCCAATCTCTACGTTTGCATTTTAGCAATGGACTGTGGATCGATATTATATAATTATCATCGCTTTTGCGATGTAAGTGGCAATATGATACGTGAATATATTGTCAATAATTTGTGTTCTTTCTGTCCAACATATCCCCAGTACTGTCACGCTCCCCTCCCTGGGATACCTGGCAAGTACGAATCCGTCCAGGATGTTCCCGAAGAGGCGAGTATGATAAAGAAAAGATAGAAAGAGAGAGACGACGAGAGAGATGGAAGCAGGTCCACTGCGCACTGCTGGGGAAGTACCTGTAGTGTTTCCAAGCAAACAACCAACATGCAACACAGAGGAACGAAAGAACACAGAAACAACACTGAGACAAAGAGAAGAAACATCGCCTTTAATATACCATCAACATCCATATAAAACATCATCTAAACATCAACCTCCAAGACTAAAAGAAACCCCAAAAGTACATGGTCTCTCTCCTCTCATCCCCCAACTAACAACTCGACTCTCAACTCAACCTGCAGCTCCATCTGCCACCTCCAAACACCAACACCTGAAAAACAACGGGGTGGGCACGTCAATGCATGACCCAGTAGGAAATGCAAACTCCAACTAGTTTGCTATTATGAAAATGCAGCTATTTTACATGCGGCCATGGCAATGTGCAAATGATGAATGGAATGAGCTAAGGAAAATATGCTAAAGGAAACATGAGCATGACTTAAAGAAATTAATGCACATCATAACATAAGGTAAACTACAAATAAACATGTCAACCAAGAGGATAAAGTGCATGTATGTAAACACAACTACAATGGAAAAGATTAACTAAAACAATTAGAAACATATACAACTCAAGTGATAATGTGCTAAAAGAAGAATTTGGTATAAAGGGGTGAGGCATGGCAATGGGACTATAGGGTTGTACGTGATAGGCAATGTGGTCCCCAAGAAACAGTGTAATGAAACCTCATCATTCACTCGTAAAAAGGGTCATGCACATAGTGCCATCCCCATCTCCCTCATAAATAACCACATAACACCACTCCTCATAAACAACCACGTAACACCACTCCTCACAAACAACCACATAACACAACAACATGCCATGTCCACCCTCCTACCTCCCATCATGCACAACAACTAAAGTCCCACTTTCATGTTACAATGAGCTAGGCCAAGAACAATAGAAACAATTTTTATGAGATAGCCACATTTCTTTCTCATTTCTTCCTTATATTAAGGGATAGACACATTTTCATCTTTCCACCCATTTCCTTTCCTTTCTTTCAATAAAACATCACAATGGCCACAAATGGCCCATGGCCGAATTATAAAGAGAGGATTGCCACATGTTTTCCAATACAAGAAGAGAATAGCATCAGTTATGCACATTTCCACAATATCACCATTAAAAAATTTAAGGGATAATTTTAGACATGATTCTTCATAAGGAGGCAACGTACTATCATAACAAGATTACAAGGCTCAAGGGATGCCATTGGACTAAATTAATTACCATGAAGGAAAATGCCATCAATTTAACCCAAAATGCAAGAGAACAAAGGGATCACCAACATGTAAATTTTTTATGCACAAAGCTATAAATGTTTCTCATGTAAAAGAAGGCAACTTGCATGCATATATATAATAAAGATTGTAGCTTTGCATGAAACATACAAGGGGGTAACCACTTGTAACGCACCGCTCCCCGGAATACCCGATAAGTCCGAATCCGTATCAGGTATTCCCGAAGAGGCGGGTGGTACAAAGGAAATGCAAGATTTCAAAACATAGGCAGGCCCACTGCGCACTGCTGGGATAGTACTTGTAGCATTCCAGAACAAACACAAAATACAAAAGGGACAACAGCTCAACTTAGATTTAATTATACCACTGATACATATAAACACACGACTATCCAAAGTTAACATCATTAATACAAATCTCATATATACAACAAGAACCGACAACTTGTTAAAGTACAATAACACCGCCCAAAACTATATTTCTCTCTAAAATCCTCAACTCTAACCAACTCCAACTAACTGGACTAGTGGGCCTCCAACTCCTCGAGTCAACACCTGACAAATATCAACGGGACATGTCACAGCGTGACCCAGCAGGATGTTCAAACCCAACTCACATGGTGCACAAAAATGCTATGCTCTAAGTAACTACGGAAAACTATCTCATGGCATATCACGGTAATTGCATACGAAAATGTAAATGGTGTCATTACCAAACACGTACCTGCGACAAAAGGATAACCTGCAAAACAAAGTGAGTAGGACATATAGAGTAGTAAACTGCATTATTAAGGAACTGAAACCTAGCTTTGACTTAGATGTCATGTAGTTCTAGAAGGGTGCCATCTTTGAGCCCAACATGGTTTGCTACTCAAACAAGATACTAACCTCGAATTAATTCTTATTTAGAAATTTGCATTTTGCTAAGGGTAAGTGATAATTAAATCTACAACACTATGAATCTCAGTCTTTTCAAGTTCCATAATAAAAATGACAACTTTCATCATAGTAACATTACTACGAACGCATGGCAAGCATGCTGACCAATTCTTAATTTAATAGAATTCAACATGAAATCAAAAACAAGGCAACAACTAGCAAGATGTCATCTTGAAGATACATGGGTCTACTTCATAGTATAGAAAGAATTGCCTACCTTTAATTAAGATTTGTCTCTTTAACACGCTTGGAAGAATTGTAAAAAAAATAATACACCATATGAAGAGGGGTTCCTACCCTCTCTAAAGCTTCCAACTTGCAAGTTATCATAAAACCCTCTGACTAACTTTTCAATTATAATTTTGATAAATACATTCCCTTTAAACATAGAAATTTTGAGAGAAGTAGCAAGTAGAATTCCTAGCTTAAGTTTCTAATACTTCGGATTTTATGGAAAAGCTTATAAAAATTTCGGCAGAGTTTCTCTTGTATTTATCAAAGTTTCCAAATACCACATAAATATCATTTAAAAGAGAACATGGTATAGGCATAATATCTGTAACGGCCTGTATTTTTCAAACACTTCAAATACGTAATTTTCAAAAAATTTAAAAAAATCTCATTATAGTGGTTAGTCATGAGTTGTATATCAAAACTGATTTCAAAAATTCTTATAAAAATATTTTGAAAAACTAGACTAATTATAAAGTATTTCAGTATTTTTAGATTTCCTCAAATACTCAAAAACGTTTCGATAAAAATTCATTTTCAATAATTACCGTTTTGGGTCGACGAATTAATTTTCTATTCAAACGTCATCAAAATGTTTTCAAACTTCTACAGTAGTACCCTATGATCATTTAAGGCTCCTCACATTAATTTCGTAATTTTTCGATATCATTTCAACCTAGAACCTGCAAACCCGCTTTCTAAACGTTTTGGCCTAAAACTAGTATGTCCGTAGCTCAAACCCCTGAACGGATCTTGTATTCGCGATCCTCGCGACGATACGATCCCGTGAGTATGGTTTCGTAATTTTTCGAAGTCGTTTGTGAAAACGTGTTTGTATTTCACCGCTTTGCTAATTGCATTTCACTAATGACTTTTCAACTTGCTAATCACTTTTACCCAATAACTTTTACCCCCTAACCCCACTTAATTGGTTCTGTAACCAACCACATTAACCCTACCCCCCTAACCAACCTATTTAACCAACCGAATGGGTTGGTCAGATCCAACATGCCAACCCATTCGATTAATTACCTTATTAACTATTAAACATGTTAAAATTCTTATTATAATTAGTTTTTAAATCCTATATAAATGAACCCAACTTCTCATCACATACACAATATCCCTTCTCTCCCATTTCATTTTGGAATTAACCCAGGAGCTCGTCCTCTCTATCTCTCTCCCGTAACTCTCTCTCTCGAAGTCCCCCTCCCCGCCTCGGAGCTCTGGCGAACCCCTGCCAGCGACGCCCTGCCTCCAGCGCCGCCGTGCGCAGCTGAGCCCGACACCGCCACAGTCGATGTCGTACGACTCGACACGACCCCTAGCCTCTTCCTTCAGCACCCCGGAGCCCCCTGCCGTGATGGTCGAGCGGCGGCTGCCGCTGCTGCTCACGATCGACGCTCCACTGAGAGAGGCACCGTCCGCTCCCGAACAGCCCCGAAGAGCCACGCATCCTCCTCCAGCGCCCGAGGCCCCCTCCGCGAGCTCGCCGTTCCCCGGAGCTGCACCGACGCGAGGACGCCGCCGTCGCCGATTGGGAGTCTGCCGCCCGATCAGTCGCCCGCCCCGCTTGAACCGCCCCGACTCCCTAGCTACTGCCCATCACCCCTCAAGGCCGCCGCCTGAGCCCCCTGCGCCACCTGTGCCCCCTTGCAAGCGTTGCCCCAAGCCGCCGTGCACCGCCCCTAAGCCACTTGTCGTGCCCCCCTTGCCTCCTCAGCAAAAGAGAAGGGAGAAAGAAACAGAAACGAAAGAGGAAAAGGGGGCAGACTTGAGTAGGTGATGGAGTTAATTTTTAAGGCTTATTAATTATTTGAGTTGTTGTTTGTGTACAGCTGTTCACCCTACACACTTTGCTTTAAGATATTATAATAATATGGATGGTACTGTTATATATTATTATTTGTATAACATGGTTATTATAAGATATTACCTAACTTATTATGTTTAACTTATTAACAAAATGGGTTATTAATTTGACATGATATGTAATCTAAGTTATTATAATATAAGTTATTATAATAGTTAACTTATATGTATTACCATCCTTTTACATGGTTCATTAATTAATAAGTTATGTTATAAAGTTAGTTTATTAAACAAGTTTTCTTAGTAAGTAATTAAGCTTTACTTGTTACACTTGCATGTAAAGGATATTCAGGATATGTCTTGCATGCGACAATGACACGTTATTTTCATTTGACCTATCTTAAACTATTATGAAAAAATACAAAACGGCTTAGATAATTAGATAGAAATTAGTGTAGCAGTTAGCTGATATCTTCTTGTGATTGTAGGTACCACTCCTCATGCTCTAACTCCATCCTCGTCCTGCTACGTGTAATTTTAGCCTGTAAGGATCAATACACTAGAGGGGGGGTGAATAGTGTATATAAAAAATATTGTCGCAAATAAGATGTTAGTAATATTTGCAAAGATGGCACAGAAATAAAATGACAAGTGCGGAAAATTAAATCAATCGCAAACACAGAGATTTATCCTGGTTCGGATCTTTGTGATCCTACTCCAGTCCTCTACCCCGTAGAGATTTTCAATCCACTATAATCACTTGCCCCGTAAGCATGAACTTACAAAAATGGCGACACTCCCCGTGTCCCAAACTTTGTACAATCTCTAAACAGAGATTCCAACCTGTTAAATAAGAAATAGAAAAACACCTATAGCCTTGGTATAAATTTTGGAGAATGAATTCAAGGATGGTGTTTAGAAGATGAACTTCAAGATGTAAAAGATATGTAATGAAGCGCAACACTTGAAGTTCTCTGGTTCATAAAAGAAGAGAGAGATCTATTGATATCTTCTTGCAATTATGAACACAAACAACTTTCCAAAAGTGATGTTGAAAATCCAAGTTCTTCCGTTCTTAAAAGAAGAGAGAAATCTAATGATTTCTTCTTACAAATAAGAAAAGAACAACTAATGGCAGAATTACTTAAAAGAATCAAGGACTTGCTTTCAACAAAATCAGAATTAAGAAGAGAAAAGTGTGTGTAAAATGAGAGGGGGTACCCCTCCTTTTATAGGTTTTAGAAACGGTTGTGAACGGCTCTAAAAGAGACGTTGCACAACGTTCAGAAACTGAGAGGAACGTTGGAGAACGGTCAGAAACTGTTCTGGAAAATTTCAGTCCCAAAAGCATTTTGGCATGCTACGAAAATTCGTAGCCTGCCAATTTTGTAACGGTAACAAACGGTCACAAAATTTTGGTGGCGTGGAATAGATAACGGATAGATCCTTTTCTGAAAGTATCAAGCCAAGATATAACTGTTTTGGTAGGCTAGGATAAATCCTAGTAGGCTAATACTTAAAAATACGAATTTTGACTTAGGATCAAATGAGTTAGGAGATGATGTAGATTTGAGCTTTAGGGATATATGATAAGATATAACCAAGGCCCTGAAGCTATCTAAAAAGTAAAAATTACATCATTCCGTAGATACGTGTTTCACACGTAATTTGAGTAGCAAGGTTGTTTTTGCAGAAACTCCTTGTACTTTGATCATATGCGTGACGTGAATAAATTTGCGTTAAAGCTGCACATCTGCATAGATAAAGTTAGTAACATGAAATATATTGATTTGTCACATCAAAACTTTATGGAAGAGAGGATGGAAAATACCAAGTTCCAACATTCTCCCCCTTTTTGATGATGACAAATAATGAAGTATCAAATGTGAAATAATCATGTTAGTAAAAAAATATAATATGTATTAACATGAACAAATGTGATGTTACTCATATTACTCCCCCTGAGTATATGAATATAAACTCAATATAAACTCCCCCTGAATATATGCAGATTTCTCCCCCTTTGTCATCCACAAAAAGTGGACCAGAGAAATTGGCAGGCTACGATATTTCGTAGCAGGCCAAATTAAAAAAATGAAGGGGATTAATAAATGAACAAAAACAGAGGAAGTAAGGACTATATAAGGAACAAAATATAATAACACTTAAGGAGAACAGCAAGCAGAGAGACAAAGTACACAAACGAACCATTATATATTAAACATAACATTGATGAGAACCCAACTTAAGAAAGTGCAGTATAGCATAGGCATCTGAAATACCAACATGACATAAAGCAAACACCCACCAAAAACAGCAGACTAACTCCATACGAACGCCAAACTTATAGAACCTAGTGACTGACAGACTAACGTCATAGACTATCAACATACTGAAACATCATAGAAAACCACATAGGAACCCCATAAGCAACCAACAAACAGAACAAGTGATAAAAACAACCGAGCATAAAGAACAACCAGCAGACGACAGAGGACCACGGATAGACTAAGGTCAGAGCAAGCATTGTGCGGAGTCATCCAACGGAATCAACGGGGATGGTATGACGAGGAACCCGGAGAAGAACGACGGGTACGAGTTCGGCGAGTAGGGAGGACTTCGGCGGATTCCAGTGAGGAACGAAGCGAAGATTGCTCCACCTGAATTTGCTCAAGGACATCGGAGTGGTGACGAAGAACCTCGTCGTACTTGCTCATTTGAATCTGAATTCCCGCAAACCCTTCTGCGACCTGAGTAGAGAGACGAGCGAAGTGAACCGCATTCGTTTCCCTAGAAGGACTAACGCCATCCTTCGACGTAAGAATCTTCTTGCCGCAACGAGAGAAGGAAGATCCGGGAAACAGAGCCTTGCCACGAGATGATGAAGCCGGAGCAGGGGGATGTGAGGAGTCATCGTCAGAACCAACGGCGTCATCGGCATCGCTGTCATCGTCAGGAGAAGAAACATCATCCGGTAGTCCCATGCTGTGAAGGATGTTTTCATCAATATGAACGTCATTCTGAAGCATTAGTTCTCCGTCGGTGGGGACGCCAAAAGCCCGAAGTATGAGGGTGATGAGACTAGGGAAATAAAAATGGGTGGAAACAGGGCGCATGATGTAACGAAGGAGCAAATGCCCCCAGTGAATGGGAAACCCGCCCATGATTGCATACAGACAGTGGAGATGTGCATTGCCCAAATAGTTAACAGACCTAGCTTTTGGCATCAAATTAAAAATAACGATTTTATGGAGGATGCGGGCTTCTGGGCTGAGTTTGGATGCAGACATATGAGGGGTCAACTTTGGGGCGAGACGAGAATTGATAACAGGGTCGGTCATTGGAAAAGAGAGAAGACCAAGATTATTCGGCGGTTGACTGATAATGGTGGCGAGTTTGGTGCTGTTGACGGTGAAGCACACACCCCTTACCTGAGTGGAGAAAGACTTTTGACCGCGGTGGACCGCAGTCTCAAGATTCGTGTAGAATTCTCTCACGAGGGTAGGGTAATATGGAGTCTTGTTGGTGATCGACCAGAGTTGAGAAAGCCCAACAATGGCGAGAAGCTTCTTAACCTGCATCATCATTGGTGTGCCGAAGTCGAGATAACGCTCTGGATGGAATCGAGTGGCCTCCGAGCGAAGATATCGCTCTTGAGCCGCGGCCGAACGAAACCGATCTGAGGGCGACGGGAAAGTGGGATCTGCCATGGTGAACGAAAGAAAGAAAATGAAAACAACGAGTGGAAGAGGAGAAGAACAGAGGATGAGAAAGGAAAGAAAGGATTTCGAAATAAATAGAAAGAAACAGAAGCCCAATCAGTTTCCATGATAAGAAGTGGAAGCGGTTGTGAGAAGTGGAAGTGGTTGCTAGAACTGAAAGAAGTTTAAACACCAGAAAAATTCAAAATACAGAAATCCGAATAGATAGGAAGAAGAAGAGGCAACGGTTAGAGAAGACGTGTACCCGTTGGTTCAAAAAATAAGAGAAAATGAGGAGACCCGAGAGATTTTTGAAAGTGTAAAGACCCAAAATAATCAAAGAGATAGTAAAGAACTGCAGGTCGAAATGAATAGGGTAGGTAATGTTGGAAGTTGAAAAAAAATAAAGGCCATAAGTGAGTGCTGGCCGAAATAAATAGGTCAAATGAGAGAACCGAGAAAAAAAATTGGGGAGATGCCGTATAGGGAGTACCGAGAATAAATGAAGAGGGTAAAATAAAATAACAAAAATAATTAAAAAATATTGTGAGAGTTCCCATGAAATGCCGTATAGAAAGATGAGGCGGTTTGGTGGTTTCGGGCCAATAGGAACCATCCATGTGGAGGAGAATTAAATGGAGTTGGTGGAAAGAAAGTTAATTTAGTGGAGAAGTGAATGAAGTGAAGTATATTAAAAAAGATTTAAACAGATTGGAATGCCTCACGTGATGCCAAAGAGGGCAACCTGAATGTAAAAGGGATTAATGATGTGGACCAATAAGAATGACCCAAGTGGTGGATTTGAAAGCCAAATTAAATTGGGTGGCTGTTTGATTACGGTTTTGGCCAGAAGGTAGGTGGCCGAATTAAATTTGTAAAACAATTTCCAACGGGAGAATTGGGTTGCGAGTTTGGCATTGAAAAGAGGCAGAAGAATTAAAGTTTCTGTCTTCTTGTGAAATCCAAACCAATAGAGAAACGAAAGTACAAATGGAAAGTTCGAAGAATAAGAAGAATTAAATGCCAGTGCCTTGTCCAACGTGAAAAGCAGAAAATATCGGAAAAGACAAAAGAGAAATATCCATGTGGCAGTAGAGAGAACACAGATAGCAACGGGAATCAAAAAGATAAAGACAAAGTGGAAGAGAACGGGTAAGAATTTTGATATGAAATTTGATTTTGAGAAAATAAAATATAGGAGAAGTATTTAAAAAAAATTCAAATTCCAGGGATCAAAGTAGGTACAAAACGGAGAACAGAAAAAAAAATAAAAAAAATGTTTAAAAATTGAATAAATTGGTATGCTACGAAATTTGGTAGCATGCCAAAAATAAATAGTAACCAAACAATTATAGAAAAATGCACAAAAATCAAAAATAAATGAATATACTCATATATCAAATTCTGATGCACTAATAATGCCTAGATTTCTTCTAAGCTTAAGAAAAGTTTCTTCCTTCAAAGGCTTAGTCAAAATATCAGCAACTTGATGTTCAGTAGAAATAAATTTTAAAATAATATCACCTTTCTGAACATGATCATCTAAAAAATGATGACGTACATCAATATGTTTAGTGCGTGAATGATGAACTGGATTTTTAGACAAATTAATAGCACTAGTATTATCACACATTATAGGACATGTGGAACAATTAATACCATAGTCTGAAATAGTTTGTTTCATCCATAAAATTTGAGCACATGCTAAACCTGCGGCAATATATTCTGCCTCAGTTGTAGATAATGAAACAGAGTTTTGCTTTTTGCTAAACCAGGAAACTAAGGCATGTCCTAAAAAGTGACAAGTACCACTAGTACTTTTACGGTCTGATTTACAACCAGCAAAATCTGCATCACTATATGATAACAAATCGAATGTGTTTGTTTTAGGATAAAATAAACCAAAATCAGAAGTATACTTAACATATCTAATAATCCGTTTTACGGCAGTCAAATGTGAAACTTTAGGATCTGCCTGATATCGTGCACATAAACAAACTGAAAACATAATGTCTGGTCTACTTGCAGTTAGATAAAGTAAGGAGCCAATCATACCTCTATATAGACGTTGATCAACACTCTTACCATTTAAATCTTTGTCGAGGGAAGTAGATGTACTCATCGGAGTACGTTTTTCTGCAGAACTTTCTAAACCAAAGCGTTTGATGAGTTCTTTAGAGTACTTGTATTGATGGATGAATATTCCTTCCTTCATTTGTTTGATTTGAAGACCGAGGAAGTAGTTTAGTTCACCCATGTGACTCATCTCAAATTCTTTCTGCATAATTTTTGAAAAATCTTGACAAAGAGATTCGTTAGTAGAACCAAAAATAATATCATCAACATATATTTGAATAATGATAATATCAGAATTTATGTTTTTAATAAATAAAGTAGAATCTATTTTACCAATAGAATATCCTGAATTTAAAAGATAACTTTTAAGTCTTTCATACCAAGCACGAGGTGCTTGTTTGAGACCATATAAAGCCTTTTTCAATTTAAAAACATGATTTTCAAAATTTTCATGAATAAAACCCGGAGGTTGTTCTACATAAACTTCTTCTTTAAGAAAACCATTTAGAAAAGCACTTTTCACATCCATTTGAAAAAGTTTAAAATCTTTAAAATAAGCAAATGATAATAACATCCTAATAGATTCAAGACGAGCAACTGGTGCATAGGTTTCATCATAATCAATTCCTTCTTCTTGATTATAACCTTGTGCAACCAATCGTGCCTTATTTCTAATTACCTGACCAGATTCATCCAATTTATTTTTGAATACCCACTTGGTACCAATAATTGAATGATCTGATGGTCTGGGAACTAATTCCCAAACATCATTTCGTTGAAATTGGTTGAGTTCTTCCTGCATAGCCATAATCCATGAACTGTCTTCACATGCATCTTTGATGTTCTTTGGTTCAATGGTTGAGAGAAATGCACAATGTGTCATTTGCTCTATTTGGCGACGAGTTCTTACTCCATCTGTAATATCTCCAATAATTAACTCTGATGGATGATTTGGAACTTGTGCAAATGCCTTAGGAAGATCTGCATTATCTGAAACAGACTCAACAGAATGTTTAGTAGCATCAATTTCATCAAGTTTCATATTATCTAAGGAATTAGAAAGAGGTAATATATTCTCTTCATCATCAATAATGTGAGAATTAGATGAAGGATTTTCATCAAATGTGACATGTAAAGATTCTTCAACTGTTGAAGTTCTTTTGTTAAATACTCTGTAAGCTTTACTACGTGTTGAGTATCCAACAAAGATACCTTCATCAGATTTAGAATCAAATTTATCTAATGCATCTTTAGTATTGAGAATGAAACATTTACATCCAAACACTTTAAAATATGATACACGAGGAATACGATTAAAAAATAATTCAAAACAAGTTTTATCAAGTAATGGCCTTATAAGAACTTTATTCATAATGTAACAAGTAGTTGCAACAGCTTCTGCCCAAAAATATTTAGGAAGATTACTATCACAAAGCATTGTTCTTGCACATTCTTGTAAAGTTCTATTTTTCCTTTCTACTACTCCATTTTGTTGAGGAGTACGAGGAAAAGAAAAATTGTGTGTAATGCCATTTTCATTACAAAACTTGGTAAATGATTCATTTTCAAATTCTCCCCCATGATCACTACAAATAGTGACAATGTTAGAGGATTTGATCTTTTGAATCTTTTTGCAAAATATTGAAAACTCTTCAAAAGCATCATTCTTGTTTTGTAAAAATATAACCCAAGTGTATCTAGAATAATCATCAACAATGACAAATGCATATCTACTTTTATTCAAAGAAGCTACTCTTGAAGGACCAAACAAATCTAAATGAAGAAGTTCTAATGGTCTCATTGTTGAGATAACGTCCTTTGATTTAAAAGAAGATTTATGCATTTTTCCTTGTTGACAAGCATCACAAAAATGGTTGTGTTTGAAAGAAATATTTGGCATTCCATTAACTAACTTGTGTCTTGAAATACGTGCTAGGTTTTTGAAATTAGTGTGACCAAAACGTTTATGCCATAAAAGAGTATCATCTGATGTAATCATTAAACAATGATTATGAGTGGTAACAGACATGCATAAGATATATATGTTATTCTTACGCTTACCACGAAATAAGATAGATGACATATCAGAATCATAAATTATGCAATCATTTTGTTCAAAAACTATTTTATAATTTTTATCACATAGTTGACTAATAGAAAGTAAGTTGTGTTTCAAACCGTCAACCAGATGAACATTCTCAATGATAGGCTGATTAGTATTACCAACAGTTCCAGTGCCTATGATCCTTCCTTTCTTGTTGTCACCAAAGGTAACTGTGCCTCCATCTTTATATTTAATGGTTGAAAGCAAGTTGACATTTCCTGTCATATGTTTTGAACATCCACTGTCCAAAATCCATCTTTCTTTCTTAGGTACCTGATAGATAAAATATTAAGCATTGGTACCCTTTGTTTGAGGGTCCTTGGGATTAGATTTTAGGAAGCCAAACCCAAGTGGAATTTGGCTTTCTAATGTAATCATGAGAATGAACAATAGAATGTATAAAATGAGAAATATAACTATTTCTATCATTTAAACATGAATCCTTAGGAACCCATATACTAATTGTAGTAGGTTTCCTAGGAAATGTTTTTGAAATGTTAGTAACATTTCTTTGTGAAGAAGAAGTAGGAATGTTTACTTTCTTCGTGTAAATAAATGCATGATTCTTCTTTTGTGGTTTAACAAATGTTGTTTTACCATAAGAGGAAGAAGTGTTATAAGTATTGGGTGCATCCTTTTTAGAATATCCCAATTCTTGTCTATGATTTGCTGGATATTGAATTTTAAGCAAATCATCGAGATTAGTTTTTCCTTTGTTAAATTTATTAACATTGGATGACATCTCGTCGTATTTCATCTTTAGTGATGAAATACTTTTATCCATTTCGGATATTTGTGTATGTAATTCTAAATTCTTAGTTTTGAGAATAACATTCTCTTTACTAAGATTCAAAACTTGAGAAGAAGTATTCTCAGTGTTTTTAGAAGAAGATAACTCTTGATATTTAGAAAGAAGATCATCATTATTCTGTTTCAATGATTTATGTTGACTATTCAACTTTTTGAAACGAGAATAGAGATCTTTTAAAGCATCAAGTAATTCTTCGTTATTAAAAGAACTTACCTCATCTTCATCATCTTGTGCCATAAAGCACATGTTGGCACTTTCTTTTAGATCATCATCTTCATCATCTGAAGATTCATCCCATGTTGCTGCAAATGCCTTTTTCATTTTGTCAAACCTCCTTTCTCTTCTGGATTGATCATTGTTGGAAGTTTTGAACTTTGCTTTGAGAAGTGGACAATCTTTCTTCATATGTCCTGGCTTATTGCAATTAAAGCAAAGAGAAGAATCAGTATTCTTAGATTTAAAATTATTATACTTACCTTTCTGAAAGAATTTTCTGAAGTTTTTGGCAAAGAATGCCATATCATCATCGGAATCTTCATTATCTGATGTTGCATTGAAGGCAAGTACTTTCTTCTTCTGATCTGATTCTTCTTTCTCATCTTGTAGTGTAACTTCATGGGCCATTAAGTTACCAATAAGATCTTCCATAGTTAATGTGGAAAGATCATTGGCTTCCTCAATAGCGGTGATCTTTGGACGCCATACTGGAGTTAAAGCTTTAAGAATTTTGCGAACCTGTTCAAGAGAAGTGTAAGTTTTTCCAAGAGCATTTAAAGAATTTATAATATTAGTAAACCTGGTGTTCATTTCTCCAATTGTCTCTTGGTCCTTCATCTTGAATAACTCGAATTTGTGAACCAAAACGGAAATCTTGGTTTCCTTCACTTTGCTGGTTCCTTCATGAGTTACCTCAAGTATATGCCAAATTTCCTGAGCACTTTTGGCCTGAGATACTCGATTAAACTCATGTTTATCCATAGCACAAAATAAAGCATTCATGGCCTTTGAGTTGTTGGTTTTTGCAGTTTTGTCGTTGGCGGTCCATTCAGCAACAGGAGTTGTTGGCTTTTCGTATCCTGACTCTACGATGTCCCAAATCTCATAATTCATACTTTGGAGATGAATCTCCATACGTATTTTCCAATATGAGTAATTTGAACCATCAAATAGAGGAGGACGAGTTTGAGAGTGCCCTTCAGGTTGCTGATTGTAGTTGTGCGGAACTGCGTTCATATTTGAGGAACTTGCTGCCATCTTAACCTTGCTCTGATACCAAATGTAATTTTAGCCTGTAAGGATCAATACACTAGAGGGGGGGTGAATAGTGTATATAAAAAATATTGTCGCAAATAAGATGTTAGTAATATTTGCAAAGATGGCACAGAAATAAAATGACAAGTGCGGAAAATTAAATCAATCGCAAACACAGAGATTTATCCTGGTTCGGATCCTTGTGATCCTACTCCAGTCCTCTACCCCGTAGAGATTTTCAATCCACTATAATCACTTGCCCCGTAAGCATGAACTTACAAAAATGGCGACACTCCCCGTGTCCCAAACTTTGTACAATCTCTAAACAGAGATTCCAACCTGTTAAATAAGAAATAGAAAAACACCTATAGCCTTGGTATAAATTTTGGAGAATGAATTCAAGGATGGTGTTTAGAAGATGAACTTCAAGATGTAAAAGATATGTAATGAAGCGCAACACTTGAAGTTCTCTGGTTCATAAAAGAAGAGAGAGATCTATTGATATCTTCTTGCAATTATGAACACAAACAACTTTCCAAAAGTGATGTTGAAAATCCAAGTTCTTCCGTTCTTAAAAGAAGAGAGAAATCTAATGATTTCTTCTTACAAATAAGAAAAGAACAACTAATGGCAGAATTACTTAAAAGAATCAAGGACTTGCTTTCAACAAAATCAGAATTAAGAAGAGAAAAGTGTGTGTAAAATGAGAGGGGGTACCCCTCCTTTTATAGGTTTTAGAAACGGTTGTGAACGGCTCTAAAAGAGACGTTGCACAACGTTCAGAAACTGAGAGGAACGTTGGAGAACGGTCAGAAACTGTTCTGGAAAATTTCAGTCCCAAAAGCATTTTGGCATGCTACGAAAATTCGTAGCCTGCCAATTTTGTAACGGTAACAAACGGTCACAAAATTTTGGTGGCGTGGAATAGATAACAGATAGATCCTTTTCTGAAAGTATCAAACCAAGATATAACTGTTTTGGTAGGCTAGGATAAATCCTAGTAGGCTAATACTTAAAAATACGAATTTTGACTTAGGATCAAATGAGTTAGGAGATGATGTAGATTTGAGCTTTAGGGATATATGATAAGATATAACCAAGGCCCTGAAGCTATCTAAAAAGTAAAAATTACATCATTCCGTAGATACGTGTTTCACACGTAATTTGAGTAGCAAGGTTGTTTTTGCAGAAACTCCTTGTACTTTGATCATATGCGTGACGTGAATAAATTTGCGTTAAAGCTGCACATCTGCATAGATAAAGTTAGTAACATGAAATATATTGATTTGTCACATCAAAACTTTATGGAAGAGAGGATGGAAAATACCAAGTTCCAATACTACGACGATCCCGATAGTGTAAGTCGCAGTAAATTCTACCCTTAGAAATTTAGATAGTGTACTCGTATGAACATAGGACTTGACATTTAGACTCGAAACAGTTATTGACCTGAACAGATGGCTAGAGATATAACTAAATAGTCGTATCAATTGCTACATGACATACTTGACAGATTGTAACTGGAAATGTGAGAATAGTAAATGACTCGTAAATTGCAAGTACGGTAAACTGCACAGACACTGGGTTTTGGGGTAACTTATAATAGTGGAAGTGCGGGAGCGACCAGTCCGATCTTTGTATTGAACAGTATCGATTTGTGGAATAGTACTGATTTGTTGAACATTATCGTTTTGTTGTAACCCGGGATATCAGGTGGACTCTTGGTTGCTCACTGTACTTCCCATTATAAGTCACGAACTAGGCTAGGCACAATTACTCTATTTATTGCTATTGTCATTGTTATCGTCATGGTTATTCTTGTACGTTACTTGCTCGGTCACCTTTACTTTACTTGTCTCATATGCCTGCCTGTTTACTTTACTTTACTTGTCGCACTTGCATGCTTGTCTGTCCCTACTTTACTTCCCGCACTTGTTTACTATAGACTGCTCCATATTTGTACACTCCTCTTTTTCTATAGTTAGAATTGTTGCGGCTTATCTTCGGTTACATTTATGGCACCGGCAGACGAAGACCTGATCAAGGAGATTGCCCCAGAGATCAAGGAGCCTACATTGACCCAGAGGCTGCAGAGTTTTAGCTACTTTTCTGTTGGTGTGTGTGTTGTACTGTGTATTTTCTTTTCCGCATTTCTTTTTAGTACTTCCTTTATGTATTTGTGAGAGTGTGTGCTGGTTGTTGTTGTACTTTAATTTGGATTGTAATAACGTCTGTACGCTGGTTTGAGTATTGTGGTACATCTCTGAGTTGTGGCTATGCTAATTTCACTGGTAAACTGCGGAACCTGCGAATAAACCAAATAAGTAACGGGCCCCCGAGAGCGGCTCGTTACAAATTTGGCGACCCATGCAGGTCCGTGCAAAATACCTCGTGAACAGTATAGTGAAACCAAGATGTATCGTATACGATACTCGACTAAGCTGACATTTCTCTATGAATGCAGGTTGACACTCGAAGGATGGATGGGAACACTTCCGAAAGCCCTAGTGGAGTTAACCTATCTGGCCTTAATAAAAAGGCATTAACAAAACCTAAATTTTGATATGATCAATTAGTTGTTAATAAAAATCTTTTTGTATTGGTGGTACACATATAAATGATAAGCTTCCTTCAATGGACCATGATCCGGTCAATGTGCTTGGCTAAGTTTGTTGGATCAACCTAGCTAGACTAGGTATAAGTGATCCTGGCTTAGTCACTTCCCTGGCCGTGTCCGCTGGACCACAAGGACGTGAATCATGATTATATAACTCCATCGATCCTCGTCACTATCACCCTTCCTTCAGCTTGATGACCTTTCGATTGACCTTCTTAGAATCTTTCTATTTCTAGTTCGCTTGAACTCTAGCTACGCAGAGTAGCATTCGAATTTTCGATCATCAGAAGTTTGAGTTCGACAACTGAAGCGAATCGAAGGACTACACTACAAGGGACTGTCCAGAGAGGAAGTCTCAGTCTTCTAACCCTGCTCCAGCCAATGCCCCTGCCAGGAATGCACCACAGCGACCACCACCATCTGCCCGGCAACGTCAACCACTTCCTCCTCAGCAGCAAGTGTACCAGCAGACTCGACGACAGGCGCCACCCTAGAGACGTCAAGCTTATACCATGACGGTAGAAGAAGTCGAGGCTACGGACCAAGTAATCACAGGTACCGTCTTAGTAACCGGTAAACCTGCCCTCACTTATTCGACTCGGGAGCTACACATTGCTTCTTGGCGAGTCGATTCGTCCTAACACATGCCATCTCTGTTGAACCTCTGACTTCTCGTTGGAAGGTCGAGACCGCTGGCGGTTGTTGGATATGGAAGACGTTTGTACACCTTTGTAACGGCCACTTTCCAGTCGTTCGTACTTTGTGCGTATGTTGAATACGTGTGCGTATTTTTCCGTATCTGGTTTTAGTATTGTTATCTCTAGCTCAGACGCGTGATCGGACCCCGTACCCACGACCCTCTCGAAGGCACGATCGCCTCGGTATCTTCTTTTTGATTGTTGACGTTCGGGGCACAAATTTGTAATAATCTATTATTATTAATGTTTTAATTTATATATAATAATATATAATGATTATCCAATTCGTTTGGTTTTAAACTTAAACAAGTTTTTATAAAAAAAAGAACGGGTGACAAATTTTCAAAGATTTAAAATTTTATTACAAACCTATCTAATGATATCTTTACTCACGGTTCATATCCTAACTTATAACTAATTATTTTTATCTTTATCCTATCTCTAATAATCTCACCCCTCTGGGCCCTTCATAATTCCTCACGTCCGCTCCCCACATGCCATGCAACCGCCCACGTCAACACGCCCCTCATCTCTCGCGCAACGGCCCACGTCTCTCCCGACGCCTTCCTCCTCTCGCCATTGTGCCCTCGCCCTGCTTCTCTCCGACCACCTCACCCGAACCCGTCCACCTTATCTCAGATCTTCAACCCCGCGCCGGCGCCTCCCACCTCTTCATCTCGACAGCCCTCGCACAACCCCACGGACCAGTGTCACCCCTACAACTTCCCAGCCGTGGCCTCCCCTCGCCCGGAACGCCGCCTGCAGCAAACGCCGGACGCCGACAGCCAGCGGCATCACTCCCCTCACGCGACCGCCCGTATGCAACCACCACTCGGCCTGTCAGTTGCCGTCAGCCGTCGCCGCTCTTCCATTCTCTGTCGCCTCGACCGCCAGAATCTATTCATCATCCGCCAATGCTACCGGATGAGGTATGTAACCATTCAACATCACCGGATCCGAACCGAACGGATGTGCGTACTGCTCAAATTCAGTCTTCGTTCCTTATTTCCTATTGCCGTTTGCGCAATTACAGTCTCGGTTCTTTTTAGCTTGTTAATTAATGATATTAATGTCAACGTCAGCCCAAGATATCTTTAGAATATTAACAGTCCATGATCATGACGATTTTGATGTAGGTTATACATATTTGGAATTTGACATTGACACGAAATACATACTTTTGGAAGTATTAACAGTCCCTGATCATTAGTGGTGGTCTGAAGATAATGATTGTTCAAATTTGTAAGATAAATATGATTAACGGTTTACCTATTGCTCATGCTTCAAATTTGATATATGTTATATTTCAGAGATTTTTGGGTTAATTAGTTTTAGCACCATCGTACTACCTAGTTATCTAGTTTGAGCACTCCAAAATGTCATTTTCTAGTTTAACACCCTTAGCTGGCGGTTCATTTAGAATTTTATTATCTTTGAGTCCCGACACCATTGCTAAACTAGACTAAACACCCCATGTACTTTATTGATGCCAGTTTAACCCCGCATGTTTAATCAAGGTAAGAAAAAAAATTTGTAAGCTTTATTGGGTTGGTTAAATAACTAATTGAGATTAATAATCTGGGACTGTAGGTTGGTGAATCCGAGCACATAGGTAGATTGGACTGATTGAACGGTGTTGCAGAACGACTGATTGCAGGCAAGTGAAACTTGCCAACCTCGTTTTAGGCCATGCTCTAGGCCATTTCTTTGCTTTTAGCGTGAAAGAGACTAGACCGTGAAATGATAGCGGTCTAGGCGCAATTTCAAGTTCTAGCTTGACAACGAAGCTAGAACTGCCTCTTGTTATGTCATGTCATTTACCTGCCATGTTTAAATTCTTTAACAGTACGCATTTTAATTGAATTGTTAACTGCCATGCATTGCATTTTACATGTCAACCTAGTTGAGCATTGCATTGTAGCACACGCTACACTACATGTACCAAATCCATGTTTCCGTGTTACCGGCTAGGCACCCGTTATACGGGCATAACCCTACGCCATCCGTGTTAAAACACTTCATGGCTCGTGATCCAGAAGCGAGCATTCTGTGTTCGGGGGTAATGCCCTGGCTCGACACACGTGGAGGGGTAGGGATAAACGGTCACTTGAGCTTAGGAGTTGGCCCGCGCAGCCACTCTAGCCAAAAGGCGGAATCTCTGTGCACGAGGTGCTTACTTTACTTGTCTTGTACTAGTGAGTGTTACTTGTAAAACTTGACATCCATGCCATGCTCGCATTTTACTTTACTTTACTTTACCTGTTGCACTCATACTTTAACTGCCATGTCATCGCATCATGTTAGAACTACTAGGTTGCTTTACTTTTACCACTTTTAGTTTCCTTGCACAAGTCTCTTGTAGACTTGCTAACATGTGCCCCTTGCTCTTTTGGGTGTCACATGTTAGACCCTGAGCCAGAGACAGTCGTTGAGGACGAGGTGTTTACTGACGCTGAGCCTGAGTCTACTTTCGTCGAGGAGTTCGAGTATACCGGAGACCAGTCTTAGAGACTGTTGAGTTACTTTGCTGTAGGTTGCTGTTAGTTGTCGGTGCTTGCACCATTTACTTTGTTTTTCGTACTTTGTACTTTTGCTGGCCATGCTGGGGCCTCTTTTAGACTCTTTCATTTTGAGCCTGGTGGCTTTTCTGCGATGTTGAAATTTATTATTATGGATATTCTGAGATTTATTCTTTGTCTCATTTCCTTATTATTATCTTTGTTTCGTTTCGCGTTGCAAGGACCTGCAGTTTAAAGTGATTGATGCTTATCGGACTTGCGGCTTTGTAGCTTCAAGTCTGAGCGGACCTTCTCACGCTTCGCCTCCATGTTTTTGGGAAGCGGGGCGTGACAACCTTTGTAGGGGATGTACGAGGGAATACGGACCTCGAACGTCGTGTACACGAAGTCGTGTGCAAAGGGAATCTGTTCCCTTGCTGAGAGGATCTCTAGATTAATGGGAAAGTCGCATTATATGTGCATAAGTGCATGCGACATATGGCTAATAAAGGGGTAATATCTTAAGCTTATGTTGTACCATGCATATGGTACAACTTAAGCTTATAATGTGCCATGTATGATGGTACACCTTAGTTAAATTGTTCCAAAGGAACAATTACTCCTAAAATAACTACCTTGGGGGCTATATAAGACCCAAGGGTTAGCCATTTCCTTACACTTTTGCATGGTATTCTTGCCTTGCATTTCATTCTAGCGAAGCTCTGCCGAAATCCTTCCTCTCTCTTTATCCAAGTTCTTAATCTAAAAGTAGAGATTTAGATTGTGGATTTAGTAGCCTTACTCCGTTCGTGAGAAGACTCGATCCGTCGTGGCGAATCCGAAGGCGAAGTTCTGTGACTACCGTGCCGCATACGCAAGCGTAAGTCTCAACTTCATTTATCGATCCTAACTCTGTTTTGACAGGATCCTACATTGGTATCGGAGCCATACGGGTTCGCCCCGGTCAAACCTCCGCCCACGTCGAACCGATGAACGAGGCGTTGTCTTTTTCACGAATGGGTATCCTACCATTACGGATATGGTAGGAACGCTTCGTGACGGAGAGAACGCAGCGGTTGTTCTTTTCACGTTAGGGTCTTCTGTCATTACGGATATGGCAGGAACTCTCCGTGACGGGAAGAACCGACCGTTCACATCGTCAAGCTCGCACTCTTCATGGATGCCGAGTCTCCATTCATAGGGAATGTGAACTCTCTTCATGTGGAGCGTGTAGTTTACGAACTTTAAAGTATGTTATTTTTCATTTTTGGCACACGGCCATTAGAAAATAACTACTTTCTCGACGAACGGGTGCTTCATCAGCGAACGGGTGCTTCATCGAGGAAGATGATGGTAGTTATCTCCATCGGAGAAGATGAATTTTGGTGCATGTGCACCATGGCCAAATGGGCTATGAAGACCATGCACCCCCCATGCGGAGGGGGTTGGCTACGGCCAATAACCACCACGGCAACCCCCCTCCGGCGGGGGTGTGCGGCCACCCCACGCAAGGGGAGGCCGGCCATGGCCAAAGGGCCATGGCCGGCCATGGCCAAAATGGCCTTGGCCATGACCGGCCATGGCCAAGCCATGGCCGGCCATGGCCAGGCCGGCAGTGGCCGGCCCCGGCCAAGGCCAGGGGCCGGCCTGGCCGGCCCTGGCAGTGGCCAGGGCCGGCGCCCTAGCCTCGGCCAGGGCCTGGCCGGCCAATTTTATAAAATTTTTATAAAATTTTTTTAAAAGGGGCTCTACTCCTTGAAGATTAGCCGTTGTGCTCTACTTCATGTGAGATTAGCCATGTCATTGGGCTCTACTCTACGGAGATTAGCCAATGTACTTATGACATTGTGCTCTACTCTACGGAGATTAGCCAATGTATTTCAACTTTTTTTGAAAAAGATGTTTTCAAATAGGTTATGTCCCGTCCTTAATCGGGATAGCGCAATTTAGAATTCCAAGTCCTACCACGATCCGGCCATGGTTATCTAACCCATGGGTGTGTAGAACAGGTCTCGTGGCTTGGCAATTGTTGCGCTAAAAATTCTTTGCGCAAACTCTCACCTATTCCATTTTGAAAGATATGTTTTTCAAAAGTATTTTTTCCGCTGCTGGTACCATACGGGTATTAATTTTCTTTTTACATGAGACAAGTAAGAGGGATAATTTGAAAGTTACTTCTAGATGGTAGTTGGGAACGTAGTGAACTTCTCGATTCTAGAGTAACATTTCAGCTTTTCCAAGGAACTTATCAAGTGTTTAAAGAATCGAAACTTTATGCATAGAATCTTGATCGTGGTTTTCATTTTCTTTGCAGTTTTTTGATTCGAATATGTCTACCGCTTCTAAGAACATTGTCGCCGAGCTTAACAAAGGTGAGAAGCTCAACGGCGACAATTATAAACTTTGGTCAATAAAAATCCAATATGTTTTGGAGGAGCAAGATGTGCTTGAAACACTCCAAAACGTAATGGAAGAACCTGATTTGGGCAATACGGCCCAACACAAGAGGGACCGAGAAGTTTATGAGACTTGGACTCGAAAGAACAAAATAGCACGTATTACGTTATTGTCCGCAATGGACAATGACATAATGCGTCTATTTCGGGAATTCGACCTAGCTAAAGACATATGGTCTGGGCTAGAAATAAAGTTTGGTGGAACTTCGGTCACCAAACTCCGCTCCTTAAATATTCAATTTGATTCGTACAAAATGCGGCGAGATCAATCTATGAAAAAGCATCTCCGCCACATGGCGAATCTCATAGCTGAATTGAAGGATGCGGGTCTTACGTTGTCTGACGAACAGCAGATCTAAGCAGTCATTCGTTCACTCCCAGATAGCTGGGATAACATGAAAATGCACCTCACTCATAATGAGTGCATTAAAACTTTAAGCGATGTATCCAAACACCTCGAACTCGAGGAAGAGCGGATTCAAGCCGCAAAACCTAGTGCCGAGGTGCACATGGCCGCTAGTTCCTCACATGGAGGAAAGAAGCGGAAGGATAAACGCTTTAAGGTTTGTGAACGAATGAAAACAAGAACCGAAAACCTCAAAGAAGACTAAGAACAAAAGGTGGCAGAAGAATGTGCACTCAAAGAAGAAGAACTTGAAGAAGATCAAGTGCTTTAAGTGCAACAAGTATGGTCACTTCGCCCGTACGTGTACGGATGGAAGTGATAAGGTAACTTGTAGGGCTAGTTACATATGTGTTTCTAGTTCCATGTTTCTTGCTGAATCTAACTATTTTTGGTTGATTGATTCAGGGGCCACAGACCACGTAGCGAAGGACAGAAGGTTCTTCGTAGAGTATCGACGGATAACTCAAGGAACAAAGTGGATATACGTCGGAAACAACACTCGTGTTGAAGTCAAGGGCGTCAGAACATGCAAGCTAGTTCTCGACAACGGCCGGACTCTATTATTACACGACGTCCTCTTTGCTCCAGATATTCGGAGGAATATCGTATCTGTGGTCATGTTAATGTCTTTAGGTTATGAATGGAGGTTCTATGAACAAAATATTGACCTTGTTTGTAATAATTCTTTAATTGGTTCGGGTAATATTTGTAATGGATTGATTGTTTTAAACACTATGTATGATGATTCTTCTTCTATTAATGAAAGTTTTCATTTGACAAATGCTTCTAATTCTGATTCTGAGATCATTTGTTGGCATGCAAGACTTGGTCACATTGGACCAACTAGAATGGATAGACTTGCCAAAAGTGGCTTACTATCTAATGTTTCAAAAGTTGAAATGTCAACTTGTGAACATTGTCTTGTAGGGAAAACTTGTCGCAAGCCGTTTGGAACTAGCACAAGGGCCGAAGTTCCATTACAGCTTATCCATTCAGACATTTGCGGTCCAATGAATGTTAAGACAAGACGCGGGAAGTCCTATTTCATCACCTTCATTGATGACTTCACCCGTTTCGGTCACATTTATTTGATTTCCCACAAACATGAAGCTTTATCTTGCTTCAAAAACTATATGAGTTTAGTGGAAAATCAACTAGATCGCAAGATAAAGGTCTTGCGAACCGATCGGGGTGTAGAGTATCAATCAACGAGTTTTAAGAAACTCTGTGATGAAAAAGGCATAGTTCATCAAATAACTATGCCTTATACTCCGCAACAAAACGGTGTTGCGGAAAGAAGAAATAGGACATTGATGGAAATGGTCCGATCAATGATGTCTCAGGCAAATTTGCCTATCACCTTTTGGGGTGATGCATTATTGACGGCAGCATTCATCTTAAACCGTGTACCCTCGAAGTCGGTAAGTTCTACTCCTTATGAGTTGTGGAACAATAGAACTCCAGACTTAAGCATTCTAAAACCTTGGGGTTGTGCCTCTTACGCACATTTATCCTCTCACAAATATGGCAAACTTGGGCCACGTGGGAGGAAGTGTATCTTCATCCGATACGCTGAAAACTCCAAAGGATATGTTTTCGTCGGTCAAGAGGACAATGGGGGTCTAATAGAATTCGAATCGAGGGATGTTGTCTTCTTGGAAAGCGAGTTTCCAAGATAGGGTGAGATAAGTCAAGACTTATCCTTGTTTGAGACTTGGGATCAAGAAGGATCGGAACGTTCGAGTGGGAGAATTCTTGGTGAAGATGACCCTCGTACTTCACCTATGGATGATACGAACGATACCAATCCTATTCCAAGTGGGAGTGATGTTATTCCAAGTGGGAGTGATGTCATTCCAATTGGGAGTGATCAAACTCAAGCAAGAAGTAGTAATCGAACGAGGCTAACACCTCTGAGATTTGAGGATGAATTTCCTCAAACATTTATGACATTACTACAAGATGATGACGAACCTGCAAATTTCAAACATGCCGTCACATGCCCTGCTAAAGATAAATGGATAGCGGCAATGGAAGAAGAACTTCAATCCATGAAAACAAACCAATTCTGGGACTTGGTTGATTTACCTAAGGGACGTAGAGCCATTGGGAACAAGTGGGTTCTCAAAATCAAGCATAAGGCTGATGGCTCCATCGAGAAATATAAAGCTCGCCTTGTTGCGAAAGGTTTCACGCAACAGGAAGGAATAGACTACGAAGAGACTTTCTCTCCTGTCGTGCGTTTTACCTCCATTCGCTTAATTCTGGCAATGGTGGCTTGTTTGGACCTCGAGTTACATCAGATGGATGTAAAGACTGCTTTTCTTAACGGAGAACTAGATGAGGAGATCTACATGGAACAACCAAACGGGTTCGTACAAGAAGAAAACAAACATAAGGTTTGTAAACTTCGTAAATCCATATATGGTCTTAAACAATCCTCAAGGCAGTGGTATATACGCTTTCAAGAAGTCGTTTTGTCGTATGGTTTCTCCATGCTCGACGAAGACAACTGCGTATACATTAAGAGGATTAAGAACAAGTATGTAATTATGTCTCTTTATGTAGATGACATACTTATAGCCGGAAATGATAAGCGTCTTATCATGGATATCAAAGCTTGGCTTTCATCCGTCTTTGAAATGAAAGACATGGGTGAAGCTGCATATATCCTTGGGGTTAAGATCTCAAGGAATCGTTCCAAGAAACTTCTCTCTCTCTCTCTCTCAAGAGACATATATAAAGAAAGTTTTAGAATGGTTTAATATGCAGGACTGCAAGCCAATTGATACTCCAATAAGCAAAGGCGAGGGTCTATGTTTGGAAATGTGTCCCAAAGATCCAAAAGAAAAGAAAGCTATGGAAAAGGTTCCATACTCCAGTGCTGTCGGGAGTCTGATGTACGCCATGATGTGTACCAGACCGGACATTTGCTATGCTGTTGGTATGGTAAGCCTTTACCAATCCAACCCAGGACAGGCACACTGGAAAGCGGTGAAGAGGATATTAAGGTACCTCAAAGGGACTGCGGACTATGCGTTGTGCTATCAAGGCAATACCTTGAGACTCGAAGGCTATACCGATGCTGATTGAGCAGGTGATCTCGACGAGCGAAGATCTACCTCAGGCTTTGTTTTCTTACTCGGAAATGGTGCAATATCCTGGAGCAGCAAGAAGCAAACCTGCATCGCCCTATCAACCATGGAAGCCGAATTTGTAGCATTCAGCATGGCGGTCCAAGAAGCTGTTTGGCTTAGGAAATTCTTAGACAGGCTGACGAATGCCACTAACTCGAGCACTGTTCCTATATACAGTGATAGTCAAGCTTCGATTGCCTATGTCAAAGATCCTAAATTTCATTGTAAGACCAAACACATTGATATTCGATTCAAGTTTGCGAAGGACTATGACAAACGGAAGGAAGTAGACATAGGATACATATCCACGCATGAGATGATAGCGGATCCCCTTACTAAGGCGATCCCCAGAGATGTGTTCTACAAACACTTATCATCTATGGGAATGCGTAGGTGCTGAGCTGTATCATGTAATATTTCCCATGTCTATAGAAGATCAAAGTTTAATAAAAGGAAGACGTTCTTTTATATATTGCATACAAGTTTCTTACAAATGATTTTATACATTTGTGTTTAAGTCTCAGCTATTTTATTGTGTGTATGTCAGATAGATTAAGGTTGGCTCTCTCACATGAGCAACCGCCTTATCTTATCAGATGGATAAGATAGAGATGAGACTAGTTTAAAGTCAAAATCATTAGACAAATGATTTAGAGTCGTGACTTAAACAAAATAGTCGAATGAAAGATCTGCATCATATGGATGCTTGCAAAAGATCTGAGATCTGTATCACAAGGATATTTAAAAGAGATCTCATAGGATTTTTTAAATCATATCTGTCTTATGCAGGATGAGAGTCCGGGAATATTTCATGGGTAGTAAGGGGACTCAAAAGATAGGCACTGTGGTGTCTGATCTTTCATCCGTACAACATCATTAAGACATAATCCCCTGGGAAAGGAGTGATGTTGTAATACGTGTTCATACCACGTATGCATTTCGACCACTGAGTTAGTAGCAATAGAGTTTGCTATTATGTGAGACTCAAAGGCCATATGGGTCTTAACTCTTACCCTCAAGGACTCCAATTGGTTCCTTTAGATTTGACGAGATGATCGCTATCTTAGCGTGTTGCTAATGGGCTATGATAATTCGGCTCGGCGGGGCACGTTAGAAAAGCGAATCAAGTCAAGATCAGAAGGTTCGCAAGAAGAGGAAGATTGATTTCATATTCGCATTTGGACTTTAATGATTCAAAGCTGGCCAGCCAATTGTGATCCAGATGGGACTCAATTGTTGAATATAAAGTATAAGAAATGTGAAGAAATAATCTAGGGTAAAACATGCGTTGAACTACTCAACTTTGCACCTTCGAGGTCGTTGTGTATCTCTAACAAGTGCACAACAACAGACTCTACGCGCATGACGGTCGCACGGTCTATTTCTCGGTATGATAGATGAAAGAACTAAGAGAAAGACGTTCTCTTACAATCCCCTCAAGTGTGAGTGGGAGATGTTGGATATGGAAGACGTTTGTACACCCTTGTAGGGGATGTACGAGGGAATACGGACCTCGAACGTCGCGTACACGAAGTCGTGTGCAAAGGGAATCTGTTCCCTTGCGGAGAGGATCTCTAGATTAATGGAAAAGTCGCATTATATGTGCATAAGTGCATGCGACATATGGCTAATAAAGGGGTAATATCTTAAGCATATGTTGTACCATGCATATGGTACAACTTAAGCTTATAATGTGCCATGTATGATGGTACACCTTAGTTAAATTGTTCCAAAGGAACAATTACTCCTAAAATAACTACCTTGGGGGCTATAAATAAGACCCAAGGGTTAGCCATTTCCTTACACTTTTGCATGGTATTCTTGCCTTGCATTTCATTCTAGCGAAGCTCTGCCGAAATCCTTCCTCTCTCTTTATCCAAGTTCTTAATCTAAAAGTAGAGATTTAGATTGTGGATTTAGTAGCCTTACTCCATTCGTGTGAAGACTCGATCTGTCGTGGCGAATCCGAAGGCGAAGTTCTGTGACTACCGTGCCGCATACGCAAGCGTAAGTCTCAACTTCATTTATCGATCCTAACTCTGTTTTGACAGGATCCTACAGCGGTTCCCTACCGGTAACCGGCAGATGCCTCCAATGCTCTGTAGTGATTTGTGGACGAGATCTCTTTGCCGACTTTATGGTGATAAAGATGTCAGCTTCGATGTGTCTTTGGAATGGATTGGTTGGGACATTTCATGCCACCATTGAATGTCGTCAAAGGAGGGTAGAATTCGAAATATCCAACCATCCTAAGTTCGAATTCCTCAGCGGAAAACGATCAGAAGGACCAGTGAAATATCGAGCCAGACCCGACGTGTAGGCTGTTGCATTTTTGCATCCTTCTTGAGCTCGTGTTTCTCTTCTAGACCCTACTTTCATCTTGTACCCGATTTTTTCCATGTGTTTGAATCCTTTTCTCGCCTACCAGCTCCCCTTCATTATTGCCTTTGTCCTTTTCCTCGCCTCGAGCCCCGTTTCCGCCTACCTTACACTACTTATCAAGGACTTTCGGCACCCCCCTCTTTAAACCATACCCTACCATATTGCCTACTTTCGGCGCCCCTTTTCAAACCTCACCCCCTCTTTTTTAACCCCCCTCTCCTTCCTCACCAAGACACCCCACGGCTTCCCCTTCGCCCCGGCATCACCCTCTCATCCACCCCGCATCTCTCCCATCGAAACCATCCATCTCACCCCGAGCTCCTTCGGCCTCACCCGTAGCTCCACCCCACCCCGAAGACCCCCGCCATGGATCGACAACCAGTCGCAGCCCTCGCCGCCGCGGATCGACAACACCGATGGCCCACCGGCGACCATGGGGATTGCTTGGCTTAGCGACAGCCCTCGCCGCCGCCCTCGCTATTGCCGTGTGGTCGGGATATTGGGAACCCGCCGCTCTTTGTATTCTTTGGAGCTCCTTTTTCTGGTTCTTCCCCCTTGAGCTACCCCGCTTCGATTCCCTCTTAGGGCCGCTCCTTCGTGTTTGTGGGTTCTTGAGTTTTTGGTCGTTAAATTGCTTAGGGCTGATGGCGATAACCGTAGATGTCGACCAATGGTATTGGGAAGCAGTATCATTGGGGACAAGTATCAGTTTGATTTTGGCCTTATGTGTTGAAATTGGATGTCAGCCTTGTGCTCGGATTTGGGAGACGGCTAGGATGTTGGTTTCTTGTTGGATGTTATGGAGATTGCTGGAAGAAGTGGTAGCGATGATCTTGACCCTTGAGAATTGGCCTTATGTTTGCTCTTTAGTGCCGATCTGGATATTGGTTTGTAATTTGGTAGCATGGCAGATGAAGTCCTTTGTGCTCGGCTGGTTAAGTTGTAACAGCATGGATGCATTTGGATTAGTCCTCACGCTTATGTATGCTATGGCGATGATTTACATGATTAAGACCATGTAGTCATCATTGGCATGAGTGGAAAATTTTAAACTTTATGGTCTTCTGTTTTATGTGGTTTAAATAGCTTGCTACTGACTTATCACCTCAGGTTCCAAGTTCGAACAGATGTCATCATCGTAATAGCCCTCATTTTCATGTAATGCCATTATCCCATATTTTGGCTACTTGAAAAGTCGAGATAACTATGATGATGATACTAGTCTCGGGACTAGTTACGGAAGCTATGGTAATGTCAATAGTATGCATTCATCTTTTGTTTTCTTGATGTTGTGATATCACATTGTATTTTATGCTATTAACAACTTATTTTCCTATGTCGTGGTTGTTCGTCAAGCCTTCCGGTCGATCATTTGAATTGCTTAGGCAATTATCGATCATCTTAATTCCGAGGACGAAATTATTTTAAGGAGGGTATGATGTAACGGCCTGTATTTTTCAAACACTTCAAATACGTAATTTTCAACAATTTTATACAAATCTCTTTATAGTGGTTAGTCAGGAGTTGTATATCAAAACTGATTTCAAAAATTCTTACAAAAATATTTTGAGACTAATTATAAAGTATTTCAGTATTTTCAGATTTCCTCAAATACTCAAAAACGTTTCGATAAAAATTCAATTTCAATAATTACCGTTTTGGGTCAACAAATTAATTTTCTATTCAAACGTCATCAAAATGTTTTCAAACTTCTATAGTAGTACCCTATGATCATTTAGGGCTCCTCACATTAATTTCGTAATTTTCCGATATCATTTCAACCTAGAACCTGCAAACCCGCTTTCTAAACATTTTGGCCTAAAACTAGTATGTCCGTAGCTCAAACCCCTGAACGGATATTATATTCGCGATCCTCGTGACGATATGATCCCGTGAATATGTTTTCGTAATTTTTCGGAGTCGTTTGTGAAAACGTGTTTGTATTTCACCGCTTTGCTAATTACATTTCACTAATGACTTTTCACCTTGCTAATCACTTTTACCCAATAACTTTTACCCACCTAACCCCACTTAATTGATTTTGTAACCAACCACATTAACCCTACCCCCCCTAACCAACCTATTTAACCAACCGAATGGGTTGGTCAGATCCAACATGCCAACCCATTCAATTAATTACCATATTAACTATTCAACATATTAAAATTCTTATTATAATTAGTTTTTAAATCCTATATAAACGAACCCAACTTCTCATCACATACATAGTATCCCTTCTCTCCCATTTCATTTTGGAATTAACCCAGGAGCTCGTCCTCTCTATCTCTCTCCCGTAACTCTCTCTCTCGAAGTCCCCCTCCCCGCTTCGGAGCTCCGGCGAACCCCTGCCAGTGACGCCCCGCCTCCAGCACCGCCTTGCCTAGCTGAGCCCGACACCGCCACAGTCGACGCTGAACGACTCGACACGACCCCTCCCCTCTTCCTTCAGCACCCCAGAGTCCCCGCCGTGATGGTCAAGCAGCGGCGGCTGCTGCTGCTCACGATCGACGCTCCGCCGAGAGAGGCGCTGTCCGCTCCCGAACAGCCTCGAAGAGCCACGCCTCCTCCTCCATCGCCCGAGGCCCCCTCCACGAGCTCGCCGTTCCCCGGAGCTGCACCGCCGTCAGGACGCCGCCATCGTCGATTGGGAGCCTGTCGCCCGATCAGTCGCCCGCCCCACTTGAACCACCCCGCCTCCCTGGCTCCTGCCCATCACCCCTCAAGGCCGCCGCCTGAGCCCCATGCGTCGCCCGTGCCCCCTTGCAAGCGTTGCCCCAAGCCGCCGTGCGCAGCCCCTAAGCCACTTGTCGTGCCCCCCTTGCCTCCTCTGCAAAAGAGAAGGGAGAAAGAAACAGAAACGAAAGAGGAAAAGGGGGCAGACTTGAGTAGGTGATGGAGTTAATTTTTAAGGCTTATTAATTATTTGAGTTGTTGTTTGTGTACAGCTGTTCACCCTACACACTTTGCTTTAAGTTATTATAATAATATGGATGGTACTGTTATATATTATTATTTGTATAACATGGTTATTATAAGATATTACCTAACTTATTAGGTTTAACTTATTAACAGAATGGGTTATTAATTGACATGATATGTAATCTAAGTTATTATAATATAAGTTATTATAATAGTTAACTTATATGTATTACCATCCTTTTACATGGTTCATTAATTAATAAGTTATGTTATAAAGTTAGTTTATTAAACAAGTTTTCTTAGTAAGTAATTAAGCTTTAATTGTTACACTTGCATGTAAAGGATATTCAGGATATGTCTTGCATGCGACAATGACACGTTATTTTCATTTGACCTATCTTAAACTATTATAAAAAAATACAAAACGGCTGAGATAATTAGATAGAAATTAGTGTAGCAGTTAGCTGATATCTTCTTGTGATTGTAGGTACCACTCCTCATGCTCTAACTCCATCCTCGTCTTGCTACGACGATCCCGATAGTGTAAGTCGCAGTAAATTCTACCCTTAGAAATTTAGATAGTGTACTCGTATGAACATAGGACTTGACATTTAGACTCGAAACAGTTATTGACATGAACAGATGGCTAGAGATATAACTAAATAGTCGTATCAATTGCTACATGACATACTTGACAGATTGTAACTAGAAATGTGAGAATAGTAAATGACTCGTAAATTGCAAGTACGGTAAACTGCACAGACACTGGGTTTTGGGGGTAACTTATAATAGTGGAAGTGCGGGAGCGACCAGTCCGATCTTTGTATTGAACATTATCGATTTGTGGAATAGTACTGATTTGTTGAACATTATCGTTTTGTTGTAACCCGGGATATCAGGTGGACTCTTGGTTGCTCACTGTACTTCCCATTATAAGTCACGAACTAGGCTAGGCACAATTACTCTATTTATTGCTATTGTCATTGCTATCGTCATGGTTATTCTTGTACGTTACTTGCTCAGTCACCTTTACTTTACTTGTCTCATATGCCTGCCTGTTTACTTTACTTTACTTGTCGCACTTGCATGCTTGTCTGTCCATACTTTACTTCCCGCACTTGTTTACAATAGACTGCTCCATATTTGTACACTCCTCTTTTTCTATAGTTAGAATTGTTGCGGCTTACCTTCGGTTCCATTTATGGCACCGGCAGACGAAGACCTGATCAAGGAGATTGCCCCAGAGATCAAGGAGCCTACATTGACCCAGAGGCTGCAGAGTTTTAGCTACTTTTCTGTTGGTGTGTGTGTGTTGTACTGTGTATTTCCTTTTCTGCATTTCTTTTCAGTACTCCTTTATGTATTTGTGAGAGAGTGTGCTGGTTGTTGTTGTACTTTAATTTGGACTGTAATAACGTCTGTACGCTGGTTTGAGTATTGTGGTACATCTCTGAGTTGTGGCTATGCTGATTTCACTGGTAAACTGCGGAACCTGCGAATAAACCAAATAAGTAACGGGCCCCCGAGAGCGGGTCGTTACAATATCCCAACAACACCAACAATACCAACAACACCAACAACACCACTATAAACATCAACACAACCTCATTCTTAAGAGACATTCATAATATCCCCAATCCAACACCAATATCATTAATATCACTACCAACAATAACAACAAGAACAACAATATTTGCCAACAACTAACAAACCACACTTTCCAACATACCATCATTCAAGCACCAAACACATCCATGACAACATTCATTCTTAAAGTTAACCATCACATACATACAAGCACAAATCACCCAAAAATGCTAAATGATGCCATGATGCATAAGATGCACAAATAATGCGATGCAATGCAATGCAATGCTATGCAGTGGGATCCCATGAATGAGCCGGCGTGCACGTGCAAGTGATTCTACTCCGTTATCAACGTGGAGCCACCTAATGGATCAAGAGGTGGCCAACGGCGTATTCACCCGCCTCCTACCGCGGCACTTTGTCCATGCCCATGCACTCCACCTCGTGTCCTAATCACTTCATTTTACACCCATTCCATTTTCCACATATAACCATCAACCCATAGCCCTTTTCACATAATCATGTCATCATCACATAATTCACACTTTTCTTACAAGAAATTTGAGAGCAACTTCATTTAATCAATATAACAAAATGGGAGCTATTTCATTTAATCATTGTAACAAAATGAAAACAATTTCATTTAATCATTGTAACAAAATGAAAACAATTTCATTTAATCAATATAACAAAATGAGAACTATTCCACTTAATCAACGTAACCAAAATGAGGACCATTACATTTTATCAATAACTCCACACATCAAAATGAGGGCAATTTCACAATAATAATGAAGCAAGGCATTCCATTTCATGAAATTAAAGTCAACATTTTAATCTCATACCAAAACTCTCATTCCATTTCATATTTCATGTTTCATTCTCAGTTCACAACTTGTCTCCACCAAAACACCACCATGGCACTAGGGCTCTTCAAAACCCTAGGCCGAATATCAAGGGTGGCCTCAAGCCCCCAATTTCATCACATTTCCCTAGCCAATTTCACATCTCAATTTATTGTTCCCATATTTCACAATGTTCATACAAGGAAAGAAAATGAGTAATAAACTTCCAACATTTCAAAATGAAAGCAACTTCTCATAATTAGCGAACAATCACTCAAGAGCATTATCAACATAAACATAGCAAATTGTGGCATTATATAATTCATTACACCTTAACATATCAACTATCCATAGCCAATTTCACATAAGCATTTCATTATCAAATAATTCATATGTACCATACAAAGAAATTAAGTAATAAGGCTTCCAACAATAAAAAAGAGAGCAATTTTGCAAATTTATTGAAGCAAGGCATTCAAGATCAACATGGGACATATTTGTAGCATCAATTAATTCAAACATCATCCCAATTCAAATTAGAATGCACCATATCAAAAATTTGCCACAAACCCTAAAAATGCAACTTTGAACTCAAGATAAAAATGAATGAAACATATGAGTGGGGTTGGAATCCTACCTCAAAATCAAGAGAGCCCCACCACGGATGCAAGCTCCAAGCACCAAAATCCCAAATCTTCCTCTTGATTTCTCATCCCAACTCAACCCTAAACAAGGCCCTCTTCTAATTTCTCTTTCAATTTCATGAGAACTCCATGAAGCCCTAATTTCGAATTTCCCCCAAGAATCCATCATCAATCATCAAACCCTAGCCTTCCTCTTGGAAATCCCCCTACTCTTCTTTCTTCCTCCTCTTTCCTTTCTTCATTCTTCTTTCAATTTCTCTTCTTCCTTTTTTTTTCATTTTCGTTTTGGCCTGGGAACCTTTCGGCCTGGGAGCATTTCGGCAGCCTAGGGAGTTCGGCCTGGGTTTTTGGGAAGCAATGGGAGTTCGGCTGGTAGGGGCTTGGGGGAGAAGAAAAGGGAAAAAGAAAAGGAGGAAATAATTAGAAGGAGATTGTAGAAGGTTGTAGAGAAATGGGAAAAAGGAATTAAAGAAAACTTGGGAACCCCCATTTACAAGTTTGCCATCCCTTAATAATAAAATCTCATCTCTCTTCCTAATTATTCAAGTCCAATATCAAGCCTACCCAACTCAACTATCAATTACAAAAATTAGCATAGGGCCCAACAACCATAATAATAATGTAATAATCAACATCATACTATTAGCGCTACCAAATAATCATCATCACAACCTTAATGACAACATTAATCTTAACGTTGAGTAGCAATAGGAATGATGTTATTAAGCAACATCACCAATAATAAAAATAACAAATACGAATAATAATAACAACATCAACTGCAACAACATCAACCACAACAATAATAACAACCATAATACTACAAGCCCAACCAATAAGCCAATCAAGAAAAATCATAACAACCCAACATCACAGTAAGAATGCTAATCCACCTATACTCACTTATACACCCAAAAATATCATATTCAACCATATAGCCATTCACGTAGAAAGTTAATGTGCACACAACAAAATTACCATTCACACACATTACTATATACATCCTACGTATAGAGCAGTAGGGCCATTACACTACTTTAACTATATACATTAAAAAGATGGTGACCTAGTTAAATAAATGAGAGCAACATACCCAAATGAGAAATTTTAGCATTTTTTATTACAAAAATTAGCAACTTTACACAACATTCATTAATAAAGAGGCATCCATAATAAACACAATTCCTCAAGTTACAAATTTGTGCATATCAATAGAATAATGATGCTAACTTGCATACTAAATGGTGACTTTAACAATTAAAGAAGTAAAGATAGCAACTTTACTCATGAATTAACGAAGGAGCTCACTTTTTATAAAGCTCGCATCTTTTTCACATTTTCTTAAACAAGATAACACCTTTCATGAGAATTAATAGTAAAGGCATAAGCTTGATTATCACACCATATTAAAAATGATAACTTTCACAAAAGCATGCATGTGTGTACTAAAAATGAGAGCTTTATGCTAAACATGCCATGCAAAATAGCACACTAGAGAAAGTTGGATTCCTACCTAAGAGAGCTTCCTTTTCCTCCTTAAAAACTCCATGCAAGCTCTATGAAAACCTCCCCCAAAGCTCAAAAATATCCTAATTTGCCATTGAATCCATCTCTTCTAAAGCTCCCAAATGACCCACATGCACCCAATGAAGAAAGGGATGATACTAGAGGATGTAGAGTGAGGGTGGAGTAGCCCTTGGGGTGTTTTGCCTCCATGAGGTCCTCAAGAATATTTCGGCCATGATATGAAAGGAAGGGAGTGAAGAAAGTGTAATGGCCCTAGTGCCATATACGATAGTGTGTATATGTTTGTGCTCTAGGATGTGTGTATGCGTCTATACATGGTGTATATATGTAGTGTAAATAGTAAATATGTAGTGTGTATAGTAATTATCTGTTAGTTGCTTACATGTATGCCTATATGGATGGATGGATGCCTATATGAATGTGTTATCAGGATATATATGGTTGCTTGAATGAGGATGTCTTGGGTGTATATGTGGTTGATAATATGTGTAGTAGTGTATATAGTAAATTAGTGCTATGGTTGTATGTCTTGTAGTAAATGTTGTTGGTATGTAATGTATGTGTGTACTAGTACTCTTTGTATATGATTATTAGTACGATAGTATTATTAATATTGGATGGCATTGTTGTGATTAATTGTAGTGTGTGTGTATAGTAGAGGGGAGTATGCAAGTAATGGTCCTTGAGTAATTTGAAGAGGGTGTGGGTGCATAGTAGCATAATGACTTGTCCTACTTGGATCCTTAAGAGTTAAGGGAAGAAAAAAGAAAAGAAAAAAGGAGAGAAGAAAAGAAAAGAAAAAGAATTGTGTAGAAGGTTGGAGAAATCCATTAGCATTCAAAAACCCAAACACTCTATTTTTCTCCCATTTTCCTCTCTCCATCTTCTCATTTTCGTGCTCCCCTCCCATCCATCTCTCTTGCTCTCATTTTGACACTAAATTTCATAATTCTACCCCCATTTAGTCCTTAGTCTAATATGTTAGCAAGTGGATGAGTTTAAGCAAAGAAGAGGAAGAGGAAGAAGGAGAAGGGTTTGAAGAAGGAGGACCCATAGGGCAAAGGGCTACCCCATGTTGAAAGCAACGTTCTCAGATCTTTAGTTTGATGATGACAAACGTGTGTTTCTATTAACGTGTGTGTTAAGTGTGTTTCAGTGATGGCAAGGACATAAATCTTCAAAGTGATGACTAAGTCAATTGATGGAGGAATTTCTATTCATATAGCAAATGGGCATGGTCAAAGTGCTATACACCTAGCAAATTGGACTTGGTCCACTATGGGATAAGATGGAGAGAATCACTATGGATTTGTTCATATCAATTAGAGATTTGGACAATCTAATATTCTTATCCAAATATCAATTAAGATCCCATACAAATCTCCGATTCAAATCCCAACTTGATCAAATCAAATCCGATTTGTGTTGCAAAGTGATAGAACCAAATCCTGCTCAATCTCTATTCAAATCATATCTTGCATACTCTCATCCAACCACATGGACAACTCCTCTTGCCGCACCAAACCCTAGCTCACACCTATATAAACCATCATCGAGGAGGGGGTTGAAAGGGGTCTCATATAAAAAGGGAAAGACCGAAAATAGGTTAAGAACCCCAAAGAAAAGAAGCGACATACACCAAAGAGAACAAGTCAGCCAAGCAATAGTTTTCCAAGGCAACCCCACGCATGCACAGATCTCCTTGCCGCATCCTTAAAAAACCCTAGCCTATATTTCATATAGCCGTAGCTTTCATCTCCACTGCAAAAAAAGCAAAAACCCCAGCCGCAGTCTATAAATACAAACAACTCCACAAGCAATCAAGATTTTCGTTGCTACAACCTATTCCGTGGAGAAAACCCTAAAGCGAGGCCTGACGCTGCCATCTTCATCACCATCAAGCAACAAGGTCTGCAACTTGCCACCATGACGTCATCGACTGTCTGCGAGGCACCATCTTCAACCTCCCGGCTGAGATCAACTTGATGCCGTGAGTTTTTCTCCTTGCTGCCGATGCATCACTTCATCACACGGGCATAGCAACTACCCCACACTGCCGCAGCAACTAACCTGCACGGCCGTGGCACTCTCAGACTTCATCTAAGCCACCAGCAAGACTCCATAGCTGCTGATATTTTACTTGATGTCGCTGACACCTCATGTTGCCGTGACGAATCACCATTACTACTGGAGCTTGAAGATTGCCGTGAGGAGGTGTCGCCGCCGTCGGAGTGGAACCACCAGAGTCGAAGTGGAAGCCCACGTCGCCGGAGTTGTCGTTACCATCGGAGAAGTCGGAGTCCCTCCATTGAGCCGCCGATAAGTTGCCGCCGAACTCATCTCGTTGCCATGGCATCATCACGAGAAGTCGCTCCCCAGGCGAAGAGAACTAGGGCTGTGCATGAGAACATGGCTGAAGTGGATAAGTTGGAGTTCTTATACACACAGACCGAATTAAATTAAGTTTGAACTGGATTTTTTTACACACAGACCAGAGTGCTATTTGAGCTATAACTTGAGATCCAGGAGTCAGATCGAGACACTGTTTGCGCCAGACTGAAGCTGACGTCGTGCTGAATGACAGAGATGACACACCATCACAATATTAAGCATTTCTGAACCCTTTACTTTATCATTATATTTTTGTTTGTGTATAGATCTCTGTAGGAGAAACTTTACCGGTATTTGTGACGAGTTGGGGACTTGTCTGGTTGGGGCTAGACAAGATGGTCTTGACGTGTTGTTGCAGTCAAGATACGCATTTACTAGGTTGATAGGGTTCTGCACTTTGTTGAGTGTGGTACAGTCTAGGTGGGGAGTTGGAGCTAGGACCCCATTGTAGGTGTACAGAAGGAACTTATTAATGCTAGTATTTGCTTGGGGGCTGGAGTAGGTCGTTGCTGCGATTGAACCCGGGTAAATCTGCTGCGTATTCTGTGCTTGCATTTTATTTACACTGCTTGTGTTTTTAACTGCGTGTGATTTCTCGTAGGTTACGCGAGAATATTTTATTAGCCTATTCACCCCCCCACTAGGCTAGATCCAGATCCAACAAGTGGTATCAAAGGTGGGTTTAGGATCTAGCTTAGGATTGACCATGAATCCCATTGATTGTGCTTTTGCTGAGGGTCAGTCCGCATCACGTCCTCCTAGATTTAATGGAACAGATTATGCTTACTGAAAAAATAGAATGAAAATCTACTTAATTTCTATTGATTATAAAGCTTGGCAAATTGTTGAAAAAGTATATAACTCACCTATCATTAAAGTATGAGATGTTGAGATGATTAAACCTAATGATAAATGGGATGACAATGATTGGAGACTTTATTCTCTTAATGCTAAAGCTATGAATGCTCTCATTTGTTCATTAGATAAATCTGAAAATAATCGTATCTCACATTGTCTAACTGCACAGGAAATATGGCATACATTGGAGGTGACGCACGAGGGAACGTCACAGGTAAAGGAGTGTAGACTTGCACTTATGGTCACGGAGTACGAGGGATTTTGCATGCTACCATCAGAGATCATATCAGAGATGTTTGTAAGGTTCACCAATATTGTCTACAAGTCTAACTCGCTCGGTAAGCCATATTCTAGCCTTGAACAGGTGAGGAAGATATTAAGAGCACTGTCAAGCTCTTTCAGGCCTAAAGTCACCGCCATCCAAGAAGCGAAGGATCTATCACAGATGAGGGTGGAGGACTTGATAAGTAACTTGATGTCCCATGAGCTTGAATTGCAAAATATTGAAGAAAGAGAGAAACCTGAGGAGAAGGAGCCACTTGCTCTGACAGCTAGCGAAAATGAAGAAGATGATGAGGAGATTGTTGTGAATTGATTCCCCGGATTTGGTTTTGGATGATGAGCAAACATAAATAATGTATACTAACTTATTTATGAGCGCAGTTATGGAGATCGTCGCCAAAAGAATACGAACATCAAAAGTGACGCCTCAAGACTTCTCAATACGCGTGATCGTGTGCCTGGAGCTTCGTGGAAGCTCAAGGAGTTTTAGTGAAGTCAAGAATGAAGATTGAAGCTTTGAAGACGGCTCGTAAGGTTTAATTTATAGTCTTCTAGCTTCATAGATTAGAATGTTAAGCCTTGAGTAGGACTTACATTATATACTTCATTTCGCTCATATCTTAGAGCTAGGATATTCATAGAAGCCATTAGAAACTTTCCCGAAGCCTATCGCTTCTTCCCTCGGCTTCGAGTGCATGTTAGTTGGTTCAAGAAGAGTCACCAACCGACTAGATGACGATCTAGTCGGTCAGCAACTCTACATGAACCGACTAGATGCCTTGCTAAATTCAGCTCATTCCAGGTTGATCAATTAGTCGGTCAAAGAAGAGTCACCGACCGACTAGATGACGATCTAGTCAGTTAGGAGTTCTTCTCAGACCGACTAGTTGTGCTTGCCTCTGTACAGCCTGAGCTACTGTTTCGAGTTAGTCGGTCAAAGAACGTTTGTCGACTGACTAGTTAAGAAACTAGTCGGTCATCATTTGTTCTTAAACCGACTAAGTCAACTTGAAGTCTGCCTATTCTATTTCGACTGTTAGTCGGTCAAAGAACATTCACCGACCGACTAGTTGTGGAACTAGTCGGTCGGCAAGTCTTCTTAGACCGACTAGTTGTCTTTGCCTGTACTTCGACCTTTTGGTTGTTCAACCGTTAGTCGGTCTACGTTGTATCACTAACCGACTAGTTGATGAACTAGTCGGTCAGTGATCCTTCTTTGACCGACTAGTCTGGTTCAGAATAGAGCCGTTGGGAACTTTTCCAACACGATTTTCCTTGCCTCTATAAATACAAACCTGATTCGTTTGAGGCAAGGTAAGAGAGGTCCATTATCCAAGTATATTCAGACCTAAGAGAAGAGTTTTCTCAAGCTAATTCCAAGCTCTCTTCCTCACAAGAATCTCTCCCTTCACTCCTTGAGCCAATATCCTCAAGAGAGATTCTCTCCATTGTGAGCCATTTAAGCCAAGGGCTTTGAATCAAAGGACACCAACCTCATCCTAGCCACCTATTGCTGTCCATCTTGGTGGAGCTAGGGCTTGGTGTCATCATCTTCCTCAAAATCCATCATTGCCCTAATTTGGTAAGTATACTCAAGGCATAGGATTTTGTAAGGTAAGAGTTTATTTCATTTCAATCGTATTTGAATTGTGTCTCTCGGTTGTGAGAGAGGTTGTGATCCCGGTTTGTGGGAGTCACATGTCTTTTGTATGATTTGACTTGTGAAGGTTTTTCACAAGTACTTCATAGTGGAAATCTTGAGTTAGGGTTGCTAACTCAAGTATCCGGAGGGGATCCGGGTGGTTGGGACGTAGGATCACCGGGGACAAGTCGGGGAGACTTGGGTGGATCCGAACCCAGTAACATACTTTGTTTGCGTTGTTTTATTCTTGTTAATTATTGTTTAATTCCGCATTGTCGTTTGTTCATTGCACAATAGTTAGGAATAACTCTCTTAATTATTTTAAGTACTATTCACCCCCCCTTAGTACGTGTACAGTAGCTACCACAGGGCACTACAATTGGTATCAGAGCCAAGGTTAAAGCTACAAGTTCAAATCTATGACGAACAACGACTACAACATCTTCAAGGATCATCAAGGAGCTTCTTCAGTCTTGGAAGGGCAATCTTCATCTAGGCCTCCTTCCTTCAACGGTACCAACTACGGGTACTGGAAATGCCGAATGGAAACGTTCCTCTGGAGCGCTTCACTTTGGAGAGCCACGATGAATGAGTACGTCGAGCCCTCCGAACAAGATTTCGCAAAGTGGACTCTCGCGGAGGTCTCCGCGGAGGTAAGTAATGCCAAGGCAATGAACGCCTTGCAGTGCGCATTGGAGCCCGAGGACTTCAATAAGATATGCACATGTAAGAGTGCATATCAAATATGGAATTCCCTCCTCATCTTACATGAAGGGACGAGTCGGGTAAGAGATTCTAAACTCGTGGTAGTGAATAAAGATTTCTAATTATTTCATATGCTGCAGGGTGAAAAGATGAAAGAGTATTATGCTCGATTCGTCGACATCACAAACGAGTTGGAAGCTCTTGGGAAGACCTACACCCAAAAGGAGAAAGTCTCGAAGATAATCGATGGACTTCCTTCTTGTTGGGAGAAGCGTACCTTCGCCATCGAGGAAGGTAATGACATGAAAACTTATACGGTTACTCAACTAATGGGTACCTTGATGTCATACGAGGTACGCAAGGATAGCAAGCTCATGATGAAAGAAAAGATGAAGTCGTACTTGAAGCAATACGAGCCTAAGAAAAAGGTGATTGCATACAAGGCCGCTCCATCTACCGATGATGAAGAATCGGAAGAAGAATCAGACGATGAGTTGGACATGGACGCTTTGGCCGATATGGCAAAGAAGTTCATCCGATTCTTCCGACAAGGTAAGTTGAATCGTAAATCTAAATTTATTTCGACTAATGTTTCTACTCACGTGTGTTACAAATGCAACAAGCCCGGACATATCAAGCCGGATTGTCCTCTCTACAAACACAAGGGAAAATGGAAGGGATCCAAGCACGACAAGTCAAGAAAGCACAAGAAAGGGCTTGTCGGCACTTTCACCGACTCCGACTCCTCAAGTGGAGAGTCGGACGATGAAAGAGTGGAGAAAGCACACACGTGCTTCATGGGAAAAGAGGATCGTGATGAAGAGACTTCCTCCGATGAAAGCGAGGATGGAAGCGAGGACGAAGGCGATGAGGTAACCAATGATGAACTTAGAATAGCCAATGAACAACTATGGAATAAGTTTTCTAATATGGCTACTAAGTTTATGAAGACTAAAAATGAATTAGATAGTCTTAAAAACTCGCCTAAGCCTTTCATCGTCAACAACGACACCGTTGTTGATGGGTTGAGAAATGAGATTGAAAATCTCAAGTCTCAACTTGAGCATGTTCATATCGAGGATTCGGATGAACATGTGATAGCGGATTTGACGTCTCAAATCTCAACTTTGAGTATTGAGAATAAAAATCTCAAATCACGTGTTTGTGCACTCGCATCGCAAGTGTCCACTTTGGATGCTTCTTTGCATTCTCTCACCGAGAAGCATGAGAGCACATTAGGCCGAATTCATGAATTCAACAAAGGTAAGGGCAAGTTGGATAATATCCTAAATGACTTACCTCCGGCCAATCATCACATTGGTTTGAGGTATAAAATGGGACATTCATCCAAATCGTCTGCCACCTTTGTTAGGCCATCTTCCGATGCTTCTACTAGTGGAAGTAAACACGTCATGGGTAGTTCTTCTACCAATGGTGCTTCCGCTAGGAACACGCCCCCATTTGGACAGAAACCCACTTTGGGTGGACCTCCAAAGAAGGGTCATGCTTTCATGTATACCATGCCACGTAGGAACACAAATCCTACCCCACATGTTAGCACATATGCCGATTTCTATGCTCCGCATCCATGAGCACGTGCACACCATGTGAGACACACTCATGCACGTGTTCCTCCACATTCATATGTTCATCCTCATTCTCATATGAATAATTATCGTCATGTACCATTGCATCGCATGCCATATGCTTACCCACGACATGCATCACATAGAAATCAACAACGTATGCATGTTCCCAATAGGATTAGGACTCCCAAGACATACACTATTTGGGGTCCGAAGAACACAAGCATGCATGATAAGAATTTGTATGTGAAATCGTTTATAAATGATGTTATTTTGAATGATGATTATGTTGGGAAATCAAGTTCCTCTTGGACTTGGTTTCCGAAGGGTTAGTTCCCTTTGACCCTTCATTGCTTGGTACCATAAGTTTAATTTCATTTTATGGGTACCAAAGCAATTGTGGTTTGTATGGATTACATTTAATTTGAATTTAGTTAGCTAAATTTATTGCCTAACCCATAGGATCCAAAAAGATTTTTGGATACCAAAATGATATTCTCTAGGTTAAATCCACCATGAGATACCAACCCTACCAACTCTGTGATTTGCAAGGATTTTCATTCGATTGGAGTTGATGGTGATTGAATGATGCACCAAAGTAGGGGGAGCTTAATGTTGTAAGTATGTTCATACTTTTGATTCATATTGGTATCCATTGGTAGAATATATTACGATTGGTATCACTTTGCTTCATTTGGTATGCTAGATTAGTGTATGCCATTGTTATATGATGTTCTATCTATCTTTGGCATAACATTCTTGCATGCTACATTTGGTATGCACATCGGATTATTTTTGTCTCTGATGTTGATTTCGTCGTTCGACGATTTTATGGATTTAATAGAATTCTTTCTATGGAAACATAGAATTGTTTTCCATGCATTCTATTGATTTTGGAGAGTATGTTCCAAAACTCAATAAGTAAAATCGATTTGAGTTTTTAATGATTTCGGATTTCGTTTTCGCCTATGGCTTGATGATTTCGTATTTCGATTTTCGCCTATGGCTTGGTGATTTCGTTTTCCGATTTTCACCAATGATTTTATGATTTCAGTTTTCGAGTTTCGCCTATGGCTAGATGATTTCGTATTTCGTATTTCGCCTATGGTTTGATGATTTCGGTTTCCGATTTTCGACTTTGGTCTCCTTGACACGCTTTGCTTTTATTCGGTATTTTGCATTTGATATTTTGCATTGGTGTTATTTTGGACCTTGGTCGTATTCTTCGACTCCCATTCGTTATTTTTTAGCCATTGGTTTTGTCTCCTCCCGCTCTTTTTGCTAATGCCAAAGAGGGAGAGATATAATAATGACAATGTGCTAATTAATAATTCAAAGGAATTTACCATGAATCTAATTTGATGTGTTAGATTCAGGGGGAGTAAAGATATAAAATGGATTTAGATCCTATATGTCAATATGTGGTTCATATTTCATATCTTCCCTCGCTGCTTGATGCATATGAACATTATTGAATATGGAACTAACGTGTCATCAATGCAGGGGGGAGTAAGTAAATTGCAATTGAATCATTATTATTGTTATTATTTATATTGGTTTGTCATCACCAAAAAGGGGGAGAATGTTGTGTATTGATTCCCCGGATTTGGTTTTGGATGATGAGCAAACATAAATAATGTATACTAACTTATTTATGAGCCCAGTTATGAAGATCGTCGCCAAAAGAATACGAACATCAAAAGCGACGCCTCAAGACTTCTCAATACGCGTGATCGTGTTCCTGGAGCTTCGTTGAAGCTCAAGGAGTTTTAGTGAAGTCAAGAATGAAGATTGAAGCTTTGAAGACGGCTCGTAAGGTTTAATTTATAGTCTTCTAGCTTCATAGATTAGAATGTTAAGCCTTGAGTAGGACTTACATTATATACTTCATTTCGCTCATATCTAAGAGCTAGGATATTCATAGAAGCAATTAGAAACTTTCCCAAAGCCTATCGCTTCTTCCCTCGGCTTCGAGTGCATGTTAGTTGGTTCAAGAAGAGTCACCAACCGACTAGATGACGATCTAGTCGGTCAGCAACTCTACATGAACCGACTAGATGCCTTGCTAAATTCAGCTCATTCCAGGTTGATCAATTAGTCGGTCAAAGAAGAGTCACCGACCGACTAGATGACGATCTAGTCGGTTAGGAGTTCTTCTCAGACCGACTAGTTATGCTTGCCTTTGTACAGCCTGAGCTACTGTTTCGAGTTAGTCGGTCAAAGAACGTTTGTCGACCGACTAGTTGAGAAACTAGTCGGTCATCATTTGTTCTTAAACCGACTAAGTCAACTTGAAGTCTGCCTATTCTATTTCGACTGTTAGTCGGTCAAAGAACATTCACCGACCGACTAGTTGTGGAACTAGTCGGTCGGCAAGTCTTCTTAGACCGACTAGTTGTCTTTGCCTGTACTTCGACCTTTTGGCTGTTCAACCGTTAGTCGGTCTACGTTGTATCACCGACCGACTAGTTGATGAACTAGTCGGTCAGTGATCCTTCTTTGACCAACTAGTCTGGTTCAGAATAGAGCCGTTGGGAACTTTTCCAACACGATTTTCCTTACCTCTATAAATACAAACCTGATTCGTTTGAGGCAAGGTAAGAGAGGTCCATTATCCAAGTATTTTCAGACCTAAGAGAAGAGTTTTCTCAAGCTAATTCCAAGCTCTCTTCCTCATAAGAATCTCTCCCTTCACTCCTTGAGCCAATATCCTCAAGAGAGATTCTCTCCATTGTGATCCATTCAAGCCAAGGGCTTTGAATCAAAGGACACCAACCTCATCCTAGCCACCTATTGCTGTCCATCTTGGTGGAGCTAGGGCTTGGTGTCATCATCTTCCTCAAAATCCATCATTGCCCTAATTTGGTAAGTATACTCAAGGCATAGGATTTTGTGAGGTAAGAGTTTATTTCATTTCAATCGTATTTGAATTGTGTCTCTCGGTTGTGAGAGAGGTTGTGATCCCGGTTTGTGGGAGTCACATGTCTTTTGTATGATTTGACTTGTGAAGGTTTTTCACAAGTACTTCATAGTGGAAATCTTGAGTTAGGGTTGCTAACTCAAGTATCCGGAGGGGATCCGGGTGGTTGGGACGTAGGATCACCGAGGACAAGTCGGGGAGACTTGGGTGGATCCGAACCCAGTAACATACTTTGTTTGCGTTGTTTTATTCTTGTTGATTGTTGTTTAATTCCGCATTGTCGTTTGTTCATTGCACAATAGTTAGGAATAACTCTCTTAATTATTTTAAGTACTATTCACCCCCCCTCTAGTACGTGTGCAGTAGCTACCACAGGGCACTACATAGATAGCGCTAATGGTTAGAAATTTCAGAAAGTACGTTAGAACTCCTCAAGGAAGATCAGAAATGCATAAAAGGTTCATTCGCTCTAACACTTTTAATTATGATAAAAATTCTTTTGAACAAGATTTTGCTAATAGAGTTGAATGCTTCAAATGCAGGAAAAAGGGACACTTCACAAAGCAATACAGACAAGAGACTGCTCAGGTTGCTAAAGATAAAGGAAAAGCCAAGGTGCTAACTTGGGACATGGACAGCGAAGCTGAGGATGAGGATGAAGAGGTGGTAGCCCATTACGCTGTCGTCTGCTTAATGGCAAATAAAGATGAGGTAAATTTCTTCAATAAAGCTGAATTGTTAGATGTTGGTAAAGGAATGCAAAATGAGATTAATGAGCTAGAACTCATGTTGAATGACTATAGGGATGCTAGCTTTAAATTACAAAAATAAAACTGTGACATTTCTAATGAAGTTGGTATTCTAAAAGAGAAACTTGTTGCATGTAACGCTAAAATTGTGTCACTAGAAAAAGAAAAAGCTAGCATGCCTGAGAAAGCTACATGTCTTTCTTGTTCTTCCTTATTGAATGATATTAGCATGCTTACGCAAGATTTATTTAAGCTTGAAGCTAAAAAAGATTATGTGATTAAAGAGCTTAATGATAAATAGTGCGTGTTGAATAACGAGCTTAAAAGGAAAATGGATGAATTTAAAAAGAAGGAAGAGGAAAATAAGAGAGCTTTTATAAGTAAGTGTACTTTGCTTGTGGATGAGAATAAATTATTAAAATCCAAAGTTTCTAGTCTAGAATTGTCATTAAGAAAATTTTCAATTGGTAAACATTCGTTGGATACCATACTCGAAAATCAATTATATGACAATAATAGAAGAGGACTTGGATTTGGTTCTAAAAATGCTAAAACCCTATTTTTAAGAAATTCCACAATGTGCCTTCTATTGTGAAAAATATGCATGCAAAGTGCTTTACTTGTGATAGTGTTGGTCATACACCTATTATTGTAAGTTTAGGAACACAAACATAAAGTTCAAACAAGTGTGGGTTCATAAAACTTTAATGGCTAACACTAGTGGACCTTATTAGATTTCAAGGTCACACTTAACACCTTTCATGTAGGTGGGATGGAGATTTGGCGAGGAGCATTGAATTTAAAGTCTCACTTTTTTTAGTTCCTTAGTCAAATGACGACACGAAGTTATATCTTTTCCCTCTTTGCATTTATTGCATACCTTCATAGTTTTGTGTGTGTGCTTGATTTAATTTTTGTTTGTGTGCTTGTTTGCTTATTTTTTATTTTGTTTTAGTTCTTTATAAAAGAAAAAAAATGAAAAACCCAAAACCAAAAATTAAAAACAATTGTGCTTAATGAATACCTCTTTATGATTCATTATAAGTGGTATTTTTTGAATGTTCATTCATATCCCTTGGAGAAATCATTGTATTATTGTTATAGCTACATGCGCATGTTAGAATCTTTTTTGTAGCCATGGCATGGTTCATGAAATGAATAATTTGCTTTCTACACCTGCATACTCACTTCCATGAATATTAAACGTGTTGTACTTTTGGAGATTCTTTTTATGAATATTGGAAAGTGAATATAGATTGATAATAACTGAATTATCTAAGGGATATGATGTGTATTGTCATGAATAAAAATTGAGTACAAAAAGAACTATAAATGAAAAAAAATTATATGAATATTGCTCCGTATGAAAAATGGATACAATTCATGGCAAATACACTATCCACGAGTATCCAACATATGCTTTATGGGTAATCTTTAGCGTTGATGTATTCTACTCGTCAAGCAATGCCAACCCCACATCTAAGAGTCATTATAGGCTATGTTTTTAGGGTTTGGTACCTTGAACTCATTTTTAATGAGGTGGGAAAAATCAATCCTATGTGATATTCATGTTAAATGGAAGATGTGGATTGGTTTTGGTTGATGTTCTACATTGAATCTTTCTTTGCACTTCAATGTTTGTATCATCACACTTATACAATGGTGGTGAAGTCTTAATTATGATTTTCAATGAACTTGAATTCCCTACTTTATGGACAATTACATGCAAGTGATAGTTGTAATTAATAATGCTTTATTTTTGCATGTGATATTTGATGACTTCACTAATACGCTTTTGATGATAACAAAAGGGCGAGAGAAAAAGTGTTGAAAAAGATTTGGTATTGTACGGTATTATTAGTTGAAGGGGAGCAGTAAATATACATGAATAGGGGGAGCTTGGAAAAGGGGGGAGCATGCTTACTTCATTGTTATATTGTGCATGCTAGTAATGCTTGAATCTATTTGCTCATTGTATACATCATATGCATTACATCCTTCATCACACTTCACACACGTGCATTTATTTGCTCAAATCTTTTATGTGTTTGTCATCATCAAAAGGGGGAGTTGTTGGAAGCAACGATCTCGGATCTTTAGTTTGATGATGACAAACGTGTGTTGCTATTTAACGTGTGTGCTAAGTGTGTTTCAGTCATGGCAAGGACGTAAATCTTCAAAGTGACGACTAAGTCAATTAATGGAGGAATTGATATTCATATAGCAAATGGGCCTGGTCAAAGTGCTATACACCTAGCAAATTGGACTTGGTCCAATATGGGATGAGATGGAGAGAATCACTATGAATTTGTTCATATCAATTAGAGATTTTGGCAATCTAATATTCCTATCCAAATATCAATTAAGATCCCATACAAATCTCCTATTCAAATCACAACTTGATCAAATCAAATCATATTTGTGTTGCAAAGTGATATAACCAAATCCTACTCAATCTTTATTCAAATCTCATCTTGCATACTCTCATCCAACCACATGGACAACTCCTCTTGCTGCACCAAACCCTAGCTCACACCTATATAAACCATCATCATGGAGGGGTTTGAAAGGGGGCACATATAAAAAGGGAAAGACCAAAAATAGGTTATGGCAACCCCAAAGAAAAGAAGCGACATACACCAAAGAGAACAAGTCGGCCAAGCAATAGTTTTCCCAGGCGAACCCACGCATGCACAGATCTCCTTGTCGCATCCTTTAAAAACCGTACCCTATATTTCATATAACCGTAGCTTTCATCTCCACTGCAAAAAAAGCAACAACCCCAGCCGCAGTCTATAAATACAAACAACTCCCCAAGCAATCAAGATTTTCGTTACTGCAACTTATTCCGTGGAGAAAACCCTAAAGTGAGGCCTGACGCTGCCATCTTCATCACCACCAAGTAACAAGGTCTGCAACTTGCCACCGTGATGTCATCGACTGTTTGCGAGACACCATCTTCAACCTCCAGGCTGAGATCAACTTGTTGTCGTAAGTTTTTCTCCTTCCTTTCGGTGCATCACTTCATCACACGGGTATAGAAACTACCCCCACACCACCGCAGCAACTACCCCACACGGCCATGGCACTCTTAGAAGTCATCCAAGCCACCAGCAAGACTCCATAGCTGCTGATATTTTACTTGATGTCGCCGACACCTCGTGTTGCCGTGACGAATCACCGTTGTTACCGGAGCTTGAAGATTTCCATGAGGAGGTGTCGTCGTTGTTGGAGTGGGGCCACCGGAGTCAAAGTCGAAGCCCACGTCATCGGATTTGTCGTTATCATCGGAGAAGTTGAAGTCGGAGTCCCTCCATTGAGCCGCCGACAAGTTGCTGTCGAACTCATCTTGTTGCCACGGCATCATCACGAGAAGTCGCTCCCCAGGCGAAGAGAACTAGGGTTGTGTATGAGAACATGGTTGACGTGGATAAGTTGGAGTTCCTATTCACACAGACCAAATTAAATTAAGTTTGAACTGGATTTCTTTGCACACAGACCAGAGTGCTATTTGAGCTAGAACTTAAGATCCAGGAGTCAGATCGAGACACCGTTTGCACCAGACTGAAGCTGACGCTGTGCTGAATGATAGAGATGACACATCATCACAATATCGAGCATTTCTGAACCCTTTACTTTATTATTATATTTGTGATTGTGTGTAGATCTCTGTAGGGGAAACTTTACCTGTATTTGTGAAGAGTTGGAGACTTGTCTGGTTGGGGCTAGATAAGAGGGTCTTGACGTGTTGTTGTAGTCAAGGTACATATTTACTAGGTTGATAGGGTTCTGCACTTTGTTGAGTGTGTTACAGTCTAGGTGGAGAGTTAGAGCTAGGACCCCATTGTAGGTGTACAGAAGGAACTTATTAATGCTAGTATTTGCTTGGGGACTAGAGTAGGTCGTTGCTGCGATTGAACCCGGGTAAATCTGTTGTGTATTCTGTGCTTGCATTTTATTTACACTGCTTATGTTTTTAACTGCGTGTGATTTCTGATCACTCCTTATTTTACACCTTTTTCCCGCATGTTTGCATGCCATTTAGATCGCTCAAATCATGTTTTTCACGATATATCGACGATATTGCGATGCTTTTCACGATTTGCTGTTTTTGTCGCATTTCAGGTGATTTGGCGCGATTTGGAGTGATCTCGAGATGCGCTTACTCTAGACGGTCACCGACGACCTCCCCGAGGGGTATTTTGCTGTTGGAGAGGAGCGGAAGAAGAACGGACGTCGCAGGAGCGACGAGGAGGCCAAAATAAGCAATCTGGGCATTTTTTGTGTCTCACTCGGCCGAGTGGAGGAGCCACTCGGCCGACCAGTGAGACACCGCTCGGCCGACCAGATCAGACACGATTTACCTGTGCACTCGGCCGAGCGACGGAGACCACATCGGCCGAGTGAAGACATCACGTCTGCCCGAGTGGCGCCCAGACAAAGCCCTTCAAAAATCTCCAAGTTTCTGTTTTTCGGCTGCCTGAGCTTCAGAAGACCCACTCGGCCGAGTGGAGAATCCCGTCCGCCCGAGTACAATGAAGCCATCGGCCGAGTGACGACAACTCACTCGGCCGAGCCGCCCCCGAAGTAGAGACCCCTGAAGGCGCCGACTTACTGGAAAATTACAGGGTTTCTCACTCGACCGAGCGACTTTTGTCACTCGGCCGAGTGCGACGCGCTGCCTGTAGCGAAAATTGCGGAAAACAGGCTGCGCAGGGGTATTTTGGTCACAGTTTTTGGACGATTTTGGGGGCTATTTAACCCCTGTTTTTACCCTAGTTTTGGAGAGCTTCTCCTTAGATTTTTTGCAGCTTTTTTTAGATTAGCTTTTTAGTTTTATTCTTGAGATTGGAGAGGAGAAAAAGTTTGATTTTTGTTGGATTAATTGAAGAACTCCATTGGTTTGTGTTTCTCTTCTCTAAAAATTCTATTTTTATTGCATATCTCAATATTGTGATGAATTCTATTGCTTATTTCATTGATTATTTTTGTGATCTTGCTATGAATTGTGAGTAGTCGCCACGTCTTGGGGCGTGGGGATGAACCCTACAAGCCCAACTTCATATTTGTGATGAATTAGTAGAAATTTCGCTAGAATTGATATCTAGGGATTAGGTTGGGATCAATTTACTACGGTTAGCTAGGAGTTCATACCGATCGGGATTTGCAAGAGATTGGATCCCGATTCGATAGGAAACCCTAGAAATCCGAATTGGGTTGGAATCGAATTTCCGTAGTATCGGTTTGCAAGAGATTGGACCGATACTAGGGTTTCCGGTTGCAATTCCGTGCCAATACCCGTTTGCAAGAGATTGGACGGGTAGGAACTATCCCAATCTAGATCGCGAGCCGAGTTTGCAAGAGATTGGGCTCGGTGCGCGATTGGACAATGATGTTGACCCTAATGCTAGCTTTCCTAGGCTAGGGTTTGCAAGAGATTGGACCCAAACCTAGGATAGCTATAGACCGGCAACAACGCGAGAGCGTGAGCTTGGTTCTAAATTCAGTTGCAACTAGTCCATCCAAAATCTCAATCTAGCAATTTTGAAACCGACGAACCACATTTATGAGATACGGTGAGTAGCGGGGATTCCCCATTCCCTAGACGTTCTTTATTTGATTCGATATTTCTGCACTTTGTCTGACGATTGTGACAGGATCGCCAAAGGCAAATCTTTCTTCTTGGATAGCCAGGGTGATTGGAACAAGCACGTTCATTCGGCGATCAATTTCTCGTAGGTTACGCGAGAATATTTTATTAGCCTATTCACCCCCCTCTAGGCTAGGATCCAGATCCAACACCCCCTGTCTCTCATCACCCTTGAGGTAGGATTTCATCTCCAATTAGTGTTAGTGTATGTTAAGCATGAGAAATTAAGTAAATCTTAGTTTAATGACATTAGTTTTCATTTTTTATGATTGCTGAAATTCTGGACAGATTTACATGCTCATTGATTTGCTCATTTCTCCTAATATAGACCTGAGTTTGCTCTGTAATTTTTATGGCATAAGTATTTGACTTTTATCTACAACTTTATGTTGAGAACTTTTGTTAATTCGGACTGCAATTAGGGGTAAAAATTCTGTCTTTGCAGTACGTCTGATTTTTACCCAGATTAGACACAGTTTGGCAAAACATAGATCAGTCACTGCACAAACCATAAAAATTGGTGTTATTGGTTTCGTTGGAAAGATAACAACTTTTTCTACAACTTTCTCCTAGGACACATTTTCGAGATTCTAACTACAACATGACTTAAACTAGCAATCTTTACAGCTCTTAGAATCTGTCTGGAAAATAGTTTTGATATATCTCACCAAATAATTCACCATAAATCACATAGTGAGAACTCATTATGCCTCTATTTGGGACTGTCCTGTTATTTTCAGAAATTGAGTTGCATGAATGTGTTGTTTTATCTTCGATTATGGATCTCCATGTTTTGTGGCTTCACTATATGATTGTTACATGATTGTTTTGTCTTCGATTATGGATCTCTATGTTTTGTGGCTTCACTATATGATTGTTACGTATTCATCAGTTATTTATTTGGCCTCCTCATGTCTCATAAAGTCGTTAATTTTCATTTATGTTCAATATCTTGGTGATTTAATTGTTGATAACAATGTTGGCCTTCAAGTGGTATTGATGTTGGCAAAAGAAATCAAGTTTGGATATGATCATATTAGGGACACGATGGTTGGAGTGTACGGGCATGGACAAAGTGCCGCAGTAGGAGGCGGAAGAATTCGTCGTTGGCCACCTCTTGATCCATTAGGTGACTCCACAGTGACAACGGCATAGTCACGATACACTTGCATGTCGGCTCATTCATGGGATCCCATTGCATTGCATTGCATTGCATTGCATCTCATAGCAATTGTATTATGTTTCATGTGCATCATGGCATCATTGAGCATTATGTGTGATTTGTGGTATAGAGGTGATTGTTACCTTATATGTATGATTGTTGCCATGAATGCATGAATTGCTTGAAATGGGTGTATGTTGAAAATGAGGTTGAAAATGCTATTTGATGTTGTGAGAGATGAATGGGTGAGATGGGTTCCATGTTACTAGTTTCCATTGTTTTACTATTAACACTTAGCTACTCATTATAAATGTTGTACTTGTTACTTGTTACATCTTGTACATTATGCTAGTATGTACACCTTTTCTGTTGCATGTGCACGCTTCCACATGTCCATAACTATGTTTGTTACTTCTTTTACTACAGTAGATGTTTATGCCATGTCATACACTCTACCTGCTCACATGCACCATTTCCACACTTCATGTAAGGGCTAGTTGGGGTATGGTATTCCTACTGGGTCACGCTTTGATGTGCCCCGTCGTTGAATTTTCAGGTGCAGGTGTTGGAGTTGGTTGGTGGCTATGAGGTAGAGCGGTGGAGTTCTGTGGATGAATAGGTTGGGGTGGCGAGGGGAGAGGAGAGTGTGTTTGTACTTTTGGGGTTTTGTTTGGTTAGTGACGAGTTGTTAATGATGGATGTATGTATAGATGGATGATGTATAAAAGTCAGACTTTTCTTTGGGTTTAGATGCTGTAAAGTTTCCCTCTGTGTTTATGTTATTGGTTGTTGATTGTTTGCTTGGGAACACTGCAGGTACTACCCCAGCAGTGCGCAGTGGACCTGTATGTCTCTAATTTTCTATCTCTCCTTCCTTCGTTTCTTTATCACACCCGCCTCCACGGGAACACCATGGACGGATTCGTACTTCTCGGGTATCCTGTGGAGCGGGACATGACAGAAAGAAAAGATAAGAATAAGAAGATTTTTCTCAAGATCTTTCTACACCCTCCTTAGCTTATCCCATAAGCCATGCTCAACCTAAAATGACCAAAATACCCTCACCATACTACCCCCAACTTCTAACTATTTACAAATTTGTCATTCCTTTATGCACACACCTTTTCTTTGTACACATCCCTCTCTAAATTACCAAACTGTCACTACCCCTAACCCCTTTTCACACTAGCCCAAATCACATGTATGCATACACATATCTTTATACATGCATACAAATACCCATACATGTATTCATACACACAATCTACATTCAATACACTATAGTCCACACAATACACACACACACACACACACACACACACACACACACACACACACACACAGGATAAAGTGTTCCTAGGGTGACTTCTTAGATGAAATCTAAGGAGTCGCCCCCATTTTCCCACATATCCCACAATTTTTTGGGATTTTATTTTTCATGGGGTGGTTGTTCACATCATGAGTGATCAACATACCAAAAATCAAGTCATTCCAATACTTTTAAAGCCCTCATCTACCCCTTGCAATTTCAACGGTCTGAAAACGTGTTGAAAACCCTATGAAGTTGCAAGGGGTAGATGGGGGCTCTAAAAGTATTGGAATGACTTGATTTTTGGTATGTTGATCATCCATGAGGTAAACAAAAATCTCAAGAAAAAAATTCGAAAAAAATATGGGATATGTGGGAAAATAAGGGCGACTCCTTAGATTTCACCTAAGGAGTCACCCTAGGAACACTTTAGACACACACACACACACACACACACACACACACACACACACACACACACACACACACACACACACACATCCAATACCATATGGGTATGTAACACAATATAGGCAATACACCATCACACACAATAAGATACACACAAGAAAAATCCAATATACACCTAATATCCATATCTAAAACTATGTACACAAACCTCACACATTCACTCCATAATACATCACACACACAATATAAACACACACATACATACACATATACTACACACATAATATCAAGTCACACACTCTAGCCACACAAATATATAGATCTATTAATATGTATGTACTACACTCATACACATATTCACATCAGGGGAGTGGGGCGTGACAGAAAGAGCTTAAACTTTGGCAGCCGAGGAGCCGAAGTGATGTTCTTCATCAGGGGGATCATGATCATCCTCTAAGTCAAAAGAATGAGACTTGGGACGCTGTTTCTCACCGCTACGCATGGTCTTTCAGCAGGTGGCAGTACTAGAGGAATCGACAGGGCTCCCTCCCAAACGATTAGGAGAGTTCAAGGGAAGAAAATTTCCCCTCGACTCTTTTGCTTCTAACTGGTTGTGGCCTTCTGGGGTAGAATGCGGCTGCAATATTGGGTGTGTTGGTCCTTTGCTTGCTCTACATCACTATGAATAGGACGACGAGAAGCTCTTTCGTTGTTGGAGGGGCCCAATGGATGTCTTGCTGAGCGATTGTTGCCATCCCTCTGGTTGTTCTGGCCTTTATCATCATTGCTGACCCCATGTTTTTGTCGAGATGTTGGAGTGGCATCAAACAGAGGGTTGACTCTTCGTTCCAAATTCGGCTCCCTAGCCCGCTGGTTCATAACACAGATTGGTGCCCCATGTGACCTGGCGTCGAGTGGCTGGACCACGACCACTTGTATTGGTTGTTGGGTGATTTGTTGGGTGGCAGTAGTCAATGCCATGGGGCTAGCATTGACCAACTGGGTGAACGTGTCGAATTGCTGCTGCGAGACCAATCACGAGACTGGCCTCCCCTCAGAAGAAGATCTGGCATCATCTTCGATAAGCGTGATGACTCTGTTCTCACCAAGGATGGGTCCAATATTGGTGGGCAAAGTTAACATAACTGTTGCTTGGGATGGCAGCTCAAGTTTCCCACAGACGATGCCAACTGTTGACAGATGACTTTCAGCAACAGTAAGGTGGAGCTGCCGTGTCTGCCTCTCGTGACGTGGTGCTGCGTCAGCTGAAGGATGAGACTCGAAGATGACTGAATCTGGGCTTGAGGAGCCAAGCTCAAGCTACTGGGAAGAAGCTCGACCTAACTCTGGATTGTAACGAGCAAGCCTTAGAGCTACTTGTTGGGTCGTTCATCGAGCTATCTGCACCGCAGATAATCATTAGGGGTTGGGATCTGAATTCCGATCCAAATCCCATCCGTTGCTTAAGTCAGTATGTGACTTAAGATGGCTCTGTAAGGACCGTCTTACCCTTGCAATACTAACAACAACACACTAGAGAGGGGTGAATAGTGTAATGGCACAAATTGTGTATATAAAAATTAAACTTGCAAATGCGGAATTATAAAAGCAAGAGGAATGTAAACACCAAAAAAATCCAAACACAAACACAAGAAGTTACCTGGTTCCCCAAACTTAGGTATGTTCAGCCACACTAATATCCACTATAATTCTCGCACAAAGAAGTGTATACTATCTCACACAGAGATACCTCACACAAAGGATTTGGATTCTCACACAGAAATCCGTGCTTTCACACAGAAAGACTTTTGCTCTCACACAGAGAGACTCAAACTCACACACAGAGAGATCTCAAGCAACCTTCACACAAAAGGTTATACTCTCCCACAGAGAGTAACTAACTCTCACACAGAAAGCTAGGGTTTCAATGAAATAACAAAGTAAAACAAATACTCTTACCTATGCCTTGAGATGAACTTACTCATTAATGAATGCAAGGCATGGAAGAGGATCTCCAAGTGATGAGATGAGCTTGAAATGCACTTGGATGATTTCCCTTGAGCTTGACTTCAATGCATGAAGGAGATTTAGAGCTCTAAGAGGGAAATGAGAGAGTTTGAGAGTGGCTTTATCAATCTCTAAAGATTTGCAATAGATCCAAGAAATTCTAATAAACTCAGCCCTCTCATATATATAGGAACACTATATGAACTCTCAAAACCCAAGGATAAAGCCAAAAACAAAAATCTGTAATGGCTAGAATCTGGGCTAACACATCAGTGACAGTCGACTGATGATCATCTGACAGTCGACTGATCAACGGCTAAATAAATCCCAACGGCTATAATCTGAGCCAAGACAGACGACTGTAAAAGACTACACAGGCAACTGTAGAATGGACAAGCGCATGTATATCCTTCAGCAGGCGATTGCTGCAGGGGATGGAAATAAAACAGAGAGATGAAATTTATGCACTGTATACATACAGACGACTGATGACCAGAGTACATGCAACTGTAAAATAGATAGGCGACTGTAAATACTGCAACAGTCGACTGACTTGCAAATTGGAATGAACCCAAGAAAATGCAAGTTGCGCACAGACAACTGTAGAACAATTCACAGCCTGTTGGAAGACAAGCGGCTGTATATTGACCTTCAATCGACTGTTTCATAAGCTTAAGTAAGAGTCAATAAAAATATTGACTTGAGCAGTGCACTACCGTCGATTGTAAAAGGCTCGACAAGCGCCTGTTGGAGGACATGCGACTGTAAATTGACCTTCAGTCGACTGTTGGAGAGCCAAAAACTCTAGTTTGAGTTTAAGGCAAAGTGAACCTATTGAGATGATTTCTATGATAATCATGAGGCTCACTAAGATGGAAAATGCATATGCAAGAATGAGTTAATCCATCTATCAAGGCATTACATTAAACCTAGACTTATAAAGGATAAAAGCAGTAAATAAAATATTACAAGGATTACATTGCTTCCCTTAGAGTCTATGGCTGCAACCTTGATACTCTCCATCCTCTCCAAGATTTGGCATCCCTTGAGTCCAAGCTATGGCATTGCTTCTCTCGATGTCCATCCTTGCACCAAGTGTTTAGTCTCTAAAAATGATATTCTTGAAATGTTAACTATGCGACTAAAACAAGAGAGTCATTAGCAATAACATAATGTTGTGATCATCATCAAAATAACATTGGTATGAGACACCATTACTCAACAATCTCCACCCTTTTGATGATGACACACATTATGTAAACATAAAGAAAATAAAGCACAATGCTAATGAGCTCCCTCTACTTATATGCACCAATTGTAAAATGAGATACACAAGTATAAATACTCATTATACCAATAGAAATAATGATAAACAATGGTGACATATAATAGGCATGGATTACATAAACTAATTGCAATAAGTATATAACATGCACACATGAATGGTTTACATAATCCCACATATCTCTATCCATATATATATCTCTCTCCCAACTACATATTGTTAAGACCAAAATTGACTGGCACAATTGTCCAGCTGACGGGGAAGCTAAGCGTTGAGCTGGCGCCTAGTTAGCCTTCGAAGTGGGACCCTCGGTTAGGAGAATCGGGATCAGTTGTTGATGGTAGATGATGGTACGACCGATGATCGACCTAAGGACGATCGTAGGATCGATGGTTCAAGGTCGAAGAGCTTGATAACGACCTTGGGCGTTGGATGGCGATCGTTAGTTTGCACCACAGAGAGTCGTCAGGGGGGTCAGATCTGGGTTCCGACCCAAATCCCCTCCGATGCTTAAGTTAGTAAGGAACTTAATAGAGAGAGGGAGCTTGGTGTAGTAGGGATCGACCCACGGAGGTTTGTCCCTGGACTAACGACGCAAGCTCGAATATGGAATGAAAAAGTAAGAAGATAGAGTTCTATGTAATAGCATTCATACCTTGAAGATGGAACCCATGTACCTTTGTCCATCCACCCATTTATAGGTCGCTTCCCCTTGACGAGGCGTAACTGCCCTATCACGACTAGGGCACGATCCTCTCCGAGATTTGAGCTAATGGCTGTCCATTTACCCGACCCCATTAACTCTTCCTTGAAAGTCGGCGTCAGCCCAACGGTCTTCTGACCCGTTCGCCCGACTCAATCGTTGCTAGCTGTGAGTGTGGGGGTAACGGGTTTCGGGAGACCCAACCGGGTCAGGTACGTGGATACCCAATCGGGTAAGTATCTGTGTACTAACACATATGTATGATAAACATGCTTTACATAATGCATATATCTCTCCTCCTTGTCATTGTCAAAAAGGTGGAGAACAAATATATCCACCTTGTCATTCTAAATAAAGATGTGACAATATGTAAGAGTTAAAGAGATGTGTAATACCAAATTGTTAAATTTAGTAGGTATCAATTACTATCACATGCTCCCCCTAGATCATAGAAATGGTCAAATTTTTGACTTCATATCAATTGTAAAGAAAAAGATAAGATATCTTTAAAGATAATCTTCTTTACCAATTGTTAATCATATTTGGAGCCATGTGCCTAAAGTGTATCAAAGCAATAGATATGGAAAAATCAAGCTTTATTGATACACAATGACATTGCCAAAACAAAATATAACATGAAACATATTGGCAATATCCAAGGGGTTGAGTTTGAGACCAAAAATAAACAATTGTAAACAAGGATCTCAAAAACATCCTGAAATGAGAGTCAAAAATGTTTTAAAAATATTTTAAATATACAACATATTAACTCCCCCATTGTCATACATATGGATCAATGAATGCATGCATGACAATGTATTCTCCAATGTTACTATTTTCATGAAAAATAAATTTGAAAACATTTTCAAAATCATGAAATACACACAAACAATGGGTATGCTAAGAATAAACATTTAAGCATAATACCCATGCAATATGCATATGTGTGAGGAACCTAAACATTAGGAAACCAAATCCAAGAGGAGTTTGATTTCCTAATGTAATCACATGAGGTGATCACATCCCTAACTAGAGAGTTGATGTAGCTATCCATCTCTTGCACAATGCACTTAGTGGGAATCCATAAACTCAATGATTTCCTAGGCAATGGTTTTGCCTTTTCAAGAGGGGCGGATGCATGCTTAGGTGTAGAAAATATTTTTTTAGCATGCAAAGAGTAAGGATATTGCTTCTTAGCAAAAAAATGAAGGATTTTCATTCTTACTCACTACCATGTGATTTACATACTTTTTGATGGTGTTATTATTATACAAGAAAGCATGGTGATTCTTCTTAGGTGCTTTTGCAATATTTCTTGAATTTGCACCAAAAGAAGAATTAGATGTGTGTTTGTTAACCACCTTTGGAGTGTATCCCAAACCTCCTCTATGGTTTGTCGGATGTTGTTTTTCAAGAAAACCGTGGAGTGAATCCTTAGCATGAACAAAGCTAATAAGCTTATGTGATTCCTCTTCGCATTTCAACGTAAGTTGTTGAATGCGAGTTTCTAAGCTAAGGTTTTGAGCTACTAATTTATCATTGGAAATGCTCAATTCCTTAACTTGAGAGAGAAGTGTGTCTCTCTCACTAGTGTCACAAATATGCAGATCATTATTGTTTACACTAGAAGACTCATGTTCATGCAACCTACTCATAGCATTTTTAAATTTTTCTTTCAATTTAGCATATGAGTCGATACACTTACTTGCCGCATTGGAGGCTACATTGTAACAATATCAAGCTTCTTATAGGGTAGGTTTGGCTCCTCATCTTCTTCACCATCGTTTTTCTCCTTACTAGACCTTGACGAAGACTCTTTCCCATTAGTCATGAAGCACATTTCTTGTTGGAGTTGAGCCATGCCTCTACCTCTTCATCGCTTGAACTTGAGAAGATTGATGAAGAATCATCAAACGCCGTGAAGCACATATGAGCTTGCTCCTTGTCATCCTCTTCTTCATCACTTGATGTGTTCTCATCGGAATCATCAAATGTGTCGACAAGCCCCTTCTTTTGGTTCTTGAATTTGGACTTGCCTTTTCAATGTTTTGTCCCTTTCCCTTTGTAAGTCTCTTTGTCGGGCTTGGAAGGGAAGTAGAAAGATGACCTTTTCCTCTACAATTGAAACAAATAGAATTGTTAGACTTAGAGGCAAACTTTGACAAATATTTACCTTGCTTGCCCTTGAGGAATGCCTTGAATTGCTTGGCAAGCTCAATGAAATCGTCATCGCTAACATCATCTTCTCCATCATCTTCACTTGAAGTTTCTCGATGGAATTTCTTTCCCCATTCGATTGGCTCTTTCTAGACATGGAATGCAACCCCCTTTTGCTTCTCCAGCTTCTCGGGCTTGGTTAGTTGAATCTCCTTCTTGTGTTAAAGCTCCACTTCATACGCCATGAGATTTCCAATGCACTCCTCAACGGTGTATTTGGACATGTCATTTGACTCCAAAATCCCATTGGCCTTTGACTCCCATTGAGATGTAATCGAATCTATGACCTTCTCCACTCAATCCTCTTGGAAAATCACCTTCCCCAGTCCTTCCAAAGCGTTCACGATTTCTGTGAACCTTGTGAACATCTCCGAGATATTTTTACCCTCCAGCATCTTAAACAACTCATATTTAGATCTAAATACACATTGTTTAGATTTCTTTACCTTTGAAGTCCCTTCATGAGAAATCTCCAATGTATGTCAAATTATATTGGCCATTTTGCATATGGAGACGCGGTTGAACTCATTTGAAGTGAGGACGCAATGAAATGCATTCATAGCCCTCACATTGAATTTGATCGAGTCCTTCTCCGCCTTAGTTCTTGAAGCCGCAGGTATAGTAGGCTTCTCAAATGGCAACTCCATGATGTCACATAGGTCTTGATCCTCCATGTAGATTATCATCCTGATCTTCCAACTTGGGTCGTTGGTTCCATTGAAGAGTGGGGGTCGAACAGTAGAGTGACCTTCTTCATGAGACGCGGATGTAGCGTTGAATGCCATTGTTGCAGTATGATATAACCTCACTTTGATACCAATTGTAAGGACCCTCTTACCCTTGTAATACTAATAACAACACACTAGAAGGGGTGAATAGTGTAATGGCACAAATTGTGTATATAAAAATTAAAATTGCAAATGCGAAATTATAAATGCAAGATGAATGTAAACACCAAAAAAATCCAAACACAAACACAAGAAGTTACCTGGTTCCCCAAACTTGGGTACGTTCAGCCACACTAATATCCACTATAATTCTCACACAGAGAAGTGAATACAATCTCACACAGAGCTACCTCACATAAAGGATTTGGATTCTCACACAGAGAAATCTGTGCTTTCACACAGAAAGACTTTTGCTCTCACACAGAGAGACTCAAACTCACACACAGAGAGATCTCAACCAACCCTCACACAAAAGGTTATACTCTCACACAGAGAGTAACTAACACTCACGCAGAAAGCTAGGGTTTCAATGAAATAACAAAGTAAAACAAATACTCTTACCTATGCCTTGAAATGAACTTACTCATTAATGAATGCAAGGTATGGAAGAGGATCTCCAAGTAATGAGATGAGCTTGAAATGCACTTGGATGATTTCCCTTGAGCTTGACTTCAATGCATGAAGGAGATTTAGAGCTCTAAGAGGGAAATGAGAGAGTTTGAGAGTGGCTTAATCAATCTCTAAAGATTTGTAATCGATCCAAGAAGTTCTAATAAACTCAGCCCTCTCATATATATAGGAGCACTATATGAACTCTCAAAACCCAAGGATGAAGCCAAAAACAAAAAGTTGTAATGGCTAGAATCTGGGCTGAAACGTCAGCGACAGTCGACTGATGATCATCTGACAGTCGACTAACCAACGGCTAAATAAATCCCAACGGCTATAATCTGAGCCAGGACATGCGACTATAGAAGACTACACATGCGACTGTAGAATGGACACGCGCCTGTATATCCTTCAGCAGGCGATTGCTGCAGGGAATGGAAATAAAACAGAGATATGAAACTTATGCCCTGTATGCATACAGACGACTGATGTCCAGAATACAGGCGACTATAAAATAGACAGGGGACTATAAATACTGCAACAGTTGACTGACTTGCAAATTGGGATGAAGCCCAGAAAATGCAAGTTGCATACAGACGACTGTAGAACAATTCACAAGCGCCTGTTGGAAGACAGATGACTGTAAATTGACCTTCAGTCGACTGTTTCATAAGCTCAAGTAAGAGTCAATAAAAAGGTTGACTTGAGCAGTGCACTACAATCGACTGTAGAAGGCTCGATAAGCGCCTGTTGGAAGACATGCGACTATAAATTGACCTTCAGTCGACTGTTGGAGAGCCAAAAACTCCAGTTTGAGTTTAAGACAAGGTGAAACTATTGGGATGATTTCTATGATAATCTTGAGGCTCACTAAGATAGAAAATGTATATGCATGCATGAGTTAATCCGGCTATCAAGGCATTATATTAAACTTAGACTCAAAAAGGAGAAACACAATAAATAAAATATCACATGGATTACATTGCTTCCCTTAGAGTCTATGACTGAAACCTTGATACTCTCCATCATCTCCAAGCTTTGGCATCCCTTGAGTCCAAGCTATGTCATTGCTCCTCTCGATGTCCATCCTTGCACCAAGTGTTTAGTCTTCGAAAATGATATTCTTGAAATGTTAACTATGAGACTAAAACAAGAGAGTCATTAGTAATAACATAATGTTTTGATCATCATCAAAATAACATTGGTATGAAACACCAATACTCAACAGGCTCGAGGTAGTTAAGATCGACCTAACTGGAGATCGTCTTGGTGATGTCTCACCGAGCTTTTTAGAGGAAGAAATATATGTGAAAAGTAAAGAGAAAGGTTGTCACAGTACTTAGTCTTCAGTACCTCTGGAGTTTCTTAACTATTTATAAGTGGAGGCATCCCTTCAATACCGTTGGAGAATAACGGTCCTCTGTTATAGTGGCACGATCATCCCTGAAGGATAGGCGTAACCGCGGTCCACTCACCCCCACCATTAATGAGCCCATTATTAACCTTCTCCTTAAGCTTCAGAAGCTCAATGGGCAAAACATGCCATGGCTTTGACTGGGCGGGTGATTATCCTATCATGTGGGCCTCGTGGGCACGATAGGCTGCAGCTTTGCCCTTGTGGGCTTCTTTACTTAGTTGAGAATATTATTCTCCCATGCGGGGGCCGGCCCAATGTTGTAACAAAGCCTATTTGATTGAGCACCATACGTGACATTTTGGGAATACAAACTAGACCGTTACATATAGCGTTCAACCTTGAAAGTTCAAACACATTTATTTCTTAAAATTTAATTGATTTTAATTGCCTTTTATTGGTGTTAAAGACAAAAAATGACCGAAAAAATGATGATGCTAACGTGGACCCTTTTACTGAGATGAAGCCTCTTCAGCTGGTCGAATGGGACCCTATGTTAGTAGACCCCAGGTCGTTGACAGTTGGAGTTTGACTTGCGATACCTGTTCGACCCTCAAATGGATCGAGCCTCGGTCGATCGATGTGAGGAAAAATTGCACGAACTTTTCGCATGCTGGGTCGGGCTTCGGTCGGCCGATGGTAAAGGGCGGTCGTGCGAGCCTCCTGCTAAGTCGAGCTTCGATATTCTGCACCACAAAGAAGGGTCAGGGGGTTGGATCTGGATTCCGACCCAAATCCTCTCTGATGCTTAAGTTATAAGGGAACTCAAGAAGAATCTTGGGGCTGTCGAGATCGAGCCACAGATGTTCGTCTTAAGTCAGTCTCGGCATGATATATGGTGGAAGAATTATAAAGTAAATAGTTGAGAGTCTTCGTACCTCTTCCGTTTGTCTCCCCTCTATTTATAGACATCCGAGGGAACCTTCATGACAATAGGAGGCCAACGGTCCCCAATAAAGGTGCCACGATCCTCCCCCTTCAATAGGGGTAACTGTCTCCCACGTCTGCGCTATTTATGCACCTCCTTCAAGCCCACGTTCATCCGATGGGAGGGCAACGGGTAGATAGCTTGCAGGCCTTGATTGGATCTACTTTGTGCTCCGATCATGGGCCTTGTGGGCTTCAATCGCCCATCAGGTGGAATCTCTTGAGAGCCAGCCCAAGGGTGTAACAATGGCCACCGTCGCTCGAGCTCAGACAGTTTGCCTGTTAGGATCAAGCGACGTTACATCGCATTAATGGGACACGACAGTCGAGGAATTAGCACTTGAGTTTTAGGTACCAAAACGCCCTCTTTGCTGATTTAGATGATTCGCCGATTTGAAATCCAAGATATTAAGAGGCTCGGATCTCTGACGCATGTCTCAACACGTTGAGGTCGTCTTGTCGAAATAAGACGGTTCTGGAGGGAAAATTGAAGCCATCGTCTTCACTATTCCTAACTTAGATTTTATCTTTTTGAAAATGGCTACGTCATCCGTCCGTGCCTCTAAGAGGAGCTCGGCTTCTGTCGTGCATAAGGGTAAGGAGGAAGCCGTAGTGCCCAGCCTGGTCGCCAATCAAAGATCCAAGGTTGGAGCTGATCAAATCCCCGAATTCCAGGAAAAAATGTTCAGCTTGACTACCAGATCCGGTTGCCGGAGAGGGATGAAAGTGTTTATCGCCCCGGCGATTGGGAGGTTGGGGTTTATGTCAAAGCCTTCCAATGAGGGCTTTGATTTTTCATGCATCCTTTCATGCGCTATATACTGAGCACATTGAACCTATCCCTTTGTCAGCTGATGCCAAACGCCATAGGTGTGTTGGTTGGCTTCATCACTCTGTACGTGATGAAGAAGGTTGAATCGACGATGTGGCTGTTCAATTGCTTCTTCTCGATCCCTCATTTTAGGACTTCGAGTTAGTACTTGATAACAGCCCGCTGAGGCAGGAGGCTTTTCGACGATCTCCCTACCTCGAATTCAAATTGGAAAGACGAGTTTGTATTTGTGGTATTTCAAGGCAAGGCGAACTTTTGCACCAAATGGGGTGTGCCTGACTTGGGTCTGGCTAAGGACAAGCCTCTATCTGTAGCGGAGAAGGAAGCGCCGATGCATTGTTGAACCTGTCAGAGAATATGAGGAAGACAAAGTGATTGTGGTCTGACTTGGTTTTGCGTCGGACTGTATGGATGAAAGGTTGATCCAATTCGACCCATCAAATGTTCGATCTTTGTTTTATTCCATAACATGTTTTTACTTGCAGGCATGGTTGGTCAGGGGTACCAGGTTGACCCTGCGTTGAGGGAGGGGGTCGAGGCTTCTATAGAGAAGCTGAGAAGGGTATGTTATCTCCTCAAGTGCCCCTTCTAGAGGAAAGAGTGACACGAACCTCCGAGTATTTTTCCATTTTTGCTCATGGGGTTCCACATCTGGCTTGTCTCCAGCAGAAGAAAAGGAAAAGCCCCTTATCGAATTTGAGGTGGTTGCAGTTGAGGGGAAGAAAAGGAAGAGACAACTTTGTCTTAGCGACTCAGAGCCGTCTGGGTCGACTGATGCCGTGGGTCGGCCTGTGCCCTTGGATGTAAGTCAATTGCGTGGCGATGCCCACCTCTACGAGCAGGAACATAAATCTCCTTCAGAAGGAGATTAGGGGATTCCTCATCGCTTTCGAAGCCCCTTCTGCATCAGGACTCCTGGACTTGGGGGGTCTGTTCCCTCCAGTGTCTCTGGCTGAGGATATTCCTGAAGAATTCAGATCGCTTTTGCTGGAAAGTCGATCATCTCAAACCCCATTTGATTGTCATGCGGAGGAGCTCCTTCAGATGGAATTTCCAATTAAGTATACGATTCTGCTCTTTTGGATTGCAGGACCGCTTCTAGGATCGTCGAAAATGCGACGCTTTTGAGGGATAGGGCCATCCTGAAGAGAGTTGATTACGAGAGGCTCACTTCAATTAGCGTTCATGCGAATGTCCAGGTAACTATTTTGCTAGCCTTCATTGTGGATGAAGTAGGCGTGGATGTTGACCGTTGTGACTTGTATGTAGGCTCTCGTGGCCAATGCTGCATTGTGTCGACACACATCGGTGGTGGCTAACCACGAGGTCACCTTAGAGGCCGTTAAGAAAGCCGTGGAGAAATCTCAAGCGAAGCTGGATAGACTGGGGCTTCTGTGTAAACTGAGACAATCACGGGTGTTTGAACTCGAGCATGAGTTAAGTGAGTCTCGTAAAAAGGAAACTGTCCAAGCTGCCTCAAAGGAGCGAGTGAAAAATATGTTGCTGGAGGAGAAAGCCGGGTGGAAAGTCCGAGAGAATGAGCTTCTCACCCGACTTACTGACAGCTTTCGGGGAGTTGGCACATAGGCCATCGTGGAAAGGGCGATCCAAGAATACAGGATTCATTGCCTGACTTCGACGAATTGTAGGGGTACGAGCGATGTCGGTCGGAATTGAAGGGTCGATTCCCTGATATCTTCATCGAGATTGACCAGAATCCCGTGCTTTTCCCAGCCATCAATGGCGATGATGATTTAAGTCAAGGCACAGAGGGGGTCGCTCCTGTTGGTGAAATTTTCACCATGACGGGTGAAGATATTGGTGATCTGTGGGATCAAGGGCATGACGCTGCACTTGAGGGAGGCCAAGGGCATCTTGACTCACTGAAGGATCTTGATTCTCTTCTTGTTGAGCCGAAATTTTCAAATGTATATGGGGCATTCGCCGTATAAATGATAACAATTTTGTAATGTAATATAAATCCTGAAAATCTGACTTACATTTCTTTGTTTGTCATTGTTCGTAAGGGTGGTCGTATTGCCTGTTGGCTCCTTTTGACGAGTTAACTCCTTACTCAAGATAGTAGGGGTTGAGTTGTTGAACCATATTCGAGCTAGACCACCTCGTTCAATTGCAAATGGGGGTGGCCCCCTTCGTCTTACGGCTGATGACACATTAGGGTCGTATAAGTATCAAGGGGGTGTGCCCTTCCACTTATGGCTGATGATGCGTTTGGATCGTTCAATAGCGAATAGGTGGCCCTTCGACTTATAGATGACGACGCGAGAGGGTCGTTCAGTAGCGAGGGGACGCCCCCTTTGACTTACGACTGACAACACGATAGGGTAGCGAGGGGGTGGCCCCATCGACTTACTGCTGACGACTTGAGAGGGTCGTTCAGTAGCAAGGGGGTCGGCCCCTTCGTCTTACGGCTGACAATGCGATATGGTCGTTCAGTAGCAAGGGGGTGTCCTCCTTCATTTTATGGCTGACGATACATTAGGGTCGTTCAGTAGCGAAGGGGTGTTTCCCTTCGTCTTATGGATGACGACATGTTAGGCTTGTTCAGTAGCGAGGGGGGTGTCCCCATCGACTTACGGCCGATGACGCGAGAGGGTCGTTCAGTAGCGAGGGGGTGTCTCCCTTCGTCTTATGGATGACGAAACATTAAGGTCGTTTAGTAGCAAGGGGGTGGCCCCATAGACTAACGGCTGATGATGCAAGAGGGTCGTTCAGTAGCGAGGGGGTCGGCCCCTTCGACTTACGGTGGACAATGTGATAGGGTTGTTTAGTAGCGAGGGGGTCAGTCCCTTCGACTTACGGCTGACGATGCGTGAGGGTTGTTTAGTAGCGAGGGGTTGGCCCCTTTGACTTATGGCTGACGACATGTTAGGGTCGTTTAGTATCGAGGGGATGGCCCTTTCGACTTACGGCTGACGACACATTAGGGTCGTTCAGTCACGAGAGGGTCGACCCCCTTCAAATTACGGCTGATGACGTGAGAGGGTCATCCATTAGCAAGGGGATGGCCCCTTCAAATTACGGCCGACGACACGTTAGGTTTGTTTAGTAGCCAGGGAGTCGGCCCATTCGACTTACTGCTGTCGACGCGAGAGGGTCGTTCAGTAGGCGTGGGCCCTTCGACTTACGACTGACGACAGTTAGAGTCATTCAATTACGAGGGAGTGGCCCCATCGACTTATGGCTAATGGCACAAGAGGGTTGTTTAGTAGCGAGGAGGTCGGCCCCTTCGACTTATGGTTGACGATGCAATGGGGTTGTTCAGTAGCGAGTGGTTGACCCCTTCGACTTACGGCTGACGACCTGTTAAGATCGTTCAGTAGCGAGGGGGTGGCCCCTTTGACTTACGGCTGATGACACGTTCGGGTCATTCAGTAGCGAGGGGGTCGGCCCCTTCGACTTACGGCCGAGGATGCAAAAGGGTTGTTCAATAGCGAGTGGGTGGCCCCTTCGACTTACGGTTGATGATGCCAGAGGATCGTTCAGTAGGGACTTACGGTTGAGGATGCGAGAGGGCCGTTTAGAAGCGAGAGGGTCGGCCCCTTCGAATTACGACTGACGACGCGAGAGGGTCAGTCAGTAGCGATGGGGTGGCCCCTTCAACTTACGACTGACGACACGTTAGAGTTGTTCAGTAGTGAGGGAGTGGCCCCATCGACTTCAGCTGACGACACAATAGGGTTGTTCAATAGTGAGGGGATCAGTCCCTTCGACTTACGGTTGACGATGTGATAGGATCGTTCAGTAGTGAGGGAGTGGCCCCAACGACTTACGGCTGACAACGCGAGAGGGGTTTTCAGTAGCGAATGGGTGGCCCCTTCGACTTATGGCTAATGATGCGAGAGGGTCGTTTAGTAGCAAGGGGGTGGCCCCTTTGACTTACGACTAACGATGCAAGAGGGTTGTTCAGTAGCGATGAGATGACCCCTTCGACTTACGGCTGACGACGTGAGAGGGTCGTTCAGTATCGAGGGGGTGGCCCCTTCGACTTATGGCTGACGACACGTTAGAGTCATTCAGTAGTGATGGGGTCGGCCCATTCGACTTACGACTGACGACATGAGATGGTCGTTCAGTAATAAGGGGGTGGCCCCTTCGACTTATAGCTGATGACACGTTAGGGTCGTTCAGCAGTGAGGGTGTCGACCCTTTTGACTTACGACTTACGACGCGAGAGGGTCGTTCGAAGGGGTGGCCCCGTCAAATTACGACTAACGACATTTTCGAGTCATTTAGTAGCGAGGGAGTGGCCACATCGACTTATGGCTGACGATGCGAGAGGGTCGTTCAGCAGCGAGGGGGTCGGTCCCTTCGACTTACGGCTGAGCACGCGTTAGAGTCGTATAAGTTTGTTTTCATTAAGATAGTACGATTGTGAAATGAGTGTGATCCATCTATATTTTCATAAGGATTGGATCCTTGTTACGAGGAGCCCGACGGAGTAATTTCCACAAAATTTACAAATGATATATTGAAAAATAACTTGTTTCAGAAGGAAAACAGACTTATATTGATGAAAGACAAACATGCTTAATAAAGGAAGATAAAGGAAAGCGTACAGTCACTTTTGATTTTCGCCAGGGATTATTTCTTTTCTACGCCTTTATTTGATCTCAGATTTTTGGGAGCTTGCTACTCGACCACATTAGTGACAGCTGACCTGGTCGCTAGCCTCTTACCTTTTTTGCTTTGAGGCTCCCTCTTTGCTTGATTGGTCGTCAACCGGGTTCTTGGGGTGTACACGTTTGAGCAATGCGTCGATCTATTTCTTAAGCGTCCAACAAGCATTGGTATCATGCCTATAATCATTATGGTACTTGCAGAATTTGAGATCGTCCCTTTTCTCGTACTTGCCCTTCTTGGCGGATTCTTGGACAAGTGCTTCTCTCGGGGCATAGACTAGGACCTCTGCCTTAGGATCATTGGGCGCTCCTTTCTTCGAGGGCTCCTTTCCCTCTGTCTTTTATCCTAAGGTTCCTGACGAGGGGTCCCCTGGGATTGCTTTTCTCGTTTGGCATCTCCACGACGGACGGGGGTGCTTTTTTAGCAGTTTCAAGCGCCTTCTCTGCCTCTTCAGAGACAGTGAACTGATTCGTTATATTGAACAGCTCCATGAGGCTATTGGGTGGAAATTGGTGGAGGGCCCTCCGTAGATGTTTGTTCTGGACTGCTTGAGTAAAGGATGCGATGGCATTCACATCCGGTGTGTCCTCTACTTCGAGCCTTTCGTCGTTGAATCGTTGGACGAGTGCTCAGATTGATTCTTTGTCCTTCTGCTTAAAAGTGAAGAGGTGAGAGGACTTCCTTTTGGGATGTCGACCCGCGACGAATTGCATGCAAAACAGATCAAACAATTCATCGAATGACCTGACACTGTCATTGGATAATCCATTGTACCATCCTTCTGCTGTTTTAACTAGGGTGGTGTAAAAATCTCTACAGAGGTATGGCTCGTCTGCTCCATGAAGCAACATTACATTCAGGTACTTACAGACGTGTGCCCATGGGTCGCCTTTGTCGTCATATGTCGGTAGGTAGGGGAGCTTGAATTTTGGGACGAAAGGAGCAGACATGATGTTCTCCTTCAACGTGGTCCGTCGATTTGTGGGGTGGGTAAGTTAGAATCGCCCATCTCCGCCTTACAAGTAGGTTGCTCCCAAGGATCGGTTGGAAATTTCTTTTGCCTCTCTTCTCTCATTATAACCTGTAAAATCGAGAGGGTTGTGGCCCTGAGTGATCCCATTTATTATCTGATCCAGGATTGCACGTCCATAGTTGGAGGGATTGGGTCCTCCCTTGAAGCCGACTGCACAGTTATCATTTCCCATCTCTCCATTACGGTGGGGTGTAGGTGTTGTATTAAGCGGTGCATAATCCTGTCGGTCTGCTCTCGGATCTCAAAGATCCCTTGGTACAACATCATCCCTCGTCGATGTCAAAGTTGGATTTGGAGGCGGTGGTTGCTCGTTTACAGGGGTGGGCCTCCCATGCTCTTACGCACCACGGCCGATAATACTCTGATGCTCTTGTTGACCTGCTCTGCAAATCGGTCGAATTGCCCGTGGGACATCTTTGGTACTTGGATTCCATCATGGGTCCTTTTGATGAAGATGCGGTGTCTGTGGCATCTTCCACCTGGACGTTGTTTGCGTTCTGATTCTCCTTTGGACCAAGGTTTGGCCCGATGTTGCTGGGGCCAGCCGACATAGCTTGTTAATTGCTTTGGGATGTCAGACTAATGAAGTTTCCTACAGACGGCGCAAATTGCTATGGTCAAAAATGACCGAAACAATGATGATGCTGGCGTGGACCCTTTTGCTGAGATGGAGCCTTGTCAGCTGGTCGAATGGGAACATAGGTAAGTAGAACCCAGGTCGTTGACAGCTGGAGTTTGACTTGCGATACCTGTTCGACCCTCAAAAGGATCGAGCCTCAGTCGATCGATAGTGAGGAATAATCGCACGACCTTTCCGCAAGCTGGGTCGGGCTTCGGTCGGTCGATGGTAAAGGGCGATCGTGCGAGCCTCCTGCTAAGTTGAGCCTCGATATTCTGCACCACAAAGAAGTGTCAAGTGGTTGGATCTGGGTTCCGACCCAAATTCCCTCCGATGCTTAAGTTAAAATGGAACTCAAGAAGAATCTTATGGCTGTCGAGATTGAGCCATGGATGTTCGTCTTAAGTCAGTCTCCGCAAGATATATGGTGGAAGAATTATAAGGTAAATAGTTGAGAGTCAGAATCTTCGGTTTCGTACCTCTTCCATTTGTCTCCCCTCTATTTATAGACACCGAGGGAACCTTCATGATGTTAGGAGGCCAACGGTCCCCAATAAAGGCGTCATGATCATCCATCTTTAATAGGGGTAACCGTCGCCCACGTCCGCGCTGTTTATATGGCGCCTTCAACCCATGTTCATCCGGTGGAAGGGCAACGGCCAGATAGCTTGCAGGCCTTGATTGGGTCAGCTTCGGGCTCCGATCATGGGCCTTGCGGGCTTCAATCGCCCATCGGGCGGACTCTCTTGAGAGCCGGCCCAAGGGTATAACAATTGGTTATTACGTACATTGGGTTTACTTGATTTTAAAGATTTTTTTTGGGATTTATAAGAAATCGTCAAAAAAAAATTGTTTACATGTGTTTTCTCACCACAGTTAGTTGACCGTCGGCTGTGTGGTCAACGTGGTCAAGGGGCCGACTTAGGGGGTCCCTTGGGATCGCCGAGCCCGCGTGCTCTCGGCGTGGGTGAAAGGAGGGTCGGGCGCAGACGGGGGAGGCCCCGGGTTGCGTCGATCCTCTGCCTTCGGAGAGCTGAGGAGAAGCCTCGGCTCGGTGGATAACGCTCGGCCTCAGCTGGGTCACGCTCGGCCTCGGTCGGATCCGCGTCGAGGGGTAGCCTCGGCGCCTTGCAAGAGGGTCGGTGCTTGAGCAGCCGTCCACCTGACGACTGCGATGGGGGTGGCCGCCCGACGCTGAGGGGTAGCCTCGGCGCCTCGGTGGAGACGCGGGGAAACGTGTTTTCTCACCACAGTTCGTTGACCGTCGGCTGTGTTGTCAACGTGGTCAAGGGGCCGACTTGGGGGTCCCTTGGGATCGCCGAGCCCGCGTGCTCTCGGCGTGGGTGAAAGGAGGGTCGGGCGCAGACGGTGGAGGCCCCGGGTTGCGTCGATCCTCTGCCTTCGGAGAGCTGAGGAGAAGCCTCGGCTCGGTGGATCGCGCTCGGCCTCGGCTGGGTCGCGCTCGGCCTCGATCGGATCCGCGTCGAGGGGTAGCCTCGGTGCCTTGCAAGAGGGTCGGTGCTTGAGCAGCCGTCCACCTGACGACTGCGATGGGGGTGGCCGCCCGACGCTGAGGGGTAGCCTCGACGCCTCGGATAGCTTCTTCCTGGACAGATGAGGAAACTCGTCAGTGAGGCCGGACCTAGGTTCCGGCCAAATCCCCTCCGATGCCTAAGTCAGATCAAGGTCTGAAGGGATACTCGGTGGGGGAGATTCGGCTTGTAAGGAAGCCGGAACGTCAACCCAGGCGGTGCGAGTTTGGGGGAGGGAGGAATTGAGATGGCGAATGCCTAGGTCGTTGATGGAGTACCTCTCTGTTGATTACCTGAGTTTTGATCCCCTTCTCCGTCGTCTTGGCCTTCCCCTTATAGGGTCCCTCGCGATTGCCCCACGTCCTGCCTCCTCTCACGTCCCCACGATCCGCCTCCGCCTCCTCCCACTCGTGCGTAGTGGAGGGGTGGCCCATTAACGGGTCCGTTAATGGCCATTATGGGATCGCGGATTTCGAGGGGCGGTTAATCTGGCAGAATGGGGGCTAGTCGGGTGCCCCCGAGGATGTAGTGGCTGGGCCTTCAGCCCCGTCCATGGGCCCTTCTGGGCGGACCCGTCTTCCCTAGTGGGTGTCCCTTTTGAGGCCGTGGGCCGTTGTAATTCGGGCTGGTCCAAATTAGTCGTAACAATTGCCCCCATCGCCCGGGCCGTTCGGTTTCCGTCGGTTCGGCTCGGGTTATGTGACTCTTACATGATCCGATGGGTGCGTCAGTCGAGGTTTCGCTATTAAATGAATGCCATTATTACCGCTCCGTTTGAACTTCCGTTGGTGCAGTTTTCGAAGCATCGCCGCCGTCTTGATGTCGCCGCGTGCTCTCCCCTGACGGTTCAGATCCAACCACCGTCCTCAATATATATGGCCTAATCCCTCGAGCTTCAACTCCTTCGCGCTCATTCCTTCTTGATCTCCGTTCTGCCAGCTTCTTCTTCCTGACATCTGCCTTCTTCCAAGCTCTTATTAAGGTAATTCTCCCACTCTTTAACTCGGCCGATGGCCATGTTTAGAATAGGTGATACATGTCCTGGCGGACCGACGTCTGGCCCCGATCGTGCCCATCCCCCGGGGCCCAAAGCTTCTTCACCGCCCCCGGGGGTCCCGGATAAGGGGAAAGGAAAACTTTTTCCGGATCCCGTTGGGGACGATGTGGCCTCGTCTTTCGAGCGATTAGGCATCCCTCCGTCGATCCTCCGGTCATCATCTATGGCCCCTTTCTCAGTCGCTAGGGAAATACGGGAGAGGTACTTATGTCATCCCTATGACGTCCGGATTCCCTTTGGTGATGAACGGATCTGCTTCCCGCAGAGTAACGAGGTCGGCGTCTACATCGAGATGTTCCATCTGGGGCTCCGCTTCCCCCTCCACCCTTTTATCATTCTGTTTACGGATTCCTTGAGAGTCCACATGTGCCAGCTGACGCCATCCTCTGTCGCGGTGCTGACCGGGTTCACTATGCTCTGTATCACTCACGGCCTCGAGCCATCTCTCCCCCTCCTCTTTCACTTTTACCGGATCCATACGGTTGGCCTCGGGTCTTGGCTGCACCTCCGGGCCCGCGCGGGGCGAGTGTGCCTACTCGGTCTGCCCTATTGGTCGGGGAACTGGGACTCCAGCTTCGTTTTCGTCGTCTTTCCCCGGGTCTTGGTGATCTTAACAGGTTGGGGGAGTCCACAACAAACCGACGGGGCGGTAACCTTATCCGAGGCCGAGCGGGCTGCGGTCTGCCTCCTGTCGTCACTTTCTCTTGAGGAGAGGTCAGTCGGGCCTTTGCTGGATGACCTGCTTCTTAAGTGCACTCTGTGGTCCCCCGGTAGGTTGTCTCCCCTCTTTTCGTTTAACCTCTGGCTCACCCTGATTTCACTTCCTCTCGCTGGGATGGCTGGCCGCGAATTTACCCACGATGTTGATGAGCTTATTCGGCTGGGGTCTCGCCGAGGCCGCGGGAGTTCTTCCGGACGGGCGCCTCGCCACACTGTAGATGAAGAGTTGCGCCGGTCCGAGCCTCCTTCGGGGAAGATTGAGGCCAAGTCTCCCCCACGGGTCGCATCGGGTCCCCCCGGAGGAGAGGTCACTGGGATCGACCCCCTACCTGTTGAGGGTTCCGGATTGGCTCCTCAGCCGTCTGCGGGCGAGGGTCACAAGCGCTCCCCCCAGTTACCGCTGGCCCCAGCGGGAAGAAGCCGCAGAAGAATGACGGGAGCGCCGCTTCTCCGGCTCCCTCCGTCGCGCCGACAGATCCCGGCCAGGCAATCGCGCTGACCGTTGCGGCCGACCCCGCCGCCCACGCCGTTGTCACTCCCTCGGCTATCCCTTTGGCCTTGGGGGCCGGCTGCGTCCTGCCGAGCGCCTTAGCGGGCCCCGCTGATCCTCCCGGGGGCTCGGTGTCCCTTGATATGGCCTTGGCGAATCGGCCGACGGCGGATTTCGTCCTTCCGGGGGACCGTTCCCTCTTGGAGATGTCCCCCGTGGACATATTGTCGGACTCTCTGGTCTGTCATCTCCAACAGGTTCGAATTCATGTCTATTTCGGACAGTTGCCCTGCCCTTCGACCTTCCTTGGTGTAACCCACCTCTCTTTTGTTTGCAGGCCACCACGATGGCTGTTGAAGCGCAACGCCGGGCAACCCGATTGAGAAACCTCGAGGATTCCTTAAATCGAGAGCGCACTCGGGTTGGGGAGGCTGAGGTAGCCCTTCAAGGTGCCCGCATGGAAGCTCGGCAGCTACGCCGTCGTGCCGACGAGCTCGAGTCTCAGGTGCATGATCTCAAAAGAGATCTTGTCGATGCCCATAACTTGGGCCGAGAGGCGGAAGAAAAGTTCCGGTGGGAGAGGGAGGATCTCTGGGGCCAACTCGCCGAGCTGCGTCGGAGGCTCCGTTTCGCCGAGGAGGCTGAGAAGGGCGTTGACATAGCCATAAGGCCGAGAATTGCATCGGTCCTGAGGGAGGTCTTCGGGACCTATGAGGACCTCCTCGCTCCTCGCATAGTGGAGGACGTCAGGGAGTCATTCCGGCAGTTCGCGGAGCTCGCTCGGGAGCCGATCCCCCCTCCACCGGGACACACCAATCCCCTCTGCTCGGAGCAAGGCGAGGCCCCGGATGACGCTATCTCTCATGCTCCGGACCCCTGAAGAGCCCTTGTACCTTGTCCCCCTTTTTCTTTTCTTGGGTGACAAATTTTGTTGTCAACAACAGTGCTTGAGAGGATGTTGCTGAGTGATATGTATCACATACCATTAATGAGAACGATTTCTTCTAGTCAGTTTTTCTTGCGCCACTGGTCTCTTCTTCAGGGGTTCTCCCCCGTGAAATAACCTTCCATGTTCCTAGACCGGATGGGCGTCGCCCATTTTTCCTGCCCGATCATCGTACGTCGCCCTCGTCTAGGGGTGTTGTCCCGGGCTCATCTGGCTTGGGATGCCATTCTTCCCACTGATTCTGTCCATCGGGGTGATTGTCCTCAGCCTGGCGATCGGGTGGGTCACTCGGTCCGTGAGGGAGGTCTCCCCTCGGCTTGCGGTCGGCCGCCATGCTCGTCGGCTGGGGGAGTTGCCCCCAACCTTATGAGCGGGCGCTTCGCTCGGTCCACGGGGGAGAGTACCCCTTGGCTTATGACCGACCGTCGTGCCTGTCTGCTGGGGGAGTTGCCCCAGCCTTACGAGCGGGCGGTTTGCTTGGTCCGCGGGGGTGAGTACCCCTCGGCTTGTGAGTACCCCTCGGCTTATGGCCGGCCGTCGTGCCCGTCTGCTGGGGGAGTTGCCCCCAGCCTTACGAGCGGGCGGTTTGATCGGTCCGCCGGGGTGAGTACCCCTCGGCTTATGACCGGCCGTCGTGCCCGTCTGTTGGGGGAGTTGCCCCCAGCCTTACGAGCGGGCGGTTCGCTCGGTCTGCGCGGGTAAGTACCCCTCGGCTTATGACCGGCCGTCGTGCCCATCTGCTGGGGGAGTTGCCCCAGCCTTACGAGCGGGCGGTCCGCTCGGTCCGCGGGGGTAAGTACCCATCGGCTTATGACCGGCCGTCGTGCCCGTCTGCTGGGGGAGTTGTCCCCAGCCTTACGAGCGGGCGGTTTGCTCGGTCTGTGCGGGTAAGTACCCATCGGCTTATGACCAGATGTCGTGCCCGTCTGCTGGAGGAGTTGCCCCCAGCCTTACGAGCGGGCGGTCCGCTCGGTCCGCGGGCTCGGCTGGCCTATTCTCTGGGGAGCGGCTTTCCTCCCACTTAATGGTTAATCGCGGTTGCCTTGATTGAGTCCTCCTATGTGTCCTGAATCGTCTGCTCAAAACAAGTGATTGAATCTGCACTGACAGAGTATGCCTTCATTTCCATGAGACAGTACATTTGGAGTGATGAAAAAGAAAAAGGCGACAAAAGACAGGGGAGGTTCTGGCAGGATAGCCCTCCCCCGGCGAAGCGGCGGCTGTTTACTCTATCCCCTCACTCGATGATACACGTAACCGTCTGGACCGCGTTCATCCTTTTTCCCTTGTCCTGCTGTTTGGACGTTCCTTCTCTCGAGGCGGGGTCGTTGGCGAAGTTCTTCAGGTGCCCCCGGCTCACAAGCTTCTCAATGTCTTTCTTCAGATGCCAACAGTCGTCGGTATCGTGGCCGTTGTCTTTGTGGTACTTGCAGTACTTCTCTTCGTCCCTCCCACCTTTCTTCATCCTTGGGGGAGGTCGGCTCATATGTCCCTCCTTCTGGGCTTGCGCTAGGACCACGTCTGGGGCGGCGGTCACCGAGGAGTGCCGGGGCTCTTCCCTCCGTGGTCTTCCTTTGGCCCTCTTCTCTTGTCGATGCTCCTCCGTGCTGCGATGCTCGTTCTCATCGCGCTTGGTTCCGCGCCTGGTCTTACCCTCATCGACGGCCATGGCCTCTTCTGTCAGCATGAAACGTTTCGCTCGGGCCATAACTCCGGCGAGGTCCTTCGGAGGGTCGCTGTGTAGCGATTTCTTCAAGCCCCTATGTCGTAGGCCTTTCTTCAGGGCCGCCTTCACAACCAGCTCGGGGCAGCTATCCACACTCAAACGCTCCACATTGAAGCGACGCATGAAGTGTCTCAGAGATTCGGCTGGTCCCTGTACCACATTGAACAAGTATTCTGAATCAGGTCTTACCTGCCGCCCGGCCATAAATTGCTTGCAGAACAACTGGGTGAGCTCCTCGAAGCTGTCTATCGACCGACCGGGCAGGCTGAGGTACCAGGTCCGGGCGGCCCCCCGTAGGGTGGAGTAGAAACCCATGCAGAGCAGGGTGTCATCGGCCCCCTGAAACGCCATGACCCCCTCGTAGTCCATCACATGATCTGCAGGGTCGCTGATGCCGTTGTATTTCTCCAGTGTTGGCACCTTGAAGTTCGAGGGTATCCGTGCCTCAGTTATCCTCCGAGTCAGGGGGCATCGTTCTCCGCTAATGCACCCGGGTCGCTCCCCTTCGCCCGCCTCCTTCCCGTTCGGCTGCAACGGGGGGGGGGCGATGGAGGCTTGACCTCCTCTTGCGCCTTCGCTATCTTGGGTGCCGGACTCAATTCGCGCGAATGCTCCCTCCGGTTCTTTTGGTGGTGCGTCCTTGCTCGTCGGCTGCTTCCGCTCTGGTAAGACCGGGCGCTCACTGACCGGCGATCATCCCGCTTACGTTTGGACGATCCTGGACGCGTGGACGAGGCCGTCCTCGAGACGCCGTCCGTCCATTCCGAGTCCCTCCCCTTTCCTTCTCTGAATGAGGTGGGAGTGGGAGACCGTGCTGGGGAAAACCCGGGCATGGTGAACCTCCGCTCCATGTTGTGCACTCCTTTTCCCTGGTCGGCAACCACGACGGACCGAAGAGGTCGGGGATCTTCTTCCTGGCGATAGGTCTGTCCCTCTCCACCCTCGGGGGCGGGAGTGCTGCTGACGAGCTGTTGAATCGTCGTGACTAAAGTCCAGATGTTGGCGTTGGTCTCCTGCGCGTAAGTGCGGAGTTGTCCCTGCGTGGCTAGCCGGGCATCGTCGATCTCTCCGGCGGCGCAGCCGTGCAGGTTCTCGGCTGGGGCGTGGTATGCTCCTTCCTCCGGGATGGGTGGCATGCGCCCCTGGCCGTTACCGATGGATTCCATCTTGGTGGTTTGACGTGGGTGTTAGTTCGTTCCCACAAACGGCGCCAGATGTTTACAGGTGTTTTCTCACCGCAGTTCGTTGACCGTCGGCTGTGTGGTCAATAGGAATGGCAATATTGCGGGGCGGGGCGGTATTTAACTACCCAAGCTTGCCCCGACCCATCTACAGGCCGGGGCGGGGCGGGTCGCGGGCCGGGGCGGGGCAGGTTCTTTCTTACCAAAACCGGGTCGGGCCGTTCGGGTCAAGTCATTAGTGCCATCCATATGAATCCCAAATACAAATTTTATTTGTGAATTGGGAGAATTTTGATTTATATGGTAATTTGGAATTGGGAATTGGCCCAATTAGGAGAACCGTGGAATAGAGTATGCGTTATGGGTTATTCGCTGACTGCATGGTCCGCATCAAAATAGTAAACCTCTATAGTTTACCAGGTCGGGTCGGGTCGGGCCGGGGCGCATACAAAGCCCAAGCTTGCCCCGACCCGGCTGCGGGCCGGGTCGGGCCGGGTCAAAACCGGGTCGGGCCAGGCGGGTCAGGCCATTATTGCCATCCCTAGTGGTCAACGTGGTCAAGGGGCCGACTTGGGGGTCCCTTGGGATCGTTGAGCTCGCGTGCTCTCGGCGTGGGTGGAAGGAGGGTCGGGCGCAGACGGGGGAGGCCCCGGGTTGCGTAAATCCTCTGCCTTCGGAGAGCTGAGGAGAAGCCTCGGCTCGATGGATCGCGCTCGGCCTCGGCTGGGTCGCGCTCGGCATCGGTCAGATCCGCGTCGAGGGGTAGCCTCGGCGCCTTGCAAGAGGGTCGGTGCTTGAGCAGCCGTCCACCTGACGACTGCGATGGGGGTGGCCGCCCGACGCTGGGGGGTAGCCTCGGCGCCTCGGTGGATACGCGGGGAAGCGTGTTTTCTCACCACAGTTCGTTGACCGTCGGTTGTGTGGTCAACGTGGTCAAGGGGCCGACTTGGGGGTCCCTTGGGATCGCCGAGCCCGCGTGCTCTCGGTGTGGGTGGAAGGAGGGTCGGGCGCAGACGGGGGAGGCCCCGGGTTGCGTCGATCCTCTGCCTTCGGAGAGCTGAGGAGAAGCCTCGGCTCGGTGGATCGCGCTCGGCCTCGGTTGGGTTGCGCTCGGCCTCGGTCGGATCTGCGTCGAGGGGTAGCCTCGGCGCCTTGCAAGAGGGTCGGTGCTTGAGCTGCCGTCCACCTGACGACTGCGATGGGGGTGGCCGCCCGACGCTAAGGGGTAGCCTCGGCGCCTCGGATAGCTTCTTCCTGGACAGATGAGGAAACTCATCAGGGAGGCCGAACCTAGGTTCCGGCCAAATACCCTCCGATGCTTAAGTCAGATCAAGGTCTGAAGGGATACTCGGTGGGGGAGATCCGGCTTGTAAGGAAGCCGGAACGTCAACCCATGCGGCGCGAGTTTGGGGGAGGGAGGAATTGAGATGGCGAATGCCTAGGTCGTTGATGGAGTACCTCTCTGTTGATTACCTGAGTTTCGATCCCCTTCTCCGTCATCTTGGCTTTCCCCTTATAGGGTCCCTTGCGATTGCCCTACGTCCCGCCTCCTCTCACGTCCCCACGATCTGCCTCCGCCTCCTCCCACTCGCGCGTAGTGGAGGGGTGGCCCATTAACGGGTCCGTTAATGGCCATTATGGGATCGCGGATTCCGAGGGGCGGTTAATCTGGCGGAATGGGGGCTAGTCGGGTGCCCCTGAGGATGGAGTGGCTGGGCCTTCAGCCCCGTCCGTGGGCCCTTCTGGGCGGACCCGTCTTCCCTAGCGGGCGTCCCTTTTGAGGCTAGGCCATGGGCCATTGTAATTCGGGCTGGTCCAAATTAGTCGTAACAAAAATAATGCGTGAAAAGAGATGGCAACAGGAAAGGAGGATGAGGAGTTGAAAGAGAGGGAGGAGTCGTCAGGATGAGTTGGAGGAGGATGCGACTATGAGAAAGGGAGGGTGAGGAGTTGGAGTAAGAGTGCCTTAATTGGTACATATTGTGCTTAGCAATGTAGGAAAAAAAATTGTAAATCTTGGAGTGTAGACGACTTAAGTGTGGTGTGATTTGGACAATTTGGAGTATGAATAGAAGATCCTTAACGGCTCGGCAGGGATCCACCAAATATTGGGAAGCTTTTGCCTACGTGTCCATTTCTCAGTGGCTGAATATAAATTTAACGGCCAAAAAATCTTTCCCAAATTTTAAAAAATAATTGTTGACCGCCTGCCGATTCTTCCCCCACTTTCTTTAAAGCCCTTCCCTCGTTAACACCTCCGCCGAGATGAGCGCCGCCCTCATTCGCACGTGCAAGCATCCGTCTCTCAATCCACAACACCGAGGTCCCCGGCGCTTTAGCCGCCGGCTCAACCGAACCGGCCTCCGGTCCGGCCGAACTCACTCCTCGAAACGGGAGATGACACGCGCGATGGCGGCGATGGCCGAGGCAGATGCGGACGGGCTGAGGAAGGGGATCGCAGAGTTCTACGACGAGTCGTCGGGGCTCTGGGAGGGCATCTGGGGGGACCACATGCACCACGGGTACTACGTGCCGGGCGAAGCGGCCGACGTATCGGACCACCGGTCCGCCCAGATCCGGATGGTCGAGGAGGCCCTCCGATTCGCCGGCGTGTCGGGTACGTCTTTTACCATTTTGCCCTCCGTTTTGTTTTATATTTCTGTTTCCGGGGTAGCTGTGTAGATTTTGCCGGATGGTTTGCTGGATATGGATGTTTGCTTTTGTCAGGATTTGCCACGTGTTCTTATCCCGTAGCGCCCATGCTTCATCTCATTCAGCGTTGGGCCTAATCTCTATTGGGCTTCCGCTCAGGCCCAATACCCTCCCTTTTAAAGCCCAATATGATTGTGATCATTTAATAGAAATAGAAGGGGTTTGCTTTAGTGCTTTGAGCATTATTCGTATGATTATGATCAATTAATGGGGGCGCAGTCAAAAAATGTTGTTGCCTCTATCATTAGCTCAAGCAGTTGCCTTTTGTTTCTTGTTTCAGTCACACTTCGATGGCTTGTTTGGTCTGTTATCAGCTCTCATTGTTAAACTTTTTAAGTTGTTGGTATCTTATTGTCAAGGCTATCTTATTGTCAAGGCTATCTTTGTGAGTGGCAACTTCACTCAAAACAAAGGTAAGCTAATAAGTTGCCGGTCCATTGTGAACACAAACCATCCTAGCACTTAATAGTGATGTTGCCTCCCATTCAAGTTCATGTTCTTGATCTCTTTTAGGGGAATTGATTTGCACACCCATCGTTTTACTCTGCGCACATACCACTTATTTACAAGCTTGCCATTACTCCCGTGCACATACCACTTATTTACCAGTTTACCACTGAAATTACTCATCACGCATTCACATGCCAAAATTTCGAAAATGTCAATGGGTGTGAGCTGTGAGTAAAACGACCGATCGAAAGATGAACGGCGGCGGACGGCGACGTCGCCCCACCTCCAAACTCCCCAGCCCCATTTCCCCCTCCTCTGACCTTCCCATCACTCATCTCACTATTTCCCAGCCCCTCCTCCGACCTCCCTAGACCCATATCCCTCTTTCGACCTCCACCGCCCCCATATACATCTTCCCCTCGAAGGGCAAAAGGTGGCGGGAGGCGACGCCACCCCCTCCCTTAACCTCCCAGCCCCCTCTCCACCTTCCCCCTTCTCCGACCTCCCCACCCCGATCACCCCCTCCGCCCACTTCCCTTACCCCCTCCCTCTTCACTGCCCCCTCCGTCGCCCCCTCTTCCGACCTCCCCAGCACGCTCTCCCCCATCTCCACTGTCCATTCCAAACCTAAGTAAATCATCGTCGGAGTTCTCGTCGTCGTCGTCAGGGACATCGGCGTTGGGGGGGGGTTGGGGTTGGGGGGTAGACGAGGTTAAAAGAGGGGTTGGGGGTAGACGAGGTAAAAGAGGCATACATGGTATGTGTGCATAATGTAATTGAGTGGCAAACTTGTAAATAAGTGGTTTGTGCACCGTAGTAAAAAGGTGGGTGCGCAAATAAATTTCCCTCTTTTAGGGAGGTTAATACTTAATTGCAATGGCTCGACGCAAGGATAAATAATATAGGAAATCATACGATTTTGTTATACATATGATATATGGTATGACTGTGCATGGTAGAGGCCGATCATCCAAGGAAGGGATGAAGAGTGAATTTTGTAACCAAAGAAGGAATGAAGAGTGAATTTTGTAACCGATATTTGATGAAATTTCTCTAAGATGATGTTCGAGGTTGGCAATCTTGATAGACATATGGATCCAATCTTGATAGACATATGGATCGTTCGTAACGTATCTAATTTTTAAACATACCGATATGATCTGTCATACCATCTATATTAGTTAATGCAGAGAAGATTCAAGAATTAGAATTACTGAAATTTGAGTTCCCATCAGGCAACAGTTGTTTTAATTGACCTTACTTAGGCAAGCATATTGGCTATAAAACATAAGCAAACAACAAAGGAAAACTGAAGCAAAAATCTACGTTAACTATCAGAATTGAAGAAAAGTTCTCTTTGAAGAAAAGAACAAGGGACAGGCTTGAGGAAGCAACAATTCACAAATTCAAACTACAAAAAAGAGTCAAGAAGTAAAGATGGAAACTTTTGAAGAAGGGGATAAAGAAACGAATGACAAATGTTTCGCTTGCTAGCAACATGCAGTGGGGAGCAATCAATGACTTAATGATGACTTTGTAGTGAATGATATGGTGTTGTTAGGAAGAAAGAGAGCGAATATATAGCAAGAAGGCTGTACGAGAAACAAAGATTATAAGTAACAAGACCACAAAGGTCGTTGAAAAAAAAATTTAGGTTCCGTGTCCGTTTCGTAAGTTTCGTTTTGAGTTCCAGTTTCGGATTTCTATGAAATTTTATGTATATATTTCTTTAACAATGCATTTGTAATATTTTTTTTAGAATTTTAATGAATTTTGTAATATACCATTTAAAATTTTAATAAATAAGAGTTTTGATAATTTTTAGAATTTTTTGAACTTTTATGTATATAGTTCAAATATATTCATATATTTAAATACAAATTCATTCATATTTTATTGTAAGCAGTGGTATTTCGACCGAAACCGAACAAAACAAGTGAAACCGAAACCATTTAGTTTACTGGCCGAAACCGAGCGAAGCCAAACGAAACCAGTCGAGACTGAGTTTCAACATTAGTTTCGTTTTGTCCTCTTCGAAATCAAAACGAAACGGATGCAATCCATTGGTCCGGTCAAAACCTCATTCCTTGACGAAGATCGAGAAGTTGATGGAGTTTATTGGTGAAGAATTGTTAGCTGAAAAAGATGGGCAAAAGGTTTGAGTGAGTTCTTTTTTTACTTTTTTGTTTTTATTACACTTATTCCTTTTCTTTCTTTCTTTTTTCTTTCTTTTTACAAACCTAGATAAGATCTAAAAAATAAAGTAAAAAGAAAAATGAAAAAGAAATGATGGGAAGAAATATACTTTAAACCACTATTTTAAATATATCCAGATATGACCAATATATCCATTGATATATTGTTTTTAATCCTAAATGATACGGTCTGATCGATACGATTGACAAAAAATGATTGTCTTGAGCTGAAACGATACGATATGGCCGGTAAATATGAAAAAAAATGATTGTATGTTTTTGAGCTCATATCGGCCGATATAACCTATTTTTGTTTTTTGTTGTATTTTTTATAATGCATGTATGGTCGTACTATACTTAAATCCATTTATACAAGTATTCTCTCTTAAGTTATACTTTTTTATCTTAATTCATGATAGGATAGAATTAATAGGAGAGAAATAGAGAGAAGATTTGTAATAACTACATACTAGATTGATATTGGTTATTGATATAAAAATATCAACTTAAGTCATAACGGGTTCTCTGCACTCTTCAAGAAATTTTCTATAAAATGGACATTGTTTGAAATAGTTACATGAAAATTTTAATATCTTAAATGTTGATTTGATTTTTTTCTGTTTGAATCACCTTACTTATACCATTATTGCTACCATATACCTTTGGTGTTAATTGCTACTTCCTTTTTGCTAATACTTCTTGTACCTCTCAATATTATTATTGCTTCTTGCTAATTTTACTTAATGCTATTGCTTTGTTACTTCTTATGAACATAACTTTAGCTATTACAATAAAAGCGGTTATTGTCGCTAATACTTGCCTTAGTCGTAGACTTAATAGACACAGGTTGTAGCTTATTTTATTAGTAGATAGAAAAAACTAAAGAGGTAGAAGAATGGTAGAATAAGAAATGAAGTTTTAGCATAGCCCACATAATTCTATATGTTGTTGGATGAGTTTTTAAAATCATATGCTATTCTGTAACGATTTGTAATGCACATGTGATGGCTTACATTGTTTTGAAAATTGTTGAAATTATAATGTTTTGAGTGGTTTTTGTGATACTTGTCATGGCTCACATAGTTTTGCATATTACATGGATAAGATTTTAAGATTTTAAGATTTTTTTGAGTGCTATATGATGCCGGTCTCATCTTACAAAATTTTGCATAATTTTGAATGAGATTTAAACTCATGTAATATTTGGTGTGTTCATATCATGGCTCAACTATTTTGAAAGTTATTGAATGAGACTTTAAATGCATATGATGTTTTCTAACAGGTGGTGAACTTTTTTACACTTATTCTATTCTTGATTTATCACTTAATACAAAATATGTTCATATTGATGCTATGTAACCATATTCATGGTATTTTGATGACATATCAACATCTAACACGTTATAACTATTTTTTAGCTAATCAAGATTTATATACATGTAATACTTGGCATGCACACTTGATATTAATATGTATCACTTGTTTATCTTCTAATATCGATCAGAAAATAGATCATAATTCATATTGATTTGGAAACAGATTAGGTCATTACAAATGGCTATGCTGAAACTTATGAACACATATGATTACAACATAGACGGCTAGTAATCTATTATAGAAGGAAAATTATAAGCCATGTGATCATTACAAAGTCAAGCTCAGGAATAAGGTGACCAAGACTTGATTAGTAACCCCACATTGGAAAAATTAAAAAATGTTGATATCCATAAATTTATAGTTTGACCTCTATCCGTTGACTTAATCTTTTGGCTCAGTTATAGCTTCAGTAGTTATCTACGTCTTCACCAAAATCATTAATTGTCGTCCCTCTCAAATCTAATTTATGTTTCAATTTGGTATAAGCTTAATTCATGTTCAAAATCCCATTGGGCACACAATTTAAAAAAGGAATTTAAAAAAATATCAATATGTGTTTCGGCTCATAGAAAAAACGGAACTAAACTTGCGGGAGCATGTTGGATTATAAAAATATTTCTATCAACCCGCGTTACAATTCTTGAGTTTTGATGTAGTGGAAGAGAATTCAACATTAACATCCCACTAAGAATCCATTCAGCTCCAAATTCTAAGGGCATGTTTGCTTGTTTTGGAACAATAGGGTTCCAATTGTATGCAATACCAACTCGTAATGTTAGAACACCGCGTTAATGTTTGTTTCTTTAGCAAATAGATGCTTTAAGTTTTTCTTTTGCATATGATGCTTGAAAATTTATGTTTGGCTTGATCATCATCATCATCATCATCATCATCATCATGTTAGTCATCATCCCAAAAACTTAGGTCGACTTCATGAACTCGATATAAAGAATGGCGGATCGTGATTAGATCATATCATTCATGATGGTGGATATTCTTTTTCCACACATTACGATCTAAATCTTTCTATTTGATCAAACCGGTTTAAAAAGTGGACTTGATAATAACATTGATTTGAATCCTACATTCTCTTACCTCGGTAAAAAACCTTTTACATCTATACCTCGACTAATGCTGCCAAATGAGGCCAGAATGTTTGTCGTCGTCATCATGGTCGTCGTTTTTGGCAGCATCATACACCTTTACTACTCCAACTACCCCAAAAACACCCTATGATAAACAAAATAAACAAACATCCTCACCTTAAAGATAAGCTGCTTGGATCCTTCGCATGCACGGGGTGTTGAAAAATATGATACAAAATATCAAAAAAATCCCAAGATTAATCTAGAATTTATGAAAAAAAATTGGAGATTTTTTGGAGACCGAAATAATGTTTTTCAAAAGCCCAAAGCAACGCATATTTTAGTACTTATTAAAGCCCTGCACAATGGCAGCCCAACGGGGATGGCCGTGAGCGGGTGACCAGTGCATCGCACGCATAATGCTCGTAGTGCGTGCATGCATGGAGTGCAGCGCATGTGCAGTGCATGCCCATGCGGGGAAGCAGGCACACACGGGGAGCGGGTTGCGGCGGATTCCGAATCGGATGTGAATCCGGTTTCCGGAAACATACCCGTTAAGAATTCATAATGTATTTAAACCTTGTTTCGGCTAGGGTTTTGATGTTGTTTTTCAAGGAGATTTCATGTATAAGTTTGCATCTACCTGCAGGAAATACAAAGTTCAAACTGAGGACCAATGGAGAGTTGATAAGCACTTCATTGTTTTTATTTTTTGATTCTTAGCGGGTTTGGTTATTCTTTTGTACCAATCGTCATAACTTGTAATCCAAAATTATTTAAGTATTAGCATTCTCTGCAACTGGTCATATACCAACTTTTCGGTGAAACCGATATAATTCTTAGTGTCATGTGCATATTTATATTTTGTTTTACGTTTCTTTCATATATATTGCTATGTTACGGGTTTTGTAGAGAAAGTCGTTAGCTTTGTTCATTGATTTGATGATCTTGGAATTTCACTAAACAATTAATTTTTTGATAAGCATATCAAGATGGCCCATTAGCCCAAAATACATGATCTCAATCACCTCAACATGGGGCCATTATGCCCACACAACATTATAACCGTAACTTTTTTATTTTATCACTCACTTCTTCGTTTAAGTTGCTCAAGATGAAAATATTGTGAAAGTTGGCTCGATTGAGGCGCTGAAGAAGTATTGGTCGTCAGCCGAGCTATCTTGTGCAGTTTTAGCTCGTCTGCACTCGAATCAGACCCATCTGACTCTGCACAAGTCAGATTGGTCAGATGCCAAGCTATTGGACTTTAGCATGCATTGGTTCCTCGGTTGGAGGGTCGACAGCTCAATGGATCGGTTGCTCTACGGTCCGAGCTATCGGATAGTTCGAACAACTTGGCTCGGCACTTCAATCACTCGGTCTTCAGAGGGAAGCTTGGTCGTTCGAAGGGGGCACACTTGGATACGACGGAGACCCGGTAGGGTGCGACACATTAATTGCGTAGAGTTGCGATATGGATGGAATTTCGTTAAAGTCAGGATTCATATCTTTTGGAAATTTCTCCTTAATGATGGCACATATTGTACCCTAGGGGTATATATAGGGTGTTTTAAAGGAGGGTTTCACCGGAACACATAGAGAGAACTTTGAGTCGCCATTTTGTGAGAGCCTCAGCCAACTTTGAGAGATATTGTTGTGATCTTTTGGAGAGAATTTGGGTGCTTCTTCTTCGTTTGCAAAAAGATGATTTGTATTCCGTCTTTCCTTTCGTAATAGAGCTTATTAGTGTTCCCTTGGCCGGTCGATGGCCTAAATTGTTCTCACATAGCACTTTTCGTTTGTATTTGTTGCTTGTTCTCGTTCCGATCATTCGACGATCCGACATGTTTTCGCGTCCAGCGTACAACAAACTGGTATCAGAGCTCAGTAGTTTCGGAGATCAACGTAGGAGGCAAAGATGAATAACGATGGTGATGACAGTTCCGCAAAGGCGTCGACTTCTGGTGGGCATGCTCCATCGTCTCGAACTATCGTGTTCGAAATAGATCAACTTCGGTATGTGGAAATACGAAGTCATATATATCTTGAACCAACTTGGTCAAGATATCGCATTGGACGATAAGCCGATGGGTATGTCTGATTTGGAGTGGAAGACTCTAAATCGGAGTGCATATGGTACCATTTGGCTGTATTTGATTAATGAGAAGAAATACATTCATGGAGGAGACAAATGCGAAGAAGTTTTGAAAGGAGCTCGGCGACAAGTACGAGAAGAAGAACATCCAAAACAGTTTGCATTTGAAGAAGAAGCTTTTCAGTCTGAAGCTGGCTGAGGGTGTTTCTATTGAGAAACATCTCGACTATTACAACAAGCTACTGACTGACCTAAGGAACGTCGACATGAAGGTTGACGATGAAAACAAAGCTATGATTATCTTCAACTCTCTATCCATTGAGTATGAGTACTTGTTGTCAGTTTTTATTTATGGTCAGGACTCGATCACTTTTGAAGAAGCGTCCAATGCTCTGACGAGCAATGAGTTCAGAAAGAACGATGAGATCGCGAGAAGTCGAGCAAATGGCGCTCTTACTGTGGTGAGAGGTCGGAGTAATGAGAAGGGTGGAGCTCGGAAGAGATATTTCCAATCTAAGTCTAGGATTAAGTGCAAAGGCCCTCATCACAAGGAGCTGGCAAAGAACTAATATGCTTTCGGCAAAGAAAGAGAACATTGGGTCAGAGATTGTCCAAGGGCGAAGAAGAAGCCCGATGCAATAGCCAACGTCGTGAAGGGCGTTGAAGTCAAGGAATGGGTTCTAGTTAGTGCTTTGAAGGACGTGACGTCAGATATTTGGTTGCTCGACTCAGGATGCTCGTTCCATATGACACCACGTCGAGAGTACTTTACCACTTTCCGTGAAGGGGTAGGAGTACGTTCCTGTTGGGCGACGGTGTTACACGAGACATCGATGATGTAAGCTATGATCCCGACCTAAAGCGTAACCTCATATCGCTCGGCTCACTCGATGCCAATGGCTACCGAGTGACGATGAAGAATGGAGCTCTGAATGTGACCCACGGTGCTATGATCATGATGAAGGGAAAGCACAAAGGCAACCTCTACTACTTGGATGGTTCGATCATGGCTGGCACAACAGCTTTGACTAGTGAGGCCGATCGTGACGGCTCATTGTTGTGGCACACACGTCTAGGTCATGTAGGCAAGAAAGATTTGCAGAAGCTGATTGTGGGAGAACGTCTGAAGGGTGCCAAGACGGAAAGATCAAGTTTTGCAAGTATTGTGTCTTCGGCAAATAGACGTGTGCTTCATTTGGGACGACCATTCATAGTATGAAGGGAATGCTTGACTATGTTCGTACCGACATATGGAGGCTGAGTAGGTCGACCTCCTTGGGAGGAAACACTACTTTATGTCTATTGATGACTTCTCACGCATGGTGTGAGTGTTTACTCTGAAGTCAAAAGACTAAGTTCTGATCACTTTTATCGAGTGGAAGAAGCTGGTTGAGACTCAAACAGGTCGAAAGGTCAGGCGGCTCCGAAGTGACAGTGGTAGAGAATATAGGTCGGATCTCTTCAAGAAGTTCTGCAAATCAAAAGCGATTCAGAGGCATTTTACCGTTAGTGGTACGCTGCAGCAAAATGGGGGTAGCTGAAAGGATGAATTAGACTTTGCTGGAGAAAGTTCAATGCATGTTATCAACAACCGACCTATCGAAGGAGTTCTGGGCAGAGGCCTTGGAGTACGCGATTTGCGTAGTTAATCGGCTACCATCTGCTGCATTAGAGGGAAGATCACCTTTGGATGTCCGGTTAGGAAAGCCAGTTCCTGACTAGACACTCTAAGGATATGGGGCTGTCCGAGCTACTATGCCGTGAAGGAGGACAATCTCAATAATAGAGCCAAGAAATCCATCTTCTTGGGCTTTTGCAATGGTCTCAAGGGATACATGGTATGGTGTCTGACACAGAAAAAGGTGATCGTGAGCAGAGATGTAACGTTTGATGAGTCAGCGTTACTGAAGAAGGAGCATGAACCGAAGGTGGAGACCGAACAGATACAAATGAAGCAGGTCTATGTGAAGATGTCTGAGGCTCCAGATGGGTCGGTCACTGTCTCAGGTCGACCTACACGAGAAGCTGTAAAAGATGTACTTCAGACGGATGCTAGCATGCTCGGATGGTGGATATAGCTCAGCTCCATAGACCGATCAGCCGAATGATTTCATTGCAGTTTTGAGACCGAAGCGTGAGATACGAAAGTCTGCACGATATACGGAGATGGTCTCGTTTGCTTTTCCCGTTGTAAGTATTAACATTCCCATTTTTTCACAGAGGTGGAACATTCTGAAGACCCGGAAAAGTGGAGAAAAGCGATGTATGTGGAGATGGAATCGCTGGTAAAGAACGAGACATGTGATCTCTTGGAGCTTCCAAAGGACAAGAAGGCAATTGATGTAAGTGGGTCTACACCAATAAAGAAGAGCCGAAGCAGGAGATGTTCGCTACAAAGCTCACATCGTAGTGAATGGCTATGCACATAGGGAAGACATCGACTATAATGAAGTCTTCTCTCTGGTGGTGAAGCATTGCTCGATTCGGAACCTCTTGGTATTAGTAGCACAGTTCGACATTGAATTAGTGTAACTAGATGTCAAGACGACGTTCTTGCATGGAGAGCTCGACGATGAGATACATATGGCTCAACCCGATGACTATGAGAGCAGTGATAGTCTTACATGTAGGCTGAAGAAGTCGCTATATGGGCTGAAGTAACCATATAGACAATGGTACAAGCATTTTGAACGCTTTATGATGGAAGATTAAGGGTACGTTCGCAGCCCCTATGATCATTGCGTGTTCTGTCGGGAATTGGATGATTGGCCGTTCATCTATCTCTTGCTTTATGTTGATGATATGCTAATTGCTTTATCAAATAAAGAGAAGATTCGAAGATTAAAGTCTGAGCTCAGTTGTGCATTCGAGAGAAAGGACCTAGGCGACGCACGAAGGATTCTTGGGATGAAGATCACTATAGATTGAAGTGGAGGTAAAGTTCATCTTTCACAAAGTCGCTACTTGAAGTCTGTGATACATATATTTGGTTGTGAAAGCATGAGGCTCGTAGCAACTTTGCTCGCACCTCACTTCAAGCTCTATATCGAGCATTGCCCGAAGAATGAAGAGGAGAAGAAGCTCATGGAGAGCGTACCATATGCCAATGCGGTAGGAGTGGGTAGTTTAATAGTAAGCAAAGTGCTTAATTAAAAGTTACTGAAATTAAAGCACATTAAGCAGCGGAAATTAAAGAGTATGCTCAACAACAACAAACACAAACACAAGGATTTTACCCTGGTTCCCCAAAACTTGGGTACGTCCAGCCACACTAATATTCATTATAATTCCCACACAGAGAAGTGAATATAATCTCACACAGAGATACCTCACACAGAGGATTTTGTCCTACACAAGAACCAAACCAACCCTACACAAGGGTCAAACTTCCACAAAGAGAATTACTAACTCCCACACAAAGAATTAAGATTAGCCATACACTATGACGCCAAACTCCCACAAAGATAGGAACTCCCACAAAAAGAGTGTCAAATTTCCACAAAGAGAATTAGGGGTATCACAAAGGTAAAACGAAATAACACTTACCTATGCCTTGATACGATCTTACCAATGTGAAGAAGAATGCATGCAAGTGAAACTCAAGTGCTTGAGATGAGGTTTTGTTTGCACTTGATGATCTTTCTCTCTTCTAGGAGTGAATCCTAACACTTCTCACTTAAGTGTATGAAATGAAGAGAAGAAAGATGTTCTCCAAGAAAAGGAATGAGATTGAAATCCCTTGGAGAAATTCCCTAGAGCTTAGATGATATAGCATAAGATTGAATCTCTAATGAGGGAATGGGAGAGATTAGGAGTGGCTATTGATTCACAAAGATATTCAATATTAACCAAGGGTTCTAAATGAACTAAGCCATCTCCTATATATAGGAAGCCAAGAAGAGCCAATAACACCGGCCAAAAACCCAAAGGGAAGAAATCTGCAACGGTTAGATTTTGGCAGTTTACGGCACAGATAGTCGACTGATGAACAAGTGACAGTCGACTGTTCAACGGCTAGAAAAATCCAAACGGCTATAATCTGAGACAGGACAGTCGACTGTATAAGACTATACATGCGACTGTATAACAGACAGTCGACTGTATCCTTCATCAGGCGATTGCTGCAGGGATGGAAATAAAACATATAGAAATGCAACTTTTGCACTTACGCCTTTCAGACGACTGATGGTTATTTCATAGGCGACTGTAAAAACTTCAACAGTCGACTGACTTGCAAATTGGGATGAAACCCAGAAATACAAGTTGCACACAGTCGACTGTAGACCAATTCACAGGCGACTGTAAATTGAACATCAGTCGACCGATGCAAAAAGCTCAAGAAGAGTCAATAGTTGACTTGAGCTATGCACTACAGTCGACGGTAGAAGGCTCGACAGGCGCCTGGAACCACCCAGTCGACTGTAAAACCTTTATCAGGCGACTGTTGGAGAGCCAGAGACTCCAATTGAGTCTTTGGACAAGATGAACATATTGGGTTGGATTCTATGATAATCCTAAGTCTCACTAAGATGGTTAAATGCATATGCATGAGATTATGACCATCTATCAAGGCATTACAATAATCCTATACTCTAAAAGAGAAATACAAGTAATTGAAATTACATGGATTAAATATTGCATCTCCTAGAGTCTAAGTCTTCAAGCTCACGATACCTTGATGCTTACAATCATCTCCAAGCTTTGGCACCCCTTGATGAGCTTCCCTTCATCAAGCTCCAAGCTTTGTCATTGCTCCTCTAGATGTCTATCCATCATCATGCTCCAAGCTTTGGCTTCATTAGATGATCTTCATGACTTCATCCAAGCTTGAGCACTTCATCACTCTTGGAGGTCTTTATAATATCCCTTGTAATATCCTCCAAGCATTATGCTTTGTCTCATTAACTTATAATCATTAAGATAAACTGAGACTAAAACATAAGATTGATTAGCACACTAACATAATGTATTGATCATCATCAAAACAATGTTAGTTTTTAACCCAATTACTAACAAGCATGGTGAGCCGATGCATGCATAACCCAGGGGAAGGTACAATGGCCAGCGGTACAATGGATACTAATGTTCATCAATGGCACAGTCAAAGTCAGGTTGACTTACAGCCGAGATGATCATGGTCCACAAGATGTAGGCTATGTTGATTCTGACTTTGCAGACGAATTGGATGGGAGGCGATCTATGATAGCCGTCGGCTTCACCCTGTCAGGAGCTCATATTTATTGGCGCCTTCAGTCTACGGTAGCCATGTCTACTACGGAGGCAGAGTATATGGCATTGACTGAAGCAGCGAAAGAGTCGATATGGCTGATGGGATTGATTGATGATTTAGGAGTCTTCAAAAGAGGTATGATCTCCATTGTGATAGTCAGAGTGCCGTGCACTTGGCTAAGAATCAGGTCTTCCATGCTTGCACCAAGCATATCAACGTGAGATTCCACTTTGTTCGAGATTATGTGGGAGAAGAAGACGACATCTACTTGTTGAAGACCGGAATATATGACAATTCGATGGACATGTTGATGAAAGTTATATAGGGAGCCAAGTTCAAGCACTGTTTGGGATTGCTCAATGTTGTTCCGAGATGATGTCAGTGGTGGCCCCAGCCGAGGGCATTTGAGGCTTGGTGAAGCGAGTTGAGCCCGAAAAGGCATTGGGCTCTTCGGAGCAAAAAGGCAGGATCACCAGATGTGACTCGACCATGGCGGTGCGTGAACGGTCGTTCGTGTGACGGAGGCCTAAATCTCGCCAAGGTGGATATTTGTGAAAGTTGGCTCGATTGAGGCACTGAAGAAGTATTGGTCGTCAGCCGAGCTATCATGTGCAAATATAGCTCGTCTGCACTCGGATCTGACCCATCTAACTCTGCACAAGTTAGATCGATCAGATGCCGAGCTATGTGACTTCAGTTGCACATTGGTTTCTCGGTCGAAGGGTCGGCGGCTCAATGGATCGGCGGCTCTATGGTCCGAGCTAACGGATAGCTCAAACAACTTGACTCGGCACTTTGGTCGCTCGGTTTTCAGAGGAAAACTTGGTTGTTCGGAGGGGGCCCCACTTGGATGCGGCTGAGACCCGGTAGGGTGTGACACATTAATTGCGTAGAGTTGCGATAGGGATTGATTTCGTTAAAGTCGGGATTCGTATCTTTTGGGGACTCCTCCTTAATGATGGCACCTATTGTACCCCAGGGATATATATAAGGTGTTTTAGAGGAGGGTTTCACGGGAACACATTGAGAGAACTTTGAGCCGCCATTTTGTGAGAGCCAACTTTGAGATATATTGTGGTAAGTTTTTGGAGAGAATTCGTGTGCTTCTTTGTCGGTTGCGAAGAGAAAATTTGTAGACATTCTTTCCTTTCGTAATAAAGCCTATTGGTGTTTCCTTGGCCGGTCGACGGCCTAAATTGTTATCTCCAGTAGCCCTTCTCGTTTGTATTTGTTGCTCGTCCTCGTCCCGATCATCCGATGATCTGACAAGTTTCTGCGTCTGACGCACAACAAACGGGTAGTACTGACTACTAAGCTATATTGCTCACCTTCTTCGTTGCTTCGTTTGCTAACTCGCGCTCTCCCAGTTTAAAGCTCACCTCTGGATTTACTGAGAAACACACTGTTTGTACCTCAACTTGTGTTCAGTTACAAACAAAAGGATTGATGTCTTTATCACTCACTTCCTCATTTTATTACACGTGAATGCCGTACAAGCTCCAAAGAGCTTACGTCATCCACTCATGCATCCAAAATCTTGATCCGAGTTTGGGGTCGTAGCACCGAGTTGCATGTGGATCTGTTTGCATCATCAACGGTGGAAAAGTGTCACCCCTGCAAACAAACACTTGCCCCTCAATTTGGACACCTGCCACCTTTCTGTTCACCTCTCATGCACGCTATAAAAAAGTCCCACATCATTCCCTCCTCGCTGGGAAATAATCTTTCAGCCTCCGGAAAAAATGGATGCTGTTCTGAAAGCATCTGGATATTTCCCGTACCTGAGCATGCACGATGGCCCGTACGGCAGTTTCCGATGGCCGGAGACGGCCCGTGAGAGCGAGGTGCGGCCGAGAGAGGAGGAGCTGAAGAAGGGGATATCGGCGTTGTACGACGAGTCGTCGGGGATGTGGGAGAAGCTGTGGGGGGATCACATGCACCACGGGTTTTACGAGCCCGGCTCGTCGGCGGCCGTCGCCGACCATCGCCTGGCTCAGGTCCGGATGATCGAAGAGGCCCTGGCATTTGCTAACATTACAGGTTAGTTTTGAGCTGAGTACGTATCAATTTGAGTAGATTGAGTTGAGTTCTTTTTGCTAGAAATACCGAATAATAATTTGAATTCTATGAGAGATTGTTTTTTGAGTTGGCAAGGGGACAGAGATTCGTGAATCACTGTAGATAAGCTTTGTCTCTGATTACGGGCTGCTACACTGAATCAATACAGATAAGGGGCCAGCTGAGCTTGATCATTGTCTTTTTTGCTGCAAGCAGCAGATAATAATTATTAGGATGCGTTTGGCTGCAAGCGCAAGAGCTCACGGGTTCTGTTCTCTATTGTAGTAGAAAGAAAATAAAGATGATGAGCTGTGCTTAATTAGGGACAGAAGCATATTTGTTCCATAGCATACTATATGATAAGATATTTGATACATATCGGATAATATTATATCTGAAATGTAAAATATCTTACGATATGACTGTCATATTAGATCAATACTCATATTCTTATCAATCCATACATATTATCGGTCAAAAGTTGGGTTATTGGTAGTTTTGTTAGGATGGATCTAGTTTTAAATCCGATCCACTTCATAAGTGAAGCTAAAATTGATCGATTACTCCACTAAAAAAACGCCCAAATCTCTTCTTAGCTTGTCGATGCTCGCAGATGCTTGATGTCATCATCAATACTTGTTAACAACCTTAAACATCTTTGAAGGGCATATAACCTTACAATGAAGCTTTGCCGACCCCAAGTATCTGCTTATCTTTGCTGATCCTAATGAGGCTCCTTTTGATTCTCGCCAGCCCTTGTGGATGTTTTACCAACCATCATCGACCTTTTTCCGACTCACACCAACCTTCGTAACTGTGATTATCAAACTCTTATCATATTTTCTTATCTATTATTTGTTTTATTGTAAATCTCTCCATATTTTTAAATATATTTAGCCATATATATATATATAATGTATTTAATTATTCAATAACATAAATTTATCATATGATATGTAATATGATATAGTATAATACGGTAATCATAAAAAATGATAAACAATATATATCGTGATATGACAGCTTGGGATAAAAGTTGCTAATACGGACGTCTTTCAATAATTACTCGATTGATTATCTAAGCGAACAAGCCCATTAAGGCCCACGACTTCAGTCCATCAGTCCAGTAGACACCGCATCTCCAGCACTACATCCCAGAGGCCCACACGGGAGGCCGACTGCCCCCCCCCCTCCCCCATTCAAGACAATAGTTCAGCAGACCGTTGGGCTCTCTCATGTAACATGTCAGCTCCTGAATGGGGAGAATCAACGATCGACCGCTAAGCTTCCCATCAATGGCGACATCGCCTACCAAACATAATAAAGTATCATAAATGCTCGAGCGTTACCTTCAGACGGCATCCAGGAGACCATCGCCAAAAAGTAGTCTTTCAAACGAGAGACATGATGATTCTCAGAGAACTAACACTCATATACTCTTACACTAAGTATCTGTTACACCTTATACATTATACATTTCCTATATAGCTCGGTTTAATAACTAGCAGACGACCTCCTAACAGATCAAACCCTTGTTAGTAAAAACGCGAATTTTTATGTTTTTTACGTTTAAAGCCCGTCTAAAATGGTTTCTGTATTAAATGGCCGTCCATTTGAATTATTCGGAAAAATACGTGCTTTTTAGGGGTTGACGAACAAAACGTGTTTTATTCCCGTATTGCGCATTTTATGCGTTTAATCGCGTCTTATGGGCAATTTTAAATCATTTTGAACTATGATTTAATGATCATACTTTGGTTTAGTGCATGCTACTTGGAATATAATAGTATGATCATATCATTTTGGGTAAAACTATGAATACAATTTAAATCATGAATATAGAACTTATTTTACCCTTATTTCATATTGATATTGTTAATTTTTAAGTTCATTTGGATGAATGATATCTTGACAGTATTCGTATTTTTGGTCGTGTTTTTATCCGGGTTAACGAATTAAACATGATTTAACCCGTTTACGTATTATTCCCATATTGCGTATATTTGATCGAATTTTTGACCGAACGTCAATTGAAATTAATCGAATTAAACACATTTTATTCACGTCCCAAATATTTTCCATATTACATATTGCTAACAAGGGGTCAGACATACTTATCATGAGCCTCCTTGAGTCATCTACTGACTTAACCATCGAAGGGAATAGGTCGGACCCCAGATCTGAACCTCGTGACGAGCTTCATATATTGCAGGTGACCCAGAGATAGCTCGGACCCAACTTTAATAGCTTGGATCAGATCCCGTTCAGACCGTGGTTAGCTTGCCCAGTGCCCAGTCAGCTGCCCACATCATCCCGCATCATCCCACGCCTACGGCTGCAACCGAATCACCTTCAAACAATTTTAGTGGTGAAAATATACGTAAACATCTGGCATCATCTATAAGAATCGAGTCAGCATTCACATCATCAACCGCACCAACAATGACTTGACCCACCAACCAAGGGCCCAAGAGACCAATAATTATGTATGTGTCAGATGGTGCGCCGTCCTCCATGGATCCCAGTTCCTCCATTCGTGTGATGCCTGAGTCATAGCTAATGACTTTGGAGCAGTTCCACGCGTTCTCACGTGAGGTAAATTTCACCATCCAAGCGCTGACTATCGTGATCGAATGACTGACGGGTGTGCAATCCAATCCGGTCACGAACCCACTAGTCATCCTAATTCATCATCAACATCTGGTGATACAACTCGCCATGATGACGGGGTAAGGAACCATGCCTTCTAATCCGGAGCAACGGTTCGTCATGTCCTCTTTCTTATGACAAAACCGACAGATCTCCATCTCTTCTTATCCTGAAGGAGTCCTGGATGGTGAGATTGGGGGCCACTATTCACGTCTCAATAACATCCGATCTCGGGGGCCCGCTGCCCTCACTCATTAGATCTGAGGCCCGTCGCATAGCTCTGGCTGTGATCAATACCTAGAGAGTCGTCGTGGATGAAGCCACATCCCTTACCATAGATCTCATGTAGGCTTCAATAGGAAGGCTCGGAGAGACATCATCTTTCGTCTGAGCTCCTTTAACAGCTCAAATGAGGATTAAGGAGATTCCTCATGTGCTTTTTACAACCAGCCGAGGAGATCCATGCATCGAGGTGGTGTATGACAACATCGCTCCTCTTCTACGAGCTCGGATGAGGAGCAAAACTCCTTAAGAAGAAAATCACATCGGCCTACTGCTACACCCAGATTCAAAATGCTTGATTTGGACAAGTATGATGGCTCGAGTGACCCACGTGAGCACATCCAAAATTATAGTGGGGTTATGGAGATACAAGGGGTCGTTGATGCCCTCCTTTGCCAAGCTTTCTAGACCACTCTACAAAAGACCGCAAAGGAGTGGTACAATGAGCTCACCAACCGATCTATTGGGTCGTTCAAGAGCCTGGTACAGGCCTTCTGCCAACCGTTCATGGCAGGAAGGAGGAGGAAGCGAAGCTCGGACCACCTCTTCACCTTGGTGCAGAGAGATGGGAAGACGTTAAGGAGATTTTTGAAGCGCTTCAATTCAGAAAGGCTGAACATCAAGAGCTGCAGCGACGAGGTGATCATCAATGTACTCAAGAACGAGGCCTGATGTGGAGACCTGATGAAATCACTACAACATAAACCGCCACATAGCGTGGATCAGCTCCTTATCAGGGCAGAGCGGTATATGATGGCAGATGAAGCACTGGCCGCCAGTGACAGGGACACCTCCAGAGGCTCGACTGAAATGAAGAAAGAGGCTCAGCCCAAGGATGGGGCCCATCGAGACCTACGGGGACAGAGTAGACGAGATAGAAGCCCATGCGATAGGTCAGATATGGCGGACATGACCTTTACGAAGCTCACGCTCCTAAGGTCGAGGTGATGGCCCCAGGCCGAGGAGTACTTCAACCGACTACCTCTGAAGATGAATAATAGAAAGTTTAACAAAACAAATTATAGAGACACCACCAAGACCATGGCCACGATTCAGAAGACTATTGGCAGTTGAAGGACATCGAGCAACTAAGTTAGCCATGTATCTGAGGAAGTTCGTCGACGTCCCAAAAGCGAGGCAGGAGGAGGGCACCTCGAGGACAAAGGACCGAGGTAAAGCAATTGCCATAGTCTAAACTGTCATCAGGATCTTTGAGTAAGCTTCCATCCGACCTAGAACAGAGGGCAACCAAGCTGTCTCGAGATCGTGCTCTATACTTTTCAAAGAGGAACCGAGCAGGTTTATCTAGTAGCTTCTCGATAGCAGGAACGATTCTATAATAGCTCGTCCATCACAGGGATAAAAATTTATGCTGAAGTATTATCAAGAAAAAAATAATGTGCAAGTCTACAGGTTAATTCGGCATTAATCTCGCGGGTAGGTCGGCTATACGGCCTGGGGATAACTGCCATTGCGAGCAGGCCTAGTTATACTATTAAGGATTACTTCTTGAAGACTTCACAGGCTGGCTGGCTATAAGTCGGTGGGTCACCCCCTTCGCGGGCTAATCTAGCTCCGTGTCAGCCGTAGGTCGGGGGGCACTTCCCTCGTGGGCCGACCCAGCTATTCGTCGGCCGTAAGTTGGGGGGATACTCTCCATATGGGCCGATCGAGATTTATGTTGGCTGTAAGTCCTCGCAGGGCGATCAAACCATCGGGCGGTTATAAGTCGGGGGGCTAATCCCCTCGCGGGCTGATCGAGCTCTATGTCAGCTGTATCTCGAGGAGCCACTTCCCTCGCGGGCAGACCTAGCTATTCATTGGCTGTATGTTGAGGGGCTACTCCCCTCGAGGGACGACTCAGCTACTCGTCGGTCGTATGTCGGGGGGATACTCCCCTCGCGGGCCGAGCTAGCTTTAAGTCGGTTGTAAGTATGAGGCCACTCTCCTCACTGGCCGATACCTCCATTAGTCAGCTGTAAGTTGGGAAGTCGGGAGCACTCCCCTCGTCGGTGGACTGAGCTTTGTGTCAGTTGTAAGTCGGGAGGCCTCTCTCCTCGCAAGCTGAACGAGCTGTGTCGGTTGTAAGCCGTGTGGTTACTCCCGTCGTGGGCCAGCCTAGCTCTGTGTCGGCTATAAGTTGGGGGACCACTTCCCTCGTGGGTCGATTCGGCTATTGGTCGGCTATTAGTCGGGGGCCACTCTGCTCGCATGTCGACGTAGCTCTGTGTCGGCTATAAGCTGGGGGGGTCACTCCCCTCACGGGCCAATCCAGCTCTGTGTCAGCTGTAGGTCGGATGGTCATTCTCCTCGCAGGCCGACCTAGGTATACGATTGAGGCCAATCTGTGTGTAGGATTATAGTACATCATACTGATCTGGTTATATGATATGGGCCACTCTCTCGCGAGCCGATAAAGTTATACGATCGAGGATCACTCTCTGCGACCACTCATGCCGACTTAATTAAGGGACCAACGCCTAGCTCCATCCCGTACAACCTAAGAAGAGCTAAGACTCATGTTCTAATAAAAGAAATTTTATTGATATAAGAGGGGGAAAACACGTACATGTAAAACTGGGCAGAACCCGTACAATATAAGAGATACAATCATGATGTCGAGGCATCGATGATTGTGAGCTTCATGAAACATTAGTTCAATCTACGATGCAGTAGCTGCAATCTCCTCGGTGACAGCGAGTCAACGTCTTACGCTGGAGCTCTGCAAAGTGACCATTGCGAGCCGTTCGAAGACGACTCCTGAGTTGAGAAACTTTCATGCGATCTCCATTACTACGATGTTGAGACTAACGCCAACTCATGATGGTAGAAAATCTATGTACACTGCTGGGTCTATTCCATCTCAGTCCACATTCACTCTACTCCAGCATCTGAGGAAACAGATGCGAGAACTGCTTTGCTAAGGCGACAGCGAAGCTAAACAGGGAAGAAGAAAACAAAGGCAAGAACAATCTCTTTAGAGAAGCAGATGAATGATTCTCTCTAATCTTCTTTTTCTATTTAAGCAGAACTATAGGCCGTCTGATCTTGGACGCATATCGACATAGCAGGGATCCGACGCTCCGAATTCTGTGCTTCATTGGTGGAAGAACTCTAGGGTTCTGCGCGCTCTGACAGTCAGAATTAAATGTGGTGATTCAACTACGATGTTCAGTTAATGCATGTTACATCACCTGACCTTAACTTCGGTTATGGTTAAGCTCGAGAGATGTGGCCATTGATAATACAATGGCCTGACTTTCAATAATCACTCGGCTAATTATCTGAGCGGACAAGCCCAGTAAACCCACGGCTTCAGCCTCTCGGTCCAGTAGACAGCATCTCTGGCCATATAGCCAAGAGGCCCACGCGGGAGGCCGGCCGCCTCTCCCTCTATTCAAGTCGACGGTTCAGCAGACCGTTGGGTTCTCTCATTCAATCTGTCGGATCATGAATGAGGGGAATCAATGATCGACCATTGAGCTTCCCATTAATGGCGACAGCTCAGGCCAAACACAATAAAGTTACTAAAATGCTCGGGTGTTACCTTCAAACGACATCCATGAGACCATCACCTATAAATAGTATCTTGAACAACGAGAGACCGGAGGATTCTCAGAGAACCAACACAACACTCATGTACTCTTACACTAAGTATTTGTTACACGTTATATATTTCCTCCCTAGCTCCGCTTGATAACTAGCGGACAACCTCCCAACAGGTCAGACATAGTTAGCCCAAGCCTCTTGAGGAATAAAGTTCATATCGGATTCATAAATTAAATGAAGAACTGTTTCTAAGCATTCGGATCACATACTCGGTATTTACTGCTCGTTTTTAAAAATGATTCCTAGGCTGCTTTCGGAAATTTGATAGGTCGTCCCGTTTGCATCATCTGCTTCCATTTGGTTCCGTCCATCTTAATTTGGTGATACTATCTGCTGAATCTCCGTGCAGATGATCATCTGAAGAAGCCCAAGAAGGTGGTCGACGTTGGGTGCGGGATTGGTGGTAGCTCTCGGTATCTGGCGAAGAAATATGGAGCCAGTTGCCGTGGCATAACTTTGAGCCCAGTCCAAGCTCAAAGGGCACAGGCTCTTGCCATTGCTGAAGGGCTAGGCGACAAGGTACCATATCGATCCCCCTTTGTTTCATCTTCTATGTTGGTATGAGTTGTGCCTTGTGTTGTGGCTGACATGATGCATCTTCGTGCAGGTATCGTTTCAAGTCGCGGATGCGCTGAACCAGCCCTTCGCAGATGGGCAGTTCGACCTGGTTTGGTCCATGGAAAGCGGCGAGCATATGCCCGACAAGGTTAAGGTAATTTCGTAGCCCGACAAGGACAAGGCTATTGAGCATGATGGGAGATTGAGTGTTTCTGATGCGTGTGTGGTTCTGTTTTGCCTCAGTTTGTTAGCGAATTGGCGCGTGTTGCTGCGCCCGGGGCTACGATAATAATAGCGACATGGTGTCACAGGGATCTCTCGCCCGACGAGGACTCGCTGAAGCCGGACGAAAGGAATCTTTTGAACAAGATATGCAGCGCGTATTACCTGCCAGAATGGTGCTCGGCCGCTGATTATGTCGAGATTGCTCAGTCCTTGAAACTCCAGGCAAGGCATTTTTGATGCGTAGAAATTGTGTCTTCTTTCTTCGGTTGTTCACAGTCTTCTTCGTGTCGGTTGCAGGATGTCAAGAGAGCGGATTGGTCGGAGAATGTGGCGCCGTTTTGGCCGGCGGTGATCCGGTCGGCCTTCACGTGGAGAGGATTGACGTCTTTGCTGCGGAGTGGTAATCCTTTGGTTGCTCTGCGTTCAACCAACACTCATGTTGTCACTGTTTGAGGCGTTTTTTTGCTGTTGGTTTTGTTGTTTCCAGGATGGAAGTCGATACGAGGGGCGATGGTAATGCCGCTGATGATCGAGGGCTACAACAAGAACGTGATCAAGTTCGCCATCGTTACATGCCGTAAGCCAGAGTAGCTGGTGTCGCTGTGGCATTTCATCGAGCAGATTGAGATTATGCAGATGCGTAATACGATCAACTGGTGATTTTTTTGAAATATCGCTTTTTTTCCCCATGGCTGCATTGGCTTTTCAATGGAAAACAGGACTATGATTTGTATATTGATTTACCGTGTACGCTGGATGGCACGGATCTGTGATTTTAAGCTGTTGGTCTATTCCATTAAACTTTGCTTCAGAAATTCATATCCATTTTCTTGGAAACTGTCCAGCTTAATTCTATCTGCATGCTGCAGTTGTTGATGACGTGCGTAAGATTGCAGCTATCCACTCTTCTTCTTTTCTTTTATCTTTTTCACATTGTAATTCTTAATTGTGTCACACACATTGACCATGGGATCACATAGCTCTGTACTACATGGTTCAGGCCTTTTGCTAATGGTCAGGTCCAATCTCACATCTTTTGCACGATAAACCTCTTAAGCTCGACATCAGTCAGCAGCTTATGCTGAACAACACTTGCAAGGCCTAGAGAATTGCCAAGCATTGCTGCCAACAGCTAATTTAGTCAAGATGTTAAACTCAACCAGATGCAGTGCAAACACATCTTTTTACACAGCACTGGATTATGAGACAATATGCATCAGTTTGCTAACAAATTTGATGCAGCAGCCAACAATTTTCAGTTCACCGAGCTTCGATCAACCCAACTCCATAGAATCCTTCATCCAGGGCCCCAAGCACCATTCCTCTGTTCCTATGAGTTTCGCAATTTGACATGAACAGAATCCCAAACCATATTCCAGAAACTGTACACGAAATTAAAAAAAAAAAATCGTGGAAACACGAGAAACAGCTCCCATCGTGGAATAACAACACCTAACAAGAATCGCTACAATCGCTACAAAAACGTCTGCTACAAAATATACGGCACCTGCGAAGCAAGTTTCAGCTGCAGCTCCTTGACCTTTGCACTCAGCTCTACCTTCTGTTCTTTGTAGCTCTGAAGCAAGAATTCCTTTCCCTCTATTACCTCCTTAAGCTCCCCAACCTCTCTCCTCAACATCTCGACCTTGTCCGTGTTGCCTCTCCCCTTCTCAACGCCAACGCAATGGACTTCGACGTCATCCACGCCGTTGAGATATCCATTCGATCCTCCGTTCATAGCTTCTGTTCGCCAGTTTCTGGTGGCCGTCCCAGGCCTTTCAGGGGAAACAACTTCTGCCACACAATGATCGGCAATCGCCTTTCTCAGCCGCTGGATCTCTCTCTCTGAATCAAACAAGTCCTGGTTGGCAGAATCAAACTGTGCTTGGAGATGGGCCGAGTGGGTCATTTGAGCACTCATAGAATTCTGCAGGTCTGTGATCTGGGCCTGCATCTCCATTATCATTTCATCCCGGCTCTTAAGTTGCTGCCTAAGCTTTTGTATCACCTCACGCTTGCTGTAGATATCAGATCCTGATTCTGAGAAACAGGGAGAATCCGAACTATTTGAGCGGTGAAATGGCTTCCGAGGCAGTTCAAGACGATCTGGTGATGATGCCCACATTACACCATTGCTATCTTTATTGGATTCTGCTGTTGGGATCGTTACCAGTGGGAGATGACGATCTCCGTCTCCATGTTTTGATAAGGGACTACGAGGCGCATGCTTGGTGTTCACTTCATTTAAGTTACCTGTACCACAAGATATTCTCTAATCATCGCTATTACAGAAATCAGAAACAAAAAAACCAGTTTGTCTACTGAAAATAAAACAAGTGAATGTGTTTTATTTCAACAATCGGCTTAATTTTAGCAAAATAAATCCGGCTGAACCAATGTGTAAAGACCATAAATAGCAATCTGTGAACATGCATGATTAAACCTCAGTTATTTAGCTAAAACACATACACTACCGTCCAGATCAAGGTAACCAAATTTTTAAATGTCAGGTGTATTCATCTTAGGATCAACTGAACAGCTCACAGAAAGCATTTGTTCAACTAGAGAAGACCGTAAGTTAGAATTATTAGGACATTTAACCAGAGTTTGAATTTTATGCCCAAGTCCCTGCACACTTTAAAAGACCAATGTTTGAATAGTACTGTTGGAGTAGACACCTATTATGAATCAGTTCATGGGTTTAGTCTAAAATATGTTGGTACTCACTAAAAGCCTTGAAGCTTTACTTGAGGATTTATTTAAATAGATTTTTAACCTAACACACTAATGATGTACGTGAACATCAGTAAGTAGCAAAGAATTGATGTCTAAGACCAAAATCATATAATATAACAATCTGCCTATGGCGATAGTACAAAGTTGATGACAAATATCCCATGACCGTAATTAAGAAAAAGGGTGGTTGCTGATACAGTGGATATCATTGTCATCGTCATTGTCATAATCTAAACCATTTCTTATGGAAATAGGGATTACTATGCAGCACTACCTAAAAGTTTAGAAACTCAACAACTGAGTTGAAGTTGCTATTAGGCACGTGAATCTGATCACAGATATAAGCTCACGTTGGTGGAGATCCAGATTATTCGAGGTAAGATTTTATTTGATATTGTCTTTTAGGATTTATTTGTTTTTATTTGGATTTTTCAACTTTATGCCTTATGGCGTGTGAGTGCGCGTAGGAAAACTCTATAAATATAAATGAACGTCTATCTCTTTAGAGAAATCAGAGACTGAATGAGAATTGTTGTGTTCAAAGTTTTTCAAAAGTTAAATTTCTTGCAAGCTGATTCGCTAGAGTAGGGAGAGAATTAGCATGGGCGTGAAGCATCTGGCATTTCTTACCTTTGTTAGGAAACACTATATCTATTTATTTTTTCCGATTTTTCATAATGTTTGTTGTCATGTGTCAAATATGGCATTAGAATAAATTTCCTAACTTGTCATCTTCTTCTTTTTCCGAATTTTCTGAATTTTTTAGAAATTTGTTGAAAATAAAATTTTCTAGATCTAGAACCCTACTAGCCGTCAATTTTCTTCCATTTCCACTATTTTGCTACATTTTCTGTAAATTGTTTTTTTCTATTTTCTCACATTTTTGCCTCAATTTCCAAAATTTTCTGTTTAAAAGTTGAAAATTCCTAACCGTCACCGCTCATTCTTCCAAAAAAACCAAAGCCCAACGCCGCCACCTACAAATTCGTCAACTGCTGCCACAACCATCATTGTCATTCTCAGTCATCGTTGTTGACATCGGTCATTGCTAGCCGATAGGAACCAAGGCAAAGATACGATTTTTATTAACATAAACTAAGAATAAAGATACATTGATTACACTTAAAGGGTGTAATCGCCCTCCCAAGACGCCATTGATAGGGGACGTCCGCACCCTCCCTAGAACGAGGAACATTCTCCTCCCAAATAAACAAATCACTCACAATGTTCCGCCCTTAGGGCCGGCTTGCCTCCCCCTTAATAAAAATAAACAAAATACCCAAAATATCCCTAATGGGCCCAAAGCCCCTAAAGAGAGCCGAATCTAACATTACTCCGCCCCCAAAAATCCATCTTGTCCTCAAGGTGGTGCATGAAGTCTGCAGTGACCCTACTCCAGGTGCGTGTAAGCATCCTCCCGGGTCAAAAGGGTACGATTGGTCTCCACTACCTTCAACGACATTCAAAAGAAAGCTCAAAGCCACGGACGTCGCCAATCAGATCTATTTTTCCTCCATACCCAAAACTGAAATGCTAACGCTCGGAAGGACTTCGAACTAAAAACCAATGGCATTGGGGGCCCTAGGGACTCACACTGTTTCTGTTTTGCCGTCCCACGATATCAGATTTTTGCTGTTTGGGCCTGAAACCATCTGGATCTGGGCCTTAATCGTCCCTCCACCATGAAACTGGGCCCGAGGGGGCCCTGCAGCTATGTGAGAGGGGCTGGGGCCCCTTCTGGAGGGGCAGCAGTCCCCTGGAGGGCCTAGCAGGGGCTGGCGCCCCTGCAGGTGGGGCAGCAGCCACCTGGGGGCCCTGGGAGGGGCTGGCGCCCCTTCTGGTGGGGCGACAGCCCCTCAAGGATGGCAAGGATGCCCTGGAGGGGCGGCCCCTCTGTTTTGCTACCGAAAACGACGTCTCTCGCTGTTTCTCCGTCAAAAGCACCCCTTCTGGTGGGGCGACAACCACTCAGGGATGCCCTGGAGGGGCGGGCCCCTCTATTTTGCTGCCGAAAACGACGTCTCTCGCTAGAACGAGGATCCTTCTCCTCCCAAATAACAAATCCCTCACAATTTTCCACCCTTAGGGCCGGCTGGCCTCCCCCTTATTTATAATATAAAAATAAACAAAATACACAAAATACTCCTAATGGGCCCAAAGTCCCTAAAGAGAGCCGGATCTAACATAAGCATTTTCATCATTAGTGGCCGTCATCATCAGCAGTAACTGTAAGTTATTAAGCCGAATACAAGCTACCTTAGCTTAAGTCAAGCTGCCCAAGCCGACTAACAATAGCAGTGGCACGAGCCACCCCAAGCCGGTCTAAGCTGGCACGAGCCACCCAAGCCGCCTAAACCAACCCAACTCAACTGTTACGATACCGACTCGAGATAGTGAGAGACAGTGATACAGTGATACAATATCGACGCAAGCCATGCCACAGTGCGGCTTGACCATTTTTTGGTATTTTTGAATTTACAGCTTGATGCCCATTTTAGGATATTTTGGACCATTTTTGAGCTTTCCGAGTGCAAATTCCAACAACCGACTGCAAAAGCTACTCATTGGGAACTCATACAGGTTTAACATGACAACGAGCTCATTTCACACCTATGATAATCCTTAATACTTACTGAAAGTTTCATTTGTTTCGTGCCTGCGTTATTTGTGCACTGTTCTATATTTGATTTTCTTGTGAAAGATAATTATACTTGTTGCTATTTCCATTTGCCTGCTTTGCTTCAACATAGATTGCAACTGGACATACAGATTGAGCCCATATGACTTTGTTACTTTTCCATATAGATCATTCATCTAGTTGGGATAGAATAACTGCACAATCATCCGGGTGGCTGCTAAATTCTCGTTCCGTCATTTAGAGCATGCTCCTTCAACATTTAAAGGAACATGGTTGCAAGTTTAAACTCGAACATAAATGATTTATCTGAAAAGATGGATGTCATGCTTAAATTGATAAAGGACCACAACAGACACTTAGAAGCTTTAGAGGGTCTGAAGCACACCTAAACCTGTTAATGAGAATCCTACAATAAACTCTGGGCATGATGAAAATGACCGCACAGTTATGAATTAACAGTATGTGGAACATAGAACAGACAAATTGGGTAAAACTAGATATGTTGGCGTTTAATCGTGTATTTGACCTTGAGTTTTCTTGGACTTGCTTGCAGACTTGGATCATATATATGAGTAGAACCTTATGTCTGAGGAGCGCATGGTGCGATATGCCAAGATGAAGCTCTAAGGACCTGTCAAAGATGTATTAGACTTTTATAGAGAGATATGCAGGCCAGCAACACAATCCCATTTGAACAAGAGAGGAGACGAAGACCTAACTTAGAAATATCTTCTTTCTGCATATGTATACCATTTCATGGTCCAATTGCATAGTCGTCATTAATGGAACATGACTGTAACGGACTACATAACAAAGGTTGATGATCTGAACATGAGAAGATACATACAAAAAGATTCTCGCAGTATCCTTTTTAGGTTTCGTAATATGGGCTCAAATCTGATATTCGATGTGAGATGCTTACGCATAATGTGCCCACTACCGAGGATGTCTTATAGTCAGCCTTATATACCTATAGGTGAAACTTAAGAAACCCCAAGATAAGTTCACTTTCGAAGCTAGAGAGCAGTCATAATGACAGTTTGAGGAAAATACTAAAACTACTAATAATGCGGCCAAAGATAACAAGGTAAAGATGTGATTGGTGAATCGTCATAGCAGGATGAAAGAGACACCAAGTGTTACAAGTGCCAAGGTGTTGGTCAATATGCCGCCCAATGTCCCTCTTGGAGTCTGTTAATACACACGTCTCCTAACGATGATTCAATCGCCATGGGATAATCAAAGACTTAAACACTAGAGAATGGCGGTTGTGATGCTAATCAAGACCAATTAAAGCCTAGCATCCGGTTGAAAGTTGTTAGGTGTTTAGCTACGCCTAAAATGAGGAAGATTGGTAACATACCAATGTTTTTACCTCCATCAAGATTAACAACAAATCTGTTCGAGGGATCATAGACGAATGTAGTTGTGTTAATTTGATTGTCGCGACAACTGTCGAAAAAAATGACACAATGTTGAACCTTACCTACAGCCATGCAGTGTTACATGGTTGAACTCCAACTCATCAAGTCATTACCCAACATTACTAGGTGCATATCCAGTTTACTAGTTATCAGGATTATAATACTTATAATCCTGATCTGTGTTCATGTATTTTGTATTAATAAATTATTTTTAAACTATAAATATGTTGGGATTCGATGCCCGTTGCACAGTGGAAACTCCTCGACGAATAGATACCCAACAATCGCTATGCCACGATCTTATAGAGATAATCCACAATAGCAAAATCCAACCAGCCTAGCAAAGATAAAAAGTAACAAATCAAGCGACACAGAGTTTATCTTGGTTCGGCCCGCTAATGTCGCCTACGTCCAGCTTTCCGATAGCAGCTTCCACTAATGTGATCAAAGAGAATACCCCTGACTCCTTCAATCTTCTTCAACAAAAGAGAGCACCAACTCCAAAGTTAGTCCAAACTCTTCTCACCAAAAACAAAAGAGATCTCAAATCTCACCCAAAGAGAAGAAACCCAAAAGCCCTCACAAATAATCCCTCAATCCGAAAAGAGGAATCCCAAGAAGAAAATTACAAAGAATTTCATTCACCAAAGTATACGCTCAATCTCCAAGACGCGTGAGGAAGTAGCTCATTGATGACAGCTCACAATAACTTCTTCTCTTTGCATACCTGCGTACAGGGCTTAGGAAGGGTTTAATAAGGTTTAGAGGCTCTCTGTATTGATGGCCGTTCAATTAGATTAATTATTGATCGAACGGCCATGATGCATTTGTGCCCAGGCTGAAAACAGTCGTAAGACGTCTGGCGCCATGCAGCCAGACGTCTGGTGCCATAAGTCGGGCCACGTCCTTAAGCCAATCAGACGTTTGACACAAGGCCATCAGACGTCTGGAAAATATTGTACAAGGTGCTACAATTTTCCAAGAGCGGGAGCTTTTGCTTCTCATGCCTTCAGACAGCTTAAGGCAAATCGCCAGGCGTCTGACCCTTCAGCCAGACGTCTGATCCTTCATCATCAGACGTCTGGCGTGTCTGTGCTACTGTATCTGTTTGGAGCCGCAGAAGCAGACGTCTGGTCCTATACGACCAGATGTCTGGTGGCTGTGAAAATATCAGATTTGAGTTTAAAGCATAAACTTCAACACTCTACTATACTTCAAACTCTCTTACATACCGGCAACACTCCAATCATTACCGAGACACATCCAAACTCTCCAAAATGGCTCTACCTTAATTCCAAACATCTCTGACCATGAAACCATCTACATGTCATCGGGAACCACTTCCCTTGGCGCATCAACACTCAATTTGATTCTCCAAGCCCAAGAACCTCTTGAGCTCGAAGAACTGCACCATCCTCGACATCCTACTTCTGGTGATCTCTCTTTGAGATTGACACCGCGACTTTAAGCTCCATTATCGACTGAACTGACACCAAACTTCGATACATGGCCGCACTCCACAACAGTCGTCTGAGTTGATTCGTCCCTACCCTCTGAGAAAGCACATGACACTGTCTTCTCCAAACATGAAGTGAGAGCACTATCTTCATCCGTCTTCGACGTCCTCAACTCACTGCCTTTGAATTTAACTCTCCAATAGGACTTCACCACAGCACCACCCTCACAATCTCTTGAGATCCTTTGCTCTTGATCATCTCTGAATCATGGATTGAGGTTTCGGCCGAAACCAAGAGGTTTCGGCCTTTCAGATCGGTCTCGGAGGGGATCGATCCTAAACCCCTCAGATTTCTCGGTATCGGCCGAAACCGCCCAGTTTCGACCGGTTTCAACCGAAACTGGATGGTTTCGGCCGATACCGGCCTTCATTTTTTGGGTAACATCAAAAGAAAAAGAAAAGAAGAAGAAGAAGAAACTGATGATGATGCTGCTGCTACATCAGAACATTAAAAGAACATCAAAAAAATCAAAAAAGAAGGAGAAGAAGAAAACGAAGAGGAAGATCAAGAAGAGGGGGGACTTACCAGATCTTCAGCGGCCACCCTCCCGCCACCGTCTAGCGGCCACCCTCCCGCAGCTTCTCTCTCTTTTTCCAACGATGTCCTGGCTGGAGGGATGGAAAGAGAGAACCGAAAAACTAGCTGCAGTTGCGTTTATTTAAACAAAAAGCAAAATGAATGGCAAACTTGCAAATAAATGTTAAAGGTTAATACAAATGTGTAAATTGAGCTAAAATTAGATTTTTTGCTATTCAAACTTGTAAATAAATGCTAGCTCACTTCTTTTATTTACAAGTTTGCCATTCTATTATAGCATCATGTGATACATTTAGCATAATGTGTAAAGTAAACAGCAAACTCTTCCTAATTATTTTTAATTTTGATAGTATTATACAAAATTGTAAATATGCATTAGTCATACAAATTTGATAGTATTTGTCTATTTAATAGTATTTGATTAATACTTTAGTTAAAATATTTGATGTATTTGAGAGTAATTGATACTAATTGATAGGGTTTTAAGTATTTAAAATTACCGATACGGACGAACCGAAACTCACGTCCGAAACCACCGAAACGAACGATACCAATACCGAAACCTAAATTTTCGTAAGAGCGTAACCGAGACCGAAACCTCAAACCTTGCTCTGAACCGCTGGCTCTACGCACTACAGATGATCCCTTGGATGAAATGTCTCTCGCCCACTTTGAGCCATGTCACCCACGGCATCTATGCGGGCCCTCATCAATGTGATGTAACCGCTATATCTGAATTCCTAACTCCTCATGCTCAGCAACGGGTCCTCCTGAGTACTGCCACTCTGCCCTGAAGCCACATGCTTATCTGTAGACAATCTAAGCCGCACACGAAGTTGAACCACAATGGGATATAACCTGGACTCCGTCACCTGACGATCCCTCGCTGCACACCGCAGTTATCCCATCCTGCAACCGATCTCGCTTCCCTGTCACGATGTCCCTATAAGTCCCAACCGCTCCTCCATTGGAGCTCTCTGATGCGCTAGACCTCTGACTCACCACCGTTTAACCCTGAAGCCTATAAAGGTTGCTAGCTTTATTTGCCTCTATCACAAAACGACCTCTCCTGGACACCCATAGTCGCTCTCCCTTGAGCTCTACGCTATATCCCACACAAGTCAAGGCTCCAAGCGAAATAAGATTCCGATGTAAATCTGGTACATACCTAACACATGTGAGTGTCCTTATGGCTCCATCATGCATCTTGAACCGTACTGTGCCAACCTCTGCTACTCTAAACATAGTTCCATTTCCCATGTATACGTCTGGACCGTCTCTAGAAGTATATGTCACAAAGTAACTCCGTAGTGGATTCAATGTGAATCACACCCTGAATTAAGAATCCATGAAGCCAGATTGTCTTCCAAAGAAGACAGCCAATATCTCACCATTATCAGCATCTATGCATGCACCACCAAAAGCTGCTACAGGTTGAGCAACCTTTTTACCTTTAGCCTTCAACTGTTGGTACTTGCTCTTCCAATGTCTTGATTTCTTGCAATAATGGGATATCTGGTCGTCAGCACCTTGACCCTTGAACTTAGGTCTCCTAGTTTTGGATCTTTGTTTGGATCACCCACCCTGGCGACCCCCACACCAGGCAAGGCTTCAAGCGAAATAAGATTCTGCTGTAAATCTGGTACAAGCTTAACATATGTGAGTGTCCTTATGGCTCGATCATGCATCTTGAACCGCAAGGTGACAACATCTGCTACTTTAGACATAGCAATGTGATGCGGACGCCCAAGCCACCGCCCGCTTGCCTCAAGGCGCCCCCGGGACCCACTTGATACTTAGGCTTTGGTGATTTATTTAGTCTAGGGGTATTCTAGTCTTTTCAGACTAGATTAGTAAATCCCCTATTTTCTATTTATTAGGACTAGCCGTCTTTTATTTTCTTCATGTTTATTTTGTGAAGAACAATTGTAGGCGTCATTTGTGAGGGTGTTTAGGCTTTGTTCCGTATATTCAAAGCTAGGAGAGCGAGTCTCCTCTCGAAAGAGGCTCATTTATCAATCTATTTTCATCGTTCTTCGCAATTTAAGATCCAAAAATTCCACCTTTTTATATTTTTTTCCTCTTTAAATTCTGAAATTAATTGATACGAAACCCTAGTTCGTATCAAATTGGTATCATATTGATGCGGACGCCCAAGCCACCGCCCCGCTCACCGCCCCGCTTGCCTCAAGGCGCCCCCGGGACCCACTTGATACTTAGGCTTTGGTGATTTATTTAGTCTAGGGGTATTCTAGTCTTTTCAGACTAGATTAGTAAATCCCCTATTTTCTATTTATTAGGGCTAGCTGTCTTTTATTTTCTTCATGCTTATTTTGTGAAGAACAATTGTAGGCGTCATTTGTGAGGGTGTTTAGGCTTTGTTCCGTACATTCAAAGCTAGTAGAGCGTGTCTCCTCTCGAAAGAGGCTCATTTATCAATCTATTTTCATCGTTCTTCGCAATTTAAGATCCAAAAATCCCACCTTTTTATATTTTTTCATCTTTAAATTCTGAAATTAATTGATACGAAACCCTAGTTCGTATCAAATTGGTATCAGAGCATTGAGATCCAATGGCGACGAGCACGAGGTCAAAGGCGGATGGCGTGGATGAGAAGGTACAAGGGCTTCGAGAAGAGTTCAACCGGGAGATCGAGGGATTGAAGAAAACCCTAGGTGAATCCATCAAGGATCACGCCCATTCGCAAGAGGACATCCAAACCGAGCTTCGGGGCATGCGAAGGGAAGCCGCGCAAACGGCAAGGGACATCCAAGGGTTAAAGGAGGCAACTTCAGATCTGAAGTTTTTAAGGGAGGCTACATCGTCAATTCCGGAGATAAAGGCTATGCTCCAAGCCCTCACGATGGAGAGTGGAAGAGATCGGGGCAAGGGGATTCAAGGGGGAGAAAATCACGGAGATTCTACGCTTGAATCAGCAATTTGGGAGCAACCGGAGGGGGTGACGGCTACGGCGACATCTTTGGGGCGAAACGCGGCCACCCAAAACCCTAGGAGGGCCGGCCAGCAGGAGACAGGGCCGGCAGGCCCTCCTGGACCTGCGGATGACCCGGCAGGCCCATCAGGGCCTGCGGCCACTGCAGCAGGCCCCCCAGGGCCTGCGGAAATTACAGCAGGCCCTGATGGGCCTGCGCAGCACGCGACATGCCCAAATGGGCCTGCCGCAGCAGCTGCAGGCCCGGAAAGGCCTATCGCTGCCCCAGCAGGTCCGATCCGGCCTGCAGCCCAGTTCTGGGGCCCACCGAGGTGCAGACAGCCCCCTGGGGGCCCGCGTCGACGCCAACTACTTTCCGAGGGCCCCCGGTAGCGCAGATAGGCCCATGGGGGCCAGATGGAGGCGGATGGGCCCGGGACACGATGATTGGGGCTCCAGCAGCCCAATTTTGGAGACCAGAGACTCATCCACAGGTATTGAGACCACAGGTGGACCCCAGACAGGTTTTTGATGGCTTTCCGGAGCGGGGACAGGGCCCGGGGGGCTACTTTGGAGGACGGACAGCACCGATACAGCAGCCCAGAGGAGCCGGAGGACTCGTGATGGCGCGACAGCAGGAGTTTCCGGGGTACAATTACCAGCCCGAGGCGTGGGAGCGACCCGGGTGGCCTGAGGAGCTGTACGGGGCTGACGGAGGAGGGCCCGTTGAGGCAGTCGGCGGAGGATTCGGCCGTGGGGGAGATCGCGGTAGGGATGGGGGTCCACAGTGAGACATTAATGCAGACCGCCGCCTCATGAAGCTGAAGATGCCGATTTTTGACGGCACAGACCCGGACGGATGGATCTATCGGGCGGAGCGATACTTCCAGGTGATGAGACTGACGGAGGAGGAGGTTCTGAGATCCATAGGGATCTACTTCGAGGGGAAGGCGTTGGCATGGTACAGGTGGAAGGCGGCACGGACGCCCTTTCGCACTTGGGAGGAGCTTTCCGCACTGATACTAGATCGGTTCCAGGAGACCCCAGAAGGAGATTTCTACAAGCAGTTATCTGCTTTGAGGCAGAAGGGGACGGTCAGAGATTATGTGGAGAAGTTCGAGATGCTGAATAGTAGGGTGAAGGGGGTGACCGACGAGGTGATGATTGGGAATTTCATGAGGGGGCTGAAACCCTCTATACGAGCAGAGCTGAGGATGCAGAGTCCGGGGACACTGGAGGATGTCCTTCGCCTGGCCCACAAGGCGGAGGAGAAGCATGCAGAGGAGAGACGCATTCGGGGGGACTTGGGGAGCCCAGGGCCAGCGTAGTCAGGCAGCACCGGCCCCACTCCCGGGGGGTACGGTAGCACCAGTGGGCACGGAAATGAAGAGAGGAAACCCGACCAGTGATCCCTGGTAAACGGATGACTGAGGCTGACATGAGAGCGAGGCGTGCTGCAGGCCTCTGTTTCAGATGCGATGAGAAGTTCAGTCCCGGTCATCGATGTGCGAGCAGGCTGATGCAGATTGTGCTAGAACCAGACGAAGGGGAGTATGCAGATGGTGGGGAGCCAGTGATGACGGAAGAGAGCGAGGTTGAGCACGCACATCTGGATGTAGCAGAGGTGTCCCTGAACTCCTTGGTAGGGGTAACCACGAACCATGTCATGAAGTTGTCAGGGCGATTGGACGACGGGGCCGGTGACGGTACTTATAGACAGTGGGGCTACCCATAACTTCATCTCTCGACATTTGGTGGATCGTCATAGGTTGCAGGTGAGCTCCTTGGAGACGTTTACGGTCCTCTCAGGGACAGGGAGGAGGGAGGAGAGCAGTGGGATGTGCAAGGGACTGAGTCTGACCTTACAAGGGATGCAGATCATGGAGGACTTCTTGCCCTTGGAGTTGGACAATATCGATGTGATTTTGGGAGTGCAGTGGCTGAGGGGATTGGGCGAAGTGAAGATGAATTGGAAGCAGCTTAGGATGGAATTCCAGGAGGGGGGTCGCACGGTGGTTCTGACAGGTGACCCTAGCCTCTGCTTTCCCTCGAGGGCCTTCAAAGCCCGATCTCCACCTTGAGGACAATGTGGCTCTTTTAGGGGGAGGTATTGATGCGGACGCCCAAGCCACCGCCCCGCTCACCGCCCCGCTTGCCTCAAGGCGCCCCCGGGACCCACTTGATACTTAGGCTTTGGTGATTTATTTAGTCTAGGGGTATTCTAGTCTTTTCAGACTAGATTAGTAAATCCCCTATTTTCTATTTATTAGGGCTAGCCGTCTTTTATTTTCTTCATGCTTATTTTGTGAAGAACAATTGTAGGCGTCATTTGTGAGGGTGTTTAGGCTTTGTTCCGTACATTCAAAGCTAGGAGAGCGAGTCTCCTCTCGAAAGAGGCTCATTTATCAATCTATTTTCATCGTTCTTCGCAATTTAAAATCCAAAAATTCCACCTTTTTATATTTTTTCCTCTTTAAATTCTGAAATTAATTGATACGAAACCCTAGTTCGTATCACAATGTTCCCTATGTATATGTCTGGTCTGTCTCTAAGAGTATATGTCTATATTATTGTATCTATTTGAAGCCGCAGAACCATACGTCTGGTCCTATACTACCAGACGTTTAGTGACTGAAAATTCCAGATTTGCGTTTGAAGCATACACTTCAACAAAATAAACGTTTTCTAATTTTTTGTGATTCTTCTGTATGTTTTTCAGATTTTTGGGGCTCATTTAAGCCCAACCCCGCAACCCATTTCTTATAATCCAAACCCAAAAACCCAAAATCCTATTCAACTTTAACCCGCTAACCCAATTCATCTTTTAAAACCAAATCCACTTCTTTTTAAACCATAACCCATCTCATTTATAAAACACTAACGCATTACTTTATTTCAAACCTAACCTGTTGTTTATATACAATTTAACCTCTTCTAAATAAACCATAACCTAAACTCTCCTATAATTTTCTCTCTTCTTTCTCTTGAGCCGACTGCTCTCCTCTTCCCCAAGCTCATTGCAGGCTTCTCGCCGTCACATGTAACCACCAGCCATTTCCCCCCTATGATTTCATGGTTCTCTCCTCCTTCCTCTTCATCACATGTTCTCCATCTCTCAATCGTCTTCATGTTATAGTTTCTTATCTTTTATTTAAAACCCTAGAACTGAGTCTTTGGGTGAGAATATCCACTGATCTCCTCTTTCTAGCTGAAATTTGAGTCCCCACCTCTAAGATTGACCCATAACTTCATTGATTCAGGCAGCCACAATCAATTTTGACGATGTAGTGAGGCTTTGACGGTGGTGACATGTTTTTCTTCTTCCTTTTGATCTTCGGTGATTAGGTCGGTTCCCATAACCTACTTCTATGGCCTGGCCTTAAAAAAACTCGAACTTTATTCTTCATGGGTGAATTTGGAATTGGTATATTTTGATATGGAACTTTGATTTCCTGACATAATCTTTGGCTGCTGTTTCTGGCCATGAACCCTCTATTTTTCCTGCCTGTTTGACCCTGAAATTATGTTATATTGATGTTTGCTTTGCATGTTGCTATTTGGATCTGTTTCAACCCAGAAACCCTTTGTTTTCGGGTCTGTTTGACCCTAAAATTGTGTTATGTTGTTGCTTGCCTTGCATGATGCTGTTCAGGTCTGTGTCAACCATGAAACCCTCTATTTCAGGACAATTTTGACCCGAAAATTGTGTCCTGCTGATTGCTTCACATGTTGTTCGGGTTGGTTTTACATCAGAAAACCTCTGTTTTAGGTCTATTTTGAGCCTGAAAGTCTGTTCTACTACTGTTTGCTATGCATATGGCTGTTAGGGTCCGTTTCGACACAGAAACCCACTGCTTCGGGTATGTTTGGTCTATATGATTCTACACATTGCTGATATTTGCTTTGTAAGTTGCCTTTCAAGACTGTTTAGCCCCAAGAAAATTTGTTTCAAGTCTGTTATGACCCAGAACCTCTACTGTTGTTACCTTTGGATGGTTTTTGTACATGTCTGTTTCGACCCTGACTCCTCTATTCGCAGGGGTAGGAATGGCAATATTACGGGACGGGGCGGGTATTTAACTACCCAAGCTTGCCCTGACCCATCTACAGGCCGGGGCGGGGCGGGGCGGGGCGGGTCGCGGGCCGGGGCGGGGCGGGTCGCGGGCCGGGGCGGGGCGGGTTCTTTCTTACCAAAACCAGGTCGGGCCCGGTCGGGCCGGTTGGGTCAAGTTATTAATGCCATCCATATGAATCCCAAATAAAAATTTTATTTTGTGAATTAGGAGAATTTTGATTTATTTGGTAATTTGGAATTGGGAATTGGCCCAATTAGGAGAACCGTGGAATAGAGTATGAGTTATGGGTTATTCGCTGAGTGCATGGTCCGCATCAAAATAGTAAACCTCTATAGTTTACCGGGGCGGGCCGGGGCGGGCCGGGGCGGGCCGGGGCGCATACAAAGCCCAAGCTTACCCCGACCCGGCTGCGGGCCGGGTCGGGCCTGGTCAAAACCGGGTCGGGTCGGGCAGGTCAGGCCATTACTGCCATCCCTACGCAGGGGCGGAACTACTTGCAACTTGCCCTGTGCAGTGCACAGGGCAAGAAAATATATTAAAACTTTGTATTATGCATCTACATCATGTATTTATGGCCCAATGGAAAATGTGGTTGTCTTCGGAGCGAGAGACCGTGCGTTCGATTCCCATCACAGTCGATTTTATTGTTATATTATTTTGTTACATTATCATTATAACAGAAAGGCTAAGTCAACTTTTATTTATTATTATTTGTTACATTATCATTTTTGCTTATGGTAGCACTATAAGTCATCTTATGGCAACTTATGCCAAATACTATTTTGGTTGGTTTTGAATTCCATGTAAATCTAATTTCAAGTCCTCTTCTACTATGAAATAAAAAAATAAAATTCAAAGAAAGAGTGGTGATCTGAATTGGAAAAAAACGAATATTGAATATTCAACATAAGAAGATAATTTTTTAACTCGGGAAAAGGAGAAATTGAGGGAAAAGGCACATGAATCAATAGAGACCTCCGAGATCTGTCGTGCCCCTAGCCTCTTACGGCGGAGTAACCACCACGGATATCGCTGGTTCGGTTTTACACTTGAAAAAGAAAAGAAAATTTACCTTATTTATACATTTCCATCAAAATTCTTTATATTTTGATCTACTCCCAAATTGGGACGAGATATAACAAGATGATATTGCATATTAAATAAAAGGATATTTTACGTATTTTACATACAATAATTACAATAATTATGTAATTACCACATAAAATCTTTTGTATAGTAGATAAGTACTTTGTATTATAAAGCGTGCTTTGTAATTTATCTCCTAATGGTGTTTCTTTTTTTTCATTTCTTTTATTTTGATTTTGATTAATATACTAATATAACACACATGGACCAAACTGTGTACAACTTGCACGGGGCAGCTTAGGGCCAAAAAAATTTAAAAATGTTGTGAATGGATATGAACCAGAGTCGATTAAGATTGTGGGTATCTTAGAGATACGCCCATATCTATGTATATTATCTTGTAACTCTCCTATCCTGCCTATAAATAAAAGGCTGGGGGTTCCTACCCCCAGTAGTTGATCCATAACACGTTATCAGCACGAGCCTCTAAATAATTTTTCACAAAAATCGATCGCTGCAAAGGCAAAGGGAGACGGGAGATCCACGCACGCGGTGCAAGGCTTCCTCAAACAAGCGTCGTCATCTGCGTAGGCTTCGTTCAACTGTCGCTATATCCGGAGGACGGATATAGAGCTAAAACCCGCTGAAATGTTGTTTTTATCATACGCATGATTGATCTACCCATAGATCTCGCAAGATCAATATGGGAATGGCTAATCGACGATTTTATTCGTACAAAAATCATATTTTTAGGGTTTTTGTTTAACCCTACCACATGCCCGCCAGCAGCCTTGCCGCCGGCTATCCCCCACCCCTGCGCTGCACCCCCCAAAGGGGGGCGGCCGTCGTCCGAGGCCGCGCCCCCCAAAGGGGGGCGGCCGTCGCCCTGAGCCCCCCGCCCCCCACCGCCGTCCGGCGACAATCCAGGGGCGGCGGTGGCTAACCCTAGCCGCCGCCCCTTAACCTATTGGGCCCGAAGCCCAATTTCAAAAAAAATTTGGAAAAACAGCCTTGCGGGCCTGAAGCCCGCATGCAAACTGCGGGCCTCAGGCCCGCAGGCTTGATTCACAAAATTTTTTAAGGATTGCGGGCCTGAAGCCCGCAGTCACGCTACGGGCTTCAGGCCCGCAGGTGATTTCTATTTTTTGAAAAAAAAAACCAAGGGAGCTAAGATATAAGCCTTAAAAGGCATGTTGGGCTAAAAATTGATTAAACGACGTTTTGGAGAACCTAAAACCCATGTAAAATCACGATAAATTATGGGGCAGAAATGGGTATTTTGGGGGCATTTGGGGATAAAGAAGAAAGGAAAACTTCTTCCTTTTTACAAAGAACATGTCTAATTGTTGGGCTCTTTTCCAATCTTTTTGGATAAACCCAACTAGCACAACCCTTGCATTAAATGATTTCCTCTGTAAAATCATTAATATATGCTTTGCATTATTTTGGCTTATTCTGTGGATAAACTATGTATGTTTGTGCATATTTTTTTAAAAAACTTAATAATTAGGAAGATCCTACGACCGCTCTGCCGTTAGTCAGTTAACCTAACGATGTATGACATTACCCAGTGGTCCAATAATTATTAAGTAATTAAATTGTTTATTCATCTCTGCGAATATTAATGCATGTGATGAAAATGTCTGATGAAAATATTTGATGAGCACAAATTTTCTGCATGGATGGCTAATTGCGGTTTTTGGATCGGCTATTTAAGTCCCACATTTTATTTTCCTGCACTTTTTTTACTTTTGAGAGAAATTGTAGTGAGAAAATTATGTAAATGTCCAAGACCGAAGACCACTTTCCATGGAGACGGAGGCCACAATTGAAGCTGAAGATCTTATATGAGACCCACGGTGTTTCCAAAGTTGTAATTTCTTTTTAAAGCTTTCATTTGTGTAATATGGACTGTTATGGGACTTTGGCCTCTTATTTATGTGGGACTGGCCGATCCATGCAATTAGCCCTTCATATTAAAATTGCCTCCGCAATGAAAATGTTTATGTTTAAATTATTAATTCATGCATATTTGTGCTCTGCTAGATAAAATGGCTAAAATTGCAAGTGTCGATTTCGAAGTGCTTGATGCATCAGGGAGAAACTATCTGAGCTGGCAGCTCAATGTAAAGTTCCATCTGCAGGCTAAGTCCCTAATTTCTGCTGTGACCAAGAATGAAAAAGTAAGCGATATAGAAAAGGCGCAAGCCATTATCTATATTCGCCGCCATGTGGACAAGACCCTAAAGGCTGAATACCTTACGGTCAAAGATCCACTTGAGCTGTGGACTGTCCTTGAGGAAAAGTATAAACATCAGAAAGATGGTATACTACCAAGGACACAATACGAGTGGGAGAACCTGAGACTGCATGACTTTAAGTCCATAGCTGAGTACAACTCAGTTATTTTTAGCATCACCTCACGCCTAAAGTTATGTGGTGAAAAAGTCTCAGAAGATCGCATGTTGGAAAAGACATACACGTCTTTCCATGAGAAAGATGTGATACTTATGCAGCAATACCGTGAACGAAAGTTCACCAAATATTCTGAGCTGCTGTCATGTTACTTATACTGAACAAAAACAGAGAGCTTCTCATCGCCACTCACAACATGCGCTCCCTGGCACTGCCCCCCGTCCCAGAAGCTCATAATGCCTCTTCTTCTCGAAAGAAGAGGACAACAAAAGAAAAAAAAGACCACAGAAGGGGGACAGAACAAAAGGGCTAGGGGCCAAGTCCAGCAACGAAGAAATGAAGGCGAGCGCATGTTTACCTGGCACAGAAATGACAACAAGAAGAATGATGTACCCCCACACAAAAGGGGTTGGGAAGACCAGTGCCATAGCTGTGGCATGAAAGGCCACTGGTCCAGAGTGTGCCGAACCCCGCAGCATCTCCAGGACTTGTATAAAGAAAGTAAGAAAAAGAAAGCTGAAACAAACCTGGTGACATCTGATGCTCCAATTAAGTTCTCAGCTAACGACTACGAAACAGATGACCTGCTAGATTAGCTTTCTACTTTTATCTTAGCATGATGTTCAAGATATTTCCATGTTATGAGAGCTTTCATATTATGTTTTTAAATTCGAATAAATAAAATGGTATGTTCCTTAAATGCAAATGTTTTATTCATGTTTTTAGATGGATCGCTCTCATGACTGCTTGATAGACAGTGCTTCGACACATACGATCCTTCAGTATAAGTGCTATTTTCATAGCATTATACCTTACAAAAGCCCTGTAAATACTATTTCAGGGCCATCGAATATTATTGAAGGTTCTGGAAATGCAACCGTGTTGCTCCCCAATGGAACAGAAATTAAAATTAAAGATGCACTATTCTCTCGAACTCCAAACGAAACTTACTAAGTTTCAAGGATATCCGCTTAAACGGACTCCATTTGGAAACTGCAAATATAAATGAAAAAGAATTATTGTATGTAACGTCTCAAGAAAATGGAGTAAAATCCATACTTGAACGCTTTGAGAGCCTTTCATCATGCCTCTACCATATAAAGATTCGGAGAGAGGAAGCTAACCTGACGGAGCACCTGAAGTGCCCGACAGCTGCCAAGTTTTTAATTTGGCATGACAGACTTGGCCACCCTGGATCTGTGATGATGCATCGCATCCTAACACAATCCCATGGGCACAACATGAAGAACCAGAAGACTCTTCAGAAGGGAGAATTCCTTTGCATCCCCTGCTTCAAGAGGAAATTAATTACAAGGCCATCACCACTAAAAGTGGATGTCGAATCTCCAAGCTTCCTCGAAAGAATACTGGAGACATATGTGGACCTATCCATCCCCCTAGTTGGCCTTTTCGGTACTTCATGGTACTGATCGATGCATCTTCAAAATATTCGTGTGTCTACTTTCAACCCGCAACTTAGCTTTTCCAAAGCTACTGGCACAAATTATAAAGTTGCATGCGCATTTTCCAGACAACAATATAAAGAAAATATGTCTGGATAATGCTTGGGAATTTACCTCCTGGTCATTTCAAGAGTACTGCCAGGCAATGGGAATAGAAATTGAACATTCAGTGCCGCATGTTCATACCCAAAATGGGTTGGCAGAGTCACTAATAAAAAGACTCCAATGGATTGCACGTCCATTTGCTAATGAAATCCCAGTTGCCGGTGGATGCATGGGGACATGCAATTCTGCATGCTGCATCGTTAATAAAAATTAGACCCTCTGGAGGTCAGAGTCTCTCTCTAATGCAACTTGCATATGGAGGGCCACCCAACACTTCTCATCTGAGAATCTTCGGTTGCGCAGTCGACATCCTCATTGCACCACCACAGAGGACAAAGATGGGGTCATCAATGTCGCCTAGGTATTTATGTAGGGTTTGACTCACCCTCCATCATAAGATACCTAAAACCCCAAACGGGGGACGCTTTTAAGACACATCTTGAAGACTGTGAATTTGATGAAACTGTTTTCCCCAAAATGGGCCCAGAAACTGAGAAATCTGGTGCGAAGCACATCATTACGTGGGATACAAAAAGCTTGACCACCCACTATGATCTGGTAACGAAACAATGTGAAGATGAGATCCTGAAGATCCTCCACATCCAAGCAACTGTCCACCGATTACCGGACTCATTTACTGACAACCAGAAGATTGTCAAATCATACATTCATACTGCAAATACTCCAGCTAGGATTGACATTCCCCAAGAATGGATGCAATCCACCAGCAGCAGAAGTGGCTGCACCTCAACAGATAAGAGGCAGACCACCTGGCTCCAAGGATAAAAATCCAAGAAAAAGAAAAATATCCGGAGACCTTCGGACGATACCCCACAGAGAAATAAGCTCATGTCCATACCCTCACCCCTTTTGGAATCCACTGCAGAGGAACTGCCGGGAGAAACTGAAATATCATTAAATTATGTGCGTACAGGGGAGGTGTTGGACAGAAAGAGTATTGTCGTCGACAATGACTTCGCTTTCACATTGCTATTCACGTCGCTGGAAGCGACGATGATCATGATCCACATTCCGTTGCTGAATGCAAACGTAGAAATTGGCCAAAGTGGAATCAGGCAATAGAAGCCGAACTGGACTCGCTTCAGAAACGCAAAGTCTTTGGGCAAATAGTCCAGACACCTCCTGGTGTCAAACTTGTGGGATACAAATGAGTATTCGTGAGAAAAAGAAATGAAAATAATGAGATCGTACGCTACAAAACAAGGCTTGTAGCGCAAGGATTTTCCCAAAGACCGGGTATTGACTAGGAGGAAACATACTCCCTGGTCATGGATGCGATCACTTTCCGATTCCTAATAAGCTTAACAGCAAAGGAAGATTTAGATATGCAGCTAATGGATGTTGTGACTGCATACCTATACGGTAATCTTGGCAAGGAGATATACATGAAACTTCCTTATGGCTTTTAAATGCCTGCTGAATTCAAAGATAGACCTCGGGACGTCTACTCTGTTAAGCTCCAAAGATCATTGTATGGTCTCAAACAATCGGGACGGATGTGGTATAACAAACTAAGTGAATTCCTTGTACAACAAGGATTCGACAACAATGAAGTCTGCCCTTGCATCTTCATAAGAGCAAAGGGGAAAGGATTCGTCATAATAGCAGTCTACGTAGACGATCTGAATCTCATTGGATCTCCTGAAGAGATCGCTGAGATATCTGTAAGCCTGACAAAAGAATTCGAAATGAAAGACCTAGGCAAAACGAAATTCTACCTTGGTTTACAGATTGAACATCTAAAAGACGGAATCCTATTACACCAGACCACATATACGAAGAAAATGTTACAAAAATTTCATATGGACCAATGTCATCCACTAAGTACACCTATGGTGGTACGATCTTTGGATAAACATAAAGACCCCTTTCGGCCGCTGGAAGAGGGGGATGATATACTTGGTCCAGAAGTCCCTTATCTGAGTGCTATTGGAGCACTTCTATATCTGGCCAACTGCACGCGTCCTGATATAACGTTCGCAGTAAACCTACTAGCAAGATACAGTTCAGCGCCTACGCAGCGCCGCTGGACCGGGATAAAGCACCTTCTGCGCTACCTTCAAAGGTCTACAGACTTGGAACTCTTCTACAAAATGGATTATCATCCGCACGTGTTGGTTATGCTGATGCAGGTTACAGGTCTAATTCCCACAATGCAAAGTCATAGACTGGGTACGTGTTTACCCATGGTGGGACAGACATTTCCTGGAGATCCGGTAAGCAAACCATGACGGCTACCTCATCCAATCACTCTGAGATCATCGCCATCCATGAAGCAAGCAGAGAGTGTGTCTGGCTACGATCAGTTGTAAATTACATGCTGGTGACGACCGGATTGAAGTCTGGGAATCTTGAACCTACTACTATGTTCGAAGACAACGCTGCTTGCATAGCTCATCTACGAGGTGGCTACATCAAAGGCGACAGAACGAAGCACATTTCCCCCAAATTTTTCTGGACGCACGAGCTACAAAGAGATGGAGTGATCGATGTCAGACAAGTACAATCATGTGACAACATGGCAGACTTGTTCACTAAAGCTCTTCCTACTGCTACTTTTAGGAAGTTTATACAAAAAATTGGAATGATGCGCCTAAGAGATCTGAACGCCTGAGTGCTTGTACAGATCAGGTGGGAGTTGGGAGTGTCTGCACTCTTTTTCCTTAGCTATGGTTTTTTCCACTGGGTTTTCCATAGCCAAATGTTTTAACGAGGCAAATCGCACCAACTCTGGATCCTGAAGTATCCACCCCATGTGAGACTCTTACTACGCTTAGAATCCTGAAATATTCATGAGCAGAATCTACACATATGGCTGGATAAGGAGGAGTGTTGTGAATGGATATGAACCAGAGTCGATTAAGATTGTGTGTATCTTAGAGATACGCTCATATCTATGTATCTTATCTTGTAACTCTCCTAACATGCCTATAAATAAAGGGCTAGGGGTTCCTTCCCCAGTAGTTGATCCATAACAAAAAAAATTTATTATGTATAATCACCTCCCTTTGCTTTTTCTACCACACACACTACCTCTCACTTCTCTAACTCTTTTTTCTTTATAACTCTCACTCTCCTATATCTCTAAATTAATGTAAAACATATATATCAATCATTATTTCCCTATGCTTGTGTGTATATGTATTAATATAAAAAATATTTAATTATTACTTTGTTTATCAAATATTATTTTCATAAACATGCATGTCTTTATGAATGATACTATTTTGACTATATATATATAATACTATATAGTAACAATTATCAATAAATAATTAATGCATGTTACTTTAAATTTTTTCGTTTTGGTATTTTAAAAAATATTCTTTACACCATCTATATTTTTTGTCCAAGGCAAAAAAATCTTGGTTACGCCATTGTATATTCGGATACTATTTTAGCCCTGAAACTAAACGTTGGAGCCATCGGATTATTGAGTTGCATGTTGTAAATATTTGATCCATATTCAATGTAACGACCGGTATTTCTAGGCGTCTTGATTTTGTTGTGTGACCGTACTTTTTGATCGTCTGGATATTTTCGCGTGCGAGTCCTATTTCTACGCATCGACGCGAGCGCGTCTCAGATTTTTTAACTTTTACCATGGCGTGATTAATTAATCTTAACCCTAATTAATTACCCCTAATTAAATTATTAATTGACCTAACCTATTGAATCCCACCGAATGTATCGGTGAGATCCAACTAACATTTTCAATCCTCTTCCCCCACAACCAGCTTCCCCCTTTAATTTGTCTCCCTACATTATTTCCTATATCAGCGTACACACGGCATCAACGACAGCAGCAAGAAATCATCCACAAACCCACATCGAAAGCCAAAACCAAATCAAACGATCAGCCACAAAAATCCACGCCAAATCAACCCAAATCAGCATTCACAAATCAAAACCCTTTTTCAATCAAAAAAAACTGAAAACAGAATTGAGAGGAGAAGAGAGAGATCTGAAATCATTTCAGATCAAATCCATCCAAATACAACAAACCACAAACTCTCTCTCTCTCTCTCTCTCTCTCTCTCTCTCTCTCTCTCTCTCTGCCATCTCCCCTGTGCCGAGCCGCAGCCGCCCTCTACAGCCGCCGCCCCTGCCCTAGCCGCCGTCGCCGCCAGCAAGCCGTCGCGCGCCTTCCCCCTGAAGTCGTCGCCTCCTTCTGCCTTAGTCGCCTTCCATGCCGTAGCCACCTGCAGAAAAAAAAAGAAAGAAGAAAAAAAGGTGGGAGAAGTCAGAAGCGGCTGAGGATAAAAGAAAAGAAAAAAACAAGGAAGTAAGAAGAAGAAGAAGAGAGGTGAATGTTATTGGGTTCTAATGGGTTTAAGTTTTCCTATTGGGTTTGGGCTTTAACATTTCTTATTGGGTTTGGATATTATAAAATGAGTATGATGTAATTGGGTATTGGGTATACTCTTTTGGGGTTTAAAGTTAGCTTATTGGGTAATATTTCTTATTGGGTTTAATTTGTTCTTGGATTTATTCTTATTGGGTTTAAGATGTTAATGGGTTTGGGGTGTCATGTTATTGGGTATGTTTGGGTAACATTATCTTGTTGGGTTGAGATATAACTAGCTTATTGGGCTTTTAATGGGTTTTGGGTTCAAACAAATTTAAACTAAATGTTGGATTGGGTTTATTAAAACTAGTAAGTTACACCTAGGTTAGGATTATAGGTTGTTAGTTGATCGTTTGTGTTTGACTAGCCTAATACTGTATGTTTAATAACGCAGATACGTCGTGTATTTTTCCATAAATTGCTCGGACACCCAAATCATCACAGTCAGGCAAGTGTGCTACCTTGAACTGTTAATCTTTTAAAATTGTTACTTAATTCAAAAGTTGTACTCCCTTGCTTTAGGATGTATTAAATCTCGAAACGCTTCACTTCATGCCATACACACACCTGATTAGAACGCACTCTTGAATTGCTTAGTACTATGGACATTGACGGAACACTTTGAACAACTTGAATTCGTAAAAATCGTTTGCTTCAAGGCAAACATCTCGATTTCGTGAACACGTGCATTCGTGATTAGGCTGGCACGTGTTTCAGCACATTTTCGGGTGGGGTTAGGGTTGAGCGGTCGCTAAGCGTATGAAAGGGTCATGTCTTTAAGAACACCACCTATACGGTGGGTTAGTATCAATCGCGATTATACCCCCGCGAGAAGAATGACTTACTCATCACGTCTTAAAGGCGAGAACCCTAAGCATGTTAGATAAACATTGCATGAAAATGGAAATGATTGTCACAAATTTAGTCATACTTTAAAACTGCCCACTTGTTTTAAATACATTAGAACTGCTAAGTTGTTTTAAATTTCGTAGAACTGTCATGCTTAAAAGTACTTTACTTTCTTTAAATTTGTTATAACCATGTTGTAGACATCTTGCGCAAAATTTCATATTTCGTTATTATTACACCTTGCCTTGGGTCGGCTAACCTTTTCTTGCAGACCCTTGCTGACATACATTCGTGTTTTTGGAATGTATGTCAGATCCCAAGCCTGCGTACCAGGAAGATCTGTTCGAGACACCTGACTTGGAAAGTCAGGAATTTGCCGTTGACGCTGAGTCACTCTCCGCGGAGGACTAGAGCTCAGACTATTGCTGTTCCCCTCTGGATTTGCTATTTGTATCTGTTATTGATGTATGTCGCTGTTGTATTTCTTTGGCCCTGCTGAGGCCTTGTCTTGTAATTTTTATTTCTGCGAACTTCTGGATTGTGACATGTAATTTAATAATGTTTTTATTGTTCTGGAAAGCAAGCAAGAACCCTGCAAGTTGTTATCACAGACGCGTAATGAACTCGAGCTTCACCGCTCCAGTTCATGCGGACCTTTGTAACGCTCTCGCTTCCACCGTTTTTGGGAAGCGGGGCGTGACAGGTTTTAGTGGTGGCCCACGCAGGTCTTGCATCTGCGAAAATTCAGAACAATAAGAATGTTATTATTAGCCAAGCATCTAGAACAACCATGTATAGGAGGTTGATTGAGGTTTTCTGTCTCAGTATGGCAGGAAGACGCAACCCTCGACGTGGAGCCGGTGCCGATGGAGTTAGAGACGATGGCATCCACCAGATCCTTGGGGTCATGAAGGAGATGCTTGAGGTTCAGCAGCAACTGATCCAGCAGGGACAGAAGGATGCACCAGTTGAACCACCGCCCCCTAAGGCAGAACCAGGAGTTAAACAGTTCCAGGAGTTGCAGCCCAAGAGCTTCTCTGGAAGAGAAGGGCCTCTAGGAGCTGATGAATGGGTTCAAGCGACTGAAGATAAGCTGAGTGCTGCACGTATTCCTCAGGCTGGATGGGTTGATGTAGCGAAACTACAGTTGACCGACAACGCCAGGAGCTGGTGGCAATTGGAGGAGAAGCGTCTGGTCAGACCGATCTCTTGGGGCATGTTTAGGGAAAGGTTCGATGCTAAGTATTTTCCCAAAGCAGCTAAGAGAGAGCTTCAGCAACGTTTCGCTAACCTGGTCCAAGGAGATATGACCGTGGACGAGTATGAGGCTGAGTTTGCTATGCTTAGCCGTTTTGCACCTCACATGGTTGAAGACCCTGAAGACTGTGTGTTTCAGTTTCGCAAGGGCCTGAATCGCAAGGTCCAAGCCTCGATGAGCTCGGCGAGACCGACGACACTTCATGACGTTCTGGATTGTGCTCGTGAGCATGAGATTGTGGAGAGACTCCCCAAGGAACCTTCAGCTGGAACGGGCAAGCGCCCGATGGAGCCGCAGAGGAGTGCACCTAAGCCTATGGTTCGTCCTGTTCACACTACCCAATTTAAGAGGCCAGCTGCACCTGGGCCCAGCCGAGTTCAGATGACTTGCAACTACTATGGCAAGCTGGGGCATATGAAGAAAGACTGCAGGAGGATGTTGAATCAGTGCTTAGTCTATGGATCGCCCGCTCATACTGCTAGAGACTGCCCCCTCAGCACTCGACCAGCACCCCCTGGAGCTCCCAGATCCGCTCAGCAGATGGGACCTACACCTGGACAGCGTGGACCACCTCTGGTTCCACAGAATCGGGCCTTTCAGCAGGCCAATCAGCCGAAGCGCCGGGTGTTTACCATGACTGCTGTAGAGGCAGAAGCTGAGGATGACGTGATCGCAGATAACTTCTAGACCTAGTCGTCGATTTTATACATTCATGCTTGATTAGATCACCATGCTTAACTTAGTTATATTATATCTTATGTGTCATCTTAGTTTCCTCACACCCAGCCCTGACCCTATTTGATTCGGGGGCTTCCACGTGCATCATATCCCGGAAGTTTGTATGTGAACATTTGATTCCCACCTTCACTCTTCCCAAGTGTTGGAACATCACCACTGGGAATGGTGTAGTGAAAGTCGCTCTGGGATGTAGACCCTGTCCGTTGGTGATTAGTGGACATGAGTTATATGCTAACTTTATTGTCCATGATCTACCCAACTTTGATGCTGTTCTCGGCATTGATTGGTTAGGAGCTTTCTATGCCACAATTGACTGTCACATGAAGAAGGTGGTATTTGAAATTCCTGATCACCCGGTGTTCGAGTTCGTTAGTGGAGGTAGTTCGTTTGGACCAGTCAGATTCCGGGCCCAGCCGAGTGGACCGATTGTTGCATCTTTGATAGCTGAGCCAGAGAAACCTGCAGTAGTGCGAGATTTTGAAGACGTCTTCCCGGAAGACATTTCTGGACTGCCGCCTGATCGAGCGTTGGAGTTCGGCATTGATCTTATGCCAGGAGCTCAACCGATTTCAAAGGCGCCTTACCGTATGGCTCCTACAGAGCTAGAAGAGCTGAGGAAACAGTTGGATGAACTATTGGAGAAGGGTTTCATTCATCCTAGTGTTTCTCCCTGGGGAGCACCTGTTTTGTTGGTGAAGGACGGGTCGAGGAGAATGTGCATTGACTATCGTGAGCTGAACAAGGTCACAGTGAAGAACAAGTACTCGTTGCCCCGTATTGACGACATCTTTGACCAGCTTGGTGGATCGAGAGTATTCTCGAAGTTGGATCTTCGGAGCGGATACCATCAGGTGAAAGTCAAGAAGGAAGATGTGTCCAAGACAGCCTTTCGGACCAAGTACGGGCATTACGAATTTGTGGTTATGCCTTTCGGTGTAACCAACGCCCCTGCAGTGTTCATGAATCTCATGAATCTTATCTTCTATGATTTCCTGGATAAGTTCGTGGTGATCTTCATAGATGATATCCTGGTGTACTCGAGGAGCGAGGAGGAGCATGCAGAGCACTTAAAGATGGTATTGGAGACGCTCCGTTATCATAGACTGTATGCCAAGTTCAGCAAATGCGAATTCTGGTTGGACAGAATTGCATTCCTTGGGCATGTGGTATCAGGAGCTGGTATATCAGTGGATCCGGAGAAGGTTAAGGCAGTCAGTGAATGGCCTACCCCTCGATCAGCGTCTGATATTAAAAGTTTCCTTGGATTGGCGGGGTATTATCGCAGATTCATCAAGGACTTCTCAAGGATAGCTGAGCCGATGACGAGATTGACGAGGAAGGATGTTAAGTTCAGTTGGTCAGACTCTTGTGAGCAAGCTCTTTCTACCTTGAGGAAGAGACTGACCTCTGCACCAGTTTTAGCTATTCCGGATAGAAGCGGAGGCTTCGAGATTTTCTGCGACGCATCGGGCAAGGGACTTGGATGTGTTCTGCATCAGCACGGTCATGTAGTCGCGTATGCTTCTCGACAGTTGAAGATCCACGAGAAGAATTATCCGACTCACGACTTAGAGTTGGCTGCCGTCATCTTTGCTTTGAAGATTTGGAGGCATTTCTTACTGAGTGAAAAAGTGAAAATTTTCACTGATCACAAAAGTTTGAAATATATATTCACTCAGAAGGAGCTGAATATGAGACAGCGCAGATGGTTGGAATTGATGGCAGACTATGACATCGACCTTCAGTATCATCCAGAGAAGGTGAATGTTGTACCGGATGCCTTGAGTCGACTGCCCGAAGTGATGATTCTCACAGCTCAGTGGAGATTGCAGCAGGATCTGCGAAGGATGAATGTTGAAGCTGTACTACCAGGAGTCACATCATCATTGATGAACATGCAGATTCAATCGACGATTGTGGATCGAATCAAGACTGCCCAAGACGGAGATGCTAAGTTGAAGAAGATCAGAGAGCAAGTCGAAGCAGGACTTCGGACAGATTTTCTGATTCACGCGGATGGATCTTTGAGATATGGTAGTAGGATCTGCGTGCCTGCAGGAGATGTCAGAGAGGAGTTGATGAATGAGGCTCACAGTTCGTCTTATTCTATTCATCCTGGAGGTACGAAGATGTACAAGGATCTTCGTCAGAATTTCTGGTGGCACGGAATGAAGAGGAGCGTGGCACGGAGCGTTGCCAAATGTATTGTGTGCCAGCAAGTGAAGGCAGAGCATCATCGCACTGCTGGACTGCTACAACCTTTGCCAATCCTGAAGTGGAAGTGGCAGCACATCACGATGGACTTCGTGACTGGCTTACCTCGGAGCACCAGGCAGAATGACGCAATCTGGGTTATCGTTGATCGATTGACCAAGTCTGCACACTTCATACTATTTCGAGTAGGCCAATCCACGGAGATACTGTCGAGGAAGTATATGGAGGTAGTGATCTAACTCATACCTTTATGATTCTTTCTAGTATAGGTTGTGATGTGTAACATGTCGTGTAGGAGATCGTACGACTGCATGGAGTTCCCGTGAGCATTGTATCTGACCGAGATACGAGATTCACCTCTCAGTTCTGGAAGAGTCTGCAGACCAACCTGGGTACCAGTCTGAAATTCAGTACTGCGTATCACCCGCAGACGGATGGCCAGTCAGAGCGCACTATTCAGATATTGGAGGATATGCTGAGAGCCTGCATGCTGGATCTCAAAGGCTCGTGGGAGGATCATCTAAATCTGGTGGAGTTCTCCTACAACAATAGCTATCAGGCGAGCATTGGCATGGCACCATTTGCTGCTCTCTACGGGAGGAAATGTCGATCGCCACTGAGTTGGGATGACATTGGTGATAGACAGCTTTTGGGGCCAGAGATGATAGTCGAAGCAGTTGATGTTGTGCGAGATATCAGAGACAAGCTTCGGATCGCTCAGGACCGTTATAAGCATTGGGCGGATGTTAAACGGCGTCCTCTAGAGTTTCAGCCAGGAGATCATGTATTCCTGAAGATCTCCCCGAATCGAGGAGTGATCCGCTTCGGGAAGCGATGCAAGCTTAGTCCGAGATACATTGGACCCTTCAATGTGCTAAAGCGAGTTGGAGAGGTAGCTTATCGCTTAGCACTGCCGCCATCCTTAGAGGGAGTTCATGACGTCTTCCATGTGTCTCAGCTCCGTCGTTATATCAGCGACCCTTCTCACGTTGTAGACTACTCTGAGATTACGGTTCGGCCAGATCTGACGTATGAGCAGCAACCGGTGGAGATTCTTGATCGACGCCAGAGAATCCTCATGAACATGACTGTTAGTTTAGTCAAGGTGATGTGGCGTCGTGACTCGCCTGGAGAGTCCACCTGGGAGCGGGAAGATGAGATGCGAGAACGTTATCCATATTTGTTCTCTGCTCTTTAGTTGATAAGAATTCCGAGGACGGAATTTTTCTTAAGGTGGGTAGAATGTAACGACCGGTATTTCTAGGCGTCTTGATTTTGTTGTGTGACCGTGCTTTTTGATCGTCTGGATATTTTCGCGTGCGAGTCCTATTTCTACGCATCGACGCGAGCGCGTCTCAGATTTTTTAACTTTTACCATGACGTGATTAATTAATCTTAACCCTAATTAATTACCCCTAATTAAATTATTAATTGACCTAACCTATTGAATCCCACCGAATGTATCGGTGAGATCCAACTAACATTTTCAATCCTCTTCCCCCACAACCAGCTTCCCCATTTAATTTGTCTCCCTGCATTATTTCCTATATCAGCGTACACACGGCATCAACGACAGCAGCAAGAAATCATCCACAAACCCACATCGAAAGCCAAAACCAAATCAAACGATCAGCCACAAAAATCCACGCCAAATCAACCCAAATCAGCATTCACAAATCAAAACCCTTTTTCAATCAAAAAAAAACTGAAAACAGAATTGAGAGGAGAAGAGAGAGATCTGAAATCATTTCAGATCAAATCCATCCAAATACAACAAACCACAAACTCTCTCTCTCTCTCTCTCTCTCTCTCTCTCTCTCTCGCCCCCCCCCCCCCCCCCCGTGCCCTCTCCCCTGTGCCGAGCCGCAGCCGCCCTCTACAGCCGCCGCCCCTGCCCTAGCCGCCACCACGCGCGTCTCCCCAGGCCGCCGTCGCCGCCAGCAAGCCGCCGCGCACCTTCCCCTGAAGTCGCCGCCTCCTTCTGCCCTAGTCGCCTTCCATGCCGTAGCCACCTGCAGAAAAAAAAAGAAAGAAGAAAAAAAAGGTGGGAGAAGTCAGAAGCGGCTGAGGATAAAAGAAAAGAAAAAAAAGGAAGTAAGAAGAAGAAGAAGAGAGGTGAATGTTATTGGGTTCTAATGGGTTTAAGTTTTCCTATTGGGTTTGGGCTTTAACATTTCTTATTGGGTTTGGATATTATAAAATGAGTATGATGTAATTGGGTATTGGGTATACTCTTTTGGGGTTTAAAGTTAGCTTATTGGGTAATATTTCTTATTGGGTTTAATTTGTTCTTGGATTTATTCTTATTGGGTTTAAGATGTTAATGGGTTTGGGGTGTCATGTTATTCGGTATGTTTGGGTAACATTATCTTGTTGGGTTGAGATATAACTAGCTTATTGGGCTTTTAATGGGTTTTGGGTTCAAACAAATTTAAACTAAATGTTGGATTGGGTTTATTAAAACTAGTAAGTTACACCTAGGTTAGGATTATAGGTTGTTAGTTGATCGTTTGTGTTTGACTAGCCTAATATTGTATGTTTAATAACGCAGATACGTCGTATATTTTTCCATAAATTGCTCGGACACCCAAATCATCACAGTCAGGCAAGTGTGCTACCTTGAACTGTTAATCTTTTAAAATTGTTACTTAATTCAAAAGTTGTACTCCCTTGCTTTAGGATGTATTAAATCTCGAAACGCTTCACTTCATGCCATACACACACCTGATTAGAATGCACTCTTGAATTGCTTAGTACTATGGACATTGACGGAACACTTTGAACAACTTGAATTCGTAAAAATCGTTTGCCTCAAGGCAAACATCTCGATTTCGTGAACACGTGCATTCGTGATTAGGCTGGCACGTGTTTCAGCACATTTTCGGGTGGGGTTAGGGTTGAGCGGTCGCTAAGCGTATGAAAGGGTCATGTCTTTAAGAACACCACCTACACGGTGGGTTAGTATCAATCGCGATTATACCCCCGCGAGAAGAATGACTTACTCATCACGTCTTAAAGGCGAGAACCCTAAGCATGTTAGATAAACATTGCATGAAAATGGAAATGATTGTCACAAATTTAGTCATACTTTAAAACTGCCCACTTGTTTTAAATACATTAGAACTGCTAAGTTGTTTTAAATTTCGTAGAACTGCCATGCTTAAAAGTACTTTACTTTCTTTAAATTTGTTATAACCATGTTGTAGACATCTTGCGCAAAATTTCATATTTCGTTAGTATTACACCTTGTCTTGGGTCGGCTAACCTTTTCTTGCAGACCCTTGCTGACATACATTCGTGTTTTTGGAATGTATGTCAGATCCCGAGCCTGCGTACTAGGAAGATCTGTTCGAGACACCTGACTTGGAAAGTCAGGAATTTGCCGTTGACGCTGAGTCACTCTCCGCGGAGGACTAGAGCTCAGACTATTGCTGTTCCCCTCTGGATTTGCTATTTGTATCTGTTATTGATGTATGTCGCTGTTGTATTTCTTTGGCCCTGCTGAGGCCTTGTCTTGTAATTTTTATTTCTGCGAACTTCTGAATTGTGGCATGTAATTTAATAATGTTTTTATTGTTCTGGAAAGCAAGCAAGAACCCTGCAAGTTGTTATCACAGACGCGTAATGAACTCGAGCTTCACCGCTCCAGTTCATGCGGACCTTTGTAACGCTCTCGCTTCCACCGTTTTTGGGAAGCGGTGCGTGACATTCAATGATATAACGATTCAATATCTAAGAACTATCCATATGAACGGTAGAAAGTAAATAAAACATGAAACCCTTGAAGACATGTCTAAATTGGAATTATGATATATATGCGTAGATTAGAGATGATTAGCTATATATGATTAGAGATGATTAGACTATATAGCTGACTTTTCGATCAATCCTTTATAGTTGTGCGTTAGACCATGCAATTGTTGCCTCTCTGATTATGTTGGTTATATGGTTGTTTCGGTTTATGTCCCGGATATTGGATAATGGATATTGGTTTTGATTATTTCTATGAGTTAGTATAATTAAGCATTTGCCCAGTTTACAACCATAAGGAATATTACATGATTTATACACATCTTTGGTTAGACATTGAGACTATCTCGTATGTATGACATGCTATACATACTCTCACAATTAAATTGTTATAACCATGAAATTGGCACATCTATTATACAATTGAGGGATGTTTTGGACGTGATTGTTGACTAGGACAAAATGGCGAGTAGAAAGACTTGAGATTATACAATATTAAGGAATCAATGATTAGGATGAGAGTTTGTCAAAAAAATTAGGAGAAACCCTAAAATTTTGAGGGAAACTAAATTTAGAGGGAATTAAATTTTGGAGGAACTAAATCTAGATTGAACTAAATTTTTTGGGGAACTAAATTCTTAGGATGAACAAAATTTTGCATGTGAATTAAAAATTTTGGGGTACTAAATTCTCATAATGAACTAAATTTTATTTTGGATATAGTAAAAAATTTTTGTTTGGTGTAATATTTTGAAGGTGACTGCAAATTTTTTGGGAATTTGACGAGACTGTAAACTTTTTTAAAGGGAAGATTTTGAATAGTTTGAAAATTTTTGGCAGAATATTTTGAATGCTTCTGTAACCTATGGTCATGGGTTATGACTAGTGAATTAATATGGTTCCCCATACATGCAATATTCTCTTCCATGCATATGTCATATTACTTTATTCGCTAGCATGGCTTGACATGCAACTTACTCCATATATGACATTGCGCATGAGATTATCCATTGTAGAGTAACTACATATGGTATTTGCACTGAAATTAAATACTAAAACGTTGCTAAATCTATTTATTATATTTGAACGCACTGCCTTTCATGATCACTACTATACTACTATCACATCTCACGATCACAATACTCGTTTACATGCTCATGATAATATACCTGATATTGTTTCTGATCCTTTGTACTTGATATTATACTATACTCGCTGACTTTACAAGACATTGTATTGAGACCTGAATCTTATGAATATGATCTAAGTGATATATGGAACTAAGTGTTCCATTGAACAAAGTGACGCATTGAACTAAGTGCTATACATAGCAAAGTATCACGTTATACGGGCGCCACATCTTGAATCTATGGGAGCCACCTTTAAAATCCATAAGAACCACCTCTGAAATATGTGTGAGCAACTTCTAAAATCCATGGCCACCTCTTGAATCTGTCAGGTGACTTCTGAAATCCATTTCTCTTGTTCTTATTGGTATTCAAGCAATCTGATTGTAATATCTATGTACTATCTTATTACTATACACTAGGGAATGGAAACTCATTGTCTCGGATGGTGGGGAGCGATAAGGATACTTACTATATCCATAATTTTTGCCTCCAATAATAGAGATGAGGTTATACTACTGTATTACTTTCCAGTAATGCAAGCGGATGTCATTAACTGTCGACACACTCAGATGTGCGACCATTGTGCATGTGTTACTGATTATACCCAAGTATGCGATTATACCCAAGTATGCTTATAGCATACTGTAATGACCCATTATTTTTGAATAAAGCCCATAATCAGGCCCTTGCGATCCGACCCATTACCTTTTTTAAAAACCCAAAAAAATCTCATTAACTCCCCTCACCCGTTCTCACTTCCCCTGACCCGATTCCCCTTCATTTTCTCTCTCACGGACGACAGCAGCCGACGATGAGAAATTTTGAAAACCCTAACCCGATTCAAAAATCCTATCGTCACCGCCTCTTCAAGAGATCTCCTCTTCGATCACAAACTCTTCTTCTTATCTATTTACGGGTTTTCTTCTTCTATTTAAGTTTTGCATAGTTTTGGGGTTTCCTCGTGTGAAAATTAGTTTTCCTCTTTGAAAAGTTTCCGATTGAGACCGACTGATCTCTGATTTTTTCTGGGTGCTTTCAGCTTGGCTTCTACGGTGCACGGTAGACACTATTTACTCTAAACTTCAACAATTCTTTCATGCCTTTAATTTTATCGAAGAATTAGGGGTTTCGAAAAAAATTTGGAATATGAGATGATGATTCGTTTACTTTACGAAGGGGATTTTTCCCTCTTGATAGATAAGGCATCATGTGGGCAAGGCGTCAACTTACACCGCAGCCCCGTACTGTTGATTTGAGGTTTTGGGATTTTTAGGGTTAACCGCCGAGGCTTTTCCTCTTCAACCGGTTGTGTTCGCTCTGGTCTTTTTCAGTCAGCTTTGTACTTCCGGCTGTGCCTTCGCTTGGCTGTGTTTTTACTGAGGGTTTGTACTCTCGGTTGAGTTTTCCATTTTCCTGTGGACTGTGCTAGTTACTGTGGCGGTTCTTTTTCTAATGAAGTATGTTGTTGACGTCTCCCGTCCGATATGACTTTTCTGTGGGTGTTCAGTTTACTGCATATTGATTAATTTATTGTGGGCTTTCGGTTTACTAATATACTGTAGCATATGTGACTGATTTTGGTTGGATATTGGTTGGATATTGATTACGACACGAGACCCATTTACTATCCATATTTTCAGAATTTTAAGGAAGTTCACTCGAGCTGGTAAACCCTAGAAATTACCCTTGGATTCCAATTAGATATGAATCTGATCCTATTGATGTCTTAATCCGTTATAAAAATGATTTCTTTTCAGTTTTAAATTATTTGAAAGATTTGATTGAATTGAAAGTGTCTTGTCGTGAATCGTATAAGTTTGTCTTACTATAGGAAATTGGTTGATAGAATAGATAATGCAAAGATAAAATTATGTAATTAGAATTGTGCAAATAAAGGTATTGATTGTGGAATATTGGTATATTGGACCTACTGCTTTAGACACTTTAATTTTGAGTGCGATTCTTTTTACATAATTTAGAAAAAAAACAGAACTGGTGGATGAATGGAAAAGAAATTGAAATAGATAGAATGACACATGAGATTTAAAAACTCATAATTAAATATAGGAAGAGTTGCCGAGACCATGCTCATTGACTGAATTGTACCAATTTGACTGGGTCCCCTACCTACTTCTTTGGACCTGGAATTAAGGCACATGTGAGCTCGCGAGTGGACCGGTGTGGTTCTTCAGTTCGCTCTTTTCTTTTACATTGTGAGTAAATTAATAATGAAATATTTTAGTTAAATAGACATAGATTAGTGGTTTGTTGTTATTGTCGTGGTATGACTAGGATTGCATGCAAAAGTCATAATTGTTTGTTTATTGTAAATATCGTCTAATTCATTGTCTCTTTTAAATATTTTTCAATCGGTGACGAACCAGCTTACGAGGAAGCTCTAGTGTTTGAACTTTGAAGAGTCAGAATTTCCAATAGAGCATGCTGATTTGAAGACCAGATTAGTAAGGATAGTGTTATTTACATTTTAGCTTGTTATCTTTTATTGTTAGAGAGAGATTATTGGATCCTTTTTAGTTATGCCTTTGTACCCTCTTGAAGGATGAAAAAAATATTATTTCATTTATAAAATTTTCTGTTTCGTTCTATATTGCTTTCACTGGTACTTGCAGGACCTGCATAAATAATGAAAGATGTAACGGCGCCTGGACATGGGGCATTACAAGTGGTGAGCCATGCAGATCCCTGCAAAACACCTCGTGAACAGTATAGAGCAAACATGAAATATTAATAAATGAACAGTTGGACTGACATCCTTCTTTGAAATACAGAATATCGAAAGCATACAATCGTCGCGAACGTACCACTGGAAACACTGCGATCATCATCAACGAGAACATGGCAGTAGATCAAGGCGACGGGAATGGATCTGGGACTGTCAACAATGTCAACAACATCAACCCAACCTCAATGATCCAGTTGACAATGGCAATGACAGTAATCACAACGTCGACAACCAACTTAATGACAACATAGACAACGAAATGATAGCAACTATGGCAACAATAATAATGAGCAGCCTGCAGCGTTGATCCAGATTTCAGACCAGACCTTGCGAAAGATAATCTGAACTTCACAAAGGGAGCCCAAGCACATGCGCGAAGAGGGAGTACAACAATTCCGGTCACTGTAACCGCAAATTTTTAAAGGAACAGAAGAACCCCTTGCAACAGCAGAATGGCTGTGTTGCACTGCCGGCATGTTGAAAGCAGCACGTATTGCGACAGATTCGTGGGTAGACATGGCGAGATTACAATTGGTTCAAGACGCCAGAACATGGTGGGATTCAGAAGAGGATCATCTGGTACAACCAATTGCATGGAACATCTTCAAGGACAACTTTAATGCTCAGTATTTCTTCCCAGAGGCAAAAAGAAAACTACAGGCACAGTGTATGAATCTAAGACAAGGCTCAATGAATGGGGAACCATATAACGCCAAGTTTTCTAGACTCAACAGGTGTGCATTCAACTTGCAAAGTTGATCTATAGATGTATCTATAGATGTATGTAATTTACTAACGAGTTTTGCATGTTTGCGAAAAACATGGTGTCTGATTCATTGGACAGAGCTCGGCGTTTCCAAGAAGGCTTGAACATCAAAATCCAAGAATTGGTCGGATTGAAGCTAACGACTCATACATGAGTACTCTCTGCGGCTCGAGACTACGAATACGTGCAGTGAAAGGGAGAGCAGGAACGACAAGCAGCTGCCCTTCAAAGAAGACCTCCATCCTTTACCCAACAGGCACCCCGACCAGTTCAGCAGACACCTTTCAAGAGACCTGCTCCACAGCCGCCACAGCAGCGCCGACAGCAGACAATATGACACTACTGCAATAAACCAGGGCACGTCATGTCTGAGTGCGATACCTCCTAAACCAATGCCTGATTTACGGAGAAGATGACCACGCTACCAGAGACTGCCCCCAAAAGGGGCAGACTAGCGGCCCCCGCATCGACAGCTACATCAGCCCCAGCTCCAGCTCCAACAGGGAACACTTAGTGTGGACCCCTACTGCAGCGGAAAGGATTTCAGCAGGCACAATCACAAGCTCTAGCTCATAGGCGCCAAACGTTCACCATGACAGTAGATGAGGCCGAGACTACAGGCCAGGTCATTACATGTATGAAATTTACCGTTTTCTTTTAATTTGTTACATTGTATACTGTATGCTTAGGCATAGTTTTCGCGACCGTAGGTTGTGCTAGTAGCTAGCAAACCCGCACTCGTGCTTTTCGATTCGAGAGCTTCGCATTGTTCATGGCGTCACGATTTATCAACCAACACGGTTTCCATTTCGCCACTCACTTCTGGTTGGGCCGTCAAGACAGGCAGTGATGTGTTGCAGACGACTATTGGATATCCAGACTGTCCCGTAGTTATTTGCGGACAAGAGCTCTACGCCGACTTCTTAGTAATTGATATAACCAAGTTTGGTATTCGAGATGGACTGTAGGAACCTTTCACGCTACAATTGATTGACGACGCAGGAGAGTGGTGTTCGAGATACCAAACCATCCGAGATTCGAGTTCATCAGCAGAAGCCGATTCGAATCACCAGTGGAGTACAGAGCCAGATTTACAGATACTGTGCTTTCCTCTATGGATGCTACACCAGAGAAGCCAAAGGTAGTACGGGAGTTTCTAGATGTATTTCCATATGATCTTATCCTGACCGATCTTTCGATATGAAAGCGTAAATCTCCAAACTATGGTTCATGGACATCTAGTACAATGTTCTTCTCAATAATCAAGCATAAAACCCTCCCCTTAGACCGCCCTAACTATAATAAAGAGAAAATTGCAGAAAATTGCTGATTTACGAAAAAGTCCCCAATGGTCAGAATTTACTAATTTGCCCCAGATTCAGCCGCACGTCCACGCCTCATCCTCTAGGTGATGACCACATCATAGTACCAATGCTCCAACATTGAATATGATAAATAAATTTTCGAAGTTTTCTAATTCAATAAGTAACAACAAATATTAGACTTTATTTCTTTTATAAGCAAGTGGATAAATTTATATAAACATAATTACATAGAATCAAACCGAGATTGTTAAATTGGAGAAGTGCTTCGGGGATAATGTTTTATGGATAATCACATGACAAGACATGCTTACATGTCAATATATTTGATGATTGAAAACATGTCCAAGAAATAGGTATAACTGAAATGAGGATGTTAAAAAGGCGTTGGTGAGCAAAAAAGAAGACGAAGAAAACTTCATTCATTGGATAAGAAATTAATGCACCAGTATGAAGTTAAAGCTCCCTCCAAAGCAATGAAAAAACAACGAAGAACAGGTTGAGATTGTTCGCCATGTGCAACGGAGACCATCATGTGGACCATTCAGAGTGATAAAGAGCAAGGACTAGGGTTGACCTAAAAGCTTTGACTTAAGCAGAGAATGGCTTTTGATGGCCTCTTGCAAATGGTCCTGTTTATGACATCTTGCAGTAGAGGATTCTTTTTTTTTTCTTTTCTTATGCTATAACTAAGGATGCAGGGAGAGACATGGAGCAGAATTAACATGTGTGGGTTCCTCGAGCAATGCCATATCAAAAGCATCAGAACGTTCATCCTCCTATAAATAATACAATATGTTCATGTGAATTCTATCCAATGACACGTGTGTAACCAGCAATTCAAAATCCAGGAGTTAATACTTCAGAAACTTTACACACATAAACTTTGGTATTTTTGGGGTGATACTGAAAAAATGATATATGAGTCACAATATTTGTTGCCCTAAAGCTCTTTTATGAAGGAACAAACAAAATAGTAAATACCATCCTTTCTCCTACGTAGGGGAGATAATTCTACAAACACAGCTAAAGCAAAAAAATATGATTGTGAATGACATTCCCTGTACATGCAAATGCCCTTTTGCTCAGGTTTCTCTGATGCATTTGCTGCTTTGCTCAATAAACTAACGAATAATGTTCCCCTCAAGCATTCTTATCTAACTTTTAACACTATTCATTTAAACACAAGCAAAGGTACTGGTAGATGTTATTCTCCTGTGTTCAATGGTCCTACTATCAAATAACAATATACTCAAAATTTTGATTAGAGAGTATCAGCTCGCAAGACATCATATGCAATTTGATTATAATCTTCATTCATTACGACAAGTCAAGTAATAAACGAGAACTCAAATGAAATCTCATTTATATAATATACTGTGCAGAGAGGAGACCAAATGACCCCTCTAATCACCAAAAATGGCTCTAAAACAGATAAACAAGTAAGCAAACTGATAGAAATCTGTTATCAAATGGTAGTTTGTATTTCTCTATTTGTGACACACTAATAATCTTTATATATTTTCTTTTAAGATGCCATTAAATCTTATAAACTCAAGCTTTCTATTTATCCATTGCTCTAAGGAATTTGTTATATCAAGGTTTTGTTCAACCTTCACTGTGCCAAACATAATTCGTTCCTTCTTATTTTATTTTATTTTATTGGGGGGAGGTGGCAAGCACGAGAGGGGGAGAGATAGGATGTCAATATTTGATCTGGTGCACTTCACAAGTGATTTGGGCCGTTCGGATTAAGATTTGGTAGAATTTGAGTGGGTTAAATAGATAGGTCGCGTGTTGTCAAAAACTTAAGGTCGACACTATTGCAAATGGGACAATGGCTAACTGGTGAATAGCACAGGGGGATCTCTTAATTACTTGTTAGTATCATATGCATTATGCAGAGGGTTTCGACTAGCAACCATATGTAGGAGTTTCTAAATATCACCATCCGGTCCTATGCCAAGAGATTTTTTGTATGTGCATACATCCAATTCTCGCTTCAATGAGTTCCAAGCTCATGACGTCTGATATTTTTGTTGCATACACAGACATCATGATGCCATCAAAATAACAACACTGTCACTTATTCATAACTCGAATAATTTCAAACACTACCTTTCTAACAAAACCAAATGTTTACATCAATATTCTCAGCTATATCGACACCCACATTTGCATCAAGTCATCTTGTATATAAAGGGCCCATCCACCTTAAAATCACAAAATGGTCACAAAACACCCCTTCATGGTATAGCATGCTCTTCTTTTGCAAGACAATTTCTTCCAATAAGTTACTTTATTTAATATGCACTTAATGATAGCAAGCTAAATATAGCCTCATTGTTGATGTTATAGCCGTCTCGAAACTTATTTTTATTTCTACCTGTGGTTGTCTTAGCTGGCAAAAGGTAAGAATTTAGCCGAAGCATGACTTTTGTCAAGCATAACTTAATCTATTATGTGAATAACAGTCAATAAATTTTTGTAAGGAAATACATATTATTTGCAAGATAGCAAGTCAAACTTAACCTCATCTGTTTTGAACCTTCTTTTATTTCAAACTTGGTCAATTGATGATGATTTCAGATGAAGCATTCTCTTTCTCAAGTATAGCTTAAACTCTGATGAGAATAATCTTAAATAATTTTTAGCATCAGGATGAATATGAATGTCTTGTACATTAACAGTAGTTGGCATGCATAAATGATGGATGCGTGCTAAATCTGTTGATTACATGGAAGTTTATGTCATCCTTAACATGCTCTCACACCGCAAACCCCAAATTTCTTCACACTAACCCCAACTCACAAGTGTTGGCTGCACAGTGGGATCTCTAATATATTGCAGCAGACATTAAACATTTAGCAATTGCTTGGCAATGGCAGAGAGAACGTTCAACTTAAAAGGAAAACCAAACTGTCAATGCACAAACCCTCGAAGCTTTTAGATCTCAACCAGTGGAACAGAAAGAAGATTCCAAAACATAAATTCAAGTCTACCCATGAAGAGATCACTAACAAGTACTCAAAGGGTAATTAGCTTATTGTAATGCACACCAATAATTAAAAAACCCATTTCTAATTTATATAAACAACAAAGAAAATGATGTAAAACACTCTACCCGATAGACAGTGGTAACATCCATCTTCTTCCTGAGCATAGTAGTATAAAGTTGAATGCAACTTGCATGTTCCAGGCCTCCTCGGCAGTACACAGTTTCCATTCTCTGCATTGTATAACAAATGAGTCAGAGCTTAGGGTCATTACGCAAAAGAATGGATAAACAAATAGCATATAATGAGACCTTTCACTGCATTTTGGGCATTATTTGATCGCCTAGCATCAAAGGCCTGCTTTACCCTGCATCCGATCCTAATTGATAACGTACTGATCAATGCACCACCAGCAATAAGGACCCAATTTAGCCCCTCCCCTTGAACATGTGTCAGTCTTTGAGTTCTCTGTATGTTCTCATTTGTTTTTGGTTTCATCTTATGACCAGGAGAGAGTTGCAGAAAATCTAGATGACAGTTAAGAACTGTAGAACATGCACACAACATGTTTCAATAGGAAACCAACTGTGCTAATAAAGAGCAATATGAAAAAGTAAGCAAAAGTAACAGGCAAGCTTTGTTTTGTTTTGTTTTTGTTTTGTTTTTTTTTTTGTTTTTTGTTTTTTTTTTTTTTTTTTTTTTTTGGGGGGGGGGGGCCTTGATTAAGGAAAGGAGATGTACACATTGGATAAATTAGCAATAAAAATGAATAAAATTTAAAAAGAGAACACAAGTAAGGTTCTTGCAAATAAATAATAGAATCATGACATGTTGCTAACTTTGTAATTTGGTGGGGAAGTTTTTTAAGCACACGACTACAACAGTGAAATACAGAATATCACACATGAATTCAAAGCGATACATCACTAACTTTAACCACATAGCTTCCAAAAGATTTACACCCTAACTATGTGAAATTGGCCAGTGATTCCCAAGGCCCAAACATCTTATTGGTTAGGTCGAAGAAATCAATAAGATACACACACATAATGAGTAATGTAAATGTGCTGACAGCATAGAAAATTTTCTTTAGTGTCAGCCCAGTTTTGTATATTAAATTTTTTTTGGTTTTGTTGCACACATCATGGATAATCACCACACCAAAAATCAAGTGAATTCAACACTATTTGACCCTCAATCTACCCGTTACAAATTCAACTGTTTCGGAAAAAATAATATAAGCTTTTATAACGGATGGATCACGGGCAAAATACCCATAGGGTTCACACGTAGTTGGGGGTTTAGGGTTTTAGAATGTGGACAACAACCCCGAAAAAATTCCGATTTTTTTAAAATAAACCGTGAGCTGTTAGCGCAGGAAATTTCCTACACTGATAGCACACATCTATAGTCCTCATATATTTATATACCATGTATTAAGTTAACCATACAACAATCCAGAACATGGCATTTTTGAAAAGGTAAAAGACCTATAGACACAAGAACATTGTTGGTTGGGCGGAAGCCATATCAGAGCCAATTCAAGCTCAGCAAGCAAGCTTTAAAACATCACATCAAAAAGCCTGTTTTCATTTCATAACAACATTAAAACTTGGCTAACAGGAGCATTGCCAGTGGACGTTACCAATCACCACTCGACTTACGGAGCAAAAACTACAGCTCCAACAATGCAATAAGATACAAATAGCCGAGAACTCCTCTTAAATGAACAGTACACTTACTGCAAAGTTTCCTTTTAAATCACATAACCCAAGCTAAGACCGTAGCATATTGACCCTGATCGCTTCAAGAAGCAGAAACCCTAGAATTCAACCATAAAAAACAATATGAAACAAAAATAACACAATCAATCGGATTCCTCACCTCAGTAAACACTCGGAAAATGCGGAACGAAGTGCAACCGCGTCGCACATAAACCCTAGAATCACATAAAACCAGTCCATTAGTGCCCAAAATATCAAATCCAAATCCAACCCTAAACAAAAAATCTCACCAAGTATCGCCCTCATTCACCCGAAATCGGAGCTCGGATTGGGATCCCTCCCCATCGAACCGATCATAATCGTGACGAATCAAAAAAAAATCCCACGCTTCTCTCCCACTCTTTCTCTTTACCTCTTTATTTCTTTTTTCTTCACCGCCCTTTCCCTTTTTTTTTTATTTTTCCTCTTTATTTTCCTCTCTTTTAACTTTTTTTTCCCTGCTTTTATGATTTTTATTATATTCTGTTCTAATAATTTTTGTTAGTGAGAAGCGAGGGCCTGACGGGGGGCCGGTGACTCGAGCGGGTGTCGGATTTGGCGGCTTCGGGTAAACCCCAGGGTGAACGAAGCGACCGGCACGTGTCGGTCACACGGCCGAGCCACAGCGACCGGCCGTCGTCCTTTCTCCCGGGTCGCTGGCGGAGGAGAATAAAAGTAGTGGTTCGTGTTCCGGCGGAGGAGTCTAGATGGGTGACGAGATGTATGCGTGGCAGCTAACAATTGGAGATGAGGTTTCAGGTGGGGAAATTATCCGCTGGAACAGGATATTTGATGGGGGTACGGACCGGCCTGGACCACCGAACTTACCGTTAAAAGCGTGTAAGTGAAGTTCGCCGTGGGAGATTGGACGGAAACGGGGATTTTGCGGGATACGAGGCTGTTAACTGTGCGAGATTTGGTTGTGTTGTCTTCCATTGTTGCTTAATAGATGGGTAACAAAAATGAGGATGTGGGCAAAAATGTTTCCATTCCACGTGATGCTTCTTTCTGTTGTGCACTGGCAATGTTGTAAAAGCATTGGAAGCCTTTCTTTTTTTGCATATGTCGTCAAATTGTATCAATGAGTGTTTATTCGCACAACAGATGGTCTACACTTTCAATTGGTTGCCAATATAGTTGTGCTATAGTGATCGTTAGGAAGATATTAGTGTTACGGCCTGATGGTCGGCCCAGAAAATGAAGGCCCAAATATTTGAGAAGAATAGCTCACCGGTCGGCCGGAACAAGAGCGGCCGGAACAAGAGCGGCCGGAACAAGGGCGACCCTCGGCGACCTGGCATCCCTTAAATATCTCTGATCAAATGACGTAGAACCACCTACGTATCCAATAAACGCCGGAGGTTAAAGACGAGAACTGATGGCCGCCCGTCGCGTCCTCATTAATGCATAAATATCCCTGATCGAATGACGTAGGGCCACTGATGTGTCCATATTTGTAGCGCCCCGCTCCACAGGATACCCGATAAGTACGAATCCGTATCAGGTATTCCCCAAAGAGGCGGGTGCTATGAAGGAAATACAAAATTACAAACACAAGCAGGTCCACTGCGCACTACTGGGATAGTACATGTAGCATTCCAGGCAACCCAAAACACAAGAGAACCAATAACTCAAGCACTGATGTATATAAATAAAACTGTTCATATACAACTTCCTTATACAAATCCATATACAACATTACCCACATCTCAATAAGGTACAAAAACTCACATCTCACCCAAGTACAACAACACTCCCAAGTTATCCACACTTCTCACCACCCGCAACTCCAACCAACTTAGTCAAGTGCCTCCAACTCGAAGAACCAACCTGAAAAGTCAACAGTGGGGCACGTCAACGTGTGACCCAGTAGGAATTCCATATCTCAGCTAGTCCTTACATGAAGTGTGGAAAGGGTGCACGTGAGCAGGCAGAGTGTATGTCATGGCATAAACATCTACTGTAGTAAAGGAAGTAACAACTATACTTATGAACATGTGAAAGCGTGCACGTGCAACAGGCAAGGTGTACAACAATAGTATACAACATAAAAGAAACATAGTAAAGAAACACAAGTAAACAACACATGCATTTATCATTGCTACAAGAATAATAAGGGTTAACATTAATTCATTGGTTAGCATTTTGGAACTCGGATAAACCGTAGGACGCTAAGGAGCCGGACTTCACCCAGGATGGGTGAAAAGTGGTACCGCAACCAGCGACACGAGCACTGGAGGGACCTCTCGTAACTTTGTACCCGAACGGGGCAAGGTACTAGAGTGAGACTTATCTTGGTTTTTCTGTCAGACAAACGGAGCAAACCATCCGTTACTGTCATGGTGCATTACGAGCACACCAGCGGCCTCTCCAACCCTTTCAACTCGCCCTTCCGGGAATGATACAACGGGTGAGAATTCATATCATCTGTCCGCTCCTTAAATCCTATAATTTATTCGTGTTTCCCCCAAACCTCATGCCACGCTCATTTACGAGGACTTAGTCATTTTCATGAAACATAACACTTTCCATTTCTTTTCTTTCCACAGTTCATCACATATTTGGGACATGTATCGCCTTGTGCATTCCCTTTCTCAATCATCATAATATACATGAAACATATAACCAAATTCACATCATCATTTTGCATGTGCCAAGAACATAAACCACATCTCACCATATAACAGCAATAATTAAGAACACTAATGGCAAGACTAACCCCAAAAAAACTTAAAACAACATTCAAATCTTTCAACTTGCTGGAAAAGCAGAACTGTTAGATTAAGAAGCACATTTCTACATAATTTTGTATTAAACATGCCCATAAAATACAAATGAAAGTTGTATATATAGTTGTACTGGATTCACCTATAAATTTTCATGCAGAAATATGAACTGGGTGATTTATGGTGAATTATTTGGTAAGACCTGACGAATCTGTTTTTCAGATAGATTCTAAGAGTTGTAAAGATTGCTAGTTTAGAACATGTTACAGTTAGAATCTCGAAAATGTGCACACGGGAAAAGTTGTAGAAAAAGTTGTTATCTTTCCAACGAGACCAAGATCATCAATTTCTATGGAGTGTGTAGGGACTGATTTACGTTTTGCCAAACTGTGTCCAGACTAGATGAAATTCTGACATGTTGTAAAGATGGAATTATTACTCCTAATTAATGTACTGAACATGTGCCATATTTTATATGATTTTGGGATAGAATTTCAAGGGTTACACGAATATAATTTTTCAGAATTTAAATCTTGATAAAAACTCAGAATTACTCACCGCGCACAACCGTACAAACTCAGGATTGCTCAACGCACAAAACCATACAAAACTCAGATTTGCTCAACGCACAAAACCATACAAAAGTCAGAATTGCTCAATGCACAAAACCATACAAAATCCAGAATTGCTCAATGCACAAAACCATACGAAACTCAGAATTACTCAACGCACAAAACCATACAAAATTCAAGATGTATGAAAGATGCATGAGTTATCTTGGATAAATGAAGATGCAAGCATTCTTATGAAACTAAACATACAACTCTAATACTAGTTGGAGATGGAATCCTACCTTAGGGGTGATGAGAGACAAGGGGGTAGCCCAAATCCCTATGGCTCCTCCTTCTTCAAACTCATTCTCCTTCTCTAAATCATTCGTCTCCTCAAGCTCCTAGAATGAGCAACAGTACCCAAACGACGACAGGGATGCTACGGGGGTGTGCAGAGTGAGGGTGGCGTATCCCTACGGGTGCTCAGCCTCCCTAATGTCTAAGATTGAGCAAGGGGAAGGGATGAATTCTGCCTGATCGTTGGGAAGAGAGTGAGTGAATAAAACCTTTCTTTCTTATTCTTAGAGTAGCCACATCATCTCCCTAAAATTCTCTAAGCATGCCACCAAGCCTTGAGTTAGGTAAGGATCAAGGAGTTATTGACACATCAAAGGTGGAGGTGTCCCTTAGGAAAAATTAGGATTTTGTTTTTAGAAAAATAATTATACCCACTTAATACACATACAATACTTAATACTCATCAAGACATTAGTATTCCAACCATATATTTTATTTAATAAAATCATGGCATACAAAATTATTTAAAAATAATTTTTAGCATGACAAAATTAAATAAAATACATAAGTATTCCCAAAAATTCATACGCACATATATACGTCCAAGAATACGTATTAATATACGTATGTGAATTTTGGGGTCATTACAATATTTTACATATATTTTCTGCATCATTCCATATCATATTCGCCTCCAAAGTCCACAGTTTCATATATTATCGCGCTTCTAATGCCATATTCGAGTTTCGTATAGCTTTATGGATTTTCAAGAGTTTTGGAGCAAATTGGAGCTATTTAGGGACATGGACACATCCTATACGTCCGGGACGTCATTGGCGAGGTTGCATGAGAGTTTGCCGAGGTAAGGAAAAAGATTGGAGGAGATGAGGAGAAGAGAGCGAGAGATGTGAACTCTAGGCCTACATGTGTTCAGTTCCCCACGCTACTCAGTCGAGTGCATCAGCACTCGACCGAGTTGACATGCAGACGTTGCAGCGAAAACAGACATGCCACACTCGCCCGAGTAGACAGGACCGAGCTGTATTCAAACACAACGAGTATTCTGGGCTATTCTCCAAGCGTTGTAGCTCGACCGAGCGGCAAAGCCACTCGACCGAGCTGATCATCTACTCGACCAAAGTCGCAACCAAACAGAGCAGCGTTCTGGAGGGAGTTTAGGCCTACAGTAGCTCGACCGAGTGGACGGGCTACTCGACCGAGTAGCCCGTATCAGCCAGAGCCGAAGAAGAAGCAAAGGGGAGCCACATATTAGCTCGACCAAGCGGCGCTGCTACTCGATCGAGTAGGGTGATGCAGCCAGTCAAGTTGGTGGGCCCAAGTGCCCAGATTTTCTGAGATTTTCTAGGGTCCATACTGACTCGTCTCAAAATGTGTGAGCGCTACTTCCAAGTGTAGGAGATCGATAGTAATAATCCTGGTGAGTCCAGGTATCGTATCCACGGGACAACTGACCTGCAAAACCACGAACTTCAGTTTATAAAGAGTACTAAAACGATGAACAGCAACCACCTATCAAATATAAAAGTAATGGAGTCGATGATTTAAAATAATAAAAGAAAATCCTACGATAACTACGGTGAATTCGATATAGGGTACTAATATGGATAGTATGCGTTGGTTGTGAATTTGTTAAGGTATATGCAATCAATGATTATTAATATCTTTTCTATAACTCAATGTTTCATCTGGCTAGGGCATGAGAACGTCGAAAAGTGTGGCGATAAAGCGCATAAAACGTGCCAAAGAGTAACCACGTATAACGTCGATTTCATAAGGAAAATACGGACAAGTGCCCTCTCGGGTCACGATACATCCTCTCGGATCGTATCACGAATAAGTCTTACTCAGATCATATTCGATTCAAGAATGCTCACGTCTCCGTATAACATACCCAAACAAGGTATATGTAGAAATCGACAAAATACGTGATTATAATATGAATATATGGCGAAAAGATATTGAAATCAAAGAATACGACACCTAACTACATTACAACCAACACAGATGAAGATTAACCACACAAGAAGTGAAAAGACTCAGTATTCATAGACAAATACATTACCAAAAGCTCAAAATACGTGAAGAAAACTCCAAATACAAGCCAAATATGTGAAATACAAGGCTAAAGATAGGAAAAATATCACCAATTCTCTCCAAATAGCACCAAATCTCCTTCAGATGATAGCTCTGGCCTCTGTCTCCAGGACCTCCAAATTTCACACCAAAATACGGCTCCTAGAGCCCAAAATACGCAAGAATCCCCCAAAAACCCTAAAATACGCATATATAGAAGCATTGCGGGTTTAAGTTGTTTAACGGGTTCAAAACCCGCTTAAAAATCGATCGATGTCCGAATCACACCGCCGCTGCATATTGTGGACATTCGATCGAAGCGGGATTTGATACGAACGCGCCATGTGTCCCCCCTAAACGGATCCACGCCTCACGCCCCTCCGTTTGCTTCGATCCGAACTCGATTCGGAGTTAATTTGTACCGTTCGATCACGCATCAATAGTGCAAAAGGAGCCACGTCGCCCATATGCTGGATGAGTCCGATGCAAACTCGGGTTGCGCCTGGTCCGTTGGATGAATGATAAAGGGCGGAGATTACGCCGCGTCGCTGCTTTCTGCGTCCGTTAGATGAAGATCGGTCGGTACTGATTTTGCCACGTGTCCCGTGAACGCTGCTTTCGCCCGCTCCGCATTCGACGAGAGCACAGCTCCACGCCGTTAGATCGCAGATGGTGGCCAGTATTCGGCCACGTCGCTCCGCGTCTGAGCCGCTTAATTGAGCGGGCTTTCTCCAGGATTGTGCCACGTGGTGAGGCGGTTGGGCGGTGCCGTATTTACGGCCATATATGAGGTATATTTCGACCGTATTTCTTCCTAAAAATAGTATTCTGCATTTAAAAATACACAGTAATTAGCACAGATCTCAGAAAAATACAAATAAATAGTCGTTGGAATCGTGAGATTGAGATCTTCATATGAAAAATATAAAAAGGGAAGAAATTCTCAGTATATTACTGTTTTGTACATAAAATGAGAATTTACTCTAATAAATGACGATATTCAAAATATGAGTGTATTAGAGACCAAATATGTATCATATATGCACAAAATGGGCCTAAATGAGGTGTTTAATATGCAATATTCAACCCAAAGCACACCTCCCAACTAGAATTTGCTAGTCCCTAGCAAAAAGAACGATTAAGTCGGATGATTAATAAACCAATAAATTTTATCAATCGCTTATGGCATGGCTCAATAAAACGCTTTCCAACATTATTCTGACCATCAATATACACAATCCATGAATAAGATCAATCACATGATATTTTCTCTAATTTGATTTGAATAAATAACATGCGAACATCGTTTTACGCAAGTGAAAGTATAGCACGTCATTATATTCTAGTTTGGAATTGGTATCTCAAAAAGATCATTCAAATCATGGGTATTGAAGTTGCTTAGTTTATTCATCATTTCTTTCTTCTTCTTTTTTCTTTTTCTTCTTGATGACTTAGAATGTTCCATGTAACGAGCTTTCAATTAATGATTCCTAGGCCAGACGACATTCGGACATTAGGCTTTGAAGAGCCCCTCGAACTTAATAGCATGAATCATCTAAATTTTATTTTCTCTTTTTTTGGATGCACTCTCCATTCATCCATCGTTCGACGAGAATCTCATATGCTTCCTGAGGCACAAATACCCACCTAATCAATGAACTCAAGGGAACGATGCATTTTTTCTTTTTCACTTTTTTTCTTTTCTTTTTTTTCATAAGCAACTCAATACCCATAAATCGAACATAAACATTAATAACAAAGGCCAAATTCATCTTCAACTCGAAGACTGCTCTAATAAATCGTGTATACTTAAGCTTTTGCATCACAATGACATGCATGAAATAAATTCAAACTATTTCGAGATATTAATCATGGTAATTGAAATTTTTCATGAATATCATATTAACGAGTAATTCTATGAAGGAAAAATAATTAATTCAAGCCATAAACGATTTTTAGAGCTCAATCAATGCATAATCATCCGTATTTGTGGTATGTGAAGGATTTTTAAATGATGAGAATTGGTGCTTTATTCTTTTCTTTTGCCTTATTTTTTAAAAAAATCCTAAGGTCTCATACACTCCCCCAACTAAAGATGGACATTGTCCTCAATGTCGAAAGGGGTACGAGTTTATTCAAAAGCTAGCATCCTAAAAAGCATATAAAATCTATACTAATGGAAAGAACACACCGTGGTTAAATGGCGGATCACAGATCTTTAATGGTGGAGGAAATTGTTCTATCTGTTCCTTGCGCTCCTCGGCGAGTAATCTTCCTCCAAAAGCTAAACTCGATCCCAGCACGTAACTCCCAGCATCTCTATAAAGTAGTTAACTATATCCTGCAATAGATGAGTCACGTCAATCTGATTTAGTCTTAATTTCTTTTTAATAAAAGTATTCCAAATGTAGTCATCAAAGTAAGTAAAATAAAGTAAAGCATGTTGATGACTACTCCTTGAAAGATATGCACTACTCTCGGTATGATATTCAGACATTGGGGAGAGGGATAAATGATTTTGGGAAAAAAAACTGGGGGAAAAAGTGGTTCGGCATCCATAGTGATAATCTCTAAACCCGTGTCCCTAGCTGTCTCCTCCTCCTGTTCATCCAAAATTGCTAGCTCGTCCTCTCCGTTACACACACTTCCAGCCATGTGAATATTATGATTTGTGCTTTCATCGTGACATGTCTCGCTCGATATACCTACAATAGAAGATGAACTCATATTAGATTCTTGAAATTGAATTTCAAAAGAATTACTTTCTTCTAAGCAAGTGGCAATCAGATTAAGATTTTCAATGGATTGCTGAATTTACCGACTCCAAGCAAGGAAGTTTTCTTGGAATTGATGGGATGTAGGCATGTAGCCTCATGTGTCTGAATGAGCAAGTAAACTTCCTCTTTCAAGGGTTGCAATGGTACGTCTACGCTTTGCTCTCCTTGTTCAAGGCATGAAGGTTCCGTTGAATCATGCTTTGAAGTCTCATTAATGGTCTGATCATTCTCTTGTAAGGACTCTATGTACTTCCACGCCTCTGTCGGCGTCATGACTCCCAAAAATTCCTGCAGCTGTGGTCGTAGTCCAAATAGGAAGGACTCCATAAGCTCTTTCTTTATGTGCCCATGCTGCGGATAGCTTGATACTATGTATGTGAACCTCCTCCAGGCCTGAAAGAAAGTTTCACAATCTGTCTGATTAAAATTAATGATCTTAAGCTTCTCCATCCTATGTTTGTGTGCAACATCGTACTCTGCATCATACCAATTGTTTGTGCATTAGAATTTCATATACTCCATTTTTTTTTGAATTTTTTTAAAGAGAAAACAAAAAAAACTGTCACGACTGCTTTTCTTGTATCTGATTATAATATAATATAATATATGTTTTGGCGGATTTTCTCCTCTTGTGTGGTTTTCGTCTTCGTAGATTTCATTTTCGATCGATTCGTAGTATTTTCTCGCTTCTTCCTTAGGATTGTCGATTTCGAAATATGTCATTTGTGACGGGCTTCATAACGGTCGTATCTAACTATTAGATCAAGCCTAGGAGTCTTAGGAATCGATCCCGGGGCCCCGCGCTCCGTATCGGTACTTTCTGTGCTCATTAGCCGGTGTAAGAAGGGCCACCGACCGACTAGATGACGATCCAGTCGGTCGGCAATCCTTCTTGGACCGACTAGTTAGCTTTCTAAATTTCTCAGGAGTTACTGTTTATCGTTAGTCGGTCTAAGAACGTTGGTTGACTGACTAGGTTGCAAACTAGTCGGTCAGCAATGCTTCTTGAACCGACTAACTCATCAAATTATTTTTGTATCAGCTACAGTTTACTCTTAGTCGGTCTAAGAACGTTCATCGACCGACTAGATGCCAAACTAGTCGGTCAGTACTTGTTCATGGACCGACTAAATCTAGAATCCTATTTTCGTTCAGGAGTTACTGTTTGCACTTAGTCGGTCTGCGTTGGTCGACCGACCGACTAGTTGCCAAACTAGTCGGTCAGTGGTTGCTCTTTGACCGACTAACCAGTGTTAAAACCCTAATTTCTGGGCAGCCGCCAGCCTAGCCTATTTAAACCCAACCCATTCGACTTCTTCTTCTCCAACACGACCCAAAACCCTAAAAACTTCCCCCTTCAGCCCCCATCTTCCCCCAAGCTCCATTTCTCCATTCCAAGCCCTAGAATCATCATCCAATCCATCCATCTACTCTATTTACCTCTCATCTTCCCTAAAATCTTAATCAAAACCCATCAAAACCCCCAAATCCCCCAAATCTCCCAAAACCCTAGTTTCCCCAAACTTCTCCAATCTCTTCCAGATCTGATCCTAGGGTTCGCCGGAGTGTTCCTTCCGTCTTCTCTCGGTAAGAAATCGTTCTACCGTTGTTTTCATAACTTATTTATAATTTTTGTGAAACCCTAATTAATTTCATGTGTTTGATGTTTGTCTCCCCCAAAACAGCGATTTCCCCTGTAGATAGCATCCGTGTGACGAAGTGATCGTCAATCCCCGGTGCTAGGCAAGTGAAACTTGCCACTTAGGGTTTAGGCCATGTTTTAGGCCATTTTCTTGTTATAGGCGTAAAAGAGGCTAGGCGACGAAATGATACTCGCCTAGGCGCAAATTGGGGAATTAGCTTGACAACGAAGCTAATTCCGACATTTAGCATGTTGCACAAATACCATGTCATGTTTACTTTCCATTAACGGTACGCAAATTAATTGTCATGTCATTGCATTCTTTAAGTGTTTCTGTGATTGCGTAGCTTTGCTACGAATGCTTGTGTTCCTGGCTCGTGTTCCAGAAGCGGGCCATGTGTTGGTTGATAGCCAATGCCCGAATTGCGTGTTTCCGGCTAGGTGCACCCCTACGCCAAATGTTTAAGAATGCGAGCTCAATGTGCGGGGCAACCCCAGGCTCACTAGCTGAGTTCATTGTGCGGGGACCCTGGCTCCATTACGTGTGGGTATAGGGGGTGAGGGTTAAGCGGCCATTCAACTGGGAGTCTGTTTGATCAACAACTACAGTTGTAAGGCGTAAACTCTTTGGGGTGGGGTAGTGTTTGGGGCCGATCGGACTGACATGCTAGCCATTCAGCGAAGGGCGCAAACATCTACAAAACAACCGTGAACTGTGAATCGTGTTTAGTGCTGATCGGTCTGAATGTTTACCATTCAGCGAAGGGCGTAAACACCTACAAAATGTGAATTGATTGAATTGATAGTAGCTTGGCTACTCTTGTCTTGTCCTGATGATTGTTCTCTTGTACAAATTGTCTTGCCATGTTTTAATTGTGCACTCATGTTATAACTGCCATGTCATGCATACTAAACTGCTAGGTTGCTAGATGCCTCACTTTCAGTTTCCTTGCCCAAGTCTTTTTAGACTTGCTGACATGTGCCCCTTTACTCTTTTGGGTGACACATGTTAGATCCTGAGCCCGAGTACCTCGTTGAGGACGAGGTGTTTGCTGACGCCGAGCCCGAGCTTGTGTTTGACGGGGAGTACGTGGACACTGGGGACCAGTCTTAGTGTCTTCGTTGTGCTTTACTTTTGTTAGACAGTTGTTTTGTTATCGGTGCGTAGCACCTATACTTTGTTGTCGTAGCTTTTGTTGGCCTTGTTCTGGGCCCTTAGACTCTTTTCTTTTAGCCTGGTGGCTTTTCTGGATGTTGGACTTATTCTTGATGTTGGACAATTTGTGAGATGTGGAATTTTATTTCAGTCTCTCCTTGTGTTATTATTGTTATTCTGTCGTGGTTACAGGGACCTGTTTATGTATTGTGGACGCTTATCGGGTTTGGGGCTTCACAGCTCCACTCTCGTGCGGACCTTTTCACGTCTCGCCTCCATTTTAGGGAAGCGGGTCGTGACAGGTTTTAGTGGTGGCCCATGCAGGTCTATCTGTAACTGCGATTTTTGGAATAGCAATAATAATATTAGAATGTTCAACAAATTAAGTTCGACGTCCGATGTCATAAGCTATGAGTCTAATTGGATTCGTTCTCTGTGTCATTAGATGGCAGGAAGGCGTTTCACCCGTGGTGGGGGCAGTGGTGCGCTCCCTCATGATGAGGAGCCTGAGCGGGAACCCACCAGCGGTGAGATGATGCGGATGATGATCCAGATGATGCAAGTGCAGCAGGGCGTGCTTTTGCAAGTCCAGAATGCTCCACCTGCTCGAGCTGCCCGGGCTCTTCCGGATGCCCCTCGCTCTGAGCCAGGAGCGAAGCAATTCCGGGAGCTGGGTCCCGCATATTTTGATGGTTCTGAGGGTCCTCTGGCTGCCGATGAGTGGATGAGGAATATCGAGGACAACCTGAAGATGGCCAAGATCACCCCGGCTGGATGGGTTGATTTGGCGAAGAGGCAGCTGAAGGATAACGCCAGGAATTGGTGGGATGCGGAAGAGAAGTTGTTGGTGGAGCCGATAGCTTGGGCTACCTTCAAGACCAGATTTGAGGGTGAGTTCTTCCCGAAGGCTGCCAAGGAGGAGATGCTGTAGCGTTTTATCGATTTGAAGCAAGGGAACTCGTCGGTGGACATGTATCACCAAGAGTTCATGAGGCTGAGTCGGTTTGCACCAAAGATGGTGCAGGACGCTGAGGAGAGAGCTCAGAGGTTCCTGCAGGGGCTTGCTTCGGAGCTCCAGAGTTTTGTGACCTCTTCTGACCGGGAGTCTTATCAGAAGGTTCTGGTCGCTGCCAAGAGGCAGGAGCTGCTCGTGAACCAGAGGAGGGGATCTGTTGTTAGTGCTGGGAAGAGGCCTGTGGAGCAGGCGAGAGCTGTGGTTAGACCTGGATTCAGGCCTAATCAGTCCGCTCAGTTTAAGAGGCCAGGAGGGCCTATTCTGAAGACTTGCCATTTCTGCGGCAAGCCTGGCCACATCAAGGATCAGTGTCGGAAGTTTTTGGGCCAGTGTTTGGTTTGCGGTGATGCTTCTCATGTCGCGAAGGATTGTCGGCATGCGGGTCCGCTGCGGAGGGCTCCTGTTGCAGCTCAGCCGTTGCAGCAGCGAGCGCCTGTTCCTGCTGGACGTGGAGCAGCTCTTGTTCCGCAGAGGCAGGCTTTTCGGCAGGCTGTTCCGCCGAGGAGGCAGGCTTTTCTGATGACCGCTGCGGAGAGTGAGGCTGTGGATGACGTTATCGCAGGTAATCCTCACTCAAGCTGTTACTTTCCTAGCTGGTTTTGATTGTTAGATTTTGTTGTTTGCTTGAACATGGTTGTTTGCTAGATTAGGGTTTGATTGTTAATTGCTTGATTAGGTGTGGTTTTGGTTTGTACATTTCCTGCACGAGTCCTCTTTGACTCTGGTGCATCGATGTGTATTATTTCTCGGAGCTTCGTGGAGAGGCATTCCTTGTCGACGTCCCCTCTCCCTAAGAGTTGGAGTATCGTTACAGGGAATGGTGTGGTCTCGGTGCATCGTGGTTGCAATTCTTGCTCGTTGGTGGTCTGTGGACATGAGCTTTTCGCTGATTTCATTGTCCACGACATCATCAACTATGATGCAGTTCTTGGGATGGATTGGCTGGCGAGCTTCTATGCTACGATCGACTGTCGGAGAAAGAAGGTGGTGTTCGAGATTCCCGGACATCCAGTATTTGAGTTCAGTCGTGGTAGCAGTTCGCTTGGTCCTGTCAGATTTCGGGCCAGGCCGGTGGAGGCTGTGGCTATGCAGATGGAGCTGGAGTGACCAGCTGTGGTGCGAGATTTTGGCGACGTCTTCCCCGAGGAGATGTCTGGTTTGCCGCCTGATCGAGCTTTGGAATTTTCTATCGATCTTGTTCCAGGTGCGCAGCCGATTTCGAAGGCGCCGTATCGTATGGCACCTGCAGAGTTGGAAGAGTTGCGAAAGCAGTTGGATGAGCTTTTGCAGAAGGGTTACATTAATCCTAGCGTGTCTCCGTGGGGAGCACCGGTGTTGTTGGTTAAGAAGAAGGATGGTTCGCGTCGCATGTGCGTGGACTATCGGGAGTTGAATGCGGTGACCATTAAGAATAAATACCCGTTGCCTCGCATCGATGATATTTTTGATCAGCTTGGAGGTTCGAGGGTGTTTTCAAAATTGGATCTGAGGAGTGGTTACCATCAGTTGAAGGTGAAGAAGGGAGATGTTCCGAAGACAGCGTTCAGGACGAAGTATGGACACTACGAGTTCGTGGTTATGCCTTTCGGCGTAACTAACGCGCCCGCAGTTTTCATGAATCTGATGAACCTGATTTTCTACGACTTTTTGGATAAGTTTGTCGTTATCTTCATTGACGACATTCTGATCTATTCGAAGTCGGAGGAAGAGCATGCCTCGCACTTAAGGACGGTGTTGGAGATTTTGAGGAAGCATCGGTTGTATGCTAAGTTTTCGAAGTGCGAATTTTGGCTGGATCGAGTTGCTTTTCTCGGGCATGTGGTGTCTGGAGATGGTATTTCTGTGGATCCCGAGAAGATTCGGGCCATCAGGGAGTGGCCTGTTCTGTCGTCAGCGTCTGAGATTCGGAGTTTTCTTGGACTTGCTGGTTATTATCGGCGATTCATTAAGGACTTTTCTCGTATTGCTGAGCCGATGACCAGGTTGACGCGGAAGGATGTTGCTTTTGCTTGGTCGGGTGATTGTGAGAGTGCTTTTGGTATTCTGAAGGAGAGGTTGACGACTGCCCCTATTCTTGTTGTGCCTGATCGCAGCGGTGGATTTGAGATCTTTTGCGATGCATCTGGCAAGGGTCTCGGTTGTGTGTTGCATCAGCACGGGCATGTTGTGGCGTATGCGTCTCATCAGCTTAAGGTTCATGAGAAGAATTATCCGACGCATGATTTGGAGTTGGCTGCCGTTGTGTTTGCTCTTAAGATTTGGAGGCACTTCCTGCTGAGTGAGAAAGTGAAGATTTTCACCGATCACAAAAGCTTGAAGTATATTTTCACTCAGAAGGAGCTCAACATGCGACAGCGTCGATGGTTGGAGCTTATGGCGGATTATGATATTGATTTGCAGTTTCACCCTGGCAAGGTGAATGTGGTTCCGGATGCTTTGAGTAGGCTTCCAGCGGTGATGATTTTGACCTCGCAGTGGAGATTGCAGCAGGATTTTTGCGAGTCTGGTGTGGAGATTGTTCTTCCTGGCGTGGCTTCGTCGTTGATGTACATGCAGGTACAGTCGACGATCGTGGATCGGATTAAGGCTGGCCAGGCCGAGGATCCGAAGCTGGTGAGGATTCGGGAGATGGTGGAAGCCGGTCTGCGGACTGACTTTTTGATTCATGAGGATGGCTCGCTGAGGTTTGGAGCCAGGTTGTGTGTGCCTGCTGGGAATATCAGAGGGGAGCTGATGGTGGAGGCACACAGTTCGCCGTATTCTGTGCATCCTGGTGGCACCAAGATGTACCAGGATCTTCGTCTGAATTATTGGTGGCATGGTATGAAGAGGAGCGTGGCTCGGAGTGTAGCCAAGTGCTTGGTTTGCCAGCAAGTGAAGGCGGAGCATCAGCGTTCGGCCGGGTTGCTACAACCGCTTCCGATTCCGGAGTGGAAGTGGCAACACATCACTATGGATTTCGTGACTGGACTACCGCGGAGTCCGAAGCAGAATGACGCGATTTGGGTGATCGTAGATCGATTGACCAAATCTGCGCACTTTATTCCGTTCCGAGTGGGACAGTCCACTGAGGCGCTAGCAAGGAGATATATGGAGGTAAAATTCTTTTACTCTCCGTTTTTATTTCCTTTTCCTAGTTTGGATAGTGATGTAACGTGAATCGTACAGGAGGTTGTGCGACTTCATGGAGTCCCCGTGAGTATCGTGTCTGACAGAGACACGAGGTTCACATCTCATTTCTGGCAGAGTTTGCAGAAGAGCTTGGGTACGCGTCTGAGTTTCAGCACGGCGTACCATCCGCAGACGGATGGCCAGTCCGAGAGGACGATTCAGATTTTGGAAGACATGCTGAGGGCGTGCATGTTGGATTTCAAGGGTTCGTGGGAGGACCATCTACATTTGGTGGAGTTCTCTTACAACAACAGCTTCCAGGCGAGTATTGGCATGGCGCCATTCGCCGCTCTTTATGGGAGGAAATGTCGATCGCCATTGAGTTGGGATGACGTTGGAGATCGGGAGTTGTTGGGACCTGAGATGATCGTGGAGGCTGTGGATATCGTCAGGAATATTCGGGAGAGGTTGAGGATTGCTCAGGACCGTTTTAAGCATTGGGCGGATGCTAAACGTCGTCCTTTGAAGTTTCAGCCGGGCGACCATGTGTTCTTGAAGATTTCCCCGAATCGTGGTGTGATACGTTTCGGGAAGCGCGGAAAGTTGAGCCCGCGATACATTGGACCATTTGACATTTTGGAGAGGGTTGGCGAGGTAGCGTATCGCTTGGCCTTGCCGCCGTCTTTGGAAGGAGTTCACAATGTTTTCCATGTGTCGCAGCTTCGTCGATACATTAGCGATCCGTCTCATGCGGTGGATTTTTCGGAGATTACCGTTCGCCCCGATATGACGTATGACCAGCATCCAGTGCAGATTCTGGACAGGCGTCAGAAATCGCTTCGGAACAAGATTGTCAATCTTGTGAGGGTGATGTGGCGACACGGTTCACCTGGAGAGTCTACTTGGGAGAATGAGGATGAGATGCGAGAGCGTTTCCCACTTTTGTTTCCGGACTCGTGAGTTTTTGGAAATTCCGAGGACAGAATTTTTCTTAAGTTGGGGAGGATGTAACGACTGCTTTTCTTGTATCTGATTATAATATAATATAATATATGTTTTGGCGGATTTTCTCCTCTTGTGTGGTTTTCGTCTCCGTAGATTTCATTTTCGATCGATTCGTCGTATTTTCTCGCTTCTTCCTTAGGATTGTCGATTTCGAAGTATGTCATTTGTGACGGGCTTCATAACGGTCGTATCTAACTATTAGATCAAGCCTAGGAGTCTTAGGAATCGATCCCGGGGCCCCGCGCTCCGTATCGGTACTTTCTGTGCTCATTAGCCGGTGTAAGAAGGGCCACCGACCGACTAGATGACGATCCAGTCGGTCGGCAATCCTTCTTGGACCGACTAGTTAGCTTTCTAAATTTCTCAGGAGTTACTGTTTATCGTTAGTCGGTCTAAGAACGTTGGTTGACCGACTAGGTTGCAAACTAGTCGGTCAGCAATGCTTCTTGAACCGACTAACTCATCAAATTATTTTTGTATCAGCTACAGTTTACTCTTAGTCGGTCTAAGAACGTTCATCGACCGACTAGATGCCAAACTAGTCGGTCAGTACTTGTTCATGGACCGACTAACTCTAGAATCCTATTTTCGTTCAGGAGTTACTGTTTGCACTTAGTCGGTCTGCGTTGGTCGACCGACCGACTAGTTGCCAAACTAGTCGGTCAGTGGTTGCTCTTTGACCGACTAACCAGTGTTAAAACCCTAATTTCTGAGCAGCCACCAGCCTAGCCTATTTAAACCCAACCCATTCGACTTCTTCTTCTCCAACACGACCCAAAACCCTAAAAACTTCCCCCTTCAGCCCCCATCTTCCCCCAAGCTCCATTTCTCCATTCCAAGCCCTAGAATCATCATCCAATCCATCCATCTACTCTATCTACCTCTCATCTTCCCTAAAATCTTAATCAAAACCCATCAAAACCACCAAATCCCCCAAATCCCCCAAAACCCTAGTTTCCCCAAACTTCTCCAATCTCTTCCAGATCTGATCCTAGGGTTCGCCGGAGTGTTCCTTCCGTCTTCTCTCGGTAAGAAATCGTTCTACCGTTGTTTTCATAACTTATTTATAATTTTTGTGAAACCCTAATTAATTTCATGTGTTTGATGTTTGTCTCCCCCAAAACAGCGATTTCCCCTGTAGATAGCATCCGTGTGACGAAGTGATCGTCAATCCCCGGTGCTAGGCAAGTGAAACTTGCCACTTAGGGTTTAGGCCATGTTTTAGGCCATTTTCTTGTTATAGGCGTAAAAGAGGCTAGGCGACGAAATGATACTCGCCTAGGCGCAAATTGGGGAATTAGCTTGACAACGAAGCTAATTCCGACATTTAGCATGTTGCACAAATACCATGTCATGTTTACTTTCCATTAACGGTACGCAAATTAATTGTCATGTCATTGCATTCTTTAAGTGTTTCTGTGATTGCGTAGCTTTGCTACGAATGCTTGTGTTCCTGGCTCGTGTTCCAGAAGCGGGCCATGTGTTGGTTGATAGCCAATGCCCGAATTGCGTGTTTCCGGCTAGGTGCACCCCTACGCCAAATGTTTAAGAATGCGAGCTCAATGTGCGGGGCAACCCCAGGCTCACTAGCTGAGTTCATTGTGCGGGGACCCTGGCTCCATTACGTGTGGGTATAGGGGGTGAGGGTTAAGCGGCCATTCAACTGGGAGTCTGTTTGATCAACAACTGCAGTTGTAAGGCGTAAACTCTTTGGGGTGGGGTAGTGTTTGGGGCCGATCGGACTGACATGCTAGCCATTCAGCGAAGGGCGCAAACATCTACAAAACAACCGTGAACTGTGAATCGTGTTTAGTGCTGATCGGTCTGAATGTTTACCATTCAGCGAAGGGCGTAAACACCTACAAAATGTGAATTGATTGAATTGATAGTAGCTTGGCTACTCTTGTCTTGTCCTGATGATTGTTCTCTTGTACAAATTGTCTTGCCATGTTTTAATTGTGCACTCATGTTATAACTGCCATGTCATGCATACTAAACTGCTAGGTTGCTAGATGCCTCACTTTCAGTTTCCTTGCCCAAGTCTTTTTAGACTTGCTGACATGTGCCCCTTTACTCTTTTGGGTGACACATGTTAGATCCTGAGCCCGAGTACCTCGTTGAGGACGAGGTGTTTGCTGACGCCGAGCCCGAGCTTGTGTTTGACGGGGAGTACGTGGACACTGGGGACCAGTCTTAGTGTCTTCGTTGTGCTTTACTTTTGTTAGACAGTTGTTTTGTTATCGGTGCGTAGCACCTATACTTTGTTGTCGTAGCTTTTGTTGGCCTTGTTCTGGGCCCTTAGACTCTTTTCTTTTAGCCTGGTGGCTTTTCTGGATGTTGGACTTATTCTTGATGTTGGACAATTTGTGAGATGTGGAATTTTATTTCAGTCTCTCCTTGTGTTATTATTGTTATTCTGTCGTGGTTACAGGGACCTGTTTATGTATTGTGGACGCTTATCGTGTTTGGGGCTTCACAGCTCCACTCTCGTGCGGACCTTTTCACGTCTCGCCTCCATTTTAGGGAAGCGGGTCGTGACAAAAACTAATAAAAATCCTAAACTATAAGATGGAAGGATCTCACCGAATATTCCTCTATACGAACTCAAATTGTAGCTTACAAGTACTGTTATCCCGGCAACGGCACCAAAAACTTGACTCGTCTCAAAATGTGTCAGTGCTACTCCCAAATGTAGGAGATCGAACACGTAATAATCCTGGTGAGTCAAGGTATCATATCCACGGGACAACTGACCTGCAAAACCACGAACTTTAGTTTATAAAGAGTACTAAAACGATGAACATCAACATGAACATCAACCACCTATCAGATATAAAAGTAATGGAGTCGATGGTTTAAAATAATAAAAGAAAATCATACGATAATTACGGTGAATTCGATATAAGGTACTAATATGGAGAGTATGCATTGGTTGTGAATTCGTTAGGGTATATGTAATCAATGATTATTAATATCTTTTATAAAACTCAACGTTTCATCCGGCTAGGGCATGCGAACGTCGAAAATGTAAGGATCGCCTTACCCTTGCAATACTAACAACACATAGAGGGGGTGAATAGTGTAATGGCACAAATTGTGTATTTAAAAATTACACTTGTAAATGCGGAATTATAAATGCAATAGGAATTTAAACACTACAAAAATGCAAACGCAAACACAAGATGTTACCCTGGTTACCCAAAGTTGGGTACGTCCAGCCACACCAATATCCACTAAAATTCTCAAACAAAGAAGTGAATACAATCTCACACTGAGATACCTCACACAGAGGATTTGGATTCTTACACAGAGAAATCCTTACTCTCGCATAGAGAGATCTCACACAAAGGATTTAGGATTCCCACAAAGAGATATCCTTGCTTTCACACAGAGAGACTTTTACACTCACACAGAGAGACTTAAACTCTCACACACAGAGATCACAACCAACCCTCACACAGAAGGTTATACTCTCACACAGCGAGTAACTAGCTCTCACACAGAAAGCTAGGGTTTGAATGAAATAACTAAATAAAACAAATACTCTTACCTATGCCTTGAAATGAACTTACTCATAGGTGAATGCAAGGCATGGAAGAGGATCTCCAAGTGATGAGATTTGCTAGAAATGCACTTGGATGATTTCCCTTGAGCTTGACTTCAATGCATGAAGGAGATTTAGAGCTCTAAGAGGGAAATGAGAGAGTTTGAGAGTGGCTTATTTGATCTCAAAAGATTTTCAATAGATTTAAGAAGTTCTAATGAACTCAGCCCTTACATAGGAACCCTATAGAAACTCTCAAAAGCCAAGAAAACAGCCAAAAACAAAAAGCTGTAACGGCTAGATTTGGGCTGAAACGGCACAGACAGTCGACTGATGAACAAATGACAGTCGACTGTTCAACGGTTAGAAAAATCCCAACGGCTATAATATGAGACATGACAGTCGACTGTAGAAGACTACACAGTCGACTGTAAAACAGACAGTCGACTGTATATCCTTCATTAGGCGACTGCTGCAGAGGATGGAATAAAACAGAGAGTTGCACTCTTTCTCCCAATATGCATACATGCGACTGATGAACAGATGACAGTCGACTGTAAAATAGACATGCGACTGTTTATCCTTCATCAGTCGACTTCTGCAGGAGATGGAGAAAAACAGAGAGATGCAATATTCACACTTACGCCTTGTTGACCATTTTACAGGTGACTATAAATATACAGATGACTGTAATATGAACATTAGTCGACTGATGCGAAAAGCTCAAGTAGAGTCAATAAAAGGTTGACTTGAGCAGTGCACCACAGTCGACTGTACAAGGCTCGACAGGCGACTGAAAATCATCCAGTCGGCTGTAAAACCTTCAGCAAACGACTGTAGGAGAGCCAGAGACTCCAAATGAGTCTTTGGACACGATGGGCTATTGGGTTGGATTATATGATAATCCTAAGACTCACTAAGATGGTTAAATGCATATGCATACTGGGAGCTCTCTCTTCTCGAGCCGGCCTCCTTCCCTCGACGAAGCCTTGGAGGTGGCCTGCTTGGATTAGCCGCTCTATCTTCCTCTTCAGTGTGAAGCAATTGTCGGTATCGTGACCGTGATCACGGTGATATCGACAATACTTCTGGAATCCCTCTTAGCAGGGTCTGACCTCAGCTCTCGAGGCGGGTCTTGGCATGGCGGCTAACACCACGATCATCGGGGTGTTGAGCTGCGTGTACTGGGCCCGCTGAGGTCTCTCCGGCCTCTGGACCACCTGCACGGGCTCTCTGGTGGCAGTGAACTCCTGCACTGGGCCATGGTGATCTTGCAACCGATGCCCCTCTGGATCACGCCTCGGCCGGGCCGGCTGGTCACGGCCCCTGGGTCTGTCATCTTGCCTCAGCCAAAAGTTAGCCTGATGCTCACTGTGGGGCTCCTCCATCCTGGCGACCTCTTTTCCCTCTCCCAGTGCCTCCTCGCTCAGCATGTATCTCTTCGCCTGAATGACAAGCACATCAAAGTCAGCAGGCGGGTCTCAGAGGAGGGATTTGTGGAGGCTCCGACTAGTCAATCCCTTCTTGAAGGCCGCCATGACTAACTCATCCCCACATGCCACCACACCAAGATTCTCGTCTTGGAAGCGGCGCAAGTACTTCCGAATCGTCTCCCCTTCTCACTGGACCACCGTGAATAGGTAGTCTGTGGGCTTCTTCCTCGTCCACCCTGCCCGGAATTGCTAGTAGAATTTGTGGGACAACTCGCCAAAGCATTCGATGGTCCGGGCAAGCAGACGATTGTACCATTCCAGGGCCGAGCTCTACAAACTCTGTTGGGATCCACGGCATAGGAATGCGTCGTCTGCATCTTGCATTTCCATCACCCCCTGTAATTCTGCACATGCGCGAGGGGGTCGCCCGCACTGCTATAGAGCTTAAACTGGGGAAGCTTGAACCTCGAAGGTCTCTGGGCTGAAGTTACACATCTCGCCAACGGCGTGGCTTCCTCAGGGTAAGTAGGTCGCTTAGGGGTATGCCCCCTCCGTCTCTCGGGGGTTCTACTCCGGTCGTAGCCTTATTGGCGACGGTCTTCACGCTCCGGTGATGGGGGTGGTTGTCGGGGTAGGCTCCTCATGTGTGGCAGGGATCCCGCTGACGGGGGGCTACATGCATTCCTGCGCCGTTGGCCGATGTCGACATCTCCGAGACCTCCCGGTTCTCCCACCAAAGCCTCTCGCGCTCGGCGATGATGAAGCGGAGGTGTTGACGAGCGGCCTCCTCTGCGAGACGGGCTTCTTCATCGAGACGAGCTTGATGGGCGACGTTCACCTCATCCTCTTGGCACCTTTTGTTGGCAGCAGCTTCTTCCTCGTGCCCCCTCTGTCGAGCTACCTATACTTCTTCGTCGAGGATTTTTTACTGGGCAGCAATCTCCTCGATGAGCCCTCTTCGACCCACTTCTTCTTCGAACCGAGGACGAAGCTTTTGCCTCAAGTTGGGGGGCTCAGAGGGGCCTGGATGTGCCCCAGCCTAGGCCGACTCAAAGTTTGTCATCATCTTGGTTAAAGCTTCGAAGCTTCTCTGGAGAGCATGGGCTGAGGCCTGAATGGTCTCAGCCATCTCCTCCGGAGGTAGGTCGGTCGAGGGAGTCCTCTAGCGAGAGTGCGACTCCTCGTCCATATGGGCTTTGCCATGGGCGGGACTTCGGTTGATATGTATGGGGTCTGACATGAGTGTGATCCTTCGTTCCCATGGACGGCGCCAATTGTTGAGGGGTAAGATCCGCGTACAATGAATTTGTTTATAAGGGAACCAAGTGCTCAGTGGTTACAAGTTGGATGAGGATTGGGTAGGATGGTTGACAAGTGAATGAGTGGGGTGATAAGGCTAAATGCGCAACGAAGACCGATCTCTGGATCAATCCTGCGAGTGCGCCGCTTGTTCGCCACACGACTTGAGTTGAATGACGATTGCTTGCTGCTAGGACGAGCTCACCTGCGCACAGAGCAACTTGTCAAAAAGGCCTGGTTGGGCTCCAACTCTTAGCCGCTCCGATGCCTAAGTTAGAATTATGGTTTAGAAACGGGGGCTAGACACGTATGTAGGACTAAATGTAAGTCGACCTTGCGTGGTGAGCTATCGTGGAAGAACAAAGATGTGGAGGACCTTTGCTCTTGTAAGTGAGTGATGAGTATGAGAATCAATTAGCCAACCAGCTCACTCGATGGAAGTGGAGGGATATTTATACCTGATTGAGGCGGTTAGGTAGGGCTGACCTGGCATGCTGAGCTGGCGTGTCAGACTGTAGAAGGTTCGGCCGAGGATGTCAGAGCTGTGCGTGTCAGCCATGCTTTTGTCAGACGGCGCAACGGCCAGGGACGCTTTGTGAGAGTGTCAGAGCCGAAAGCACCAAACGGTCAGGGGGCGCAGCGGCCAGGGGGTGCTTTGTTAGGATGTCGAGCGGCGGAAGTGTTAGTGGCATCCTTGTACGAGGTTGTTGTCGTGTCCGATGAGCCTAAGGGTCATCAAGGCGCGTCCGAGGAGCGGGGCTGCACATGAGTCACTTGGTCGCTCTTGATAGATGATGGACGACCTGATTGTATTCCTAGCGAGCTTGGAGGGGAGCAGGCGCCTAACCGGCGAGGATCGAGGCTAAGGGCGCCTTTCCCACTAGTCGAGGCAGACATCAGGGTTGATGGTCGACAAACGGGCTCGGGAGGAACAAGTGGTCGACCGGCGAGGTTGGGGCGGGGAGCGCCCTCTTGCCAGTGGAGATGGATTTTGTGAAGGAAGGACGAGCCGGCGGGCTGTCTGGCGAGGTTGGATGGTAGGTCAGGGTAACATGATCTTTAGGTCGTAACAAATTCTATTTGATTTTGATGTTTAATTAGCCAGACGAAGTTGGAGAGCAGGACGGTAAATAAGCTACTCGGTGTCAAATGAAGGAAAATGAATTCAAGTTTGAATGGCGTGCACCCTTTCACGATAGAGATGTGTATTTATGGAAGATACAACCAGGAGATTTTGGTAATTTCATGTCAGACCTAATAGACCTCGTAGCGATCGGGCTTCTCAGTTCAGCCGGCATTTTCTATTGATTTTGGCGGTCGGCTTGGGCCAAGCCCATGGATGTAACAGCACCAACAATCAACATGCATAATCGGCGGAGGCTTTCTGAGGTAAAACTCGGTTAATACATGAAGAGGTTTATTAATTTTGAGAAGATTTATTAAAGTCTATTTAAAATCACGCAATCCAATTGAAAACATTTTTACTCAAATGCAACAACAATGGGGCTGCTGACTGTCGTGCTATTGTCCGACGACACCCACGTCAAAGAACCCTGGGCGTAAGATGAACTCCCTCGGCCGACGAAGGTGACGGAGTACTTGGCCTTCTCGCTGGCCTCTGAGAACGCCAGCTTCTCAGGATCCACCGTCACCTTGGCCCCCTCCGGAGCCGAGACCCGCACCGTGTACGACGAGTCCGCCGCCCCGACGTTCGTCACCGTCCGCGAGACCACCACTTTGTACCTGTTCCGACGACCCAACGTCACCGAGAACGAAGGATAGTTCAGGTCCGAACTCGATATCGTTCCGACCCTCGAGCACCTGATCGGACGCCTGACGATGGCGCTTACTTGCCTGTCGGTGTATCGGAGCCCACAGAGATACGACACGTATTCGGCCGGATCGATGTCGTAGACGAGGCCGGGGCTGACGGCTTTGGTCGGGTCGACATGCCCGGCTCCGGTCGCAAAGGCGTCGGCCGCGCTCGTGTTCTGGTCGCGGACCGGGTTGCCGTCGTTTGCGGTTAGATATGCGGTCGTCATGATGGCCGACTTGATTGCGGCCGGAGACCAGCCCGGGTGGGCGCTCTTCAGCAGCGCCGCGACCCCGCTGAGGTGCGGCGTGGCCATCGACGTGCCGGAGATTATGTTGAATTTGGTGGCCTTGTTGGATCCGACCGCGAACGGCCACGCGGCCAAGATGTTCACGCCCGGGCCTATGATGTCCGGCTTAAGGATGTTCGGGTCCTCCTGGCTCGGCCCCCGGCTGGAGAAGGAAGCCACCGCAGGTGCCGGAGACGTGCCGAATATCGTGCCGTCGAAGGCGATTGCGGCCGTGGGAGCGGGGTCGGACTTGATGTACGACTTGATGCTCAGTCCATCGCCGTAGGCAACTTGCGACGCCGGTAGCACGTGAGGGAGGGCGTTAGTCGTGACACCCTCGGCTTCGTAGTTGGCGATGATCATCGCCGCCCCTCCGGCTTTCTTCACATTCTCCCCCTTCTCGATCCAGTCGACGTTGCCGTCGTCGCACACCACGGCCTTCCCTTCGACGTCGATGCCGTCTAGCGAGGTGTTTGAGCAAAACGTGTCGGATGCTCCGAGAAAGCCCGGGTACACTAGGGGCAGCAATGTAGGAGGGAAGCCTGCCGGCTGGTAGGCCGACTCGCCGTAGAACTCTAACCCGTTTCCTAGCTTCACCGTCGTCCGAATGGACCGGTCGGTGGTGCTCGCGCCGACCGTCAGCACCCACGGGGCCTCGTTGGCCATAGTCTGGTACGCGGGGCCAGCGTTCCCCGCGGCGCAGCTGACGAAGATGCCGCTCTCGATTGCGGCGAAAGCCCCGATCGCGATCGGGTCGCTGTAGAAAGGATGGGAGCCGCCGGAGAGGGAGAGGGACATGACGTCGACGCCGTCCTCCACCGCGGCATCCATGCCCGCTAACACGTCCGAAATTGCGCAGCCTTGCGGGCCGCACACCTTGTAGACGGCGAGGTGAGCAAACGGCGCCATGCCGGATGCCGTGCCGTTGGCCTGCCCGTCGACGTTGGCGTTATCGACAAACGCACCGGCGGCGGTGCTGGCAGTGTGGGTGCCGTGGCCCTCATCGTCGTACGGGCCGTCCGCGGTGATCCTGACGCTCGTTGTGGCGGACGCCCGCATGCTGCGCAGTCCTCGGACGAAGTTCCGCGCGCCGATCAGCTTGTTGTTGCAGTCCGACGCGTTGAACTCGCACGCGCCCTTCCACTTGGCGGGCGGAGGGGGCATCCCCTCGCCGCCGAAGGGGGGGAGGTCCGGCGACACGCCGGAGTCCAACACGCCGATGACGATCCCTTTGCCGAACCCGGTGTCGTTCCATAGGCCAGGGCCGTCGCGGCGCAGGCCCAAGAACTCGGCCGTGTGCGTGGTCTGAAGCCGCACGATTCGGTCCGGGTAAGCGCTCAAGAACCCGGGCCTCGCCTCCAGCTCGGCCAGCTCCCGCTCCGTGAACCTCGCCGCGAAACCGGAGAGGACGCTTTTGTACGGGTAGAGCAGGCGGGAGTCTCCGCCGGAGCTCGCCGTCGACGCGGGCAAGAAGGTGTTGTACCATCTTCGGACGTCGTCGAACGTGGACACCGACGAGAGGGCGGCGGCGGCGGACCGATCGACGTGGATTATGTAAGTTCGTAGGCCGTCGACGCTGCTCGATTGAGCAGAGGACAGAGAGAGGCGAGCGGAGAGCAGTAAGAGGACGAAGAAGGAGAGCGACATGTTGGAGATTAGCATTGTTTGAAGGTCTAACTGCAATATTGCTTTATATAGAATCCGACCGCTGACTTTTGAGGGTTTGTGGTTTATATTCAAATTGTTTCCGGCGGCTACAGCTTATTTTATAAAGGGAACAACGAATGTTGCCAGCCAAAGAGAGCGTTAACTGATGGATTTATAATCATGATCGCGTTTTAATGTTTGATTAATCTAACTTGCATTCAACTGTTTGATCAAGTCTGGCTCCTGAAGAGACGATGGTAAGGAGTGCAAGTGCATGAAGCTGGAAACTGAGACCGAGACGTCTCACGTACCATTTAGGGCTTATTTTTCTTGCCCATGTCTATACGAAACGCGCTGGTAGAAATGGGCAAAAGTCGTTATTTCAAATGAGCAGGGATTTTTCTTTAAAACGTCGGAAAGCGGAAATCGAACAAATGGACCTCTCACAACGAAGGAATGGAAAATACTCCTAAGTCAATTGGCTCGGATGGTGTTACAACATTGGGCTGGCCCTCGAAGTAGAGAGAGATATTTTACCTGAATAAAGGAGTACATGAAGCCCATGGAGCTCACGTAGAAGGCGATCCGCTTGCCCAGTCAAGACTGTTACGACCTAAAGATCGTGGGAGTCCGACTTCTCTCCCAGAACCACTAATATACCTCGCTGGCTCGCCCTTCCCGAACGGGCGGCCGACCCAATGTCAGGGCGCCCCTCGCCCGAACTTCAGAGGCCTGCAGGGTGTCAGCCGACCCGAACGTCCGAGACTACATGGGGATGGGCGCACCTCGCCTTGTCCCCCCCGACAGAGGTGCTTAACCGCTCTCGCTCGGTCCGCCAGGAGCAGTGCGCTCGAGGCACGTCCGGACAGTGCAGCCTCGGATGTTGACCGAGGCACACCCGTCCCCCCACCGGTGATCCAGGATCCATACCCAAAAATGTGAACGGCCGGGCCGAACACCCCCCGATCAGGCCGGCCCGGCGGCTCCTCTCGGACACAGCCATGGGGAAACGCTCTGCTAGACCCTTGGTTCATCGGACACGACAAACTACCTAGTATAAGGACGCGACTGACACTTACGCTGCCCGACCATATGGAAAAGCACCCACCTGGTCGTTGCGCCCCCTGACACGTAATGCTTTCGGCCCTGACACCCTGACAAAAGCGCCCCTGGCCGCTGTGCTGTCTGACAAAAGCGTGGCTGACACTCCTGTTCATGACATCCCCGTCCGAAGCTTCCGCTGACAGCAGGGCCAGCTCAGCCCGTCGAGTCAGCATGCCAGGTCAGCCCCACCTAACCGCCTCCCATCAGGTATAAATACCCCTTCAGTTCTTACGGTGAGGGGGTTGGCAAATTTACTCTCAATTCTCATTAATCACACACAAGAGCAAAGGTCGTCCATATCCTTGTTCTTCCACTCATAGCTCGTCACGCACGGTCGGCTCACCCTCAGTCCGACCTGCGTGCATAGCCCCCGCTTTAAGTCCTATTATTGACTTAGGCATCGGAGAGGCTGAGGGTTGGACCCCAATCTAGCCTTTCTGAAGAGTTGCTCCTTGCGCAGGTTAGCTCGTCACTACCAGTCGTGCTCGCCCCTAACCTAGGCAGTTCGGCTCCCTCTCTGCATCCTACCGGATTAGATACCGTGGTCAGCCTCCGCAACAAGCTTAGCCTCATCACCCCTCAAATCCCCTGTCAAATAGCCTACCCTAATCCCACCATTAGCATAACCACCGTGCCCTTGGTTCCCCAAAATACAAATTCATTGTACGGGAGTTCTACCCCGCAACAAAGACTAAGTCACGTCTGTCCACTGAGGGTCATAACCCCAACGGATTAGTTGATAATGAGACTGTATTCATGGCGAAATAAAGGGACACCAGTTACGCCTCTCTTTCAGAGACAATCGTACCACTATTAAAGCAAGACCGTTACCTGCTAACGGTAAGAAAGTGGAGCCCTTGTCTATAAATAATCCCAACAACATTGAGATAGGGGAGATCTCCAGAGATACTCAATACTGCGTGTTTGAGTCATTGGGCCGGCATTCAAGGTGACTCGTCCGACGAGCGATTAAGACCCGCAGAGCCCACGAGAAAAGCTTGGAACTGACTCAGTCAATTCCCACATACCAGTCGTCCGTTGCACTCCCACCAATTGAACGTGGGATTGAAGGCGAGTCATAAATAGCAGAGACGTGCGCTACAGTTACCCCTATGAAAGGGGGAAGATCATGGCACCATAATTAGTGACCGTTATCCTTCCAATGTCACTGAAAAGACCACGGAGGTCTATAAATACAGGAGGACGAACAGAGTAAAGGAGGTAGTGATCTGATACTCAGAGACTAGATACTTTATCTTATATTTCTTTCACAAAAGAGTTTATTAAAAGTTGTAATATTTCTTTATACAACCTTTTATAAAAGTTGTAATAGCAGTTTACACAACTTTTAAAAAAGTTGTAATATTGCTTTACACAACCTTTTATAAACGTTGTAATAGAAGTTTACACAACATTTATTAAAAGTTGTAATAGAGCCGACCCTATTACAACTTCGCATATTACAACGTTTGTTAAAAAGTTGTTTGACCCCTATTACAACCTTTTTTAGAAGTTGTCAAAGACCATTTTTGTTGTAGTGTTGCAACACCAGACCTGAGACGAACCTCCGAAGCTCGATCTCAGCTGCTCCAAGCTCCTTCCATCTCTTAAGTTCCATTCTAATTAAGCATCAGAGGGGATTTGGGTCGGGACCCATATACGATCCCCCCTGACGATTCCTTGTGGTGCAGATCATCGAGTCCCAATCTTACGACAGAGTCGCATCTGAGCTTTCCAACACTGATCGATCGACGATCGATCCGTTCGAGAGTCGAACAAGCCCCACAAGTCAACCACGATCCACCAATAACCCGGGTTTCTCCAACCTAGGGTCCCACTCAACCGACTGACGAGGCTCCGACTCAGCAACTAAGGATCCACGTCAGTATCTCAATTTGCTCTAAGGGCAACGATGGTCAAAAAGCCGCCACAACGGATGGGGCCCCTCTGCAAAGTAGCATCTCAATATAAATGGTCACAGAAGGTCTGAGCATGATCAATAGGGTAGGAGGGGCGAGAGGTGCCATTTGGTAGCGCCTCGCGAGGGAGGGTCATGCCCCACAAAAGGACGAGCAAGACATAGGACATAGTCCTGGGCTTGTTCATGCATAGCAGGGTGGTGGCAATGTGGCGCTGAGCTAAACTAAGACAGGGGTGGATGATCGAGGAGGCCCTCGAGCGGCTAGTGCTGAAGAAAGGCATATCGAAAATCCTCTTCCAAAATCATGTAGTGTAAATAGCGGGGGGAGTATCTGAGCCGGGGGTATATGGGGTCTCGACGTCGGGGACTGCAGGCCACTGGAATAGGGTCTGGAGTCCCTTGTAAGTGAACTGCATCTCTACATCCAATATGGAAAATGTAATCTCCGTGTCGGTATGACGAAGTGAGCTGATGGCCTCTAGGGTCAATCAAATGTAAGTCTTCGCCTGAAGCCATAGAAAATGCTCCCAGCCCAGGTTCACGTACAGCTGCCTAATCCCGGGCAAAATTCCTAGCTGCTCTAAGGCTCCTAGGTCGGCAAATTTGGTTGAAACGACTAGACGCCTAGAGAGATCGACAAAAGCACAACGATGAGCATCATCTATAAAAGTGACGCCATAGGTCTCTAAGGGGGCATCTCGGGTTATGGGGGTGGCGGGGGTGGTGCTGTGGGTATGTGCTGCCTGGGGGGCTCGTGTCCCGCTGAGGAGCTAGCAGACTGGCGTTTCTTCCTGGTGATTCGGGTTCAATATTACATATTTTGTGCTCATGTGATGCTACATTGTTCTCTAATCCATACGTATTTTGTACACAATCATTTATTAGAGAAAACACCTTATTTGAGCACAAAACAGTAATTAATGAAGTATTTCTACACTTTTTATATTTTTCATAGCTTGGTCTCGATCTCACGATTCCAACGACTATTTATTTGTATTTTTCTGAGATCTGTGCTAATTACTGTGTATTTTTGAATGCAGAATACAATTTAAATGGAGAAATACCGTCACTGTCCAATCAGAAGCTGCCACGTGGCGGCCATCCGCAAATTTCCGCTCGATCCGACGATTCCCGCTGACGCACGAAGAGAAATAATAAGGACCGTCGATTTCGCATCGGACGGATCACGAGAATCCCCTGAAGCGAAGCGGATCAGCCCTTTACTCGACACGTGGCGGCCATCCGCCTACTCCCGCCTGATCCGACGCTCCAGAGCAACGGGCGACGCGGCAAGCTGATAACCGTTGGATCTTGATCCAACGGCCGAAAGGCGGGGCGCACGAATTCAAAGAGGCGGTGACGTGGCACAATCAAGAGCGTGCGATTTCAATCCAACGGCGCTCGCTCACCCCGCTCGAACGAAGCAGCCGCGGAGATTTCTGGGCGACGTGGCGCACATCGGGCCGTCCGATCACACATCAACGGATGAGATGCACTCCGAGCTGAACTCGGATTTAAAGCGCAAGCGGGGGCACGCGGGGTTGGATCCGACCCGTATGCCACGTGTCCGCTCCTCACGTGATCCCGCTTGGATCCAACGGCTCCCATTTGCGCCGACCGGAGATAGCGGGCTGAGTTCGATTTTGGAGCGGGTTTATACCCGATAAGCGCAGTAAACCCGCAATATCTCTATTTAAGGTATTCCTAGGGGTTTTGAGCGTATTCTGGAAAAGGCTGGCGTATTCTGGGCGTATTGGAGGCTCTAGGAGCCGTATTTCGCCAGGGAAAAATTCTGTAAAATTCCAGAGGCTGTTCTTAGTATTTCTAGAGAGTTTTGAAGCTTATATTGGAGATTTGGTGATAGAATTCTAAACTTCTACTCCGTATTTTGGTGTTTTTCATCGTATTTTGCTACTAGATCAATGTATTTTGCTATGAACCTTGATTATTCTTGCATTATGAGTAGCTAAAACTTATTTGTGCATCGTATGGCGTAGTTAGGGGATATTATTTGTGTTCGTTTGGTTGAATAATCGTTGTGCTAAACCGTTAAACGTCGTTAAAGTTGTAATCTTTGTTCGTAAATCGTCTTTTTCATCTTCCAAAAGAAGTGATTGAGTTGATGATCGCCCCACAAGGGTGAGTTTTGATCTCCCCAAAAGGGAGTTTCATATCGTAGTTTTGATCTCTCCAAAAGAGGGTTTCATATTGTATTATAACTTTAGCGACGATCTTATTGAATTTTGTGCTTGAACCCCCAAAAGGGCATCTTCCGATGAATTGCTCCCAAAAGGAGAATTCATTGAGTTATATTGGGTATTTTCCGGTGAATTGCTCTCAAAAAGAGAATTCATTGTGTTATATTCGTCAACCTAGTTAATACGAATAATTGATCCTAACGAACCCATACCATGTGCATACTTTTCATCGATATTTTCATACACGACTCTTCTTTGTTCGTATTGTTCGCACATCACCATCACGCACTTTCACACCATCATCACCATCATTATTGAAGTGGTTAGTTTCTTTTCGTCGGATTTCTATTTGATTTGAGCTGTGGTTGCAACAGATTTTCTCCCGAGGATTCGACATCTGGACTCCCAGATTATATTACTTGTACGGACTCTTGCGCTTGAGAGAAGCACCTTTTCGGAGCAACCAAGTTTTTGGCGCCGTTGCCGGGGAGGAATGGTTTGTGACTACGGTTTATTTCATTTAGAGGACCTTCGGTGAGATCTTTCCACTTTACCGTATATAAATTTTTGTTTAATTTTATTGAACATAAACTTTTGTTTTTCTTTTTAAAAATGGAATATATGAATTTCTATTGCACAAAAAATCTGTATGATGCAAAGTACGCTAATGCACACAAACATAGAATGGAGAAGCTCAAGATCGTTAATTTTAATCAAACTGACTGTGAAACTTTCTTTCAGGCCTGGAGGAGGTTCACAGACCTAATATCGAGCTATCCGCAGCATGGGTACACAAAGAACGAGCTTATGGAGTTCTTCCTAGATGGACTACAACCCCAGCTGCAGGAATTCTTGGGAGTCATGACGCCGACAGAGGCGTGGCAATACATGGAGTCTCTGCAAGAAAATGAAGAAATCATGGAAGAGACTTCAGAGTGCGATTCAACGGAGCCTTCGTGCCTTGATCAAGGGGAGCAAAGCGTAGACGTACCTTTGCAATCCTTGAAAGAGGAAGTTTACTTGACTATTCAGACACATGAGGCTACATCCCATCAATTCCAAGAGAATTTTCTTGCTCGGAGTCGACAGATTCAAAAATCTATTGAAAATCTTAATTTGATTGCCACTTGCTTAGAAGAAAGTAATTTTTTTTGAAATTCAACTTCAAGAATCTAATACGAATCTATCTTCTATTGCAGGAAAATCGAGCAAGCCATGTCACGTTGAGGACACGAATAAAAATATCCACATGGCAGAAAGTGTGTGCAAAAGAGAGGACGAGCTAGCAATTTTGGATGAACGAGAGGAGGAGACAGCTAGGGACAAGGGTTTTGAGATTATCGCCATGGAGTCAGAACCATGCCCTCCTCCAGTTTTGTCCCAAAATCATTTACCCCTCTCCCCAATGACTGAGCATCATACCGAGAGTAGTGCATATCTTTCAGGGAGTAGTCGTCAACTTGCTCTAATTTATTTCAACTATTTTGATGACTACATTTGGAATAGTTTTATGAATAAGAATCTTAGACTGAAATGGATTGACGTAACTCATCTCTTGCAGAAAACAGGTGGACATCTTATAGAGATGCTGGGAGTTACGTTGCTGGGATCCAGTTTAGTCGTTGGAGGAAGAATACTCACCGAGGAGCGCAAGGAGCAAATTGAACAACTTCCTCCACAATTAAAGATTCGGGATCCGCCATTTGATCACGGTGTGTTCTTTCCAGTAGTGTAGATTTTTATATGCTTTCTAGGTTGCTTGCTTGAATAAACTCGTACCCCTTTCGACATTAAGGACAATGTCCATCTTTAGTCGGGGTGTGTGTATGAGACCTTAGGATTTTTTTTTGAGAAGAATAAATCACCAAATCTCATCATTCTAAAACTCCTTCACATGCCTCAAATACGGATGATTACGCATTAATTGAGTTCTAAAATTTGTTTGTGGCTAGAGTTAATTATTTTTCTCTTCATGGAATTACCGTTAATATGCTATTCATGAAAACTTTCAATTTCCATGATTAATATCTCAAAACAGTTTGAATTTATCTCATGCATGCTAATGTTATGAAAAAGCTGAAGTATACACGATTTATAAGAATAGTCTTCAAGTTGAAGAGGAATTTGGCCATTGTTATTAATGTTTATGATTCATATTGATGGGTATTGAGTTGCTTACAAAAAGAAAAAAATGAATGAAAAATGAATGAAGAAAAATGAATGAATAAGTATGTCGCTAATAAATAACTTGGTTGGCTCGAGTAGTACAGTCCGAGGGGTCCTTTTTGGCCTAATGCCCTATTATCGTCTGATTTGGGAGCCATTGACCGGAAACTCACTCATTTGATGGAGCGATCCAAGTTACACATTTTCTGTGAATGTTGCTTGATGTGCGTTACGCGGAACTAATAAAAGAAAAGAAGTGGCGAATAAACTAAGCAACCTCAATACCCGTGATTTGAACGGTTACTTTTGAGATGCCAATTCCTTGGAAACAAGAAGACTAGAATATAACGACGTGTTAAACTTTCGCTTGCGCAAAACGATGCTTGCATGCTATTTATTCAAATTAAATTAGAGAAAATATCATGTGATTGATCTTGTGCATGGATTGTGTATATTGATAGTCTAGATCAAGTTGGAAAGTGTATTATTGAGCCATGCCATAAGCGATTGATAGAATTTATTGTTTTATTAATCATCCGTATTAATCGCTCTTTTTGCTAGAGACTAGCAAATCGCTAGTTGGGGGGTGTGATTTGGGTTCAATATTACATATTTAACCCCCCCATTTAGCCCTATTTTGTGCTCATGTGATGCTAAATTGTTCTCTAATCCATACGTATTTTGTACACAATCATTTATTGTAACGACCTGTTTCCGTGGTGAGCGATTTTTGTGTTCAAAACTTTTTAAAATGAATTCAGAGTAAATGATTTTTTTTCATGTTTTTATCATCGCTCAAATCTTAAAATGGACTTCGCATTCGTACTTCTCGTGAGGATACGAACCCGTGGCATTTTCGTAACTTACGGAGTAGGTTGTGAAAAATAGGTATTTTAAAGTTATAATAATTACTCTTCTCCGATTCCATTTACCATTCTACCATCCACTCAATATTTTTACTAAATTACTTTTACTAATCAATTTACTTATTAATTTACTATTCACTAATTACCTTTAGCACTTACTAATTAACTTTAGTAATTACCTTTACCATTTACTATGTAACCTTTATAAATTACTGTTAATACTCACTAATTACTTTTAACTAATTACTTTTACTAATGACCATTTCCTACTTACTAATTACTAGTTACATCCATCCCTAATTAATTAACCTAACCTACCCAATTGATTCCACCGTCTGGGCAGTTGAGAAACCAACATGCACTTCAATTTTTTCCCCACATCCAGCTTCCCCTCTTCAATTGGTCTCCTACAGTGTTCTTATACTAGTAACAACAACATGGTAGCATCACCGTCTTCCTCCACCATCTGCAAACTCCACAGACAAACCCAACCCTCCTCTTTGCAATTCCGTCCGATTGGAAATCATCACAACCCAAATCAGTTCCAAAATCAAACCAACCAAATTCCTTCATCCCCTCTCTCAGCAACCTGTAAATTTCTCCTCCCATCCTGCAAAACCATCAACCCAAAATCCCCACGATCAATCCAACCAGAATCAAAACAGCCCAAAACCAGAAATCTGTTCATCTCCCCAAAATCTATTCATCATCAACCCAACATGAATCTCCCACCAATTTCCCAAACCAACAAACAAGTTTAACCCTCAAACAAATCTTCCCCAAATCTATACAGACATCGATTCCCAAACACAACCCCTGCTGATTTTGAAATCAGAAATCGAAGGGGGAAAACAAACCCAAATCGAATATGAAAGCTCAGATCTGAAAAGAAAAAACAACAACAACCCAAACAACTTCAGATTCGAACTCCTTCCTCCTCCCTCTCCCCTTGGCCGGCCCCCTCCCCCTGCTGCCGTACGCCGGCCAACGGCGCCGCCGACCTGCTGAAACGCCACGCACGCCACCCGAGGAGCTGCCCCGCGCACCGGAGAGCCGCCCTCAGCCGCCTGGGCCGCCGTGCGCCGCCTGTGCCGACGCCCTGGACCGCCGGACGCCGCTACGAGCCGCCGGAGGGGCAGCCGCCTGAGCCGCCGGGATCCTCTCCCCTCGGTGCGTGCGTGAGTCCGAGCCCCATCCCCATGGCGTGAGTCTCTTGCTACGAATTTGAAATGAAATCTAAAAAAAAGAATGAAGAAGAGGAATAGAAAGAGACAGTAGTTAAGAGGAGAGAGTAGTCTGTAGTTATTATAAAGAGAAACAAAGAACGAGTGAAGGAGTTGATTAATAAAAAGAAATGTCAAAAGTAAGTGGCATGCATATTAAAGGGGATAGCCTTGATAAGAGGGGTTGAATGAATAGACAAATTAAAAAGGTGTGTCAGCCTATACTAATAAGAACATTTCAGTAAGGGGGTATACTAAAGGAGGACAGAGTGTGTAACAGAGTAATACGAATATTTGAATGAATAGGCCCTACAGTAATAAGAATTAATAGAGAGTGTGTGTGACGGAGTGTGTTTTGACACATTTGAGTAAAGGGTATATTAAAGAATGAAGAGAAATGAAATACAGCCTTGATAAAAGATTGGCAGGTTGCAAGTTAGCGAAAGAGAGAGAGAATGGCTTGTGGTTTATATTTTATTATTTGTGTATGAGGGTTTTTACTTGTGACAGTAGGTATACCCCTCTAATATGAATGTTAACATGCGATGACCCTGTCAGTAACTAAAATTAGTTTAGTAAGTTCATTAACTTTGTTAGTTAGTATTATTAAAGTTATTTAAATGCTAACTTGATTTCACCATGTTAATTAACTAATGTTAAGATAATAATACTAGTACGAAATCAGGCGTGCCATGTTAGTATGACCATATACAACGTTACACTAGCCGTAGAACCTGACAAAACAAGGCGAACCCAATTCGTGTGTTATTTTAACATTGCACATATTTCGCAAAATGTCTAATTCCATTATTTGTTCACTAAAACAGAGAACCACTATCACCGTAACGAAGTAACCGTCGGGACGAACCCAACGGCACCAAAATCACCGAAATCAGGCAAGTATGCAATTTATAGTGAATTTGTGAATGTTAACGCTCTTTAGTTTTCTGCATGCAAAGTTCCATAACTCAGTTTACATGTCGTACTTGTTAAATCTCACACCCAGTACTTCTGTTAAATTGTTGTATAAAGATAACTGGTCTTGTTATTTAATTGCTGCATGCCTTGAAATAATTAACTTGAGACATCGTGAAATCGTGCGCCTCGAAGGCGAAATCGTGATCTTCGTGATGTCATGTGAGTTGACAAATTCGTGCTTGTAAATCGTGAATTAGGCTGGCTCGTGTTCCGGCACAGATCTTGGGTGGGGTAAGGGTTGAGCGGCTGCTAGGCGTATGAACGGGTACTCTCTTCAAGGTTACCACCCGTATGCGGTGGGTTAGCGCCAATCACGGTAAGCCCCCGTGAGAAGAACGACTCACTCATCACGTCCTAAAGGCGAGAACCCTATTATAGACATGACATGCTAACAATCGTGAAATGCTAACAAGAAACTTGCAACTTGAAATTGTTATCTCGGTAAAATTGACATGCTTTGCTTTACTTGTCAGATTGTTTAGACCTGCATGATAGGGTGTATTACTTTAAAATCAGCATGCTTCAACTTTTATTGTTATCTCGTTTAAATTATAATTGCCTCTAAAAATTCAGTATAAATTTGTATATCTTGCCTTGGGTTCTAACATCTACTTGCAGACCCTTGCTGACATACATTCATGTTTTTGGATGTATGTCAGATATCAAGCTTTAGCACCAGGAGGACTAGTTGAGATAGCTGAATCAGTGGACCAAGGACTGTCAAACTAGAGAACCCTCATTGTAATTCACTCATTTGTTGTACGGGTCATAAGACCCTCTCTTTTCTATTCCTGCATCGTTGTAATTCCGTTGAGACATTTGAGATTGTAATAATGGTTTACTTATCTGTGTTGTTTTGAGTAATGTAAAAGCAAGAACCTGCAGTTTTCACACAGACGCTTATTGTGTTAAGTCAAGGGGGAAAGAAAAGCAAAAGTACCTCCTCCTGACTTGCACAAGCGGGCCCGTTCGCGTCCTCGCTCCCAAGCCTAATGGGAAGCGGGGCGTGACATGTTTTAGTGGTGGCCCATGCAGGTGTATGCTCATGCAAAATGCTCTAAAACAGCATGGATAATATTACAATCTTAACTCTCAAACAACACCTTCCTTAGAATCTTCTACCCCGATCAGATTCATTAGAACATCCTAGTCCTAAGATTCGTGATCCTTAGTCAACCAAATCAGTATATCCTTTATTTTTTTTATCACCCTTCATTTTTACATTCCACTTTATGACCTTAGGAATCCATCGTAGCCTTTGACTAATCATTTCCTACCGGTACCCGCATTTGATCACCCTACTCAAATCATTGCTCTCGATCCACGTGATCTTTCTGACAGCCAACTTTATCCTTCCAAATCATCCACATTACTATACCGATGCTACATTCGATATCCCTTTCATGAAATTTCTCGCCCAACTTTATTTCCGTTTAAGAATCCTTAGTATATACCAAGATCTCATACGCTCCAGCTGACCTAAATTCATTCTTTGATTTTGAAACTTTATTCGATGTAACCTTTAGTTACTATCTCGCCACGAATTTCTGACCTATAACATCCATACTCTTATATTTACTATACTTTCTTCCTATAATAAACTTCAAAAAAAAACATTACTTCTTTTTCACTAATTCAAATATAGGAATTTCTTTTCTTACAACACCTACTAAAATATTTCAAAACAACCTATCATATATGTTTTTTTAAAATACTTTCTTTACTAAATCTATCTCCATTTGCATTCACAAAACAATCGCTGCTTAACCATACTCCCTTGCATGTTACTCCTTTCATTCATTATTTAACTAAATCACATTTCATGGTTTAACTTATACCATTTACGCATTTCGTTATTTTTTTCGCATACTCGTCATTCTCCTTAATCACTTGATTAATCATGACTATTTTATACTACCTAACCAACCTAACTCCCGATCTATGCCTCACCTGAAACCATTCATCACAATCTTGACCCGTTACATCTATCAACTCTAAATCATACACTATGTTTAGTTATCATTAGTGCTCGTCATTACTTATTACAACCTTAGCAAGATTCGTTTTAAATTTACGTTATAGCCCATTTAAATTTTTTTCTCTTCTATTTCATTTCATCATCAGCAGTGTTAAGTTAATCGTCATATTGTTATAGCATTAGTTGTGATCGTTATTGTTATAGGATTATGTTTCAGCTAGACATAGAGTGAGATGACATGAGGGTAGTTGTGATTATTTGATTTTGAACACATCGAATTTAGGTTACTCCATTGTATACGGTGATAATAGAATGATGTGTTCAAGACTTACATTTGGGTGATACACATGCCTAACGGATTCAATGGAGTTTCTTTTAATACACAAGAGGACGAGTACATTACAGATTTGAAATGCAGATTAGTAACAGCTAAGAATACCCATTGAAGTACACCATGATTCATGGAGACCATAATAATGAGTAGAATATTTGTAGTAACGAGACTTAATTATGGTGATGAAGATATTAGAACTGACACGTTATGTTGATGAGAATGGATAGTTATGTGGATTGATTGACATTGTTTAGAACAAGACACAATGAGCAAGATGTGATTTGACAGTTTGTTAACTATGATGAATAAATTTATGATTTGTCGCGAGGAAGAATTTGTTTGGAGCAAGACAATTATTGATTGTAAATGATGATGTATACTAGGCGTAATTCTAGTTGTCGTCATACATAAATAATTAGTATGTCATCAATAGGTTGATCGCTTGATATAGAGATAAGATTGGTGTTGGTAGATGTCACAATTGTAGTGTTACAAGTTAGGTTATGCAATATACAATGTGATGATATATTATGGATAAGACCACTTAAGAGAATAAATAATTTTGGAGAATTTGGCTATAGATGAACTATACATTAGAGATTTCATAGGAGATGTTGTTGCTCCAATATCAATAACAAGTTGAGGGTGAAGAAATTTGCGAATGGTATTGATTGAGGATACTTATTGTTTTCCTTCAAAGGTTATTTGGTATAAAGTATTGATTATTTTGAAGCAAGAACCTTGAGTCAGAATTGGAACGATAAGGTCGGATCTGTAGCTAAGTTTTATGATATGCTTATAGTTGTAACAAGATTCGGTGATGAGACGAGTAGTTGATGAATACTTGATTGGGATTACAGGTTTAGCGTGCATTATGTTAGAATAGGGGAGTTGCAGTCGTAAGTATATATATACACACATTGTTATTCATCAATCGTAGGTAGTCGTCCCTAGTCTTTCCACGTGTCCACTAACGGTTAAGGCCATCGATGATGCTTAGTCGTCGGAACCTCTTTTTGGAACTCATTCTCAACCACATCGCTTGTGTCATTCCTAACCAATTTCTTTTCTTCGCCTCGACGTATTTCAGGTCATAATTTACCTCATAGAAATACGAGAGCATTATCCATATTTGTTTCCTCCTTTTTAATTGATAAGAATTCCGAGGACGGAATTTTTTTAAGGTGGGTAGGATGTAACGACCTGTTTCCGTGGTGAGCGATTTTTGTGTTCAAAACTTTTTAAAATGAATTCAGAGTAAATGATTTTTTTTCATGTTTTTATCATCGCTCAAATCTTAAAATGGACTTCGCATTCGTACTTCTCGTGAGGATACGAACCCGTGGCATTTTCGTAACTTACGGAGTAGGTTGTGAAAAATAGGTATTTTAATGTTATAATAATTACTCTTCTCCGATTCCATTTACCATTCTACCATCCACTCAATATTTTTACTAAATTACTTTACTAATCAATTTACTTATTAATTTACTATTCACTAATTACCTTTAACACTTACTAATTAACTTTAGTAATTACCTTTACCATTTACTATGTAACCTTTATAAATTACTGTTAATACTCACTAATTACTTTTAACTAATTACTTTTACTAATGACCATTTCCTACTTACTAATTACTAGTTACATCCATCCCTAATTAATTAACCTAACCTACCCAATTGATTCCACCGTCTGGGCAGTTGAGAAACCAACATGCACTTCAATTTTTTCCCCACATCCAGCTTCCCCTCTTCAATTGGTCTCCTACAGTGTTCTTATACTAGTAACAACAACATGGTAGCATCACCGTCTTCCTCCACCATCTGCAAACTCCACAGACAAACCCAACCCTCCTCTTTGCAATTCCGTCCGATTGGAAATCATCACAACCCAAATCAGTTCCAAAATCAAACCAACCAAATTCCTTCATCCCCTCTCTCAACAACCTGTAAATTTCTCCTCCCATCCTGCAAAACCATCAACCCAAAATCCCCACGATCAATCCAACCAGAATCAAAACAGCCCAAAACCAGAAATTTGTTCATCTCCCCAAAATCTATTCATCATCAACCCAACTTGAATCTCCCACCAATTTCCCAAACCAACAAACAAGTTTAACCGTCAAACAAATCTTCCCCAAATCTATACAGACATCGATTCCCAAACACAACCCCTGCTGATTTTGAAATCAGAAATTGAAGGGGGAAAACAAACCCAAACCGAATATGAAAGCTCAGATCTGAAAAGAAAAAACAACAACAACCCAAACAACTTCAGATTCAAACTCCTTCCTCCTCCCTCTCCCCTTGGCCGGCCCCCTCCCCCTGCTGTCGTACGCCGGCCAACGGCGCCGCCGACCTGCTGAAACGCCACGCACTTCACCTGAGGAGCTGCCCCGCGCGCCGGAGAGCCGCCCTCAGCCGCCTGGGCCGCCGTGCGCCGCCTGTGCCGACGCCCTGGACCGCCGGACGCCGCCACGAGCCGCCGGAGGGGCAGCCGCCTGAGCCGCCGGGATCCTCTCCCCTCGGTGCGTGCGTGAGTCCGAGCCCCATCCCCATGGCGTGAGTCTCTTGCTACGAATTTGAAATGAAATCTAAAAAAAAGAATGAAGAAGAGGAATAGAAAGAGACAGTAGTTAAGAGGAGAGAGTAGTCTGTAGTTATTATAAAGAGAAACAAAGAACGAGTGAAGGAGTTGATTAATAAAAAGAAATGTCAAAAGTAAGTGGCATGCATATTAAAGGGGATAGCCTTGATAAGAGGGGTTGAACGAATAGACAAATTAAAAAGGTGTGTCAGCCTATACTAATAAGAACATTTCAGTAAGGGGGTATACTAAAGGAGGACAGAGTGTGTAACAGAGTAATACGAATACTTGAATGAATAGGCCCTACAGTAATAAGAATTAATAGAGAGTGTGTGTGACGGAGTGTGTTTTGACACATTTGAGTAAAGGGTATATTAAAGAATGAAGAGAAATGAAATACAGCCTTGATAAAAGATTGGCAGGTTGCAAGTTAGCGAAAGAGAGAGAGAATGGCTTGTGGTTTATATTTTATTATTTGTGTATGAGGGTTTTTACTTGTGACAGTAGGTATACCCCTCTAATATGAATGTTAACATGCGATGACCCTGTCAGTAACTAAAATTAGTTTAGTAAGTTCATTAACTTTGTTAGTTAGTATTATTAAAGTTATTTAAATGCTAACTTGATTTCACCATGTTAATTAACTAATGTTAAGATAATAATACTAGTACGAAATCAGGCGTGCCATGTTAGTATGACCATATACAACGTTACACTAGCCGTAGAACCTGACAAAACAAGGCGAACCCAATTCGTGTGTTATTTTAACATTGCACATATTTCGTAAAATGTCTAATTCCATTATTTGTTCACTAAAACAGAGAACCACTATCACCGTAACGAAGTAACCGTCGGGACGAACCCAACGGCACCAAAATCACCGAAATCAGGCAAGTATGCAATTTATAGTGAATTTGTGAATGTTAACGCTCTTTAGTTTTCTGCATGCAAAGTTCCATAACTCAGTTTACATGTCGTACTTGTTAAATCTCACACCCAGTACTTCTGTTAAATTGTTGTATAAAGATAACTGGTCTTGTTATTTAATTGCCGCATGCCTTGAAATAATTAACTTGAGACATCGTGAAATCGTGCGCCTCGAAGGTGAAATCGTGATCTTCGCGATGTCATGTGAGTTGACAAATTCGTGCTTGTAAATCGTGAATTAGGCTGGCTCGTGTTCCGGCACAGATCTTGGGTGGGGTAAGGGTTGAGCGGCTGCTAGGCGTATGAACGGGTACTCTCTTCAAGGGCACCACCCATATGCGGTGGGTTAGCGCCAATCACGGTAAGCCCCCGTGAGAAGAACGACTCACTCATCACGTCCTAAAGGCGAGAACCCTATTATAGACATGACATGCTAACAATCGTGAAATGCTAACAAGAAACTTGCAACTTGAAATTGTTATCTCGGTAAAATTGACATGCTTTGCTTTACTTGTCAGATTGTTTAGAACTGCATGATAGGGTGTATTACTTTAAAATCAACATGCTTCAACTTTTATTGTTATCTCGTTTAAATTATAATTACCTCTAAAAATTCAGTATAAATTTGTATATCTTGCCTTGGGTTCTAACATCTACTTGCAGACCCTTGCTGACATACATTCATGTTTTTGGATGTATGTCAGATCCCAAGCTTTAGCACCAGGAGGACTAGTTGAGATAGCTGAATCAGTGGACCAAGGACTGTCAAACTAGAGAACCCTCATTGTAATTCACTCATTTGTTGTACGGGTCATAAGACCCTCTCTTTTCTATTCCTGCATCGTTGTAATTCCGTTGAGACATTTGAGATTGTAATAATGGTTTACTTATCTGTGTTGTTTTGAGTAATGTAAAAGCAAGAACCTGCAGTTTTCACACAGATGCTTATTGTGTTAAGTCAAGGGGGAAAGAAAAGCAAAAGTACATCCTCCTGACTTGCACAAGCGGGCCCGTTCGCGTCCTCGCTCCCAAGCCTAATGGGAAGCGGGGCGTGACATTTATTAGAGAAAACACCTTATTTGAGCACAAAACAGCAATTAATGGAGTATTTTGATCGGTCCATATTTTACACCTTTTTTCTGCATGTTTTCACGCCATTTCGATTGCTCATATTGCGATTTTCACGAGTATTCGACGATATTGTGTTACTTTTCACTATTTCTTGTTTTTGTCGGATTTCAGGAAATATGGAGCGATCGGGAGCAAAAATGAGCTTAAGGGACTTGCACCCACTCCGGAGCGTCACCCAAGGCTCTTTTGAGGGCTATTCGGCGATGGGAGATGGGTGGAAGAAGAAGGAATTCCGTAGAAGCGACGAGGAGGAGAAACAGAGAAGATTGGGCATTTACAGCATGCCACTCGGCCGACCCGACCGGACACGCTCCAACAGAAGGAATTGGGCGTGCACTCGGCCGAGGGTTGATATTCCACTCGGCCGAGTAAGAAGAACGCATCGCCCGAGTGGCATGAGAAATCCACCATCAAAAGAGGCTAACTTACTGGAAATGTACAGGCTTTTGACGGTTTCGACTCGGCCGAGCAAGAAATGCCCCTCGGCCGAGTGAGTAAAGCCACTCGGCCGAGCCACCCCCCGGAGACAGACCCCTGAGGACCTCGAAGTTACTGTTTTTCTACAGGGTCTGTCACTCGGTCGAGTAGAGAATCCCACTCGGCCGAGTAGAGAAGTCAACTCGGCCGAGTGATGCCGAGCACATGCAGCGCCCAGATTTTCAGACAACCTCCCACTCTTTTGTAATCTGCTATCATTCCAGCAATCAAAGTATTTTTCTCATATTTTTTATGGATAGTAGACTTCATGACGGTTCCAACGCCGCCAAGAACGTGCCAATCGGAGGTAGGATGAAATCTGGAGAATTTCTGCAAGTTGACACTGCAGTGCCGGAATTTCCACTCGGCCAAGTCACATTTTCCCACTCGGCCGAGTCGACGGCGGGCCCAGATTTTAAGTTGCGGTTTGGGCTGTTTTTGGGCACGAATTTGAGGGGTTTTCTAGGGTTATTTGCTAGGGTTTTCGGGGACTATATAAGGGTTTTGTAGCCACCATTAGAGAGGATCCTCATTATGTTTTCTTAGGTTTTCAACATGTTTTCTTAGGGATTCTTTTGGAGGTTAGGCCATGCCCTAGGCCCCCTCTTGGATCTAAAAGCTTGTATTTTGGATTGAAGATCTTCATCAAGCTAAGTATTTTGTTCTTATTATTTGAATCTTTGTTTTTCTATCTTTTTGTATGCAAGCAATGATTTTTATTGATTCTCATATCATTATTGCTATGCTTGAGTAGATTTGTTGTTCTAGGGTTTGGGGATGAACCCTATGGATCTAATTTCAGATTTGTGATGAATTAATCTCTTTGTTGCTAGAATTGCTAAAGGGGTTAGGTTGTGATCGATTTATTACGGATAGCTTGGGATTTCCATCGATTGGGGTTTGCAAGAGATTGGATTCTAATCGATGGGAAGGCCTAGATATTCGATTTAGGTTTATAATCGAGATTCTCTAGACTTGGTTTGCAAGAGATTGGACCAAAGCTAGGATTTTTATTATAAATCTATACCCATATTCGTTTGCAAGAGATTGGACGAATAGGAACTATCACAACCTAAATCGTGACTCGAGTTTGCACGAGAGTGGGCTCGAAGAGCGATTGAACAATGATGTCGATCCTAATTCTAGTGGCTTAGGCTAGGGTTTGCAAGAGATTGGGCCCTATCCTAGGTTGCTATAGACCGGCAATAGCGCGAGAGCGTGAGCTTGGTTCTCTATTCAGTTACGACTAGTTCACCCCAACACAAGCCTAGTAATATTGAGATTCACTATTTACAATGATGTATGATGATCCGTAGTGGGGATTCCCTAGATCTAGACTCTTTTATTATATTATATTTGAATCGATAATTTATCCCACATCTTTATCACCGACACCGACATCCATCACCATTTCCAGTATATCACATCATAACCATCTCCACCAATAAAACCATTGTAGTCAAACCAACCTAGGATAGATTGGAGCCAACACCACCTCCTCGTGTTCGATACCCGCTCGCCACTTGACTGTGCGCTTGCGGTAAGACTACAATCGTTCTCAGGGTGTATATCCAGGGCCGATCAAGTTTTTGGCGCCGTTGCCGGGGAGGTGTTTCCCGTTGGGTGCCAATTTGTCACAATTAGGTTGATTAGACTACGAAAAAAAACTAACAAAAGGAAATTTTCACCCCCGCCACCATTATTATCATTTCTATATTCTTTTGTGCCACTGATATCTTTTCTCCAGGTATTTATCTTTGTTGATCAGGTGCTATGGATTATACTACGTGGACCACAGATTTTGATCAGAGTGCTCAGACGGGAGAATACTATTATGATCAGAGTGCTCAGACGGGAGAATACTATTTTGATCAGAGTGCTCAGATGGGAGAATACTTTTTTGAGGAGATGCACTGGCCCGAGCTTGATGAGAGACAAAGGATCTTTTTTGATGAGATGCATGCACACCAGGTTGAAATGCAAGCCGGGCTTGAAAAGAGTAACCTTCTATTGGAACGGGTGAAGAGGCAACTTGAAATGAATGAGCTCATGTTTAAGGTTGCGATGATTCCTAAAGATATCAGTTCTGTTCCTTTATCTTATGGGCAAGAAGCATCTCCAATCATATTACCAGAGCCAGAATGTGCCGCCGTCGATCCCACATCCTACAATACAACTGTTGCATATGAAGAGTGGATGGATGAAGGTACAGTGGAGGAAGCAGAAATTGAGCCACCAGCGCAGCCAGAGGAGGATGGATTTCAGAGATTATTGGAGGGTCTCTTGGAGTCAGTGAGGTTCACCGGTTCAGAGAGCATTACAGCAGGTGATGCATTTGAGCTACGATTTGCAGATTTTGTTATGAACCGTGTTTCAGCTGCAGGAACAATTGAGGAGGACATCCATGTCAGTCTTGAGGGGGATAGACTATATTTTCGGATTGCTTGCGGGCATTCCCCTCCACATGATGCTTCCCCACAAGTTGACATACATGAGCAGCCAGCATCACCATTCCAGAGAGAGCCTACATTGATAGTTCACGAGGAGGCATCACATGCGGAGCCAGAGCATTGCATTGCGGAGGTAGCACATCGGGACGAGGACACAGCCATTCATGAGGATCCCGAGCACTACCCTCCTCCATTAGAGCTTCCGCAGCCACCTCATCCTTCCACTGACGCAGAGGACTATCCCACAGAGCTTACTGCACCCACTCAGGGAGATATTTTTACCCACTCCATTTCTGAATCATGCATTCCATTTGATATTTATTTTGATTCAGATATTTTTGACATGTCATACCTTTTGCAGCATACATATGATTATGGACCGGAGGTATGCTTGGACGTGTCATAGTTTGACGAGCCTATCGAGGAGGTCCACACCCATGATCCAGATACACATGAGCAGCTTAGAGAGGACACCATGGAGACAGCTATCACAGCACATGAGGATATTGGATTATTTCCAGGGAAGTATCGTCCACCATTATTTATTCCTTATATTTCTATAGACGATCCTCTTTGGGATACTTTTATTAGGAGGGTGAATTTTTTGCAGCGAACTGATGCATCCTATTCTCTGCATGGTACAGGTGGAGTCCTTGTGGGAATGCTGGAGGATGCATTGCTGGAGTTCGTTGGAGTCCGTGGACGCATGCACCTGGCAGAGCCACGGAAGGAGCAGTTGGAGCAGTTGCCGGCACCAGCAAAGATACTGGATCCGCCTTTTGCTATAGGTGATATCAATCCAGTAGTGTAGAAAATTTTATGCTTTAAATAAACACGAATCCTCTCGACAGCGAGAGGACCGTATAGATTTGTTTGAATAAATATCACCTCTTATGACGGCCACAAATACCTTTTACACCCCAAACCCATTATATATATTAATTCCCCTCTCCATATTTTGATACGACACATCCTTTTGCTCCCCACCATCGAGCATTTCTTTCAAGTGAATACTCACTTTCTTATTCATTTGACTTGAACATGCTTTGCAAAGCCATGACATTTTTGGTCAAGTCATTTGAATAGGATTGTTTGGTATAAGCTTGGGGGAAGGTGCTCTCATGCATCATTGTATGTGCTTGTAGTTGCATTAGGATTTCATGTCATTCATTTCATCATTTTTCATTCACCCCCTTATTATTATCGTTGTTCATCATATTCTTTCATTATGATCACATTGAGGACAATGTGAAGTTTAAGCTTGGGGGAGTGCATTTCCATGCCATTTAGATGCATTAGTTGCATTTTTACTTTATTTTAGGATTTTTCAAAATTTTCAAAATTTTTTGCATCATCTTTTCAAATTTACCATTTTATTTTTCTTTTATGTGTGTTCATGCATCATATTGTGTGCTTGTTGTTGTTTTTCCTTTTCTTTCCTATCTTTTACTTTTATTTCTTTATTTTCCTTTTCTTTTCTTCCGCTAGATGAATTTCGTATGATGATATCTCTTATTACTTTAGCAACCATCACGATGCTTATTATTCCATGTCATGCTATTTAGTGTATTCCATAGTCTTGCTATTCACATATGCTTGCAAATCTATTTCTTTTGATGATTCCTCTACATGAATGCATGATAGTAATTGAAGCTGAATGTATGGATTAGTGTTTAGTATGTTTTTGTTGGAAATGCACCAAGATTCACGCATCATTAGTATATCTGAAGCATCAGTTTTATTGTCTTATTCACCTTCTGTTGCATGCCTGATATGGTGGTAAACTTCACTGCTTGACTTCACTATTTATTGAAATGATTGAGAATATCCATGCTTACATATGAGTTTTAGTTGAAGTATTATTTTATTGAACCGTTCGTGCACATCGTATAGTGAACCGAGTGTTACATTATTTCTTTCTCCACATATATCTTTTTATTCTCTACATGTCACTTGAGTTCACCTCCTAAAGCTACTTATATCGCATCTATTTCCCAAAAATCCACACAAAAGAAAAAGGTAGCTCCAAAAAGTCCAAAAAGCCAAAAAGGAGCCAAAATCCAAAAATACAAATCAAATTGCTCCTACAAAAATCCAAGAAGAAAAATGAGAAACGAAGTCCAAAAGAAAAAAAATATTTCTCTATCTCATTATTGGAGCCATAAAATACTTGGGAAAACCAAGGCAAAAATCCCATTTTCCACTATCATATTCCTTTAGATGCGATGCCTCAAGCTAAGCTTGGTGGGGGTGAATTCATTTGACCATATGAGTGAGTATGACATTAGAGTGGAGACGTGCATGAATGGGAATATTCGATAATGCTTAGACTTTGCAAAATATATTAGATATGGAGATTTTTCATGATTTGAAATAAATATGTGAATGCCATTACTCTTATTCTATTCTCTATTGCATGCTTGGTGTGTATCTTATATGCTTCATTTATAACTTTTGATTGAAAAGTGCATCGCCAATGAATTGTATATTAAATTCTATGAAATGCGTGATGTGGATATGAATTGATTGTATGAATTTAGAGAGTCCCTTTTGTTATTCTTAAAAGCTTGCAAGTACCATGTCTAAGTAAGATATGAAATCCTTATAGCATGTGATTTGTATTTTCCAAGTTATCGTGATGTGTAGCTTATGGCTTGAGATCTGAGAGAAGAATCTAGCGACCCCTTCCACCTCGTGTTCTTTCTTTTTCATTTCATTTTCTTTATTTTCATCTCCCGAGTTCGTCTCTCTACTTATCTTCCTCGAGGACGAGTAAGAGGTAAGCTTGGGGGATTTTGATCGGTCCATATTTTACACCTTTTTTCTGCATGTTTTCACGCCATTTCGATTGCTCATATTGCGATTTTCACGAGTATTCGACGATATTGCGTTACTTTTCACTATTTCTTGTTTTTGTCGGATTTCAGGAAATATGGAGCGATCGGGAGCAAAAATGAGCTTAAGGGACTTGCACCCACTCCGGAGCGTCACCCAAGGCTCTTTTGAGGGCTATTCGGCGATGGGAGACGGGTGGAAGAAGAAGGAACTCCGTAGAAGTGACGAGGAGGAGAAACGGAGAAGATTGGGCATTTACAGCATGCCACTCGGCCGAGTGGAGCACTCACTCGGCCGAGCAAGAAGACCGCTCGGCCGACCCGACCGGACACGCTCCAACAGAAGGAATTGGGCGTGCACTCGGCCGAGGGTTGATATCCCACTCGGCCGAGTAAGAAGATCGCATCGCCCGAGTGGCATGAGAAATCCACCATCAAAAGAGGCCGACTTACTGGAAATGTACAGGCTTTTGACGGTTTCGACTCGGCCGAGCAAGAAATGCCCCTCGGCCGAGTGAGTAAAGCCACTCGGCCGAGCCACCCCCGGAGACAGACCCCTGAGGACCTCGAAGTTACTGTTTTTCTACAGGGTTTGTCACTCGGCCGAGTAGAGAATCCCACTCGGCCGAGTAGAGAAGTCAACTCGGCCGAGTGATGCCGAGGACACGCATCGCCCAGATTTTCAGACAGCCTCCCACTCTTTTGAAATCTGCTATCATTCCAGCAATCAAAGTATTTTTCTCATATTTTTTATGGATAGTAGACTTCATGACGGTTCCAACGCCGCCAAGAACGCGCCAATCGGAGGTCGGATGAAATCTGGAGAATTTCTGCAAGTTGACGCTGCAGTGCTGGAATTTCCACTCGGCCGAGTCACATTTTCCCACTCGGCCGAGTCGACGGCGGGCCCAGATTTTAAGTTGCGGTTTGGGCTGTTTTTGGGCACGAATTTGAGGGGTTTTCTAGGGTTATTTGCTAGGGTTTTCGGGGACTATATAAGGGGTTTTGTAGCCACCATTAGGGAGGATCCCCCATTATGTTTTCTTAGGTTCCCAACATGTTTTCTTAGGGATTCTTTTGGAGGTTAGGCCATGCCCTAGGCCCCCTCTTGGATCTAAAAGCTTGTATTTTGGATTGAAGATCTTCATCAAGCTAAGTATTTTGTTCTTATTATTTGAATCTTTGTTTTTCTATCTTTTTGTATGCAAGCAATGATTTTTATTGATTCTCATATCATTATTGCTATGCTTGAGTAGATTTGTTGTTCTAGGGTTTGGGGATGAACCCTATGGATCTAATTTCAGATTTGTGATGAATTAATCTCTTTGTTGCTAGAATTGCTAAAGGGGTTAGGTTGTGATCGATTTATTACGGATAGCTAGGGATTTCCATCGATTGGGGTTTGCAAGAGATTGGATTCTAATCGATGGGAAGGCCTAGATATTCGATTTAGGTTTATAATCGAGATTCTCTAGACTTGGTTTGCAAGAGATTGGACCAAAGCTAGGATTTTTATTATAAATCTATACCCATATTCGTTTGCAAGAGATTGGACGAATAGGAACTATCACAACCTAGATCGTGACTCGAGTTTGCACGAGAGTGGGCTCGAAGAGCGATTGAACAATGATGTCGATCCTAATGCTAGTGGCTTAGGCTAGGGTTTGCAAGAGATTGGGCCCTATCCTAGGTTGCTATAGACCGGCAATAGCGCGAGAGCGTGAGCTTGGTTCTCTATTCAGTTACGACTAGTTCACCCCAACACAAGCCTAGTAATATTGAGATTCACTATTTACAATGATGTATGACGATCCGTAGTGGGGATTCCCTAGCTCTAGACTCTTTTATTATATTATATTTGAATCGATAATTTATCCCACATCTTTATCACCGACACCGACATCCATCACCATTTCCAGTATATCACATCATAACCATCTCCACCAATAAAACCATCGTAGTCAAACCAACCTAGGATAGATTGGAGCCAACACCACCTCCTCGTGTTCGATACCCGCTCGCCACTTGACCGTGCGCTTGCGGTAAGACTACAATCGTTCTCCGGGTGTACATCCGGGACCGATCATATTTCTGCACTTTTTATATTTTTCATAGCTTGGTCTCGATCTCACGATTCCAACGACTATTTATTTGTATTTTTCTGAGATCTGTGCTAATTACTGTGTATTTTTGAATGCAGAATACAATTTAAATGGAGAAATAACGTCACTGTCCAATCAGAAGCTGCCACGTGGCGGCCATCCGCAAATTTCCGCTCGATCCGACGATTCCCGCTGATGCATGAAGATAAATAATAAGGACCGTCGATTTTGCATCGGACGGATCACGAGAATCCCCTGAAGCGAAGCGGATCAGCCCTTTACTCGACACGTGGCGGCCATCCGCCTACTCCCGCCTGATCCGACGCTCCAGAGCAACGGGCGACGCGGCAAGCTGATAACCGTTGGATCTCGATCCAACGGCCGAAAGGCGGGGCGCACGAATTCAAAGAGGCGGTGACGTGGCACAATCAAGAGCGTGCGATTTTAATCCAACGGCGCTCGCTCAGCCCGCTCGTACGAAGCAGCAACGGAGATTTCTGGGCGACGTGGCGCACATCGGGCCGTCCGATCACACATCAACGGATGAGATGCACTCCGAGCTAAACTCGGATTTAAAGCGCAAGCAGGCACACACGGGATTGGATCCGACCCGTATGCCACGTGTCCGCTCCTCACGCGATCCCGCTTGGATCCAAAGGCTCCCATTTGCGCCGACCGGAGATAACGGGCTGAGTTCGATTTTGGAGCGGGTTTATACCCGATAAGCACAGTAAACCCGCAATATCTCTATTTAAGGTATTCCTAGGGGTTTTGAGCGTATTCTGGAAAAGGCTGGCGTATTCTGGGCGTATTAGAGGCTTTAGGAGCCGTATTTCACCAGGGAAAAATTCTGTAAAATTCCAGAGGCTGTTCTTAGTATTTCTAGAGATTTTTGAAGCTTATATTGGAGATTTGGTGATAGAATTCTAAACTTCTACTCCGTATTTTGGTGTTTTTCATCGTATTTTGCTACTAGATCAATGTATTTTGCTATGAACCTTGATTATTCTTGCATTCTGAGTAGCTAAAACTTATTTGTGCATGGTATGACGTAGTTATGGGATATTATTTGTGTTCGTTTGGTTGAATAATCGTTGTGCTAAACCGTTAAACATCGTTAAAGTTGTAATCTTTGTTCGTAAATCGTCTTTTTCATCTTCCAAAAGAAGTGATTGAGTTGATGATCGCCCCACAAGGGTGAGTTTTGATCTCCCCAAAAGGGAGTTTCATATCGTAGTTTTGATCTCTTCAAAAGAGAGTTTCATATTGTATTATAACTTTAGCGACGATCTTATTGAATTTTGTGCTTGAACCCCCAAAAGGGCATCTTCCGATGAATTGCTCCCAAAAGAAGAATTCATTGAGTTATATTGGGTATTTTCCGGTGAATTATTCTCAAAAAGAGAATTCATTGTGTTATATCCGTCAACCAAGTTAATTCGAATTATTGATCCTAACGAACCCATACCATGTGCATACTTTTCATCGATATTTTCATACACGACTCTTCTTTGTTCGTATTGTTCGCACATCACCATCACACACTTTCACACCATCATCACCATCATTATTGAAGTGGTTAGTTTCTTTTCGTCGGATTTCTATTTGATTTGAGCTGTGGTTGCAACAGATTTCCTCCCGAGAATTCGACATCTGGACTCCCAGATTATATTACTTGTACGGACTCTTGCGCTTGAGAGAAGCACCTTTTTGGTTCGACCACCTGGCATGTAGGGGTGAAGGAGATGATGGTGGGGATGGGGTGGGAATGTGTATGGCAGTGCATGGTGTAACGACTGGTTTTTGTATGATTGGATTATCGGTGTGTTTTGCTTGCGATGGTGGGTTCTCTCCTTGTGTGGTTTCCATTTCCATAGTTCTCGCTTTCATTTATCTCGTTGAGAATTCCTAGCTTTCGTTTTCGTTCCTTTTGATGTGATCTTCTAGGTCCTTCCTTAGAATCATTGAACTCGGAGTAAGTCACTCGTGACGAGCTTCATATCGATCATATCTTAGAGTATAAATCGATCCTAGAAGCCATAGAAATCTTCCCGAAGCTTCGCGCTTCGAATCGGCACTTTTCGTGCACGTTAGTTGGTTCAAGAAGATCAACCGACCGACTAGATTCCAATTTAGTCGGTCAGGAAATCAACTGGAACCGACTAGTTCATTCAATCAATTATTCAGGAGTTACTGTTTACTCTTAGTCGGTCTAAGAACGTTCATCGACCGACTAGATTCAAAACTAGTCGGTCAGTATTTGTTCATGGACCGACTAACTCTAAATCCTATTTTCGTTCAGGAGTTACTGTTTGCACTTAGTCGGTCTGCGTTGGTCGACCGACCGACTAGTTGCCAAACTAGTCGGTCAGTGGTTGCTCTTTGACCGACTAACCAGTGTTAAAACCCTAATTTCTGGGCAGCCGCCAGCCCATCCTATTTATACCCCTCCCAAACGACTTCATCTTCTCCAACACGACCCAAAACCCTAAAAACCTCCCCCTTCAGCCCCCATCTTCCTCCAAGCTTCATCCCTCCATTCTAAGCCCTAAATCCATCATCCAAACCATCCATCTACCCTATCTACCTCACATCTTCCCCAAAATCTCACCAAAACCCATCAAATCCCCAAAATCCCCCAAGAACCCTAATTCTCCAAACTTCCCCAATCTTTTCCAGATCTGATCCTAGGGTTCCCCGGAGTGTTTCTTCCGTCTTCTCTCGGTAAGAAATCGTTCTACCGTTGTTTTCATAACTTATTGATAATTTTTATAAAACCCTAATTAATTTCATGTGTTTGATGTTTGTTTCTCCCTTAACAGCGATTTCCCCCGTAGATAGCATCCGTGTGACGAAGTAGTCGCCATCCCCGGTGCTAGGCAAGTGAAACTTGCATCTCTTGATTTAGGCCATGTCTTAGGCCATTTACCTTGCTTTAGCGTAAAAGAGACTAGACGGTGAAAGGATAGCCGTTTAGATGCCATTGACCTAGCTTGACAACGAAGCTTGGTCCGTCACCCTCATCATGCTTGTATGTCACGTTTACTTTCCTTAACGGTACGCGTATTAACTGTTCATGTCATCCATGCATCCTTAACTGCTATTGCATTTTAACTGCCATGTTTAATTTAATTAACGGTACGCGAATATGTTCATGTCATTGCATTTCGCATGTCACGTTTAATTTAATTAACGGTATGCGAATTATCTGCTCATGTCATTGCATGCTTGAATACTCATCGTGATTGCGTAGCATCGCTACATACTAGTGCTACTTGTTCCGGCTAGGTGCACCCCTACGCCATACTTATCAAATACACTTTCTGGCTCGTGTTCCAGAAGACGAGCTCATCACAGCCTGCGGGCAATAGGGCACTCGTTGAGTGATCCCTTGTACTTGATACTTGAACACAGCCTGCGGGCAATAGGGCACTCGTCGAGTGATCCCTTGTACCTTACTTGTTACTTGACAATACTTGTCACACTTACCACTTGTACTTGTCCGTGTTTTACTTGTAAAACTTGTTATCCATGACATACTTGTTACTTGCTACTTGTACTTTACTTGTCACTTCCATACTATACTTACCCTGCCATGCATCATACTATAACTGCTAGGTTGTTAGTTTACCTTTCTTTCAGTTTCCTTGCACAAGTCTTTCCAGACTTGCTGACATGTGCCCCTCTCTCTTTTGGGTGTCACATGTTAGACCCAGAGCCAGAGCTTTGTTGCAGGGGATATGGTGTTGCTGATGCTGATGTTTGCTGTGGTGGTGAGTGGACACCATGGGCCTGTCTTGGAGACCGCTCGTGTTCACTTCTTTGTTTAGGTTTGCTGTTAGTTGTTGGTGCGTGGCACCCTTGTATGTATGTTATACTTTGTTGGCCATGTTTGGGCCTTAGACTCTTTTTCCTTTAGCCTGGTGGCTTTTCTGCGATATTGTAATTTGTTTATGGACATTTCGAGATTCAATAAAATGTCGTCTCATTTCCTTATTATCATTGTTGTTTCGTTTCGTTTTGCAAGGACTTGCCATAATAAGTGTTTCTATACGCTTATCAGACTTGAAGCTTCATAGCTTCAAGTTTGTGCGGACCTTCTCACGTCTCGCCTCCACATTTTTGGGAAGCGGGGCGTGACACATGGTCTAGCATGAGGGCCCTCTGCGAGGACTTTCGTGTCTTGGGAGCCTGTGGTGGAGGGGGTGGGGGTTGGGATGGTGGGGTGATAATGGTGGGTATGGTGGAAGTGTGTGGAGGTGTCGTGGGTGTGGTGGTGGTGGAAGTGCGTAGAGGTGTCGCGGAAGGGGGTGGTGAGGGTGATGATGATGATGAGCGGATGATAGCCATGCGAGGCATCGTGTGCTCGTGCCACAAATAATATGATATATATAATAAAAACAAGGATAGGGAAAGAATGGACCCTAGCAATGCGAGAGCGACGAATGCGAGATCCTCGAGCGATGTGCAAGCGGCGATGAGTCCCGCCAAGCATCTCTCCGAGCTTCATGCCGACCTGGAATTTAAAATTGGGGTTGAATTGGGGGTTGGGGAAGATCGGGGATGGGGGTGATGGAGGGGGTTGCGTTCGAGGTGGAGTGGGGGGAGGTTGCGCTCGGGTTGGGGGGAGTGGTTGCACTCGGGGGGGGGGGGGGGGGGGAGGGTTTGGGGTAGGCACGAGAGACGAGGGAGTGGGGGGATCGGAGGGGGAGGAGAGGGGATAGATTGAGGGGGAGATCACCGGAGGGGGAGGAAGGGGTGGTGCTCGGGCGAGGGAGGTCGTGGGTTGGGTTCTGTGTCGCTCGAGAGGAAGAAGAAAGGGGGCACTTAGGCGGTCGAGTGCTCGGGAAACTACTCACTCGAGCGAGCGCTGACGCTCAGGCGACCGCTCTCGCTCGGGCTGACTGTCTCCCCTTTACTTTGGGTTGGTCGCTCGGCTGAGTGACATGATTGCTCGACCGAGCGGTCTGGAAAAACAGCACAATCAGCCCCTTGGTTCTTCTCTTATTTCTCACCGCTTTGAATCTCAACTCCACGCCCATGCTTTGCTCTTACGTTAGGCGTCTTGACCGCCAAGTTCATGTCAAAATCAACAAACATCGGTTATTTATGGATTTTTGAATTTCTATAATACAAATCTCAAAAAATCTAAATAAAACCGAAATGCAAGTAAATAGGCCGGATTGCCTCCCGCCAAGCGCTTATTTAAGGTCATTAGCTTGACCCCTGCAGCTCAGTGAGGCGATAAGTTGGGCGCATGCGAGATGCGCCCATCGTTCTTCACGACCAACCCTTGTGGGGCCGGTTGGTCGAATGCCTCATTCGGACCCTTAGTGGCCCATCCATCCTCCTTCCTCTCCCGTGCTTGTCTCTCTTTAGGGTGCCCCGTGGACACTGCAGCACCTAGGTTTCTTATTTTTACGCCGTCCGGGGCGTGATCCTCCAAAGCGAGCATGGCGTGTTCGTTCGTTGTCGATCCATCGTCGGGGTCCTCGTCCAGGACATGCAGATATGTCGCCACGGCTTTGTCATGTCGAGGGTCCAAACCATGATCCTCGCTCTGCAGCAGGGGGTCCAGAAATACTTCTTCAGCTATGAACTCTTCCACGAGCTCATCCTCTACCAAATCAAGATACCCGACGTCCGCAGTGGGCTCCCTCTCTCTCATCAGTTTAGGTAGCCGAAACTCGGCTTCAATGTTTCCAACATTGAGGGAGAGCGTGCCTTCTCGCACGTCTATCAACACTCCATCCGTCGACATAAACAGGCGACCTAAAATTAGCTGCAATCCTCCATCTTCCGTCATGTTTATAATAACAAAATCCACCGGCATGCTCACCCCACCGGGAATATGTAGGATGACGTCCCTAGTCACTCAGACCGGATGCATCACTGACCTATCTACGAGCTGGATGGTCATGGCCATCGAATCTAACTCCCTCCCAGTGTTGAGGTGGTGGAAGATGGACAAAGGCATCAGGCTGATGCTTGCCCCCAAATCTATCAAGGCCCTCCTGATAGGAACGTCACCTATGGAGCAAGGAGCGGTGAAGCTCCCCGGATCCAAGAGCTTCTGTCACGCCCCGCTTCCCAAAAACGGAGGCGAGGACGTGACTGAGGTCCGCTTGGGCTGGAGCTGTGAAACTCGAGCCCAATAAGCGTCTGTAGTGATACACCATTCGAAGTACAAGTTCTTGCTTGCGATCTCAGAGCAACACAGAATATCATTATTACACCCGGACATCCAGATTACATGTACACAAAGAATTAAGGCCTAGCATGGCCATTACAACAGTTACATGGAATTTAAAATACACCTGAAAGAATACAACAACAAGTATTAACTTTTAGCAAAGCTGCGATGAGTAAGCCGTCCTCTGCAGTGGGTCTCGTGCTCCTGGTTCTCTTGATCCTCCTGTTCAATCTCCAAATGAACTCTTCGATGAACTCTGCTAAAAAACATAACACATATTTCACAGACAAGGAAATATACATCAGCGAGGGTCGCTCGGCAAGATTTAAAAACGTTAGTAACAAAAGACCCTCGGCAAGATAATAATATAGTTTTACAAAGCTTTAGAGAAGAATGACACAATATAATTCCAAAAAGATGAAACATGGCAGCACAGAACAACATGTGAGCATAACATCGTGTAGTGTGTAAAGTAGTGAGCAGGCGAAGTGTGGTACGCAAAGTAGCAAACACAACAAGGTGTAGTGCGTAAAGTAACCAGCATGGCAAGTGTAGTGTGTACAGCAATAATCGTGACAAGTGTAGTGTGTACAGCAATAGTCATGGCAAGTGTAGTGTGTACAACAACAATCGTGACAATAAGTTTAGCAGGTTACACCATAGCATCAGCAGAGGTAAAAGGGTGCATCAATCAATCTCCTATCTAGTGACAAGCCCAGTGTTCGATGGGGAGGTGACTAGCATTACACCCAAGTCAACGGGAGCTACCCGTGACTCTCTACTCACTGACCTGGCCATGTGTCGGTCAAGTTCACCAATAGAGTGTAAACCAGCTTTCCAACCTCTACTACACTAGACTACCCCACCCAAAGTGTCCATAAGGGCCTGTTCTTTTGTAGGAAAGTATAATAGGGAAAGTTGAGAAGTGTGGAATCTGATGAGAGAGAAATTGGTGTGTAATGTGTTCTTTTGTTGGAAAGTGAGGTTGGATTGTGGAGTTGGAAAGTTGAGGTGAGTACCACTCCGTGTAGTGTGTTCTTTTGGTTGAAGAAAGTTGGATGTGTAAAGTGGTGTGTGTGGGGTCCACCCAAATTTAATTTGTTCTTTTTATACCTAAACTATAAACTAAAAACTAAATTAATTACTTAATATATTATTTAATTAATCTTAAAATAATTCATAGGGTACTAAATTTCTAATCATGTGTGTATGGCGGGACCCAGCGTTTCAATTCTCTTCTCAAATGACCCGCGTTCCATGTTGGAACCCAAAAAAAACGAAACTGGGATGCAGCGATTGGTGGATGGGCTTGGCGGGACCCAACAAAGAGAACGAATCGCCTGTAATCCGCACATTTTGTGGAAGAAACGCAAATGGGCTGAGAATCCCACTTGACAACGCCACGTACGCAAAAATTCATAAATCGCAGTTTGCCCAAAAGAACAGACTTCTGATTCGTTAGATTGGAATCCTACCGACAGACGATGAATAGTACAAAATTGCAGAATTTGTGCCAACTATCTTGCAAAAGAACAGGCCCTAAGCCAATCCGTATGACAAACATTCCGTAAATGCCCCGCGGGCCCAATATCCGTAAATGCCCGAAGGCCCAGTAGTCCGTAATTGCCCAAATGCGCAATAGTCCGTAAATGCCCGAAGGCCCAATAGTCTGTAATTTGTCCTGAGGACCCAGTTTCACAATTCGACAATGGTGTACATTTCGCAATTTAAGGTATACAAGCAATGAGTGCATTTCGATAGTAGTAATATTTGAAAGTAAAAGCAATCTACCATGTCACTAGGTTCAATAAGATTAAGCAACATACTTAAAAATTGTTATTAGCAATGTTTAGAAATCCGGTCACAGAATCTGAACAATATGGTTTAAAACTCGCTGGTGATAAATACTTGCGTATTTGAAAACAGTTGTAGGAAACAGTATACTTGACTGAAGCGATGCGATTTGGACAACCAGGCGCCAAGGCGGAAAATATCTGGGTCGACATATTCATGATAACAAGTTAATAGTTTAACCTAGTAAAGTAACATTAACAGATCCATTTACATATTAACTAGATTTATTATACTAAATAACTAAAGCTTGTAGTTGTAGGACATGATTCATATAAGGTGATACGAGTAGAATAAGGTCTACTGTCATACCCACCAGTATAAGCTACTAATTAGGGTAGTGCACTATTGTACGAGCAAGGCTAATATATATATGTCTCTAAAATATATATAGGCTTATACGCGAACTGCAGGCAAGCTAACTTCATATTAGGGGTGGCAATTTTCGGCCCGGCACGATAGCCCGGCACGGGCCCGGCCCGATAAGACCGTGCTTGGGCCAACAATTTTGGCCCGAAATCCTTATCGGACCGGGCCGGCCCGGCCCGGTTCATTTTCGGACCGGACCCGGGCCAAGCTTTTCAGCCCATGGGCGGCACGGCACGGCACGAAAAGCATTTGATCGCCTCACTTCAATTTGACCACACACCAATCTAAAGAAGATTTCAGTAATGTGCATTCATTTATGGTGTTGAGTCCAATGTCATGAATCTTATCAGATTAAGGTCCAAATATCATAAATTTTAACAACTTCCTGTCAGCGCCAACTTTGATGTCTTCGGATCTTGGGGGTCGATCTCAGTTTCCGAGAAGAGACAAAGAACCATCAAACATGTTACTTCATCTTGCCAAATAAATGAAAACAATGCAGGACACATCACCTTATGCAACCCACTTAATCCTCTTCTTTCGTGCTCCATTTCGATGCATCTTTAAGCATATGAGACAAGTTTGTGTTTAAAAATATGATAAAATATTGTCACAATACATAATTTATTCAACCCTATCGGACCGGGCCGGGCGGCCCGAATTTTTATCGGACCGTGCCCAGGCCTTTCCGAAATGGCCCGAAGTCTTATCGGGCCGGGCCGGCCCAGTCCTTTAAGAAAACCGGACCGGGCCGGCACGGCCCGATAAGACCGGACCGGCCCGAATTGCCACCCCTACTTCATATTAACCCACACCTACCTATTCACATAATATATAATAAAGTTACGAGCTTACCGTATCATCGTCACCTTGCTACCGCGTGATGCTCGCTGATGAGGTAGAAGAGGCGGAGTGGAAGCCCATGGTCGGAGATGGAGGTCGGCAACTTCGGGCGGCGTTGGGCGGCTTCAACGGCAGGGCTTGGTGGCGGTTCCGTAGGCGGCGTCGGACTGTTTGAAGGGAGGCGACGGAGGAGAAGTGCTCGGTGCTGGCGGTTGCGTTCGAAGTCGGAGGGAATGGCGATCTCGAAAGTGGCTCGTGGCGGCGCTGGGAAGAGGGGAGGACGCCGGAGGTTGAGGGTGATGGTTTCGGGGCTGAGGGCATCGCCGGTGGGTCCCTTCGCCGTGAGAAGAGCAGGGAGGTTCACGAGGGTAGTCGGCATCTGTGTGGATGAGGGCGACGTCGCTGGGAAGAGGATGTCACCTTGGGTGTTGCGGGGAGGAAGGCGGAGATCGGGGCGGCTGAATACGGGTGGTGCGGCGTTGGACATGGTTGCGGCGTTGGTTTTAAAAGAAGAGGAAGAAGAACGGGGGCGACACGGAGAGGCGATGTGCGGCGTCATGCACGCGATCGTGTATAGGGCATGGATGACCATTGTATGCGCTAGTCTTGGGAAGAGAGAACGTGGGGGAGGGAGAGGGAAAGGAGGGTAGTTAGGATTTAATAATAGCTAAGAGCTTAATAGTATTTGATTTAAAATCAATTTAGATTTGAAAATATTAACAGAATTAAAATTTGTTAATTAAAACGTTGGTGTTAGAAGAGGATTAACCATGGCAAATAGCCATGGTACTATATTTATAAAACTTTCATGTTGACTTGGGAGTCTAAGGGCCTCCCCACTAACTTAGTGGGGAGTAATGGAGAGTGATGAGGGGAGAGAGGCCAAAGGCCTCCCTCAACTCACAACACTCCCCCTCATCTCTCCATTACCTTGGGTTAAGCATATGAATACTTCAGGATTCAGTATGCCAATGGGGTGGATACTTCTGGATCCAGAGCCACTGTGGTTGCCTCGTTAAAACCTTAGTTGTGGAAAACCCAGTGGGAAAAACCAGCAGCTTAAGGGAAAAGAGTACAACTATCGAGGGACTCCCCCTGATATGTACAAGCTTCAGGCTTGCAGATCTCCTATGTATCTATACAATCATCTCCTATTCGTCTATACATCCATCATGTTCTGAAAGAAAATACATTTATCACTCATCTACACAAGTTTCACTCATCTAGCGGCTATTGAAAGGCAACGTCGCTCTGGAGTGTAATGCTCTTCGAAGTTGGTAGATGACTCCACTAAAGTGTTCTTTGAATCAGTCTTCAGTGTGTCTGCAAGGTACTGCTAGACCTGGCTGAGCGTTTTCAATACTTGCTTCTTGGATGATGAGCTTCTCAGAAGATGAAGACATTGGATGCTGATGTGTATATATTTAGGAGGTGGTCGGCCTATTATGTTTCAGTCATCGCGATGATCTTTAAACCTGCATATGCAATATATATTCCTTGACCCTTGGAAGTTGCGTAAAAGCAGCTTATCCCTGGTCTAGTGTTGCTCTCCAGGACAACACTGTAGCTGGTTAACAACTTAACTGGAGACGTTCTATCAAAGATACGTGCAGTTGGCCAGATAATACACTAGAGCTAGGCTCTTCGGGACCTAGGATGTCCTCCCCCTCTTTCAGCTACTGAAAGGTGTCATAAATAAGTATCCATTTTTAATAGGTTGCAAAAGGACATCATTCTTCATAAACTCCAGATGTATGAATAATATGAAAGGGTTCCACCACGAAGGTGTTTAATATGTAAGCCGAGACATCTTCGGCATGATTAATAATAGTTCATCTTTAGGATGATTAATGTCATCTTCAGGATGATAGTTCATCTCCAGGATGATATGTCATCTTCAGGATGATTAGTGTCATCTTCAGGATGATGGTTCATCTCTAGGATGATGGTTCATCTCCAGGATGATAGTTCATCTTCAGGATGATTAATGTCATCTTCAGGATGATTGTTCATCTTTAGGATGATTATTGCCATCTTCAGGATGATTAATGTCATCGTCAGGATGATCGTTATATCTAGGTTTTTCATTTCCAAGGTACGCTTTAAAGCTATCTGAAATATCAATGGTCTCTGCTAGAGATCATATTAGCTTTAAGTCGACCATATGTAAGGCAAATATAACAAATCCTGTCAACGATCTTTCGAAAAAGATACAAGGGCAGAATATTGTTTAAGATCAACTAATGATCTTTGTAGCCTATATGGAGAAGACGTTTCTACGTTTCTCTTTCATCTCTGGGGGTAGAGTATACCCTTCTGGAAGTTTTATATAGATCTTTATATCTATATTGCCATATATATATGCAGTCACGACGTCTATGAGCTGCATTTATTGGCTTTTTCAGAGAAGTTTAGGCTTAGTAGGAAAATGATCACATTTCCTTCATTTCAATTTCTTATGAAATCCGAATTATATTCCACAGGTTTTACACATTCAGGTGTATGGACTACTGGTCCAAAGACTTTGCTTTTCAAGAGTGAGTCCAGCTCTACTCTTATTGCCTCGTCCCACTTTGGCCAATCTATGCGTTTTCGCTATAGAAAAGTGGGTTGACGTCATCGTCGTATTCAGCGACGTGAACGGCAATAGCGAAAGCAAAACCGTCGACGACGACTGTGCTATATCTGTCCAGTACCTCTCCAGTACGTACGTAATATAATGATGTTTATCCTGTTGTTTCCTCTGCAGGAGAAATTAGGAGGGGAGAGGTTGCTGATCTGAGCTCAGCATCCTGTGGATGGATCATTTTAATATATCCAGGAATCTTCCTCTATCGAGGAACTTTATACTTTGAATCTGGCGGGCGTCCTCTTTTCAAATGAGGTACAGCCAATTCTGCTGTCGGTGGATTGCATCCGTCTTTGGGAATGTCAATCCTAGCTGGCGTGTTGGCAGCAGGGACGTGTGAACGAACAATCTTCTGGTTGTCCGTAAATTTATCCCGCAATTGATGTACTTTAGTCTGAATGTGAAGGATCTTCTGGATCTCATCTTCACACAGAAAAAGTATGCGGATCATAACGAGATTAGGACTATTGTGTCCCATGATATGGTCTCAGAAGCATCAGGCTTCTTTAGACTGCATGCCGATTTCAATGAGATTTTCTCATCAAATTCACATTTATCAAGACTTGGTGGTAAACCATAAGCAAGCGGCATCAGCAATAAGATATGGCCACAAGAGGGCCGTATCGTGATAAGCGATGCGGAATGCATTCAGTTGGTCCCTAAATACAACAGGCAACTGGGATTATACAATGGACGTGAAATCCATTGGAGTCTCTTTACCAGAGACTCTGATAACCCATTATGAGTATGAACATGCTACAGGATGTTCAATATCAATGCCAGTTGCTTGACAGAAGTCTTGAATGACATGTGTAGTGAATTCACCCACATTATAAGCTTTAAGAAAGCTATGTTGCGAGTGAATATAAAGGCACACATAAGACCATCTAGTAGATGCATCTATCAGTACAATAATGAAGTACCGAAATGGGCCACTTGCGGGGTGAATAGGCCCGCAAAGATCACCATGTATTCTCTCAATGAAGCCAGGAGACTCTCATCACACTTTCAGGAGGGAATGTCTCTCTATAAGTTTTCTCTTACGACAAAGGGGAACAAGGAAACTCAATCTTTTGAAGAATCTTCGGGTTCTCCAATGGATTCATTTGATGATGCGTCCATCATCGCTGATCCAGGATGACCAAGTCCATTTTGCCAAAGTTAAAAACTCTGGTAATGAAAGGCACTTCTGGTGCTCATTCAAGTTGGCTTTCTATAGGATGAATATCTGTAATTATAGGGGCCCGACGGGGGTCCAAAGAAATCGTAAGTAGATGGGCTTCTGGCCATCCTGTTTACGAGTTACATATTGATATTCAATATTTATTATCCACGGTTTTCAAGTTATGTTCGTTTAAACGAAATATCCTTGAAACTTGGAAAATTCCTATATGTTTAAGGGGAGAAGTTTGCATCTTATAGTCTCGTTGTATGTGGGAGCAATATTAATGCTACACCAGTGCAACGAGGCACTGTCCACAATATTAAATACTTCATCTATAAGCAAAACGAAATTTTATTTAAGTCAATGAAAAAGACAAAAAAGTTCGTACTTAAGCAAATTAAAGATGAAGCAACATTGAATTTTAAATGCATAGATAAAAGATGAAGCTTAATCGAGCAGGTCGTCGTTCTCGAAGTCTTTTGCAGTGAACATCGTTGGTGGCTGAACAGCCGCCAAGTTTGTTTCAGGCAGAGACTTCTGGCTCGCATGATATAGTGCCTGGAGGTGGCGAGGAGTGCGGCAGATTCTGGACCAATGGCCAGTCATGCCGCATCTATGGCATTTATCCTCCCAGTTCTTCTTAGGAAGTGACACTTGGTCAGTGTTCTTTTGCTTCCATGTGAAGTTACTCTTTCCTGTATTGTTGTTATTGGACGGGGGTGCTGCTCCTCGTCCATTCTTCATTACAGCTTTTCCTTTGTTATTATTAGCCTTCTTCTTATTTTTCCACTTCTGGGGAGAAACGTGGTGGGCTTCAGGGATAGGTGCAGTGTCAGCTGGACGTAAATTATGAGGGGTTAGCAGTAAATCTTGATTCTGTTCTGCCCTAAGTAGGCATGAGATCAGATCAGAGAATTTCGTGAAGTTTTGTTCACGATACTGCTGCATGAGGATTGTATCTTTCTCGTGAAACGAGGTAAATGTCTTGTCCAACATGCGTTGTTCTGTCACTTCTTCACCGCACAACTTCAGGCGTGAGGTGATATTATGAAGTGCAGAGTTATACTCAGCGACGGACTTATAGTCCTGAAGTCTGAGGTTTTCCCACTCATAACTGGCATACAGTAATATTACATCAATTTGATATTTATAACATGCCTCCAGCGCTGTCCACAGCTCCATTAGGTCCTCTACCGTTAGTTATTCGGCCTTTAAGGTCCGATCTATATGTCTCCTAATATAGATAATGGCTTTCGCCTTATCCACATCAGAGATGGTGGTAGGAGTTCTGCTAGATGATTGTTCCGCTTCTGGGGCCTTACTAGTAGAAGCATCGGTCGCTGCTGGGACCGATGAAGGAGCCAAAATTGAGCCAAGGAGGGCCATCGAACGCAAGTGGAACTTCAGGTCCACTCGCCAACTCAGGTAATTATTTACTGCAGCATCAAGAACTTCGAAATCGACGCTTGCCAATTTTACCATTTATCTATGCAATTTAAAATAAGCATGAATTAATTAAAGTGTAAATTCATGCATAAACAATAAAATAAGTAAAATGTGGGGATCGGCCAGATACCCAAAGACATACAATGTCCAAAGTCCGAATATACAGTCCATAAATAAAAGAAAAATACAACTTGGAAACCCAAAAGGGTCCCTATATTTTCCAATTTTCGCATCCGTCTTCATTTATCGGTACACCGGTCTTTGGCATTAATACATTTAATCCTCACTTACAATTTCTCTCAAAAGAAAATAAAAGTGCAAGGAATATTAAAGGTATCAAATTGGCCGATCCCAAAAACACATTTTAACTTATTTAAACATCCACGCAGTTTATAAATGCTACAGGCGTAAGAGAAACAACCACGCAGGCATATAACACAGGCATATATTAAATGGAAAAATAGGCTATAAAATATAATAATCTCTTGGACCACGGGGAGACGTCATACACCGTTAGGTTAGTTTACTAACGGCAGAGCGGTCGCAGGATCCTTAAGATGATTATATTTTGAAAAAATCCTAATATTCCATAATTTAATAATAATGCAATAGTGTTATTATTTTAGCAATATGAAAGACTGGGCGACAGGCCCATGACAAGGAATTAAAATAAATTAATAGTTTGAATTGGGCTGTAGGCCCAAAAATATTAATCATTGTAATAAAAATATTAATCGTTGTAATATTTCATTTATATTTGGGCTGTAGGCACATTTGCCCAAAGTTAACAAATTAATTATATCAATAAAATTTAATAGGCTTCTTGCACTAAGAAGTCAAATTAAAATATTGTTAACATTTGGGCTGCAGGCCCAGTGTCAAAATTTTGAATTAACTTGGCTGCAGGCCGAATTAGTCAAATTAAAATATCATTAATACTTGAGCTTCAGGCCCATTGGCAAAATTTTAATTGACAAAATATGCTGGCAATTAGATTTACTGGGCTTCTGGCCCATCAGGGGAGGCCCATGCCTCTTCTCCCCCTTACCCTAATTAGGGCTTTAAGGAGAGAGGATGGGTGGGTAGTGGCAACCGTCGGACTGCTTTAGGGTCTTTAGAGTGTCGGCAGTGGATTCTGGGCCTCATGTGTGTTGTTGGTGAAGTGAGAACCTTCCATAAACCATGCACTCTTTATGGCTTTCCATTACTTTTTAATTCCTGAGCCAATCAGTGCCAGAAAACAGCTTGGGTTCCATCAAGATTCTGGCTCATTTGTTCTCTTGCCTCATTAAAATTTGATTATTTGTTTCGTCACCGACAAATGGAGAGGTCTATAACAATTAACAACCATACATCAATTATTGACACATTGTCCCCAATTTTTTTTTTGCAGTGAGTTGCTAGCATGAAGCCGATTTTGGGTCTTCAGGCGCTTCAGGCGCTTCCAATTCCGACGAGGGGTAGGGCGCTTCAGGCGCTTCCGACGAGAAGGGATCGGCCCCCCGACAGGGGGGTGGAGCTGCCGGACCCCCTCCCGAGGGGACGGTGTGTGAGGCGGCGATCCGGGAGTCCGGACGCCCAGTGGCGATCAGATAACATGCTTCTTCATGTCCAAAATGCTTTCTCCCAAGTGTCCAAAATATCTGTTTTGATAGCAAATCTTGCAAGTGCATGCTGGACCCAACAAACATCCAAACAAATTGACACAGAATTTGGACACATGAAGCATCTACACCCCCCACTGTTCACATCATCATCACCCCCAAAAGCATGAAACCACCTAACTCACAAAGGCAAGAGCTGGGGCACAACCACCAACACACATACCACAAATCACAAAATGCCACTCACTTTCACAGTCAGACAGCCCATCATGCTGGATGAGGATGAACAGGCACAAGAACACACACAAGACTGCTGAACGCTCCGACTGCTCCTCGGGTGTTTTTTATTAATAATTTTTTTTAAAATAATTTATTTAATCCATTAAAAACAGATTAGAAAGTGGTATTTAATAGTAAATCTGTATGTTTGGGAAAAGATTTTCTTACTATAGATTTTGCTATAGTTCTCTTAGAAAATTAGTAACGACATGCGCATGTAAGAATATTGATATAGGGATTTCTAAGAATTTATCTCTAGATCGATGATCTAGGGAAGAATAAATATTCGTAGGTGCTGATAAATATTAGTAACGACATCCGCAAATTGACATCACAAGAGCTTTACCGCAATGGATCGCTGCACCAATAGATTCCTAAGCGCGGTGAGGATTGAATTTTTGAAAGGAGGCGGGATAAAAAGCTCAAAAAGATAAGAGCGTAGGTGCTGATAACGTGTTAGAAGAGGATTAACCATGGCAAATAGCCATGGTACTATATTTATAAAACTTTCATGTTGACTTGGGAGTCTAAGGGCCTCCCCACTAACTTAGTGGGGAGTAATGGAGAGTGATGAGGGGAGAGAGGCCAAAGGCCTCCCTCAACTCACAACAGTTGGATACAAGTAGTATTATCAAAGAGAAGGATTTTTCAAAAAAAAAAAAAAAAACTTTAGCCTTTAGAATTTCAAATTGCAGATAAAGGAGGTGTGCATGCCATTAGCTCATAAAGTATTACTAAAGGTATTAATAAAGAAATTATTAGGGTTTTAGGTTTAAAAGTTAAATAGTTAAAAACTTAAGTATTTACGATTCCGCCCTATGACACGATGCCGTCCAAAAATCATAAGAAAAGTACCGGGACGACCGCGCCTCCGAGAGGATCGCAAATACGGGGTCCGACACCTGTCTGGGCTAAGGAAAATAAGAATAAAAATCAAAGTGCAAAATACCGACAATGACAAAATACGTACGGAATACGTATATCTGAAAAGTGGCCGTTACAGCTTCTTCGACAGCTTGTTGCTTCTGAAAAATGAGGACGGTTGCTTTGCCAACAAAACCTGCTCCGTATTTCTCTTCCCTGAGATTAGTTCCTTAAGGAACTTTGCATACGAGGGTATCTCCGTGAGGGCGTCTATGAAAATATTCAGCTCCACTCCCTTCAGAAGCTCTATGAAATTGGCGTACTTCTCCACCATTTTGGCCTTAGCCAATCTACTCGGAAATGGAATTGGAGCGAGGCGATCCTTGGGCTTCTCCACGGGCCTTGCCCTTTCCATGATCACTTCCTCCACTATGGAAGGGTTATCTCTCTCAACGGTGGCAGGCTGCTCCTCAGCCTCATCCTCCACCATCAATAACCGGTGGGTGCTCACCTATCACCTCCTCGGATGATGCAGCTGTGGAAATCATCACCGGTGGCTCCGGATCCATCGTCGTTAGGCCGCTATAGGTGGTGATGGCACATGCGCTCTCCCTGGGGTTCTTCTCTGACTGAGCAGGGAGCTTGCCTTGGGATCACACCATCTGACTCATCTGTTCCTTCAGCTGATCCACCATGGTGGGAAGTTCCTTGCTGCGGGCTGCATGGTCTAGATTGAGCTTTGCCTGCTCCTCAATAAATCTCTCCAAGGTGGTGTCCAAAGAGGATTTCTGCTGATATGGAGGAGGAACAGGCAAAGCTAGCTGCTGCTGATGTTGCTGCTGGTACTCTGGCGGTTTATAGGGGACATACAACATCTGCCCAGACTGCTGCTGCTGCTGATACTGCTGCTGCTGATACTACTGTAGCTGCTGCTGCTGCTGATTGGACTGGTGCTGCTGATTGGACTGCTGTTACTGCTGATACTGTTGCTGCTGATGGGGTTGCTACTGCGCTCTGCTGCTATTTCTGTACTAGAAACCAGGGTGGTTTCTCCAGGACGGGTTCTCATAGGCTCCCCTGTTTCCTCCTCTATCATCGGAGGTGTAGTTGGCTTCCTCTATTATTGCAGGAGGTGCCTGGTAAGAGTAGGTCCCACCATTGGGTCCCTGATCTGTGCACCTCTCGTAAGCGGCATATGTGTTGGGGGGTGGGGGGTGAGCTGGGCCTAGTGTCTAGTCGGTGCTCCAATCTGGCCATCTGTTGTATAAGGAATTCGAGACGGCTATCAAAAATATCCGCCTCACTGACTTCGTATCGCCCTCCTCCTTGGGCCTTGGCAATAGTCGGGGTAGACCTGTCGTCCCCCAATGTTGGTTGTTGGCTGCCATGGCTTCAAAGATCATCATGTCTTCAGCTGGCTCTTTCCCCGTTATGGCCCCATTTGATGTAGCATCAACCATCATCCTTGTGTCCGAGCACATTTCATTGTAGAAAGATAGGACCAAGTCCCACGTGGCGATGCGGTGGTTCGGACAGTGATGCTAGAGGTCCTTGTATCATTCCCAGGCCTCATACAAAGACTCCTAGCCCCTATGCTTGAAATTGGTGATTTGGTTCCGAAGACACATCATCTTCGAAGGGGGGAAGTATTTGGTGATGAAGGCCTCCGCCAGCTGTTTCCATGTCGTGAAGGTGCCGAGCGCTTGGGATGTCAGCCAATAGTGGGCCTTATCGTTCAAGGTGAAGGGAAAAAGCCGCAACCTGATCGCATCATCGCTGACCCCTTGCATCTGAAATGTGGAGCGCTTGGCTAAGAATGCCTCCACGCGGTGAAGAGGATTCTCATGTGAGATCACGTGGAAGTAGTTCTGTTGCACTAGCAGGATGAGCCCCGTCTTTAGCTCGAAGTTGCCCTCGCGAATCGACGGCATAGTCACGTAGGAAGCTAAGGCGGTGCCGTGCTTCATGAAATGTCGGATCAATTCTGGTGGAATGAGAGGATGTGATCCTATGGGAGGCTCAGCCATCGCTACTCTTCTCCTTCTATCTGCTGCGAATGTTGTACCAAGAACCCCGTATCGCTCCGAATCGCGCCGAATTACCTGAAAACACATAAAACGTCGAAAGGATCAAGAATATCGAGAAAAGCGCGATATAATACGAAAATATGGATTCGGACGATCGAAACGATATGGAAATGCATGGTAAAAACATGGAAAATATAGATACAACTAAGCCATTTTTCAAAAGAAAGAAATCTGAATCAAGAACAATGAAGACGATAGCTTCAAATTTCAACTCTGGAACCGTCTTATATCGACCAGACGACCGCGGCGTGATGAGACACGTGTCGAAGATCCGAGGCCATTAGCATCTTGGATTTCGAACCGGCGAATCATCCAAATCAGCAATCCTCATCATTGATGATGGGATTGATCTAGCTAAGCATCACCACTAATGCAGACTAATCATGGGATTGATCTAGCTTCTCGATCCAATGGTTATAGTCATTGATGATGACCGAGTCTCAATCCTCGTCCTCTCGACGTCTAGCCGTGAGAGAGTACTACTCGGAGAATACGTTATACACCATTCACCCACACTCTAGTGTATTTGGTGTGCCAGGAGACCCAACAGTTCATTGCCTCATTTTGAATGCCATTTCTGTTAACATGAAAAAGACTCCTTGAGAAGATCAAAGGGCTACCATAGACCACCTCTCTGTATGAAAGGCGAGGCACATCGACTTCCCTTATAAACTGCAGCAGTTAAAAGCAGCATCCCATGATTTGTAGAAGCACCCAACCATGACTATTTTGCTCTCAAGTTCAATGGAGAAAATTTCAAGGGTGTGAGTTGGGTAGCATTGCTATGTCCAAATTAAAAGCAAGTGAGTAGCCAATGGATTTTGGCCCAACTGGCTGCCCACTTCACTAAAGAAAGCTAAAGCGAAGCCGACATCTTAAGCTTGATTTGAAACAAAAATAATGAGAGACGACCTGAGAAGTCTCAGGGAAACAAGATGAGAGTAGGCCAAACTTGGAGTTAAACTATAAATATGAAGCTGATGCAAATGGAATTAAAACAAGTCATAAGACCGAGTCCAAAGAATGTGGTGATTCCTTCAGATTTGCTCGGCGCAACCAAGGACCACGCTGGAGTCTGCGCTCTTGCGTGCAAGGCTTGGCAAACGAAAATGTTCTTTTCAATTAAAAAAATTGAGCATTAACATCTCATTGGTAATGCAATTATTGAGACTAATGGTTTGGATAATCACCAAATGATACGTGAATCTCACTAGCTAGGAGAACATATATACATCAGTAGCATAATAATAATCAATGAACACATTCTGACATGAAAATGGAAGTCCAAACGTTGGGAACTGTGAAAATCCACATGCATCGCCCCCCTGCATGGAACCACTGGAAGAAGCTTCACAAGAAGCTGATAGTGAAAAACTTCGCAAAACCATATATAGACTTGTCTCCTGAAGAAATTGACTTGTTAAATTAGCTACTAGAGTCAATTGAGAGATTCCCATGTTTAATTAAGAAAAGGAAAGTGTGTTGAATACTTTGCCATCTTATCTCCATGACTCCATGAGATGTATGCAAACCATTGATTACCATAATATGGAAGAATACAGACCATGCATAAAAGAGGAAGCAAATTTGAATTAAAATAAATGAGAGGAAGATGGAGCTTCTCAACATCAAGTGTCATATGCCATTAACTGTATCATGAAAACTAATTAAGAGTCACATCGTCCGAACCGAACCGGCAGCATCCAAACGGCTCGGACGATGTGAACAATTGATATGACTATTTTGGAGAAGCCCGAGAACCAGAGACCTAAGCCTAAGCGTAGAGCGGGAGGACCACGAACGGGTTTGGGCCGGCCTGACGAGGCCCACGAACGGACTCGAAGTCAGACCGTCCCCGGCCTGGAAGGCGCACGATCACCTCACGCTCTCCGGAGATAACCATCCCCCTAAAAGCACGGCACCTTAATGACCATTAATGGGCCCATTAATCGACCCTCTCCACGACGCACGCAGGCGCCATGATAGAGACGGATCGCGGGGATGTGAGGGGAGGCGATCAGAGGATGTGGGTTGGGGGCAATCGTGGCCCAAACCCTATAAAGGGAGGACATGGGAAACCAGGAAAGGGATCGAATCCCAGGTATCTAAATCTGAGGTACTCCATCAACGACCTTATTTTCGCCATTATCTCCCTTCCCCTGCTCGAACCGAGGGTCAGCGTATCGATCTCCTCTCGAGTCGTACCTACCCCGTCGAGTATTCATCAGACCTTGATCTGACTTAAGTATCGGAGGGGACTTGGCCGGAACCAAGTTCCGCCCCCTCTGACGAGTTTTCTCGTCTGTCCAGGAAGGAGCTGACCGATGCGCCGAGGCTACTCCTCAGCGCAAGACGATCCCGCCCGCTGTTAGCGTGCGTCACCATCGACCGAAGACCGAACCACAATCGAGGCGCCAAGGCTACCCCTCGACGCTCGACCAACCGAGGCCGAGCACTTGTCACGGAGCCGAGGCTTACCCTCCGCTCTGCACCGACCGAGGGCCGATACTCTGCCCGAAGCTCTCGCTCGACCTCGACTCCATCGCCATCCCATGCTGAGTGCACGTGCGCTTGGTGTGACCAAGGGATCCCAACCGATCCCTTGACCACGTTGACCGTTTAGTCGTCGGTCAACGTATCAGTGGTGAGAAAACACCCGTAAACATCTGGCGCCATCTGTGGGAACCCGAACAAGCCCACGTCAAACCACCGAAATGGAACCAGTCTGCAACGGATCGGGGCGCATGCCCCCCATCCAGGAAGAGGGTGATTACATCCCTCCCGAGAACCAGCACAACCACACTACCGAGGGAACATGCGACTCCCGATCGGTAACCAAGAGCAGCTTCGTCTCTTCGCCCAGGAAACCAACGCCAACCTCAAGACGTTAGTCGCTACGATTCAGCAGCTCATAGGCAACCTGTCCATCCGACGAGAGGGGACATCTGGGGCCCACCAATGGGGAGCGGATAGCCCGCTTGTGCGGTCCGTCATGGTCACCGACCACGGGGACACAGCAGCTAACTTGGAGCGACGATTCACCATGCCGGGCTTCATCCCAGAGAAATCCCTCACTCCCACCTCGCTCCCCAAGGAATGCATGTTGGGGCTCGAGCAGACTAGAGATGAATCGGTTACAACCTCGTCTCGGCGACCGGGCTTGACCAATCGGCGGCCGTCCTGCCACCAAGCCTCGGGGGACCGACCCCGACGGAGAGAAAGTCCCCGTCGAGCAAGACTGGAAAAGCGGTAATACCGGAAGGAGAAGAGGAGCGCCCGTCGATCGCCCCCTACCCTCAGCTCAGCAGGGACTCGAGCGAGCCCCCGAGGTGACCGCGCTCGCCCACCTCGGCCAGTCGACAACGGTGCAAGCACTAGGGGACTCCCGGGGACCACCAGTCGCGACCGTTGCCGGTTGTCCCAGAGGAAAACCGACTGGAGGATAACCGAGGCACGGGTACCTTCCAGGTTCAAGGTGCTGGCACTGGAGAAGCACGACGGCACGGGCGATCCAGCGGACCACGTGATGGACTATGAAGGGGTCATGGCGTTCCAAGGGGCCGATGACACCCTGCTTTGCAAAGGCTTTTATTCCACCCTCTGGAGAGCGGCCCGGAATTGGTACCATGATCTTTCCAACCATTCCATTGATAGCTTAGAAGACCTCTCTCAGCAATTCTGCAAACAATTCATGGCTGGACGTCAGGTAAAGCCGGATTCGGAACTCCTGTTCAACGTGGTGCAGGGCCCCGGTGAAACCTTGAGGCACTACATGCGTTGCTTCAACGCGGAGCGACTGAATGTGGAGAGCTATCTTGAGTTGGTTGTCAAGACGGCCCTGGAGAAAGGCTCCGACATAGGGGCCTGAGAAAATCACTGCACAACGATCCGCCGAAAGACCTCGTCGGCGTCATAGCCAGGGCAGAACGCTTGATCGCTCCGGAATGTAACCCAAAAGTGCGACCGTGTAGTTTTACCGCAAGAGCACGGTGTAGCGGCGAGCGGGTTATCGAACACAGGGAGGACTAATGAAAGTGCTTGCTCCGAACAACCTGGCTATTAAGAACAGAAAAGAGAGAATTTTGCCTTTGGCGATCCTGTCACAATCGTCAGACAAAGTACGAAGATATCAAATCAAAGAAAAGACGCCTAGGGAATGAGGAATCCCCGCTACTCACCGTGTCTCGTCAATGTGATTCGTTGGTATCAAAATTGCTAGAATAAAATTTTGGATGAACTAGTTGCAACTGAATGTGATACCTAGCTCACGCTCTCGCGCTGTTGCCGGTCTATAGCTATCCTAGGTTCGGGTTCAATCTCTTGCAAACCCTAGCCTAGGCAAGCTAGCATTAGGATCAACATCATCGTTCAATCGTGCCCCGAGCCCACTCTCGTGCAAACTCGGGCCACGACCTAGGTTGGGATAGTTCCTACCCGTCCAATCTCTTGCAAACGGGTATCGGCACGGAATTACAACCGAAAACCCTAGTATCGGTCCAATCTCTTGCAAACCGATACTACGGAAATTCGATTCCAACCCAATTCGGATTTCTAGGGTTTCCTATCGAATTGGGATCTAATCTCTTGCAAATCCCAATCGATATGAATACCTAGTCATCCGTAGTAAATCGATCCCAAACTAACCCTAATAGCAATTCTAGCAAAATTTCTATCAATTCATCACAAATCTGAAATCGGGCTCGTATGGTTCATCCCCACGCCCCAAGACGTGGAGACTACTCACAATTCATAGCACAAACACAAAAATAATCAATGAAACTAACAAGAGAATTCATCACAATATTGAGATAAGCAATAAAAATAGTATTTTTAGAGGGGAGAGACACAAACCAATGGAGTTCTTCAAATAATCCAACAAAAATCAACTTTTGTCTCCTCTCCAATCTCAAGAATAAAGCTAAAAAGTTAATCTAAAAAGCTACAAAAATCTAAGAGAAAAAAGCTCTCTAACCTAGGGTAAAAACAGGGGTTAAATACCCCCCAAAATCGTCCAAAAAACTGTGACCAAAATGCCCATGCGCAGCCTGAAATCCGCAATTTTCGCTACAGGCAGCGCGTCGCACTCGGCTGAGTGACAAAAGTCGCTCGGCCGAGTGACAAACCCTGTAAATTTCCAGTAAGTCTGGGTCTTCGGGGGTCTTCACTTCGGGAGTCGCTCGGCCGAGTGAGTTATCGTCACTCGGCCGATGGCTTCTTAGTACTCGGGCGGTCGGCATTTGCCACTCGGCCGAGTGGGTCTTCTGAAGCTCAGGCAGACGAAAAACAGTAAGTTGGAGATTTTTGATTGGCTTCGTCTGAGTGCCACTCGGGCGGACGGGGTCTCGTCACTCGGCCGATGTGGCTTCCGGTGCTCGGCAGAGTGCACCTATAAAACGTGTCCGATCTGGTCGGCCGAGCGGTGTCTCGCTGGTCGGCCGAGTGACTCCTTCACTCGGCCGAGTGAGACACCAAAAATGCCCAAACAGCTTGTTTTGGCCTCCTCGTCGCTCCTGCGACGTTCTTTCTTCTTCCGCTCCTCTCCAATGGCGAAATACCCCTCGGGGAGGTCGTCGGTGACACTCTGGAGTAGGCGTATCTCGAGATCACTACAAATAGCTCCAAATCACCTGAAATAGCTCCTGCGACGTTCTTTCTTCTTCCGCTCCTCTCCAAATAGCTCCAATACCCCTCAGGGAGGTCGTCGGTGACACTCTGGAGTAGGCGTATCTCGAGATCTGGTCGGCCGAGCGGTGTCTCGCTGGTCGGCCGAGTGACTCCTTCACTCGGCCGAGTGAGACACCAAAAATGCCCAAACAGCTTGTTTTGGCCTCCTCGTCGCTCCTGCGACGTTCTTTCTTCTTCCGCTCCTCTCCAATGGCGAAATACCCCTCGGGGAGGTCGTCGGTGACACTCTGGAGTAGGCGTATCTCGAGATCACTCCAAATAGCTCCAAATCACCTGAAATACGACAAAAACAACAAATCGTGAAAAGCATCGCAATTTCGTCGATATATCGTGAAAATCATGATTTGAGCGATCTAAATGGCATGCAAACATGCGGGAAAAAAGTGTAAAATAAGGAGTGATCAAAATCCCCCAAGCTTACCTCTTACTCGTCCTCGAGGAAGATAAGTAAAAGACGAACCCGGTGGATTTCGAAAACGAAAACGGCGAAAAATGGAAAACTAAAAAAAACGAAGAAGAAAGAAGAAAGAAGGAGGGGGAAGCTGCTAGATCACTTTCTCAGGACGTGGGTTTTGCTTACTCTTATAGCACACACCGAATGAAAAACACATGTCAAAGAATTTTATTTCGATATTATAGTATAATAGTGCAAATAGAAATAGAAAACCCACGAACAACGATATAATCATGAAAAATGGAATAATTTTAGAATTAACATCGTCTGAATAATTTAAAGCGGTATACAAATCGCAGATCACACACTTTTCAATTGAATGCTTTCTATGAGGAGTATAAGAGTATCACGCAATAGAATAGAAAGAATAGATAAGCATGGATTTCATGAAATGAGTGCTAGGCATAGATTTCTGGACTTCGTAAAGCTAAAAAAAATCTCACCGAGTATAGAATATTACTTAGCCTAGGTTGTCATGCAACGTCAAGTAGTCACTCTCTCACACATCAATGGATTCCCTCCCCCAAGCTTATCTATAAGCGTGGTGGCATAAAAAATATTTACATCCCCATTTCGATAAAGCTCCAAAAGCAACAAAAATAAAAAACAAAAAGAGGGAAGAAAGAGAGATCATGAGATGGGATCGTTCATTGAGATTTTTCTCTTTTCTCTTTTTTTTCTTTTACTTTTTCTCTCTCTTTTTTTTCAGAACACATATATACACAATGATCCCAACTCAAAGAGAAGTAAGAACATACAAGAATTTTTTTTCTTTTTCTTTCTTTGGTTTTGGGAAATTTGGAGCTAGGAATTAATAGCGGGGGAAATGCCATATAATAGAATCGCTAAGGGGAGATTCACCAATGATTTTAAAATAGAGAAATGATGTTCAAGATTTGTGGAGAAAGAAATAAATATATCTCTTGGTTCACTCTATAGGACGTGCACGACAACTTCAGCAGGGTAATCTAATCTACTCAGTTTCGATCACAAAAAAGCTAACTAATCCAGATTTATCATGGCTAACATCATTCAATCATCCCGAAGTGAAATGTACAAATCATGCATACAGAAGTGATATAGGAAAAGAAAACGGTACTCCAAATATAAGCATTCAATGCGTGAATCTTGGTGTGTTTTCTGCGATAGCATACATATGAATATTCAGACTCAGCTAATAATAAAATCTCATCCATTTTCATGTGGAAAAAGTGTGGGTTACTATCTCCAAATGCAAGGCAAATCACAGCATATGATACTAGAAATAAAATCTAAGACATGACAAATATAGCATGCATATAGAGAAAGCTAACTCCACGTCATCATCATCACAGAAAAGTCATCTCTAGCATGACATGAAAAAGAAATAAAGATAAAGGGAAAATGAAACTCATTGCAATGCAACACACAAAGAAAATAAGAAAAACATGATGCATGGTAAAAAGAAGAAAAAAAAAGGTGATGAAGATGAGTGCAAATGCGGAAAATGACGCGAAAAACTAAAATAAAGGTGGTAAATCGAAAGGAACGTGAGGACTCACTCCCCCAAGCTAAATGGCACAGTGTCCTCAATGTGCGAAGTGTGGCACACCGAGAGACAAGTAATGTGAGGGGTAAGTGAGGATGCATGCATGGGGAGAAAGAAAATAAAATAACAAAAGAAAAATAAGAAATAAAAATATGATGCGGACATGATGCATGCAGATATAGGAGTGATATAGATATAAAAGTATGACACCAAAAACTCTCCCGCTCTCCCAAAAATGATATATAAATATATGATCAAAATGTGCATCCAAAAACAGTGAGGAGAGGGTGGGGTGGGCAAAAATCAACAGGACCCAACAGAGACGGGCAGCACAACGGCAAAAGGAATCGATGGCATCAATGGTGCTTAAGAAGGTGGTGCTGCACCGTCCCTGTCCTGAGGCGGAGGAGGAGGAGGTGGAACAGACTGCTGAGAGGGTGTGGGTGTGGAAGTGGCAGCAGGCTGGGTGTGTGCAGGAGTGGGGGTGGGGACCTGCTGGGTGGACGTGGGTACGCGGGGGAGCCGCTCGAGGACCTGGGTAAGGCAGTAGTGAATCTGCGGAAGCAGGTCGAAGCGGTCAGCCATCGTGGAGACGGTGGAGGACAGGGTCCTAAGGTCGCCTCTGAGGCCACTCACCGCCCCCTCGAGAGCACGAATGCTCTGAAGTACAGTGTCGGGGGGAGGTGGTGCAGAGGGACGCACCGGTCTGTGCTGTGCAGGTCGGGGCTGGCGTACTCTGGTGGCGTAGGTGATGGGCTCAGCAGGGAAGGGAACGAAAGGTGCTGCGCTCGCAAATGTGGGCCTGGCCTCAGTGTGAGACCGGGCAGGACGGTAAGAAGTGGAGGCAGCAGCAATGAAAGAGGAGTGCAAAAGTGGCGACGAGGCGGCCAGAGAGGTCGGTGACATAGAAGTGTGGACAGACGCCACGACACTCTCAGGGAATACAGTGGCGGTGGAGACAGAGGTGGAGACCACGGTCTCCACGGCGGTGGCAAAAGAGGGCTCCCCGCACTCAACTATAGTCGGCTGGCGCTCGGGTGGGGCAGAGGAAACGGGCTCGGCAGACAGAGGGCCAGTGGTGGTGGTGGTGGTGGGCATGGAAGCAGTGGAGGTGGGCTCAGCTAGGATACTCCCGACACCGACAGCAGTGTGGACAGAGGTGTCGGGAGCAACAGAAATATCAGGGATAGGCTGAGGGACCACGGGGTCAACAGGGGCAGCGGGCTCAGCAGGTGCGACAGGATCTGCGGGGGCAGCGTGGGCAGCGGCTGTGCTGGGTGTGGGGGGGCGTGGTGGAGAAGGCGGAGGAGAGTCCTCCACCTCGTGGGAGGGGCCGGCATCATCCGACCGCTTCCGCTTGGCGGAAGCTCTCCTCGACCGCGGCCGTGTCCGGGGCGGCATATGGGCCCCGAGCGCTCACCAAAAAGCGTGAAAAGTGCGGCGTGCGTAAAATAAAGGAAAGAATATACCACGACACGCCGTGAGTTCAAAGCTATGGAAGCGTGCGAAGACGACACCTCCACGTAGCCCAAATCAGTCCCTGGAAGCTCCCCTGGGCTCCCCTAAGCTCCCAAATATAACATGCGCATGAAATGGAGATATCAGCGAGTAATATTCAATACGTATGGGGTATTATGGGTATAATGGATAGAAATTGAAATTAATTCGGGTTTGGGGTTCGTTAAGCACATGGATCCTTGAAAAATACACAAAAAAGGAGAAAACAGGCTCAAAATGGGGTTACCGGAGTCGGCCGGAGCAGTGGCTGCCGGCGACGACTCGGGCGAGGTGCGGCGGCGGCTCGGCCGGCAGTGGTGGCTGAGCGGCGGCGGTGGGTCGACGATCGGGCGAGCGAGGGGGAAGTTCGGGCGCTGGGGATGTGAAGGGTCGGGGCTGTTGCGATTTGTTTCGTTTCGAAAAACGAGCCTGACCCTCGCCCCTATTTATAGTAAAAGTTACGACTCGGCCGAGTGACTGGGTCGCTCGGCCGAGTGAACTCATCGGAAAATTCCTCCCCGCTTACGCTTCGGCCGAGTGGCATTTCCACCCTCGGCCGAGTGGAGTAAGTCCATTCGGCCGAGTGGCTCAAGCTACTCGGCAAGACTCGCCCTAGGAGCGTATCAGTTTTACTCGGCCGAGTGAATATTTATACTCGGCCGAGTAGCAGTTATACTGAAATCAGGAAAATAAACAGAGAGTTGGGTACATCAGACTTCCCTCGTTCGTGAGCGGCTCGGCCGGACGAACTTGTGTGCTCGGCCGAGTGACTAGTATGCTCGGCCGAGTGAGCCTTGTTTTCTGCTGTTTGTCTTCGTTTGGGCTCTAAACTCTGTTTTTCTTCCTCCAGTCGATTTCATCTTCCTCCTAAGCATCGAGCGCCTTCCTGGAGCGCTCCTCATCGCCTTGTGCATCCTCCTAATGATGGGTACCTAGTTCTCCTCTCCTGTCAGGAAAAATAGGACCCGTTATCACAAGATTTTTGGGCGAACGACTCAAAACACTAAAAATTTCTAAAACAAAAATAAAAGAAAAGTGAAAATAAAGCAATAACCGTCGGGTTACCTCCCGACAAGCGCTCGTTTAAGGTCGTGAGCTCGACCCCCTATGATTTTCAATTAACGCGGGATGTTTGGTGCATAGGAGATGCACCCGTCAAACTTTCCGGGGAGAACGCTTGGATTCGGAAGTTGCGGCGGCGTGTTCTCCCTCGGTGGTCTCTCGTCTCGAATAGTGTTGGGGGGTGGCTCCCCCAAGCTAGCGTTTGCTCCGGTCCTCGGCTTCACCGGTGACGCCGATTTTCGTGCCGGCGGAGCTTTCTTTGGAGACTTTATCTTCGAGAGCTTGCAGAGCTCTCGGATCCTTGCGACATCAGCGTCGCCTTCATCAATTTCAGCGGAGAAGTTGGGGGATTCATTCATCTTTCCTTCTTGGTCCAAATCCGGCCCTTCTTCAAAATCTTCTTTGAATAGAGCGCCGATTGAGTGGGGGATCGCTTCCTCAATTACCTCGTCAAGGAGGTCTGAAAGATCATCCGGCCGTCTTTTGAGAAGATATATTCTATTGGTTTCTCCCGTTGGGACTCCCTCGGAATAATGTTTGAGCCTCTGACCATTTACCTTGAATGTGGCTCCGTCCTTGCTTTCCAACTCAAAAGCCCCTCCCGGTTGTATGTGCTTGATGGTGAAAGGTCCGGACCAACATGACCTCAACTTACCGGAGAATAATCGGAGCCGGGAATTATATATCAAGACCTTGTCTCCTACCTTGAAGTCTGTGACGGTTATGCGTGCATCGTGGAGAATCTTGGTCCTTTCTTTGTAAATTCTCGAGCTCTCATAGGCGTCTCTCCTTATCTCATCAAGCTCGTTGATGTCTAAGAGTCGCCTCACCGCCGCACTCTTGTAATCATAATTAAAGGTCTTGATGGCCCAATATGCTCGGTGCTCCAACTCTACCGGCAAGTGGCAAGCTTTCCCATAAACAAGTCGGAACGGTGTGGTGCCGATGGGAGTGCGAAAGGCCGTGCGATATGCCCATAAAGCATCGTTTAACTTTATTGACCAATCCTTTCTAGATCGATCCACGGTCTTCTCGAGGATTTGCTTGATCTCTCTATTTGAGACTTCCACTTGGCCGCTTGTCTGGGGGTGATATGCCATGCTAACTCTATGGTTTACCCAGTACTTCTTTAGCATGGCTTCAAACTTGTTTTCTATGAAATGGCTCCCACCGTCGCTTATCAAGGTACGAGGCACTCCGAAGCGTGGGAAGATATTCTGCTTGAAGAACTTCGAGACGACCCTTGCATCATTAGTAGGGGTGGCGATTGCCTCCACCCATTTGGAGACATAATCAACGGCCAATAGGATGTATTTATTACCATTGCTCGACGGAAATGGTCCCATGAAGTCTACTCCCCAATAATCAAAAAGCTCAATTTCTTGGATGGGCCTCATTGGCATCTCATTGCGTTTGGAGATATTCCCGGTCCGTTGGCATCTATCTCACCCCTTTACAAAGGCGTGGGTGTCTCTGAACATTGTTGGCCAGAAGAATCCGCTCTGCAAGATCTTAGCGGTTGTCTTAGAGGCGGCGTGATGTCCCCCGCAAGGCATCCCGTTGCAATGCAAAATGATAGATGTTGCCTCCTCCTTAGAAACACACCTCCGAATAACGCTATCTTTGCATATTTTGAAGACGTATGGATCTTCCCAAAAATAGCTACGGACCTCATGCAAAAATTTCCTCTTTTGGTGCGCGGGCATCCCATGCGGTTTAATTCCACAAGCCAAGTAATTGACGAAGTCCGCGTACCAAGGTACTTCTCCGGTCCTTACGGCGTATAGCCTCTCATCCACGACTGTGTCGTCGATATGCAAACTCTCGTCCTCCTTATCGCGAATAAGCCTAGATAAATGGTCCGCCACGACATTGTCCGTACCCTTTTTGTCTCTGATCTCCAAATCGAACTCTTGCAGCAAGAGTATCCACCTAATTAACCGAGGCTTGGCCTCCTTCTTGTTCAAGAGATACTTCAACGCCGCATGGTCGGTGTGGACAATCACCTTGGAACCAAGGAGGTAGGAGCGAAACTTCTCGATGGAATAGACGACCGCTAGAAGCTCTTTTTCGGTAGTTGTGTAGTTTTTCTGCGCGTCATCCAATGTCTTGCTCGCATAGTATATCGTATGAAGCTTCCTATCTTTCCTTTGTCCCAATACCGCTCCAATGGCTTGGTCGCTAGCATCGCACATTAACTCAAAGGGAAGGCTCCAATCCGGTGGTTGTATGATGGGCGCGGAAACTAGTGCTTCCTTCAAGGTGTTGAAGGCTTGCAAGCATTCCCCTGAAAAAATAAAAGGAGTATCTTTAGCGAGCAAGAAAGTAAGTGGTCGGGCAATCGAGGCGAAATCCTTGATGAAGCGGCGGTAAAACCCCGCATGAACAAGGAAGCCTCTAATGCCCTTGACATTAATAGGAGGAGGGAGTTTTTCGATTACCTCAATCTTTGCTTTATCTACCTCAATTCCTCTCGAGGAAACAAGGTGCCCGAGAACTATACCTTCCGTGACCATGAAGTGACACTTCTCCCAATTTAGAGTGAGATTGTTTTGTTGGCACCTTTTAAGGACTTTAGTAAGATTGGCCAAACAAGAGTCAAACTCACTTCCATAAACCGAAAAATCATCCATAAAAACTTCCATAATATTTTCAATGTAATCGGAAAATATGGATGTCATACACCTCTGAAAGGTGGCGGGAGCATTACAAAGACCAAACGGCATCCTTCGGTAGGCATAGGTACCATAAGGACAAGTAAAAGTGGTCTTTTCTTGGTCATCTTCGTGCAAAGGGATTTGGAAGAATCCCAAATACCCATCTAGATAGCAAAAGTATTTATGTTTAGCTAGGCGTTCAAGCATTTGATCAATGAAGGGCAATGGGTAATGGTCCTTTCGGGTAGCTTTATTTAGTTTCCTATAGTCAATGCACATTCGCCATCCCGTGACGGTGCGTGTAGATATGGGCTCACCTTTTTCATTTTTTATGACTGTCATCCCCCCTTTCTCGGGGACGACGTGAACGGGGCTAACCCATCTGCTATCAGAGATGGGATAAATGATACCGGCGTCGAGCAATTTTAGGATTTCCTTTTTAACCACCTCCTTCATATTCGGGTTTAACCTCCTTTGAGGCTCTATGGAGGTGGCGTCGGTATCCTCCAAATGGATCCTATGTGTGCAAAGCCTAGGGCTTATCCCTTTTAGATCGGAGATAGTGTAGCCAAGGACATCTTTGTGGCTCCTAAGAACGTCTAGGAGTTATTCAAGTTGATCTTGCGTGAGGTGAGAATTGACTATCACCGGGAAAGTTAATTTATTACCCAAAAAGGCATACCTTAGATTCGGAGGTAACTGTTTAAGTTCTACCTCAAGAGGTGCTGCTCCTTCTACTTCATCAGCTCGCATGAGTTTGGCTACTTCATTGTCATCCGGGTTTAGTTCATGTTCAGGTGGCGGGCTCTCTTGCGAAGACTCAGACTCACTACTTAGTGAGGACGATGCATTGAAATAGGCGCTCTCCGATTCTGTGCCAGCATCGTCGAAGCTTTCACTCTGCTCTGGTTCGTGCCTGGAATCAAGAAACACATCAGACGATTCATAAAAGCAAGAGTGAGCGTCATAGAGTATAACTCCCTGAACGTCGGTTTGCTCGAAGGATTCTTCGGGAGTATAGTGTTCTTCGACATTTGTTCTACCGTCTTCGAAATATAACTTGTCGTCGATCACATCAACTCTGACATTTCCCCCGATAGTCCCATCTGGGGAGACTTGGTCCATCACAAAACTAGCAAACAGTTGTTCGTCGGGATCCTTGATATCGATAGCAAAAGTCCCGGTAGCGTGGACCTCGTCGACAAGCTCCTTAAGGAGGTCTGTGAAGGAGTCATAATCTTCCTGACTGAGTTCTGTTGTTGACATTGCATCCTCCATTCTCTTGGGTGGTCGATGCCGAACACCGTCAAAACGCCCTCCCCGGCAACGGCGCCAAAAACTTGATCGCTCCGGAATGTAACCCAAAAGTGCGATCGTGTAGTTTTACCGCAAGAGCACGGTGTAGCGGCGAGCGGGTTATCGAACACAGGGAGGACGAATGAAAGTGCTTGCTCCGAACAACCTGACTATTAAGAACAGAAAAGAGAGAATTTTGCCTTTGGCGATCCTGTCACAATCGTCAGACAAAGTACGAAGATATCAAATCAAATAAAAGACGCCTAGGGAATGGGGAATCCCCGCTACTCACCGTGTCTCGTCAATGTGATTCGTTGGTATCAAAATTGCTAGAATAAAATTTTGGATGAACTAGTTGCAACTGAATGTGATACCTAGCTCACGCTCTCGCGCTGTTGCCGGTCTATAGCTATCCTAGGTTCGGGTTCAATCTCTTGCAAACCCTAGCCTAGGCAAGCTAGCATTAGGATCAACATCATCGTTCAATCGCGCCCCGAGCCCACTCTCGTGCAAACTCGGGCCACGACCTAGGTTGGGATAGTTCCTACCCGTCCAATCTCTTGCAAACGGGTATCGGCACGGAATTGCAACCGGAAACCCTAGTATCGGTCCAATCTCTTGCAAACCGATACTACGGAAATTCGATTCCAACCCAATTCGGATTTCTAGGGTTTCCTATCGAATTGGGATCCAATATCTTGCAAATCCTAATCGATATGAATACCTAGCCATCCATAGTAAATCGATCCCAAACTAACACTAATAGCAATTCTAGCAAAATTTCTACCAATTCATCACAAATCTGAAATTGGGCTCGTAGGGTTCATCCCCACGCCCCAAGACGTGGAGACTACTCACAATTCATAGCACAAACACAAAAATAATCAATGAAACTAACGAGAGAATTCATCACAATATTGAGATAAGCAATAAAAATAGTATTTTTAGAGGGGAGAGACACAAACCAATGGAGTTCTTCAAATAATCCAACAAAAATCAACTTTTGTCTCCTCTCCAATCTCAAGAATAAAGCTAAAAAGTTTATCTAAAAAGCTGCAAAAATCTAAGAGAAAAAAGCTCTCTAACCTAGGGTAAAAACAGGGGTTAAATACCCCCCAAAATCGTCCAAAAAACTGTGACCAAAATGCCCCTGCGCAGCCTGAAATCCGCAAATTTCGCTACAGGCAGCGCGTCGCACTCGGCCGAGTGACAAAAGTCGCTCGGCCGAGTGACAAACCCTGTAAATTTCCAGTAAGTCTGGGTCTTCGGGGGTCTTCACTTCGGGAGTCGCTCGGCCGAGTGAGTTGTCGTCACTCGGCCGATGGCTTCTTAGTACTCGGGCGGTCGGCATTTGCCACTCGGTCGAGTGGGTCTTCTGAAGCTCAGGCAGACGAAAAACAGTAAGTTGGCGATTTTTGATTGGCTTCGTCTGAGTGCCACTCGGGCGGACAGGGTCTTGTCACTCGACCGATGTGGCTTCCGGTGCTCGGCCGAGTGCACCTATAAAACGTGTCCGATCTGGTCGGCCGAGCGGTGTCTCGCTGGTCGGCCGAGTGACTCCTTCACTCGACCGAGTGAGACACCAAAAATGCCCAAACAGCTTGTTTTGGCCTCCTCGTCGCTCCTGCGACGTTCTTTCTTCTTCCGCTCCTCTCCAATGGCGAAATACCCCTCGGGGAGGTCGTCGGTGACACTCTGGAGGAGGCGTATCTCGAGATCACTCCAAATCGCTCCAAATCACCTGAAATATGACAAAAACAACAAATCGTGAAAAGCATCGCAATTTCGTCGATATATCGTGAAAATCTTGATTTGAGCGATCTAAATGGCATGCAAACATGCGGGAAAAAGTGTAAAATCAGGAGTGATCAACGCTACATGCTGACTGAAGAGGCGCTGGCCGAGGACGACGGAGGCCGCCTGATGGAAACAAAGCGAGGATTCAAGCGCGACGAGAGCGAGTGCCGCGGCCCTGATGAGGATCGACAGGAGAAGAGGGCCAAAGGAAAGCAGCGAAGGGAGGAGCCGCGACCCCCGGCCGAACGCCTCCCCGGATGTCATCCTCGCGCATGCCCAGAAGGAGGGGCGCTTTAGCAGGCCACCTCCAAGGATGAAGAGAGGCGAAAAGGACGAGGAGAAGTATTGCAAGTATCACAAGGACAACATCCACGACACTGACGACTGCTGGCACCTAAAGAAGGACATAGAGAAGCTGGTCAGCCGGGGCACTTAAAGAACTTCGCCGACGACTCGGCCCCTGATGTGTCCATATTTTCCATCATTTTCATATCATTATCTCATCACATCGCATATCATTTTCGTGTTCAAATCCCATTTTTTACTACGATTTTGCATTTCTGACGATATTTTCGAGTTTCGTAGTGTTTCGTGAATTTTCAGGGATTTTGGAGCGATTTGGACCCCGCTTGGGTATGGACACATCTGACATGCTCGTGAGCTCATTGGCGGGGCTCTGGAGGAGTTCGCCGCGTTTTCGGAGCCATTGGAGGAGAGAAGAGGAAGAGAGAGCAGAGAGAGAAGCCCCAGGCCTGCTGCGGCATTTTCCCAGAAAATGCTCGGGCCGAGTAGCCCAGCTACTCGGCCCGAGTAGCTCCATTTTACAGGAGAGATTGGATACGGGCTGACTCGGACCGAGCAATTCATCTGCTCGGTCGAGTCACCTCAGATTACACAGCCCGAGCAGCGCCCGAGTAGATCCCGAGTATCAGACCGAGTCGAACCTACTCGGACCGAGACTGCTCGGTCTGGGTAGATCGATTTCAAAATCTCCAAGCAGCTGAGTAGCACAACTACACAGGCAGAGCTACTGCCCAAGCAGCAGCTGCTCGACCGAGTCACCTACTCGGTCGATGACACCAAGGGCATTTCTGGGAAGTTTTGAAAGATCGCGGAGCGCGCGATCTCGGGGAGCACTGAAGGCTCGCGATCGGCAGCGGCTGAAGGAGACTTCGATTAGGCTTTGGATTGGGAATTTTTGAGGGGAGCTTTGTGTGATTTTTGGGAGGAGATTTTTAGATTAAATTTTGTAGCAATTTTTGGATCTAATGCTTGAGATCATTACTCTTGTTCTTGTCTACGTTTGCTGATTGGAATTTGGATTTTTCTCTGGATCTATTGTTCATCTACTCTCACTGTATGTTCTTTTAGCCCTAATCTCTCGATTGCTAAAATGTTTTCTTCCGTGGAGTTGGTGTTTTTGCGCGTTTCTATAGCCATGAGTGAGTAGATTCTTTCTAGGGTTGATGGGATAGCCCTAGGATTCTAGTGGAAAATATAGATCTGGATCCTTACGTTGAATTGGGGATTTATGGTTGTATTTCGGTAGATCCTACCGAATCTGTAGATAACCCGTACTGAGATCATGCCCACGGTCTGTAGAATTGATGTGCTTAAGGGGTATCTAGGGATTCAAATAGGGAAATCGTTGGATCCAATCAAGGCACGTGACCATGCCCGGCTCGCGCCTTGAGGGGATCCATCGACGAACTATACCGCTACGTTGACATCTACCGCCATTGCGTCAACAAGAGCCATCGAAATACCCCGCAATTCTAACCCACGAGAGTGGTACGAATTGGGGGATTAATTCCCTAGCCCTAATGTAATGTGAGAATCCTATCTTAACATCGACCTGCGACGTTCCTAGTGGTGATCCCTTAAGCCCTAATTCCTTTTTATTGATATTACCAGAACAACAACTACCCCGATTCTGTTCTCCCGACAGCTATCTCACTTCTATATTTAGAAACAGACTGAGAACCTATAGACACTATCACCGTCCCTGTGGGATCCGACATCTTATATACTATTACTCGACACCGTCCGCTTGCGGATCGAGCCCGAAATCGAGCCTTGGGGACATACCACGCCTGGCGATCGTGACACCGCCAGGTGGAACCTAGGTGTAGGTTACGGGTGCGTCAAGTTTTTAGCGCCGTTGTCGGGGATGGCAATAGTGTTTCATCTCAGTTTGTTTTTATTTTTGTGAAGTTTGCTAGCATTCCAATCATTTCTCACCTTACCATCATTTTTTATTCTTTTTATTTATTGTGGTGCTACTGACGGCATTTCTTTGAGCTTTGTTGGTGCATGAACACCAGCTATAAAGGGTCTACTAGAGAGTTATTGTTCGATCCTGAGATCGAAAAGACAGCCAGGGCTTTGAGAGCCTTTAGCATAAGTTCATCTCCATCTGCTCAGATGGGAGAAAATCCTCCTCCTCCTCTTCGCAATGGGTCCATCAGGGACCACATGAAGCCTACTTTTGGGAACAACTCCTCAATTCTTAGACCGCTGCTGGTGACAACGAGCTTCGAGCTCAGGACGGGGTTGATCAATCTCATGCATCAGGATCCCTTCCATGGGCATCCTCACGAAAATCCCAACCATCACATTGACTCCTTCCTGGTGAAATGTGATACATTCAAGGCGAAGGACGTCAGTGATGATGCAGTGAACCTGCGGCTCTTCCCGTTCACCTTAAGCGACAAAGCCTTATATTGGCTCCGGGCCCACCCTCCCAAACATTTCACTACCTGGGAGAAGCTCGCGCTTGCATTTGTGGATAAGTTTTATCCACCTTCGAAGACGGTCCGGATCCGTGGGGCCATTTCTAACTTCAAGCAACTCCCACAAGAGTCACTTTACGAGACTTGGGAGAGGTTCAAGGACCTCTAACACCAGTGTCCTCACCATGGGATCGAACCCTGGGATTTGGTGCAGAGCTTCTACAATCGTCTCCAGCTTAGCACCAAAATGATCATCGATGTTGCGACGCAGGGCGCCTTACTTGATAAGTCTCCCGAGGAGGCTACAGATTTGTTGGAGCACATGGCGACCAACACCCAGCAGTGGAACGATGAACAGACTGTTGTGACCCGGACTCCTGAGGTCAAGGTCGCTAGTCACTTGGATTCTCACATTGAGACCTTCTACAAGCAAGTGGCCCGCATCGATCAGCGCCTAGACTCCATCCCAACGGCACCGAGCACCTCTTACCATCCCGAGGAGGAGTATGTATATCCGGGATATGTCCCTAGTGAGGGTCACTATGAGGGTGCTGAGACTCTCGAGACCGTACAGTACGTCCAAGGAGAAGGACGGTACCAGTGGCAGCATCCTGCCGCCAGAAATCACCCGGGTTTTCCTATGGAAACCCAAGCGGAAGGCTGCAACCTCCATAATTTCAGAGACCACATCCTCCTCCTCAGTAGCAGCAGAGCCAGCAGCAGGGTGGCTTTAGGCCAGCTGGGCCTTACAGGCCACCGGGATATCAGTTCAATCGGCCACCTCAGCAGAATTTTGCGTCGGCTCCGCCATCGTCTAATCTCGAATCTACACTGGAGAACTTTATGAGCGGCCAGATCTGCTTCAATCAGGATACATCAAACCAATTCAAGAATATTAATTTTTCACTCGATAAACTGAGGGGGCAAATGTCGCAGCTGCTAAAGAATTAGGGGAGATTACCCTCCCAGCCGAAGACTAACCCTTGAGCTCAGTGACCACACGAGGTGGACGGGTGACTGACCCCGTTATGGTTCCGGTGCTGAACAAGGAGAAGATTACCATTGAAGAAGCTGTTGATGACAGTGATAGAGTTAAGGCCACTGAAGGGCCTGTCACTATTGAGGAGAAAGCGGATACGCCTCCCGTCATACCTACTACGACGCCGCCTCCCGTTGATGCCTCCAAGGGCAGAGTCTCCAGACCTCCTCCTCCATACCCACAAAGGCTAGCCCTAGCCAAATTGGAGAAGAAGTACTCCAAGTTTATGGAGTTACTAAAGGGAATCCAGCTGAACATTCTGTTCATGGATGCCATTACCGAGATCCCTATTTACGTTAAATTTCTAAAGGATCTCATCACGGGGAAGATAAGCCCCGAAGAAATCAAGCTATTGGAGGATTCTACCTCCATTATCAAGAATCACCTCCCCCGAAAGCTGCCGGATTCGGGGAGCTTCACCGTGCCATGCTCCATTGGAGGGATGCCGATCAGCAGAGCGTTGATTGACTTAGGGGCTAGCATCAGCCTGATGCACATCTCCATCTTCAAAAGACTCTAGACAGGAACTGAGCTGGAACCAACGAGCATGTCCATCCAGCTCGCCGACCACTCTATCACCTACCCGATGGGAGTAGCGAGGGACATCATCCTTCAAATACCTCCAGGGCTATGTGTTCCAGTCGACTTCATCATCATGGACATGCCTGAGGGAAGGAGCTCTCAACTCATACTCGGCCGCCCCTTCATGGCAACGGCCAGAGTTCTGATAGACGTCCGAGAAGGGACCCTTTCCCTCAATGTGGAAAATATTGAAGCTGAGTTCCGGCTACAAAAGCCGATGAAGGAGCGAGCCCATGTAGTAGGGGCTAGTTATCTGGAGCTTCTTGAAGAGGAAGCAATTGAAGAGTTCACTGCTGAAGGGGTCATGAAGGACCCAATGATGGCAAGCATCGACGACGACGGTGACCCAACCTACAACAAAACGGTCGTCGCGTACATCCAAGTATTGGATGAGGAGTTTCTATGTCAATCATCAAATCGTCAAGCGCTGGAGACCATATCTTATGTGGAGGAGAATGTTGGAGTAGGCAGAAATCAAACGCCACCGGTTTGCATCGCCCCAAAGATTGACACGCGACCACCGCATGCACCAAACGAGCATTGATATAATAGAGGGAGTCGAGCTCATGACTGAAAACGAGCGCTTATTGGGAGGCAACCCAATTCCTTAGATTTTGGACTTTCTTCCTTAGTTTTCTTATTTTTATTTTTATTTCTTGATTTTAGATAAAATTATAAAAATCATAAAAATGTGATGAGTTAGTATTTTGTGCAGGACGGAAAATTGGAGGTATGCATATGGTCATTATAAACGGAAGGAAGCCAGAGGAAAGCAACAGATTCGAAGATTTGAGAAGAAAACCAAGGGAAAAGAAGAGGAAAAAGAGACACAGGAGACTCGGACCGAGCAGCTCACCTGCTCGGTCGAGTAGCGCTGATACGAAAAAAGTGGAACATTTTCACTCGGCCCGAGTAGCTTGCTACTCGGTCCGAGTAGAAATGGACTCGGCCCGAGTAACCAACCGCTCGATCGAGTACTACAGGCTATCGGATTTGAGGAGAAAACGTCACTCTGTCGACCCGGACAGAATATTATTGGCTTGACCCGAGTAGGATATGACGCAGACCGATCAACCTACTGCTCAGTCGAGTCTTACAGGCTTGAAATTTGGGGAGAAACGTCACTCTGTCGACCCGAACATAATATTAATGGCTCGGCCCGAGTAGGACACGAATCGGAGGGAGTATTTAGCATCTAAATCTTTTACTTGACCCGGTTGAGCATCCTAGCTGCTTGGACCGAGTCGGGTCGGGTTTTTAACCCATAACCCGCTTCCTTTTAATCCCACCGTAAAATTTTTTTAACCCTAAAAAACTTTACCCTCTAATTTTCCCCCCGAACTCTCCTAACCCCCTGCTCGTTCTTCCCCCCCCGCTGTCTCTGCTCGAACCGTCGCCGGCGACGCCTTCAGCTTCGGCCAACGTCGGTAAAACCCCCGCTCTCTCCCCTCTCCCTCACTCCTTCTTTCCCCCTCTCTATCTCTCTGCCGCCTCTCTCTCTTCCCCCCTCGCTGCCTCCCTACTCACCCGACGGCGCCGCCGCCACCGACGGCACCGCCGTCTCCCCCCACCGAAATCCCCCTCCCCTCTCCCTCTCCCATCAGATCCCCGTCCCTGTCCCCCCTCTTCCCCTATTCGTCGACGGCGCCGCCGACGGTGCCACCACCGCCGACGGCGCCACCACCGCCGACGGCGCCAACCTCCCGCCTCGCCAAAACCACCCCCCTCTGTTAAACCCCCCCGCCTCCGCCTAAAACCCCCACCCTCTCTCTCTACGGTGATCGCCGATTTCCCCCCGATTTGTGCCCTAGGTCCCTGAACGAGGAGCTCAGCTGCTCGTTCGTAACCTCCTCACAGAGTCACTGCTCGGTCAAAACTCGTGACCGAGTAGCAACATCCCCACCGAGTCGTACCCACTACATGAGTTGCACAACTTTGACCGAGTAGCTCTCTGCTCGGTCTGAGTCGCATCAAATCTGCTTTCCACCCGTTTTAGCTTGATTAACTGACGTTTTGATCATTTCTAATTTCAGGTACTCTCCTCCTACGTCAGTAGCAGCAGCGTGGACTAGCTCGGGGGATCTCCTGCACGTTCGCATCATTCGTACATACGGTACAATCGTTCCACTATATATTTTCATACAGTACTTCATATACTGCATACGCCATGGTTCGCACACGCGGATCTACCACGCCCCCCGTCCGTGGGAAGAGGCCGTCTTCTGGCGCCTCCTCTTCCTGTCCCCAGCGTCGTGCACGCCTCACTACCACGTCCTCCACTACCACCACCACACCCTCACCACAGCTCCGGCTGTCACCACCACCATCCCCACCACCACCGTGCCTATCACCACAGCACCATCCACCATCTCTACCTCATCGCCTCCACACCCCGTACCCCCCAGTGATGACCCCACTGCACATCTCCTGACTTATGGTATCCAGTTCCGAGACCCCGCTCACCGAGAGCACTTTTACAGTCTCTCCCAGCGCCGCCTCGTCCCTACTACTTTTCTAGATGTGCCTGCCCTTAGGTCCCTGGGACTCCTACAGGGATTTCATCACCTTTACCTCAGTTTCGACTGATTCCTCGGCGTCCACGCACCGACCTACACCCGCATAGCACTAGAGGGTCTCGGCTCCATTGCTTTCACCCCGGCCGGTGACGGGATTACATCCGCTTCCTTGATCATGATTGCACTGTCACTTTCGCTATGATCAGGGAGTATTTCCACTTCCCCGCCGTCCCAGAGCCCAGTCTGGCCTTCTCCCTACCTATGATCTTACCGATTTTGATGCACGCTCCTTTTGGAAGCGTATTTCTAGACTGACACAGTATCGCCCTAGCCGGGTAAAGGCATCGTGCATTGTGCACCCATGCCTTCGCTACGCACCTAGCTTGCACCATTTTTTTGCAGACATGCGGTCGGGACCATGTCCCTCCCCGAGCTTATCCATCTTATGGGTATGACCCAACCTCTCCGTTTCCACCCTGATGGCTTTCTGTGACCATTCATGCTTTCTGACGTAGCCCACTGGATGTGTCACAGACTTTACCAGACAGCCATCAGCTACCACTCCACCGATATTTGATGCGGTGCCTTTTTCACTATTTTTGCTCAGATGCTTCACATCCTGATTCCAGCTAACCTTTACCGACCTCTTGGCCCGACACGCCTGATAATTGACGTGCTCGAGCATATGCACATCATTCGTCCACACGGTTCTCGTCACTGGCAGTATCTAGTAGGCACCACCCATACCCCACACATGATTCTACCCACCCCTCACCTGACGCACATTCCCGCCGTCCAGCTTGTCTGGATGATTCCTCAGGTTTGCCCACTCCTGCCCATCCACGTTCTTGAGCCACCTGGAGCACCGGTCGAGGCACCTGCCGATGACCCGGTTTCCCGCTCCCCAGTTTTCGAGCTCCTAGATATAGCTGCTTTGGTAGCCGGCCTCCCTGCCCCTCCTGCTCACCCATCAGTTTCCAGAGACGCTACTTTCAACACTTCTGTTTCCACCGTGTCTGCCTCTGCCGAGTCCTCGGGGACTGTCTTCACCTCCTGCACCGAGACTCAGATTACTTCTGTCTCTGTATTGGTGCCAGAGGGCATCGATATACAAATTGCTGACGCACCTATAGACCTCGATTCTCCCTCGCACGACCCAGCCCCCACCCTCCCATGTCTTTCGGACCTGATTGCATCAGTCCCTACCTCTTTAGGTCCACACATTACACTATCTGGCCCCACTTCGTCTACTTCAGCTGCCATTTTTACCGAGAGCGTGTCGATATCTGTCTTCACTTCTGTGTCGGCTACCACTCTTCCTTCAGCAGCCTCTGACATACCTTCGAGTTCACCCTCTCCCACTTTCCATGCCCGGCACCGTGCATCAGTTGCACAGAGCCGCTTCATGAGGGTGGTATCTCACATACGTTTACCTACCTCTCCACCTGACTCTCGTACCTCAGACGCTCGCTTGACCTCTTTAGAGGAGTTGACTTCCCGCTTATACGGGATTTCGACGACTTTCTAGACGAGACTAGGACACACAGATCGAGAGTCGAGTCGGATCTTACATCTATCTTAGACCTCCTTCGTCAGCATGGCCCACCTACTGTCATACTTGCACATGCTCCTCCTCCCTGGCCGGACACTGTGACCCACTCAGTACCACTCAGTGCTTCACTTCCACAGGCTTCTGCAGAGCCTATTTACTACTTTTGAGTCTTCAGTCACAGTTGATCCACTTTCTACCCTGGTCTTATATACTGCTGCTCCTTCCACCCCCACCATCGATCTCACCACTAGCCCTCCCCATGACTCACAGCCAGACATGCCACCCACCACCCCGGATCCTCAGCAGAGGGACCCATCACTACCCCCAGAGGGTGATGCCTCTGCTTGATTTACTTCATACCCACTTTGCCTCCCCTATATATTTTGTGCCCATCTGTCTCTTCGGGACCCTATTTTTACACAGCTTGGGGGAGGCACCACTCATGCATCATATCCCATTGTGCATTGCATCATATCATATTTTTGTTTTTATTCCCTTTTTCTTTTATTACATAGTTTTTATTTTATTTCATTCCCCCCACCCACCCCACCCCTTTAGCATCATCTCCCACTCACGAGCGTTTCCTTAGCAGTGAGGACACTGCTAGGTTTAGCTTGGGGGATGAGTGCTCCCGCTTTATTTTTGTTTTTATTTTTACATTTTTCTCCCTTATTTCAGTTTTATTTCACTTTTTCACCACTTTCCCGCACCATTTTACTTTTTCTCATTTTGCATCATATTTTCCATTTTTCTCCATGCATGCATCTCCTTTTCTCTACTTTTCCTTTTTCTCTGCTCCTTTTTATTTTTGCTAAGGATGGTCCACATGATGATATCTCTCTTGGTTTTATTAGTTTTTGCGATGCTCATTTCCGATGACATGCTATTAGAGTTAATTTCAGTTTTATTATCTATATGCATGCATTTCTTTTGATGATCTGTATGATTTAATACTTGAAATGAATTGAAAATCAAAATGCATGAATTAATATATAGTATGATTTATGTTGGGAAACACACCCAGGTTCACGCATCACTAGAACACTTGGAGCACCTGTTTTTCCTATCATATTCACTTCTGTTTGCATGCCTGTTGATATTGTGCTTATTACCGCATGTCTTTTTCAGTATTCATATAGAGAAATGAAAATATCCATGCTATATATGAGTTTAGTTAGGGTTTTATTTTATCAAACTGATGTGCACCCTCTTATGAGTGAACCGAGAGTCCCACTATTTTCCTTCTCCACATAACTGTTTTATATCTCTACATATCAGTTGGTTGCACCCCCATAGCTATCTTTACCGCATCTTACTTCCCAATCCCAAAAAGAAAAAGTATAACTTCTAAATGAAAATGAAAAAAACGGGGAAAAGAAAGAAAAAAATGTGTAAATATTCATATCTGAAAAAAAAGAAAAAGAAAGAAAATGAATAAATACTGTTATATATCATTTCATTAGAAGCTATCATTTGTTCTGGGAAGAAAAATAAGAATTCCATATCATTTTCTTTGATGCGACGTCTCAAGCTAAGCTTGGGGGGGGGGGTAAACCAACTGATTACATGAGTGAGCTTGACATTAGAGTGGAGACGGTGCACATTGGGGAGATTTTATAAAACCTAAACTTTACGAATTACTTTAGTTATGGAGATTTTTCACGTATAGAAATGGATATCTGAATGACATGATTCTTTCTATTCTCTATTGCATGCTGTGTGATTATTTTATGCTCCTTGTGTATCTGTGATTTAAAAGGGCGTTGCCAATTCCTTTATACTAGACTCTAGGGATTGCATGAGATTGATATGAATTGACGATGTTATTTCAGTAGATCCATGTTCTTTGCCTGCACTGCATGTCATATGATACATAAAGATAGAAATTACCAATAGCATGTATGTTTAGAACTTAGAGCATCGTAATATACTATTTGGGCCTGAGATCTGACCGATCATCCTTAGCACTTTCCTCTTACTTCTCTCTCTTTTGTTTTTCATTACTTTCTATTTTCATTTTCTTATTTTCATTTTGTTTTCCTCCCGGCGTACCGATTATTCGTCTTCCTCGAGGACGAGTAAGAGGTAAGCTTGGGGGATTTTGATGTGTCCATATTTTCCATCATTTTATATCATTATCTCATCGCATCGTATATCATTTTCGCGTTCGAATCTCACTTTTTACTACGATTTTGCATTTCTGACGATATTTTCGAGTTTCGAAGTGTTTCGTGAATTTTCAGGGATTTTGGAGCGATTTGGACCCCCGCTTGGGTATGGACACATCTGACATGCTCGTGAGCTCATTGGCGGGGCTCTGGAGGAGTTCGTCGCGTTTTCGGAGCCATTGGAGGAGAGAAGAGGGAGATAGAGCAGAGAGAGAAGCCCCAGGCCTGCTGCAGCATTTTCCCATAAAATGCTCGGGCCGAGTAGCCCAGCTACTCGGCCCGAGTAGCTCCATTTTACAGCAGAGATCAGATACGGGCTGACTTGGACCGAGCAGTTCATCTGCTCAGTCGAATCACCTCAGATTACACAGCCCGAGCAGCGCCCGAGTAGATCCCGAGTATCAGACCGAGTCGAACCTACTCAGACCGAGCAGAGACTACTCGGTCCGGGTAGGTTGATTTCAAAATCTCCAAGCAGCAGAGCAGCACAACTACATAGGCTGAGCTACTGACCGAGCAGCAGCTGCTCGACCGAGTCACCTACTCGGTCGGTGACACCAAGGGCATTTCTAGGAAGTTTTGAAAGATCACGGAGCATGCGATCTCAGGGAGCACTGAAGGCTCGCGATCGGCAGCAGCTGAAGGAGACTTCGATTGGGCTTTGGATTGGGAATTTTTGAGGGGAGCTCTGTGTGATTTTTAGGAGAAGATTTTTAGATTAAAATTTGTAGCAATTTTTGGATCTAACGCTTGAGATCATTACTCTTGTTCTTGTCTACGTTTACTGATTGGAATTTGGATTTTTCTCTGGATCTATTGTTCATCTACTCTCGCTGTAAGTTCTTTTAGCCCTAATATCTCGATTGCTAAAATATTTTCTTCCGTGGAATTGGTGTTTTTGCGCGTTTCTATAGCCATGAGTGAGTAGATTCTTTCTAGGGTTGATGGGTTAGCCCTAGGATTCTAGGGGGAAAATGTAGATCTGGATCCTTACGTTGAATTAGGGATTTATGGTTGTATTTCGGTAGATCCTACTGAATCTGTAGATAACCCGTATTGAGATCATGCCCACGGTCTGTGGAATTGATATGCTTAAGGGGTATTTAGGGATTCGAATAGGGAAATCATTGGATCTAATCAAGGCACGTGATCATGCCTGGCTCGCGCCTTGAGGGGATCCATCGACGAACTATACCACTACGTTGACGGCTACCGCCATTGCGTCAACAAGAGCCACCGAAATAACCCGCAATTCTAACCCATGAGAGTGGTACGAGTTGTGAGATTAATTCCCTAACCCTAATGTAATGTGAGGATCCTATCTTAACATCGACCCTCGACGTTCCTAGTGGTGATCCCTTAAGCCCTAGTTCCTTTTTATTGATATTACCAGAACAACAACCAACCCGATTTTGTTCTCCCGACAACTATCTCACTTCTACATTTATAAACAGACTGAGAACCTATAGACACTATCACCGTCCCTGTGGGATCCGACATTTATATACTATTACTCGACACCGTCCGCTTGCAGATCGAGCCTGAAATCGTAGCTTAGGGACCATACCACGCCTGGCGATCGTGACACCGCCAGGTGGAACCTAGGTGTAGGTTATGGGTGCGTCAGCCCCCGCCCCCGGGGAAGAGACATCCAAGCTATCGGACAAAGGGAAGAAGGTGGTCCAGACGACCATGCGCATCATCGAGTGCGCTGGCGGGGCAATCAGCCGCCACCTCGCCTGGGCAAGGCTAGCTTGCCCACGCCATCTCCGTTTTGTAATGCCCTACAAGCTACTGCACAAGTACTAGAGGGGGGGTGAATAGTACTTTAAAATAATAAGGAGTATAATTCCAAATTAAATGCAAACAACTACCAATTCAATTTGCGGAAGCTTAAATTGAAATGACAACACAAAATTAACAACGCTAACAAGAGATGTTACTGGGTTCGGATCCACCCAAGTCTCCCCGACTTGTTCCCGGTGATCCTACGTCCCAACCACCCGGATCCCCTCCGGATACTTGAGTTAGAAACCCTAACTCAAGATTTCCACTATGAAATACTTGTGAAAAACCTCCACAAGTCAAATCATACAAAATGTAATTTGTGACTCCCACAACCCGGGATCACAACCACACTCTCACAACCGAGAGTGAAACTTACAAATCAAATATGAAATGAAATAAAGAAACTTCTTACCGAACAAAATACCTATGCTTTGAGTATTGCTTACGAATTAGGGCAAGGATGATTTTGAGGAAGAAGTGGCACCAAACCCTAGCTCCAAGATGTAGAACAGCGATGGAGAGCTTTGGGGATGTTGGTGACCTAGAATCAAGCACTTGGCTTGGAAGGCTTCACACTCAATGAATCTCTCTTTGGAAGTAAGAGTTAGGAGAGATTAATGAATGGAGGGAATGAGCTTTGAATGAGCTTGGATTGATTTCTCTTGAATCTCTAAACTTGCATTAATATCAGCCTTGGCAGCAATGAATGCAGCCCAACAAGTATTTATAGGAAAGAAGAGAGAGAGAGAGAAAAACGTTTCAATTAGGGCTCCAACGGCTCTTTTCTGATCCCAACTAGTCGGTCAAAGAACAATCACCGACCGACTAGTTTATCAACTAGTCGGTCGGTCACTGAACGTAAACCGACTAATGAGTAAACTGAGAAAAGATCAAAGTACAGACTAAGGAACTAGTCGGTCTAAGAAGAGTAGCTGGCCGACTAGTTTCACAACTAGTCGGTCGGTTACTCAACGTGGACCGACTAACAGATAAAACTGAAGTCTGAGAAGAATTAGACTTAGTCGGTCCAAGAACAAATGTTGACCGACTAATTCACCAACTAGTCGGTCACCAAATGAACATAAACCGACTAACAATAAACAGTAAGTATGGTGAAAAATTTGGCATGTACAGTAAACTAAACTAGTCGGTCCAAGCAGGAAAGTTGACCGACTAGTTCATCAACTAGTCGGTCGATCAATGAGCACAGACCGACTAATGATAAACAGTAGCTCAAGTGAAAATGTGCATGTTCAGGGAAAGCTCAACTAGTCGGTCACAGAAGCATCACTGACCGACTAGTTCACAAACTAGTCGGTCGGTGAGTCAACTTAGACCGACTAACTGTAAACAGTAAAGAGCTAAGAATTAACTGACAGAAACTAGTCGGTCCAAGAAGCTTGGCTGACCGACTAGATCACCATCTAGTCGGTCAGTTCTTCTTCTTGAACCAACTAACATGCACAAGAAGTCCCGAATCGAAGCGCGAAGCTTCGGGAAGAATTGTATGGACTTCTACTAAGATCCTAGAGCTAAGATATGAGCGTTATGAAGAATTAAAACGTAAGACCTACTCAAGGCTTAACATTCTACGAAAGAAGCTTAAAGACTATAAAATAAACTTGACGATACCGTCTTCAATAGCTTCGATCGAATCTTCATGACTTCTAAAAAGGTCCATAAGCTTCAACGAAGCTTTAGGCATACGATCACGTGCTTTGAGAAGTCTCGAGACGTCGTTATTGATATTCATATGAATTTGGCGACGATCTCCATAACTGCGCTCACAAAGTGTTAGTTCATATTTTATTTATGTTTGTTCATCATCCAAAACCAAATCCGGGGAGTCCAATATCCAACATTCTCCCCCTTTTTGGTGATGACAAACTAACATAAATAATAATCAAAAATAATAATTCAAATGAAATTTACTTACTCCCCCTGTATTGATGACACGTTAATTCCAATTTAAACAAAAGTGATACGCATCAAGCAGACGAGTGAAGTATATTAAATGAGAATCGATTATTGAATTATTGAAATACCAAATGCAGGTCATTGAAATATCGGATATGAAAATCCATTTATATATCTTAACTCCCCCTGAATCTAACACATCAAGTTAGATTCTTGGAGAAATGCTTTAAATTTTCATTTGGCACATCGTTATTATTATATCTCTCCCCCTTTGGCATAAGCAAAAAGAGCGGGAGGATAACAACGACAACAACAATGGCCTCAAATTAAAAAGCACGGGAGTCGTAGAATACGACGAAGGTTCAAGTGACACCAAAGAGAAAAATACGAATAGTATCAAGGCATGTCAAAGATACCAACGTCGAAAAATCGTAAAACGAAATCATCAAAACTGAAATCAATTTAACGAATTGAGTTATGGAATATACTATCCAATATCAACATTTCTTGGTTAATTTAGTGCATGGAAAACAATTCTATGTTTTCGTAGAAGAAATTTCTATTAAACCAAGTGAATATCGTCGAGCGACGAAATCAAACATCAGAGACATAAAAATTATACATTGCACAAAATAATGAAATGTCAACTGATATATATATATATATATATAATGCATGAAGCAGAGTACATCACCGATATATATACCGACGATCAACAGATCGGGGCACAAAAATACATCACAAAATATCGGAGTGTCAATCAAACAAAAAATTACATCATCATTAAACATATCTAAAGACATCATCAAAAAGATCCAAAATACATAGCCACCCACACTATCCTACCCAACAACTCTCACAACTAGATATATCATCCAAAGAGTATCAGGAGAGGCCTCGAAGCAACTCAAGAGGCAGCGGGAGGATCAGAAGCAACTGCGGGCTCAGCAGGAGCAGAGGAGGTGACTGGATCAGCAAGAACGTCCGGAAGATCAGCAGGAGAGACGACTGAAGTGGCAACCTCTGAAGCAGCAACCGTAGTGGCCTCGGGAGCACCAGTCGGAGTATCCACCACAGGAGTGGTGGCAACAGGTGGGCTCTCGGGGACACCAGCAGAAGAAGCAGCAACAGCAGCACCGGAAGAGGTATCACCAGCAGCAGCAGTACCAGCAGAAGTGCCCTCGGGGGTACGAGTCGAAGCACGACAAAGCTCCTCAATGTCCTCCTCAGCCATCTCATCAAACTCCTCATCCTCAGACACGGAAGGAGGAAGCTCAACACCCATCTGACGAGCCATACGGCAGACTACCTCCTCGGTACGAGCCAAGCGGGACTCGTGACGACGAAGTATCCGTAGGACTTCATCCAGGGTGGCAACGGGAGTAGCAGAGGCACTGGCAGAGGCAGGGACAGACGCTGAAGGTGTCGTCCTCTGAACGTGACGAAGCGCCGCAAGAGATTTCTTGACGGCTGTCGCATTCAGGGGAGGACCAAGGGGACGCTCATCGTCACGAGGCAACGTGACACGAAAATGACGAAACACGAGGGTCAACATGCATGGAAATGGGATATGAGCCGATTTATTGGACTTTCGAATACACTCGAAAGAGTCAATCTTATCGAGTATAATTCGAGCCCAATTAATCGAGCTCCCCATGAAGATCGCATAGATAAGCTTCAAAAATGGCTGGGATGGTAAAGATGAGGAGCCGTACTTGGGAAGCAAGCACGACTTCAGAATCAGATTTAGGACCCACGCATTAGGCTTGAATGATTTAGATGGCACGCCAATCATGGCAGGAGGGATCTGATGGAAAATCTCTGAAAGGATAGTCTGATCAAGAGAAGAAATATCATCTACCGAGATATCAGAAGGAAGAAGGCCAGACAAAGAGATACCCAAAATCTCTCCTAAGATTTCCGCAGTGAGGACTATAGGAGTCCCCAAAACGGTCGTCTCAACAGAGTGGGTCTGATCGTACTGACCCCGGATCCTATTCGCATAGAAAAGCTTCACTAATCTAGGGTAGGGGTGAGGATTCGCCTTCGGTTCATATCGAAGGTAATCGAGAAGACCCGACGACGACAGAAGATCAGCTAACCCTATGAAGTCGCTAAACTGGACGAAATGCTCCAGAAGCAGCGGGAAATGTTCGATACGGTTATACGCCGCGAGACACAAAGGGTCATCGCGACATAAGGAAATATCGACACCGCCCACCGGCATCGGACCCTTTCCCTTAGGCTTACGGGTAGACGTACGAGGGTGGGTGCTAGACTCGGGATGAATAGGAGGAGTGGGTTCCCTATGAGTCTCGGTCTCGGGGTTATACTCCGTATCGGAATCGGTAGGAGTATGGAACGAAGAAGCAGAAGCAAGAATTTTGGCCTTTGGCTTAGGCTTGGGTTTGGGTTTCGGTTGACCTCTAGGTTTAGCGGTTGTCGTCCTCTTCTTCTTGAGAGGAGGCGAAGACGACGAAGGAAGAGTGGTCTTGGCACGGCGTTTCGGAGGGGTTGGATGCTCGGGATCCGAAGGGTTTTGTTCTACGATCATCGGCGAGGGGCTAGACGGAGTGATCGGGATACGTGTTCGGGCCATAATCTCGGCACAACACGACACAATCAAACGGAAATGAAGAAACCCTAAATCGGAATTAGAAAAACCCTAATCGAAACCCTAGGAGATGAAATCAACTAAACAACCTAACCCTAGAGCTGAAACCGAACCCTAGATAGGAGAGGGAGGAAGAGGAGATACCCTAGGTCGAAGATCGGCGGACGGCGACGGCGGGAATGGTCGGAAAGTGGCCGGAAGACGAAGGGTCTCGAGGGAGGTCGGGGTTTTGAGCGGAGAGAGAAGAGATTTCGATCGATTAGAATGAAAATCGATCGACTAAACTGAGTTTAAGTCGGTCGATTTCGCAAATGACCAAACAGCCCCTGGCACAACTAGTCGGTCACAGTTCAAGCACTGACCGACTAGATCACGATCTAGTCGGTCGGTCAATGAGCTTGAACAGACTAGTTGCAAACAGTGGCTGAATCCAAGATTTACTGACAAGATTTAGTCGGTCTGCGTTCATTTACTGACCGACTAGATCTCAATCTAGTCGGTCGGTCACTGAACATGAACCGACTAAAGAGTTTAAGATGGAAAGGAAACTCAATAAGCTTGAGTTAGTCGGTGTAAGTTCTTCTACTAACCGACTAGAAGAACATCTAGTCGGTTGGTGGTTGAACTGATACCGACTAACAAAGTCCAAAAAGTGATAATCAAGTTCTCTCCTCAAAACACTTGGATGATATATCGCAAAACTCTCAATACTCATCTAAACTACCCCAGTAAACATCGAAAAACAGAAATTTGATGATTACGCACAAATCGAACGAAAGATCAAGATATCACATAAATTCCCGAAAAAATCCAATAATTCTAGCATGAAAGAGATATTGTCAAATATAATAGCATGCAAAATTATTGAATGAAACATGAATCCTATATCTCGGATTCACCCATAATCCCCAATTCTCGACGCAACCGCACAAAGGAGTCCTCCTTTAGGGGTTTCGTGAAAATATCGGCGATTTGCTTTTGGGTTTCAACGTACACTAAAATGATGTCCTTTTTAGCAACATGATCATCTAAAAAGTGGTGTCGGACATCTATGTGTTTCGAACGGGAATGGTGTACCGGGTTCTTGGAAAGACATATTGCACTTTGGTTGTCAACTATGATAGGGCAAGTATCACAATTAATACCAAAGTCTTTAAGTGTGTGTCTCATCCAAAGAACTTGAGCACACGCGGCACCGGCGGCAATATATTCCGCCTCGGTGGTTGAAAGTGATACGGAATTTTGCTTCTTGGAAAACCAAGAGACAAGAGAATTTCCTATAAAATGGCAAGTGCCACTAGTACTTTTCCTGTCGGATTTGCATCCCGCATAATCGGCATCACTATATGAGATTAACTCATATGTGCTAGATTTCGGATAAAGTAATCCAAAATCTAAAGTGTAACTTAGATAGCGAAAAATACGCTTTACCGCTACTAAGTGAGATTCCTTAGGTTGAGATTGATAACGAGCACATACGCATACTGCGAACATAATATCGGGCCTACTTGCGGTAAGATAAAGCAAACTACCTATCATACCTCGATATAGACGAATGTCTACATCCTTACCGCCCGTATCTTTATCAAGATGCGTTGTCGTGCTCATTGGAGTCTTTTTCCCGGAAGCACTCTCCATTCCAAATCGCTTTAGCAACTCCACCGTATACTTCGTTTGGTGGATGAAGATTGCATCGTCCATTTGGCGAATTTGGAGACCTAAGAAATACTTGAGCTCACCCATGTGGCTCATCTCAAATTGTTCCTTCATAACATTAGAAAACTCTTCGCAAAGAGCAAAGTTAGTAGCACCGAAAATGATATCATCAACATATATTTGAACTAAAATTATATCATTATTCACATGCTTAACAAAAAGTGTAGAATCGGCTTCTCCCATTTTAAAATTCAAATCCAAAAGAAAATTCTTTAGGCGATCATACCAAGCTCGAGGAGCTTGTCTTAAGCCGTAAAGCGCTTTCTTTAGTTTAAAAACATGATTTGGAAATTTTTCATTTATGAAGCCCGGAGGTTGAGAAACGTAAACTTCCTCAACAACATCTCCGTTTAAAAATGCACTTTTAACATCCATTTGAAATAATTTAAAATCCTTATGGCATGCAAAAGACAATAATAGTCTAATTGATTCTAATCTAGCTACCGGAGCGAAGGATTCTTCGAAATCAATACCTTCCTCTTGTCGATAGCCTTGAGCAACTAACCGAGCTTTGTTCCGGACGACGACTTGGTTTTCGTCGGTTTTGTTCTTGAAGATCCACTTTGTCCCTATGACGGTGTGGTTCTTCGATGGCAATGGAACAAGCTCCCAAACTTCATTTCTCTCGAATTGAATGAGCTCCTCCTCCATGGCTAAGATCCAAGCGCTATCTTCGCATGCTTCATTAATATTCTTTGGCTCTATCGAGGAGGCAAAGGCACAATGAGCGAAGTAGTTCACTTGCGATCTCGTCTTGACACTATCATGGATATTGCCAATGACTTGCTCATGAGGATGGTCACGAACGGTATGAAGCCGTTTGGGAATACCTTGATCACTAGGAACATTCTCAACAACTTCGTTAGTTGGGTTAGTCTCAATAGAATCAATAGAATCATTAGAATTATTAGACTTAGAATTATCAAACGAATCACATAAAACATCCATAGAGTCATTATCATTTGAAATTCTAGTTGGAACAAATCCTTCATTAAATGAGACATGAAGCGACTCCTCGATCGTTGAGGTTCGTTTGTTGAATATCCGATAGGCTTTGCTACGCGAAGAATATCCAACAAAAATCCCCTCATCTGATCTTGGATCGAATTTGTCCAAACTACCATACGTGTTCTTAATAAAACATTTCGAACCAAAAACACGAAAATGTTTAACTTGAGGCAACCTACCAAACAACAATTCATAACAAGTTTGTTTAGTGCCGGGCCTCAAAAGTATTCTATTAAACACATAGCAAGCGGTGTGTACCGCTTCCGCCCAAAATTGATGGCCAAGTTGGCTATCATCAAGCATAGTGCGAGCACACTCCACTAGCGTCCTATTCTTTCTCTCAACTACACCATTTTGAGGAGGTGCACGAGGGAAAGAGAAGGTGTGAGTAATACCAACTTCATCACAAAATGTCTCAAAAGACTCATTCTCAAATTCACCTCCATGATCACTACGAATAGTGACAATGGTGGTTCCTAAGAGATTTTGTACTTTCTTAACAAAAATTGTGAAGTTTTCAAAAGCTTCATTTTTATTACATAATGAAAATACCCATGTAAATCTCGAATAGTCATCTACGATGACAAGTCCATATCTAGCATTTCCTAATGAAGCAACTCTAGTTGGCCCAAATAAATCTAGATGTAATAGCTCTAGTGGCCGTTTAGTAGAAATGCTTTTCTTAGGTTTAAATGAAGATTTAGGAAGCTTGACACGTTGACAACAATCACAAAAACTTTTCTTTTCAAAAACAAGCTTCGGAAAACCTTTAATGGAATTTAATTTTGAAAGCTTATATAGTGTTCCAAAGTTCACATGTCCAAAGCGTCGATGCCATAAGTGTTGTTCACTTGTGTTGGCAACGAGGCATTGTTCATAAGACTTAGGAAGATCCAAAATATAAATGTCTTTATGACGAGTTCCGGAAAATAATAATTTATCATTATCTTTTCTAAAAATGTGACACAATCCTTTCGCAAAGCTAACTTTGTAACCTTTGTCACAAAGTTGGCTTATTGAAATAAGATTGTGATTTAAACCACTAACAAGATAAACATCACTAATTAGGGGTTTAGAAGGGTTACCCACTTTACCAACACCTATGATGGTTCCGCTCTCGTTGCCTCCAAATACGACGCGGTTTCCATTTGCTATGGGAACCACTCCGGAGAGCAAACTAGCGTCACCCGTCATGTGTTTTGAACACCCGCTATCGAGTATCCAATTTCCCTTGGAGCTTAATTTAAATTTGTTGCTCCTTTTCCTTTTCTTTCCCTTGAGTACCTAAAGATAGAGAATTTCATATCATGGTACCCAAGGTCATTGGGTCCAAAAGATTAGACCTTTGGAAGCCAAGTCCAATTGGACTTAGACTTCCCCACATAATTTCTACTATGCACAACATCCGAAAAATAAGCATTCATATACATTTGTTTTTCGTCCATGCTTGTGTCCTTTGGGCTCCAAATTGTGAAAATCTTGGGAGCCCTCATCCTATCGGGTGCATGCATTCGACGTTGATTTCTACGTGATGCATGTTGTGGATAGGCATAAGGAACATGATGGAATGGTGCACGATGAGAATTATTCATATGATGTTGTGGGTGAACATATGCATGTGAGGGAACACGTGCATGAGGGTGTCTCTCATTGTGTGCACGTGCCCGAGAATGTGTTGCATAAAAATCATCATATGTGTGAGCCGGTGGAGTAGGACGTGTGTTCCTACGTGGCATGGTATTGGTGTACATGTAGGCATGCCCCTTCTTTGGAGGTCCACCCAAAGTGGGTTTCTTTCCAAAAGAGGGTGTGGACGAGGTGGAAGCACCATTGGTAGATGAACTACCAATAGAGTGTTTGCTCCCACTCGTTGAGGCTTCGGAAGTTGGCCTTACAAAAGTAGTGACCGACTTGGATGAATTTCCCATCATATACCCCAAGCCAATGTGGTGTTTGGCCGGAAGTAAGTCTTTTAGGATATTATCCAAGTGGCCCTTACCCTTGTTGAATTTGTTGATTCGGCCCAATGTGTCCTCATATTTCTCTTTGAGAGAACGCAAAGAAATATCCAAAGTGGATATTTGCGATGTGAGCACATAAACACGAGATTTAAGATTCTCGTTCTCAATACTCAAAGTCGAGTTTTGAGAAGTCAAATCCTCTATCCTATGTTCTTCCGTATCCTCAATGCTAACATGTTCGAGTTTAGATTTGAGATTATCAATCTCATTTCTTAACTCTTCAACAACGGTGTCGTTGTTGGTGATGATAGTCTTAGGCGTTGTTTGAATGCTAGCTAAGTCATCTTTTACCTTAGTATATCTATTTACCAATTTAGTGTATTTTGACCATAATTGAGAGTTAGCATTCCTAAGGTCATCCATGGTTACCTCATCGCTTTCTTCATCACTATCATCGGAAGAGGAGGATCCTTGATCGTGCTCCTCTCTTGCCATGAAACACATGTGCGCTTGCTCCACGTGCTCATCGTCCGACTCACCGCTTGAAGAATCATCGGAGTCGGTGAAGGTAGCTCCGACAAGTCCCTTCTTGTTTCCTTTCGTGTACTTCTTGGACTTGTCATACTTTGGCGCCTTCCACTTCTCCTTGTGCTTATTGAGGGGACACTCCGCTTTCATGTGTCCCGGCTTATTGCACTTGAAACATAAAGGAGAGGAAGAGGCGTTAGTAGAACCAAATTTAGCTTTGTTCTTGAAGTTACCTTTTCGGAAGAAACGGTTGAACTTCTTGGCCATGAGTGCCATGGACTCCAAGTCCAACTCGTTTTCCGAGTCTTCATCATCGGTTGATGTGGATGTGGATGGAGCGGCCTTGAAAGCAATGGCCTTCTTCTTTGGCTCGTCTTGCTTTAGGTAGGACTTCATCTTTTCCTGCAATTTGAGCTTGCTATCCTTGCGTACCTCGTATGACATTAAAGTACCCATTAGTTGAACTACGGTGTACTTGTTCATGTCATTACCTTCCTCGATGGCGAAGGTACGCTTTTCCCAAGAAGAAGGAAGTCCTTCGATAAGCTTCGAACACTTCTCCTTTTGGGTGTAGGATTTGCCAAGAGCCTCTAACTCGTTTATGATGTCGACGAAGCGAGCGTAATACTCCTTCATCTTCTCGCCCTGTTGCATATGAAACATTTCGTAGTCTTTGTTTACAACTACGAGTTTAGAGTCTCTTACCCGACTCGTCCCTTCATGAAGTATGAGGAGGGAGTTCCAAATTTGATATGCACTCTTACATGTGCATATCTTATTGAAGTCCTCGGGCTCCAATGCGCATTGCAAGGCGTTCATTGCCTTGGCATTGCTTACCTCCGCGGCGACCTCCGCGGTTGTCCATTTCTCGAAGTCTTCTTCTTCGGGCTCGATGTACTCCTTCATTGTAGTCCTCCATAAAGATGCACTTCGGAGGAAGGTTTCCATCCTACATTTCCAGTACCCGTAGTTGGTACCGTTGAAAAATGGAGGCCTCGTAGAGGAATGTCCCTCCATCACCGAAGATGCTCCTTCACGGTTCCTGAAGGTGTCATAGTTGGAAGGTGGACGCACGGTCTTGTTGTCGTTGGCAGACATAGCTGTGTATCTGGCTCTGATACCAAATGTAATGCCCTACAAGCTACTGCACAAGTACTAGAGGGGGGGTGAATAGTACTTTAAAATAATAAGGAGTATAATTCCAAATTAAATGCAAACAACTACCAATTCAATTTGCGGAAGCTTAAATTGAAATGACAACACAAAATTAACAACGCTAACAAGAGATGTTACTGGGTTCGGATCCACCCAAGTCTCCCCGACTTGTTCCCGGTGATCCTACGTCCCAACCACCCGGATCCCCTCCGGATACTTGAGTTAGAAACCCTAACTCAAGATTTCCACTATGAAATACTTGTGAAAAACCTCCACAAGTCAAATCATACAAAATGTAATTTGTGACTCCCACAACCCGGGATCACAACCACACTCTCACAACCGAGAGTGAAACTTACAAATCAAATATGAAATGAAATAAAGAAACTTCTTACCGAACAAAATACCTATGCCTTGAGTATTGCTTACGAATTAGGGCAAGGATGATTTTGAGGAAGAAGTGGCACCAAACCCTAGCTCCAAGATGTAGAACAGCGATGGAGAGCTTTGGGGATGTTGGTGACCTAGAATCAAGCACTTGGCTTGGAAGGCTTCACACTCAATGAATCTCTCTTTGGAAGTAAGAGTTAGGAGAGATTAATGAATGGAGGGAATGAGCTTTGAATGAGCTTGGATTGATTTCTCTTGAATCTCTAAACTTGCATTAATATCAGCCTTGGCAGCAATGAATGCAGCCCAACAAGTATTTATAGGAAAGAAGAGAGAGAGAGAGAAAAACGTTTCAATTAGGGCTCCAACGGCTCTTTTCTGATCCCAACTAGTCGGTCAAAGAACAATCACCGACCGACTAGTTTATCAACTAGTCGGTCGGTCACTGAACGTAAACCGACTAATGAGTAAACTGAGAAAAGATCAAAGTACAGACTAAGGAACTAGTCGGTCTAAGAAGAGTAGCTGACCGACTAGTTTCACAACTAGTCGGTCGGTTACTCAACGTGGACCGACTAACAGATAAAACTGAAGTCTGAGAAGAATTAGACTTAGTCAGTCCAAGAACAAATGTTGACCGACTAATTCACCAACTAGTCGGTCACTAAATGAACATAGACCGACTAACAATAAACAGTAAGTATGGTGAAAAATTTGGCATGTACAGTAAACTAAACTAGTCGGTCCAAGAAGGAAAGTTGACCGACTAGTTCATCAACTAGTCGGTCGATCAATGAGCACAGACCGACTAATGATAAACAGTAGCTCAAGTGAAAATGTGCATGTTCAGGGAAAGCTCAACTAGTCGGTCACAGAAGCATCACTGACCGACTAGTTCACAAACTAGTCGGTCGGTGAGTCAACTTAGACCGACTAACTGTAAACAGTAAAGAGCTAAGAATTAACTGACAGAAACTAGTCGGTCCAAGAAGCTTGGCTGACCGACTAGATCACCATCTAGTCGGTCAGTTCTTCTTCTTGAACCAACTAACATGCACAAGAAGTCCCGAATCGAAGCGCGAAGCTTCGGGAAGAATTGTATGGACTTCTACTAAGATCCTAGAGCTAAGATATGAGCGTTATGAAGAATTAAAACATAAGACCTACTCAAGGCTTAACATTCTACGAAAGAAGCTTAAAGACTATAAAATAAACTTGACGATACCGTCTTCAATAGCTTCGATCGAATCTTCATGACTTCTAAAAAGGTCCATAAGCTTCAACGAAGCTTTAGGCATACGATCACGTGCTTTGAGAAGTCTCGAGACGTCGTTATTGATATTCATATGAATTTGGCGACGATCTCCATAACTGCGCTCACAAAGTGTTAGTTCATATTTTATTTATGTTTGTTCATCATCCAAAACCAAATCCGGGGAGTCCAATATCCAACACGTTTTTTGTTTTTCCTCCAAATGTAAGCCCGGTTTGGAGGAATGGAAAGAACCGTGTTAGTACAGATCTTTGTCTCTCACTATAGTTGCCTGGGCAACCGATTACAGGACAATCAAGAAGTCACCCCCCAGGGGAGACCAGACGACCCGACCGACCGTAAGGCTGGGGCAACTCCCCCAGCAGGCCGATCGCCGAGCCCGTCCGTAAGGCTAGGGGTAACTCCACTGGCAGGCAGGAACGTCGACTGGTCATAAGCCGAGGGGTAACTCCCACCGCTGACCAGTCAGCCCGATCGACCGTAAGGCTGGGGGAAACTCCCCCAGCAGGCCGATCGTCGAGCCCGTCCGTAAGGCTGGAGGCAACTCCCCCAGCAGGCGGGGACGTCGACGGGTCATAAGCAGAGGGGTAGCTCCCACCGCTGACCAATCGACCCGATCGACCGTAAGGCTGGGGGAAACTCCCCCAGTAGGCCAATCACCGAGCCCGTCCGTAAGGCTGGAGGTAACTCCCCCAGCAGGCGGGAATGTCGACTGGTCATAAGCCGAGGGGTAGCTCCCACCGCTGACCAGTCGCCCCGATCGATCGTAAGGCTGGGGGCAACTCCTCCAGCAGGCCGATCGCCGAGCCCATCCGTAAGGCTGGAGGCAACTTCCCGAGTAGGCGGGAACGTCGACTGGTCATAAGCCGAGGGGTAGCTCCCACCGCTGACCAGTCGACTCGATCGATCGTAAGGCTGGGGGCAACTCCCCCAGTAGCCCAATCGCCAAGCCCGTCCGTAAGGCTGGGGGAACTCCCCCAGCAGACGGGAACGCCGACTGGTCATAAGCCGAGGGGTAGCTCCCCCCCCGCTGACCCATTGACCAAACCAACTGTAAGGCTGGGGGAAACTCCCCCAGTAGGTCGATCACCGAGCCTGTCCGTAAGGCTATGGGCAACTCCCCCAGCAGACGGGACCCTCGGTTAGTCATAAACCGAGGGATAGCTCCCCCCGTAAACCAGCCGACTTAATTGACCGTAAGGCCGGGGGCAACTCCCCCAGCAGGTCTAAATATCAGATGGGTATAGGCCTAGTGACAGCACCCCCTGCAGCCCGGACGACCCCATCAGCCGAGGGGTCGGAGGCGATTCCTCCCACAGGCTGACCCCTCGTCTAGCTGTAAGACTGAGGGCAAACCCACAGTTTGCGAGGCAGACACCTGACTGGCCCGAGGATCGTAAACAAGGGAAAATCACGACAGGTCGGTCGAGAGCACCTCCAAGACCCCGATCTATTGGACCGACGGACACAAAGTCCCGAAGGCCCTTCACACTCACCACGAATGATAAAGCGATATCAGCGAATCGTTTTCTCAACCAGGCCAAACACAACCGAAGATCAAAAAGACCAAGGGCCCCCTTCCCCTGCGAATAAACTCTGCCAAAAGAACGCCCATACAACAAGGAAAATGACGAAAAACACGTGGACCAACGAAAAAGCTGTATACATTGCGAAAAAGTGTTCAGGATTACAAGACAAGGGGAATCAAAATAGAGAACTGCTGCCTAAGATCCCGGGGCACGAGAGGAAGCATCCTCTGGAACCTCGCCTTGCTCGGTGCGGGGGGATCCACGGGACCTGCCGGGGGTGGGAGAGATTACCGGGCACGCTCTGCAAACCGCTGGAAGGAGTCTTGGTAGACCTCAACGATCCGGGGGGCCAGGAGGTCCTCGTAGGAGCCAAAGGATTCCCTGAGGACCTCCGCGATCCGCGGCATCAGGACCTCATCAACGCCCCTCTCCACCTCCTCGACGAACTGGGTCATCTGTCGCAGGGCCCCCAGCTCGTTCCAGAGATCGCCCCTCTCCCGACGAAACACCTCTTCAGCCTCTTGGGCCAACCTCTGAGCATCGGCCAGTGCCCCCTGAAGGTCTCACACCTCAGAGGCAAGCTCGTCCACTTGGCGTCGAAGCTGCCGGGCCTCCATGCGTGTCGCTTCAGCGGCCACCTCGGCCTCCCCGGCCCTCAAACGCTCCCGAGCCAAGGACTCCTCGAGGTCTCTCGCCCGAGCCGCCCGACGCTGCGCCTCGACGGTCATCACAGTGGCCTGCAAAGAAGAAGAAAGTTATGCCAAGTGGAGTTAAGAGGCAGGTTTGAGAGCGGCATAGCAACCAAACCTGTTGAAGCTGCCAGACTAAGGAGTCCGACAGTCGGTCGGAGGGGGCTCTCTCCAGGATAGAGCGGTCCCTCGAGAGGATGGTGCTCTGGGCCAGCTGGGTGGCCACGGCTCGGTCGGCAAAAACCGAGTCCCCGGGCATAACCTCCGGGCCCGCCAGAAGGTTTGTCAGCGCGTCACCAGCTCCTACCAAGGATGGCTCGGCCGAGGCAACAGGGGTGGCCACCAGGGCCAGCAGGAGAGTTTCGCCTGAGGCAACCGAAACCCCGGGAGCCACCGAGGGGTGGATATCCCCACTCTCCTTCCTCCTCTTCCTCTCGCTGGGCCCAGTGGACTTCGGGGGAGAACGCTTACGCCCCATACCACGGCCATCTGCGGGCATGCGAGGGGCCGGCCCGGTACCCTCGTTGCCTCCCTCTGCATGAAACGGGGCAGGGGGTTCGGCCCCCTAGCCTCCGCCGCCTAGAGATCCGTTGCAGCCAGGGTAAGCGGCGCAGCAGCAACCACGGGCTCCACCCTTCCCACCGCAGGTTCGGCCTGACGCACCTCCTCCTCAACTGTGCGATGGGGCACCTGAACTGAAGGGTTCCCTCGACTTCGACCGGATCCCCGGTGGATGAGCTCGTCAACGTTGCAAGCAAATTTGCGACCATCCATCTCTACAGAAGGAAAGAAGATTAGGGTAAGCGAGAGAGAATACGGAAAGAAAAAGGAGCGCCTATCGGGAGACCACAGAACAGTCTTAAGAAGTAAGTCGTCCAGCAGATGCCAAACCAACCTCTCCTCTAGGGGAAGAGACGACAGAAGCTGGACAGCGGCCCAGTCAGCCTCGGAGAGGGTTAACGTCAAGTCGTATTGACATAACCCTCCCCAGCCTGTCAAGATCTCAGCGTCCCCGGGAAAACAATGAAAACATAGCTCGAGCTCCAGTCTCCCACCCAACGGGGTAGACCGAGCAAACACTCTCCCCCCGTGGGCCCGGAGATGCTGCCACGACCCTTGGCCGACCGTAGGACCCGATAGTAATGAAAGAGAAGAGGAAGAGACGGCTCTAGGCCATGGACCCGGCAGATCATGATAAACCCGGTCAGCACCGCGATGGAATACAGGGCAACTGGCACAAGGCCACCGTCAAGAACTCTATGACTTGGATGATGAAGGGGGTGAAGAGGGAAGCGGAGTCCCAGACAGAACATCTCGACATAGACGCCAACCTCCTGGCTCCGCGGAAAGCAAATCCGCTCTTCACTAAAAGGGATCCTGACGTCGTATGGATGGTAAAAGTACTTCTCTCGAATCTCTGTAACCTTCGAGAATGGGACCTTAGATGGAGACTCAAGGACCACTGGAGGAACGTCGAACCTCTCAGCCGCCCGAGCCACGTCGTAGCTGATGGGGTCCACGAAAAGCAAACCCTTCCCCTTCTCCTGTACGGAACGTGTTCCCAGGGAGACGCCGGGCCTCGAAGGCAGGAGGTCGCCAGACTCGGGCGCCGGGGGGTCCCCTGACCCAGGAGCGGGATCACCTATCCTAAGCGTAGCCATGGGGCAAGTGAAGGGGGAAGAAGTTTACCTCGAGAAGAATCTGAAGGAAGAAAACGGTGGAGAGAAGGAGCTTGCAAGACCAGAGTCAGGAAGAGAGGCGCGAAAGAATCGAAGCTTGGGAGGCCGACTCCCTTATGTGGAAGGCAATCATGAAATCAAGACCGTCCTAAGGGGAGCACGTGGTAGCATCTGAAGATCGGCAGCATTTCGAAACCCGCAAAGAGGGAAGATCAACCGGGCCATGTCATAATGACCTCCATTTAATGGATTGGCCTCGACTGACGCGCCTGATAAGATCCCCAAGAGTCACATCGCCCGAACCAAACTGGTAGAATCCGAACGGCTCGGACGATGGGGGCAATTGATACGATTATTTTGGAGAAGCCCGAGAATCAGAGACCCAAGCCCAAGCCTAGAGTAGGAGGCCCACGAACGGGTTTGGGCCGGCCTGACGAGGCCCACGAACGGTCTCGAACTCGGACCTTCCCTGGCCTGGAAGGTGCACGATCAGCTCGCGCTCTCCGGAGATAACCATCCCCCTAAAAGCGCGGCACCTTAATGACCATTAAGGGACCCATTAATTGACCCTCTCCATGACGCACGCAGGCGCCATGATGGAGGCGGATCGCGTGGACGTGAGGGGACGCGATCAGAGGACGTGGGTTGGGGGCAATCATGGCATAAACCCTATAAAGGGAGGACAGGGGCAACCGAGAAAGTGATTGAATCCCAGGTATATAAATCTGAGGTACTCCATCAACGACCTTGTTTTCGCCATTATCTCCCTTTCCCCTGCTCGAACCGAGGGTCAACGTATTGATCTCCTCCCGAGTCGTACCTACCCCGTCGAGTATTCATCAGACCTTGATCTGATTAAGCATCGGAGGGGACTTGGCCGGAACCAAGGTCCGGCCCCCCTGACGAGTTTTCTCGTCTGTCCAGGAAGGAGCTGACCGAGGCGTCGAGGCTATTCCTCAGTGCAAGACGATCCCGTCTGCTGTTAGCGTGCGTCACCATCGACCGAAGACCGAACCACAATCGAGGCACTGAGGCTACCCCTCGACGCTCGACCAACCGAGGCTGAGCACTTCTCACGGAGCCGAGGCTTCCCCTCTACTCTGCACCGACCGAGGGTCGATGCTCTGCCCAAAGCTCTCGCTCGACCTCGATTCCATCGCCATCCCACGCTGAGTGCACGTGTGCTTGGCGTGACCAAAGGATCCCAACCGACCCCTTGACCACTTTGACCGTCTAGTCATCGGTCAACGAATCAGTGGTGAGAAAACACCCTTAAACAAGTGTTAAACTTGCTTGCCTCAAAGAAATTCAACTCCTAAGCGCGGGAGGTCAAAAATTATTAAATCCGGTGAGTCTGAAGTTGTATCCCACTGGGACAATTTGCTCTACAATTTCACAAATTTAATTGATTATGGAAGGGTGATGGTGAGAAGAGATCCGTCTCATGCTAGAAAATTGGGTGGTATGGATCGAAAAGTGTGGGTTGTGATCTAGGAGTCACTAACGTTGGTTCCAATTAGAGAGGGAGATAGGAAGATTTGCATGTGTTGTGGGTTTACCTAGGGTTATTGCTAATTGTGATTTCAAAGTCACTCGTGTGTCCTTTTTGGAGACTTCCCTTTTGAGGAGTGCACGAGGGTTCTATAAATCAATCCCACATCCATGCCAAGGTATGTGAATCAGAAAGTCTAACATTCAAGCAAGCACAATGAAGTTTAGCATCTTAAGTAATCATTAAATTCATGGGTTTTATATCCTATTGCGCTAAATGGTGACTCATGGCACATCACCCTATTCGGGCACCTCGATGGGTACTATGGATATAGACAATGCATCACGGTACATCATTCTCAGATACCTCCACGGGTTGCAACTACATGTGGATAATGCCTCTCGACACATCATCCTTTTGAGACCCCTCACGGGTAATGTAATTACATGTAGGTAATGCCTTGGGACACACCATCATCATCGAACACCACGACAGATAATGCATATGCAACACAATATAAAAACCATAGATTCAATGATCTAAACATTTAAATTGTGCTAGAGATCATAGAAATAAAAAATAACAATGCCATAGAATAGCCACAATACACACAAAGGAAGTTCTAATCCATTACAATAAGAAAGGAAGCATTTTTATAAGAAAACATCATCCAAATCAATATTACGATGCAATAGAACAAAAATACATAAGAGAAGGAAAGAGACGTCAAATCTGCAATCTTGTGGAAGGAGAATAAATCCCAAAATCCCTGCTTGAGCTACTCCAAATCCTAACTCTAATGGGTTCCCCTAAGTTTAGATCCTCCAAAGATAATGAAAATTAAGCACTAGGAACTCTATTTATACAGCCATACACCCCTCTTAATCTCCTCCATTGATCGCACGATCGACGGTTCAAAGTGTTTTAGGTTCAACTGAAAATCACATCCTCAATTACCGGGAAGAAGCAACCTCAGATGTCTGAAGAATGCCCTCCAGAAGGCTAACACCGCTGACTTGGCGAGCTTTAAGTTGAGCTAGTCGACATCTGGTGAAGGCCATCCAGACGTCTAGCTGCTTGGCACTTCAGCTAGGCAGACGGTTGTCAACCGTCTGATTCAGAGCACCCAGGCGTATGGCGTGTTTGAGTGTCAACTGATTGGTCATCCAGACATTTGAATCCTCTTCTTCAGCCGTCTGTCGGCACTGTTTGTAAATATTTCTGAACTCTCAGACTTTATGCCGTATGGAACGGACTGTAGCTAGTCATCTAATGGGAAGCATCAGACAGCTGATCTCTAGTATCAGACGTCTGGTTTGAGTCCATCAAACGTCTAATTCCCTATTGAGCTGTCTTCTTCTAGAAATTGTAGAAGATGCATCCGAATTTCGAAAAATATATATAAATGGTCCTTGGAAATGTAATAATGCCATATTCACTATAAAAATATGAGAAGACAAAAATAATTCATAAACATTATGTTTTGTGCATGAATAGGTGATATACTCTAATATTTCAAGATATTCTATAATTGCATGTATCGGAGTTGAAATGAATATAAAATATGCCCAAAATGCCTATAAATGAGGGGGATAAACATGAAATATTTCACCAGAATCATATCCCAACTAGCTTTTTGCTAGTTCCTAGCAAAATACACAATCTTTTTTAGAATAAACTATAAGCACATAAAATTTTTATCAAATGACCATAGCACAACCAAAGATATTGCTTTTCAACATAATCCGTTAAACAATATAATATGAATAAGAGGAAAAGCCATAAAAATTTCTATATCTAACATTCAATTATCGGCATATAAATTGATGATAAGCAATTATCACAAGTAGAGCAAAATCTCATATCCAAGTTTCGTGAACCTCCTAAGAATGTTGGCTCTCACAAATGTTTCATCTTTCCTTCACTTATAGGTTTTGACAAGCTAAATCATGAACATTTTCTCTTTCTTTCTCTTTTTTGTATATGAAAGCTTAGAATGGTCTATGTAGTGAGCGTTGGGTCAATGACTCCCAAATCGGACGATTTTAGGACATTGGGCCAAGAAGGACCCTTTGAACATACTAACTCAAACCACCTAAGTTTCATTTATTCTTTTATGCACTCTTCTAAACCCCGTTTTCGACGTGAATCTCTATTGTTTCTTGAGGCACGAGGAACCGGCTACTCAACAAAAGTTAGAAGAACGATGCATTTTGTTCATTTTTTCTTTGTTCATTTTTTGTGTATCATGACTTAGCTAATTGTAACGGCCTGTATTTTAGGCGTGTTTGTTTTCGTGTGAGCCTGCATTTTATTTTAGTCATTCGAGTGATTTTTCGTCCATATGTTCTTTTCTTCTACGCGTCGACGCGAGCGCGCCTCTGCTTTTCGAATTCTTACCACATCGTAATTTGTTACTTTTTAAAACCTAACTAATTACTTATAATTAAATTAAATTACCAATTACCCGTTTACTTTTAACCCCAACCGTATACACCTACCCTAATCAAGCCCTTAACCCTACTCCATTGAACCGTCGTATGAATTGGGTAAGATTCAACATCTCACCACACGTCCAATGCATCCTCATCAATCTCATAACCACCCACTTCACTGTTCTTAAAACAACAACAACAACAACAGAGATCAACCTCCATCGTCTCATCTCCCTGATTCTTCCCCTTCCTCGTTCATTCTAAATCGAAAATCTGGGACACATACCTAATTTGTTTTCAAATCTACCATAAAAAGGGGTTTTCGCCTATTCATCCCTTAAATCTTGCATATTTTGATATCTATCTCTTAATTCTTCGTATTTTTAATTTAATCCCTCAAATCATTAAGTATAACAAAATAGTCCCACACTCTAATTTTCTGTTAAAAACTCCGTTAGTGTTGACGTGGCTGTTAATACTGACGTGTCCAGACTGTTCGCAGCGGCAGCAACGGCGATGAGGAGAAGGGGAAGGAGGGGCGGCGGGCGGTGGGGAGGAGGGGCAGCGGACGGTGAGGATGGGAAGGGGAATGAGGGGGATGAAGGGGGGATGAGGGGGATGAGGGGGGATCGACGGCAGGGAGGAGGGGGAAGGGGGAGGGGTAGGGGGAGGGGGATGAGGGGGGAGATCGGTGGCGTGGAGGAGGGGGATGAGGGGGGAGATCGGCGGCGTGAAGGAGGGGGATGAGGGAGGAGATCAGTGGCATGGAGGAGGGGATGGGGGGAGGAGAGGAGGGGGGTCGACGGCAGGGATGAGGCGTGGGGGATCGGCGACTGGTATGACGGGGGAGATCGGCAGTATGGAGGAGGGGGAAGGGGAGATCGGCGGCGGGGAGGAGGGGTGAGATCGGCGGTGGGTAGGAGGGGGGATGAGGGGGAGAGCGGTGGCGGGGATGTAGGGGGAGAATGGGGAGGAGCCGCCCCCGCCCCCTCCTAACCATTGTCCCCTACCCCCTCCTCATCGCCTTTCCCTTCCCACTCACCCGCCTCCCTCTCCCATTAGGGCTTAATTCTTAGTTAATTAACAGTGATTGTTAATTAATTGTTAATTAATCTAACTATTTAACAAAATATAGGATGAGGGGACTATTTAGGTTAACGGCTTAAGATTTAAGAGATTAAACTCAAAATACGAAGAATTAAGGGACACATATCAAAATAAGCAAGATTTAAGGGATGAATATGCGAAAAACCCAACAAAAAATAAATGTCTGTTATAACTTGGAGAAAAAATAGTAACCATGGCTCAACACCATGGTTCTATATTTATTCATTTCATATGGAATATGAAAGGGTATGAACACCAAAGGTCCCCATTACTCCAATAAGTGGGGAGTAATTGAGGGATAAAGTGGTGGGGAGGCCGGTGGTGGGATCGGAAAGGTGCTCTCTCTCAAGTGCAAGAGTCCGTACAAGTAATATAATCTGGGAGTCCAGATGTCGAATCCTCAGGAGGAAATCTCTTGCAACCACAATTCAAATCAAATAGAAATCCTACGAAAAGAAACTAACCACTTTAATAATGATGACAGTGATGGTGATGTGAATACGTGAACAATATAAACAAGGAAATTCGTATCTGAAAATATCTATAAAAAGTATGCACATGGTATAGGTTCGTTAGGATCAATGATTCGTGTTAATTTGGTTGACAAGTATAACGCAATGAATTCTTCTTTTGAGAGCAATTCACCGGAAAATACTCAATATAACTCAATAAATTCTCCTTTTAGGAGCAATTCATCGGAAGATGCCCTTTTGGGGGTTCAAGCACAAAAATTCAATAAGATCATCGCTAAAGTTATAATACGATATGAAACTCTCTTTTGGAGAGATCAAAACTAAGATATGAAACTCCCTTTTGGGGAGATCAAAACTCACCCTTTTGGGGCGATCATCAACTTAATCACTTCTTTTGGAAGATGAAAAAGACGATTTAATAACAAAGATTACAACTTTAACGACGTTTAACGATTTAGCACAAGGAATACAACCAAATAAACACGCATCATATCCCCTAACTACGCCAAACCATGCACAATAAGAAATTAGCTACTCATAATATAAGAATAAACAAGTTTCATAGCCAAATACTTCAAGTTCATAGCAAAATACAATAGAAAACACCCAAATACGGGGTATGAGTTTAAGAAAATATCACCAAATCTCCAAGTTAGGCCTCAAAACTCTCTGAAAATAATAAGAACAGCCTCTGGAATTTTACAGAATTTTACAGAGGGGAAATACGGCTCCTAGAGCCTCCAATACGCCCAAAATACGCCCCCAATCTGCTTGTATATGACCAAAAACCCTAGGAATACCTTATATAGGCTCATTGCGGGTTTTAAAGGCTTATTGGGTTCAAAACCGCACCCGTTTACGCACCCAAACCCGCTGCCGCTGCAAAATTCCGGCCGTTCGATCCGTCGGGATCTGATGCTGTGTCGACACGTGTCCCTTTACGGATCCGCTTCTTCGTTCGCATCCGAACCCAAGTCGGGGTTTAACAGCATCCGTTCGATTAAGGTATTCATCATTGCGATCTCACCGCGTGTCTCCGCAAAATGCTGCTCTCCGCATCGCTTCGGAATTTCTTTCGCGCCGTCAGATCTTCGATCAACCCCTAGAATCAGCCACGTTGCCAGCTCCGCTTCGATTCGGGATGAGCTGCGCTCCGCCGTTCGATCGTGATCGAACGGTCACCAATCCAATGTCGCTCATAGCTTCGATCAAAACCCAATGCTTTGCGGAGATGATTGTGAACCGTTGGATCGCAATCGGATGTCGCTGTGTTGGCCACGTCGCCCAATCGCTGTGCCGTTGGATGCTGGGCGGGAGAAGCTGATGTTGCGCCATATGGACGCCAAGATGCATGCGGGGCGCAGACGGAAACGTATTTCCGTGCGTATAATCGTATTTTCGACCGTATTTCTTGCGTATATCTCCAATTAAATGATATTCTGCATTCAAAAATACACAGTAATTAGCACAGATCTCAGAAAAATACAAATAAATAGTTGTTGGAATCGTGAGATCGAGACCAAGCCGTGAAAAATATAAAAAAGCAGAAATACTCACTAAAATTCATACTTTGTGCAAAAATCAATGGTTTGCTCTAATAAATAATGATATACAAAATACGAACGTATTAGATACCAATTACATGACATGTATGCACAAAATACGACTAGATGATGGGTTAAATAAGCAATATTCAACCCAAATCACACGCCCCAACTAGCGATTTGCTAGTCTCTAGCAAAAAGAGCGATTAATACGGATGATTAATAAAACAATAAGTTCTTTCAAATTGCTCATGGCATGGCTCAATAATACGCATTCCAACATGATCTTAACCATCAATATACACATCCATGAACAAAATCAATCACATGATATTTTCTCTAATTTAGTATGAATAAATAACATGCAAGCATCGTTTTGCGCAAGCGAAAGTATAACACGTCGTTTTTCTCTAGTCTTCTTGTTTCCAAGGAATTGGCCTATCAAAACAATCATTCAAGACATGGGTATTGAAGTTGCTTAGTATATTCACCATTTCTTTTCTTTTATTAGTTCCGCGTAACGCGCATCAAGCAACATTCGCAGAAAAAAAAGGTATAACTTGGATCGCTCCATCAAATGAGTGAGGTTCCGGTCAATGGCTCCCAAATCGGACGATAATAGGGCATTAGGCCAAGAAGGACCCCTCGGACTGTACTACTCGAGCCAACCAAGTTATTTATTAGTGACATACTTATTCATTCATTTTTCTTCATTCATTTTTCATTCATTTTTTCTTCTTCGTTTCGTTTCTTTTTTCTTTGTAAGCAACTCAACACCCATATTTTTGAACATAAACATTAATAACCATGGCCACATTCCTCTTCAACTTGAAGACTTTTCTTAATAAATTGTGTATACTTAAGCTTTTTCATCACATTAGCATGCATGAAATAAATTCAAACTATTTCGAGATATTAATCATGGCAATTGAAAGTTTTCATGAATAGCATATTAACGAGTAATTCCATGAAGGAAAAATAATTTAATCAAGCCATAAACAAATTTTAGAACTCAATTAATGCGTAATCATCCGTATTTGAGGCATGTGAAGGAGTTTTAAAATGATGAGATTTGGTGATTTATTCTTATCTTAACCTTATTTTTGAAAAAAAAGTCCTAAGGTCTCATACACACCCCCCAACTAAAGATGGACATTGTCCTCAATGTCGAAAGGGGTACGAGTTTATTCAAGCAAGCAACCTAGAAAGCATATAAAAATCTACACTACTGGAAAGAACACACCGTGATCAAATGGCGGATCCCGAATCTTTGATGGTGGAGGAAGTTGTTCAATTTGCTCCTTGCGCTCCTCGGCGAGTAATCTTCCTCCAACGACTAAACTGGATCCCAGCAACGTAACTCCCAGCATCTCTATAAGATGTTCACCTGTAACCTGCAAGAGATGAGTTACGTCAATCCATTTCAGTCTAAGATTTTTCTCAATAAAATTATTCCAAACGTAGTCATCAAAATAAGTGAAAGAAATTGAAGCAAGTTGATGACTACTCCCTGAAAGATATGCACTACTCTCGGTATGATGCTCGATCAATGGGGAGAGCGGTAAATGATTTTGGGACAAAACTGGAGGAGGACATGGTTCTGACTCCATGGCGATAATCTCAAAACCCTTGTCCCTAGCTGTCTCCTCCTCTCGTTCATCCAAAATTGCTAGCTCGTCCTCTCTTTTGCACACACTTCCTGCCATGTAGATATTTTTATTCGTGTCCTCAACGTGACATGGCTCGCTCGATATACCTGCATTAGAAGATAAAATCGTATTAAATTCTTTAAGTTGAATATCAAAATAATTATTTTCTTCTAAGCACGCGGCAATCAAATTAAGATTTTCAAAGGATTTCTGAATCTGCCGACTCCGAGCAAGGAAATTCTCTTGGAATTGATGGGATGTGGCCTCCTGTGTCTGAATAATCAGGTAAGCTGTAATGCCATGTTTTGACCTATATGTGTATTTTGCTGTATACGTGTGGTATTTTCACGTATAATGCATACGTGGGCATGAAATAACCGTAGTTATCGATGTATGTAGCATAGTGAGAGGGGGATTGGGCCGTAATACATAGCTAAGGGAAGTGAATGCGGAGTATGGAAGCAGAGAAGCGTGAAAGACGTCGTCGGTGCAAAACAACAGGAATGTGGTTGACACGTGTGTGATGTATGTATGCGTCCACGGATGAGCATGGATGTGTGTAAGGAGAGCCATGGAAGTGTGAATGGGGTTGGGGGGTCAATGGCAACTCCCGTAAATTTTTAGAAAAGTCAGGGGCAAAACGGTCATTTGGGCTTAAATTGCTGTGCGTACATACTAAAGTGCACTTAAGTGGTCGGTGTGTAAAGTAATGATAAACTTGTAAATACTTGGAACATAGGAGGGTATGTTGGTCAATTACACATGGAATATTCCCTTGGAATATTCCTTTCTTGGAGGATAAGAAAAGAATAAGAAAAGGGGGGAAAAAGGAGAGAAAAACCTAGAAATTTCTCTCTTTCTCTCATTCTTTCCTTCCCTTTTCTCATTCCCTCTCTCCCTCCATCACCATGGCCGGCCCCCATGGCACCATGGCCGAAATTCCATCAAAAAAGAAGAAGAAGAAGAAGAAGAAGAAGAAGAAGAAGAAGAAGAAGAAGAAGAAGATGGAGAAGAAAGAAGAGAAGGAGAAGAGGAAAGTGAAGCTTTTGAGGTAGGAATCTCTTGGTATTGGAATTCCTAGCAATTTAAATTTTTCTAATTTGTTTTTAGAGCATGTTTTATCTAATATTTGATGAATAAAAACAATATTTACATGTAATTACTCAATTTCACAACTTTCTCTTTGAAATTCCTAGCAAAGTCATCTCCTTTTGAATTTCAGAATTCTTGATGTTTGTTGTAGCCTCCATTACAGTTACTGTAGCTCGAATCATGTTTCGAAAAAATATGAGCATGCAGACCATGAAGTTCTACCCCAAAATCATATAAAATTTGATATAGTTTCAATTCAGAAATTAGGAGAAATAAATCCATCTTTACAGCATATCTGTTTGAATTTCTGAGTTAACATAGTTCAGTAAAATTGTTCTACAGAGCTGCACACATCTTGGATTTTTATGATTTTGGTCTTGTTGGAAAACTAACAAGTTTTTCCCAAAGTCCATCGCGATTCTTATGTCGAAATTCTGGCCACAACATGCCCAAAATTGGCTTTGAAAACAGACCCAAAAATCTGTCTGAAAAACAGATTTGACACTCTTCACCAATTAAATCCCCATAAATCAGATAGTTCATATTTTTGTATGAAAGTTTATCTGTAGATCCATAACTAATAATTCTTCAACTTTCATTTATAAAGTTTTGTCAAATTCTCAAGATAAATAGATGTATTATGTTGATGTTTATGGATGTTCTTGCAATTTCAGCAAGCTGAATACCTTAAGTGCTGTTCCTATTCATTAAATGTGATGAATTGGCTTTCATTATTCTTGCTTAATATTGTTGTATGGTAAAATGAATGTTCATGCTCTCGGTATATGTAAATGTTATTGAATTGCTTTGGCATTAATGACGCCCGCCAGGTGTTCGGTGAAATGCCTCAATGAAGGCAAAATCCAATAAGTTGAGTAACTTGCATATGTTAGCGTTGGCCTTGGGCCACGGTGATGATTGGTGAAGTTAGTGGCTTAAATGGCATGGATATATCGAAATTGTGAGTGGATTATGTGTGGTGATAGAGGGCATGTCACGTGAGTGCATGACCCTATATTTGATGATGGACAGTTGAAGTGACTTGTGCACATCCATGCCATTGAGACCCCTAACGTGTTACTTATGATATTAACTTATGAAATTGAATAAATTTCAGTCCTCTCTAATGAGGGTAAATTAGCAAAGCCCGGGTTTAGGTGGGGTTTGAGTAAATTGTGGATATGAGGCCTGGACTGTGAAGTTGGGAGATGATTATGTGATGTGTGGAGCTTACCCACTCGCCTTTACCGGGAGTGGAGGTGATACTTATACCCACTCGCCTTTACCGGGAGTGGAGGGGTCATACGGAGGTTGGGTTATATGTGGATAGCCTCACTCCTGCCAGGGACGGTGGAGGTGAGAGGCCCGGTGTTGTACAGTGCCCGTGTCCACTGCGCCGTGTGCTATATTCACCCCAAATTTGGGGTGAAGTCCAGGTCCTGGTATCACACAGTTTACCCAAATTCCAATTAACTCAATTAAGAAATAATAAGATAAGATTTGTGTGTTATTTCTACTACTGGCATCACTTCCCCTTTCCCCTTTGCCCGTACTTTGTGGCTTGGTGTCATGCCTCAGACACTTGCACTTATCTTATTTGATATTGGTTGCTTGAACCCTAGTGTTATTATTGTTGTTGTTATTATTATTCGTGCTAACCTCTTCTTGCAGTAGTTCGACACTGGACCGCAGGTATGATTTCCTTGCTTTAACCATTTAATTTTCATGATATCTTTTAGCTACTTGCTCTATTACTCTTGCTTGCCTTGTGATTTGATAACCTTAAGTTGGAGTTTCAAACCCAAGTTGGTTCATATTGGGGCACACATTGATGTGCTCCTCCCTATTTTTCAGGTAGCAGGGTCAGCTTGGTTGGAGGGGACTTGGAGTTGAGTGTCAGGGGTAATACTCAGTGTGAGCTGTAGTTGTGGTGTGACATGGTTGTGTTGGGAGGTGGAGAGTGATGAGTACGTATATGTAGTGGTGTACTTGGAGTATGAATATTAATAGAAGTTGTTATATATGCTTGATGTGTGGTTGTTGAGCTATGTTATTTATGAGATTGTTCTTATGTTTCTGTGAAGCTTCACTTGTACTATCCCAGCATGTGCGCAGTGGCCTGCTTGTGCAGTTTTCCTTTTCTTATCTTTCCCTCTCTCATCACCCTCACTCTTCAGAATACTTTAAGAAAATTTTTTTTATTAAATGTCGGTATTCTAGGGAACAGGGCGTGACAGTTTTTGGTGGCCCATGCAGGTCACCGCACTGCGACGTGCGTAAGGATAGTACTTGTAATGCTTCAGTAAGTGATTGGGATAGGTTAGTCCTAAGGTGGGTAGCGGCCTTAGTGACCTTAGAATTCTAATGATCCACCCCTAAACCCCTAGTTTAGGGAGTCTGGGGATGAACTTTCTACTATATAGTATACCTTACATGTATATTGTGAGTATACGCGTGTATATGTAACGGTGTAAATCAGTGTGTATAAGTGCATTGTTATGCTTAGAGATTTGAATTATACAAGTTGTGTATACTTGTATGTTAGAATGGCATAAAAGTTACACGTGTCCTGGATGCTCGAAGTGGTATATGGATACGTGTGGGTATAAATACTAGATGGTGAATACTTGAACGTATGTATACTACGTCTCTATGAAAGTACATGATACGAACATGTGAGGCTAATATGTGTTGTACTTGTGTGGCTCTGAGGTATAGGTGATAAGTATATGTTTGGTAGTGGATGTGCGTTGGTGGATACATATCAGCTAGCGGGGATATTATATGCTCGTAGAGACGTGGGCGAGGGTGTGTACGAATGTGATGTGAGTGCATGTATGCGATTCACTATCTCCTAAATCATAGTTGTGTCTCATGTAGGGAGTACACCAATGTGCATACATCTACCCTTGTATGAATACATTAGTGGAATGTCCATATTGTCTTTGGGCATATGTAGGAAAGTGCATACGTGTGACCATATGTGTGTCTGTGTGGGTAGGTGGTGTAAACATAGGTTGGGATATTGGTGAATATATATATCACTAGTGTTGTATTGCTAGTGTATAAATTCCTAATGTGTTAGTTTAAATAACTGTGAGTATGTCTATGTACTGCCTATGTGTTTATATGAATTGGTCTATTGTCTCAATTTGGTATATGGACGTGGGTGTTTTATTACGTGAAGATAGGTGTTGTGCTATGGCCATATATCGCGTGTATGTAGCGATATAGATAAGTAATGGGTGTACGGGTAGTATGAGTAATGCTCTAGGGTGTTTGGAATACCTGAGGTGGGTATTGGTACTTTAGCCCCGTGCACCCTAAGTTTAAACTTTTAGCCCTATATCGTGCCTAGTACGGTAAGGATGTAAGTGCGACGTGCAATACATGTAGGATGTGATGGATACAAGGGTTTGAGACCATAGAGTGCGAGTATAAATGGGTGGATGTGGATTTGCAAAATAGTGAAGTTATGGTATATGTATATATGTGTGTATACGCTTACTTGTGAAATGATGTCTATTAGACCATTGGGATGTATATGTAGTGTCTGTATTTTTCTATATATGGTGGCAAGAGGAAGGATTATGTATTGGTATATACGATACTTGTATAAATGTAGGTGTGCTGTAGCAAGCATAGTGTGATTATCTATATGTGTTGTTATTATTGAACGCGTATTGGTGTATGTCTTATGAGTGGTTATATGTATATGTATGTCAATGACCCCTATTCTGATATACATGTATCAGTATATGAATGTGTACATATATATGATGTGACTATCTACTGAATGTGTATGAATATTGATATGCACTTATTTGTGTGTGTGTACTAGTATACTAGTAAAAGTGCAGATATATCGGATGTTATGAATATAAAGGTATGGGTAGTCACTGACTACCTACTAGTAGAATGGAATAGCTTGACTGTATAGGTGTGTGATAGCAGGATATGTATGGTACATGTGTACCCGGGTGTGTGCCCATACATGGGAATGTATGTGCCTATCGCATATACCCCAATAAATATATATATATATGTAAGTTTGTGTACATACCTACCATTATAATGATAAATTGGTCTGTATGAGTGAACGTGTATTTGGCTGTGTGTAGACCTAAATATCTATATATGAAATTGATACGTATATCTCTGTATATACATAATAAGTAAGTGAATATGAATTAGGTTAAATAGAGTGTTCATGTGGTGTATTGGTTGATGAGTATACGTGAATCTGTATCATAGTTGTATGAACTTCCATTAAATGTGTGATGTGTATATGCGTATGTGATGTGCATGGGAGTATATGTAATGATGTATATTTTGGATGAATGAATACATATAAATACTTATACTATTTTGTTTGTTTACCCGTCGATCTATCTTATAGGATTGTTTATCCAGGTGTATCTCGATGTGCCTTGGATAAAGGTATTCTTCAGTATAGGCATACGTATATGAGTAGGTACCAAAGCCTGTGTGTATGTACATACATATGCAATGTGGATATAAATGTAATAGATAAGAAGTGTGTATATGTGTAGTATATTTGATAAATATAACTGAATGAAACTGTTGATATGTGTGGGTTGGACTGTATGTATTTGGTTGCACATTTATATGTATACGTGCGTATGTGGAGTGTGAATGGACATTTATAGTTATTTGACTATTTTAGCCGTATGTGCATAGGATGTGTAAAGGTAGTGATGTATATACATATATTGTGTATGGAGTGGAACGTATTATGTTGTGCACTCTTGTGTGTATTGTGTGTGGAATATGTACCTATTTGTGTGAGGCAGTAGGTACACTGCTATGGATATGAGGTTATATGTATATTTATTTATAGTTATGATTGTGAATCTCACGTGACGTGATCATGTATGTGTTAGTACGTGCATGTGAATGTATGTATGGATATGACTAAATATTGTGTGTATATAGGTATTTATATGCATGTGAATGTGAGTAAGCCCATATGACTAAGTATTGCGAGTATAGGGATTCGGGGTACGTACGGTGTGACACCGTGATAGTGACCATGTTTATCAAGCAATGGTGTGTAAATTAATGTGTATCGCTAGGTGTTTGTGCATGAATGTAGAAATATATGTAAATATATAAAGATATAGGATCTAAATCATTTATAGTCGAATGTATTGCGATGTATCTGAAAGCATGCCATGTATGAAAACCCTTCTGTATCATGATATGGATGTGGTGTGATGTCCTATATATATATATGAGCAGTGATCTAAATACGTGTAATAAAAAGTATAGAGACTTATTTGGGGTGTGTGATGTATATGTTGATGTGTGAATATGTGTGTCAAGATGTGTAGAACATATACGTATGTGTATGTAATGATGCTTATAGTGCTATGGGTGCGCTACGAGATGAATAATAGGATGTATCTGTGATGTATGTGCGATACAGATGTGTATGGATGGTAGTGAAGTATATAGAGAATATAAGTGTAGAGTAGATACGTATTCTTGTTTTTACTTTATGGGTAGTAAGATCAAACCTAGCTGACTTCAACAAGATTCACACCCTAGGAAGTTCGAGGACGAACTTTATTTTAAGGTGGGTAGGATGTAATGCCCTGTTTTGACCTATACGTGTATTTTGCTGTATACGTGTGGTATTTTCACGTATAATGCATATGTGGGCATGAAATAACCGTACTTATCGATGTATGTAGCATAGTGAGAGGGGGATTGGGCCGTAATACATAGCTAAGGGAAGTGAATGCGGAGTATGGAAGCAGAGAAGCGTGAAAGACGTCGTCGGTGCAAAACAACAGGAATGTGGTTGACACGTGTGTGATGTATGTATGCGTCCACGGATGAGCATGGATGTGTGTAAGGAGAGCCATGGAAGTGTGAATGGGGTTGGGGGGTCAATGGCAACTCCCGTAAATTTTTAGTAAAGTCAGGGGCAAAACGGTCATTTGGGCTTAAATTGCTGTGCGTACATACTAAAGTGCACTTAAGTGGTCGGTGTGTAAAGTAATGATAAACTTGTAAATACTTGGAACATAGGAGCGTATGTTGGTCAATTACACATGGAATATTCCCTTGGAATATTCCTTTCTTGGAGGATAATAAAAGAATAAGAAAAGGGGGGAAAAAGGAGAGAAAAACCTAGAAATTTCTCTCTTTCTCTCATTCTTTCCTTCCCTTTTCTCATTCCCTCTCTCCCTCCATCACCATGGCCGGCCCCCATGGCACCATGGCTGAAATTCCATCAAAAAAAAGAAGAAGAAGAAGAAGAAGAAGAAGATGGAGAAGAAAGAAGAGAAGGAGAAGAGGAAAGTGAAGCTTTTGAGGTAGGAATCTCTTGGGATTGGAATTCCTAGCAATTTAAATTTTTCTAATTTGTTTTTAGAGCATGTTTTATCTAATATTTGATGAATAAAAACAATATTTACATGTAATTACTCAATTTCACAACTTTCTCTTTGAAATTCCTAGCAAAGTCATCTCCTTTTGAATTTCAGAATTCTTGATGTCTGTTGTAGCTTCCATTACAGTTACTGTAGCTCGAATCATGTTCTGAAAAAATATGAGCATGCAGAGCATGAAGTTCTACCCCAAAATCATATAAAATTTGATATAGTTTCAATTCAGAAATTAGGAGAAATAAATCCATCTTTACAGCATATCTGTTTGAATTTCTGAGTTGACACAGTTCAGTAAAATTGTTCTATAGAGCTGCACACATCTTGGATTTTTATGATTTTGGTCTTGTTGGAAAACTAACAAGTTTTTCCCAAAGTCTATCGCGACTCTTATGTCGAAATTCTGGCCAGAATATGCCCAAAATTGGCTTTGAAAACAGACCCAAAAATCTGTCTGAAAAACAGATTTGACACTCTTCACCAATTAAATCCCCATAAATCAGATAGTTCATATTTTTGTATGAAAGTTTATCTGTAGATCCATAACTAATAATTCTTCAACTTTCATTTATAAAGTTTTGTCAAATTCTCAAGATAAATAGATGTATTATGTTGATGTTTATGGATGTTCTTGCAATTTCAGCAAGCTGAATACCTTAAGTGCTGTTCCTATTCATTAAATGTGATGAATTGGCTTTCATTATTCTTGCTTAATATTGTTGTATGGTAAAATGAATGTTCATGCTCTCGGTATATGTAAATGTTATTGAATTGCTTTGGCATTAATGACGCCCGCCAGGTGTTCGGTGAAATGCCTCAATGAAGGCAAACTCCAATAAGTTGAGTAACTTGCATATGTTAGCGTTGGCCTTGGGCCACGGTGATGATTGGTGAAGTTAGTGGCTTAAATGGCATGGATATATCGAAATTGTGAGTGGATTATGTGTGGTGATAGAGGGCATGTCACGTGAGTGCATGACCCTATATTTGATGATGGACAGTTGAAGTGACTTGTGCACATCCATGCCATTGAGACCCCTAACGTGTTACTTATGATATTAACTTATGAAATTGAATAAATTTCAGTCCTCTCTAATGAGGGTAAATTAGCAAAGCCCGGGTTTAGGTGGGGTTTGAGTAAATTGTGGATATGAGGCCTGGACTGTGAAGTTGGGAGATGATTATGTGATGTGTGGAGCTTACCCACTCGCCTTTACCGGGAGTGGAGGTGATACTTATACCCACTCGCCTTTACCGGGAGTGGAGGGGTCATACGGAGGTTGGGTTATATGTGGATAGCCTCACTCCTGCCAGGGACGGTGGAGGTGAGAGGCCCGGTGTTGTACAGTGCCCGTGTCCACTGCGCCGTGTGCTATATTCACCCCAAATTTGGGGTGAAGTCCAGGTCCTGGTATCACACAGTTTACCCAAATTCCAATTAACTCAATTAAGAAATAATAAGATAAGATTTGTGTGTTATTTCTACTGCTGGCATCACTTCCCCTTTCCCCTTTGCCCGTACTTTGTGGCTTGGTGTCATGCCTCAGACACTTGCACTTATCTTATTTGATATTGGTTGCTTGAACCCTAGTGTTATTATTATTGTTGTTATTATTATTCGTGCTAACCTCTTCTTGCAGTAGTTCGACACTGGACCGCAGGTATGATTTCCTTGCTTTAACCATTTAATTTTCATGATATCTTTTAGCTACTTGCTCTATTACTCTTGCTTGCCTTGTGATTTGATAACCTTAAGTTGGAGTTCCAAACCCAAGTTGGTTCATACTGAGGCACACATTGATGTGCTCCTCCCTATTTTTCAGGTAGCAGGGTCAGCTTGGTTGGAGGGGACTTGGAGTTGGGTGTCAGGGGTAATACTCAGTGCGAGCTGTAGTTGTGGTGTGACATGGTTGTGTTGGGAGGTGGAGAGTGATGAGTACGTATATGTAGTGATGTACTTGGAGTATGATTATTAATAGAAGTTGTTATATATGCTTGATGTGTGGTTGTTGAGCTATGTTATTTATGAGATTGTTCTGATGTTTCTGTGAAGCTTCACTTGTACTATCCCAGCATGTGCGCAGTGGCCTGCTTGTGCAGTTTTCCTTTTCTTATCTTTCCCTCTCTCATCACCCTCACTCTTCAGAATACTTTAAGAAAATTTTTTTTATTAAATGCCGGTATTCTGGGGAACGGAGCGTGACATAAGCTTCCTCTTTAATGGATTGTAAAGGTACGTCTACGCTTTGCTCTTCTTGATCAAGGCACGAAGGCTCCGTTGAATCGCACTCTGAAGTCTCTTCCGTGGTTTCTTCATTTTCTTGCAGAGACTCCATGTATTCCCACGCCTCTGTCGGTGTCATGCCTCCCAAGAATTCCTGCAGCTGTGGTCGTAGTCCATCTAGGAAGGACGCCATAAGCTCTTCATTTGTGTACCCATGCTGCGGATAGCTCGATACTATATCTGTGAACCTCCTCCAGGCCTGAAAGAAAGTTTCACAGTCAGTTTGATTAAAATTAACAATTTTGAGCTTTTCCATCCTATGTTTGTGTGCATTAGCGTACCTTGCATCATACAGATTGTTTGTGCAATAGAAATTCATATACTCCATTTTTTAAAAAATAAAAGTTTATGTACAATGAAGTGGAAAGATCTCACCGAAGGTCTTCTAAATGAAATAAACCGTAGTCATAAACCATTCCTCCCCGGCAACGGCGCCAAAAACTTGGTGGGACCGGAAAGGTGCTCTCTCTCAAGTGCAAGAGTCCGTACAAGTAATATAATCTGGGAGTCCAGATGTCGAATCCTCAGGAGGAAATCTGTTGCAACCACAATTCAAATCAAATAGAAATCCTACGAAAAGAAACTAACCACTTTAATAATGATGACGGTGATGGTGATGTGAATACGTGAACAATATAAACAAGGAAATTCATATCTGAAAATATCTATAAAAAGTATGCACATGGTATAGGTTCGTTAGGATCAATGATTCGTGTTAATTTGGTTGACAAGTATAACACAACGAATTCTCCTTTTGGGAGCAATTCACCGGAAAATACTCAATATAACTCAATGAATTCTCCTTTTGGGAGCAATTCATCGGAAGATGCCCTTTTGGGGGTTCAAGCACAAAAATTCAATAAGATCGTCGCTAAAGTTATAATACGATATGAAACTCTCTTTTGGAGAGATCAAAACTAAGATATGAAACTCCCTTTTGGGGAGATCAAAACTCACCCTTTTGGGGCGATCATCAACTTAATCACTTCTTTTGGAAGATGAAAAAGACGATTTAATAACAAAGATTACAACTTTAACGACGTTTAACGATTTAGCACAAGGAATACAACCAAATAAACACGCATCATATCCCCTAACTACGCCAAACCATGCACAATAAGAAATTAGCTACTCATAATATAAGAATAAACAAGTTTCATAGCCAAATACTTCAAGTTCATAGCAAAATACAATAGAAAACACCCAAATACGGGGTATGAGTTTAAGAAAAATATCACCAAATCTCCAAGTTAGGCCGCAAAACTCTCAGAAAATAATAAGAACAGCCTCTGAAATTTTACAGAATTTTACAGAGGGGAAATACGGCTCCTAGAGCCTCCAATACGCCCAAAATACGCCCCCAATCTGCTTGTATATGCCCAAAAACCCTAGGAATACCTTATATAGGCTCATTGCGGGTTTTAAAGGCTTATTGGGTTCAAAACCGCACCCGTTTACGCACCCAAACCCGTTGCCGCTGCAAAATTCCGGCCGTTCGATCTGTCGGGATCTGATGCTGTGTCGACACGTGTCCCTTTCCGGATCCGCTTCTTCGTTTGCAGCCGAACCCAAGTCGGGGTTTGACAGCGTCCGTTCGATTAAGGTATTCATCGTTGCGATCTCGTCGCGTGTCTTCGCAAAATGCTGCTCTCCGCATCACTTCGGAATTTCTTTCGCGCCGTCAGATCTTCGATCAACCCCCTAGAATCAGCCACGTTGCCCGCTCCGCTTCAATTCAGGATGAGCTGCGCTCCGCCGTTCGATCGTGATCGAACGGTCACCAATCCACTGTCGCTCGTAGCTTCGATCAAAACCCAATGCTTTGCGGAGATGATTGTGAACCGTTGGATCGCAATCGGATGTCGCTGCGTTGGCCACGTCGCCCAATCGCTGTGCCGTTGGATGCTGGGCGGGAGAAGCTGATGTTGCGCCATGTGGACGCCAAGATGCATGCGGGGCGCATACAGAAACGTATTTCCGTGCGTATAATCGTATTTTCGACCGTATTTCTTGCGTATATCTCCAATTAAATGATATTCTGCATTTAAAAATACACAGTAATTAGCACAGATCTCAGAAAAATACAAATAAATAGTCGTTGGAATCGTGAGATCGAGACCAAGCCGTGAAAACTATAAAAAAGCAGAAATACTCACTAAAATTCATACTTTGTGCATAAATCAATGGTTTGCTCTAATAAATAATGATATACAAAATACGAACGTATTAGATACCAATTACATGACATGTATGCACAAAATACGACTAGATGAGGGGTTAAATAAGCAATATTCAACCCAAATCAGCCGGCCTCCCTCACTCACAACACTCCCCCTTATCCATCTATTACTTTGGTCTTAGCGTATAAAGCTAAGGGGTGGATACTTCCGGATCCTGAGTAATCGTGTTTGCCTCGTTAAAACCTTAGCTGTGGAAAACCCAGTGGGAGAAACCAACAGCTTAAGGAAAAAAGAGTGCAACACACAAGTTACTCCCTCTTATCCGTACAGGCTTCAGGCTTGTAGATCTTTCAGCTGTCTCATACCGATTCCTTTTATAATTTTTACAAAAATACATCTCGGTAAAGATTTAATAAAAAGATCAGCTAAGTTGTTGCAGGACTGGATCTGTTGAATCTTGATTTTCTCGTTCTTCTGTAGATCGTGCGTCCAGAAGAATTTGGGAGAAATGTGTTTCGTTCTGTCACCTTTGATTTAGCCCTTTTTGAGTTGTGCTATGCATGCAGTGTTGTCTTCAAACAAGACAGTGGGTTCAAGATCACTAGTCTTCAGGCCAGTGGCATCTAGGATATGTTGGACGACGGAGCGAAGCCAAAAACACTCTTTGCTTGCTTCATGGATCGTATTGAGTTTAGCGTGGCTGGATGATGTTGCTGTGATGGTTTGCTTTACTGATCTCCATGAGATAGCAGTCCCTCCATAGGTAAACACAAAACCAGTTTGTGATTTTGCTGTGTGAGGATCCGATTGGTAACCTGCATCAGTATAACCAAGCAGCTGGGAGGAGGAACCTCTCTGGTAGTATAGTCCCAGATCTATAGGACCCTGGAGGTAGCGTAGAAGATGCTTTACTCCATTCCAGTGGCGCTTTGTATGCGCAACACTATGTCTGTTAAGTAGATTAACTGCGAACGCTATATTGGGACGCGTGCAGTTGGCCAGATATAGAAGTGCTCCAATGGCACTGAGATAGGGTACTTCAGGACCCAGTAACTCCTCCCCCTCTTCCAGCGACCAGAAGGGGTCTTTATGAATATCCAGTGATCTCACTACCATAGGAGTACTTAAAGGATGGCATTATTCCATTCTAAACTTGTTTAAAAGTTTCCTTGTATAATTTGATTGGTGTAACATGATTCCACCTCGTAGGTGTTCAATCTGTAATCCAAGACAATACCTCGTTTTGCCTAGGTCTTTCATTTCGAAGGTATGCTTTAGGCTTTCAGATATCTCATTGATCTCTGTTGGAGATCCTATGAGATTTAAGTCGTCAACATACACTGCGACGATCACAAATCCCGTTCACGTTCTTTTGATAAAGATACACATGCAGACTTCTTTGTTTGTGAATCCTTGCTGCAAGGAAAACGCTTAGTTTGTTATACCACATCTTTCCTGATTGCTTTAGACCATATAATGATATTTGAAGCCGTACCGAGAAGACGTCCCAAGGTCTCTCTTTCATCTCTGGGGGTAAATTAAACCCATCTGGAAGTCTCATATAGATTTCTTTATCTATATAGCCATATAGATATGCAGTCACAACGTCCATGAGCTACATTTCTAGGCTTTTCAGAGATGATAGGCTAAGCAAGAATCGGAAAGTGATCGCATACATGACCGGGGAATATGTATCTTCATAAACAATCCCCGGTCTTTGGGAAAATCCCTGTGCTACAAGGCGTGCCTTGTAGCGTACGATCACATTTTCTTCATTTCTTTTTCTGATGAAGACCCACTTGTATCCCACAGGTTTAACACATACAGGTGTTTGGACTACTGGTCCAAAGACTTTGCGTTTCAAGAGTGAGTCTAGCTCTACTCTTATTGCCTCGTCCCACTTTGGCCAATCATCTCTACGTTTACATTCAGCTAGAGATCATGGTTCGACGTTATCGTCGTATTCAGCGACGTGAACAGCAATAGAGAACGCAAAATCGTCGACGACGACTGTGCTATTTCTGTCCAGTACCTCTCTAGTACGTACGTAATTTAATGATGTTTCTCCTAGTGTTTCATCTGTAGGGAAATTAAGGAGAGGAGAGGTTGCTGGTCTGAGCTCAGCATTCTGTGGAGGGATCATCTTATTATCACCATGAATCTTCCTCTTTCGAGGAACTTTATCTTTTGAACCTGGCGGGCGTCCTCTTTTCAATTGAGGTACAGCCAATTCTGCTGCAGGTGGATTGCATCCATCTTTGGGGATGTCAAGCCTAGCTGGGCGTGTTGGCAGCAGGGACGTGTAAATGAACAATCTTCTGGTTGTCCGTAAATTTATCCGGTAGAAGGTGTACTGTGTTCTAAATGTAAAGGATCTTCAGGATATCATCTTCACACAGATTAATACGCTGATCATAAAGAGACAAAGACTTATTGTCCCAAGAAATGGTCTCCGAAGCTTCAGGCTTCTTAGACTGTGTGCCCAGTTTTGGAAAGGTTTTCTCATCGAATTCACAGTCATCAAGACGTGCCTTAAATGCGTCCCTTGTACGAGGTTCCAGGTATCAAATAATAGAGGGCGAATCAAACCATAGATACCAAGACGACGCTGAGGACCCATTTTGGCCCTCTGAGGTGGTGCTATAGGGACATAAACCGAACAACCAAACACTCTCAAATGAGAGATATCTAGGGGTGCACCATATGCTAGCTGCATCAGGGATAATATATGGCCACCTGAGGGCCTTATCATAATCAGCGATGTGGCATGTAATATAGCATGCCCCCAAGCATCCACAGGTAACTGGGATTGCATGAGCAATGGACGTGCAATCTATTGGAGTCTCTTTATAAGAGACTCTGCTAATCCATTCTAGGTGTGAACATGTGCTACAGGATGTTCAACTTCAATACCCTTTGCCTGGCAATAGTCTTCGAAGACTTACGAAGTGAATTCGCCCGCATTACTAAGACGTAATTTCTTGATATGATTATCGAAAAAATGAACCCGCAACGTAATTATTTATGCCAATAGCTTTGGAAAAGCTAGGTTGCGAGTGGACAATAGGCACACATAAGGCCATTTTTTGGATGCATCAATCAGTACCATGAAATACCGAAATGGGCCACTTGCAGGGTGAATAGGCCTGCAAATGTTGCCATGAATTCTCTCTAGGAAGCCAGAAGACTCTAATCCCACTTTCAGGAGGGAGGGTCTAGTTATTATTTTTCCGTGAAAACAAGGGGGACAAGGAAATTCACCCTTTTGAAGAATCCTCGGGTTCTTTAAATTATGTCCGCGGGATTCAGAGATAATGCAACGCATCATAGCTGATACAGGGTGACCAAGTCTATTGTGCCAGAGTTGAAACTCTGGCAACGAAAGGCACTTCTGGTGCTCAGTCATATTGGCTTTTATTGGTTGAATATATGTGTGGTAGAGACCCGACGAGAGTCCCTTAAATCGTTCGTAGATAGACTTCTGGCCATCTTCTTGACGAGTCACGTACATATATCCATTGTTTTCTTCATCTCTAGTTTCTAAGTGATATCCGTTAAAACGAATATCTTTGAAACTTAAGAGATTCCTATTGGATTTTGGAGAGAATAATGCATTTTGTATTTTAAGTCTTGTGTTATTTGGGAGCAATATGATTCCTTCTCCAGATCCTTCGATTATGTTGGACAGTCCTGAAATCGTAATAACGGGACCGTCATATTTGTTTAAGCTATAAAAATAGCATGGATCGCGAAGGATAGTGTGTGTTGAGGCACTGTTCACTAGGGACTCATACTTCATCTATATGTAAGCAAAAATGAAAGTTCATTTAAGTAAATGAAAAACTGACATTCAAATAAAAGTGCTTTCAAATTAAACTACAGATGAAGCTACAGAAATTTAAATGCATAGATATAAGATAGGGCTCAATCGAGCAGGTCGTCATTTTCGAAATCTTTTGCAGTGAACTTGGTGAGCGGTTGAATAGCCGCCAAGTTTGTTTCAGGCTGAGACTTCTGCCTTGCCTGATATATACAGATCCTGGAGGTGCCAAGGAGTGCTGTAGTTTCTGGATCAATGTCCAGTCATGCCACATTTATGGCATTTATCCTCCTAGTTCTTCTTAAGAATAGACACTGGATCAGTGTTCTTACGCTTCCATGTGAAATTTATCTTCCCTTTGTTGTTGTTGTTGGTCTGGGGTGGTGCTCCTCTTGCTGGCTTCATTACAGCTTTCCCTTTGTTCTTTCTAGCCTTCTTCTTATTTTTCCACTTCTGGGGAGAAACATAGTGGGCTTCAGGGATAGGGGCAGTACCAGCAGGGCGCAAATTATGAGTGGCAAGCAGTAAATCTTTATTCTGTTCTGCCCTAAGATGGCAAGAGATCAAATCAGAGAACTTCGTGAAATTGCATTCACGATACTGTTGCATGAGGATTGCATCTTTCTCGTGAAACGAGGTAAATGTCTTTTCCCACATGCGATGTTCAGTCACTTCTTCACCGCACAACTTCAGGCGTGAGGTGATATTATGAAGTGCTGAGTTATACTCAGCAACGGACTTATAGTCCTGAAGTCTGAGGTTTTCCCACTCATAACTGGCACGTGATAATATGACATCAATTTGATGTTTATAACGTGCCTCCAGCACTTGTCACAACTCCAAAGGGTCTTCAACCGTTAATTATTCGACCTTTAAGGTCCGATCTATGTGTCTCCTGATATAGATAATGACTTTCGCCTTATCTATGTCGGAGACAACGGTAGGAGAACTGCTAGATGGCTGTGCCACTTCAGAGGCACTGCTAGCTAGCAGGTGTCTCGTCCACTGCAGGGGCCAGAATCGAGTGGAGAAGTGCCATTGAACGCAAGTGAAACTTCAGGTCTACTCGCCAGCTAAGATAGTTCTTTCCCACTGCATCAAGAACCTCGAAATCGACGCTTGCCAATTTTGCCATTTTAATCTATGCAATTTAAATAAGCATGTATTAATAATTAAAAATCATGCTTGAAAGAAATAAATAAGAAAAAATGCGGGGATCGCCCAGATACCCAAAACATAAAATGTCCAAAGTCCATAGTACAGTCCATAAAGCAGATAAAGAAAAATATAATTTGGAAACCCTTTTGGGTCCCAGCAATATGCAATCTTCTCCTCCATCTTCATAGGTAGTAACACTGGTCCTTGGCATTATACATATATTCCTCACTACAAATTTTTCTCAGAAAAGAAAAAGAAATTACAAAGAGAAGGAATATAATAAAAAGGGTATCAAAAACTAGCTGATCCCAAAAATCGCATTTTGACTTATTTAAACAACCACGCAGTTATATATGCTACATGCAAATAATAAAAGCGCAATATCACAGACATTACAAAAATCATCAAGCTCAAAATATTGGATAAAACAATTTTATTTAAGTTAAAAGGATTAGTTGGACCACAGGGAAACATCATTCATCTTTAGGTTAGGTAACTAAAGACAGAGCGGTCTCAGAATCCGTTTAACCAATTTAACTTAAATTAATTTTTTTATATCCAATGTTAAAGAGATTCAAAAGAAGGAGATAAATAACATAATCCGCAAGTACGGAAAATCAGGATTCTAAATCAATTTAATTTTTGGCCTAGCTTGTTAGTGGCCGGGGGGCAAGAAGCGGGCTGCAGGCCCGAAAGCAAAATAATACTCATATTAATTGTCAATATTATTAAATGGGCTTCTGGCCCAATAAACAGCCAAACTAATTTATTATTCAGTTTTGAGCTGTAAAATTTAAAATTAAATTTAACACAAGCCCTAAAAACACACTTTAGGGTATTAGTTAAGGAATGTAAAAAGCCCACAACCCCCTCATCTAATAGATCGCGTCCCCACCCTCTCCCCTATCTACGTAAAACAACCTGCGCGGCCGACGCAAGTAGGTGGTGGCAAGACAGAGGATCCCCCGTCAAGGGGGGTGCGGCTGGCAGAGAGCCCCGGCCCCCCGAGGGCGGACGTACAGAGAACCCCCCCACTGGGGGCACAAATAGAGGCCCCCCCCGTCCGGGTGGGAGTGATAGAGCCGCCCCCCTCCCGTTGGGGGGGGGGGGGGGGGTTGTGTGTGTGTGTGTGTGTGTTAAAGTGAATATTAATTAGAATATTGGATATTTATACAAGACTCTAGAGAAGCTTTGTTAAAATCATAGCAAAATATTTGTTTGTAATTATCTACGGGATCGAAAAATATTACCTCTAGATCATAAATATAGGGACGATCGTAATAAAAAAAATCCGTAGATCGAAATCCGAGCTCCCGATACGTGTAAAAGATAGCCGCAGCGGTACGACGCAAGCCGAAACGGATCGCCGCAACAGTAGATTCCTTCGCGCTTAGGAGGTTAATTTGACGGGATACTGGAGAAAGGCTCAAAAAATGAGAGCTTCTGTGCTGATAACGTGTTATAACTTGGAGAAAAAAGAGTAACCATGGCTCAACACCATGGTTCTATATTTGTTCATTTCATATGGAATATGAAAGGGTATGAACACCAACGATCCCTATTACTCCAATAAGTGGAGAGTAATGGAGGGAAAAAGTGGTGGTGAGGCCAAACGTCACTCACAACAATGCCATGTATTGCATCAAGAAAAAGTGGCACGCCAAGTGGTTGTTAATTTGTCTTATAGAGAAACGACTTCTTTTCGGAAATTCGAACAAACGTTGATAATAGTTTTAAGAACAACGCATGACTCTTTAACTCTCAGTTGAGCATCACAGCAATGGGGCTGTGAGCCGTTATGCTCTTGTCAGAAGAGACCCATGTCAGGGATCCTTGCCGGAGGGTCGATCCTTTGCCGGTCAGCCCCCTGCTCGTGAAAGTAACGGAGAACTGCGCCTTCTGGTTTGCCTTCGAGAACGCGATCCTCTTCGGCTTCACGCGCACCTCCACCCCTTCCGGATGCGTGACCCGCACGTCGTAGGCCGAGGGCGCCGGCGCCGCGACGTTTGTCACCGTCCGATAGGCCGTCGCATTGTAGAAGTTCGCCGCGCTCAAGATGACCATGAACGATGGGTAGTTCAGCTCCGACCCCAGCCGCTTCCTCACTGACTTGCAGTTGATTTTGGGGCGCCGAGCAATCGCGTTCACCTGCTTGTTGTTGTAGCCCAGGCCGCAGAGGTGGGCGACGTAGTCGTCGGGGCCGATGTCGTAGACGATGCCGGGGCTGCCGGCCTTCGTCGGGTCCACGTGGCCGGCTCCGACTGCAAAGACGTCTGCGGGCTTTAGACCCGCATCTGGGATCGGCCTCCCGTCGTTGCCCTCTGTGTACGCCGTCGTCATGATTGCGGATTTGATTGCGGCCGGAGACCAGTCCGGGTGCATGCCTTTCAGCAGGGCCGCGGCCCCGCTGAGGTGCGGCGTCGCCATCGACGTGCCGGACTTGATGTCGAACCTAGTCGGCGGGTCCGACCCGACGACGAACGGCGACGCCGCCAAGATGTTCACCCCCGGGCCGATGACGTCCGGCTTGAGGATCGTTTGATCGACCACGCCGGGCCCTCTCGAGGAGAAGTAGGCAACCACCGGGGCCGGGGACGTTCCGAGCACGGTGCCTTCAAATGCAATCATAGCCGTCGGAGCGCTGCTCTGATTCGAGCCGACGTATGATTTGATCTGCAGCCCATCCCAGTAGCCTACATGCGAGGCAGGCAGGACATGAGGCAGGGCGGTGACGGTGACTCCTTCAAAATCCAAGTTCGTGATTATCATGGCGGCGCCTCCGGCGCTCTTGACGTTCTCCCCCTTTTCGATCCAGCCTAGGTTGCCGTCCTCGCAGACGACGACCTTCCCTCTAACGTCGACCACGTTGATCGGGCCGGCGTCGAACGACGCGTTGTTGCAGAAGATGTCCATCAGCCCCATTGCGAGTGGCAGCATTGTGGCGTTCGTGCCCTTCGGCTGGTAGGCCGACTCCCCGTTGAACTCCGCCCCGTTGCCGAGCTTCACCGTGGTCCGAATGGCTCGGTCCACGGCGCCCGCTCCGACCGTCAGGAGCCACGGCGCCTCGTTGGCGACCGAGAAGTAGGAGGGGCCGGTGTTTCCGGCGGCGGCGCTGACGAGCACGCCCTTCGCCATCGCTCCGAACGTGCCGATCGCAATGCCGTCGTTGTAGAACGACTGAGAGCCGCCGGACAGAGACATCGATATGATGTCGACCCCGTCGGCGACGGCCGCGTCCATCCCGGCCAATATGTCGGAGTAAGTGCAGCCTACCTCCGAACAGACCTTGTAGATGGCCAAGTGAGCCATGGGCGCGATCCCCGCCGCCGTGCCGTTAGCCTGGCCGTCGACGTTGGCGTTAGCGACGAAAGCGCCCGCGGCCGTGCCGGCGGTGTGGGTCCCGTGCCCTTCCTCGTCGTAGGGCCCCAGGGAGGCGGCGTTCGTGCCGCTACCCCTCAAGAACGTCCTCGCGCCGATGAGCTTGTTGTTGCAAAGGGACGGTGGGGCTGAACTCGCATGCCCCCTTCCACTTGGCCGGCGGAGAGGGGCATCCCTTCGCCGCTGAACGAGGGGTGGTCCGGCGAGATCCCGGTGTCCAACACCCCGATGATGACGCCCTTGCCGAAGTTGGAGTCATTCCACATGCCCGGCGCCTCCCGCTGCAGGCCCAGGAAGCCAGGGGAGTGCGTGGTTTCAAGCTGCAGGATTCGGTCTGGGTACGCGTGGACGAACCCCGGCCTCTTCTCGACCTCGGTGAGCTCTTCGCCGCTTAGCCGAGCGGCGAACCCATCGACGATGCTCCCGTACGAGTAAACGAGCCGGGGGCCGCCGGAGCCCGCAGTCGACGGGGGCAAGAAGGACGCGTACCAGCTCTCTCGTCGGGTTCGATTGGAGGTAGACGGCGACGCGGCCGGAGGGGCACCTACATGGACAATGTACGTGCGTCGGCCGTCTGCGCCGGCCGGCAAGTTCCGATCAATGTTTACCGAGCTGCGATGTAGGCCGGAGGTTTTAGCGACGGCAAGGGAAAGAAAGTAGGGGAGCAAGGCGAAGATGAGTGGCACGAGGGATTTGAGAGACATGATTGAGACAGAGTCAGAGATCAGATCGATGCCAGTGTGAGATTTTTTGCTGTGTTATTTTATAAGCAATTGATGCTGCGTTTTACGTGGACGTGGACGTGGACTTGAGCTGCATGTGCATGCTTGCTTGTTCGTCGCAGCTTGCGACGAATGAGGCAATCTGAATCTCGATAGTCAATTTTGTGTAGGATTTACGTACAATGTTAGCAAATTTTGGAGGAACAAGGTTTGATTCTTCGATCCATGTGCTTCATCTTTGCGATGAAATAATGCCACGTGTCGAGATTGCATCCGATCGATCGAGTATCTGTAGGTGGTGCAACTTAATGAGTCAAGTTTACAACGGATGAGAATATTATGTCATAGCTCAGCTCACACTATCAACATTTTAATAGGCACTATCTTTTTGATCACACTGCGTGTATGTGAAGATATTTTGAGGACAGCAAGCAAATGGAGACCAAGTGTATAGCTGGTGAAATTAAATATGGATTACGGGTGTTTTCTCACCACAGAATCGTTGACCGACGACTCGACGGTCAACGTGGTCAAGGGATCGGTTGGGATCCCTTGGTTCCTCCGAACGTGCGTGTCCTTGACGGCTGCTGCGCGGAGCCCCTCTTCGGCTCGAAAGGAGGCCAGCACACATAATGAGAAAGCAATTTTAGTTAATGGAATACCTCCGTTGTTGATCTCGGGGATTCAATCCCGTTCTCGGTTGCCTTTGTAATCCCTTTATAAGGTTCGGCCCACGATTGCCCCCAATCCACGCCCCCTGATTGCTCCCCACTCATGCCCTGCAATCCGTCTGCGTGCGTCGTGGGGGAGTCGATTAATGGGCTCCTTAATGGCCATTAAGGTGCCGCTTGAGGGGGAACAGTTATCTCCGGCGCGCATGGGCTAATCATGCATATACCGGGTCGCGGCTGGTCCAACTCCGATCCTTTTCGTGGGCTTCGTCGGTTGGGTCAAATCCTATTCGTGGGCCTCCCGCCCTCGGTTTGGGGCTTGGGTCTCTTGTTCTTGGGCTTCTCCAAAATAGTCGTACCAATTGCCCCCATCGTCCGAGCCGTTCGGATTCCACCGGTTCGGTTCGAGCGATGTGACTCTTGCGGATTTTGACAGGCGCGTCAGTCAAAGCCAACCTATTAAATGAAGGCCATCATGATGCGTCCTATTTGAACTTCTCTCAGTGTGGAATTCGAAGCGCCGTTGGCCCTCAGATGCTTCCACGTGCCCCCCGTGTGATCCCTGCGCAGCGCGAGGGAAGGTCTTGAGGGGACGATATAAAAGCAGGATGTCGTCCATCGGACGAGGGTTTTGCTTTTACAGTCAGCTTCCTCCTCTTCATTTCCCTCTCTGCCGAACCGGGTCTTGCTCAAACTCTGCATCATGTCGTCCTCTTCTGTTGCTGGTTTAGGGTGCCTGGAGGCTGTTGTCGCCCCCTCCCTGACTCGCAGATCCGTCACGGAGGTGCGCCGTCACGGGGGAGTGCTCTCAGGGGTGCCTCCCGAGGTGCTGGAATGGCCATCGTCTGTCTGCGCCACCTCAATTGGGGGTCTGCACACCAGCTATCTTCTTCCCCCATGTTCCGTCGGGCTCCTGAGATAGACAAGCGGATCTGCTTCCCTGGTCCCCAGGAAATCTAGGTGTACGAACAGAGTTTTTGATTCGGGCTTCGGTTTCCTCTCCACCCCTTTATCACCGAGTTTCTGCAAGCTTTCAGGGTGGCCTTATGCCAATTCTACCCCAACGCTATTGGATGTATTGTTGGGTTTGTCGTTCTTTGCATGCTGAAGGGGGTCGAGCCGTCTCTCTGACTCTTCGCCCAATTCTACCGCCTGAGTCACCACCAGTCGGGGGCCTGGCTCTACATCAGTGCTCGGCCAAAGAAGAGCCTGGTGCTATGGCTGCCGAGCTCTTTGAAACATTGGAAGGGGGAGTACATCTTTGTCGGCTTCCCCTCGGAGGTGGATTTCCCGGCCCGCTAGGGGGCCGCAAGCATGCTGGTTCTTGAGCCGGGGAATCCGACTGACGCCGAGCTCGAGGCGGTCGACACCTTGTTGGCGGTCCCCGTCAGGGATCAGAGGATCGACGTCCTCTTCTCCGACCTTAATTTGCGGAAGACCGTGTGACCTATTGGTGAGTTTTGCTGAAGCCCGAAATTCGGGGGAGTTGACGTCCGAGGCCCGTCCGGCCAGTTCTGATCCCTCCTTCTGCCGTCTTGTGCAGGTGGGTTCGCCCAAGGTTCTTCCCCAGCATCTATCCCGGCCACAGTCCCGGATCCCAACCCACAGCGAAGGGATCATGTATTGGAGGTCCGGAAGAAACAGCGGGTCGGGCCCTCCGGTGCTGGTTCCAAGAGAGTGAGGGAGCAAGCTCCGCCCTCTCCCTAGGTGGATACCTCAAAAAGGCACGTGTCCAAGCGATGGAGGTCGATGTTCCTCCGTCCGAGGGTCGGATCCCGCCCTCCTCAATCGAGGTCTCTTGTCCCTGGGCCGGGCCCTCGTCGTCGCTGCCGGGCCCACTCCCCGAGGTTTACGAGCGGTCCCTGGATGCGTTCCGCTCAGTTCAGGCCGATCTTCTTCAGTCAGGCGAGGGTTTACGCCGCCCTCGCTTCCCCGTGGGGCTGAAGAAGTCGGTTTTCTCTTATTACGGGGTGGCAGCTCAATTGGCTGAGAACTGCAGCCTCATTTCGGACCAATCCGTGTTGAGCGGGATAAAAGGTGATCGCCTGGCCACCTTCGTGGTTCAGGCTGGTCAGCAGGTGAGGACCTTTCACACACTTTGTTCCTAATAGTAGTCTCCGTCTCATTCCCGCTCCTGATGCAGTTGTCCTCGGTCGAGCTTTTGATAAGGCGCCATTTCGCGGCTCTCTCGCAGGCCAAGGTTGACTCGATGCGGAAACCGGAGGCCGAGGGGGGCGAAGGGGAGGTGAGCCAACTAGCCGATGCTCGCGTTAAGTCCCTGTAGACTCAGGTGGCCGAGCTTTCCGCTGCCTTGGAGAAGTCAGAGCTGGAGAAGGCCCTGGCCTTAGTCGAGAAGGCAAAGGCCGGGGATCGGATTGCCGAGATTATGAAGGCCACTGAAGCGGCCGCTGATGCAGGCGTGGATGTCAATCCTGTTATCGTAACCGACGCCAGGAGCTCACGGGCCTCCTGGAAGCGGCAGAGGAGAGAGAGAGAGAGAGAGAGAGTTCTACTGGCCAAGCTCAATACGAGCTCCAGAGAGGCTGAGAAGGAGCGGGTGGAGCATCTGCGCCTGGTCATCGTCCTTGAGGGTCGGATCCGAGAGCTGGAAGCGGTGGATTCCAATCGGATTGCCTGAGACGCCGTGGATGAGTATGCCACGTCTTTTGTGGCCAAGGCGATGTTCAAAGCGTTCGAAAGGGGATTCGCCCGCTGCCAGTCCGAGATCTAGCAAGGATTCCTGCTCTCGGGGATCAATTTTGAGGAGCTCCGGCTGGATTCTGATGACGAGAAAGAGGTGCGGGTCGGGCCCCCTGAGCAGTCAGTCGGTGCCCTCGATGGGGCTCCGGTCGCAGGCGAGGGAGCGGGGTCTTAGTCTTTTAGCCTTGTCGTTTTCTGCGAGCCCACGCTCAGCCTTTTGTGTAACACGTCCACCCCTTTTTGTTTGGAAATGAAGTTCCATTTCTTGCTTGTGATTGCCCATCCTCCTCCTCGGGGAGAGTCCTGTTTTGGGTCCTACTGGCGATTGGATGTCCAGCCTGCTGGAGGAGTTGCCCCCAGCCTTACGGTGGGTTGGGTCGGTCGGCCAGCTGGGGGGAGTTATCCCTCAGACTTACGACCGACCGATATGCCGACATGCTGGGGGAGTTGCCCCAGCCTTACAGTCGGTTGGGTCGGTCAGTCTGCTAGGGGTACGATCCCTAGTCTTATAACTGATCGTCGAGGATCACCGGCTGGGGGGTTTGCCCCAGCCTTACGGTCTGCCTCATGACCGACCTGTTGGGCGAGTTTCCCCCAGCCTTACGGTCGGCCCCATGACCGATCCGCTGGGGGAGTTGCCCCCAGCCTTACGGTCGGCCCCATGACCGACCTGTTGTGGAAGTTTCCCCTAGCCTTACGGTCGGCCCTATGACAGACCCGCTGGGGAGTTGCCCCCAGCCTTACGGTCGGCCAGTTAACCACCCCACTGGGAGAGTTGCCCCAGCCTTACGGTCGGTTTGTGTCGTTCAGCCTGCTGGGAGAGCTACTCCCAGTCTCACGACTGGACGATGGTCCGACCTGCTGGGGGAGTTGCCCCAGCCTTACGATCGAACCTCCTAACTGGCTGGCCGGGGGGTTCCCCCAACCTACCAGCCGGTTGCACGGACAACCCACTAGGGGGTTTTCTCCCTAGTCCTGCTGTCTACCGTCGAGACGTTCAGCTAATGAGGTTACCCTCATCCTGAGTAAGTCTATCAAGGGAATAAAGATGAGAATGATTTGTTCCTTCATTTTCAATGCATTCATTCGAATAGAGGGAAGGAGATGCATTTGCGGACGATCTCACTGATAGTACTTGCGCAGGTGCTCGGCGTTCCAGGTGTGAGTCAGGACCTTCCCTTGTTGTGGGTCCGAGGACCTCAGTGACCTTGTAGGGGCATTCCCACTTAACCGCTAGCTTCCCTTTCCGGGTGATCTCCGGGTTGAAGGCCGCCTTTCTGAGGAACAGATCCCCTTGGCGGAAGTTCCTCCCCTAACCCGGGAGTTGTTGTAGCGGGCTACCTTCTGCTTCTGCCGAATGATAGTGGCCAAGGCCCGCTCCCGTCGTTCGCCCAGGAGCTCCAGACCGAGCTCCAAGCCTTCCATGTTCCTCTCCTCATCGAAATGCTTTATGCGGAGGGAATCCTTGCCCACCTCGACAGGCATCACTGCCTCGACGCCATACGCGAGCATGAAAGGGGTTTCGCCCGTGGCTTGTTTGTGAGTCGTCATGTACGACCAGAGTATCCCCGGGAGTTCCTCCAGCCAGCTCCCTTCAGCGTCTGCCACCTTCTTACGGAGGGGCTCAATGACGCATTTGTTGGCGGCCTCCGCCATCCCATTGGTCTGGGGGTGTGCCACCGAAGCGAAAAGGAGTTAGCGCAGAAGTCTTTGAACCCAGCAAAGTCGAATTGCTTCCCATTGTCCGTGATGATGGCTCGGGGAATCCCAAACCTGGAGATGATGAAGTTCCACACGAAGCTCTTCGCCTTCTTCCAAGTGATAGAAGCAAGGGGTTCCACCTAAATCCACTTGGTGAAGTAGTCCACCGCCACGATCAAGTACTTCCTCTGCCCCCGACCGAAAGTGAAAGGCCCGAGGATGTCGAGTCCCCATTTCACGAAAGGTATGGGGCTTACTATCGAAACGAGCTCCGACGGGGGGATGAGCCGAGTTTGTCGAACCTCTGGCACTCCTAGCACTTTTGGACGTATTCAGTAGCGTCGTTAACCAAGGTGGGCCAGTAGTACCCTTGCCTCAAGATTTTCTGGGCGATCGTCTTGCCCCCGTGGTGATTCCCGCAGATCCTCTCGTGTACCTCCCGGAGGACATAGTCGGCCTCCCGAGGTCCAAGGCACTTGAGGTAGGGAAAGACGTCCGTCTTTTTCCAGCGTCTTTTATACAGCGTCCCTTCGTGGATTACGTACCGGAGCACCCGTCGTACCGGAGACTGGCTCTCGTCCAGGTCCATCAGCACTTCCCCGCTGGAGAGATATCGGACGATCGGATCCATCCAAGTATGGTCCTCGTCGATGGCAATGACTTCCTTCTCTTCCATACTGGGGAACTGGAGGCTCTCCTGTAGATGGCACGACCTAACTCCTTTAAAGAGTAGGAGGCCAGCTTAGAGAGGGCATCCGCATGGGTGTTCACCGACCGCAGCAGATGGAGGGTCTCGCCTCGCTTGAATTTGGACAGCTCGGCTTTGGCCAAAGCGAGGTAGTTCTGCATCGCATCTTCGCATGCCTCGTAATCCCCCTACAACTGGTTGATGACGAGCTTCGAATCGCTGAGGAGGCGTACGGATTCGACTCCGAGTTCTCTGGCCAGACTCAAGCCGTTTCTGGCAGCTTCATACTCAGCCACGTTGTTGGTGGCCGGAAACTCGAACCGAAGCGCGTATTCGACGACATTTCCCTCAGGCGATCGAATTACTATACCGGCTCCTTTTCCTGCCTGGGTAGCTGATCCGTTTACATGGACTACCCACGTATCCTGGTTCCCTGGGTGGTTGGTAAAAATGATGTCAGTCGAAAGGAAAGACAAGGGTTGGGGGTTACCGAAGCCGAGCCTTCTTCTTCAGAGGGATTTCTTCCTTCTATGGTGCATTCGGCGATGAAGTCTGCCAGGGCCTGCCCTTTTATGGCCGTCCGCGGTTTAAATCAAAGGTCGAACTCGCTCAGCTCCACTCCCCAATTCAGCATCCTCCCCATCTGGTCGAACCTCTTGAGGTTCTGTCTGAGTTGGGAATCAGTGAGGAATAGTATCATGTGAGCTTGGAAGTAGGGTCGGAGTCTTCGAGCTGAGAGCACGAGGGCATACTCGAGCTTCTCCATGGGCGTGTACCGTCCCTCTACGTCCTTCAAAACTCAGCTGGTATAATACTCCGATCTCTGAACTCCTTTGTCCTCCCTGATCAGCACCAAGCTCACCGCCTCTTCCGTACAGGCTAGGTAGAGGCTCAGCGACTCCCCCTCTCGTGGTTTGGAGAGGAGCGGCAGACTGCGGAGGTACTCTTTGAGTTCAGCGAATGCTCGGGCGCAGTCCTCGTCCCATGGCACAGTCTTCCTTTTGTCGACGGGCTCAGCGATTGCTTTCCTTAGGGTCTTGAAGAAAGGAAGGGACCTTTCCGTCGATTTGGACAGAAAACGCCCCAGAGCGGCGATGCGTCCATTCAATCTCTGCAGCTCTTTGATTGTCATCTGTTTCCACATGTTGATCAACGCCTCGATCTTGTTGGGGTTAGCCTCAATCCCACGATTAGTGATCTTGAACCCCAGGAACTTACCGGATTTTACCCCGAATGTGCACTTCGTGGGATTAAGCCGGATGTTGTGCTTTCACAGCCGCTCGAAGGTTTCCCTGAGGTCGACGACGTGGTCAGTTGGCCCACTCGATTTGACCAACTTGTCGTCTATGTAGACCTCCAAGTTTCTCCCTATCTGAGAATCGAAAACCTTGTTGACCATTCTCTGGTATGTCGTCCCCGCGTTCTTCAGGCCGAAGGGCATCTTCTTGTAGCAGAAAGTCCCTCGGTCCATGGTAAAGGACGTCTGCTCTTCGTCCCGAGGGTCCATCTAGACCTGGTTGTACCCGGAGTAGGCATCCATGAAGCTGAGCATCTCATAGCCAGATGCGTTGTCCACGAGGTGATCGATGCGGGGCAGTGGATAGCTGTCCTTGGGGCAAGCCTTGTTGAGGTCACTGAAATCCACACACATTTGCCACTTCCCACTGGAATTTTTGACCATCACGACGTTGGACATCCACTTCGGGTACCAGACTTCCCGGATGAAGCCGGCGTCAAGAAGGCGTTCCACTTCCTCGGAGGCTGCCCTCTTCTCGCCACCCAGGTTTCGCTTCTTCTATCTGACTGGTTTGAAATCGGGGTCGGCGTTCAGCTGGTGCATAATCACTTGGGGATCTACACCGGGCATGTCGTCGGGCGACCGTGCAAAAACGTCTAGATTGGCCTCCAAGCATTCAATCAGCTCACCTCTCAATCAGGGTTCAGTCCAGATCAAATGGAGACGAATCTTCCTTCAAATTCCGTGACAGGGATTAGCTCCGGCTCCTCCCCAGGAGTGGGCCTCAGTCCGTACCTCAAGTCAAGTGAGGCCATCGGATCGTCATACCGCTCGGCGTGTTCCCCGTTGGTCAGCTGGTAGCAGATTTTTGGCTTTCCGGGGTCGCCATCAACCTGCCAGATCTCCCTAGGAGTTTGAAACCTGATCGTCTGATGGAGAGTTGAGACCACCCCGTCGACTGCGTTGAGGAGCGGGCGGCCGATGATCCCATTGTATGCTGATCCGATCCTTAGCGCCGTCAGGGTCACTGAGTCGGGTGGCTCCCTGAGCGTGACAGGGAGGTGATGGGTGTGGAGTGACCCATGAAGCCTATCACGGGCCCCGAGCATGGCTCCAGGTCTTCGTCTCGCAGCCCCATCCCCTCAAGGGTTGACGTGAAGAGGATGTCGCGCGAGCTGCCGGTATCAACGAGCAGTCGCCTCACTACGGCAGCATCGATGACAGCGGAGACTACGAGTGCTTCGTCGGTCCGCGGCTCCTCCCTCGTGGCACCCCCTGCCCACTAGGAGGGGTGATGAAGGGTTTCTGGCCTCCACGTCATAGTCCCCTGCACGGCCAGGCCGGGGTCCGTTCGGACCCCCAGTTCGAGACCCGCGTCGAGCAGTCATGTTTCTCCCCTGTCGATCATGATACTGCCCTGGTGCTGACATCGGGGCAACAGTCCTCTTTCGCCGCGATGGGCAAGGCCACGGCATTGATAGTGTGGTTGCTTTACGTGGGTGTTGTTCGTTCCCACTGACGGCGCCAGATGTTTACAGGTGTTTTCTCACCACAGAATCGTTGACCGACGACTCGACGGTCAACGTGGTCAAGGGATCGGTTGGGATCCCTTGGTTCCTCCGAACGTGTGTGTCCTTGACGGTTGTTGCGCGGAGCCCCTTTTCGGCTCGGGAAGTGGGTCGCTTGGAGAACTGAAGGCCTCGGGCAGCGGGGTGCAGAGGGGTAACCTCGGCACCTTGGAGAATGCTCGTCCTCGGTCAATCAAGCGCCGATGGGTAGCCTTGGTGCCCTGATTATTGACTGGTCTTCGATTGATGGCGGTGCTCGCTAGCGGTGAGCCGGTTCGTTCCGCACCGAGGAGTTGCCTCGGCGCCTTAGTTTCACTTCTTCCTAGACAGACGAAGAAACTCGTCTGGGTGGCCGGACCTTGGTTTCGGCCAAATCCCCTCCGATGCCTAAGTCAGAACGGATCTGAGTAATGCTCGGCGGGATCGGTACGGCTCGAAAGGAGGCCAGCACACATTTCCTCGGACCGAGCTATGGGAGGGGAGATAACGGGAAAGCAATGTCAGTTAATGGAATACCTCCGTTGTTGATCTCGGGGATTCAATCCCGTTCTTGGTTGCCTTTGTAGTCCCTTTATAAGGTTCGGCCCACGATTTCCCCCAATCCACGCCCCCTGACTGCTCCCCACTCATGCCCCGCAATCCGTCTGCGTGCGTCGTGGGGGAGTCGATTAATGGGCTCCTTAATGGCCATTAAGGTGCCGCGCTTGAGGGAGAACGGTTATCTCTGGCACGCATGGGCTAATCGTGCATATCCCGGTTCGCGGCTGGTCCGACTCCGATCCTTTTCGTGGGCTTCGTCGGTTGGGCCAAATCCCATTCGTGGCCCTCCCGCCTTCGGTTTGGGGCTCGGGCCTCTTGTTCTTGGGCTTTTCCAAAATAGTCGTATCAGGATCATATGCTTGGTATAATTTGTCTTTATTTTTGAAAACGTTGAGATCCGTATCTGATATCCATTTAAAACAAGAATAACAAGATGATATCAAAAATCGATGGCATGGTGTGATGTCTAGTGGAAAAAATCGACAAGTTCATGTAATTTTAGCTAGTAGAATATTTTTTTTACATGAGAAGCATTGACGTTGAGGGTGTAACTTATCTTTTTCTAGAGTTTTAATTGCATCTTACAGATATCCAATTATCATTAAAATATAGTTCGATAATATGTTTTTTGGCAATAGATCTGTTTTGAGGTGTTTTCTCACCACAGATTGGTAGTACGGAGGTCCGAAGGTCGTCACTGATGTGGAAGACGAGAAGGACTACCAAGGCCACTCGACCAAGTAGCCTCTGATGCGAGGATGCTCGGGGCCGAGCAATGGGATGTCGAAGTTGGGCTTCGGCCAGACGATGTCTCCCGCGATCTGATTGTGGCAGCCAAGGTCCGCGTTAGGTGGGTGATTGGATGAGCTGACCCTGGTTGGCGGGGCTCCGATCTGCACCATGGAAGCTGGAAGCTAGAAATGGGCAATCTCCCTCCTTATCTGCATCACGAGAAGCTCGTCAGGGGGTCGGGTCTAGGGCCCGACAAAATCCCATCCGACGCTTAATTCAGGGTATAACTAAAAAATGGTTCGATGTGGATATGTTCGACCCGTTAGGGGATCGTCCGCTAGGCCTCCGGTCGAGCTATGGAAGGGGATATATTATTTGGAGGAGTATGAATTTGTATTGGCCTACCTCAGTCTCAGATCTCGGAGATCATCCTGCCTTTGTGATACCGCCTCCTGGCCTTCATATACGTGAGCCATACGTTGTAATGGGTAATGTTGAGACGTTATTGCCGACATTGATGGTGACACGCTTATTAGGAAGTATTGACACCAATAATTGCATCCATTTGATGAAGGGATAAATGCCATGAAGGCAAGCCATAATCCCTGGATTGATGGCCATAAAGGCGGGCCATGATTGCTGGATTGATGGCTCTGAGTGACTACCATAATTGGTGAGTGCTCCCTCGGTTTGGGGAGCGATTTCCTTAACCATGGAGAGCGGGCAGTCTATTGGGCCTTCGTCTCGAGTGGAGAGGCATGACCTGCCCGTGAGATCCTTGTGCTAGAGCCCAAGGCTGTGGTGGCTCGAGTGACTAGTCACGGTTGACTTGGTTTTTCATGGCCCGGTCAGAGGGTTGTAACAATGGCCCCGATCTCCCGAGCTCTACCGCTACAATGGTTGAGGTCAGGATACGCAGTATGCGAAAGAGAAGTGCCATCTTTAGAAAACTTGGTTCGGCTTGCAAAGTCAGCTAGGGACAATAATTGGTTGGCCTGAGAAGTTGGTCGACCCGTTGGGAGAGCAGCCCCAGCATTACGATCAACTGGTTCGTTCGGTGGCGAGGGGAGTGTCCCCTCGACTTACAGCCGAAGAAAGAGTGGGTCGGCCTGCTGGTGGAGTGGCCCTCCAGCCTTACGATCGATTGGTTCGTTCGGTGGCGAGGAGAGTCACCCCTCGACTTACGGCCGATGGAGAAGTGGGTTAGCCTGCTGGGGAATGGCCCTAGCCTTACGGTAAACCGATGGATTGACCTGGCCCCAGCCTTACGTCCGATCCAAGCTTTGGTTGGCCCACTGGGGGAGTGGCCTCCAGCCTTACGGTAAATTGACGGGTCGGCCTACTGGGGGAGTGTCCCCCGGCCTTACGACTGATCCGAGCTTTGGACGGCCTGCTAGGGGAGTGGCCCCCAGTCTTATGGCAAACCAGTTCGTTCGGTGATGAGGAGAGCGGCCCCTCGACTTACGACCGACGAAGGAGAGGGTCCCTGTTTGTTCTGTGGCGAGGAGAGCGGCCCCTCGACTTACAGCCGACGAAGGAGATGATCCCCTTTTGTTCGGTGGCAAGTGGAGCGGCCCCTCGACTTACGACCGACGAAGGAGAGGGTTCCCGTTCGTTCGGTGTCGAGGGGAGCGGCCCCTAGACTTATGGTCGACAAAGGAGAGGATAGGCTTGCTGGGGGAGTGGCCCCCAGCCTTACAACCGACCAGTTCGTTCGGGTCTGTTTGGCCTCCTCTAGATCCAGCTCTAGTTCCTAACTCCAGCTCTAGCTCCAGCTCCGATGTTTGTTTGGCCGGTTTGGCCTGGTTAGCCTCCTCCTGAGCTGGTCGTCCTCGGCCTTCTCTGGGTCGACCTCGTCTGGTCGGCCCCGGTATGCTGGGTCAGATATTGTTGGATCCCGTTGATGGCAAACAACACTTTGATAATTTGAGAGGGGAGAGATAAATCCATGATTCACGAGAAGATTTCATTTCATTCAAAATTCACGTTTTCACATTCATGAATTTCAAACTACTACATATAATATAAATTATTACTAAGATACAAAATAGAATAAGGTTAGTATTATATGGTTAGTAACAATAAAATAAGATTTACACACTTCCTTTCTATCTATTGCATATAAGCCATATCTTAAGGGTGAGTAACATAAACATATTTTTATAATTTCTTATAATATATTCAATGTTTGTAAAATCATCAAAAATGGAAAAAAATGTTGGAAACTCACACCTCCTCATATGGTTTTAATGATACAAACATATTATTTTATATGTACTAACTTATCTAAGCAGATTTTTAGCTCAAATATTGCACATTCAACAATCATCAAGTATACAAGTTGCAAGAAGTATTCACTACAAGACAAAGTATATCGATGATATTTTGTATCTTGTAAAAAGAGATGTAATCTTTATTTTTTCTCTTGCATATACTTAGAATGTAAAAACCTTGATGATGATCTTTCTTAGTCATTTAGGGTCCGTCTTCAAAAACTCAAGTCAAAGACCTAATTAATCGACCAATCCATCCTGCTAGTCGACTAATTTAAATATTAAAAAATCATAAAAATCTGAAACTTTCTCAGACTTATTTTTAAGACATTAGGATCATTCTCCAACAAAATTCTAGGTTTCAGATTTTCTAGTCGAATAATAGATTATATTACTCTATCGGTCATTTTTTAATTAGTTATTTTAACTATTTTATCATTATTATAGTCAACCAATGGAAGTTAGAACTATCACAAACGGCTAGTTCCTGACAGTTTATAGCCGTTTATATCAGTTATTGACCGTTTTCAGAAGTTATTTTCTAAATAGACATCTCAATAGTCAAATTCCAAGTCAGCAGCCCAATTAGTCGACCAAGACATATTATTAGTCGACTAATTTGAACAAAAATATCTCAGAATTATTTGAAAATTTAGACAGTTGTTACACGGTTAGAAACTAACTCTTAGGCCTATAAATAGGACCCTAGACATATGTCTAAAGCACACGAAAATTCACACACACACACACACACACTTGTCTTAAGTTTACTTTCTTTCTATAGAAAGTGAGTGATTTTTAGATTTTCATAGGGGAACCTCTGTAGAAATTTTGCCCCTTTAAAAAGTCCAATTTCCTAGTGTGTTCTACCACAATTCGTACCAAGAACCTTGGAGATTCCATCACCAACCTTGTGTTATACTTCCTACATTATCAAGGCTATAGATGATATTGTTTCATACTCTTTCTTTTCTTTATTTGGTAAATCTTTTGTTGAAGAGATTGTACAAGTTTGCAATACGGAGAGTGTTGGCATCTTTGTATGTTGCTTGCTTGCAGGCAGCAAGTGGTTTAGTGGATTGAAAACTCAACGGAGTAGAGTACTGGACGTAGGATCACGAGGATCTCAACTAGGATAAATATCTGTGTTTGCGTTTGGAATTTTCTGGATTATGTTCATTTATTTCTGCACTTTTATTGCAATTTTTAATTACGTTTAATTTTGTAATTTCGTCGTGATATACACTATTCATCCCCCTCTAGTGTATTTGGTGTGCCAGGAGATCCAACAGATGGAGCCTCGGTTAGAGGGCTCGATTCTTGGCCTCGATCTTCGAGAGCTTTGATTGGAGGTAGATGAGGTGCTTCACTCTGATCGGCATCGGAAGTTGACGACTTCGATCTCCCCCTCAGTGGAGTGTACGCTGATGCGACCATCAGTGTGGCAGTGGTGGCATCGTTCATCTCGTTCTTAAGGATGGTAACCATCGTTACGATGCTGGTGCACCGGTGAGCGCCGATGTCATTGGAGACATCGTCATCTTGCAGTTGGAATAGGTCGTGGAGGTTCTCTTGAGCTCCGAAACAAATGATCGATCGAAGGACTTAGACGGCCTCATCCTTTGAAAACATAAGCCATGGGACAATGTCGGATTCTGCGACGGATGTAGATCGGGATCTGACAGGACCCGACGGTGGCAATGCCACCGCAGACGGATCCGATGTCGTAGTCGATAGAGTCGTGAAAAATGGACGGATTTTGGGTGAGAGTGGAGGTCCCGCTGGTTCTCCCTCTGCAAGGGCATGCTGACCTACTCCAAGATCCTATCACTAGCATTAACTGAGGATCATGATCTGAGTCCTAACCTGAGATCCGAGGCAGATCTGTCGATAGCCGACGTCCTGTTTGTAAGATCCACATCCGCAGTGCATTCTCGGATCGGGCCGCAGTAGAAGGCGATAATGTACATTTGTCTTAAGATCCCATCCTTTCGTGAGCATCACAAGAAGCTCGTCAGGTGGTTAGGTCTGGGGCCCGACCAAATCCCCTCCGACGCTTAATTTAGGGTATGACTTAAAAGAGGTTCGGCGGGGATAGGTCCGACCTGTTAGGGGGCCGTCTGGTAGTCCTCCGGCCGAGCTATAGAAGGGGATATATTATTTGGTGGAGTATGAGAGTTTGTATTAGGCTACCTCAGTCTCGGATCTCAGAGATCCTTCTCCCTTTGAGATGCCGCTTCCTGACCTTCATTTACGTGAGCCATCCGTTGTAATGGGCAATGATGAGACGTTATTGCCGAATTGATGGGGACGCACTGATTAAGAAGTATTGCCCAACTAATTGCATCCATTTGATGAAGGGACAAATGCCATGAAGGTAGGCCATAATCGCTGGATTGATGGCTATGAAGGCGGGCCATGGTTGCTGGATTGCTGGCTCTGAGTGACTGTCATAATTGGCGAACGCTCCCTCGGTTTGGGGAGCAATTTCCTCAACCACAGAAAGCGAGCGATCTATTGGGCCTTCGTCTCGGGTGGAGAGGCACGACCCGCCTGCGAGGTCCTTGGGCTAGAGCCCAAGGCCGTAGTAGGTCTAGTGACTAGTCGCGGTTGACTTGGTTTTCCCTGACCTGGTCAGAGGGTTGTATCAAGATCAATATTAGAACCCGTATCTAGTAAAAGAATGGTGAAAAATGTGATACAAAATACATAATATACCCCAACCATAATATAGGATTTATCAGGAATTTTAGATATTTTTTAGCCCAAAAATTGGATTTTTGAAGTCCAATTAGATGAACAGTACTTGGCTCAGTGCTATGCATAATTTGGGATTTTTGAGCCACCTAGACATCAAAATAGTGAAGCTTAACCAAGCCACGGAGTTTGGCCCATGTCCAGTGGGGGCGGGCTGCACGCACAATGCACGCATGCACTCAGCGCATGACATGCGTGCTGTGCGGGCCACGCGGCAAGCACGTAACAAATCATGCAAGTGTCATGATTCGATCATGTGGTGACATGATGCATTATCTGCGTCATCAAGCGGTGATCATGCCATAGAGAAGAAAGCGTGGTGGAGGTGGCAAAGGCGAGCGGGTCGGAATCGGATTCCGACCTGGATCTAATATTGTTCACTAGACATGTTAGGGTATTTAAAAGGGTATTTAAAAGGGTATTTAAACCTTATTTAGCCTATATTTTAATGTGAATTTCATGCAGAAGTATGCATGTACCTTTAAAAATACATGGATAAAACTGAGATGGTCAAGAGAGGGTTGTTTGATAGATAAAGATAGTTTTTCATTGATTTCTTCTTTAAATTCTTAACATGCTTAGTTTTTCCCTTGAACCAAGTGTCATACTTTATAATCTAAGATTATTGAAGTATAGTGATCTCTCTAACTAAACATACATCAAGAATTGGTTGAAACCACTATAAATTTTAGAGTAAGGAGCGTGGTTTTCTTTTGTTTTGTGTTTACTTTTCATATATTGTGTTACAGGTTGTCTAGATAAAATCATTAACTTTGCTAGTTAATTGAATGATTCTTAGTAATTCCACTAAATGATTGTCTTCTTGATAAGTATACCAAGTGGGCATATGATCCAAATAGTTAGGATCAGATCCCAAAAATTAGTATCCTTGTAAGATTCATGGAACAAGCCCAAGGTAATGGTTAAGAGTTGATGCAACCAAAGGAGCAACTGGTTAGAGTTATTATACGGATGGTTTATATGCGATGATTAGAGTAATGCAAAATAAAATTGAGAAGTTTGATATAACAATGAAAATTTTGAGTTATGGCAATATAAGATGAAGGCAATCCATAGGGTGGTGTATGACATGGATATTTTACAGATGGATATCTCAGAGCAAGATCAGATGGAGATAAATGATTCGACTATACAACCATCCAGCTTAGCCTATCAGATGAGGTGATTTATCATGTGTCCGAGGAGACTGCGATCAAGGGACTATCGAAAAATCATTAGATATTGTATCTGAAAAGTCACTCACCAACAGGCTGATTTTGCTGACGACTTTCTTCACATTCAAGATACGAGATGGGAACTCATTAAAGTATCACTTGTATACTTTCAATGGCTTATTGATGAAGATGATGGCTATTGGATTGACTGTAGAGGTAGATCACAAGGCAATGATTTTACTTCTGTTGTTACAAGAGTGATATACAGTATGTGTCAACTCCATGGCCTACAGTCAAGATACTATGAGGGTTGAGGAATGTGAAGATGAAGCTCTACAGTGAGGAGTTTAGATATGAGATGACATGAGTTAATTTGAACAGAGGAGATTCAGATAGACATTGCCTATTTGCTTCGTGGTAAAGCAATGCAAAAAAACATTAACAGGGTGAGATTGTGATTAAGTACTAGAGGTACAACATGTTATATTTGTAAGAAATCTGGACATTAAAAGAGAGATTGCCTATAGAGAATGAACAGAAATAAAGAGGATGTATCTGCGTCTTCGTCAGTTGCAGTTAAGTAGACATAAGATGTTAGGAGCAAGGAGGCATGTGATGTGCTCACGACGTGATCATTAAATGTTGAGAATTATACATGGGTCATGGATTTACAGGTATTGTTCCACATGGAGCCAAATAAGAAGTGCTTCTATACCTACAAGAGGAAGGAGGATGCATCTGTCTTTATGGGTAACAATAACGTGTGCAAGACTATTGGAGTTGGTTTAGTGAGAATTAGAATGTTTGTTGACATAACGCACACACTCACTAATGTGTGACACGTTCTGGAGCTGAGGAAGTTGTTGGTAGCAACGATCTATGAACTTCGTATTTGATGATAACAAACGTGTGTGAACATTTTAACGTGTGTGTTAAGTGTTTCAGGAATGGCGAACGTGTGATTAATTCACGAAGAGACTTGGTCAATGTGCAAAGTAGGAAAAGCCCAAGTTTTATTCCGTATCAAGTCCAATCTCCATTCCCATTGCTAATCCCCCTATCACTAGGATTCCAGATAGGCTAATTAATCCTAGCCATTGATCTCTTCCCCTTGCCGCAAATCCCCTGGCATACCCTATATAAAGCCATCATCCTAAACCCTAAGGATGCGAGCGCGGCCAATAGAAATCAAGTAGGGCTGAGAAATTTTCCCGAAGAACAATCGATCTCCAAAGCTTTATCTTAAAGATCAGCCTCATCTCCATGCTGTGAATATTTCACCTTGCTGCCGTAACATCCTCGCCGTCGTGATCTATTGTTGTCACGCCCCGCTTCCCTAAAATGGAGGCGAGACGTGAAAAGGTCCGCACGAGAGTGGAGCTGTGAAGCCCCAAAACTGATAAGCGTCAATAGAACATAAGCAGGTCCCTGTAACCACAAACGGATCAACAATAATAACACAAGGAGAGACAGAAATACAATTCTCACATCTCATAATTGTCTAACATGAAAATTGAGTTCAACATCCAGAAAAACCACCAGGCTAAAAGAAAGAGTCTAAAGGCCCAGAACAAGGCCAACAAAAGCAACAACGCAACAAAGTATAGGTGCTACGCACCGAAAACAAAACAGCAGTCTAAACAAAAGGAGAAGCTCGACGAAGACACTAGGACTGGTCCCCAGTGTCCACGTACTCCCCGTCAAACACAAGCTCGGGCTCAGCGTCAGCAAACACCTCGTCCTCAACAAGGTACTCAGGCTCATGATCTAACATGTGTCACCCAAAAGAGTAAGGGGCACATGTCAGCAAGTCTAAAAGACTTGGGCAAGGAAACTGAAAGTAGGCAAACTAACAACCTAGCAGTTTTAGTATGCATGACATGGCAGTTATAACATGAGTGCACAAGCAAGACATGATGAAACAATAAGTACAAGAGAACACTTATCGGGACAAGTCAAGAGTAGCCAAGCTACTAACAATCTCAATCATTTCACTAGTCACGTTTCAAGTTGTTTGTAGATGTTTACGCCTTACAGCTGAATGGTTTGGCATTCACGCTGATTGGCCGCTTAACACTACCCCAGAACCCAGAGTTTACGCCTTACCACTGCAGTTGCTGATCGGGCAGACTCCCAGTTGATTGGCCGCTTAACTCTTACCCCCAATACCCACATGTAAATGAGCCAGGGTCCCCGCACACGAGCTCAGTAAATGAGCCAGGGTTGCCCCGCACAGGAGCTCGCATTCTAGTTCACGATTCATAAGCATTTGGCGTAGGGATGCACCTAGCCGGAAACAAGTAGCTCGGGCATTGGCTATCAACCAACACATGGCCCGCTTCTGGAACACGAGCCAGGAACACAAGCATTGTAGCGAAGCTACACAATCACGGAAACACTTAAAGAATGCAATGACATGACAATTAATTTACGTACCGTTAATGGAAATTAAACATGACATGGTAATTGTGCAACATGATATATGTCGGATCTAGCTTCGTTGTCAGGCTAGTTCCTCAATTGCGCCTAAGCGAGTATCATTTCGTCGCCTAGTCTCTTTTACGCCTACAACAAGCAAATGGCCTAAAACATGGCCTAAACCCTAAGTGACAAGTTTCACTTGCCTAGCACCGAGGGTGACGATCAACGAGGGTTCGTCCCCCGGACGCTAATCTACGGGGAAGTCGCTGTTATGGAGAAACAATCATCAAAACAACATTCATTTCATTAGGGTTCACAAAAACACAACGGGTTATGAAAACATTAAGAGATCGGTTATTGCCGTATAGGAAACGGGAGAATAACGCCGAGCAACCACGGCGACGGAAGAAACGCTCCGGGGAACCTAGGGTTCAGATCTGGAAATGATTGGAGAAGTTTGGAGAAATAGGGTTTTGGGGGATTTTGGGGGTTTGATGAGATTTTGAGGAAGATGAGAGGTATAATGTGTTAGGGGAGAGTTTGGATGATGGATTTTGGGCTTGGGATGAAGGAATAATGGTTTGAGGTAGTAGGGGGCTCAATGGGGGAGAAACTAGGGTTTTGGGTCGTGAGGGAGGAGAAGAAAACGTTTGGGAGGGGTTTAAATAGGAAGGGCTGGCGGCTGCCCAGAAATTAGGGTTTTGGCACAGATTAGTCGGTCAGAGAACAACCACTGACCGACTAGTTTGGGAACTAGTCGGTCGGTTGACCAACGTAGACCGACTAAGTCCAAACAGTAACTCCTGCACAGAAATAGGATCTAGATTTAGTCGGTCAAAGAACAACTACTGACCGACTAGTTTAGCATCTAGTCGGTCGATGAACGTTCTTAGACCGACTAAGAGTAAACAGTACTCGACTGTTCAGAAGAACTAAGAATTAGTCGGTCTGAGTACATAACTTAACCGACTAGTTTAAAAACTAGTCGGTCGAAAGATGAACTTAGACCAACTAAGAAGGAACAGTAACTCGTACCAAAAATAGTTGATGAGTTAGTCGGTTAAAGAAGCATTGCCGACCGACTAGTTTGCAACCTAGTCGGTCAACCAACGTTCTTAGACCGATTAACGACAAACAGTAACTCCTGAGAAATTTACAAAGCCAACTAGTCGGTTCAAGAAGGTTTTCCGACCGACTGGATCGTCATCTAGTCGGTCGGTGTCCCTTCTTACACCGGCTAATGAGCACCAAAAGTTCCGATATGGAGCGCGGAGCTCCGGGATCGATTCCTAAGACTCCTAGGCTTGATCTAACAATAAGATATGACCGATACGAAGCCCGTCACGAATGACTTGCTCCAAAATCGACGATTCTAAGGAAGAAGCTAAGAAAACACGACGAAACGATCGAAAATGAAAGTTACGGAGACAAAAACCACGCATGAGGAGAAAATCCACCAAAACATATAATATAATATAATAAATCCAGATACAAGAAAACCAGTCGTTACATCCTCCCCAACTTAAGAAAAATTCCGTCCTCGGAATTTCCCAACACTCACGTGTCCGGAAACAAAAGTGGGAAACGCTCTCGCATCTCATCCTCATTCTCCCAAGTAGACTCTCCAGGCGAGCCGTGTCGCCACATCACCCTCACAAGATTGACAATCTTGTTCCGAAGGGACTTCTGACGCCTGTCCAGAATCTGCACTGGCTGCTGGTCATACGTCATATCGGGGCGAACGGTAATCTCCGAGAAATACACGGCATGAGATGGATCGCTAATGTATCGACGAAGCTGCGACACATGGAAAACATTGTGAACTCCCTCTAAAGATGGCGGCAAGGCTAAGCGATAAGCTACCTCGCCAACTTTCTCAAGAATGTCAAACGGTCCAATGTATCGCGAGCTCAACTTCCCTCGCTTCCCAAAACGAATCACTCCACGATTCGGGGGAAATCCTCAGAAACACATGGTCGCCCGGCTGAAACTCCAAAGGACGACGTTTAGCATCCGCCCAATGCTTAAAACGGTCCTGAGCAATCCTCAACCTCTCCCGAATGTTCCTGACAACATCCACGGCCTCCATGATCATCTCAGGTCCCAACAACTCCCGATCACCAACGTCATCCCAACTCAATGGCGATCGACATTTCCTCCCATACAAAGCGGCGAAAGGCGCCATGCCAATAGACGCCTGGAAGCTGTTGTTGTAAGAAAACTCTACCAGATGTAGATGGTCCTCCCACGAACCCTTGAAATCCAACAAGCACGCTCTCAGAATGTCTTCCAAAATCTGAATCGTCCTCTCGGACTGGCCATCCGTCTGCAGATGGTACGCCGTGCTGAAACTCAGACGCGTACCCAAACTCTTCTGCAAACTCTGCCAGAACTGAGATGTGAACCTCGTGTCTCTGTCTGACACGATACTCACGGGGACTCCGTGAAGTCGCACGACCTCCTGCACGATTCACGTTACATCATCATCCAAACTAGGAAAAAGGAAATGAAAACGGAGAGTAAAAGAATTTTACCTCCATATATCTCCTCGCTAGCGCCTTAGTGGACTGTCCCACTCAGAACGGAATAAAGTACGCGGATTTGGTCAATCGATCTACGATCACCCAAATCGCGTCATTCTGCTTCGGACTCCGAGGTAGTCCAGTCACGAAATCCATAGTGATGTGTTGCCATTTCCACTCCGGAATCGGAAGCGGTTGTAGCAACCCGGCCGTACGCTGATGCTCCGCCTTCACTTACTGACAAACCAAGCACTTGGCTACACTCTGAGCCACACTCCTCTTCATGCCATGCCACCAATAGTTCAGACGAAGATCCTGGTACATCTTGGTGCCACCAGGATGCACAGAATACGGCGAACTGTGTGCCTCCACCATCAACTCCTCTCTAATATCCCCAGCTGGCACACACAACCTGGCTCCAAACCTCAGCGAGCCATCCTCATGAATCAAAAAGTCAGTCCGCAGACCGGCTTCCACCTGCTCCCGAATCTTCACCAGCTTCGGATCCTCAGCCTGGCCAGCCTTGATCCGATCCACAATCGTCGACTGTATATGCATACACATCAACGAAGAATCCTCCCCAGGAAGAACAATCTCAACACCAAACTCGTAAAAATCCTGCTGTAATCTCCACTACGAGGTCAAAATCATCACCGCTGGAAGCCTACTCAGCGCATCAGGGACCACATTCACCTTGCCAGGGTGATACTGCAAATCAATCTCATATTCCGCCATGAGCTCCAACCATCGACGTTGTCGCATGTTGAGCTCATTCTGAGTAAAAATATACTTCAAGCTTTTGTGATCGGTGAAAATCTTCACTTTCTCACTTAGCAAGAAGTGCCTCCAAATCTTAAGAGCAAACACAACGGCAGCCAACTCCAAATCATGCGTCGGGTAATTCTTCGCATGAATCTTAAGCTGACCAGACGCATACGCCACAACATGCACGTGCTGATGCAACACACAACCGAGGCCCTTGCCAGAGGCATCGCAAAAGATCTCAAATCCACCGCTGCGATCAAGCACAACAAGAATAGGGGCAGTCGTCAACCTCTCCCTCAGAACACCAAAAGCATTCTCATAATCCCCCGACCAAACAAAAGGTACATCCTTCCGCGTCAACCTGGTCATCGGCTCAGCAATACGGGAAAAGTCCTTAATGAAGCGCCGATAGTAACCAGCAAGCCCAAGGAAACTCCGGATCTCAGACGCAGACGACGGAACAGGACACTCTCTGATGGCCCTAATCTTCTCGGGATCCACTGAAATACCCTCTCTAGTCACCACATGCCCGAGAAAAGCAACTCTATCCAGCCAAAACTCGCACTTCGAAAATTTAGCATACAAACGATGCTTCCTCAAAATCTCCAATACCGTCCTCAAGTGCGAGGCATGCTCCTCCTCTGACTTTGAATAGATCAGAATGTCGTCAATAAAGATAACGACAAACTTATCCAAAAAGTCGTAGAAAATCAGGTTCATCAGATTCATGAAAACTGCGGGTGCATTGGTTACACCGAAAGGCATAACCACAAACTCATAGTGTCCATACTTCGTCCTGAACGCTGTCTTCGGAACATCTCCCTTCTTCACCTTCAACTGATGGTAACCACTCCTTAAATCCAACTTCGAAAACACCCTCGAACCTCCAAGCTGATCAAAAATATCATCGATGCGAGGCAACGGATATTTATTCTTGATGGTCACCGCATTCAACTCCCGATAGTCCACGCACATGCGACGCGAACCATCCTTCTTCTTCACCAGCAGCACCGGTGCTCCCCACGGAGATACACTAGGATTGATATAACCCTTCTGCAAAAGCTCATCCAGCTGCTTCCGTAATTCCTCCAACTCAGCGGGTGCCATACGATAAGGCGCCTTCGAAATCGGCTGCGCTCCCGGAACAAGATCAATAGAAAATTCTAGAGCTCGATCAGGTGGCAAACCAGACATCTCCTCGGGGAAGACGTCATCAAAATCCCGCACCACCGCTGGCCACTCCAACTCCATCTGCATAGCCACAACCTCCACCGGTCTGGCCCGAAATCTGACAGGACCAAGCGAACTGCTACCACGGCTGAACTCAAATACTGGATGTCCGGGAATCTCGAACACCACCTTCTTCCTCCGACAGTCGATTGTAGCATAGAAGCTCGCAAGCCAGTCCATCCCAAGGACTGCATCATAGTTGATGATGTCGTGGACAATGAAGTCAGCGTAAAGCTCATGTCCACAGACCACCAACGAGCAAGAATTGCAACCACGATGCACCGAGACCACGCCATTCCCTGTAACGATATTCCAACTCTTGGGAAGAGGGGACGTCGACAAGGAATGCTTCTCCACGAAGCTCCGAGAAATAATGCACATCGATGCACCAGAGTCAAAGAGGACTCGTGCAGGAAATGTGCACACCAAAACCACACCTAACAAGCAATTAACAATCAAACCCTAGTCTAGCAAACAATCATGTTCAAGCAAACAACACGATCTAACAATTAAAACCAACTAGGAAAGTAACAGCTAGATTGAGGATTACCTGCGATAACCTCATCCACAGACTCGCTCTCCACAGCGGTCATCAGAAAAGCCTGCCTCCTCGGCGGAATAGCCTGTTGAAAAGCCTGCCTCTGTGGAACAAGAGCCGCTCCACGTCCAGCAGGAACAGACGCTCGCTGCTGCAACGGCTGTGCTGCAACAGGTGCCCTCCGCAGTTGATTCGCATGCCGACAATCCTTCGCGACATGAGAAGCATCACCACAAACCAAACACTGGCCCAGAAACTTCCTACACTGATCCTTGACGTGGCCAGGCTTGCCGTAGAAATGGCAAGTCTTCAGAATAGGCCCTCCTGGCCTCTTGAACTGAGCTGGCTGATTAGGCTTGAAACCAGGCCTAACCACCGCCCTGGCCTGCTCCATAGGCCTCTTCCCAGCACCAGAAACATGTCCTCTCCTCTGACTTAGGTTCAGCTCCTGCCTCCTCGCAGCGACTAGAACCTTCTGATAAGAGTCCAGATCAGAGGAAGACACAAAACTCTGGAGCTCCAAAGCAAGTCCCTGCAGGAACCTCTGAGCCCTCTCGTCAGATTCCTGCACCATCTTCGGTGCGAACCGACTCAGCCTAGTGAACTCTTGGTGGTACAGGTCCACCGTCAAGCTCCCTTGCTTCAGGTCAATAAAGCGCTACAGCATCTCCTTCCTAGCAGCCTTCGGAAAGAACTCCACATTAAACCTGGACTTGAATGTAGTCCAAGCTATCGGCTCCACCAACATCTTCTCTTCCGCATCCCACCAGTTCCGATCGTTATCCTTAAGTTGCCTCTTCGCCAAATCAACCCATCCAGCCGGGGTGATCTTGGCCATCTTCAAGTTATCCTCGATGTTCCGAATCCACTCATCGACATCCAGAGGACCCTCCGACCCATCAAAATATACGGGACCCAGCTCCCGAAATTGCTTCGCTCCCGGCTCGGAGCGAGGGACATCCGAAAGTGCCCGGGCAGCTCGAGCAAGTGGAGCATTCTGGACTTGCAGGAGCACGCCCTGCTGCACTTGCATCATCTGAAGCATCATCCGCATCATCTCTCCGTTGGTGGGTTCCCGCTCAGGCTCCTCATCATGAGGGAGCGCACCACTACCTCCACCACGGGTGAATCGCCTTCCTGCCATCTAATGACACAGAAAACGAAGCAGATTAGACTCATAGCTTATGACTCGGACGTCGAACTTAGTTTATTGGACACTCTAATATTATTATCGTCACTCCGATAATCGCAGTTACAGAACGACCTGCATGTGCCACCAACAAAACCTGTCACGTCCCGCTTCCCTAAAATGGAGGCGAGACGTGAAAACGTCCGCACGAGAGTGGAGCTGTGAAGCCCCAAACCCGATAAGCGTCAATAGAACATAAGCAAGTCCCTGTAACCACAAACGGAACAACAATAATAACACAAGGAGAGACAGAAATACAATTCTCACATCTCATAATTGTCCAACATGAAAATTGAGTTCAACATCCAGAAAAGCCACCAGGCTAAAAGAAAGAGTCTAAAGGCCCAGAACAAGGCCAACAAAAGCAACAACGCAACAAAGTATAGGTGCTACGCACCGACAATAAAACAGCAGTCTAAACAAAAGGAGAAGCTCGACGAAGACACTAGGACTGGTCCCCAGTGTCCACGTACTCCCCATCAAATACAAGCTCGGGCTCGGCGTCAGCAAACACCTCGTCCTCAACAAGGTACTCAGGCTCAGGATCTAACATGTGTCACCCAAAAGAGTAAGGGGCACATGTCAGCAAGTCTAAAAGACTTGGGCAAGGAAACTGAAAGTAGGCAAACTAACAACCTAGCAGTTTTAGTATGCATGACATGGCAGTTATAACATGAGTACACAAGCAAGACATGATGAAACAATAAGTACAAGAGAACACTTATCGGGACAAGTCAAGAGTAGCCAAGCTACTAACAATCTCAATCATTTCACTAGTCACGTTTCAAGTTGTTTGTAGATGTTTACGCCTTACAGCTGAATGGTTTGGCATTCACGCTGATTGGCCGCTTAACACTACCCCAGAACCCAGAGTTTACGCCTTACCACTGCAGTTGCTGATCGGGCAGACTCCCAGTTGATTGGCCGCTTAACTCTTACCCCCAATACCCACATGTAAACGAGCCAGGGTCCCCGCACACGAGCTCAGTAAATGAGCCAGGGTTGCCCCGCACAGGAGCTCGCATTCTAGTTCACGATTCATAAGCATTTGGCGTAGGGGTGCACCTAGCCGGAAACAAGTAGCTCGGGCATTGGCTATCAACCAACACATGGCCCGCTTCTGGAACACGAGCCAAGAACACAAGCATTGTAGCGAAGCTACGTAATCACGGAAACACTTAAAGAATGCAATGACATGACAATTAATTTGCGTACCGTTAATGGAAATTAAACATGACATGGTAATTGTGCAACATGATATATGTCGGATCTAGCTTCGTTGTCAGGCTAGTTCCTCAATTGCGCCTAGGCGAGTATCATTTCGTCGCCTAGTCTCTTTTACGCCTACAACAAGCAAATGGCCTAAAACATGGCCTAAACCCTAAGTGACAAGTTTCACTTGCCTAGCACCGAGGGTGATGATCAACGAGGGTTCGTCCCCTAGATGCTAATCTACGGGGAAGTCGCTGTTATGGAGAAACAATCATCAAAACAACATTCATTTCATTAGGGTTCACAAAAACACAACGGGTTATGAAAACATTAAAAGATCGGTTATTACCGTATAGGAAACGGGAGAATAACGCCGAGCAACCATAGCGACTGAAGAAACGCTCCGGGGAACCTAGGGTTCAGATCTGGAAATGATTGGAGAAGTTTGGAGAAATAGGGTTTTGGGGGATTTTGGGGGTTTGATGAGATTTTGAGGAAGATGAGAGGTAGAATGTGTTAGGGGAGAGTTTGGATGATGGATTTTGGGCTTGGGATGAAGGAATAATGGTTTGAGGTAATAGGGGGCTCAATGGGGGAGAAACTAGGGTTTTGGGTTGTGAGGGAGGAGAAGAAAACGTTTGGGAGGGGTTTAAATAGGAAGGGCTGGCGGCTGCCCAGAAATTAGGGTTTTGGCACAGATTAGTCGGTCAGAGAACAACCACTGACCGACTAGTTTGGGAACTAGTCGGTCGGTTGACCAACGCAGACCGACTAAGTCTAAACAGTAACTCCTGCACAGAAATAGGATCTAGATTTAGTCGGTCAAAGAACAACTACTGACCGACTAGTTTAGCATCTAGTCGGTCGATGAACGTTCTTAGACCGACTAAGAGTAAACAGTACTCGACTGTTCAGAAGAACTAAGAATTAGTCGGTCTGAGTACATAACTTAACCGACTAGTTTAAAAACTAGTTGGTCGAAAGATGAACTTAGACCGACTAAGAAGGAACAGTAACTCGTACCAAAAATAGTTGATGAGTTAGTCGGTTAAAGAAGCATTGCCGACCGACTAGTTTGCAACCTAGTCGATCAACCAACGTTCTTAGACCGACTAATGACAAACAGTAACTCCTGAGAAATTTACAAAGCCAACTAGTCGGTTCAAGAAGGTTTTCCGACCGACTGGATCGTCATCTAGTCGGTCGGTGCCCCTTCTTACACCGGCTAATGAGCACCAAAAGTTTCGATATGGAGCGCGGAGCTCCGGGATCGATTCCTAAGACTCCTAGGCTTGATCTAACAATAAGATATGACCGATACGAAGCCCGTCACGAATGACTTGCTCCAAAATCGACGATTCTAAGGAAGAAGCTAAGAAAACACGACGAAACGATCGAAAATGAAAGTTACGGAGACGAAAACCACGCATGAGGAGAAAATCCACCAAAACACATAATATAATATAATAAATCCAGATACAAGAAAACCAGTCGTTACAATTGTTTTTGCCTATCCATGGTGATGTCGTTGAAATCTTCATCAACAAGTCATTGTTGCTGCCTATATCAAGCTGATGTGACACCAATGGAGACCAACTCTGCCTTTGTTTACTGCTGATCCGCATGCAATACAAAAGCAAAGGGACATCCAACTAATAGACATTGTTTTTAATGATCCATTGTTTTTTATTGTTCACTTGGTATTTTGTAATTTGATTCTGTGATCTTCTTCTTGCAGTCCTTATTAATTGGAGAGGGTCAATCTAAAGATAAGAAGGTGCTGCAATTCAAGTTGGAAAGAGAGAAATTAATCAAATAGATCAACATACTAAACATCTTGAGGCCGGCCATTCAATTGAGGAAGCACAGGGCGCATGCACAAGAAGCACAACAAATTGTGTTTTAGTTTGGGATTAATTAAAAAAGGGTTAACTGTTTTTTCTTTTTGTGTTTGCAGAAGAGTACAAACAATGGAGCACACAAGGGAATATGCCGGCCACTTTCTTTTCCCTTGATCCAAAAAGCCGTGACTTGTAGAAAAGCAAAAGACCCATGTGCATGACCAAGCCGCAACATCTTAGTACCCAATATCACTTTCAGAGAAGGGGCAAAGCCGCAAGTTGCAATCTTTGGGGAGGTGCCGCAAGTTTCAATCTTTGGTGGAAGGTGCAAGTTTCATCGAGAGGGGAGCTGAACTATCGAGGAGACATCGAGAGACCACTACTACTTGCCAGACGACTTCTGGCCCGTGCTTATTGACGAAGACATCGCCGCTGCACAATCTGAGCTTTCTAAACTCAATACTTTATTATTTTGTGTAGCAATTGTGATAGATCTTCGTAGGGGAAACTTTACCTTCTGTGTTACGTTTTGGGGACCTGACGACTTTGGGAGTCGTCACGGAGGGAGAGCATCTGACTAGATTGAGAGTATAGAGCACGTGGTGTGCGTACGAGCTAGGTGAGAGTAGATTTGGGATCTTGACTCATTGTAGCTGTACTTGATTACATATCTATCTAGTAGTTGCTTTCGGGGCTGGAGTAGGTCGTGGGGACAACCGAACCAGGGTATATCTGTGCGTACTTTGTGATTGCATTCTTTTTACCCTGTCTGTGCTTATAACTGCGTGTGGTTGTTCGTGGGTTGCACGAATATTTTTAATAGCCTATTCACCCCCCTCTAGGTTACGATCCAGATCCAACAAGTGGTATTAGATCCAGTTTAGAGGATCTAGTCTAGATTTTTAGATGATCATGAATATATCCGATTGTGCTTTTGCTGAAGGTCAGTCTATAGCCAGTCCCCCTAAGTTTAACGGTATAGACTTTGCATATTGGAAGGCTAGGATGAAAACCTATTTAGTGTCTGTTGATTATGATGTGTGGGATATTGTTGAAAATGGTTATAGTCTACCCACTATTAAAATTGAAGACACTGTTATGATTAAGCCTAAAGACAAGTGGGATTTAGCTGATAAGAAAATTTATACTCTCAATGGTAAAGCTATGAATGCGCTTATATGCTCTCTTGATAAATCTGAGTTTAATCGTATCTCACATTGTCTAACTGCGCAGGAAATTTGGCATACTCTGGAGGTGACACACGAGGGAACATTGCAAGTGAAGGAATCCAGACTTGCATTGCTTTGCACAGAATATGAGAGCTTCCGCATGCTACCAACAGAATCTGTGAAAGAGATGTTTGCGAGGTTCACGGACATTGTCTACAAATCCAGTTCCCTCGGTAAGCCATACTCTAGCCATGAACAGGTACGAAAGATCTTAAGGGCGCTACCACGCTCGTTCAGGCCTAAAGTCACCGCTATTCAAGAAGCTAAGGACTTATCAACAATGAAAGTGGAGGACTTGATAGGCAACCTAATGTCACACGAGCTTGAGTTGCAGAGTATAGAAGCCAGAGAGAAACCTGAAGAGAAGACCAAAGCTTCCATACCATTAGCTCTTCAAGCTAACGACGATGATCTTGATGAAGAGCAAGCCTTAATGGTCAGAAACTTCAGGAGATACATTCAGACTAATCAAGGAAGAGCTGAGATGGGAAAAAGGTTCATTCGTTCTAATAATTCCAATTTTGTTAGAAATTCCTATGATCAGAAAGCTATTAATAGAAGTGAATGTTTTAAATGCAGGAAGAAAGGGCACCACATAAAAGATTGCCCACAACAACACACAGCTCAAGTTGCAAAAGGAAAAACGAAAGTGCTGACGTGGGACATGGATAGCGAAGCTGAGGAGGAGGATGAGGAACATGAAGCCCACTCCTGCATGGCATTGATGGCCAAACACAATGAGGTAGAATCTCCCACTAAAGCTGAACTTTTAGAAATCTGTAAAGGAATGCAACATAGAATTGATGAGCTAGAAGCTGATGTGGAATGTTATAGGAATGATAACTTTGATATGCAACAAACTGAGTATGACATGTCTATAGAAATGAAAAACATTAAAGAAGAGCTTGTTGCATGCAAATCTACCATTGCCATGTTAGAAAAAGAGAAAGCTAGCTTGCCTGAAAAAACTGATTGTCTTTCATGTCCCTCTTTATTAAAGGATATTAGCATGTATAAGCTTGATAAGACAAAGCTTGAAGTTGAAAATGAATTGCTTTCTGAAAAGATTAACATGCTAAATCTTGAACTTAAAGAAAAAATGAGGGATTTTGAAAAGAAAGAAGAGGAAAATAAGCAAGCTTTCATTAGCAAATGCACTTTGCTTGTGAATGAAAATGATATCTTGAAATCCAAAGTCACCACCCTAGAATTGTCATTAAAGAGATTTTCCATAGGAAAATAAAATTTGGATATCATTCTAGGAAATCAGTTGTATGGGAATAATAGACGTGGCCTTGGACTTAGCGCTAAAAATTTTGAAAAGCCTAAGTATAAAAAATTTCACAATGTGCCTTCCATTGCTAAAAATGTGCATGCAAAGTGTTTTACGTGTGATAGTGTTGGTCACACATCGTATCATTGCAAATATAGGAACTCCAATATTAAATTCAAACAAATATGGGTTCCTAAATCTTTGTTGACTAACACTAGTGGACCTTGTTGGATTCCAAGGCCACACACGACACCTCTTTTGTAGGTGGATGGAAATTTGACGAGGAGCGATGAATTGACTATCTCATTATATTTCTTAGCTCTCAAGTCAAACGGCGACGCGAAGGTATATCTCATTCTTTGAACTTAATGCATACCTTCATAGCTTTTTGTGTGCGTGACTTTTTTCTTGTTTGCATGCTAGTAGTTGCATTTCTATGTGTGCATGATTTTTTTTGTTTGTGTGATTGCATCTCATGTTTGCTTTAGTACTTCATGCATTTAAAAAAACCAAAAAAAAAAATTTTTGGTGCTTAAATATGTATCTTTTCTCTTTGATTCATTATTGAAGTATGCACGAATGATTTTCATATCTATGTAGAAATTGGTGTATTATTGATCTTGCCACATTCGCATGTTCATCTTTCTAAATATTCATGGCATATTCAATGAATGAAAATAACTTGATTTCTACACCACCTACTTCACTTCCACATGTATTATTATTGTTGCACATTTGGAGATATCGTTTATGAAGTATGGAAAGTGAATGTAGGAGGAAAACTTAACTGCAAATCTAAGGGATATGACATACCTTGCCATGGATAAAAATTGAGCAAAGGTAATTATTGTTATAAGTTTTTTTAAAAAAAAATGTGAAAAACAAAATATAATTGCTCCGTATGGAAAATGGATACAATCCTTGGCAACGGTATTACCCACGAGTATCCAACATAAGCTTTATGGGTAAACTTTAGCGTTGGTGTATTTACTCGTCAAGCAATGCCACCCCCACATCTAAGAGTCCTTATAGGCTATGTTTGGGGTGTGGTACCTTGAACTCATTTTTAATGAGGTGGGGAAAATCAATCCTAGGTGATAAAATATTATATGGAAAATGTGGATTGGTTGTGGTTGACTTTCTCAAATGATTCTCCCTCATGTGCTTCAATTTTAATCATCGCACGTACACGTTGGTGTTGAAGTCTTAGTTGTTTAATTTCATTGGATTTTGACTTGATTATTCTATGAGTGTATGCATGCAATTGTTGGTAATGGTTAATAATACTCTCTTTTTGCATGTTATATGATTTTGACTTCGTGTTTCGACTTTTGATGATAACAAAGGGGGAGAAAATTTTGGGAAAGATTTGGGTATTAATGAATATTGGGAAAGCACGAAAATATGATTGTTTGATTAAGGAGGAGCATTAATGAATATTGGGAAAGCACAAAAATAGGGGGAGCATGCTTATTGTTAAACTTTACACATTATTGTTCGCACATCATTTCATCTCATTGCATGTCACCCATTATCGTCACACTTTCACACACACACTATTTAGAAAGCTAATGTTCAAATCTTATACTTAGTTTGTTATCATCAAAGGGGGAGAGTGTTGGTAGCAATGATCTATGAACTTCGTATTTGATGATAACAAACGTGTGTGAACGTTTTAACGTGTGTGTTAAGTGTTTCAGGAATGGCGAACGTGTGATTAATTCATGGAGAGACTTGGTCAATGTGCAAAGTAGGAAAAGCCCAAGTTTTATTCCGTATCAAGTCCAATCTCCATTCCCATTGCTAATCCCCCTATCACTAGGATTCTAGATAGGCTAATTAATCCTAGCCATTGATCTCTTCCCCTTGCCGCAATTCCCCTGGCATACCCTATATAAAGCCACCATCCTAAACCCTAAGGATGCGAGCGCGGCCAAGAAAAATCAAGTAGGGCTGAGAAATTTTTTTGCAGAGAAACAATTGGGCGGCGGCGCAAACATCAAAACAGAGTTCATCCCGAAGAACAATCGATCTCCAAAGCTTTATCTTAAAGATCAGCCTCATCTCCATGCTGTGAATATTTCACCTTGCTGCCGTAACATCCTCGCCGTCGTGATCTATTGTTTTTGCCTATCCATGGTGATGTCGTTGACATCTTCATCAACAAGTCATTGTTGCTGCCTATATCAAGCTGATGTGACACCATTGGAGACCAACTCTACCTTTGTTTACTGCTGATCTACATGCAATACAAAAGCAAAGGGACATCCAACTAATAGACATTGTTTTTAATGATCCATTGTTTTTTATTGTTCACTTGGTATTTTGTAATTTGATTCTGTGATCTTCTTCTTGCAGTCCTTATTAATTGGAGAGGGTCAATCTAAAGATAAGGTGCTGCAATTCAAGTTGGAAAGAGAGAAATTAATCAAATAGATCAACATACTAAACATCTTGAGGCCGGCCATTCAATTGAGGAAGCACAGGGCGCATGCACAAGAAGCACAACAAATTGTGTTTTAGTTTGGGATTAATTAAAAAAGGGTTAACTGTTTTTTTCTTTTTGTGTTTGCAGAAGAGTACAAACAATGGAGCACACAAGGGAATAGGCCGGCCACTTTCTTTTCCCTTGATCCAAAAAGTCGTGACTTGTAGAAAAGCAAAAGACCCATGTGCATGACCAAGCCGCAACATCCAAGTACCCAATATCACTTTCAAAGAAGGGGCAAAGCCGCAAGTTGCAATCTTTGGGGAGGTGCCGCAAGTTTCAATCTTTGGTGGAAGGTGCAAGTTTCATCGAGAGGGGAGCCGAACTATCGAGGAGACATCGAGAGATCACTACTACTTGCCAGACGACTTCTGGCCCGTGCTTATTGACGAAGACATTACAGCTGCACAATCTGAGCTTTCTAAAATCAATACTTTATTATTTTGTGTAGAAATTGTGATAGATCTTCGTAGGAGAAACTTTACCTTCTGTGTTACTTTTTGGGGACCTGACGACTTTGGGAGTCGTCACGGAGGGAGAGCATCTGACTAGATTGAGAGTGTAGAGCACGTGGCGTGCGAACGAGCTAGGTGAGAGTAGATTTGGGATCTCGACTCATTGTAGCTGTACTTGATTACATATCTATCTAGTAGTTGCTTTCGGGGCTGGAGTAGGTCGTGGGGACGACCGAACCAGGGTATATCTGTGCGTACTTTGTGATTGCATTCTTTTTACCTTGTCTGTGCTTATAACTGCGTGTGGTTGTTCGTGGGTTGCACGAATATTTTTAATAGCCTATTCACCCCCCTCTAGGCTACTATCCAGATCCAACAGAAGTTCCTACTTTCTTTGCTGGTATTAGATTACATAGGTTGCAATATTACAATAGCAAAGGAAGCATTGAAAATATTAAAAGGATCAATAGTGGTAATGAAATGGGAAAAGTTAGGGACTAATAACTATTAAAAGCGATGACGATAAAATAAGATTCTAGTATTGGAATTGAAATTTTACATGAGATTGATTTGACCAAGCAGTGGCATCTCAGACTTAGACATGTCACTGAGAAAAGTTTAGAGGCTTTGAGGATGCATGGTTTGATCAAAGAGATGAACTGTAAGGAGCTACAGTTTTATGAGGATTGTGTCTATGGAAAGCAAGCAAAGGTTAATTTTAGTAAGGGAAAGTATGACACAAGATGGATTCTTAAGTATGTTCATACTGATGTTTGGGGTCATGTGCTAATTTACTCTTTTGGTTGAACTCAATAATTCATATCGTTTATTGATGATTTCTCTACAAAAGTATGTGAGTATGTGTTGAAGGATAAGTCAAAGGTGTTTGAGAATTTCAAGGCATACAAGATGAAAAACACCCTAGAGGGGGATGAATATGGTGTATGGCACACAAAAATATCGAGCAGCGGAATCAATCAATATGCACACAATCACAGATTTTTAACAGAGTGGCTCCCTGCCTGTACTCTGACCTCTCCCCGAGGATTTACCCCTTTTATAACCAAAAGAAAACTGATCACACTTACATGTGGTGATCAAACTGTTACAAGAATAAGTTCGATGAAATTAACGCTTAATGATATCTACTGAATGAAGCTATACAAAAATACAACTCACGCTAAAAATACCAAAAAACTAATCTAATATGGAGATTAAAATCATATAAATATCACTGTAGCATTTTAGTGTCGGCTACTCTTCTTTAAAATCCCATCTTCTTCCCTTTGATAAAGCTTTGATTTCTTTGAGAGAGGAGAAGGATTTTTAGTTGCAAGGATGATGAAGCAATAGAGGATTGTGGCTTAAAGAGCTAGATCCAAGGGGGCTGTCCTCTATGATTTTTTATTAAGATTTATGCATCCACAATTTCGATTGCCCATGAACTCTTTGATTGCCCATGAATTCTTGAGTTTTATGTTTGACTTTAATTCTTTTTTCCTTATGCTTTATATTGTTCTCTTAATTCACAAGTCTTCATGGAGTAATCTTCATGTTGAACTAAAACTCTTAAACAAATCAAAAACTCCAAGACTATCAATTGACCAAGTCAAACAACAAATTCTGTGCATCTGCCGACTGATACGGTCGTGCCACAGTTGGTGTTGATTTGGCATGGCCATGCCATATTGATAGTAACTTTCTAGTACAGTGTACGGTCGTACTATTGAGTATTGGACTTCTCCCTACTTGGTGTTAATGATGAGCAAACATAAATACTTGTGACTAATATCCTATTTTGCAGTTAATCCATTGCATAAGCTAATTATGAGGATCTACTTGCAATGGATGACACTCAAAGTTGATTGAAGGCAAATGACATGGATTGGATGATCGTAGATGATGATTGAAGCTCCATGAAGTCTTCAAGCTCATACGATGGATAGAAGAGAGAATTCGTCAATGTAATTTTCTTTTATCTCTTCTAGTATGTAACTTAGAAGTAGAACATTGGTGGAGCACTCACACACATCATCATTTCTGTCTTAGGACTTTATTAGATCATTTGTCCTTTGACCCCAATCCATTTCTTTTGTGATTGTGCTTGGATTGTTTATAACAGTCGACTGCTGAACGTTTTACAGTCGTCTGTCTCAAAAACAGTTGACTGTGTTTTGTTCTACAGTCATCTGTTATGCACAAGCTTTTAACAATCTAGTTTTGGGCCTTTCTGTTTATTTCGCACAGGCTACTGATGAACGATTCACAGGCGCCTGTCCTTGTGACAGTCGACTGAGTTTTGTAAATCAGTCGCCTGTCTATCTTTTGCCCAAAACTTCGTTGATCCGACTTTTACGGCTAGTCGACTATTGTTGTATATACAGTCGACTGTACCTTGGATCAGTCGACTGTGTATGCTGCAACAGTCGTCTGTCCGTGAGCCAACTTATTGACTCTGCTCTCTGGAAATTCTCAGGGTATTTGACAGTCGTCTGTATAATGATTTACAATCGCCTGTTCTGATTAACAATCGACTGTATTATCTGCATCAGTCGTCTGTCCTGTTATCTTACAGGATTTCCAGATTTCATTCTGCTTACCATCTCTCGGCCAGTCGCCTGTAGAAGGATTTACAGTCGCATGTTGGTTTAACAGTCGACTGTCTTTGCTTCATTAGTCGACTGTCCACGTGTTAAGTTACCGTTATGAATTCTTACCTACCCTTGCTGACTGTGCAACAGTCGACTGTGGTTTCTTCAACAGTCGACTGTCGCGAGTTCAGATTCTATCCGTTGAGAATTTTCTCACGGATTCCAAAAGAGTTTTTGCCTAAACTGTTTTGTGGATTTGAGAAACCTATAAATGGGGCTTCTACTGTTCCATTGAGAGGTGACCAATTCTTACAAGTTCTCATCTCAAGCTTTCATTCTAAAGTTTAAAGCTCTCAAATCCAAAGCCCTAAGAATTCCAAATCTTTGATCTCTTGCTCTCCAACCTAGAACCAAAGAGTGATCCTCTAGGCAATTGGTGCAGTCAAGAGAAAGAGCTTTCTCCTCTCTTCCAAGAGAGTCTTCAACACACAACACACCACTCCTTCAAGTTCTACTTCAAGGCATATGTGATTGTAAGTGTTGCTATCATATTTCATTATTTTCGTATATTGAATTTGCTCTCGGGTTGTGAGAGCGGTTTGCTTGCTCCCAAGTTGTGGGAGTCATTGACATCGATTGTATTCGATTTCACTTGTAGGGTTGCTACAAGTGGGTTTTAAGGAAACCTCAAGTTAGGGTTCTAACTTGAGTATCCGGAGGTATCCGGGTGGAAGGGACGTAGGATTACCGGGAACAAGTCGGGAAGTGACTTGGGTAATCCGAACCCTAGAAACATAATTGTGTTTGCATTTGTTTCTTATTTGGGTTCAAATCTAATTCCGCACTTTATTGTTGGTTAGCATTTTAATTTGGTGTAACAATTGTTTTAAATTGCTTAAACACTATTCTACCCCCTTCTAGTGTTTTCTCCATAGATAGGATCCCTACATGTACCAGATTCTGTACTGATTTGGCATGGTCATGCGGGATTGGCAGTAGTTTCCCAACAAGTGCACGGTCATGCCAAATTCTCTGTTGATTTTACACAGTCGTGCCAACCACTGATTTGCTCTGTTTATACTCGTTTTGACCTAAAACTCACCCAACCAACATATTAGAGCCATACTACTTGTTTGGCATCATCAAAATTAAAGTTTTGACCTCGTTAATGGGCTAACTAGGCCAACAGAAGACCCTTATGGAGTGTCAAATAGCCTGAAAAGAGCTGAAGGTGCTGAGATCTAACAATACTGGCGAGTTTATTTCTTCCAAAAATATACATCATGATTATTCCAAAAATGTAGAGTTATTGAGAGGATGAACATGACACTTTTAGAGAAGTTGAGGTGTCTAATATTTACATCATGATTATTGAAGGGATTTTGGGCCGAAGCTATATCGACCGCAACTTACTTAGTGAATAGAATGTTATCATTACCTATGGGTGAGAAAATTCTAAAGAAGCTTTGGACAGGTGTTCGGAGATTTACACTTATATACCGCAAGCGCACGGTGAGGTTATAGCACTATACAGGTCGTCCTCAGGGAGGCAGTTGTTGAGTACCAGTTTCTCTCTAAGTTTGTTAGCTATGCGACTGATAGTGTGCTAGAAGGTGAATAAAAAGGGGGAATATCAATGGGAAAAGCTCTAGGATCTAGGCATCCCCGCCATTGGATTAAAGTTAGGATTGAGTTGAATTAATCGATTGTTGAATTCATGAGACTTTGGAGAGCTCGTTTAACCTAAGGGAATCTCCTACACCCCACTTCCATGATGCAATGATAGGATATTCCCTCATGTTATCCCTACCCCTCACTCTTGTGTTGCTATGATATGACTACCTAACCCGTATCGATACCAACTCCCGTTGTGCATCGATACGTGCCAAATGCATTATGTCCGATGAATTTCCACAATATTTATCCACGCCACTTCCTTGGATTAGGATTTGGATCTGTGTTTGGAGGGATCTAATCAGTGCTTGACTCTCGCCAGCCACATCGATAGTATGGATCAATATAGGGATTGAAAACCCTAGATTAGTCTCGACTTATGACATCGGTTAATCTAATTATCCACGAAGCGGGAAGTCAATTTGCATTGATTATAATCGTCCTAGCACATCCTTCATCATCAATTATTCAACAATAGATCAATATCTCATCAACCCATAGCTACATCCAATGGGTTTAACACATGGCCCTAGATGGATGACTACTCACAATCCACGCATGTAAAGACAATCAAATTCATTGATAAAACATACATGTCAATTGATAACAGCAGAAATTAGCAATCAACCAATCCACCACAAAGAGGAATTAAAAGAACTAATTTCTATTCAAGAATCAAAACTAGAATCCAAGAGAATAATAAAAGCAGTAGAGGAATAATCAGAACTAACACCTAATAGATTCTGAAAAAGCTTTGAAAAGTAGGGTAAAAAGTGTTGTCCTTTGCAGAGGAGGAAGAAAAGTATATATACCACTCAAAAATTTCCCAAAAGACCCAAAAATACCCCTGGCGATGCCCACAAAACCTAGGGGCCAATTCAACGCAACCGCATCGTAAACGACGCAATCGTTTGGTAAGGATGTGTAAGTTGGATCCCCTTTTGCTTCAGCGATGCAACCGCGTGGATAAGCCATGCAACTACGTCGTTTGGCGGTTAAGTCCTCTGTTTTCTCATCGAAACGGTCGTGTAAAGTGACTATTTGGCTTCAACTGCTCTCGAGATGATGCGATCGCGTCGTTCACCAAGTGACAGCGCTGGATTTTCTTCTTCTCTAGTTCTTCAGTGACGCGACCGTTTGAATCGTTACGTGATCGTGTAGAATTAGCTTTGTGGTTCTTGTGGGGTTGTCTTGGTGACGCGGCCGCATGGATAATTCCACGTGGTCGCATGTGTCTTTTGCTCTTTCTTCCCATTGTGCACTTTAAGTTCCTGATCATTACTTTCTTCACACTTTTTCACCTTTTTCATACTCTAGAGCCCCGAATTTGTTCCCTTTCACCTGAAATGCGCAAAATGGACCCAAAAAAGTAAAAAGGAAACAAAACCAGGGGTAATGGGACGAAGAAGTGGATAAAATGATGTAAAATGAGTATGAAATAAGCGTGAAATATGTATATAAAAATCACTCATCAGCAGGGAAGCCAGTGGAGCTAGATTATCTTCAAGTGTTTGGATGTTTAGTCTATATTCACGAGAAAGATGACAAGTTCAGTGCCAATGAAAAGAAGTGTGTCATATTTGGACACACTGATGGCATCGAGGGTTACAAATTTAGAGTTCAGTACGAAGAAGATCTTGGTTGGTCAATATGTGATATTTGATGAGTCGACGATACTGAAAGGAAAGGCTTTAGAAAGTACCAAAACAAGTGGATGCAAGGAGATGCTAAACAAGGTGGTTGTGCATATTCCACATTGTAGGTTCGATATATTCGTTGGTAAAGGAGTGCCGGTTGATATGGATATTTCAAATTAGGATACTACTATAGGCAATAATTGCAAAGGTGGTAGTGGAAATTTTAATCGAGGTGAAGATTCTAGAGCTACTATGAATGACTCAATTGCTAGCAAAGTGATCAGGCGGTGTACTATAAAAAACCCCAGCTTACTACAATGACAATGTGAATTTGGTATATTCATTACATTCGCATGGAGATCCTTTAGTTGATAGGTATGCAATGGAAGCATTGAGTTTAGACGCAAACTCAGGATGGATGTTTGCTAGTGACGATGTTGACATGATAGCACATTCCAAGAAAATTCATGAGAAGAAGAATTTGTCTGTGGACATGTCAACGGTAAAATTTGAGCAGGGCTCAAACATATTTTCCTTTAAAACGTGCTAGGGTTCCACAAGGTGGCACGGAGAGATACTACGGGCTTGCTTCAGGTTATGTATCCAAGAGCTGCGGAGAATTTGAAGATTACCTTTACAAGGGGGTTCCTTGGAAATTTGGTTAGTTGGTGATACTTAATGTGAAACTTACTAGCTAAGTGCTATGGTTGCATGGTGAGATGGTTTATTTGAAGGGGGTGGATTTGTAGATTTGGTGTAGATCAACCTTTGTGACATGTTTATATCAAGGCAGATTGTTGAAAATGTGATATAAACTTTCAAAACATCGCAAGATAAATCTAAGGTTATCAGGATTTTTAGAGATTTTTTATAGCACAAAACTTTGACTTTTCAAAGCCCAATCAGATGAACGGTACTCGCCCCAATGCTATGCAAAATAAGGGATTTTTCAGCCGACCATGCACTCTAACATTGAAGCCCATCCTAGACGCATGGTGTGGGACATGGCCCATAGGCGCGACTCACATGTGGCACGTGACTTGTGTGCTGCCTAAATTATGCGGTCAGCCGGCATCGAATCGCAAGAGAGGCACGATTCGCTCAAGTGGTGACATATGGCATTGTCTGCTTTGTTGAGAAATACGATTCCGACCAGGGTCTAGTATTATTAACTAAACCCATTAGATTTTGGGATGAATTACCTATTGTTCACGAGACGCATTAGATAATTACCTCACGGAATTCTCAAAGAATCGGTAAACCAATGAGTAAAGCTAATGACTTTCTCTACAAAACATGCAATACAAGAAATATATGAAAAGTAAAAAAACAAAGATATGTATACCTATTGTTCAGTTAGCCGCAAACTTCTGCATGAAATTCATCCAAAAACAGAAACCAAACGAGGGTTTAAATACATATTGTTCACCCGATCCACTAAAGTTCACTAGTTTTTGGGATGAATTTCATGTAGAATTTTGCTGCTAACTGTAGAGGTCAACAGATGGTTGTTTGCGAGATAACAAAGAGTTTTCTCCATTATTTTCTTACTCAAATTCTTAGTGAGCTTGGTTTTTCCATTGAACTTGATATTTCCGTTGAACCAAATGCCATACTTTCTAATCAAATATTACCAAGGCATTAAGGATCTTTTCAACTGAATGTACACCAAAAATTTGTTGGAACCAGTACAAATTTTTATGTCATGTGCGTGTTTTTCTTTTGCTTCGTGTTTAATTTTCATATATTTCTTGTGTTGCATGTTTTATAGAGAAAGTCATTAGCTTTGTTTGTTGGTTCAACGATTCTTTTGAATTCCGCGAGGCAAATATCATCTTGATAATCATATCAAGTGGGCATATGACCCTAGCAGTTGGTATCAGACATCAAATTTGTGTTTACTTTTCGTATATCAATATAAGTTAGGGTTTATTACTTTTTGATCTTTGATGTGTGGGAATTTTAATGTGTGTTAATCATTCCTAATCTTGAATAAAAATTGAAAACATCCCAAAATTTGCGGATCACATGCAGTTAATTGGTACGTCAATGCATGTTGAAAAGTCAAAGCGACTTGTGAAACACTCAAATAAAAAACTTAATTAAAAATTTTTATGGGCTTGATCTGATCGTACTCAACATATTTTTTGGGAGGGCAAAAAATAACGGGGAAAAAAACGTCTGGTTGCATGTGCGAGGCATGTGCACGCGTGACTTTTCTCACCAACTTGCATGAACACCTTTAGATCTAGTTTCTTGTAATAATTTCAGTTATGTTATGAACAGGCACTAAAGACCCTTGGTATCCATCATCATTGTGGAGACCCTTGGTGTTCATCCCTTTGTAACGACTAATATATGGCCTATGATTTCACCATAGTTATTTTGATTCTCAACACGTTATCAGCACGATTACGTTCGTAGAGAATGAAAAGATGCGGCGAAGCTCTGACGAATTTTTTCGCGACGACTCAAGAGAGGAATCGATGCGCGGAAAAGGCTTCGTAGGACGACGGATCTAGATGTATTTCTAGATTTGTGCAAAAATCCTATTTTTTATTCGTCATCATGGTTGTTTTTCTAGATCTTAAACATGATTTTAAGGATCTAGAGATCTAATTACAATATAAAAAATTTAATTTTTTATAGTGATCTTGTACCAAAAATCTAGTTCTTGATGCCATTGAAATTCGAATGAAAATTTTATCGATCCCGGTCTGAAGCCGTCGCACCCCAAAACCCCAAAATCTCCATGGATCCTGGCTTGACACTTTCTTGGTTTGGTGGAGAAATTCTTGGTTATGAATTTTTGGTTTTAACCCTTCTCCCACTTGGTTTTCTCATCAGGTTGAGTCTTTTCATTTCTTATTTAACCGATAGTCTTCAGAAACCTACACAGTATTCTAATTAATTGTTTCATGGAGTTCACATCAAGTTAATTGCACATAAGGTCTGAAAAAAGCTGGGAAGCAAAACAAAGAAAATGAAATGCTGTATTTGTATTTCAATAAAGAATTTCTCTTTCCATCTAGCTGGTAGAAAAATATTCTCTAATTTTCGACTCAGCGTCCTTAGTTCTATCACTTTTCTTGATCCAAAGTACTGAACCGAGCCAAACATGAACTCGGTGTTAAAAATATGCCATCCCCATTCCGTGGATGCCCTCAAGTTGCATGGATAAGACTGTAAAAATAAAACTTATTACTGTGTTGAAGGACATCATTTTTTGCATTGATTTTGGTTGGAATTAGGGGAAGGACAAACAAGCGGCTCTCATCATGTCCCGGCGACAATAATAATAATAATAATAATAATTGTTACGACTAATATCAACGAGCCCGAAGCACAACAGTCCACGGCCCGACCTCAAAGGAGAAGCCCGTTAGAGAAGACGGGCCCTCCCAAAGGAGGCCCACGGACGGAGCGGAAGACCCAGCCATCTCGCCTTCGGGTACACCCGACCGGCCCCCATTCGGCCGGATTAACCGCCCCCCCTGAATCCGCGATCCCATGATGGCCATTAACGGACCTGTTAATGGGCCACCTCACCACGTCGCGCGAATGGGAGGAGGCGGAGGCGGATCGTGGGGACGTGAGAGGAGGCAGGACGTGGGGCAATCAGGAAGGACCCTATAAGGGAAGGGCCAAGACGACGAAGAAGGGGATGGAAACTCAGGTAACCCACACAGAGGTACTCCATCAACGACTTAGGCTTTCGCCACTTCATTGCCCCCCTCCCTCAAAACTCGCGCCGCCTGGGTTGACGTTCCGGCTTCCTCACAAGCCGGATCTCCCCCGCCGAGTATCCTTTCAGATCCTGATCTGACTTAAGCATCGGATGGGCTTTGGCCGGAACCTAGGTCCGGCCTCCCTGACGATTTTCTTCATCTGTCCAGGAAGAAGACATCCGAGGCGCCGAGGCTACCCCTCAGCGTCGATCGACCATCACCGTCGCAGTCGCCAGGAGGACGACCGATCAAGCACCGACCCACTCGCAACGCGACGAGGCTACCCCTCGACGCGGATACGACCGAGGCTGAGCGCGACTTACCGAGCCGAGGCTTCCCCTCAGCTCTTCCACGTCGAATATAAGCGGGCTCGGCGAACCCAATGGACCCCCAAACCGGCCCCTTGACCACGTTGACCACACATCTGGCGGTCAACGAGCTGTGGTGAGAAAACACCCGTAAACATCTGGCGCCGTCTGTGTGAACGAACTAACACCCACGTCAAACCACCAAAATGGAACCCGTCGGCAACGGCCTGGGGCGCATGCCACCCATCCCAGAGGAGAGCGCATACCACTCCCCCGTCGAGGACCTGAACGGTCACATTGCCGGGGAAACCAACGACGCCCTACTGGCCACACAGGGGCAACTCCGAGCCTATGCGCAGGAGACCAACACCAACATCCAAACTTTAGCCGCGACGATTCAACAGCTCGTCAGCAGCACTCCCACCCCCGAAGGTGGGGAGAGACGGGCTCACCGCCAGGAAGGGGAACGTCGACTCCTTCGCTCCGCCGTGGTCGCCGACCACGGAAAAAGAGTTCGGAATATGGAACGGAGGTTCACCAGGCCCGGCCCTTTCCCGACACGATCTCCCACTCCCACCTCAGTCAGAGAGGGAAATGGGGAGGACTCGGAGCAGACGGGCGACCTCTCCAGGACGGCCTCGTCCGCGCGTCCGAGGTCAAACAAGCGTAGGCGGGATGATCGACGATCAACGAGCGTCCGGTCTGAACGGAGTGGAGGCAGCCGGCGAACCCACCACCAGGAGAGCCGGAAAGAATGTTCGCGCCGAACAAGCCCGGCACCCAAGCCGGCGACGACTCAAGAGGAGGTCAAGCTCCCACCAGCCCCCCCGTTACAGCCGAACGGCAAGGAGGCGGGCGAAGGGGAGCGACCCGGGTGCATCAGCGGAGAACGATGCCCCCTGACCCGGAGGATAACTGAGGCACGAATACCCTCGAACTTCAAGGTGCCGACGCTGGAGAAGTACAACGGCGTCAGCGACCCCGCGGATCATGTGATGGACTACGAGGCGGTCATGGCGTTCCAGGGAGCCGATGACACCCTGCTTTGCAGGGGCTTCTACTCCACCCTACGAGGGGCCGCCCGGACCTGGTACCTCAGCCTGCCCGGTCGGTCGATAGATAACTTCGACGAGCTCACCCAGCTGTTCTACAAGCAATTTATGGCCGGGCGACAGGTAAAACCTGATTCGGAACATTTATTCAATGTGGTGCAGGGACCGACCGAATCTCTGAGGCACTTCATGCGTCGCTTCAATGTGGAGCGATTGAGCGTGGATAGCTGTCCCGAACTGGTTGTGAAGGCGGCCCTGAAGAAAGACCTTCGACACAGGGGTTTGAAGAAGTCGCTACATAGCGACCCGCCGAAGGACCTCGCCGAAATTATGGCCCGAGCGGAACGCTTCATGCTGACAGAAGAGGCCTTGGCCGAGGATGAAGGAAAGATCAGACGCGAGACCAAGCGCGGTGAGAAGGAGCGCCGCAGCACGGAGGAGCATCGATCGGAGAAGAGGGCTAGATGAAGACCACAGAGGGAAGAGCTCCGGCACTCCTCGGTGACCAACGCTCCGGACGTAATCCTAGCGCAAGCCCAGAAGGAGGGACACGCGGGCCGACCTCCCCGAAGAATGAGGAAAGGCGGGAGGGATGAAGAGAAATACTGTAAGTACCATAAGGACAACGGCCACGATACCGACGACTGTTGGCACCTAAAGAAAGACATTGAGAAGCTTGTGAGCCGTGGGCACCTGAAGAACTCCGCCAACGACCCCGCCTCGGGAGAGGGAACGTCCAAACAACAGGACAGGGGAAAAGGGGTGAACGCGGTCCAGACAGTTGCGCGGATCATCGAGTGAGGAGACAGAAAGAAACAGCCGCCGATCCACCGGAGGAGGGCTACCCTGCCAGAACCTCCCCCGTGTCTTGTCACCTTTTCTTTTTCATTACTCCAAATGTATTGTCTCACAGAAATGAAGGCATACAATGCAAACTTTGTCACCTATCTTGAGCAGACAATTCAGGATGCGTAGGAGGACTCAACCAAGGCAACCGCGGTCCGACTGATATGGACCAGCCCGAATCGCATCGGCCGTAAGCCGAGGGGCAACCCCCCCTCGCCACCGAGCGAATCTCCTCCGGTGGCCGAGGGGCAACCCCCCTCGCCACCGAGCGAATCTCCTTCGTCGACCGTAAGCCGAGAGGGCAACTCTCCTCGCCACCGAACGAACCTTTTTGTAGGACGTAAGCCGAGGGGTAACTCCCCTCGCCACCGAACGAGTCTCCTTCGTCGGCCGTAAGCCGAGGGGCAACTCCCCTCGCCACCGAACGAACCTTTTTGTGGGACGTAAGCCGAGGGGTAACTCCCCTCGCCACCGAACGAGTCTCCTTCGTCGGCCGAAAGCCGAGGGGCAATTCCCCTCGCCACCGAACGAACCTCTTTTGTAGGACGTAAGCCGAGGGGCAACTCCCCTCGCCACCGAACGAATCTCCTTCATCGGCCGTAAGCCGAGGGGCAACTCTCCTCGCCACCAAACGAACCTCTCTTGTAGGCCGAAGAGTCGGGAGGCGACTCCCCTCGCCGCCAAATCTTCTTCGTCAACCGTAAACTGAGGGGTACCCACCCCCGCAGACGGAGCGAAGCTTTCGATCGTAAGGTTGGGGGCAACTCTCCCATCCGACGAGCGCAACGCCCAGCTGTGAGCCGAGGGGAACTTGCCCCCGCGGACCGAGCACACCGCCCGCGTGCAAGATTGGGGGAAACTCCCCCAGCCGAGGAGCACGACTGCTGGTCATAAGCCAAGGGGAACCTACCCCCACGGATTAAGCAGACCGCCCGCTCATAAGACAGGAGGTGACTCCCCCTACCGAGGAACGCGATTGCCAATCCTGAGCCGAGGGATACCTACCCCCACAGACTGAGCAGATCGCCCACGCCTAAGGCTGGGGGCAACTCCCCGGACGACGAACATGACCGTTGGCCGCAAGCCACGGGATGACCTCCCTCGCGGGTCAAGTGACCAACTCGCTTGCCTGGATGAGGACAATAGCCCCGACAAACAGACTCGGCGGGAAGAACGACACACCGAGCCGGGCGAGCTCAGGACAACACCCCAAGACGAGGGCGACGACGCCCGTCCGGCCTAGGAACAATAAAGGCCATTCCGAAAAAAGAGACCCGCGGCACAAGAAGAACTAACTAGAAGAAATAATTTTCATTAATGGTATGTGTTACATATCACTCAACAACATCCTCACGAGCACAGCAGTTGACAACAAAATTTGTCACCCAAGAAAGGAGACGGGATACAAGGGCTTTACAGGGGTCCGGAGCGCAAGAGACAGTGTCACCAGGAGTCCGCAGCACCGTTGATGACAACAAAATTTGTCACCCAAGAAAGGGGACAGGACACGAAGGCGCTTCAGGGGTCCGGAGCGTGAGAGATAGCGTCGTCTGGTGCCTCGCCTTGCTCCGAGCCATGGGGATCGGCATGTCCCGGAGGAGGGAGGATTGGTTTCCAAGCGAGCTCAGCGAACTGCCGAAACGACTCCCTGATGACCTCCACTATGCGAGGGACGAGGAGGTCCTCGTAAGTCCCGAAGACTTCCTTCAGGACCGACGCAATCTTTGGCCTTATGGCCATGTCGACGCCCTTCTCGGCTTCCTCGGCAAAACGGAGCCTCCGACGCATCTCGGCAAGCTGACCCCAAAGATCCTTCCTCTCTTGCCGGAACTTCTCCTCCGCTTCTCGGCTCAAGTCATGAACATCTTCAAGCTTCCGCTTGAGATCGTGCACTTGAGACTCGAGTTCGTCAGCACGACGGTGTTGCTGCCGAGCCTCCATGCGGGCACCCTGAAGGGCTACGTCAGCTTCCCCGGCCCGGACGCGTTCCCGACTTATAGAATCTTTGAGGCTCCTCAACTGGTTCACCCGACGCTGTGCCTCAAGAGCCATCGCGGTGGCCTATAGATAAAAGGGAGGTGGATTATACCGAGGAAGACCGAAAGGCAAAACAATCATCTGAAAGGGGCAGGAATCCGAACCTGTTGGAGGTGACCGACCAGGGAATCCGACAGTACGTCCACGGGGGACAACTCCAAAAGGGAGCGGTCCCCCGAAGGGACGGCGTCTGCCGCCGGCCGGTCCACCAAGGCCAAATCAAGACCTGGAACCGAACCCCTGAGAGGATCAGCGAGGACTGCTGAGGTGCTCGGCAGGACACAGACAGCCCCCGAGACCGAAGGGGTAGCTTAGAGAATATCAGCAGCGTGGCCGGGGGCGGCGGTCGACGCGACCGCCCTGCCGGGATCCGTCGGCGCGACGGCAGGCGTCGGGGAAGAGGCGCGCCCACCGTTCTTTCGCGATTTCTTCCCGATGGGGCAGCAATCGCTGGAGGGGAGCGCTTGCGACTCCCGATCACGGACGGTCGAGGAGCCGATCCGAGATCCTCAACAGGGAAGGGGTCGCCTCCAGAGACTTCCCTTCCGGGGGCACCGGATGCGACCCGTGAGGGTGACTTGGCCTCAATCCTTCCCAAAGGAGGCTCGGACCGGAGCAACTCTTCATCCACAGAGCGACGAGGCGCCCGTCCGGAAGAGCTTCCACGGCCCCGGCGGGATCCCATGCGAATAAGCTCGTCGACGTCATGGGTGAACTCACGGCCAGCCATGTCTGCGAGAGAAAGAGAAATCAGGGTGAGCCAGAGGTTAAATAGAGGGAGGGGAGACAACTAACCACGGGACCACAGAGTGCACTTCAGAAGAAGGTCGTCCAGCAAATGCCAGACCGACCTGTCCGCGAGAGAAAGTGACGATATGAGACGGGTCGCGGCTCGCTCGGCCTCGGATAAAGTTGCCGACCTGTCGGTTTGTTGCGAACTCCCCCAACCAGTCAAGATAACCGAGACCCGGGGAAAGACGACAAAAACAAAGCTAGAGTCCCAGTTACCCGACCAAGGGGGTATACCGAGCAGGCACGCTCGCCCCGCACGGGCTCAGAGATGCACCCAAGAACCGAGTCCTACCGTCTGGATCCGGTAAAAATAAGAGAGAAGCGGGAGAGACAGCTCCAGGCCGTGAATGATACAAAGCATAATGAACCCAATCAGCACCGCGATAGAGGATGGCATTAGCTGGCACAGGGCAACTTTCAAGGAGTCAGTAAATCGAATGATAAAAGGGTGGAGGGGGAAACGGAGCCCCAGATGGAACATCTCGACGTATACGCCGACCTCGTTACTCCGCAGAAAGCAGATCCGCTCATCTCCAAAGGGAATCCGAACGTCATAGGGATAACATATGTAACGACCACTTTTCGTGGTGCGTTGTTCGTGCACGTGCTTTTGTCCGTGCACATGTTTATTTTAGACTTTATTCGTTTGTGAACACTTTCGTGTGATATGCCGTTGTGAACGTCTCTGAGAGTATTAAATAGTGGCACTAATTTGGAACGACGTTTCTCGAGTCGTTTTCCCACAGTTTAATCTTACTCGATGAGACGTGGCGATTTTCACTTTTGACGGGAGACGTTTCTATTTTTAGTTTCGTCGTCCGATGTCGAAATTGAGATCCATCTTCTTAGTTAGCTCACTTTCGTCGCCACGATCACCCCGATATTTATTTTATAATTTTTGGAGTTCATTTGACCACTTTTATATTTTTAACAAGTTTTATAATATTTTTAATAATTAATTTTTAAATTAATTTCGGCCAAATAAAATTTATTTGAGTTTAAAACGTTTTAAAGAATTTTTGAGCCAATTTCCAGCTCATTTGGACCAAGTCAAATCCTTGGGTGAGTTGGAGAAGTTGAATTTCAAACTTTAAATTATTTTAAACTTCTAATCCTATTAGATTTAGCCCTAGACCAAGTCAACCCATCTATACTATATAAGCAACCCCTAGGAAGACCTATTTTCGCAAGAAATTAGCCCTAGCCTCTTCCAAAACCCAAATTGGACGTTGCGACGATTCGTCGCAACGTTGCGACGAACGGCAGCCGCACGACCGATGAATTTCACCCCGTTCCCTCGGTCTGACCGGTCGCCTGCTCCGCACCAAGCATCGCTCCGCATCCGCTGCTGCCGACCACTCCGTTCGACCGCACCGACTGAGAGAAGCTCTCGGTCAGACCAAGAGCTTCGCCCGCTTCCGTTTCGCACAGCCGCTCGCACCCAACCCCGCTCCGTCCCCCGCTCAGCGCCGTGTCTGACCGAGGCGCATCTCCGCACCGACCGTAGCTCCGCAACGTTGCAACCGTTGCAACGTTGCAACGCTTTGTCGCCCGCAGCGACCGACCCGATCGCCCGCAGCGACCGACCAAACCCCCCGCACCAAGGCCCCGCCGCACTGCTGCACACCCCAAGCGCTGCACAAGCCCGTTCCCCCGCAGCGACCGATGGAGCCCCCCGCATTTGGCTGTGTACGACCGAGAGCAAACGTCGCAACCCCGCACCCGTCGCACCACTTGCCACAGTGGGCCCCCCAAGTTCTCCAGAGGTATTGTGGGTCCCCCAAAGGTCCCTAGGACTACTGTGGGCCCCACCTAGGTGCTTTCTCTCCGACGATTCGCTGTGCACGACGTTGCGACACGTCGTAGCCCGTCGTCGCACGTGCTAGCTTTGGAATCTGGAACCGTTGCCCCGGTCAATGCTCTGAACTTTCCAGCGAGGAAACTATATTGGAATCAGGACTTGGAGCGCGTTCTCTTATTCCAACCCCCGGCGTCGCTACCCGACGCCGGTGTAGATTTCGCGTCGTGTTGAGGTAACGCTTTGCACCCCTAGGACCCCCAACCCAATGCATGCTAATCAAGACTAAAAATCAGTATTTTTAAAGTATTTTAAATGTTTTAAATTCACTAATCAAGATTAATAATATGGACTTTAGGCCGGTGGACTTGTGCACGTAGGATAATTGTGATTTTTGGACTCATTGGACGGTGTGCTCAGACGTCGTACTTGCAGGCAAGTGAAACTTGCCAACTCTTGTGTAGGGCCATGTTTTTAGGCCACTTCCTTGTTCCTAGCGTAAAAGAGACTAGTCAGTGAAATGATAGCTGGCTAGACGCCTACTTGATCTAGTTTGACAACGAAACTAGATCCGTCACCTAATTGATCTAGCTTGACAACGAAGCTAGATCCAACCCTTAAAACTTGTTGTCCATGCATACTAAACTTTCACGTTTACTTTCCTTACATGTACGCCTTACTACTTGTCATGTCATGTCATCCATGCATTGAATGTCGCATTGGTAGCACACGCTACAATACTTGTACTTGTACTCCCTTGTCTGGCTAGGTGCACCCCTAGACCAACAAGATAAAACACTTCCTGGCTCGTGTTCCAGAAGCGAGCATTCCCGTTCGGGGGTAAGGCCCTGGCTCGATACACGTGGAGGGGTATGGATAAACGTTCGCTTGAGCTTAGGAGTGGCCTGATCAGCCCTCTAGCCAAAAGACGGAATCTCTGTGCACGAGGTGCTTACTTTTCTTGTCTTGTACTTGTCTTGTGAATGATTCATGCAATACTTGTCATCCATGCCATGTTTAAATGCCATGCTCGTACTTTACTTTACTTTACTTTACTTTACTTGTTGCACTCATACTTTAAACTGCCATGTCATTGCATTCATGCTAGAACTGCTAGGTTGCTTTACCCACTTTCAGTTTCCTTGCACAAGTCACTTGTAGACTTGCTGACATGTGCCCCTTGCTCTTTTGGGTGTCACATGTTAGACCCTGAGCCGAGACCGTTGCTGAGTACGTGATGTGTTGCTGACGCTGAGTCTGAGTCCATGACTGCCCAGGAGGATTTTGGTGGACACCGGTGACCATTCTTCGAGTCTTTGTGAGCTTTATTTGTTTTAGGCCTTTTTTTAGTTATTGGTGCGTAGCACCGTCGTTTGTACTTTGTACTTTTGTTGGTCATGTTTGGGCCTTTAGTCTCTTTTTCTTTTAGCCTGGTGGCTTTTCTGCGATGTTGGAATTTATATTTATGGATATTCTGAGATTATTCTTTTGTCTCATTTCATTACTATTATCTTGTTTCGCTCGCGTTGCAAGGACCTACAGTTTTAAATTTGATTGACGCTTATCGGACTTGCAGCTTTGTAGCTTCAAGTCTGAGCGGACCTTCTCACGCTTCGCCTCCATATTTTTGGGAAGCGGGGCGTGCCAGGTTTTGTTGGTGGCCCATGCAGGTCCAGTCTTGCAATTGCGAGTTAACGGAACAACGATAATAACAGAATGTCCATTAAATAAATTGCAACATCCGAGTCAGAAGCCCTGAGTCAAGTTGTTTTCTTAGGACACTAGGTGATAAGAAGGCTTAGTTAGACGCCTGTGTTTGCTAGTTAGAGGCCTCTGATTGTTAGTTAGACTCCATGTCAGCAATTGATCGTCATAGGAGTTACCTTAGTGGTTAATGCCTAACCCTGACCCTATTAGGCTTCTAGAATTTCTTTTAGTCGTTCGCTTGGGTTCATCGATTTCGGGCCAAGCTGAACGCATTTCTTTACCGTCTAGCCCCTTAGAAGGTCTTAGCGCCTAGTTCCTAATCTTTAGTTGGTCGACCGTAGGAGTTTTCCCGTAGACTCTTCTGATTCATATCCTAGACGTATGAATGTTTTGATCATCCGACCAATTTCCCTGCCTCGATTCACGAGATTGCCTCATGACGATCGTCGTCAATTTTCGAACCCCTCCATTACGAACCTTGAAACTCTTGAAAGTATTTTTTCGACTTCCTCCTTCCCGAAGTTTAACCTTGTCCCAAATCTTAATGTATATGTACTTATACTTCATCCTCCTTCGTTGATTTAAAATTTTAAAAACTTTTGTCGGAAATTTTGAACTCTAGCTTATATTATCTTTCCAGCTTATATCTTTCGTACTTATGTAAACGCGTTGCCCCTTTATATATTAATTTTATTCTGGACCGTACTTTTGCTTTGCCCAATTCGATTTATAAGTTTCCTTCTTATTTGTGTTATACGAATGATGCGTCGTGCTTACTTTGATATACTTTCAAGACACATGGAATTTCAGCTTTCAGCAAGTTGGACTTTGCTCGTCGTTTTCGCTACTTCAGATTTTTGCAAAATTACTATTTTCATAGCCTCTTCCTGCTTTAGACCCTCCCTGATTTGATTTTAAAGATTTGCTATTCGATCTTGATAATTCTTATGCTAAGTTACTATTATTTTCTTTCCGCTCACCATACACGCTTTTAGAAAAATTTCTCAACCAAATTGAATTTCAATTATTTTTATATCCGTGCCAGACTTGTTGAGCTCGTATATTAAGAACCTTGCGTAAAGCAGTTTTTTTTTCATTGTTGGCAAACCCTGGTTCTCTAAAAGCAGTTTCAAATTGATCATTTTAAAATTTTCCATAGCCCAAAGTTTTGAAAACATTTAACCAGATTTTAAATCCTTCCGTTGCTTGATTCCATTCTTTGACTTTCAAAAAAACTTTTGACAACATTATATTAGATTACTGCCGTATAATATTTTCAAAAATTACGTCTTTAATGTCCGTGCGAATGATTTACTTTCCTTTCGTAATGATTTGCGATAAGCCATTAAAAACATTTTCCCTTATTATGAATTTTCGACTCAAATCTATTTTTGAACAACTCGTTTTATCGATCCCCAAATATTTCTTTTCAGACGAGGATTTTAATTTTGAAGAACAACAGTTTTCAATTTTGCGTATTTTAGCTTATGCTATTTACCCTATTTCTTTTCCCCCTCCTATTTAAGCATCACTACATCTCCCTTTTTCCTCAACCTAAACATCACCATTGAGTTAATGTTTCGCCTAACCAAGCTGCCTCCTTGTATTCGTCCTATCTGACTTCGTGCTTATCGATCATTCCCTCGTCACGCTTTCGACCTCGACCTCTCTCTAAATTGTTTAGGTTATAGTGCTCGTCAATGTCTGTGTCAACCCTTAATTGTTAGTAGGCCCTTGGACCTTGTGAGGTAGTCGTAGTGCACGTACCTAAGTTGTGTACGTGGGCTTGAATGAGTGTACCCCCATAGTATATTGATGATTGCCTATTGTGTGGTACATATATATATATACTCGGAGTTATTCGTGATAGTATGAAGTTGTGGTGTGTTAGTAGTTATAGATTTTTGTGTGGATAGCTATACTATACTAGGGATGCCTGTGTATATAAGAGTTAGCGTTGAAATATCTGAGCTGTGTATGTAGTAAGAGATACTTGTAATGGTTGAAATAAAATGATTGGTAAAGCTATGTATATGCTAGGTGTGATGATAATAGGTGTACATATAGATAAGCAAGTAGGCCTATTGAGTGACCTATATATTAGTACTTATGTGTATGTGCTCGTATGTAGGTATGTATTATGCTTAGATGTAAGTAGTTATGTTTTGTTGCCTGAGTATATATGTGTTATACATATTGTAGTAGGATTATAACTTTGATTGGTATTGCTTGCTTTTGCGGGATGTTGCATGCGTGCATACTGAGAGGTATACACGACTATTGCACATCTTAATTATGTACGTATAGATGTGTTAGTATACTAATTATAGGTAGTAGGCTATGGTGTGAATATATATGTTACATGTGTGTGACCATACGATGAATGCGTATGTATTAAGGAGTGTATTATAATACGTGTGCTGATGTCTGTATTATTATTATGGTATATAGAGTGATTGAACTATGTGAGTATTACCTGAATAAATATTAAGTGTGATTGACTTATGGTATGTATATGGTTGTATTGGTAGACATATATATATATATTGGAGTGGTATTGGTATAGGTATGAATGTCGTGTTACGTATATAGAATATTCTGATATGTGTATTGAGTCTCACTCAAGCTTGAGTGAGTATACTCTAAGTATATTGAATGTATGTTTGTAGTTTGAATATAGCAATGCTTGATGTATGTATAGTGATAGAAGTGTTTGTGCCTGGTTGAGTTACGCACATGACTGTGGGTCGCTACACCAGTATATAGTTATAGGTGTTGGTCTTGTGGTATAGTTATTTACTAAGGACTTGCTCGTGTGGACGTATGTGTACTAGCTAAAACTAGGTGTGTATGTGTGCTAGTTATATAATGGTATGATTGGTGTATGTAAATGAAATGTTAGCGTGTATGGGTGTGCACCATGCACGGGTAGGTATGTGCTTAGTTATAGGTATTGATGACTATGATATATGTGGCGTGTCGTAAATACAGTTATAGGACCGTACGTAATGTGAATGTATGGTGAAATATTTGAATGCATTGAATGACTATATATATATTGTGAAACTATAAGTGAATATATATATATATATATATAGTGAAACTTGATTAATAATGGTATGGTGTGACTATATGTGTTGAGATGTTTGGTATTGGATGAATATTAGAGGGTAGTATACCCTTGATGTTTGTGCATAGGTAGCTATCTATACGTAGGGCAATGATTGTATTTGCTAGTATGAGATCATACCTATATAAGTATCTGAACTATTGTTTTGTGAGTAGCAGTTATATAAGGGATGCATGCTTATATATATGATTGAGATACATGTATGAAATTGACTGGCTATGATAGGTATAAACGTATAACGTACGTGAATATATATAAATATATATACGTGTTGGCAGTATTAATGTTTGACTACCTAGTGCATATATAAGCACTTGTAATGACTATACCTGGTTGAATTATTATATGACTTGATTGGGATAGTTACTAGAACGACTAGCTATATTAGAAAGTCCGAGGACGGACTTTATTCTAAGGTGGGGAGGATGTAACGACCACTTTTCGTGGTGCGTTGTTCGTGCACGTGCTTTTGTCCGTGCACGTGTTTATTTTAGACTTTATTCGTTTGTGAACACTTTCGTGTGATATGCCGTTGTGAACGTCTCTGAGAGTATTAAATAGTGGCACTAATTCAGAACGACGTTTCTCGAGTCGTTTTCCCACAGTTTAATCTTACTCGATGAGACGTGGCGATTTTCACTTTTGACGGGAGACGTTTCTATTTTTAGCTTCGTCGTCCGATGTCAAAATTGAGATCCGTCTTCTTAGTTAGCTCACTTTCGTCGCCACGATCACCTCGATATTTATTTTATAATTTTTGGAGTTCATTTGACCACTTTTATATTTTTAACAAGTTTTATAATATTTTTAATAATTAATTTTTAAATTAATTTCGGCCAAATAAAATTTATTTGAGTTTAAAATGTTTTAAAGAATTTTTGAGCCAATTTCCAGCTCATTTGGACCAAGTCAAATCCTTGGGTGAGTTGGAGAAGTTGAATTTCAAATTTTAAATTATTTTAAACTTCTAATCCTATTAGATTTAGCCCTAGACCAAGTCAACCCATCTATACTATATAAGCAACCCCTAGGAAGACCTATTTTCGCAAGAAATTAGCCCTAGCCTCTTCTAAAACCCAAATTGAACGTTGCGACGATTCGTCGCAACGTTGCGACGAACGGCAGCCGCACGACCGATGAATTTCACCCCGTTCCCTCGGTCTGACCGGTCGCCCGCTCCGCACCAAGCATCGCTCCGCATCCGCTGCTGCCGCGCCCACTCCGTTCGACCGCACCGACCGAGAGAAGCTCTCGGTCAGACCGAGAGCTTCGCCCGCTTCCGTTCCGCACAGCCGCTCGCACCCAACCCCGCTCCGTCCCCCGCTCAGCGCCGTGTCTGACCGAGGCGCATCTCCGCACCGACCGTAGCTCCGCAACGTTGCAACCGTTGCAACGTTGCAACGCTTTGTCGCCCGCAGCGACCGACCTGATCGCCCGCAGCGACCGACCAAACCCCCCGCACCAAGGCCCCACCGCACTGCTGCACACCCCAAGCGCTGCACCAAGCCCGTTCCCCCGCAGCGACCGATGGAGCCCCCGCATTTGGCTGTGTACGACCGAGAGCAAACGTCGCAACCCCGCACCCGTCGCACCACTTGCCACAGTGGGCCCCCCAAGTTCTCCAGAGGTATTGTGGGTCCCCCAAAGGTCCCTAGGACTACTGTGGGCCCCACCTAGGTGCTTTCTCTCCGACGATTCGCCGTGCACGACGTTGCGACACGTCGTAGCACGTCGTCGCACGTGCTAGCTTTGGAATCTGGAACCGTTGCCCCGGTCGATGCTCTGAACTTTCCAGCGAGGAAACTATATTGGAATCAGGACTTGGAGCGCGTTCTCTTATTCCAACCCCCGGCGTCGCTACCCGACGCCGGTGTAGCTTTCGCGTCGTGTTGAGGTAACGCTTTGCACCCCTAGGACCCCCAACCCAATGCATGCTAATCAAGACTAAAAATCAGTATTTTTAAAGTATTTTAAATGTTTTAAATTCACTAATCAAGATTAATAATATGGACTTTAGGCCGGTGGACTTGTGCACGTAGGATAATTGTGATTTTTGGACTCATTGGACGGTGTGCTCAGACGTCGTACTTGCAGGCAAGTGAAACTTGCCAACTATTGTGTAGGGCCATGTTTTTAGGCCACTTCCTTGTTCCTAGCGTAAAAGAGACTAGTCAGTGAAATGATAGCTGGCTAGACGCCTACTTGATCTAGTTTGACAACGAAACTAGATCCGTCACCTAATTGATCTAGCTTGACAACGAAGCTAGATCCAACCCTTAAAACTTGTTGTCCATGCATACTAAACTGTCACGTTTACTTTCCTTACATGTACGCCTTACTACTTGTCATGTCATGTCATCCATGCATTGAATGTCGCATTGGTAGCACACGCTACAATACTTGTACTTGTACTCCCTTGTCTGGCTAGGTGCACCCCTAGACCAACAAGATAAAACACTTCCTGGCTCATGTTCCAGAAGCGAGCATTCCCGTTCGGGGGTAAGGCCCTGGCTCGATACACGTGGAGGGGTAGGGATAAACGTTCGCTTGAGCTTAGGAGTGGCCTGATCAGCCCTCTAGCCAAAAGACGGAATCTCTGTGCACGAGGTGCTTACTTTTCTTGTCTTGTACTTGTCTTGTGAATGATTCATGCAATACTTGTCATCCATGCCATGTTTAAATGCCATGCTCGTACTTTACTTTACTTTACTTTACTTTACTTGTTGCACTCATACTTTAAACTGCCATGTCATTGCATTCATGCTAGAACTGCTAGGTTGCTTTACCCACTTTCAGTTTCCTTGCACAAGTCACTTGTAGACTTGCTGACATGTGCCCCTTGCTCTTTTGGGTGTCACATGTTAGACCCTGAGCCGAGACCGTTGCTGAGTACGTGATGTGTTGCTGACGCTGAGTCTGAGTCCATGACTGCCCAGGAGGATTTTGGTGGACAACGGTGACCATTCTTCGAGTCTTTGTGAGCTTTATTTGTTTTAGGCCTTTTGTTAGTTATTGGTGCGTAGCACCATCATTTGTACTTTGTACTTTTGTTGGCCATGTTTGGGCCTTTAGTCTCTTTTTCTTTTAGCCTGGTGGCTTTTCTGCGATGTTGGAATTTATATTTATGGATATTCTGAGATTATTCTTTTGTCTCATTTCATTACTATTATCTTGTTTCGCTCGCGTTGCAAGGACCTGCAGTTTTAAATTTGATTGACGCTTATCGGACTTGCAGCTTTGTAGCTTCAAGTCTGAGCGGACCTTCTCACGCTTCGCCTCCATATTTTTGGGAAGCGGGGCGTGACAACATAGGTACCTCTCTCGTATCTCCCTAGTGACTAAGAAAGGGGCCATGGATGACGATAGGAGGATCGATGGAGGGATGCCTAATCTTGTGGAGGAAGAGGCCACATCGTCCCCGACGGGATCCGGAAAAAGCTTTCCTTTCCCTTTACCTGGGACCCCCTGGTCCGGGGACGGCGACGGAACTTTGGGCCTTGAGGAAGGGGCATGATCGGGACCGGAAGCCGTTCCGACGGAACGGGTATCGCTTATCCTAAGCCTGGCCATAGCCCGAGTTAAAGAATGGCGGACTTACCTTGGTAAGAGTGGGAAAGAAGACAGATGACGGGAAGAAGAAGCTGGCAGAATGAAGAACAAAAGGGAACGAGCGCGAAAGAGTTGAAGCCAGAGGGATTGAAACGTATATATAGAGGGCAACGGTGGGATCCGAACCGTCAGGAGAAGGCACGTGGCGACATCATAACGGCGGCGATGCTTCGAAAACCGCACCAACAGAAGTTCAAACGGAGCGAAAATAATGACATTCATTCAATAGCAGGGCCTCGACTGACGCATCCATCGGGTCACGAAAGAGTCACATCACCCGAACCGAAACGACGGAAGCCGAACGGTCCGGGCGATGGGGGCAATTGTTACGACTAATATCAACGAGCCCGAAGCACAACGGCCCACAGCCCGACCTCAAAGGAGAAGCCCGCTAGAGAAGACGGGCCCTCCCAAAGGAGGCCCACGGACGGAGCGGAAGACCCAGCCACCTCGCCTTCGGGTACACCCGACCGGCCCACATTCGGCCGGATTAACCGCCCCCCGAATCCGTGATCCCATGATGGCCATTAACGTACCTGTTAATGGGCCACCTCACCACGTCGCGCGAATGGGATGAGGCGGAGGCGGATCGTGGGGACGTGAGAGGAGGCAGGACGTGGGGCAATCAGGAAGGACCCTATAAGGGAAGGGCCAGGACGACGAAGAAGGGGATGGAAACTCAGGTAACCCACACAGAGGTACTCCATCAACGACCTAGGCTTTCGCCACTTCATTGCCCCCCTCCCTCAAAACTCGCGCCGCCTGGGTTGACGTTCCGGCTTCCTCACAAGCCGGATCTCCCCCACCGAGTATCCTTTCAGATCCTGATCAGACTTAAGCATCGGAGGGGCTTTGGCCGGAACCTAGGTCCGGCCTCCCTGACGGGTTTCTTCATCTGTCCAGGAAGAAGACATCTGAGGCACCGAGGCTACCCCTCAGCGTCGGTCGACCATCACCGTCGTAGTCGCCAGGAGGACGACCGATCAAGCACCGACCCACTCGCAACGCGCCGAGGCTACCCCTCGACGCGGATACGACCGAGGCCGAGCATGACTTACCGAGCCGAGGCTTCCCCTCAGCTCTTCCACGCCGAATATAAGCGGGCTCGGCGAACCCAAGGGACCCCCAAACTGGCCCCTTGACCACGTTGACCACACATCTGGCGGTCAACGAGCTGTGGTGAGAAAACACCCGTAAAAAATAATAATAAATATATAATAAATTTAGAAAATGCTCATAAATTCCCTAAAATCCCATAAAAATCCAGGAAAATCCAGAAAAATCTGGAAAATTTCAGAAAAATCGGAGAATAAAATGAGAGGGAATTTACATCATATAAATGTTTTTGGGGATAAAACGTTGTTTGTGGATATCGTTAAAATATGTTTTTGGGCGTGTTCAGATTTATAAATTTTTTCTGAACATGACCCGATTGACCTGGTGCATTTTGCGGGCGGGCCGAAGCCTCCGTTTCCATCACATACCTCACGAAAATTTTCATTTTGGTTTAAAGTCCCCCGAAATTTTCATGGGTAGGTCATATAAATCAAGACATATTAATAAAAAAAGATTAATTGCACACTTGATCATAATTATATTTTTTTGCACGAAACACTTGGGATTTTTTTTCATGTTTCATATGAATTTCCTATGATGACACACTTAATATAGATATACTCATAACTATAATTATGTATTATGGCACACGATTAATTATAAATTTCAAAATTTTAAAAATCATATCTATATTGACGATTGAACCTGAAGTTCAAATCGAATGTCAATACCATTCTAACCAAAAAACGAGGGATTATGCGAAAACAATTTATGACATCTTTTTAAAAAGATGCACACTACGCGGTAAATTGATCTCACAGATCTATGGTCTATATAGACCGATATGGACACCAGGAGTATGTCATAACACCGCTTAACTTTTTTAGAATAATCTCACTTTACAAGGAAAGATTCTTGAATCTAGCCTTAAGTATAAGCTCACTCCTAAAGTCGTGGCTTACTAAATAAGTGAGAAATACTTTATGACATTCGCACCCACGTTTTTATTCCCCTTAAGCATGTTTCTTTATCCACATAAAAACTGAATGTGTAACGACCCCCTCCTAGGGCCCGTTACCGTTTGGAACATGCGCAACTCCTACTAGGCACCAATGAAGTCAATACATGCTCTATTGCAGAAATACGCCAAGTACTCATACATGAAAATAATAAACAACCTTATTACAGTCAGCAACGTACAGAAAAGGAAATACAACCGAATACAAATACACACCAAGCCACTCTGATACATTAAATACTAAAACACTCAAATACTAAAACACTCTCACACTCACACTTAGTAACCAGTGTCCTCTTGGTCAAACTATACAGCAAACTGAGCGTCTGCAGTCTCTGGTGCAACTTCTTCAACTTGTGAAATATCTGGCGGGTCCACCATAAAGAGAGGGGTCACCAGGATCAGACGTAACTCAAAGTATCTCTAAGCATGGAGATTAATACAATATGAAAGCATGACAATCTAAAGAGAAGAAGTAAAGTGCGAACAATAATTGTAAGGAAAATAGAGCAGAAATGTAACTTGCAATTTACAACTATCAGCGATTTCCAACAATTAAAAGTACTTTAATAAAAGGGACCACGTTACGAGAGTCTAACTGCGCCGTACCTAGACCGTGACTTATAATGCGAGGTACAATAAGCAACCAAGAGTCCACCTCTTGCCATGGGTGCTACCCAGGCGAACCATGCTCTGAATACTGTGCAATAATCTGTGATCTGTGAATTTGTCACCGGCTACTATGATGGGTTGCTAGAACCTGCACGGTGACAACAAAGACTGGACTAGTCACTCCCGCACCCTCGTTATTATAAGTTACCCCAAACCCCAAGTGTCTGTGTAGGTTATCATTTCTTTGTAATTTACGAGCCAATTACCATGTTATCACATTTTCCAATCAAGCATTTTCTATAGTCCAAATGACTCTTTTCAGTTACTATGCAACTTATCAAGCTCTACAGGAGTTTGCCGAAGTTCGGAAGCATATAGGAGGAGAAAAGGAGAAGCGATCGAGAGAATTGAGTCAAAGCCCCAGGCATATGCAGTTTTCCCACTCGACCCGAGTAGCACTAGCTACTCGGTCGAGCTGACACACAAGCCCATCAGGAAGAATAATTGCATCCTACTCGACCGAGCAGAGCGACGACTCGACCCGAGTCGACCCAATCTTTGAGCCCCCTCCCATCAGCATCCTGCTCGACCGAGCAGGATCTGCTCGACCGAGCAGAGCCTACTCGACCCGAGTAGGCAGAGCAACAATTTGCAAGGAGAGTCCCGATCTACTGACAACTCGACCGAGCAGGCGAGCTACTCGACCGTGTAGCTCAGATCCATTCTTTCAAGCAAGGAGCAGCTAAGGTGCCTGCTCGACCGAGCAGGCGCCTACTCGACCGAGCAGCCGACTCGGTCGGTGACGTGTGGGCCCCAAACTTCCAGATTTTCAGAATTTTTCTTGGGGTTTACCCTCTATGTATTTAAGAGATTTTTCTTGACGTTTTAGACAGTTCCTAATTAGCTTTTAATTAATTTTGAGAGAGGAGATTTGATTTTGGGTTGTTTTTAGATCTATGGTTTTGGATTTGTGCCGTTTTTGCTAAAGATTGGATTTTTCTTGTCTCTTGCATTTGGGAATCTATTGGAGTTCTTTTATTCGCTATTGAGCATCGTTCCTTCTCGGTTTTGGTACGTAAGATCCTCATCTCTTGCTCGATTTAATTGCTACAATGTTTTCTATGGTAAAAAGCACATTTTTATTTGTCAAAATTGCTATGTGTGAGTAGTCTTCTCTATGGTCAATGGATTAGCCCCAGGACTCTAGGAAAGAGATGTAGATCTAGATTTCTAGGTTAAGTTGGGAATACAATGGGAGTATTTGGATCGATCCACCTAAATCCCTAGGAGAACTCGTACTGAGATCATGCCCACGGTCGGTGGAATTGATTAGCTTAAGGAGCATCCTTGGGATTTAATTAGGGAGTTAGTGGATCCAACCAAGGCTCGTGGCCATGCCCGGCTCGTACCTTGAGGGGATCCACCGACGAACTATATCACTACATTGACGGCTACCGATATTGCGTCAATGAGAGCCACCGAAGTACCTCAAAGCTCTAACTCATGAGAGTGGTATGAGCCGAGAGACCAACCCCCATAAATCCAATACAACGTAGGAATCCTATTCTAACATCGACCTCTGACGGTCCTATCGGTGATCCCTAAGGCCCTAGTTTCTTTATATTGGACCAACAACAACATCAAACAAACAATTCCTACAATCGACTGATATCTCATTCTGAGATCTAGAAATAATTTGAGACTCCAATACACTGTCCATGTCCCTGTGGGATTCGACAATCTTATATACTATAATTTGAAACCATCTGCTTGCGGATAGATGGTGGGCTCCGAAAGGTGCTTCTCTCAAGCGCAAGAGTCCGTTCAAGTAGTAAAATCTGGGAGTCCAGATGTCGAATCCTGGGGAGAATCTGTTGAAACCACAAGTCCAAATCAAAATAGAGTAACTACGAATAAAATCTAAACACTTTAATAGTGATGGTGAAGGTGGTACGAAAAGTGTGTGGTGATGGAATTATTACGTGCGAACAACGAACTCTAATTTGTGAAAAATAGATATAAAAGGCATGTACATGGCATGGGTTCATTAGGATCAGCGAATCGTAAGCTTTGGTTGATCAAGTATAACACAACGAAACCTCCTTTTGGGAGCGAATCGTCGGAAGATGTCCTTTTGGGAGTTAACGCATCAATTCTAATAATATATCGCTAAAGTTGTAAACGTATATATGAAGTATGAACCTCTCTATTGGAGAGATCAAATCTCACCCTTGTGGGGTGATCATCTACTAGATCAATTCTTTTGGAATACGAAAAAGTAGATTTAAGAGCGACGATTTAAACTTTAGCAAATATAGCGATTAAGCGCAATAATACAACCAACGAATACGATTCACATCACCTAATTACTCCATACCATGCACATAAAATATTTAGCTACTCATGGTGCAGAAATAAACAATTTTCAGATCAGAATTCATAGGTTTAATAGCAAAATACAGAAGTTTAGAGGCAAAATACAAGCTAAAACACCCAAATACAAGCTAAAGTTGAAGAAAATATCACCAATTCTCTCTGAAAATTCTTCAAAACTCTCTGGAAATTAGAAACTAGGCTCTGGAATTTTACAGAATTTTTGCAGAAGAAAATACGGCTCCTAAGTGCTCCAATACGCCCATAATACGCCCAAAAACCCTAGAATACGCTTAAATAATAAGATTGCGGGTTTATTGGGCTTAACGGGTTCAAACCCGCTCTAAAACCGCACCCGGATCAATTTGGGCCGCTCATCTCGAGCGGGGCAAATTGTGGCCGTCCGATCAGCTATCAAAAATGCGGGATTGCTCCACCGCTCGACACGTGTCTCTTTAAAATTCGCGCAAAGCCGCATTAATCCGCATCCGCCTTCGATGCTCCGAACCCAACTCAGAGTGAACCAGGACCGTTCGATCGAAGATCGAATGGTCGCGATCTTCGCGTGCTCGCGAGTTCGGATTCGAAACGCGGGGTTATCGTCCGCCGTTGGATTTACGATCAACGGACTAAAGATGGCCACGTTGCTCCGCAACGATCGACGCTTTTAAATTCGCGGGGTCAACCGTGGCCGTTCGATTCGGATCGGTCAGACGGGATCACGCCGCGTGTCCCATGGAGTCGAAAGTTCGCCTCCGCTCGCTCTCGCGTGTCAACCGTTGGATCGTAATCCAACGGTCCGGTTTTTGCCGCGTCGCCCGCCTTTGGATAATGAAGCAACGCCGTTCGATTCGGCGGGGACCGCTCCGATGCTGCCACGTGGCGGCTTCTGATTCGCTGCCAACCGTATTTTCGTATTTAATTGAGTATTTCTCCATTTAAATTGTATTCTGCATTCAAAAATACACAGTAATTAGCACAGATCTCAGAAAAATACAAATAAATAGTCGTTGGAATCATGAGATCGAGACGATGCTAAGAAAAATATAAAATGTGCAGAATTGCATCGTTAAATGCTGTTTTGTGCTCAAATAGGGTGTATTCTCTCATAAATAAATGTGTAGAAAATACGTATGTACTAGAGAACAATATAGCATCACATGAGCACAAAATAGGGCTAAATGGTGGGTTAAATACGCAATTTTGAACCCAAATCACACCCCCCAACTAGCGTTTTGCTAGTCTCTAGCAAAAAGAGCGATTAAAAATACGCCTAGATCACCTTATCAGATCTCAAATCATTCACCATCATACTACTACGACAAAAGAGATAACCAAACACTAATATCAATATTTCAAACTCATCTAGTAATGGTACTTGTGGGGTTTCAAAAATGAAAGTCAAGCATCTCACATGGTTATAAAATAGACTCAAATTCACTATCAATTACTTCATAGCTCATAGTACACAAAATCAATGGCCCACACCGTTCAATCAAATATTTTAACTTGGAGCGTAGATGGTTCATGCAAAGCAAGCATCAAAAGTAAGATGGTATCAAGACATACACACGTCAATCTCTATTCATAGGAACTCACACCACATCTTACGTTTTCTTTAAGCTTTGGAAGTTTTCTTGCCTCGCTAATCATGCACACTTATTCTCTATTTTCTTTCACTTTTCTCCATAGTTCCGCGTAACGTGCATCAAGCAACATTCGCAGAAAAGTATATAACTTGGATCGCTCCATCAAATAATTGAGGTTCCGGTCAATGGCTCCCAAATCAGACGATAATAGGGCATTAGGCCAAGAAGGACCCCTCGGACTGTACTACTCGAGCCAACCAAGTTATTTCTTTAATAGCACATTTATTCATATTTTTTTCTTCCTCATTCATCTCATTTTTTTCTTCTTTTGTGTGTGCATAAACAACTTGGCAAGATAACTTTCTCTTCTTTAATTTTTCACAAGAATGGGTATCCTAATCATTTCAAATGACGTGGTACGTTTTTCTACCCAAAATCACACCTAGCATGCAAATGGCAATAAATACGAGATAAAGAACAATGCTCCAGTTAATTTATGAATTATTGGTACATGAACTTTGGTGTGTTCCAATGAAAGCATACCACTTGCTAATCCATAATTTTTAGATTCATTAAGTCATCGATTAATCTTGCCATTGAGATGTATAAAAAGAAATTCACCACAAGCACTCAAATTCATGTAAAATGAGATTGAAATGTTGAATAATAGTGGTGGGGAAAATAAATCACGAGTGTACGGTGGTGAATAAATATCGAGAAATTTCATCACATGAGGGTCATTTCTAGGTAAAGATAGGCTTTGGTGATATTTCTTAACTCAAATTTTTTTTTTCAATGCAAAAAGGGAACTAAAAAAAATAAAATCCTAAAAGAAAAAGAAAAAGAAAATAAAAGTCCTAAAAGAAAAAGAAAAATCAAATAAAAAAATCCTAAAAGTTATTTCCCTCCCCCCAACTTAAAATAGACATTGTCCTCAATGTTAGGAAGAGTGAATCATGGAAAGAACACACCTGATTAGTTCCCACCCAAAGGTGGGTCTGTGAGATCCATGGTGCTCGCTTCCTTGGTCCAAGGCTCGTGAAAATGTTTCAATCTCTGGCCATTCACCTTGAACTCGCTTCCATCTTTTTCATTTAGTAAGAGCACAGCGCCATGTGGGAAAACTTCTTTGACGACGAAAGGTCCATACCACCTAGAGCGAAGCTTCCCAGGAAAGATGTGTAGCCTGGAATTGTATAGGAGTACTTTTTGGCCTGGGGTGAACTCCCTCCTCAAGATCATCATGTCGTGGACGGATTTCATCCTCTCTTTTGAAATTTTAGCGTTGTCGTACGCATTTCTCCTCAATTCTTCCAGCTCCAACAATTGTAACCTGCGAGAAGAAAAAGAGACATCAGTATCAAAATTCATTTTCTTTATAGCCCAATAACTTCTATGCTCTATCTCAACAGGTAGGTGACAAGACTTCCCAAATACAAGACGGTAAGGTGACATCCCCAAAATTGTTTTGTAGGCCGTCCTGTAGGCCCACAACGCTTCAGGTAAGCGCAAACTCCAATCTTTTCTTGATGGATTCACCGTTTTCTGCAAAATTCCTTTGATCTCTCTATTTGCTAACTCTGCTTGGCCATTGGTTTGGGGGTGATACGGAGTAGAAACTTTATGTGTGACCCCAAACCTCTTCATTAAAGTAGCGAACATGCGGTTGCAAAAATGAGACCCTCCATCACTGATCAAGGCCTTGGGCACTCCAAACCTAGAGAAAATGTTCTCTTTAAGGAACTTAAGCACCACGGAAGTGTCGTTCGACCTGCAAGGAATAGCTTCCACCCATTTAGAAACATAATCAATACAAACCAAAATATAATCATATCCAAATGAAGGTGGGAAAGGTCCCATGAAGTCTATGCCCCAACAATCAAATATTTCAATCTCCAAAATGGGGTTCAGAGGCATCATGTTACGTTTAGTAATACCCCCTAATTGTTGGCATGCAGCACAAGTCTTGCAATAATGAAATGTGTCTTTAAACATAGATGGCCAATAAAAGCCACATTGCGAGATTTTTGCCACAGTTTTGTTCGCTGAAAAGTGTCCACCACATACTCCATCATGGCAAAATTGTATCACACTGGTTATTTCATGATCAGGAATGCATCTCCTAACAATTTGGTCACTACAATATTTATATAAGTACGGATCATCAAAGAAGAAATATTTTACCTCGTACTTGAACCGTTTAAAGTCTTGAAGAGACCAAGTGTCAGGGGTCTTACCAGTTACCAGATAATTAACGATATCAGCATACCATGGAGAGGTGGAGACGCTAAAAAGATGCTCGTCAGGAAAGGAGTCCTTCAAAGGCACATCCGCTGAATCAAGGCCTACTGTCAAACGTGATAAATGGTCAGCTACTAGATTCTCCACGCCTTTCTTATCCTTGATTGTGACATTGAACTCCTGCAACAATAAAATCCATCGTATCAATCGGGGCTTAGCATCTTTTTTAGATAATAAATATTTTAAAGCAGAGTGATCAGTATATATCAAAATTGGTGATCCCAAAATATAGCTCCTGAATTTTTCCAACGCGAATACTACAGCAAGCAACTCCTTCTCTGTGGTCGTATAATTCCTCTGAGCGTCATTTAGTGTCTTGCTAGCGTAGTAAATCACCACTGGAACTTTGTCTTTTCTTTGGCCTAGGACTGCACCAACTGCGTAATTGCTTGCGTCACACATTATTTCAAATGGTAGGGACCAGTCTGGCACCTGCAAAATGGGAGCAGAAATCAGCAACTTCTTTAAAGTTCCAAAAGAAAGTTGACACTCAGGTGTCCAAATAAAGTCCACATTTAAAGTAAGTAAGTTGCAAAGAGGGCGAGATATTGCGCTAAAATCTTTGATGAACCGCCTATAAAATCCTGCATGTCCCAAAAATGATCTGATGTCCTTCACGCATTTAGGACTTGGTAGCTTCTCAATTACCGCTACCTTGGCTCTGTCTACCTGTATACCATCTTTAGAAACCAGGTGACCTAGGACAAGTCCCTCTGTGGTCATAAAATGACACTTCTCCCAATTCAATAGGAGGTTCTTTTCAATGCACCTGTCAAGAACAAGAGCCAAGTTAGCCAAACAATCATGAAAAGAGCTACCATATACTGAAAAATCATCCATAAATACCTCAACGATTTTCTCAACCATATCATCAAAAATACTGAGCATGCATCGCTGAAAAGTAGCTGGAGCATTACATAAACCAAACGGCATTCGTTTAAATGCAAAAGTACCAAAGGGACAGGTAAAAGTGGTCTTTTCCTGGTCCTCAGGTGCAATCTCAATCTGGTAATAACCTGAATAACCGTCTAGAAAGCAATAATATTCATGTCCAGCTACCCTCTCTAAAATTTGGTCAAGAAATGGAAGAGGGAAATGATCTTTTCTAGTTCGGGAGTTCAACTTCCTATAGTCTATGCACATCCTCCAACCTGTGGTGGCTCTAACTGGGATAAGCTCATTATTCTCATTTTTAACCACGGTGAGGCCAGACTTTTTAGGAACAACCTGTGTAGGGCTAACTCACTTGCTGTCAGAAATAGGATAAATAATGCATGCATCCAATAATTTTAAAACCTCGCCTTTTACCACTTCTTTTAATGTTGGATTTAACCTACGTTGCATTTCTCTAGTGGGTTTGGCGTCATCCTCTAAATAAATGTGATGCATGCATACAATAGGGCTTATACCTTTAATGTCAGCAATGGACCAACCAATAGCACCTCTATGTTTCCTCAGCACATCAAGTAATGAGCTTTCCTGCTCTAAAGAAAGTTTAGAAGATATTACCACAGGGAAGCTGTTTTCATCGCCAAGAAAAGCATACTTAAGATAGTCAGGAAGTGGCTTCAACTCTGGCTTTGGATCCTCCACCTCAGATGAAATTTGAATTGATGCATTAGGTGGCAAAGCCTCGAACCTAGGCTCCCATACCGCATTGAGCTCCTTCACGTTCTCCTGCACAAAAGATATGTCATCAGAATCACCAATAAAAGTCTCAACAATAGAAGCATCATCACAAAATTCAGAACAAATATAATCATCCACCAACGAATCAATCATATGCACCCTCTCAATCTCATCATCCACATGTGGCAACTTGCAAGTATTAAAAATATTCAAGTCCAAAGTCATGTTGCCAAAAGTAATTTTCAGTTGACCATCCCTACAATTTATTAAAGCATTGCATGTAGCTAGGAATGGTCTACCTAGGATGATAGGAGTAGCATTGGCAGTTTGGGGTCCCTGGATGTCTAGAACTATAAAGTCCGCGGGGTAGTAAAATTTGTCCACCTGAACGAGGACATCCTCAATGCATCCCTTAGGAACTTTAATAGATCTATCAGCTAGTTGTAATATAACAGATGTAGGCTTTAGCTGTCCTAACCCAAGCTGCACAAAAATAGGATATGGCAATATATTGACACTAGAACCTAAATCCAATAAAGCATTTCCAATCTTTTTAGTGCCAATGGTGCAAGTGATGGTGGGTGATCCAGGGTCTCTAAATTTAGGTGGTGTATTTTGTTGCACAATAGAGCTAACCTGTTCAGTCAAGAATGCTTTCTTTTTCACATTTAACTTTCTTTTAACAGTGCACAAATCTTTCAGAAATTTAGCATAAGCAGGTATTTGATTAATAGCATCAAGCAATGGAATATTGATCTGGCACTTCTGAAAAATTTCACGAATCTCAGTTTGATACTTATCTTTGCTTTTCTGAAGTAGCCGATGAGGGTAGGGTGCTGCAGGTACATATGCTGCGGGCTCCTTCTCTTTAATGACGCTTTTGCTCACACCCACATCCGTGCTTTCTTCCTGCACCTCCTCTTGTTCTTTGATTCCCTCTTCTTGGATCTGAATTTCCTCTTCCTGCTCAGCTTGTTTGCTCGGTGGATCGGGCTTCTGAATCTCTTTTCCACTCCTCAAAGTGGACACCGCTTGGCAAGGCTTCATATTATTTCCTGCAGAAGAAGAAGAGCCCATATTAGGATTTGTAATTGACTGAGATGGGAGCTTACCTTTTTCTAATGTTGCTGTAAGCCTCGCCAAGCTCTCGCTCATTTGCTGATTTTGAGTCTGCTGAGCCTGAAATTGAGCCTGCTGCTGCTGCATCTGAGCTTGTTGCAATTGGATAAGCTGCTGAAGCGCATCGCCAAATGGTTGCATCTGCTGTTGTTGCACTGGCTCATGGTCCCTCCTCTGGTTCCCACCTTGATAGTTGTTGTTGTTGTATTGAGGTTGTCGGAGCAGAGGGGGAGCCTGCTGCTGCTGAGTCTGCTGATTGGGGCCCCAGTTCAAATTTGGATTGTTGCGCCACCCCTTGTTGGAATTGAAGTTCTGGTAGTTCGAAGAAACTTGATTCACCCCAGTAGGATTTCCTAGCATGCTCTTCAAGGCTGGAAGTGTGGGACAAGCACTAGTGTCATGGCCACCAACGTCGCAAAGTGCGCAAATCTGCTCTATCTCAACCGCCTTGGCCTCTTTCAAATTCATTGCATGAAGCTTGTTTGAGATCATGGCCTCCATCTTTGCCTCCAACGCATCCTCTTGCTTCAAATTATAAGCCACTCCTCGCGTATGCTGGGATGGTGCAGAATGGCCTCCTCTCTCGTAGTCTGAAGTGGTGTCCCATGTATGCGCATTTTCTGCTATCTCCTCCAGGTACGTCCAAGCTTCGTCTGGCTCTTTATCAAAGAATCCTCCATTGCACATCATCTCTACAAATTGCTTCATTTGCGGCTGCAGTCCATCGTAGAAGAAGCCAATAATCCTGCTTTTGTCGAAGCCATTGTGCGGACATGCGAGCAGCAACTCATTGAACCTTTCAAATGCCTGGTAGAATGTTTCCTCGCTTTTCTGGGCAAAGTTCATAATCTGCCGCTTCAGTCCCTGTGTCCTGTGAATAGGAAAAAACTTCTTCAGAAATTCAGCCTGCAAATCAATCCATGTAGTAATAGAACGTGATGGCAATGCATTCAACCAATTCTTAGCTTTGTCTTTCAATGAAAATGGGAACAGTTTAAGATATATCGTATCCTCGCTAGTTTTCCCATCAAAGCATGTCAAGCAAACCTCCTCAAATCCTTTAATATGAAGATATGGATTTTCCTTGTCTAACCCATGAAAGGTGGGTAAGAGTTGGATCACCCCAGGTTTAAAATTGAAAGAATTTGCATCGGCAGGTAAAAAAAAGCATGAAGCAGTGCTAGTCCTAGTGGGTCGAAGTAAATCTTTTAAAGTCCTAGGCACTCCAGGTTGCACATTATTCTCGTTATTGTTGCTAAAATTTTCATCCATATTATTATTAGCCATATCAAAACGTCGAGTCAACCTATGTGTCCTAGGAGTCCTATGCCACATAAACTAGCACAAATATTTTTTTTATATGAAAGCAAACAAAAGTTTATATACAATAAAGTGGAAGGATCTCACCGAAGGTCCTCTGAAAGAAATAAACCGAAGTAACAAACCGTTCTCCCCGGCAACGGCGCCAAAAACTTGGTGGGCTCCGAAAGGTGCTTCTCTCAAGCGCAAGAGTCCGTTCAAGTAGTAAAATCTGGGAGTCCAGATGTCGAATCCTCGGGAGAATCTGTTGAAACCACAAGTCCAAATCAAATAGAGTAACTACGAATAAAATCTAAACACTTTAATAGTGATGGTGAAGGTGGTACGAAAAGTGTGTGGTGATGGAATTATTACGTGCGAACAACGAACTCTAATTTGTGAAAAATAGATATAAAAGGCATGTACATGGCATGGGTTCATTAGGATCAGCGAATCGTAAGCTTTGGTTGATCAAGTATAACACAACGAAACCTCCTTTTGGGAGCGAATCGTCGGAAGATGTCCTTTTGGGAGTTAACGCATCAATTCTAATAATATATCGCTAAAGTTGTAAACGTATATATGAAGTATGAACCTCTCTATTGGAGAGATCAAATCTCACCCTTGTGGGGTGATCATCTACTAGATCAATTCTTTTGGAATACGAAAAAGTAGATTTAAGAGCGACGATTTAAACTTTAGCAAATATAGCGATTAAGCGCAATAATACAACCAACGAATACGATTCACATCACCTAATTACTCCATACCATGCACATAAAATATTTAGCTACTCATGGTGCAGAAATAAATAATTTTCAGATCAGAATTCATAGGTTTAATAGCAAAATACGGAAGTTTAGAGGCAAAATACAAGCTAAAACACCCAAATACAAGCTAAAGTTGAAGAAAATATCACCAATTCTCTCTGAAAAGTCTTCAAAACTCTCTAGAAATTAGAAACTAGGCTCTGGAATTTTACAGAATTTTTGCAGAAGAAAATACGGCTCCTAAGTGCTCCAATACGCCCATAATACGCCCAAAAACCCTAGAATACGCTTAAATAATAAGATTGCGGGTTTATTGGGCTTAACGGGTTCAAACCCGCTCTAAAACCGCACCCAGATCAATCTGGGCCGCTCATCTCGAGCGGGGCAAATTGTGGCCGTCCGATCAGCTATCAAAAATGCGGGATTGCTCCACCGCTCGACACGTGTCTCTTTAAAATTCGCGCAAAGCCGCATTAATCCGCATCCGCCTTCGATGCTCCGAACCCAACTCGGAGTGAACCAGGACCGTTCGATCGAAGATCGAACGGTCGCGATCTTCGCGTGCTCGCGAGTTCGGATTCGAAACGCGGGGTTATCGTCCGCCGTTGGATTTACGATTAACGGACTAAAGATGGCCACGTTGCTCCGCAACGATCGACACTTTTAAATTCGCGGGGTCAACCGTGGCCGTTCGATTCGGATCGGTCGGACGGGATCACGCCGCGTGTCCCATGGAGTCGAAAGTTCGCCTCCGCTCGCTCTCGCGTGTCAACCGTTGGATCGTAATCCAACGGTCCGGTTTTTGCCGCGTCGCCCGCCTTTGGATAATGAAGCAACGCCGTTCGATTCGGCGGGGACCGCTCCGATGCTGCCACGTGGCGGCTTCTGATTCGCTGCCGACCGTATTTTCGTATTTAATTGAGTATTTCTCCATTTAAATTGTATTCTGCATTCAAAAATACACAGTAATTAGCACAGATCTCAGAAAAATACAAATAAATAGTCGTTGGAATCGTGAGATCGAGACGATGCTAAGAAAAATATAAAATGTACAGAATTGCATCGTTAAATGCTGTTTTGTGCTCAAATAGGGTGTATTCTCTCATAAATAAATGTGTAGAAAATACGTATGTACTAGAGAACAATATAGCATCACATGAGCACAAAATAGGGCTAAATGGGGGGTTAAATACGCAATTTTTAACCCAAATCAATAGAACCCAGAGTTGACACCTAGGAGCCATACTACGCCTGGCGACAGTGACACCGCCAGGTGGATTTTAGGTGTAAGTTCTGGGTGCGTCACTCTCTGGGTGCGGCGAACTCCTGCACTGGACTGGAACGATCTTGCGGTCGATGGCCTCCTGGGTCATGCCTTTGGTTGCCCGGTTGGTCGCGGCCTCTGGGGCGGTCTTCCTGTCTAGGCCGAAAATTAGGCCGTTGCTCATTGCGGGCGCCCCGACTGGGGCGACTGCCTTCTTTGTTCCAAGAGCCTCCTCGCTAAGCATGAACTTCTCCACCCTAGTGACGATCGCATCAAGATCGGTCGGTGAATCTTGGATGAGTGATTTGTGTAGACTTCGGTTAGTTAGCCCTTTTTTGAAGGCCGCCATGGCGAGCCCATCTCCGCAGCACGCCACGCCAAGCCTCTCCTCCTGGAAACGATGCAAAAACTATTGTATGGTTTCTCCTTCCTTCTGGACTATCAAAATTAGATAGTCCTCGAGTTTCTTCCTTCTCTGCCCCACCCGGAATTGTTGGCAGAACTTGTGGGACAGATCGTCGAAGAATTCACTGGTTTGGGTGCGCAGATCATTGTACCACTCTAGGGCCGACCTTTTCAAAGTTGTCTGGAAGGCCCGGTATAGGAGTGCGTCATCTTCGCCTTGAATCTCCATTGCCCATCTATACGGCTGCACATGTTCGAGGGGATTGCCTGCACCATCATAGAGCTCAAGTTGGGAAAGCTTGAACCTACGAGGTATTAGTGCTGAGATCACCCATCTGGCTAGTGGGTTAGCCTCTTCTAGGTAGGGGGACGCCTGGGCGACCTTCGGAGGTTGTAATGACCGCCTCGGCCCTCACGCTGACCATTGAATTCGCTAGATGAGCCGCCTCGGTGCTCAGAGACATACCTTCCCCGCCTCTCGGGGGTCCAGCTCCGATCGCGGCTTTGTCGACGCTGATCATTATGCCTAGGAGATTTGAGTGACTATCGGTGGGGGCTCCTTCTGATTGGTGGGGACTCTGCTAACGACGGGCTACGTGGGTTCATACGCCATAGACTCAGGGCCGATGCCTCTGGGACCTCATAGTTCTCCCTTCGAAACCTCTCTCACTCGGCGATGATGAATCAGAGCTGTTGACGGGCAGCTTCTTCATCTAACCGCGTTTGTAGAGCGACATATGCCTCTTCCTCCAGGCATCTTTGTTGGACAGCAGCTTCTTCGTCGAACCACCACTGCCGAGCGTCCTCTGCTTCCTCATTAAGGTGTCTTTGTTGGGCCGTTATTTCTTCGTCGAGCCCTCTCCCCTGAGAGGCTGCTTCTTCCTCGAACTGAAAAAGAAGGTTTCGCCTCAAGTTCTGGGGCTCAGAGGGGCATGGGGGTGCCCCCGGCTCTGGCTGCATCAAAATCTTTCATCATCTTGGCAAAGGCTTCAAAACTTTGGTGGAGAGGACGGGCTGAGGCCTGAATGGCCTCATCCGTCCCCTCAGGGGGTAAGTCCGTCGGGGGAGTCCATCGGTGATAGTATGACTCCTCATCCATGGGTGCTTTACCACAGTTGGGACTGCGATTGCTATGTATGGGGTTTGACATGGGTATGACCCTAAGATTCCCACAGACGGTGCCAATTGTTACGGGGTCGAAATCTGCCAGACAATGTAATTTGTTTAGTGGGGAATCAAGGGCACGATGATTAACAAGTGAGGGGTGTTTGTGGAGTCGGTTTACAGGTGGTCAGGGGATGTAGAGGCCGAGCGTGCTTCAGATGATGATCTCGGGGTCAATTCTGTAACCTCTTGAACACCGCTCTCCTGGAGTTGGTCGCCTGTCACGACCCCCCTTCCCTAGGATACACAGGGAGGCAGGGTATATGACGAGAACTAAAAACGTATATGCAGGTCCACTGCGCATTGCTGGGAATAGTACATGTGGTATTCATCACAACAGCCAACCAACAAACACAGAACGACACAAAGTCACAGAGAAGTACTGAAAGCCAAACACTAAACAATTTCATATACATCTCAAACATCCTATCGCATCATTTCATATAGTACAAGCATCTCTCACCCCAAAAGAAAAACCCAAAGTACACATAGCTCTCTCCTCACCCCTCACCCTCCAACCTAAACTCCAACTCCCAACACCAGAACTCCAGACTCAGCCTCCAGCTTTAACAGCCAACCCCAAGAACCACACCTAAAAAAGTCAACTGGAGCACGTCAACGCGTGACCCAGTAGGAATGCCAACTCCCTCTAGCATGCTATTATGAAAATGCAACTATTCTACATGCATTCATAGCAAGGTGCAAATGAAGTATGGAATGAGCTAAAGGAAACTTGCGTATGACATAAAGCATTGAATGCATAACATGACGAATGTACAACAACTAAAGAGTGCAACAACATAAGTAAAATAAACGCAAGCGACATGAACTACAATAGGTGATGTATATATCAAGGGTATACAACATGGAAGCTACAAGTAAAGAACGTACAAGTAAGCCACATTTAATAATGCTACAAAAGTAACGAAAGTTATTCATTAGTGATTTGGACCCTAAGTAGTGGGTAGAACTTCTTGGGACTAGACCTCACCCCCAGTTGGGGTGGAACAGGCAAACTCCCCGAGACAAGCTCTTACTAAAGGAGCCCTGTTTTCCCCTTATTTCCCCTTCACATTTTCTCCCATTTTCTCATTTCTGCCACTCCTCGCCACTCGGGCAAGAACAGGAGGGCCACCAACCACCAGTCCAGCCCATCATGTTTTGCGCACAACTTAGTGTCCCCCAATCCCCGTGTCACCCTCCTTTTAAGAGAACTTAGCCATTTCTTAGCATTTCAATGAAAAGTATCATGTAACAAAGAATCACATAGCAACCACCATTTCCATTCTTTCTTTTCCACATTTCACAATACACTTGGGACATGCTTCTCCTTGTGCATTTCCTTTTCCCATTTCATATATCACAACAAAAGACCATGCCTCAACCAAGCCAACCTTACACCATTACATAAGCATCCATAGCTTCATTAATCAAAGATCACATACACAACTTGGAGACAACATATAACACAATGCATGATGAAACACTTTAAGTGAAATATGAACATATATGTGCATAGCTTCAGAAAACCATCCATCATCATGGAACACTAATAATTAAAAGCAATTACCACAAATAAGGTTTAAGAACAACACTTCTCCACTTAAGCTTGCTGAAAATTGCACAACAGTCAGGTTGAATGGAAGTTTACTCCATATTTGTGTATGGAACATAATACTGCAATGTAAATGAAAATTGTAGATGTGATAGTTTGGGCTCACAGATAAAATTTCAGGCAAAAATATTACGTATGTGATTTATGGTGAATTATTTAGTGAAGTCTGCCAAATCTGTTTTTCAGACAGATTTCAGAGTCTGTCTTGATGGCTGATTTTGGGCCTATTGCAGTCTGAATTTTGAAATATAGGCACTCTAATGAAGTTGGAGGAAAACTTGTTAGATTTCCAACGAGACTAAAATCATGCAATTCCAGTGTGTGTGCAGATAATAAGCTTCGTTTTGCTAAACTGTGTACAGGTTGACAGAATTACAGACAAGTTGTAAAGAATGAATTTTTAACATAACTTTCAGTTCGAATTGGAAAAAGTTGTGTACATGAAAGTTGCTCATAACTATGAGATGCACATCATATAAAATTTCTAAAGCATTCCTAATAGCCAATTAAGTTCAGAACTTAATCAAAGTATCAGCTTTAATCAAGAGATGCAATTATTCAACCAAGATAAGATTTTTACTTCTACAAATAACAATCAAATAGCATATTAGTGGGAATTGGATTCCTACCTCAATATTAGAATGAGAGAGCTTCTCTTCTCTTTCTCCTCCTCCTCCTCCTCTTCCTCTCTCCTTTGTTTTCCCTTTTTCTTTCTTCTTTCTTTCTCTCTCTTTTTTTTCTTCCTCCAAAAATTTCGGCCATGGGAGAAATGAGAGGGCGAGAGAGGATACGCATCCAAATGAAAAGAAAAGAAGAGAAATGAAATAAGTGGAAGAGTGTAGAAAGGTGAAGAAGAATGAAGAAAAATGGAGAAGTGTTAAATAAATATCTAACTTCTAGAAAGCCATCTAATTTACAAGTTTACCATTCCTTAGTGCACACACCTCCACTTAATTACAAGGATGCCATCACTAACACACACTCCCCAAAAATTACAAAGATGCCACTAACCCAAACCCCTTTCACACTAGGACCCCTCCTCACACTACCACATTTATAATACATACTGTTACGAGGTGGAACTCGCGTACAATGAATTTGTATTATGGGGAACCAATGGCACGATGGTTATGTGGAGAAGAAGGTTTAGGTAGGCTGTTTTACAAGCAATTAGTGGGGTGAAGAGGTTGGATCCGTTGCCGGTGGTGCTCACGGGATCGTATCTCGCCGGACGTAGCTGAGGAGGGTCGGACGGCAGGGGGCTGACGCTGACTTTGGTCAATGGGCGAGCTCTCCTGCAGCACGAACAACTCGTCAGAAGGGCGGGGTTGGGGTTCAACCCTTAGCCCCTCCGATGCCTAAGTCAGTAATAGGGCTTAAAAGGGGGGCTAGACACACCGGCCGGACTAACGGTGTGTCCGCCACGCGTGACGAGCTATAGGTGGGAGAACAAAGATATGGAAGACCTTTGCTCTCGTGTGTGAATAATAGAAATGAGAGAATTTTTCCAACCCCCTCTCCGTAAGAGGAGAGGGGGTATTTATACCTGACGGGTGATGACTAGGCGTGCTGAGCTGGCTCGGGTGTCAGCGGAAGCTTCGGACAAGGACATCAGGAACAGGGGTTCCTGACCTGCTTCTGTCAGGCGGCGCAACGGCCAAGGGGTGCTTTTGTCGGGATGTCAGGGCCGAAAGCGCTAACCGTCGGATGGGTCAGCCGCCTGGGGGTGCTTTTGTCGGGCGGTCGGGTGACGTATGTGTCAGTCGTGTCCTTATCCTAGGCTGTTTGTCGTTAGCGACGAACTAAAGGTCGGGCTGTGCCACTCTAGGCGCCGCGGTTCGCGGGAATCGGGCAGGCCGTTCCGATCGGGGGTTGTCCGACCCGGCCGCGCCCCCCGATCGGTCATGGGGTATGGCCCGCCGGTACGGAAGGATACGTCCGCGCCCGTCAATAGGCCTGGCCTAGCTACCCAAGCGTCCCCAAGCGCGCTACCCCGGTGGGTCGGGCGGCTGCGGTTGTTCGCCTCGGCCGGCTGCGGTTGTTCGCCTCGGCCGGTTCAGGGAACGCTGCAAGGCGCGCTTGTCTCCATGATGCCCCGGATTTTCGGGGCGGCGGCCCTCTTGTGAAATGGTGGGTTAATGGGGTATGTTAGCGAATCCAGGCAGGAGTCGGGCTCCTACGATCTTTAGGTCGTAACAATTGCCCCCGGCATTCGAGTGCGAGGCGGAAGCCCGGTTTGTCTCGGATGACGTACCGATACCGCGACACTATCTTTTAACGTTACCCGGGCATGGATCCAAGCTTAGGGGGGATGCTGGTCCTGCGGGGTGTGTCCCGCTATAGCGGGATCGCGAGGTTTCTTCCGGAGTGTGAGCCAAGCGGGGCGGTATCCTATAACGAGGCGCCGTTGTTGGTGGTTATTGGGTCGGATTTAGGGGGAGCTCGACTTTTTGAGAACGTTAGGGTTCTTGTTGAGAGGCGTTCATCGGACGCGCTTGTAGTTTTCGCGGAACTTCAGCCGGGCCGTGCCCGGTGAACCCTTCCGCTGATGTGCGCTTGGGCTTATGGGGAGGAGTCCGAAAGGGGGAATATTATACACCAATCTTTATCGGAGGTCTAAGTGATATTACAATACTATTAGAAGATGTGGGTCAACCGGTGGTTGGGACGGAGGGTTATCCTCATTTGTTGTTCGCTCCGTCGGGAGGAGCAGATCCCCGCGTCGGGGCGGTCTTCCCTTATGTCGTGAGGGTTTAGCCTTCAGGGGGGCGACCCTCGGTCGTAGGAGGGGACCCTCTTCCTTTCCCTTTCATCGCTTCCTCGCGTTCTGCCTCACTGTCATCGTGCTGGAGGGTCGTTCGGCTTTGCCAGGGACCCCGTGCACCGAGGGGGAACCCCAGGGAGGCCGAGGACGAGGTGGCGGTGGCGGCGCCGCTGGGGGAGCAGTTGGGGGGTTTCCCCCCCGACACCCTGTGGGGATCGCCGAAGGTGACGGCGTTAATTGGGGTGTTGCGGCACGCGGACGGCCATCTGGACCTGCCTTTTGATACAATAACAAGCAGGAGGCAAGCTGGCGGGCGGGGCCTTCCGCGTGTAAGGGGAATATCCTGTCGGAGGTGGCGGGGCTGTGGTGCCCATCGTCGGGGGAAGTGAGGTCCGTCGGTGGCTGTCGGCTTTTTTCGTAGCCCGGTGGGGCGTTTAGGGCCGTTTTATGCCCGGAGTGAGGGGAAGGGAATCCCCTACGTCTCTCTTCCTCCTTTACCCTGACCTCTGGAGGGGGGTATTTATAGCGAGGTTCTGCGGAAGGGTTTCTCTTGGGTAATGCAGGGGATTAGCGTCACTAATGGGCTCCGCGGAATCACGTGCTTTGGGAATCGCTTTTCCCTGGCGGTATCCGGCACTCTGGCCTCTCGGGGGGCGTGTTGCTGCTGATGGCGTGTTGACCAAGCGTCCTTTCGTTATGTTGAGTCGCATCGTGGCGCTGTTCTGACGAGACAGGGCCGCTGCCTTTTCTGGACTGGGCGCATATTTCGTGGCCTCTGCCTTACGACCGGTCCGATCCAGGTCACATGTCTTGGCTTCTTGCGGGAGTTACACAATTACCAATTATGCCCCCAACATTCCCGTGTCCGAGATCGCGAGGTCTGGGGGGAAGGGGATGTTGTCTTCTCGTGTTGCCTTTGGGGGGGTCGGCGAATGGGTTCGGGATGAGATGCATTGTTCTATCATGATTTGGTCTCGGGCCGAACTGGTTACGCAGGGCGAGCCCCAGTGCACCTCTTTCCTCTTTGGGGAAAGTTGTTGGTGACTTTCAGGGAGCGGGGGGAGCGGGGCTGCGCGTCCTAGATTTCGTAGAGGTCCTAGGCCAGTTAGGCGGGGTAGCGTGTTGCTCGCCCGGTGCTTGGCGAGGGGGATAGCCACATGCTATGGTATTCTCCGAAAAATCTGAGCGTATATATATAGAAGAATGTTTTCGTTTAAATTTATAAGCGCTGGGCTACAGCTTGTACATGAGTTCTTAGTTCATCGCCCGTTGTGGGGTCAGATCCGGCTCGGGGAGGGGCTTTAGAGCTGTCCTCGCCCGGCCGTATGGGCCTAATGACCTACGGATCTAGGAGTCACCGCGGGCCGTGTGGGCCCGTTTTAACTTGAGTCGCTCTTGGCGCGGAGGTGATTGGCCGCCTTCTGTGCTGAAGTGTTGCGAGGTCTCTTTGGCCCGGGATAGGTGGGGGGGGTGGATCTTGCCGATCGGGCCGCCTTCCCTCCGTTGCTTCGTCATCTCCTTCCGCGGATCGGGGTTTCCTCGGTCCGGTAGAGGCGCTGAGAAGGGAAGCTGTCTTGCTGAGGCTTGCGCCTTGGGGAGGTTCTTGAGCATCGGGCCGTCCCCCGCCGCCCCATGTCTCGCTGCTTCGGTTTGAGAGTGGGGTTCCGCGCCCGATGGTGCATGGGCGAGCTGACACGCCAGGACTTGCCGTTTGGGCTCGTCGGGGATGCAGCCTTTCCGAGGTCCTCGGCCGGAGGTCGAGGGCGGGGAGGTACTGGTTGGCCAGTGCTGGGGGCTCTCACCTGCCCAGTCGGCTTTGAACGGATGCCATTCTTTCTCCGACTCGTCCTCGTTTAGGGGACAGAGGCGTGAAAGGTGGATTTTCCTTGTGTAAGAGGAATATCCAGTTGGCGATCCGTTTGTAAGGGGAATATCCTGTTGGCGGTGCTGGAGATGTAGGCACCGCCGCCCTGGGCGGCGGGAACCATTAATGGCCGGTGACCTCTCTTTTGTTAGGGCATTGTATCTCGGCCCGTTTCCTGGTGGGTGGGGGGATCAAGTGGCGGTTTCTCATGTCTGTCGGTTCTCTTACTTTCGGAAGGGGGAGTGTTGTCTTTATAGGGAGATCTCGCTGACGGTTTCTCCCCTATTTATTTCGCTGAGTTGGCATTATTAATGGGCTCATCGAATTCGCGCCCGTGGGAAACCGCCTTTGCCAGGTGGCTCTTACGGGTCCTCTTTTGGAGCGCATTATTAATGGTGGCGTGTTTCTCGAGCGTCCTTTCGTTTCGCCGAGTCACATCGGGGCCGCCGACTCGGGAACTGATGCCATTTCGTCCCGGTTCGTGTGCCCCTGTCTTTTGATTTTTCGAGTGCCATGGGTACGTGGCTCCCTTCGGTTTGTCATGGCTAGGGTTGGCCCTGCCCCCGAGGTCTGGAGGGGGGGGGGGGGAGCGGGCGCGTAGCCCGGTCCGTGCCCTTCTCTGGTTTGGGTGGCTAGGGTTGGCCCTGCCCCAGAGGTCTGGAGGGGGGGAGCGGGCGCGTAGCCCGGCCCATGCCCTCCTCTGGTTTGGGTGGCTAGGGTTGGCCCTGCCCCCGAGGTCTGGAGGGGGGAGCGGGCGCGTAGCCCGGCCCGTGCCCTTCTCTGGTTTGGGTGGCTAGGGTTGGCCCTGCCCCAGAGGTCTGGAGGGGGGGAGCAGGCGCGTAGCCCGGCCCGTGCCCTTCTCTGGTTTGGGTGGCTAGGGTTGGCCCTGCCCCAGAGGTCTGGAGGGGGGGAGCGGGCGCGTAGCCCGGCCCGTGCCCTTCTCTGGTTTCGGTGGCTAGGGTTGGCCCTGCCCCAGAGGTCTGGAGGGGGGGAGCGGGCGCGTAGCCCGGCCCGTGCCCTTCTCTGGTTTGGGTGGCTAGGGTTGGCCCTGCCCCAGAGGTCTGGAGGGGGGGCGCGGGCGCGTAGCCCGGCCCGTGCCCTTCTCTGGTTTGGGTGGCTAGGGTTGGCCCTGCCCCAGAGGTCTGGAGGGGGGGGAGCGGGCGCGTAGCCTGGCCCGTGCACTTCTCTGGTTTGGGTGGCTAGGGTTAGCCCTGCCCCAGAGGTCTGGAGGGGGGGAGCGGGCGCGTAGCCCGGCCCGTGCCCTTCTCTGGTTTGGGTGGCTAGGGTTGGCCCTGTCCCAGAGGTCTGGAGGGGGGGCGCGGGCGCGTAGCCCGGCCCGTGCCCTTCTCTGGTTTGGGTGGCTAGGGTTGGCCCTGCCCCAGGGGTCTGGAGGGGGGAGCGGGCGCGTAGCCCGGCCCGTGCACTTCTCTGGTTTGGGTGGCTAGGGTTGGCCCTGCCCCAGAGGTCTGGAGGGGGGGAGCGGGCGCGTAGCCCGGCCCGTGCCCTTCTCTGGTTTGGGTGGCTAGGGTTGGCCCTGCCCCAGAGGTCTGGAGGGGGGAGCGGGCGCGTAGCCCGGCCCGTGCCCTTCTCTGGTTTGGGTGGCCAGGGTTGGCCCTGCCCTAGAGGTCTGGAGGGGGGAGCGGGCGCGTAGCCCGGCCAGTGCCCTTCTCTGGTTTGGGTGGCTAGGGTTGGCCCTGCCCCAGAGGTCTGGAGGGGGGGGAGCGGGCGCGTAGCCCGGCCCGTGCCCTTCTCGGGTTTGGGTGGCTAGGGTTGGCCCTGCCCCAGAGGTCTGGAGGGGGGGCGCGGGCGCGTAGCCCGGCCCGTGCCCTTCTCTGGTTTGGGTGGCTAGGGTTGGCCCTGCCCCAGAGGTCTGGAGGGGGGGCGCGGGCGCGTAGCCCGGCCCGTGCCCTTCTCTGGTTTGGGTGGCTAGGGTTGGCCCTGCCCCAGGGGTCTGGATGGGGGGAGCGGGCGCGTAGCCCGGCCCGTGCCCTTCTCTGGTTTGGGTGGCTAGGGTTGGCCCTGCCCCAGAGGTCTGGAGGGGGGGAGCGGGCGCATAGCCCGGCCCGTGCCCTTCTCTGGTTTGGGTGTCTAGGGTTGGCCCTGCCCCAGAGGTCTGGAGGGGGGAGCGGGCGCGTAGCCCGGCCCGTGCCCTTCTCTGGTTTGGGTGGCTAGGGTTGGCCCTGCCCCAGAGGTCTGGATGGGGGTAGCGGGCGCGTAGCCCGGCCCGTGTCCTTCTCTGGTTTGGGTGGCTAGGGTTGGCCCTGCCCCAGAGGTCTGGAGGGGGGGAGCGGGCACGTAGCCCGGCCCGTGCCCTTCTCTGGTTTGGGTGGCTAGGGTTGGCCCTGCCCCAGAGGTCTGGAGGGGGGGAGCGGGCGCGTAGCCCGGCCCGTGCCCTTCTCTGGTTTGGGTGGCTAGGGTTGGCCCTGCCCCAGAGGTCTGGAGGGGGGGAGCGGGCGCGTAGCCCGGCCCGTGCCCTTCTCTGGTTTGGGTGGCTAGGGTTGGCCCTGCCCCAGAGGTCTGGAGGGGGGGCGCGGGCGCGTAGCCCGGCCCGTGCCCTTCTCTGGTTTGGGTGGCTAGGGTTGGCCCTGCCCCAGAGGTCTTGAGGGGGGGAGCAGGCGCGTAGCCCGGCCCGTGCCCTTCTCTGGTTTGGGTGGCGAGGGTTGGCCCTGCCCCAGAGGTCTGGAGGGGGGGAGCGGGCGCGTAGCCCGGCCCGTGCCCTTCTCTGGTTTGGGTGGCGAGGGTTGGCCCTGCCCCAGAGGTCTTGAGGGGGGGAGCGGGCGCGTAGCCCGGCCCGTGCCCTTCTCTGGTTTGGGTGGCGAGGGTTGGCCCTGCCCCAGAGGTCTTGAGGGGGGGAGCGGGCGTGTAGCCCGGCCCGTGCCCTTCTCTGGTTTGGGTGGCGAGGGTTGGCCCTGCCCCAGAGGTCTTGAGGGGGGGGAGCGGGCGCGTAGCCCAGCCCGTTCCCTTCTCTGGTTTGGGTGGCGAGGGTTGGCCCTGCCCCAGAGGTTCGGAGTTTCGGCGAACTGCAAAACTTGTGTAGGAACAACAATGTTGCGTAAAACGAGTAGAGGTGTATATTGTGCGTAAAGAAAGGGAAAACTCACAACTATTGGTAGAATTTTAGCAGATGTTTCGCGTTCCAGGGGTGGGCCAGTTCGCTCCCTTCGGGGGTAGCCAGGATGTACGTGGCCGGCCCAACAAAATCGATGATCGTGTAGGGCCCTTCCCATTTAGCGGCCAGCTTTCCCCGCTTTGTAGTCTCGGGGCGGAAGGTGGCATCTCGGAGGACCAAATCGCCGATCCTGAATGTCCGCGGTTTCACCCGGGAGTCGTAATACCGTGCCATCCTCTGGCTGTGTTTGACAAGGCTGGTCAGGGCCCGGTCTCGTACCTCGTCTATTAACTCAAGACTGAGGCCGAGTCCTTCTCCGTTCATTTCTTCATCGAAGAGCTTTAGCCGGAGTGTTTCCTCGCCGATTTCCACAGGAACGACCGCCTCTGACCCGTATGCTAGCACGAAGGGGCTTTCCCCGGTCGAGGCCTTGTGGGTAGTACGATAAGACCATAGGATTCCCGGCAGCTCGTCGACCCAAGCCCCCAGAGCGGCGTCCACCTTCTTCTTCATTGGGTTCAAGATACATTTATTCGCGGCCTCCGCCATTCCGTTGCACTGTGGGTGGGTGACTGACGCGAACTGGAGTTTGATCCCCCAGCCCGAGCAGAAGTCGCGGAAGCCTTCGCAATCGAACTGCTTTCCATTATCCATGACAATGGAGCGGGGAATCCCGAAGCGGCATATGATGGATTGCCAGATGAAGCCCTTCATGTCCGTCCACGTGATTCGCGCCAGCGGCTCTACCTCGACCCATTTTGTGAAGTAGTCCACGGCGACGACTAGATACTTCCTTCCCCCGGGGGCCTTTGGGAATGGCCCCAGGATGTCGAGCCCCCACTTGGCGAAGGGGATCGGGCTCAAGATGGGCATCAGGTTGGCCGGGGGTGCAGTCGTCCGCCGGCAGAACTTCTGGCATGCCTCGCACTTCTTGACGTACTGTACCGCATCCCGGATCATCGTCGGCCAGTAGTATCCTTGGCGCATTACTTTGTGGGCGATGGTGCGCCCGCCATGGTGGTTTCCACAGAAGCCTTCATGTACCTCGCGGATGACTTGCTCAGCCTGCTCCGGGCCCAAGCATTTCAGGTAGGGCAAGACGTCGAAATTGGCACGGCGGCGGCGGTACAACACTCCGTCGAGAAGTACGAATGACAGGGCCCGCCTTTCCACCTGTTTTGCCAGCATTCGTTCCTCGGGTAGTTCACCCGTCTCTAAGTACTTCATAATGGGGGTCATCCATGACGTCATCGTGCCCGTGCACATCAGTTCTCCTTCGTCAATGGTGGGCGTCGATAGGCTTTCGACGTAGATTGCCTTCCCGATCTCGGCCGCCGAAGAGGAAGCCAGCTTAGACAGGGCATCCGCCCGGAGGTTGCTGGAGCGGGGTAGGTGTTGGACGTCCGCTTTCTTGAACTTACGGAGTTCGATCTGGATGCGTTTCAGGTATCGCTTCATTGTTTCCTCTCGGGCTTCGAAGCCCCCCAGGATCTGTTGGATGATGAGGCGGGAGTCACTCAGGAGCAACACGTTCGTCGCCCCCACCGCCCTAGCGAGCTTCAACCCGTTAACCGCGGCTTCATATTCCGCGACATTGTTGGTGGCCGGGAAGCTGAAGCGCAGGGCGTACTCCAACGAACATCCATCAGGGGTCTGAATGACTATACCTGCTCCTGTCCCGGAGCCTGTTGCGGAGCCGTCGACGTGGATGGTCCATAATTCGCCCGCTGTCGTCAGGGAGGGCGCTGAGGGTTCGCCCCCCCTCGATCCTTCGTGGGGACGTGGTCACCGATGGGAGCTCCGTCCGGTCCCCCGGCGGGACTTCCGTGGTGCATTCCACCACGAAGTCGGCCAGCGCTTGGCCCTTGATCGCCGTCCGGGCTTTGTACGTTATGTCGAACTCGCTGAGCTCGACGCTCCAGTTGAGCATCCTCCCCGACCGCTCCAGTCTTTTCAGGTTCTTCTCGAGGGGCATGCCGGTGTGGACGATTATGGGGTGGGCCTGAAAATAGGGTCGGAGCTTCCGGGCTGTGGTGATTAGGCAGTAGGCGGCTTTCTCGATAGGGCTGTAGCGAGTCTCCGCCTCCCGGAGGATCCGGCTGGCATAGTAAATAGGGCGTTGCATCCCTCCTTCCTCCTTGATCAGGACGGAGCTAACGGCCTCCTCGTTGGTCGCCAGGTACAACCCTAGGGGTTCGCCTTCCTCCGGCCGAGCGAGAAGCGGTGGGCTTTGTAAGTATGCTCTCAGCTCCGCGAACGCCCGCGCGCAGTCGTCGTCCCATGGGATCACCTTCCTCTGGTCTTTAGCTTCGCCAAAGGCTGTGCGCAAGACCCTGAAGAAGGGGAGCGATTTCACCGCCGACTTTGACAGGAATCGTCCCAGAGCAGCGATCCGGCCGTTCAGTCGCTGCAAGTCCCGGATCGTCCGGGGCTCCGTCATACCGATGAGGGCCGTCACCTTGTCGGGGTTCATCTCGATTCCCCGCTTCGTTATCATGAAGCCTAGGAATTTTCCCGATTGCACGCCAAAGATACACTTCGCGGGGTTTAGCCTTAGGTTGTACCGGCGGACCCTCTGGAAGGTTTCCTGCAGGTCGGCGAGGTGGTCGGGGGCCCTTCCGCTCTTCACCAGCATGTCGTCGATGTAGACCTCCAAGTTTCGTCCCACCTGAGAGCCGAATATTCGGTCCACCATCCGTTGATAGGTCGCCCCGGCATTCTTCAGCCCAAAGGGCATCTTGGTGTACCAGTAGGTGCCTTTATCGGTGACAAAAGACGTCTTCTCCTCATCCCCCTCCGCCATCGGTATCTGGTTGTATCCCGAGAAGGCGTCCATAAAGCTTAACAACTCATAGCCGGACGCCCGGTCCACCAAGTGGTCGATTCTAGGCAGAGGGAAGCTGTCCTTCGGGCATACCTTGTTGAGGTCGGTGAAGTCGACGCACATGCGCCACTTTCCACTGGGCTTCTTCACCAGAACGACGTTGGCGAGCCAGTCGGGGTAGTCCACCAGCCGAACAAATTTGGCTTCGAGGAGTCGCTCCACTTCTTCCACGGCCGCCCTCTTCTTTTCGCCCCCCGCACTTCTCTTCTTCTGTCGAACAGGTCGGGCTTCCGGGTCTGCATTCAACCTGTGGGAGATTACCGTCGGGTCCACCCCGGGCATGTCGGCGGGTGACCATGCGAATATGTCCACGTTTTCCCGGAGCAAGGCGACGAGGGCCGTCCTCAACGCGGACGGGAGTTTTGTCCCGATGGAGACGGTTCTTCCCTCGTCCGAGGCCACTGGGACCTCTTCCACTTCCTCTGTCGGGGTCGGCCGCTGGTCGCAGAAGTCCTCCCTCTCGTCAGGGATGAGAGTAGTCAGGGACCGCCTCGGGCTCCTAGGCAGGGACGGCGCCTGGTTGTGGTCTCCGGGCACCTCCCGTCTTCCCCGCACCTGTCCCACCCCCCGCGGGGTCCGGAACTTCATCGTCTGATGTTGCAGGCTGGGGAGCGCCTCGATGGCTGTCATATATGGACGCCCTATGATTCCGTTATACGCCGACGCGACGTCGACGATGACAAAAAGCGCTTCCTTGGTCACGACCCTCGGTTCTTCCCCCAGGGTCATGGGCAGGGTGATCGTTCCCTCAGTGGGGATCACATGGCCGGTGAAGCCCGCAACAGGGCCCACACAGGGCTCTAGGTCTGCACGCCCCCATCCCATCCTCTCGACCGTTGACAGGAACAGGACGTCGCAGGAGCTACCAGTGTCAATCAGGAGCCGGTCAACGTCTATCGCCCCGATCCGAGCCTCGATGACGAGAGCGTCATTGTCCCGGCTCCGTGCCCCCAGCCAGTCCTCCTCGGTAAAGGTGATGGGGGGTCGGTGTGTCCTTCGTCGCTTCGGTCGGCGGCCAGCGGCCGACACCATCACCTGTCGGGCTCCGGCCCCCGGGATTGCGGGTGCCCGCCCCGCCGAGGAAGACCCTCCAGTTATCATCTCAATTCGCATGACCGCCCTTGGGGGGCGTGGCTCCTCCTTATCGCGGTTCGCCGGCGGTTCCCGTCTCCCCTCCTCCGGGGGGTCTCTCTCTTCTGCTGCCGCCCGCCTTCCCGTGACGAAGTTCCCCAGGTGACCCGCCTGGATCAGTCGCTCGATCTCTCTTTTAAGGGAGTAACAACGGTCGGTGTCGTGACCGTGGTCCCGGTGATAACGGTAGTATCTCTGGGGGTCCCGCCTCGCCGGGTCCGTCCTCATCTCCCGGGGAGGCTCCAGCAGTAACCCGGCCCTTGTCGCCGCGGCCAGCACCTCCATCATGGGGGCATTGAGTCACGTGTAAGGCGCCTGTAGGGGGCCTTCTTGTCTTGGGATGACTCCGGGGGGCCCCCGCGCCGGGGCGAGCTCGCGCACCGGGCCAAGGCGATCTTGTGGGCGAGGCTCGGTCGGCTCCCGCCGCGGTCGGACTATCTGATCGCGGTCTCGGCCCCTCTCTTCCGGCCTCGGCCGAGGGTGTGGCCGGGGTCCGTCTTGGGACGGTTTCACCGGGGGGAATATGGCCTTTGCACCTAGAGTCTCTTCGGCCAACGCGTGCCTTTCCGTCATTGCAACCAACGCTTCATAGTCGGTCGGCGGATCCCGGAGCAGGGATTTGTGGAGGCTCCGAGTTCGCAACCCCGTCTTGAAGGCCAGCATAAGCACCTCATCGCCACATGTCACCACCGCCCGTCTTTCCTCCTGAAAGCGGCGGAGGTATCTACACGTCGTCTCTCCTTCCCCTTGGACTATTGTGCTGAGATAGTCCAAGGGCTTCTTCTTCGTCTGCCCGGCTCGGAACTCTTGGCAGAACTTGTGGGACAGCTCGCCAAAGCTCCCAACGGATCTCGCGGGCAGGCCAAAATACCAATCCAGCGCGGTGTCCCTCAGGCTTTGGGAGAAATGTCGGCATAGCACTACAAAAGGCAAGGTAGCAAAAAAAAGGCGGGCAGCGTATATTAAATTTTGTTTTTAGCGGTTATATTTTCATAGTAGCGATTCGTAACCACTAAAAAATATTTAGCGGTTTGTAGTGGTTCAACACCGCTAAGAAATTTATTTTCGAAACATTTGTAGCGGTTAAAAACCGCTACTACATTTATTTCCGATCTATTAGTGGCGGTTCTAAACCGCCACTACAAAATCCAATTTTGTAGCCGTTCGAAACCGCTGTTAAAATGCACCCACTTTTTTTTGATACATCGGAATTTAAATGCACCCCTTTTAATCATCTCACTTCTTCTCCCATTCTTTCATCTTTCTCGAATTAAAAAGAAGGTGCACTGAATCGATCAGCAACTTTTTGGTCGGAGATCGATCGACCGCGATACCGTCACCGACGAAACCCCCATCGAAGAAATTGGGATTTTCCTCTTTCATCACTCGCCTCTTCCACTCAGGTTCAAAACCCTCTCCCTCAATTTCAATTCCTCACCCTATTAATCTAAAAATAGCTCCTTTGTTTCTCGACAGAAACATTAGCAACCAAAGCGACAATAACAACAATCCGTTCGAGTCCGCGGACGACTTCAGATTCCAAGAGCGGCGGTGATATGCCCATCGCCAACTGCTTCTATCGAAAGCTGGAACGGATCGAGAGGACCCACGGGAGGTCATCGGGTGTGGTCAAGATTTCTGCACATTTTTTCCATGTATGTTATCAAGTTCAATTTTCTGCATATCTGGTGGTCAAAATTTTTGTAGTCCACGGTGTGGTATTTTGGTGCAAGATTTCTTCTGGTTAATGCATGGAGACCTTGTTCGTGCGGTCCTGTAATTCATCTGAATGGTTGTGGGTGTTAATGAACTGTGAATTTTTTGTATCTGTATATTTATTTAATCCAGATTTTTGCATTATACTTTCCATTTTTAATGCATTCTTTCATTTCCTTTGTGTTTGATTAGAGAGACCAAAGTTCATTGAAATTTTTCTGCAAAGTCTTGTAATTGACAAAATCAATACGGAATCTTGGTAATGCTTTAATCCTCTGGCTGGTGTTATTCTTGATCGCTGATTTTCTTAGCAAGATTTATTCTTGTGGTGGATGTATGTTTGGGGGAAAACAGATATTTTTATGCTACATGGTTAATAACTCTTCGTATTATCATACATTGGTGTAATCGTTTTTTGCTTTTGTGGTGGCCCTGGACTTTGCGCTGAGCCCGTTGGCCTCGCAGATGACCTCGTCGATGAGCAATCGTCGTCGATTAGGGCCTGCATCGGGGTGACATAATTTTTTTTTAAAAATTATTTCAATTAGTAGCGGTTCTTAACCTCCACTAATAATAATAATAATAATAATAATAATAATAAACATCGGTTAGTAATGTCGTTTGTGGCGGTTGGAAACCGATACTAAACAAAGTTTCAGGCGGCTCATTTGTAGCGGTTCGGAACAGCTAGAAACGCAGTTTCTCACGCCTCCAATAGTAGCGGTTGCTTGAACCGCTTGAAACCATGCTAGTGGCGGTTGCGAACCGCCAAAAACACAATTCGAAACCGCTAAAAACACACAGTTTTCTTGTAGTGTAGGAACGTCTCGTCCACATCCTGCGCCTCCATCGCCCCCCGGTATTGTTGCACGTGCGTGAGGGGGTCGCCCCTCCCATTGTACGTGGCCAAGTGAGGGGGCTTGAACCTTATGGGCCTTGGGGCGGACGTGATCCACCGTGCAAGCGGCGTGGCCTCCTCCGGATTGGTAGGGCGATCCGGTACATCCCCTCTTCACCATTCGGGGGTCTGGCTTCGGTCGCGCCTCGGCCGCCGACGGTCCTCCGTCCCCGGGGAGTAGCTCCTTCCCCGGGCCGAGGATTCGAAGGGTTGCGGGCTACGATTCTCCCAGCGCCAGCACCTCCCGGCCAGCTCTCCTCGGGCCTCCATCCGTTCTTGATTCTCTCAGAGGAGCCTTTCGCACTCGGCGGCGAGGAAGCGTAGTTGTCGGCAAACGGCTTCCTCGTGCAGGGTATCGGAGGGGTGGTGCTGGCGATGCGGGCTGCCTCCTCCGGGTGGGGACCTGTTTAGTAACGGGTCCCGCCCGTCCCCGAGTCGCCGGCCCGTCGTCGTCTCGTCCAGGATTTCTCGGTTGCTCCTGTTCTCTCTCCTTAGCCTCTCGCGCTCCGCGACGATGAGGCGGAGGTGGCGGTGAGCGGCCTCTTCTTCATGGTTGGCCCTTCGGGCGGCCTCGGCCGCTTCGTCCAAACGCCTTTGCGCGGCGGCTGCCTCCCCCAGGCGCCTCCACCGCCGCGCAACTTCCATCTCCTCTTCCAGGAGCCTTTGCTGGGCCGCAATCTCCTCAGCGAGCCCCCTGTTTTCTCCCTCCTCCTCGAACTGAAGGCGGAGGTTCCGCCTCACGTCCTGGGGCTCTGAGGGGCCGGGCGGAGGCTCCGTTCCAGCCGTCTGATAGCCTCCCCTGGCCTGAGTAACGGCCTCTAAGCTCTTCAGGACGGCGTGGGCTGAGGTATGTTCAGTTTCGGTGCCCACCCCCAGAAGGGGGTCGGACGCCAGGGTGATTTGTAGAGAGAGCGGTTCCTGACCCACGGGATCTTTGCCGTGGTCAGGGTTCCGCGGGATCGGCGTGGAGTCTAACATGGGTGTGACCCTTCGTTCCCACAGACGGCGCCAATTGTTACGAGGTGGAACTCGCGTACAATGAATTTGTATTATGGGGAACCAAGGGCACGATGGTTATGTGGAGAAGAAGGTTTAGGTAGGCTGTTTTACAAGCGATTAGTGGGGTGAAGAGGTTGGATCCGTTACCGGTGGTGCTCACGGGATCGTATCTCGTCGGACGCAGCTGAGGAGGGTCGGACGGCAGGGGGCTGACGCTGACTTTGGTCAATGGGCGAGCTCTCCTGCAGCACGAACAACTCGTCAGAAGGGCGGGGTTGGGGTTCAACCCTTAGCCCCTCCGATGCCTAAGTCAGTAATAGGGCTTAAAAGGGTGGCTAGACACGCCAGCCGGACTAACGGTGTGTCCGCCACGCGTGACGAGCTATAGGTGGGAGAACAAAGATATGGAAGACCTTTGCTCTCGTGTGTGAATAATAGAAATGAGAGAATTTTTCCAACCCCCTCTCCGTAAGAGGAGAGGGGGTATTTATACCTGACGGGTGATGACTAGGCGTGCTGAGCTGGCTCGGGTGTCAGCGGAAGCTTCGGACAAGGACATCAGGAACAGGGGTTCCTGACCTGCTTCTGTCAGGCGGCGCAATGGCCAAGGGGTGCTTTTGTCGGGATGTCAGGGCCGAAAGCGCTAACCATCGGATGGGTCAGCCGCCTGGGGGTGCTTTTGTCGGGCGGTCGGGTGACGTATGTGTCAGTCGTGTCCTTATCCTAGGCTGTTTGTCGTTAGCGACGAACTAAAGGTCGGGATGTGCCACTCTAGGCACCGCGGTTCGCGGGAATCGGGCGGGCCGTTCCGATCGGGGGTTGTCCGGCCCGGCCGCGCCCCCCGATCGGTCATGGGGTATGGCCCGCCGGTACGGAAGGATACGTCCGCGCCCGTCAATAGGCCTGGCCTAGCTACCCAAGCGTCCCCAAGCGCGCTACCCCGGTGGGTCGGGCGGCTGCGGTTGTTCACCTCGGCCGGTTCGGGGAACGCTGCAAGGCGCGCTTGTCTCCATGATGCCCCGGATTTTCGGGGCGGCGGCCCTCTTGTGAAATGGTGGGTTAATGGGGTATGTTAGCGGATCCGGGCGGGAGTCGGGCTCCTACGATCTTTAGGTCGTAACACACACCACTTGCTAATTACAAAAAGACCACTACCTTGCACACTCCCCCTTTACTAAACATACACACCCACCACAATACATATCTAGGATGCCACATATATCTACAGCTATAGACTTCACTTCAGATATATAGTGCACACACACCAATAGAATTCAAACACACTCACTTAAATCATCCAAGTATACTAGGCATCCAAATACACATTGTTACGACCTAAAAATCGTGATACTCCGACCTCCATCCAAGCCCGCCACATAGCCAGCTCGCCCTTCCGTCCCAACCTCACAGGTTAATCACTTGCCCCCCTGGCCCGTTCTTCTCCCATCAACCCTGAAGTCCGCCTCGACTAGTGGGAAAGGCGCACTTCGCCTCGAACCTCGCCGGTTGTGCGCCCGCTTTCCTTCGAGCCCACCAGGCGTACGATCGGGTCGCCCGTCATCTACCGAGAGCGACCAAGTTACTCATGTGCGGCCTCGCTTCTCAGACGCACATCGGCGTCTCTTAGTTCGACCAGCGTGCCTGGCCCCCGCTTTAAGACCTATTACTAACTTATGCATCGGAGAGGCTAAGGGTTGGACCACAACCCGGCCTTTCTGACGAGTTGCTCCTTATTCAGGCCAGCCCGTCGTCTCGGATCGCGCCCTGTTCCCACCTCAGGCAGTGCGGTCGCCGAGCTAACCCCCAGCGGAATCGTTTCTGTGGTCAGCCTTCGTAGTGCGCTCAGCCTCGTCACTACGCTCATCACCTGTCAAATAGCCTACCCAAATCACCTCCTAATCGTAACCACCGTGTCCTTGGTTCCCCTTAATACAAGTTCATTGTACGCGAGTTTTACCCCGCAACACTAATAATAACAACCTCAACGCCATAATATACTACATGTCCCACAAAAACATATTCCCTACCGTACAAGGCAACCCCGCCATTACATCGCCGGTTGCTCGGAGCTTGGACGAGCTTTCCTGCGCAAAGAGCGGCTCGTCAGAAAGGCGAGATTGGATGCCAACCCTTAGCCTCTTCAATGCTTAAGTCAGTATTATGGCTTAGAATGCGGGTCGGATATGTAGGCCGAGCTTAAGGTAGGTCGACATTACGTGGGCGAGATTGAGTGGAAGAGCAAATATATGGAAGATATGTATTCTTGTGTATGAAGTCTGAGTTTATGATTTCGATCAACCAACCTCTTTGTCGATGGAAGTAGAGGAGTATTTATAGCTGAATAAGGCGGTTAGCTTCGACTGAGCTGGCGTGCTGAGCTGGCATGTCAGACTGCTGAAGGTTCGACCGAGGATGTCAGAGTTGAGCGTGTCAGGCGTGCTTTTGTCAGGTTGTCAGAGCCAAAAGCGTCACGCGCCTTTTGTCAAGTTGTCAGGCAGCGAAACGGCCAGGCGCGCTTTTGTCAGGCTGTCGGGGCAAAAGTGCCAGTGATGTTCTCGTTCAATGACGTTTGTCGTGTTCGATATGCTGAAATGACATCAAGGTGCATCCAAGGAGCGGGGCCGCTCATGGGTCGCTTGGTCGCTCCCCCAAGGGCGCCGAGCTTGTTACCTAAGCTCGATGCCCCCAAGGTCCCGATGAGGCTGGGGCTTGGAGGACGATGAGCGAGGTGGTTGCTCGACTGACGAGCTTGGAGTGGAACGTGTGATCAATCTGCGCATCTGGGGGCGGCGTGCGACCTTTCTATTCGGCGAGGCGGACTTGTTGGCCGACGAGCGAGTTGGTTGCTTGTCTTGCGAGCTGGAAAGATATTCATGACTTGCTAAACAAGTCCAATGGTTAGGACTTGGTTAGCTTCCTCCACAAACCGTCCAAATCGAAACAAATATCCAAAAGCCAAACGCATACATCACACTGTATTTGCGTGCAAGCAGAGTGCGATATTTCAATGAACGGACATTGTGTCCCCAACAACTGAAACTCATGAATGACATGCTAAGTAAGCCACGGGAAGACAGCCGACAGTTGTAAAACATGATTGACAACAATGATTGCTCCAAATCGTTTCTTTTATTTTGACGAAGAAAGCAGAAAATGGGGAAGCCCTAAGACGCGTGCACTCACTCGTGCCCCTCTCAAATTACATGGACTGCCCACCGCTTGGGCTCGGCATCAGCTGAACCACCACGGGGCTACGGACCCTGTACTTCGCCGAGACCCACGTCAGGTGCCCTTCGGAATACTGAATCCCACCCCCGCCGCTCGCTTTTCCGGCGAACGTCACGGAGAACTGCCTCTTCTCCCCAACCCCCGCGAACGTGATCGTCTTCGGCTCGACGGTCACCGACGCTCCAGCGGGCGCCGCGACATCCGCCGTGTACGTAGACCCGGCCGCCCCCACGTTGGTCACCGTCCTCGTAACGGTCACCGTACCCCCGGCGCTCACAGCGACGACGAACGAAGGGTAGTTCAGCTGCGAGCCAGTTATCGGGGCGTAGTCCGAACAGTTGACCCTGCTCCTGGTCACCGCGCTCACTTGGCTGTCGGTGTAGGGGTAGCCGCAGAGATACGCGATGTAGTCGTTGGGGCCGATGTCGTACACGAGCCCCGGGTCGTTGGCCGCGACTGGGTCCACGTGGCCGGCGCCGACGGCGAAGAAGTCGGCCGTGTTCATGTCCTGGTCGCGAATCGGCCTGCCGTCGTTGGCGGCCGCGTAGGCGGTCGTCATGATCGCGGACTTGATCGCGGCCGGAGACCACCCCGGGTGCGCGCTCTTCAGTATGGCGGCGATCCCGCTGAGGTGCGGCGTGGACATCGACGTTCCCGATATCATGTCGAACTTGGTGCCGGGGTCGCCGATCTTGAACGGCCACGCGGCGAGGACGGTCACGCCCGGGCCGATGATGTCCGGCTTCAGGATGTTGGGGTCGGCCTGGCTGGGCCCCCTCGACGAGAAGTATGCCACGGCCGGGGCCACCACCGACTTCCCGATCGCAGTGCCCCTGAAGGCGATGGAGGCGGTGGGAGCGGCGGTGGACTTGATGTAGGATTTGATCTTCACGCCGTCTGCGTAGCTGACGGCGGATGCGGGGAGAACGTGGGCGTCCATGAAAGCGGTGGTGTATCCTTGGGTTTTGCCGTTGGCAATGATCATGCCGGCTCCACCGGCGGCCTTCACGTCCTTCCCCTTCTCGAGCCCGTTTATTTGGCCGGCGTCGCACACGACGATCTTTCCTTTAACATCGATGCCCTTCAAAGAGGCGCAGATCCCGGCCGAAGAGTTCTTCGAGCCAGGGTACACTAAAGGCGACGACGGCGACGGGTAGCCCTTCGGCTGGTGGATGGACTGGCCGTCGAACTGCTTGCCGTTTCCTAGGCTCACCGTCGCCGTAATCGTCCGGTCCACGGAGCTGGCACCGACCGTCAGTATCCACGGGGCCTCGTTCGACAGCGTCGCCGAGGACGGCCCGTCGTTCCCGCCGGCGCAGCTGACGAAGATGCCCCTCTTCACCGCGGCGAACGCGCCGATGGCGGTGGCGTCGTTGTAGTACGCCTCGGAGCCGCCGCCGAGGGAGAGGGACATGATGTCGACGCCGTCCGATATGGCCTTGTCCATCGCGGCCAATATGTCCGAATTGGCGCAGCCTCGCTCGCTGCAGACCTTGTAGATGGCCAGGTGCGCGTACGGGGCCATGCCGGCGGCGGTGCCGCCTGCCTGGCCCTCGATGTTGGCGTTGTCGACGAACATGCCGGCCGCGGTGCTCGCCGTGTGCGTCCCGTGCCCCTCGGTGTCGATGGGAGGCGCCTGCAGCAGCGACGGCGACGGCGGGCCCCGCAGCATGGCGTTCATCCCGCGCACGAAGTTCTTGGCCCCGATGAGCTTGTTGTTGCACACGGTCGCATTGAAGTCGCAGCTCCCTCTCCATTTGTTGGACGGAGGGGGGACCACCCCGTTGTCGCGGAACGAGGGGTGGTCCGGCGAGACGCCGGTGTCGAGCACGCCGACGATGACACCCCTCCCGAAGTTGGAGCGCTTCCAAAGGCCCGGCCCGAGCCGGTCCAGCCCCAGGAACCGGGGGGTGTGCGTGGTCTGCAGGGGCACAATGCGGTCGGGGTAAGCGTGGAGGAAGCCGGGCTTCTTCTCGATTCCCGCGAGCTCTTCGGCGGTCAGCCTGGCGGCGAACCCGCTGATGGCCTCGTGGTAGGCGTAGATCAGCCTCGACTCGGCGGGCAGGAAGGACTTGTACCAGCCCTCCCGCTGCTCGTCGGAGGTCAGGATCGAGTACGGGCCCGAGCCCGGGCTCGGGTCGACATGGACGATGTACGACTGCAAGCGTTGGGCTTGCTGGTCGTAGGCATGGCTCGAGGAGAGAACTAAGAAGAAGAAGAGCAGGATGGAGTGAAGCTTCTTGTAGCTAAAATTCTCCATGTTTTCTTGTGGTTGGATTGATTAATGAACTCCACGACGGTAGTTGCTGATTTATAGAGAAGTTGGATAAGATTGACAACAAGCTAGGTGGCCATAAATTATTTTGATGGTCGTTCGACGAAGGCGACGAGGATCCAAAGTGCCATATAATATCTGTGGTTAATTAAAACTCGAAGCCTCCTCCTTCCGTTATGTCTGTAAGGGATCACAACCGTCCACATGTGATCACATTATACGCATTATTGTCTTAATAAAGAATGGAAGGGACACTATGCCAGCTAGACGCGCCCAATGGATCCAAAGTTGTGTATAATGAATCATTGCAATTCCCATGTGCAATATGAAACCTGTACATTAAAGAATAGAGGTAGCAGGGTACCCTTTGGCCAAGATCCCAGCTTCCAATGAGTCTGCTTAAGTTGACCAAGATCCAAGGTTTGAGTCCCTAAGGTCTTCAACCAATCAAAGAGAGCCGGAGCCAGAGGCCACGGGTGCTACTAATAACTCTGTTGCGGGTTAAATCCGCGTGAATTTATATTTGTTGCAGGGTACAATGGATTTGTTTGTTGGTGGAACCAATGTCACGATGATTATATGGTGGGAATGAAATTTGAGAGATTGGACAGGTTGTGAAGGCAGTCTCGAGGCTGGGCGCGTTACGAAGGCTGACCACAGGATCGATTCAGCGAGGACTCCGCCCACCAACCGCACCGCCGGGGATGGGGGTTGAACGCTATCGATGAAGACGAGCTCACCTGCACACGTAGCAGCTCGTCAGAAAGGCCGGGTTGGGGACCAACCCTTAGCCTCTCTGATGCCTAAGTTAGAGATAGGACTTAGAAACGGATGCTAGACACGCAGGTCGGACTGAGAGTGAGTCGACCTTACGTGGCGAGCTATGGTGGAAGAACAAAGATATGTGAGACCTTTGCCCTTGTGTGTGTATAACTAGAATGAGAGTTAATTGGCCAACCTTTTCCCTCGATGGAGGCAAATGGGTATTTATACCTGATGGGGGTGGTTCGGTGAGGCTGACATGGCGTGCTGAAGCTGGCCCATCTGTCAGCGGAAGCTTCGGACGAGGATGTCAGAACTGGTCGTGTCAGCCATGCTTTTGTCAGACGGCGCAACGGCCAGGGGCGCTTTTGTCAGGGTGTCAGAGCCAAAAGCACCAACGGTCAGACGGCGCAGCGGCCAGGGGGTGCTTTATCAGGATGTCGAGCGGCAGGAGTGTCAGTGGTGTCCTCTGTACTAGATTGTTTGTCGTGTCCGATGAGCCAAAGGGTCACCGGGCGGCGCTCTCCCGCCCGGCCCGCCTTCGTCTCACCTGGCTGTGCTGGGCGGTCGTTCGGCGAGCTGCGAGGGAATGGGCGCCCGACGCGCGGGGGTCGAGGTGACCTGGGGCCCTGTTGGTGGCCGTTGGCTTCAATTTTGGCGGGCTTAGGTGGGAGAATCGAAGTCGCACCGACGAGGTAAGGACGATGAGCTTCCCCTTCTTCGCCTAGCAGAATCGTGGCTCCTGCGAAGGCGAGGTGAGCTGTCTACGCACCGGCGAGCTGTCTGTGCGCCGACAAGCTTAGTTAGGAAGTCGGGGTACCACGATCTTTAGGTCGTAACAATATTGAAGTGGAAAATTAAGGGCACGATGATTACAAGTGTAGGGTTGATGACGATGCTAATCACGATTTGAGGACGATTTGTAGATGAGGATCTCAAGTGCGCCCTTCATCTGGTGAAGTTCGCTTGCTAGTTGATGAAGGTCGCTCGTCAGTTGGTGAAGGTCGCCGCAGATCGCTCGTCCGCTGATAGCTGGGGCGAACTTCCGGCAAGAAGAGCAACTCGTCAGAAAGGCAGGGCTGGCTGCCAGCCCGTAGCCTCTCCGATGATTAAATCAGTTGATGACTGCTTGAGAATGTCGGACATGCAGAAAGATCTTAGAGACAGATCGGCGCTTGCATGGCGAACTAGTGTGGAAGGCGCGAATATGCGGAGGATACTCTACCTTGAATATAAGTAGATGTGTTAGGGTTTCTTACAGATTAGCCAGCCAACCCCTTTCTCGCTGGAGGAGAGGGTGTATTTATAGGCTACTGGAGTTGTTTGCTTTAGCTGAGATGTCGGTGTCAGGGTGTCTGGTGCTCAGTCAACGATGTCAGGGCTGAACTTGTCAGGCGCATTTTTGTCAGTCTGCCAGAGCCGTAAATGTCAGACGTGCTTTTGTCAGGCTGTCTGGCAACGAAACGGCTAGGGACGCTTTCAGCAGGCTATCAGGTGGCGAAGCGGCTAGGTGCGCTTTTGTCAGACTTTTTCTGTAGTGAAACTGGTAGTGATGTTTGTAATGGGTTGCCTCCCTCCTTGGTCGGACTGCTTCGGGATAGAGAGGTAGGCGAGCTGCCTCTGGGGGCAAGCTACTATGGGGCGAGCTAGCATAGAACGTGTGCGATCTGCCGGAGGACTCTTCTCTCTGATTCAAAAGACGAGTTTGTCGCTATGCTTGGGGGAGCTTCCTTGAGACTCGGCGAGCTTCTCGTCAGAGCTAGTTCTCATTATGGAGATTTGGCAGGGAGTTTACTTGGGCTTTGAACATGCGGACCTCAATCGACTGGGCCGATCTTGAGGTCGTAACGATTGCCTCCATCATTGGAGTTCGAAATGGGAAGTCCGGATCGGCTCGGATGACATGTTTCACTATCCATTAGATGACAGTTGTAGCATTAAATGCGAGGTGACCGCTCTGATGGAATTTGATGCGGGTCGGATCCGCAACCAATGAGATTTATTTGAAGTGGAAATCATGGGTACAATGATTTACAAGTTTTTGGGTAATGGAGAGGTTTGCGCGACTAGGAACTTGCTTCAGAGGTGAAGGATCCGAGGTCGCCTGAAGGTCACCTTCTCCCGATAGTTGAGGCGAGCTTCCTGCGAGAGCAACAACTTGTTAGAAAGGTAGGTCTGGCAGTCAGCCCGTAGCCTCTCCGATGCCTAAGTCAGCTGGTGACGTAAAATGTAGACATCTAGCATGCTTGGTGATCTTAAGACAGATCGATGAAGCATGGCAAGCTTATGAGGAAGGCGCAAATATATGGAGGATATCCGACCTTTTCTATAGAAATAAGTTAGAAGTTTAAACTGACCAACTCCCCCTATGGAGGCATGAGGGGGGTATTTATAGGGCTGAGAGTCGGTTGTTCGCCATCCTGTCAGCTGTCAAATCAACCCAGATGGCACTCAAGTGGTAAAGCTATAGGTTGGCGAGCTGTGTCAGGGATATTTCCCGCATTAATGGTGTCAGACGGTGTCAGGTGCATTAATGAGATGTGAGGGGCGGCCATCAGTTCTCGCCCTTAACCACTGGCATTAATGGAGAGTAGGTGAGCCTACGTCACCCTGTCAGAGATCTTTACGCCTGGCCGCCCTCGGGGGCGAGCCACAGCTTGGCAATTAAGGTCGGCTCCTCTGGACAGTGCTTCTAGTTGGAGGGTAGGCGAGCTTGTCCTCGGCACGACGAGCTTGACGGTCGGACGGGTGAGCTTCTATGGTTGACTTTTGGGGCGAGCTAGTGGCGGGATGAGGCGAGCTTCTTTGGATGGCGGCGATCATCAGCTCGGGCTAATGTCCCTATCTGGGGGGGGTCAGTGTGGTGTTCGCTTGGGCCCCCAGTGCATACGGGTCTTAATTTCATGGGCCGGCCTACAGCTCGTAACAATTGCTCCCGTCATTCAAGCTTGACGCGGCCAACCCGGCTTCAGCTTGGATGACGAATCGTACTACTACTGTGTAAAGACCCCAATCTTAATGTACGTGTATTGCTACGTATTTTGGATGCGTATAATTTTTGGGTATTCTTACGTATTTTTCTTTAATTATTTTGGTGAATGAATTATTTTTAAGTAATTTTAACTCACTATTTGGATTTAATAAATGAAATATATGGTAAGGAATACTTATATATGTATTAGTATATGGTATAACCTATTGTATTAAAAAGTGTATTTTATGGGAGCCTACCGAATTTATTTACTGACCACATTCATGTTGTTTTATAGAAGTAGGACATTTCCATATGACATGTATGGTGAGGATGGCACCAGAGTAGGATTATCCCTAGGAGTAGATAGATAACTTTTAGGCTATGGATATCTCGTGTATCATAATTATGACATTTTATTTAATTTTAAAGATATAATAATATACTTGAGTATATTTGAGGAACTTTTATTTACGTATGCAGTTAAGTTGCTTTAGTTATTTCTATGATTTGTTAACTGTAAATTTGCATGAAGAATCTGCTTTATTGATATATTCGCTAGGGGTATTTAGATCAAAGAAAAAGTGAAAAGAAGCCTTCCATAATTTCCTTTGTTTTAAACAAGTCACGGGTCTTCACATTATATTTTCCTAGTATTGTATGAAGTGGAGCGTGTCAAGCATTGGCTTCGATGGTGAAACCGGTGGATGATGGAATAAGACGACCAATGAAGACATTGATGGTACCGATAGCTACGGTGACCATGGCATTGTAAGGGACCTGCAGTGCTACACACACTAGAGGGGGGGAATAGTGTATTGGCAAGTAAAGTGATTAATTAAAAATTACTAAAATTAAAGCACAATAAGCAACGGAAAATAAACAGAGTGCTCAATAACAACAGAGGGCTAAATTTTGGCAGCTTATGGCACAGACAGTCGACTAATGAACAAATGACAGTCGACTGTTCAACAGTTAGAAAAATCCCAACGGCTATAATCTGAGCCAGGACAGTCGACTGTAGAAGACTACACAGGCGACTGTAAAACTTACAGTCGACTGTATATCCTTCATCAGACTATTGCTGTAGGGATGGAAATAAAACAGAGAGAGATGCATATTTCGCACTTACGCCTTTCAGATGACTGATGGCCATTTCACAGGCGACTGTAAATATACAAGCGACTGTAAAAACATCATCAGTAAGAGGTCGCATGGCATGCTTCATTCTTACCTACCTCTAACCATGTGTCATGAGATGAGGAGAATAGGGAGTGAGGTGGAAGATGGAGGATTTTTCAAAAAGAAAAAGAAAAAGAAAAGATAAGAAAAGGGGAAACAAAACCAAAGAAAACCAAGGAAAAAACAAAATTCTCTCATCTCCCTCTCTCCCTCCCCCTTCCAATTCTGGCCGAAATTCTCCCCTCCCCTTTCTCCCCTTGCACCACCACTCCCATTACCAAATAGCCTCTCCTTCACACCCTTCCACCACCTAGAACACCACCACCCCTCTCTATGTTCCCCTAATCAAGTTTCACACCCAAAAATCCATCCTTTGGCACTCATTCTTGGAGCTTGGAGTTGAAGAGGGGAGAGCTATGGAGAAGAAGGACTAATTAAGGTAGAATCTCTTAGCAATTCTAGTATGATTCAATTCTAGGATTTGGTTTTAATGTATCATAAAAGTTATGTGTAAATGTTCAATTTTAGAATTGTAGAATAAGATAGATAGAATGAAAAATTTGTAACATGAATTGCTATATTATTGGTGGAAAAAAAGATTCATGCTTATGAAATGGTAATATGTTGAAATATTCATTATATGCTTGATTAGAAATAGGTTCATCTTCATGAAGATTAGTAGCTTGTTCATTATAGGATATTCCTTGCTAAAGTTTATATACTATGTTAAATGCATATATGCAAGTGTAGTGTCTCTAACATGTCAATAATCATTGCTAAAAGTTCATATGTTAGTATTGTAGTGAGATCTTGTTAGCATGTCATATTGAAGAAAAAAAATAGTAGCATGCTAAAATAGCCATTATTGTATGCAAAGTTTTAAGGGGAAAATATTTCCCCTTATGAAACTAGTAACATGTTAATGTGTACTATAATTTTTACTTGTAACTCCATTATGAGAACATTATGTTGTGTTAAAATTTTAGTCATGTTAGTAATGACATGCTAGTATAGTCATGTTAATAATGCCATACTAACCATGTTAGAAACTAGCTTTGATTGGAAAATCATGTGCTGAAATTTTCCTAACACAGTGCAGTAACTTTGAAAAATCGTAATAAATAGTAAAAAAATCCAAATGTAACTGTTACGAGGTGGGACTCGCACACAATGAATTTGTATTGAGGGAAACCAAGGGCACGGTGGTTCTGTTGACAAGAGGGTTTAGGTTGGTAATTTAACAAGTGATTAATGGGGTGAAGAGGCTGGACTTGCCGCCGGGGTGGCCACGGAGTCAAATCTCACCAGACACGGCGGAGGAAGATCGGGTGGCGGGAGGCTGGAGCTGATGTCGACCAAGGGGCGAGCTTTCCTGCAGCACGAGCAACTCGTCAGAAGGGCGGGGTTGGGGTCCAACCCTTAGCCCCTCCGATGCCTAAGTCAGTAATAGGACTTAAAACGGGGGCTAGGCACGCCGGTCGGACTGAGGGTGTGTCGACCGTACTTGGCGAGCTATAAGTGGGAGAACAAAGATATGGACGACCTTTGCTCTCGTGTGTGAATAATAGATTGAGAGAGAGAATTTGCCAACCTCCTCACTGTAAGAAGTGAGGGGGTATTTATACCTGATGGGAGATGACTAGGCGGGGCTGACCTGGCATGCTGACTCGACGTACTGAGCTGGCTCGGTTGTCAGCGGAAGCTTCGGACGAGGATGTCAGGAACAGGAGTGCCTGACCTGCTTTTGTCAGACGGCGCAACGGCCAGGGGAACTTTGGTCAGGAGGTCAGGGCCGAAAGCATTAAGCGTCAGGGGGCTCAGCGGCTAGGGGGTGCTTTGTCAGACGGTCGGGCGGCGTTAGCGTCAGTCGTGTCGTTATCCTAGGTTGTTTGTTGTTTGTGACGAACTGAAGGTCTGGCTGTGCTATCCCTGGCGCCGTGGTTCGTGGGGACCAGCCGGGTCGACCGGCTCGGGGGTTTTCCGACCCGTCCGCGCCCCTTTTTGGTCGTGGTTCGCTGGGCCGCTGGCACGGAAGGATACGCACGTGCCTACGTCAGCATACCCGGCGGCGCTGCCTAGGCGCTCCCCCAGTGCACTGCCCCTGGCGGGTCGAGCAACGGCGGTTGTACGTCTCGGCCGGGAGGGGGGGTGCTGCGAGGTGCGCCCGTCCCCGTGTAGCCTTGAACCTCCGGGATGGCGGCCCTTTCGCGAAGGGGAAAGTTCACGGGGTATGTCAGCGGATCTGGGTGGGAGTCAGACTCCTACGATCTTTAGGTCGTAACAATTGCCCCCGGTCTTCGAGTCTGAGGCGGTAGCCCGGCTCGGCTCGGACCATCTCCGACGTCCTGGACCATCGGTAAGGGCCTTGGCCCACGCCCGGAGGTGGCGGCGTCAGCTTTGGAACTCCCGCCTTATTGGTCATTATTACGATTTGAAAGGGGGGTAGAGAAAAACGAAGCGCCTCCACGATTGGGTTCGCGACGCGTGGATGAAGTGACCCTCACGCCAGTCGAGGCGTCAAGGACATCCCGATGGGCGCCGTGTGGCGGAAGACCGACGGCCGTGATGACCCGGTGGCCCACTTTACAAATAAGAGGGTCTGGAAGGCGGTCGGCGAGAGTTTTTTATCCATCTTCAATTCTTCTCCGGCGTTCGATACTTCTGTCTGTCACTTGCTGGCTAGTTTGCTACTTCCGTCGCTGGTCATCTTCTTCCGAACGTCTTCCTGATTTGACGGATCAGCCAGGTAATAATAATTAATTTCCTTCCTTTCCGACCGATGGCTTCTCGTTTCGAGGTTGGAGGCGGTAGCCAAGCGGGGGAGGAGGAGTTGGTGGGTGAGGGGGCATCGCAGCGGGGGGTGCGGCGGCCTAGGGAGAGAGGGTCATGGCGTTCCGTTGTCCCGAGAGCGATTGGATCCCTCCAATGTAGGTTGGATAGGATTAACATCAGGGAGATTCGCGTGCGGTTCGTGCGACAACCCTATGAGGTTCGGGTCCCCGGGTCAGAGGAAACGGTGTGTTCGCCTGGAGATAATGAGGTCGAGGTCTATGTCCGGTCATTCGAGTTGGGGCTCCGCTTCCTGATCCATCCGTATTTGCTTTATCTGCTGAATTTCCTGGAGTTGCTGATATTTGCCCTAGCGCCCCGTTCTTGGGGCTTGTTAGTGGGGTTTGTCATTTTGTGCCCTGCCTGCTCCTTGAGTCCCTCACTGGCGCTGTTCCAGTATTTCTTCGTAATCCGGAAGAGGGGAATGTATCATTGTGTTTGCGCTAGGAGAGGACGAGGACTTATCCTCGGGGTGCCCGACGACGTCGGCGAGTGGATGAGGGAGTTCGCCTTCGTGATGATGCCAAGCGATGTGGCGTTGATGTCGAACTGGGGGGCGCAGAATCCCCTAGTAAATGAAAGGGTGGAGTTGACTTGGGAGGATATTGCCAAAGCTCAGATTTTGATGGAACTGCCCGAGGCGTACCGTCAGTTGGCGAGTCTGACGCTGAGCAGTCGGCTCGCCCAGGACTTTTGGCCCCTAGGTATCTTTGATATTTGGAAAACCTTGGGCTAGGCTTGCCCTGATCTTCTTTTTTTTGTAGGCGGAGACGCGATGCGGGGGCCGGAGGAGGTGTCGGGATCGACCGGAGCCCCGGTCTCGGAGGACACTGATCCTCGTGAGAAAGGCAGGCACGCGAGGCAGGATCCCGGGAAAGGGGAGGCGGGGTCCCCCGTGGGGAGAGGGCGCATCCGGGATGGAGGGCAGCTGAGCCAGGTATCTCTGCCGACGGGCCCGGTGAAGATCTTCATGCGGGCTCGTCCGCGCGGGGGCCGGGCCCTCCGTCCCGCCGAGGGTATCAGAGGTGGTCGAGCCTCGCAGAGTGCATTTGGTTCAGAAGTGGCCATACGGAATCCCTTCGTGGGAAATGGGGGGGTCGTCGAGCCCGAGTTGTGAGGACGTCCTCATTCGTTTCAAGAGGACCCGAGAAGAGGTCGAGGAGTACCCAGATGACCGTCTCCATAAGTTCCCTTTTCGAGTAGGCTGCGACGAGTCGGTATTCGAGGACGCGGGAGTGGCAGCGCGCCTCGGTGAGTATTGCGTGTTACCGCGCGATCGCGAATCTTTGACTCGCGTGGGGGCGGAACGTTTGTGTGGCTCTGCTATATGGCACGTCGTGCAGGTAAGTCGGTTCTCTTGCCTCGCCCTTGGGCTTTCTTTATTCGTGCCCCGCTAATTCGGGTCTTCTGTAGATGGTTATGAACCTGGTAGCCCTGCGGGGCCGTACTCCTGTGGCCGTCACCAGAGCGTCTCTTGAGGTAGCGAGGGCGAACCTCGGTGAGGTCAAGACGAAGCTGAGGGACACGGAAGTGGAGCTGGAGAGGGTTAGGAAGGCCTATGAGGTGGAGAAGGGGCGGGCCGCGTACTTTGATTCGTCAAAAGCAAAGGTCGAGAGCCAACTCCAAGAAGTAACGCGGGAGAGGGATGACATCCGGTCGAAGCACGTCGCGGAATTGGTTAGCAAGGAGGCGGTGATCGGGGTACAGAGGCGGCAAATAGCAGGCCTAAAGGAGGCCCTTGAGGCCAAGAAAAGGGAGAGGGGTGTCGCGACACGGCGGCTGGAGGAAAAACGGGAAGCTGAAGGCGAAATGATCGAAGCCGCTATCCGCCGCTATCATGACGAGCATGTTGTGCCGATGTTGCAAGAGGCGAGGGATGCGGGGATTCGGCAAGTGGCGAGAGATGTGAGGACTCAGTCGGCTGAGAGGTGGCGCCGCTAAGAAAGTGGGTTTGGGGAGGCCTGTACCTTCTTGTGTTAGGGTTATAGCCAATGTTTTGTTGTAGTGTGTGGAAGGTTTAACGTATAACATTGCTATTTGGGCAAATGCATTGTATTTGTCTAGTATCGAAACTGTATTCTTCCTAGTTGTGTCCGTAGACCAGCAGTTTTGTGAGGGACGTGACTGCCCCCAACTTCGCTCTGCCGAGGATATTCCGGCCGTCGGTAGAGGGAAGTTGAGATATACCGCGGTTAGAAGGGGTTTGATCGGAAATCCAGAGTGATTCTCGATGAACCAAATGCGGGCCGAGGTAGCTTGTTCCGTACGAATGTTTGCTAAGCATTGCAACCGAGATCCAGAACTGTTTAAGCGGTGGATTACCGGTTATGCCGCCCCGACGGAGGTCGGACGCAGCCTTGGGATGAGCGGCGCCTTCTCGTTTCGGCCGCCTGATCGCTCCGGGACGTGACCCAAAAGAACGGTTGTAGTTTTACCGCAAGTGCACGGTGTAGCAGCGAGCGGGATATCGAACACAGGGAGGACGAATGACTGTGCTTGCTCCGATCAACCTGGCTATTTAGGAAGAGAATTTTGCCTTTGGCGATCCTGTCACAATCGTCAAACAAATGTGCGAAATATCAAATCAAATAAAGAACGTCTAGGGAATGGGGAATCCCCGCTACACACCGTACTTCATAAATGTGGTTCATCGGTATCAAAATTGCTAGAATAAGAATTCGGATGAACTAGTTGCAACTGAATGTAGAACCAAGCTCACGCTCTCGCGCTGTTGCCGGTCTATAGCTATCCTAGGGTCGGGTCCAATCTCTTGCAAACCCTACCCTAGGGAAGCTAGCATTAGGATCAACATCATCGTCCAATCGCGCACCGAGCCCAATCTCTTGCAAACTCGGTCCACGATCTAGATTAGGATAGTTCCTACCCGTCCAATCTCTTGCAAACGGGTATCGGTATAGAATTGCAACCGGGAATCCTAGTATCGGTCCAATCTCTTGCAAACCGATACTTCGAAAAATCCGACTCCAACCCAATTCGGATTTCTAGGGCTTCCTATCAAATTAGGATCCAATCTCTTGCAAATCCCAATTGATATGAATACCTAGCAATCCGTAGTAAATCGATCCCAATCTAATCTCTAATAGCAATTCTAGCTCAATTTCTACCAATTCATCACAAATATGAAAGTGGGCTTGTAGGGTTCATCCCCACACCCCAAGACGTAGAGACTACTCACAAATCATAGCAAGATCACAAAAATAATCGTTGAGATAAGCAATAGAATTCATCACAACAATGATATAAACAATAAAAATAGAATTTTTAGGGAAAAGAGATGCAAACCAATGTAGTTCTTCAATTAATCCAACAAAAATCCAAGTTTTGCTCCTTCTCCAATCACAAGAATAAAGCAAAAAAACTAATCTAAAAAGCTGCAAAAAATCTAAGAGAGAGCTCTCAAAACTAGGGTAAAAGCAGGGCTTAAATAGCCCCAAAAATCGTCCAAAAATCGTGACCAAAATACCCCTGCACAGCCTGTTTTCCGCAGTTTTCGCTACAGGCAGCGCATCGCACTCGGCCGAGTGACAAAAGTCGCTCGGCCGAGTGAAAACCCTGCAATTTTCCAGTAAGTCGGGGCTTTCAGGGGTCTTCAGTTCGGGGGTGGCTCGGCCGAGTGAGTTGTCGTCACTCGGCCGATGACTTCATGATACTCGGGCGGACGGGATTTACCACTCGGCCGAGTGGGTCTTCTGAAGTTCAGGCAGCCGAAAAACAGAAACTTCGATGTTTTGGAAGGGCTTCGTCTGGGCGCCACTCGGGCGGACGTGGTATCGTCACTCGGCCGAGTGGGTCTTCTGTGCTCGGCCGAGTGCACAGGTAACGCATGTCTGAATTGGTCGGCCGAGCAGTGTCTCGCTGGTCGGCCGAGTGGCTCCTCCACTCGGTCGAGTGGGACACAAAGAATGCCCAATCTGCTTGTTTTGGCCTCCTCGTCGCTCCTGCGACGTCCATTCTTCTTCTGCTCCTCTCCAACAGCAAAATACCCCTCGGGGAGGTCGTCGGTGACCGTCTAGAGTAAGCGCATCTCGAGATCACTCCAAATCGCGCCAAATCACCTGAAATGCGACAAAAACAACAAATCGTGAAAAGCATCGCAATATCGTCGATATATCGTGAAAAACATGATTTGGGCGATCTAAATGGCATGCAAATATGCGGAAAAAAGGTGTAAAATAAGGAGTGATCAAAATCCCCCAAGCTTGCCTCTTACTCGTCCTCGAGGAAGATAAGTAAAAGGCGAACCCGGTGGATTCGGAAAACGAGAACGGCGAAAAATGAAAAAATGAAAAACGAAGAAGAATGAAAACGAAATGAAAATAAAGAAGAAAGAAAGAAAGAAGCGAAGAGGTAGGATGCTAGATCATTTTCTCAGGACGTGGGTTTCACTTACTCTTATAGCATGCACCGAATGAAAAATACATGTCAAAGAATTTTATTTTGATATCATAGTATAATGGTGCAAATAGAAATAGAAAACCCACGAAAAACGATATAATCATGAAAAACGGAATAATTTTAAAATTAACGTCGTCTGAATCATTTAAAGCGGTATACAAATCACAGATCACACACTTTTCAATTGAACGCTTTCTATCAGGAGTATAAGAGTATCACTCTATAGAATAGAGAGAATAGAAAAGTATGGATTTCATGAAATGAACGCTAGGCTTAGATTTCTGGATTTCGTAAAACTAAAATAATCTCACAGAGTATAGAATATTACTTAGCCTAGGTTGTCGTGCAATGTCAAGTAGTCACTCTCTCACACATCAATGGATCCCCTCCCCCAAGCTTATCTATAAGCGTGGTGGCATAAAAAAAATATTTACATCCCCATTTTTTTATACATATAGCTCCAAAAGCAACGAAAAGAAAGAAGAAAGAAAGAAAGTGAGATGGGATCTTTTATTCATGATTTTTTTCTTCTTTTTTTTTCTTTTGTTTTTTTTTCTTTGCAATAAGCAATATATACACAACGATCCCAACTCAGAGAGAGATAATGATGTACAAGAATGTTTTTCTCTCTCTCTCTCTCTTTTTATAGAATAAGAGATTTGGAGCTAGGAATTAGTAGCGGGGGAAAATGCCATAAAATAGAATCACTAAGGGGAGATTCACCAATGATTTTAAAAGTAGAGAAATGATGTTCAAGATTTGTGGAGAAAGAAATAAATTTAACCCTCGGTTCACTCTATAAGACATGCACGACAACTTCAGCAGGGTAATCTAATCTACTCAGTTTCGATCACAAAAAAGCTAATTAATCCAGATTTATCATAGCTAACATCATTCAATCATCCTGAAGTGAAGTGTACAATTCATGCATATAGAAGTGATATAGGAAAAGAAAGTCAGTACTCCAGATATAAGCATTCAATGCGTGAATCTTGGTGTGTTTTCTGTGATAGCATACATATGAATATTCAGACTCAGCTAATAATAAAATTTCATCCATTTTCATGCGGAAAAAGGTGTGGGTTACTATTCTAAATGCAAAGCAAGTCATAGCATCTGATATCTGAAATAAAACCTAAGACATGACAAATATAGCATGCATATAGAATAAGCTAAATCCAACGTCATCATCATCACAGAAAAGTCATCTCTAGCATGAGATGAAAAAGAAATAAAGATAAAGGGAAAATAGAAACTATGCAATGCGGCACACATGAAAATAAGAAAAACGTGATGCATGGCAAAATAAAAGAAAAGTGATGAAAAATAAGTGAAAAAGCGAAAAAATGGTGTGAAAAACTAAAAATAAAGGTGGCGAATCAAAGAACGTGAGAACTCACTCCCCCAAGCTAAATGGCACAGTGTCCTCAATGTGCAAAGCGTGGCACACCGAGAGACAAGCGATGGGAGGGGCAAGTGAGGATGCATGCATGGAAAAATGAAAAGAAAAAGGTAAAATAAAGAAATGAAAATATGATGCGGACATGATGCATGCACAGATAGGAGCGATACATAGATATAAGTGTCACCAAAAACTCGCCCTCTCTCCCAAAATAGATATAAAAAGATATGATCAAAAAGAGAATACCATAATAAGTGAGGGGGGGGGGGACAAAAAGTGCAACAGGACCTAGCAGAAACGGGCAGCACAGCGGCAGGAATAAATCAAAGCATCAAGGGTGCCTAAGAAGGTGGTGCTGCGCCGTCTCCGTCCTGAGGCGGAGGTGGTGGTGGTGGTGGTGGTGTAGGCTGCTGAGCTGGGGTGGGCGTGGAAGTGGAAGCAGGTCTAGTGTGTGTGGAAGTGTGTGTGGGAACCTGCTGGGTGGGTGGGGGTACGCGTGGGAGACGCTCCAAGACCTGTGTAAGGCAGTAGTGGATCTGGGGGATCAGCTCGAAGCGTCCAGCCATCACAGAGACGGTGGAGGACAGGGTCCTAAGGTCACCTCTAAGACCACTCACCGCCAACTCAAGAGCACGTATGCTCTGCAGTACAGTGTTGGGCGGGGGTGGTGTAGAGGGACGCACCGGTCTAGGCTGTGCAGGGCGAGGCTGGCGTACGTGAGTAGAGTAAGTAACGGGCTCAGCAGGGAAGGGGACAAAAGGTGCCGTGCCTGCAAATGTGGTCCTGGCCTCAGTGTGAGGCCGGGACACGCGGTGAGAAGTGGAGGCAGTGGCAGTGAAAGAAGAGTGAAAAAGTGGCTGCGAGGCGGCTAGAGAGGTCAGTGGCACAGAAGTGTGGACAGACGCCACGACGCTCTCAAAAAATACAGCAGGGGTGGAGACAGAGGTAACTACCGCTGGGGCGGAAGTGTGTGGACCAAAAGGCGCAACCCCAGCGGAGATCATGCTAGCCATGGTCTCCACGACCGCGGCAAACGAGGGCTCTCCACTCTCAACAAAGGTCGGCGGGCGCTCGGGGAGTGCGGAGCAAAGTGGCTCGACGGACAGAGGGCCAGTGGTGGTGGGAGTGGTGGTGACAGCCTCGGAAGTGGTGGTGGAAGTGGGCTCAGCTGAGGTACTCGTGACACTGATAGAGGTGGGGACAGAGGTGTCAAGAGCGGCAGAAACATCAGGAATAGGCTGAGGGGCCACTGGGTCAACAGGGTCGGCGGCAGGCTCGGCAGGGTGTGTAGCAGGGTCTGCGGGGGCAGCCTGGGCAGCGTGGGCAGCGTGGGCCTGCTCGGCCTCCTCGGCCTCGAGCACGTAGGCAGCAGGGATGAGAACATCCATCACAGGGAGCCAGTCGACATGGGCTGGTGCAATCTGAGTCCGAGCAGGGCTCGGGAGAATCATGTAGTCGGCACCGTAAGGGCCGTGCAACCAGACCCAGTGACGCTCACCATGCGGACGAAGCATCTTCATCCAGGCCATAACGTCTATCGACAGAGAAGTGGGGCCCAGGACGCGTCGCAAGTCGTCAGGTAGGTCCTCGCCGGTCATCATGGTAAGCAAGGTGATCAGACCGCCGCAGCATATCGGTGAGCGAGTGCCCACCGATACAATGATGCGGTCTAAAAACCAAGCCGCAATGTCGATCACGACGGCGGGGACAAGCTCGTGTCCATCCCTAGATAGAGCTCTGGGACGTGTCATCGCATAGAGCATGTAGAGCTCTGGCGTAGACATTGTGCCTGGCTCATATCTGGCCAAAAAGGTGGTCGCCATGAGGCGCTGGGCTATGCGGAGGCAGGGGTGGACAATGGCCGAGGCCTTGGCCCTACTAGGGTCAAAGGCGGCGTGGTGGCCTGTAATCCGGGCCCAGAAGGCACCGGCGTCGAAGGAAGGTGGGGGGATATGGGTGGGGCCGTAACCGCGATCGGCTCCGGGGACAGCGGGCCACGAGAAGAATGCTCTCATCATATCGAGAGTGACCTGGCACTCTCGATCCATGAACCGGAATGAGCATCCCTCGTCGGTCCGGGCGATCGAACTCAAAACCTCAAGTGTCGGGCGGGTAAAAGTATCCGCCGACACCTGCAGAAAATCTCGCCAGCCCACGTTGTCGTACAACGTGAGCATCCCCTCTAGTACCCCCAGGCGTCCTAGGTCAGCGAGGTGTGCAAAACTGGAGGGTACGATCGAGCGCTGGGAGATACGCTCGAAGACGGCGCGGTGTGCGTCGTCTCGGAACGTAATCCCGAGCGGCCCGACCAGTGGAGCCGGTGGTGGTGGCTGTGGGTCGGCGGGGAGAGGCTGTGCGGGCTGTGGGTGCACTGCAGGCTGTGCGGGGTGTGCGGGGCCTGCAGGCTGTGCTGGGTGTGCGGGGTGTGTGGGGGACGGTGGAGGAGAGTCCTCCAACTCGTGGGAGGGGCCGGCATCATCCGACCGCTTCCGCTTGGCGAAAGCTCTCTTCGACCGCGGCCGTGTCCAGGGCGGCATATCGGCCCCGAGCGCGCCGAAAAAGTGAAAAAAGTGCGGTGCGTGTAAAAGAGTGGAAAGAGTGTACCCCGACACGCCACGAGTGCTAAGCAGTGGAAGCGTGCGAAGTCAGCGCCTCCGCGAAGTCCGGATCAGCCCGTAGAAGCTCCCCTGGGCTCCCCTAAGCTCCAAAAAGCAACTTGCGCATGAAACGGCGATTTCAGCGGGTAATATTCAAAATGTATGGAGTATTAGGGGTATAATAGATAGATATAGGAATTGATTTGGGTTAGGTGTTCGATTAATAGACGGATCCTCGAAAAATACACAAAAAGAGGCAAAAAACGGCTAAAACAGGGGTACCTGAGGTGATCGGACGGGCGGCCGCCGGCGGCGACTCAGGCGAGGCGTCGGCGGGTGCTCGGCCGGCGGTGGCGGGCCGAGCGGCGGCATGGCAGCGGCGGTCAGGCGAGTGAGGGCGAGAGCGAGGGGGGTTCAGGCGAGGGGAGCTGGAGCGTCGGGGGGTTTGGGGTTTTTGCGTTTTCGAAAAATGACCCCCCTCAGCTCCTTATATAATAGAAGTTACGACTCGGCCGAGTGACGTGGTCACTCGGCCGAGCGGGGCCAATGAAAATTTCCTCCCCGCTATCGCTTCGGCCTAGTGGCTTTGCCAGCCTCGGCCGAGTGGAGTAAGTCCATTCGGCCGAGTGACTCAAGCTACTCGGCAAGACTCGCCCTAGGAGGGTATCCGTTTTACTCGGCCGAGTAGCAGTTATATTGAAATCAGGAAAATAAACAGAGAGTTGGGTACAGCAGACTTCCCTCGTTCGTGAGCGGCTCGGCCGGACGAACTTGTGTACTCGGCCGAGTGACTAGTATGCTCGGCCGAGTGAGCCTTGTGTTCTGCTGTTTGTCTTTGTTTTGGCTCTAAACTCCGTCTTTCTTCCTCCAATCGATTTCATCTTCCTCCTAAGCATCGAGCGCCTTCTCGGGGCGCTCCTCGTCGACTCGTTCATCCTCCTCATGATGGATCTACCTATCTCCTCTCCTGTCAAGAAAAATAGGGCCCGTTATCACAAAATTTTTGGGCGAACGACTCAAAACACTAAAAATTTCTAAAACGAAAATAAAGAAAAAGTAAAAATAAAAGCAAAACCGTCGTGTTGCCTCCCGACAAGCGCTCGTTTAAGGTCGTGAGCTCGACCCCCTATAATTTTCAATCAATGCGGGATGTTCGGTGCATATGAGATGCACCCATCAAACATTCCGGGGAGAACACTTGGATTGGGAAGTTGCAGCGTAGTGTTCTCCCACGGTGGTCTCTCGTCTCGAATAGTGTTGGGGGGAGGCTCCCCCAAGCTAGCATTTGCTCCGGTCAACGGCTTAACCGGTGATGCCGATTTCCGTACCGGCGGAGCTTTCTTCGGAGACTTTAGTTTCGAGAGCTTGCAGAGCTCTCGAATCCTTGCGACATCAGCGTCGCCTTCATCATCTTCAGTGGAGAGGTCGGGGGAATCATTTTTCTTCTCATCTTGGCCTAAATCCGGGCCTTCCTCAAAATCTTCGTCAAAAAGAGCGCCAATTGAGTGAGGGATCGCCTCCTCTATCACCTCATCAAGGAGGTCCATGTAGTCAAGTTCCTCGTGGTAAGGCATGTGCTTCATGGCCTTAGGAATGTGGAGCTCCACCTCGATGTTTCCGACGTTTAAAGTTAGGGTACCTTCACGCACGTCGACGATGACTCCGGCGGTGGCTAGGAACGGGCGTCCAAGTATCAATGAAGTGTCTCCCTCCTCCTTAACGTCCATGATCACGAAGTCACATGGCAAGCATATTCCGCCCGGGACTTGAAGTGGGATGTCTTCGGCAATCCCTACCGGCCTTGTTATCCGTCCATCGGCTAATTGAATGCGCATGTCGGTGGGTTTCAACTTTGTCACGGTGTTTAGCCTCAAGAACATGGAGAGAGGCATGAGGCTCACACTAGCCCCAAGATCAACCAACGCCTTTTGAAGAGGAACACCGCCCAAAGTGCAAGGAATCTGAAAACTCCCCGGATCTTTAAATTTTGCCGGCTCCTTCTCTCTCTTGGTGAACCAAGAGCCCTCCTCGGCTAGCATGATCTTCTCCTTCCTTTTCCTCCCCGAAATCAAGTCCTTCAAAAATTTAGCATACGTGGGGATCTCGACGATGGCGTCAAGGAAGGGAATGTTAAGGCTAACTCCTCTTAGGTACTCGAGAAATTTTGCTAGCCTTTTCTCCATTTTCTCTCTAGCGAGCCTTTGGGGAAATGGGACCGGTGGCATAAAGCGCCTTTCCTCAATCAATTGCTCCGCTCTAGATTTCTCTTTGTCTTGTGGCTCCTTCTCTTTTTCAACTTCAACTATCGACTCAATTGGCTCCAAGCTTTCCTCCACGGGCTCCTCAATAGGAATCATGGCGGGGGTGGTGTCCTTCCCGCCTCTAGTAGTAACGACAACTACGGCATTGATGTGGCCCGTGTTGCCCCGTGGGTTTTGCTCCGGTTGCGCCGGCAATCTTTGAGTGTTCCGATTGAGCAACGCCAATTGCTCCGATATTTGAGCCACAACGGTATTAAGGGAGTCTTGCCCCGCCTTCAAGCTAGCATTTATCTTATTTTGCTCGACCATGAACGCCTCCACTCTAGTTTCGAAGTCGGATCGTTGTGGAGCTTGTGGATGGTTTTGATTTTGATTCCTCCACCCTTGGTTGTATCCGGGAGGCCTATATGGTGGAACTTGTTGCTTTGGTTGAAAGTTTTGTTGTGGAGGCCCCCTCGGTGGATAGTATTATTGTTGGGGTGGTGGTGGTCGAGCTTGTTGAGGTGGTTGTTATGGCGGGTTCAAAGCTCCTTCATTGTTGGCGTAAGAGAATCCGGGATGATTTCTCGTGGCCGGATTGGCCCAATACCCTTGGTTCCCCGCAACATATTGTACTTGCTCCAAGGATCCTTCTACTTGCTCTCCTCCCGAGTACATGGCTTGAGATTGGTCTTGCCAATCACACATTTGGTTCGTCGGCGCGGAGGTGGAAGGGGTCCCTTGGGGCTCCGTGATGAACTTCTCCAATCTCTCCACTACCTTGTGGAGAGAATCAAACTTGCTCGTAAGCTCCGCTACGGCCTTTGCCTCGTAGATGCTAGTTGGCTTTAAGGAGGACGTAGAGTGTCCTCGCTCATCGCCCCATTGTTGGTTATTTGATGCCATCTCCTCAATTAGGGCCGTAGCTTCCTCGAGAGTTTTTGACAAGATAGCACCATTCACCGCGGCATCAATAATTTGTTTGGTCCCCGGTTGGAGACCGTTGTAGAAGCTATGAACTAGCTCCCAATCTTCTATACTGTGGTGCGGGCATTGATGCTGCAAATCCTTAAAACGCTCCCAAGCTTCATAGAGCGTCTCCTGTGGTCCTTGCTTGAAAGACATGAGAGCGCTCCGGATCTTCACCGTCTTGGATGGCGGATAGAACTTATCAATAAATGCGCTTGCCAACTCGTCCCAAGTGGTGAAGACTCCGTCAGCCTGCGTCCTTAACCAATAGAGTGTCTTGTCCTTAAGCGTGAAGGGGAAGAGACGCAGTCTGATAGCATCGATGGAGACCCCCGGCATCTGGAATGTGGCGCACTTCGACAAGAATAATTGGATGTGGTAGTGGGGGTTCTCATGGGCGTTCCCATGAAATGGGTCTTGTTGCATCAAAACTACCAATCCAGTCTTTAGCTCGAAGTTCTTGTCAGCCGCCAACTGCGGCACGGCAATGGACGAGGTAGTAGAAGAGGTCTTAGGCCGAAGCCTATCGCGAATAGAAATTATCCTCGCCATCCTTGCCGCCAATTCTTCAGGAGTTTCCGGGTTGGTCATATACCTCCCTTCCGGATTTTGTCTCTTTTCCGCTCTAAGTCTCCGCGCGGTACGTTCGATCTCGGGATCAAATAATAAGGCTTCGGGGTCCGCCGTAGATCTCGTGTACATGCACAGGGAAAACAGAGTTTCAAAGAAATGATTAGCACCGTGGAAGGGTTAGGTAAGAAATAAGAAATAATAATAATGATAATAATAAAAAAAAGAATAGCTAGGGTGAGAAAGAATCAAACGCAATCGCCTCCCCGGCAACGGCGCCAAAAACTTGATCGCTCCGGGACGTGACCCAAAAGAACGGTTGTAGTTTTACCGCAAGTGCACGGTGTAGCAGCGAGCGGGATATCGAACACAGGGAGGACGAATGACTGTGCTTGCTCCGATCAACCTGGCTATTTAGGAAGAGAATTTTGCCTTTGGCGATCCTGTCACAATCGTCAGACAAATGTGCGAAATATCAAATCAAATAAAGAACGTCTAGGGAATGGGGAATCCCCGCTACACACCGTACTTCATAAATGTGGTTCATCGGTATCAAAATTGCTAGAATAAGAATTCGGATGAACTAGTTGCAACTGAATGTAGAACCAAGCTCACGCTCTCGCGCTGTTGCCGGTCTATAGCTATCCTAGGGTCGGGTCCAATCTCTTGCAAACCCTACCCTAGGGAAGCTAGCATTAGGATCAACATCATCGTCCAATCGCGCACCGAGCCCAATCTCTTGCAAACTCGGTCCACGATCTAGATTAGGATAGTTCCTACCCGTCCAATCTCTTGCAAACGGGTATCGGTATAGAATTGCAACCGGGAATCCTAGTATCGGTCCAATCTCTTGCAAACCGATACTTCGAAAAATCCGACTCCAACCCAATTCGGATTTCTAGGGCTTCCTATCAAATTAGGATCCAATCTCTTGCAAATCCCAATTGATATGAATACCTAGCAATCCGTAGTAAATCGATCCCAATCTAATCTCTAATAGCAATTCTAGCTCAATTTCTACCAATTCATCACAAATATGAAAGTGGGCTTGTAGGGTTCATCCCCACACCCCAAGACGTAGAGACTACTCACAAATCATAGCAAGATCACAAAAATAATCGTTGAGATAAGCAATAGAATTCATCACAACAATGATATAAACAATAAAAATAGAATTTTTAGGGAAAAGAGATGCAAACCAATGTAGTTCTTCAATTAATCCAACAAAAATCCAAGTTTTGCTCCTTCTCCAATCACAAGAATAAAGAAAAAAAACTAATCTAAAAAGCTGCAAAAAATCTAAGAGAGAGCTCTCAAAACTAGGGTAAAAGCAGGGCTTAAATAGCCCCAAAAATCGTCCAAAAATCGTGACCAAAATACCCCTGCACAGCCTGTTTTCCGCAGTTTTCGCTACAGGCAGCGCATCGCACTCGGCCGAGTGACAAAAGTCGCTCGGCCGAGTGAAAACCCTGCAATTTTCCAGTAAGTCGGGGCTTTCAGGGGTCTTCAGTTCGGGGGTGGCTCGGCCGAGTGAGTTGTCGTCACTCGGCCGATGACTTCATGATACTCGGGCGGACGGGATTTACCACTCGGCCGAGTGGGTCTTCTGAAGTTCAGGCAGCCGAAAAACAGAAACTTCGATGTTTTGGAAGGGCTTCGTCTGGGCGCCACTCGGGCGGACGTGGTATCGTCACTCGGCCGAGTGGGTCTTCTGTGCTCGGCCGAGTGCACAGGTAACTCATGTCTGAATTGGTCGGCCGAGCAGTGTCTCGCTGGTCGGCCGAGTGGCTCCTCCACTCGGCCGAGTGGGACACAAAGAATGCCCAATCTGCTTGTTTTGGCCTCCTCGTCGCTCCTGCGACGTCCATTCTTCTTCCGCTCCTCTCCAACAGCAAAATACCCCTCGGGGAGGTCGTCGGTGACCGTCTAGAGTAAGCGCATCTCGAGATCACTCCAAATCACGCCAAATCACCTGAAATGCGACAAAAATAACAAATCGTGAAAAGCATCGCAATATCGTCGATATATCGTGAAAAACATGATTTGGGCGATCTAAATGGCATGCAAATATGCGGAAAAAAGGTGTAAAATAAGGAGTGATCACCGCCTCGACGGAGGTCGGACTCAGCCTTCAGACGGGCAGTGCTTAGAAAGAAGAGGCGAAGGGTGGAGTAATTTCGAATGGGGGTAATCACCTCGCCGGGATTTGGGCGGGAATTGAAGGGGCCTGCTGGCGATCGCGTGATTAGATGTCAGCCTGGCGAATCGACGGCGGGCGGGAATCGAAGCGATCTGACCAATTCAAAGCGGACGCATGGCAGAAGTGACGGTTTCCAGTACGCGAGGCGTCAGAATGCGTGGATCGACGCTGGATAGGGAACGGATTGATGACACGTGTCACGAGGTCGACGGTCATGATGCTTTGCGCAGTTGCGTAAAAGAGATCTCAGGAAGGGGAGCGAAGCAAAGCTGATTGTTGGGCGAAGGTTTTGCAAGCAGCTGGAGCTTGTCGGAGACTTCATTATCCTTGCCAGAGTCGTCCTCGTGGGAGCGGTCGACGACGTAGCGAAGCCGTCCGAGTTGTCGGAGCCCATTAGGTAAGAGGTCCGTTTTATAGATGTCTTCCTCGACGTCTTCATTTCGTGGTCAGGGGTCGAGGGTGGTTGGGGAAGGGAGCTCCACCGCGGAGACTGGAGAGGTGCCTCTCGAGATTGCGGGCGTGAAGTCGGTGCTGAAGAAATCCATCGCGGAGATCTTCGAGATGTATGTCAGGCCACCGTATTCTGTTCGTGAATCGGAGCCGCAAGAGAGGGTGTGTTTCGTGGGCGACCGTGAGGTGGGAGTGTATGTTTCCTCGTTCGAGCAAGGGTTGCGCTTTCCCCCTCATCCGTTCTTACTAGATGTGTTGAACTTCCTGGAGCTGCCCTTGTATCGCCTGATGCCCAATGCCATTAGTGCCGTTGTGGGATTCCTAGTGCTGTGCGTGAGCAACCAGGTTCACCCATCGCTGTCCTTATTTCGCTATTTCTTCTCGGTGAAGAGGTTGGGGTCCTGCTACTATCTCTCCATGAAAAAGAGCCATCCGCTCATTAGGGGGTTGCCCGGGAAGATTAAGTTGTGGCGCCAGCAGTATGTGTTTGTGGGCGTGCCGGAGGATGTGTTGATGAGATCTGATTGGGCGGAGCTGAATCCCGAGGCGAAGGAGGGGGTTGAATTGGGGGATGAGGAGAAAGTGGTGGCCCAGCTTCTAATGGCAATACCAGTGGAGTGCCGAGATTACCGGATGCTCGCTCCGGCTGAGATGATAACGACGAACATCTGGCCCGAAGGTACAACAGATTTTGGTGTTAGTGCATCTGAAGTGCTTACCCTGAACTTTCTTTCTTTGACAGGTCACACGATGAGTTTGTCCCTTGAGGAAATGATGCAACGCGCATCGGAGCAGGCGGGGCGAACGTCGAAGAGAATTGGCCCCAAGAGGTTGCGAGAGGAAGGAGGGGTGGGGAGTTCGACGGGGGTGCCGGCGTCCACGAAGAGGAGGAAGCTGCCGACGAGGTCGTCTGTTCCTGACGCGCCGGGGCGGGGGGGAAGCCGGTCAGCAGGAGGGTGGAACCGGGGAGGGGATAGCAACCCCCGTCATCGACCTGGAGGGCGGGGACGAAGGGTCAACTGGGGGAGGGGTGGATGCCCCCGGGACGCGGTCGTCTAGCCCCTGGCACCTGCTGGAGTGGAGGGTGCGGCCGCTACCGGTCAGTCGGGGAGGGCCGAGACGTCAGGCGGCCCGACCGGGTCTGTCGGTTGGGACAGTTGGCCTTATGGTTGTCCGTTGTTCGGTCTCGAGAGGGCCGCTGATCCTCGCTGTGAGGCCTCATTGGTCCATTTCAAGGCCAAGAGGACCGACGTCGAGGGTTATTCCGACGAGGCTCTTCATCGGGTGCCGTTCAAGGTGAGGGGTGATGAGTCCGTGTTCGAGGACGGAGGCGTGGCGGTAAGGCTGGCGGAGAACATTTTCTTGCCCCGCGATAGGGTGGCGCTGGAAGCGGTGGAGCCCGAGGGTCTGTGTGGGACCGCGGTGTTGCACGGCATCCAGGTAGGTTTTGTAAGGCGGATGACGTTTCTCAGTGGATTTTATTGAACACCCTAAATGGGTTCTCTTCTCTTCTTTTTTTTGTTCAGGCCGTCAACTTGATGCTTGGAGTGATGAGGCACGTGCCTGCCATACATAAGGCCGAGGGTGCCATAGCTAGAGTGGTGGCCGAGTTCGCTGCCTTTCGTAAGAGTGCTGGCGAGGACCTGGCGAAGGAGAGGGAGAGGGGCAGCCAACATGAGGCGGAGGTAGAGCGCCTGAAGGCCGTCCTGGCCGATCATGAGCTGCAGGCGACCGGGGCTAGAGAGAGAGCGAAGGAGCTGGAGGAGGCCCTTAGGAAGGAGGAAGTTCGTGCAGAGGGTCTGGCGGGTCGTGCCAAGGCCATCGAGGAGGAGTTGGCTCGCAGGGTCGATGAATTTCGCACGTACCAGGACAAGACCGTCATCCCTGCCCTCGCAGATGCGATGTCCCGGGGCATTGAGAAAGGCTGGGCGGAGGGGTGGGAAGCCTGCTTGGTTCGGATAAAGGAGAGGGTGGCGGGTCTGTCCCCGCCAGTTGAGCTCGACCTCGACGGACTCGCAGCTTGCAGCGACGAGGAGGGGGACGACGAGGGGGAGATCGGCGAGGGAGGGGAGGGCGACGAGGCAGAGACCGGCGGGGCGGGGGGAGATTCCCCCGAAGGGGACGGGGTGGACGTCGTGACTGGCGGATGCGCCATCGGCGCGGGAAATGTAACCAAGTAGTTATGTATAGGCGTTTAAGAAAGAAAGAAAGGAAAAAAAAAGTAAAGTTATGTGGGGTTGATACCCGCACTTTTATGGAATCTTCCATCTTTATGTGTGTGGAAGTTCCCTTTCAGAGTTACGCTTTGGTGCGGCTGTCTCTAGCCCGGCGTTGGGGGAATTGTGTTAATTCCCTTTATTGAGGGTAGTGCACCCGAGAAAATTTACAGCTGGTTAGTCTCTTTTTTCAGGGGTTGCTCCCGTGCCTGAGTGCGCCTGAGTTATAGCTAGTGGTCAACCGGGAATAGTCTTTCCATCAGCTTTTATCAATATTTTAATAAACAAGACGGGCCCGTAGGCGAAACGTTGAGTCGTTCTAGTTAGGTTGACGTCCTCGTAGTATTTGATGCGTCCCTCCCCGGTGTCGTGCCCCTGAAGGGGTGCAGAGTTACTTCGGAGGGTTCCCGCTCGGGGTAGGGGTGGATGGTTGTGTCGATGCCGGGGGCGGTGGCTTTGGCCCTCGTTCCCAGAATTGGGGGGAGAGGGAGTCCTTGATGGTTGCTCTATCCTGCGGGGCCTTGTCGCTCCTATCGACTGGAGTCGCCGTGTGACGGGCGCGGGAGGACGTGGTCCGCCGCCGATCCGTGCGTCTTCCTGGCGTATGTGGTCCAGGAGAAGTCGAGGAGTGGAAGGCGGGGCGCTACAGGTGTAAGTGGAATAGCCTATTGGAGTGCTCCGGCGCTCGGGGGCGAGTCCCCTGGGGTTGGGGCAACTTTGGCGGGTGCTGGGGTGCCCGATGGGGTGATTTGGCAGGTTTGTCCCGTCCATCGGGTTGTCTGCCAGCCTCGCCTGTGCCCGCGGGGCGTCCGTGGAGGGGCACGGTATGCCATTGGAGATCCCATTTCAGTGCCTTAAGTTGTCTAAGGGAAGGCGGGGAGCAGTAGGCAGGGTGCCCCTCGTGTAAGAGGAATATCCTGTTGGGGGATCGTTTACTAGAGCAGTTGGCGTTCCTCGCATTTTCCGCGTCTTCTAGGGGGAGAGTGTGGCGAAAGGATTGGCCTTTCCTTAAATTCTCTCTTTTGCCCCCTCCACTTTGAAGAGGCTGAGGTGGGGGGGTATTTATAATGGTGTATTTTCGCCTCCTCCCTTTCCTTAACGTGATGAGCTGGGGCCATCTTGGAGTTGTGTTCCTTGGGGACCGTTCCCGACGGGTGACGCCTGACGTGACTCATCAGCTCCTGTTTTTCGGCGGACGTGCCGTTTATCAGTGGCACTTGTCCCGAGCGTCCTTTTGGTTTGACGAGTCATTTCGGTTGTCGGCTTTATAGGTGTCAATCGTTACTCCTCAGTGATGGCCCCGCGTGGGGGTTGCCTCGATCCGCGAGCCCTGATTTGTTTCCCGATGTTCGAGAAGAGGGGTCGCAGGCCCTCTTTGGGGAGGGCGGGTATTGGGCCGTCGCCTCCCCGCATATGGCGCTCCGGTTTGGGTGGCTAAGCTCCGTAAGCTTGCCCCGGAGGTCTTCTTTGGGGGGGAGCGAGCGCGTAGCTCGGCCCGTGCCCCTCTTCGGTTTGGGTGGCGAGGATTGGTCCTGCCCCGGAGTCTTTGAGAGGGCGGGTATTGGGCCGTCGCCTCCCCGCAGCCTCTATAGCCGGACGGGTATTGGGCCATCGCCTACCCCGCATATGGCGCTCCGGTTTGGGTGGCTAAGCTCCGTAAGCTTGCCCCGGAGGTCTTCTTTGGGGGGGAGCGAGCGCGTAGCTCGGCCCGTGCCCCTCTCCGGTTTGGGTGGCGAGGATTGGTCCTGCCCCGGAGTCTTTGAGAGGGCGGGTATTGGGCCGTCGCCTCCCCGCAGCCTCTATAGTCGGACGGGTATTGGGCCGTCGCCTACCCCGCATATGGCGCTCTGGTTTGGGTGGCTAAGCTCTGTAAGCTTGCCCCGGAGGTCTTCTTTGGGGGGGAGTGAGCGCGTAGCTCGGCCCGTGCCCCTCTCCGGTTTGGGTGGCGAGGATTGGTCCTGCCCCGGAGTCTTTGAGAGGGTGGGTATTGGGCCGTCGCCTCCCCGCAGCCTCTATAGTCGGACGGGTATTGGGCCGTCGCCTACCCCGCATATGGCGCTCCGGTTTGGGTGGCTAAGCTCCGTAAGCTTGCCCCGGAGGTCTTCTTTGGGGGGGAGCGAGCGCGTAGCTCGGCCCGTGCCCCTCTCCGGTTTGGGTGGCGAGGATTGGTCCTGCCCCAGAGTCTTTGAGAGGGCGGGTATTGGGCCGTCGCCTCCCCGCAGCCTCTATAGTCGGACGGGTATTGGGCCGTCGCCTACCCCGCATATGGCGCTCCGGTTTGAGTGGCTAAGCTCCGTAAGCTTGCCCCGGAGGTCTTCTTTGGGGGGGGTGAGCGCGTAGCTCGGCCCGTGCCCCTCTCCGGTTTGGGTGGCGAGGATTGGTCCTGCCCCGGAGTCTTTGAGGGGGCGGGTATTGGGCCGTCTCCTCCCCGCAGCCTCTATAGTCAGACGGGTATTGGGCCATCGCCTACCCCGCATATGGCGCTCCGGTTTGGGTGGCTAAGCTCCATAAGCTTGCCCCGGAGGTCTTCTTTGGGGGGGAGCGAGCGCGTAGCTCGGCCCGTGCCCCTCTCCGGTTTGGGTGGCGAGGATTGGTCCTGCCCCAGAGTCTTTGAGAGGGCGGGTATTGGGCCGTCGCCTCCCCGCAGCCTCTATAGTCGGACGGGTATTGGGCCGTCGCCTACCCCGCATATAGCGCTCCGGTTTGGGTGGCTAAGTTCTGTAAGCTTGCCCTGGAGGTCTTCTTTGGGGGGGAGCGAGCGCGTAGCTCGGCCCGTGCCCCTCTCCGGTTTGGGTGGCGAGGATTGGTCCTGCCCCGGAGTCTTTGAGAGGGCGGGTATTGGGCCGTCGCCTCCCCGCAGCCTCTATAGTCAGACGGGTATTGGGCCGTCTCCTACCCCACATATGGCGCTCCGGTTTGGGTGGCTAAGCTCCGTAAGCTTGCCCCGGAGGTCTTCTTTGGGGGGCAGCGAGCGCGTAGCTCGGCCCGTGCCCCTCTCCGGTTTGGGTGGCGAGGATTGGTCCTGCCCCGGAGTCTTGCGCGTTTTGAACTGAAATTTTCATGTAGAAAAGGCAAAATTCGAAGATGCAAAAGGGGACAAGATATTTCATTCATGACTTACAGTTTCCGGCTATATTACGACTGGCGTTCCGTGTTCTTCTGAGTGATTAGCCCGTCCTCATCAGGGGGGGCTTTGGTGGGCGCGGCAGGTCATGTTCCCTTCCGCGGTGCCATCAGCTGGAGCTAACTTTTGATGGTTGGAGTCGTCCCTCCGCCCTGTTAGGTCGATCCTCAGGTTCAGCTCCGGTCCCTTGTGCTTGGTCGATCCCACGTAGCAGCTCCTAGACAGCTTCTGGCTTCCCCGTACGAACCCAACCCCTCGGGGGGTTTGGAACTTGACCATCTGGTGGAGAAGGCTGGGGAGCGCTCCGATGGCTGCCATGTAAGGTCGTCCTATGATCCCGTTGTACACCGACGCAATGTCGACCACAACGAACAGAGTCATCCGAGTGACGACCTGTGGCTCTTCTCCGAGGGTTATTGGCAAGGTGATCACTCCTACAATAGGGGTCGAGTGACCGGTGAAGCCGACGAGGGGTCCGGTACAGGGTCTCAGGTCCGTCGGCCTTAACCCCATCTTTTCGATTGTGGACATGAACAGGATGTCGCAGGAGCTCCCTGTGTCGATCAGGAGGCGGCTGACGATGGCCGTCCCTATCTCGGCCTCGATGACGATGGCGTCGTCGTGGGGCAGCTCGACTCCCTCTAGATCCTCGTCGCTGAAAGTAATGGGAGGGTAGGTTATCCTTCTCCCTCTCGGATCCCCTCCAAGACCCGCCGTCATCACTTGTCTCGCGTACGCCTTTTTGCTTGACGACGATGCTCCTCCGGAGGATGGCCCGCCGCATATCGTGTTTATGCGCATGACTGGTTTCAGGGGGTGAGGCTCTTCCCGCTCACCGTTTGTTGGAGGGTCTGCCCTCCGTTCCCTTCGGTGATTCCCCTCCTCTCGGTCTGGTCTCATGCCCCCGACGAAGCCCCCTAGGTGGCCCGCCTGGATCAGCCGCTCGATTTCCCTTTTGAGGGTGAAGCAGTCGTCGGTGTCATGGCCATGGTCCCGGTGGTATCGGCAGTATTTTTTGAAATCTCTCCAGGCCGGATCCGACTTCATTTCTCGAGGCGGCTCCGGCAGCAGTCCGGCTCTCATAGCCGCAGCCATCACCACGATCAGGGGGGCATTGAGTTGTGTGTAATGTGCCCGTAGGGGGCCTTCTTGTCTCGGGACGACTCGGGTGGGCCCTTGGGCCGGGGCGAACTCGCGTGCCGGGCCAGGGCGATCTTACGGGCGTCGCCCCGCCGGTTCGCGCCTTGGTTGGGCCAGCTGGTCACGACCTCGGTGCCCATCTTCTTGCCTCGGCCGAGGGTGTGACCGGGGCTCGCCTTGGAATGGCTTCGCTGGGGGAAATAGGGCCTTTGTGCCGAGAGTCTCTTCGGCCAACGCATGCCTCTCCGCCATAGCAACCAACGCCTCATAGTCGGTCGGTGGATCCCGGAGCAGGAATTTGTGGAGGCTCCGAGTCCGCAACCCCGTCTTGAAGGCCATCATAAGCACCTCGTCGCCGCATGTCACCACCGCCCATCTCTCATCCTGAAAGCGGCGGAGGTATATGCCCGTTGTCTCCCCTTCTCCTTGGACTATCGTGCTGAGATAGTCTAAGGGCTTTTTTTCGTCCGCCCGGCCCGAAACTCTTGGCAGAACTTGTGGGATAGCTCGCCAAAGCTCCCAACGGATCTCGCGGGTAAGCCGAAGTACCAGTCCAATGCGGTGTCCCTCAGGCTTTGGGAGAAATGCCGGCATAGGAACGCCTCATCCACATCCTGCGCCTCCATCGCCCCCCGGTACTGCTGCACGTGCGTGAGGGGGTCGCCTCTTCCGTTGTACGTGGCCAAGTGGGGGGGGGGGGGGGGTTTGAACCTTATGGGCCTTGGGGCGGATGTAATCCACCGTGCAAGCGGCGTGGCCTCCTCCGGATAGGTAGGGCGATCGGGCGCATCCCCTCTCCGCCATTCGGGGGTCTGGCTCCGGTCGCGCCTCGGCCGCCGACGGTCCTCCCGCCCCGGGGAGTAGACTGGCGGTCGCCTGGCGGGGCTCCTTCCCCGGGTCGAGGATTCGATGGGTTGCAGGCTACGGTTCTCCCAGTGCCATCGCCTCCCGGCCGCCTCCCCTCGGGCCTCCGTCCGCTCCTGATTCTCCCGCAGAAGCCTTTCGCGCTCGGCGGCGAGGAAGCGTAGTTGTCGACAAACGGCTTCCTCATGCAGGCGATCGGAGGCGTGGTGCAGGCGAGGCGAACTGCCTCCTCCCGATGGAGACCTGGCCAACAACGGGCCCCGCCCGTCCCCGAGCCGCCGGCCCGTCGCCGTCACCTCCAGGATTTCTCGGTTGCTTTCGTTCTCCCTCCTTAGCCTCTCGCGCTCCGCGATGATGAAGCGGAGCTGGTGGCGGGCGATTTCTTCGTCCTGGTAGGCCCTCCGGGCGGTCTCGGCCGCTTCATCCAAACGCCTTTGCATGGCGGCCGCCTCCTCCCGACGCCTCCACAGCCGCGCGACCTCCATTTTCTCTTCCAGGAGCTTCTGCTGGGCCGCAACCTCCATGGCGAGCCCCCTGTTTTCCCCCTCCTCCTCGAACTGAGGGTGGAGATTCCGTCTCACGTTCTGGGGCTCCGAGGGGCCGGGCTGTGGCTCCGCCCCACCGCCGGGTAGCTTCCCATCGCCTGAGTAACGGCTTTGAAGCTCTTCGGGACTGCGTGGGCCGAAGTATGGTCTGTCTCGGTGCCCATTCCCGGAGGGGGTCAGGCGCCGGGGTGATTAGTAGAGAGAGCGGCTCCTGACCCACGGGATCCTTGCCGTGGCCATGGTTCCGAGTGATCGGCATGGAGTCTAACATAGGTGTGACCCTTCGTTCCCACAGACGGCGCCAATTGTTACGAGGTGGGACTCGCACACAATGAATTTGTATTGAGGGAAACCAAGGGCACGGTGGTTCTGTTGACAAGAGGGTTTAGGTTGGCAATTTAACAAGTGATTAATGGGGTGAAGAGGCTGGACTTGCCGTCGGGGGTGGCCACGGAGTCAAATCTCACCAGACACAGCGGAGGAAGATCCGGTGGCGGGAGGCTGGAGCTGATGTCGACCAAGGGGCGAGCTTTCCTGCAGCACGAGCAACTCGTCAGAAGGGCGGGGTTGGGGTCCAACCCTTAGCCCCTCCGATGCCTAAGTCAGTAATAGGACTTAAAACGGGGGCTAGGCACGCCGGTCGGACTGAGGGTGTGTCGACCGTACGTGGCGAGCTATAAGTGGGAGAACAAAGATATGGACGACCTTTGCTCTCGTGTGTGAATAATAGATTGAGAGAGAGAATTTGCCAACCTCCTCACCGTAAGAAGTGAGGGGGTATTTATACCTGATGGGAGATGACTAGGCGGGGCTGACCTGGCATGCTGACTCGACGTGCTGAGCTGGCTCGGTTGTCAGCGGAAGCTTCGGACGAGGATGTCAGGAACAAGAGTGTCTGACCAGCTTTTGTCAGACGGTGCAACGGCCAGGGGCACTTTGGTCAGGAGGTCAGGGCCGAAAGCATTAAGCGTCAGGGGGCTCAGCGGCTAGGGGGTGCTTTGTCAGACGGTCGGGCGGCGTTAGTGTCAGTCGTGTCGTTATCTTAGGTTGTTTGTCGTTTGTGACGAACTGAAGGTCTGGCTGTGCTATCCCTGGCGCCGTGGTTCGTGTGGACCAGCCGGGTCGACCGGCTCGGGGGTTGTCCGGCCCGGCCGCTCCCATTTTTGGTCGTGGTTCGCTGGGCCGCTGGCACGGAAGGATACGCACGTGCCTACGTCAGCATACCCGGCGGCGCTGCCTGGGCGCTCCCCCAGTGCACTGCCCCTGGCGGGTTGAGCAACGGCAGTTGTACGTCTCGGCCGGGAGGGGGGGTGCTGCGAGGTGCGCCCGTCCCCGTGTAGCCTCGGACCTCCGGGATGGCGGCCCTTTCGTGAAGGGGAAAGTTCACGGGGTATGTCAGCGGATCTGGGTGGGAGTCGGACTCCTACGATCTTTAGGTCGTAACAGTAACAATCTAGGATACTAAGAAAAACTGTAGAAAATTTCATACAACTGTCATGAATGGACCGAAGACCAATTCTCACTGTAAATAGCTTTAAAGTACTAATCTTTCTGCAATAACAGTTTTAAGCAGATTCATGTATCATGCTACAAATATGTCATGGTGTTATTGTCTTAAGCTATGTTCAATCCTTTTATCAAGCTTTCATTATGATATGTCCCATGTGATAGTGATGATGATGTTGTTGTATAATGGAAATTTAAAAGCGGTAGTCGAGACTGCTAAACGATTTAACGATGTAATGATGAATTGTTCTAAAAACTGAGTGTGATGCAGAGAGATAATATCAGGAGCGCTCGATCCATTCTAAAATGGGTGAGACTCCATATGAGGGTTTGGGGGAAACACGGATAAACTATAGGAGTTAAGGAGCGGACAGAAATTATATTTCTCACTCGATATGTCACTCCCGGAAGGGGGAGTTTGAGAGAGTTAGAGTGGCCGGTGGTGTACTCGTGTTACACCATTAGGTAAATGATGGTTTTCTCCGTTTTCCACAGAAAAACAGAGATTTGTCTCACTCCCGTAAGGGTGAGTTATGAGAGGCCCCTCCAGTACCCGTGTCACTGGTGAAAGTACCACTTTTCACCCACCCTAGGTGAAGTCCGACTCCTTAGCGTCATATGGTTTATTCGGGTTTTCAAATCAGAACTAATGTATAATTTTAATTAATTTAAATCAGTAATTGTGCTTCAGTTGTTTCTTTCATTTATTTCCAGCACTTATGTATCGTTCTTTTAATTTCTACAGTAATTCTGTGGTTGATGTGACACCTGTAGATAGTTGACTAGTTAGAAGTGTTGGATCCTGTGGATGGCAAACAACACTAGAAGGGGTGGGTTGAATAGTGTTGTATAGATATAAAACTTTTTCGTTCTTTACAAATCAACACAAAATGAATCCCTCTAATGTTGCCTAAGAAACCAAGTAGAGTGATCTACGCTTGGTTCTTAATCAACTCAATGAAACTTCAAATCAATCAAAGATGAAATACTTCTGGTAGTTGACTCCCTATGAACAGTAGTCGACTCCCAGTGGAAATTTAAGCACAGTTCAGATATTTAAGCACTTAATGAAGATATATGAAAATTTGCACAGAAGTGTAAATACAAAGCTAATCTTTGGCAATATATTATAGAAGAGTTACAATGATATTAAACAAAGAGTAATTGCAAGTTAAATAAGAAATGCTCGCAAAGATAAACAAACACAGAAATAGCAATCGCAGACACAAGGATTTTTATCCTGGTTCTCCACAACTTTTAGGTACGTCCAGTCCCCGACCAATCTGGTACGAGATTTCCACTATTGCCTTGGCAAATACAAGCACCTAACTCCACTCGTTAGGATTTCCAACAACCTAGTCTTGACCAGGATTTCCAACCGCAACACCTAGACTTGTCTAGGGTTCCAACAACAACACAATAAAATCGATATCCAGTTCACCATAATAAATTGATGGAGATTGGTTTTACACCGAGATTCTATAGCCAAATTGTAATAGACAAAATTACGTGTAGTGGCTTGACAGAATAAGATTCTAGATCACACAAAGATATGAATGAAGTCTTTGTGATCTAGATCTAATGTTTTTCAAAAAATCATTTAAATAAAAATCAAGAGAAAGTAATACGGATTTGAAAAACAACAGTTAGCCAATAAAACGAGATTATGGTCTTCAGAAAATAATAACAAAATTGCAAGATCAAGAATAAAACAGAATTGGCTAAAGAGAGAATGAGAGCTTAGAACTTTAGAGCGTTTGCACGAGAGAATTTGAATTCAATAGTTGTTGTGTTTTTCTCAATGAAAATGATCCACTATTTATAGGAGAAATCTGAGAATTTGAAATTCAAATTGCTTTAACTTTTGTCCCGAAAATCATGGGAGAAAATCACTCAAAGATATTTCAAAAATCAAGTCAAAACGTCAAACTTCGACAGCTGGTAGTCGACTCCCTAGGGGTGGTAGTCGACTCCCAGTGTGTTTCAGGAAATCTTGATTCTCAGCTGGTAGTCGACTCCCTACCTTTGGTAGTCGACTCCCAGAGGAGTTTTTCCTGCGACACAACTAGTCAAACAAGTAGCTAACTCCAGTGTGTAGTGGAGTTTTACTACGGAATTACAAAGCGACTAGCGAAAGCTCTCAAAATCCTTTTTGAAGATGATTTAAAAGATATTCAAAACGTTTTTAAAATCATTTGTGTGTGTGATTATCTATACGATTTGGCTTTAACAATACCCTAAGAAAGACACAACACACTCAATATAGACTAGGACATATCTTCGGAAGCTTGATCAATTGATGGAGTAGATGTGAGCTTCACTTGAGCTTCTTATTCTATTTGAGCTTTGAGCTTCATCATTTGATCTCTGCAACGTTCGCCCTTGTCTTAAAGCATAGATCGCGCTTCTTTGAGTATGAATACAGCTTTTCATTTGTCGCATATCCTGCACACTTAATAGTAGTGTAGTTAGTACACTAAGCTTCATTTGGTGTGCTCATCATCAAAATCACTTGGGGGTGGAATTCAATTTCCATCACTCTCCCCCTTTTTGATGATGACACCCAAATGAAAAATGAAGTAAATTGAAATATGAAAGTACATGAAAGTATACGTACTCCCCCTGCTTTGATGTGGTTCTCCCCCTGCATCGAAGCCGTTACCAAAACAATATGATATTTTCATTTTTGCATTTCATATTTTTCTCCCCCTTGTCATCAACAAAAAATTAAATGACAAAGTATTATAATTGATCATTATTCAATTCTTTTTCACTAACAATACCCAATTCTCTACGAAGTCTAGAGAATGTATCTTTTTGTAGGGGTTTTGTTAGAATATCTGCAATTTGAAATTCAGAGGAGACAAATTTAAGTTCAACATCATTTTTCGTACAGTGATCATCTATAAATCTGTGTCTGATATCAATATGCTTTGTTCTAGGATGAAGAACGGAGTTTTTAGTGAGATTAATCGTGCTTTTATTATCGCAGTAAATTTCACATGTAGATGTATTAACACCATAATCTACGAGGACTTGTTTCATCCAAAGTATTTGGGCACAGGCATGTCCAGCATCTATATACTCTGCCTTAGTGGTAGATAGTGAGACTGAACTTTGCTTTTTGCTAAACCACGAAACAAGGGAATGTCCAAGAAAATGACATGTTCCACTTGTGCCTTTTCTTATGGCTTTACAACCAGCATAGTCTGCGTCACTAAATGAAGTTAAATTAAACGTGCCTCCTTTGGGATAAAATAGTCTAAAGTCAGAAGTGGTTTTAAGATATCTAAATATGTATTTTATTGTTTTAAGATGTGATTCTCTAGGATCACATTGAAATCTAGCACATGCACAAACACTAAACATAATGTCAGGTCGGCTGGCGGTTAAATAGAGTAAAGAACCTACCATACCTCGGTATGTTTTCTGATCGACCTTTTTACATGCTTCATCTTTATCTAAAGACGTGGAGGTTGCCATAGGTATGTTCTTTCCTGATGCGGTTTCCATCCCGAACCTTTTGATCAAGTCTTTGGCATACTTCGTTTGATGAATAAAGGTTCCTTCTTTTCCTTGCTTGATTTGTAATTCGAGAAAATATGTGAGCTCCCCCATGTGGCTCATTTCAAATTCTTCCTGCATTAACTTAGCAAACTCTTGACAAAGATCTTCATTAGTAGATCCGAAAATGATGTCATCTACATAAATTTGGATAAGAATAATATCATCATGAATTTTCTTACCAAATAAGGTTGTGTCTATTTTTCCAACAATGTAACTTGAGTCAATTAAGAATTTTCTTAATCTTTCATACCAAGCTCTTAGAGCTTGTTTTAGGCCATACAGGGCTTTGTTTAACTTGTAAACAAATCTTGTTTTCTTATCATGTTCAAATCCGGGAGGTTGTTCAACGTAGACTTCCTCCTTTATGAATCCATTTAGGAAAGCGCTTTTCACGTCCATTTGATATAGTTTAAAGTTTTTATATGATGCAAATGCAAGAAGCATCCTAATGGATTCTAATCTAGCAATAGGAGCGAAAGTTTCATCGAAGTCTATACCTTCCTCTTGTGAGTATCCCTGTGCTACTAACCTTGCTTTATTTCTTACCACATTTCCATCTTCGTCTAGTTTGTTCCGGTATACCCATTTAGTGCCGATAACTGGACGGTCTTCCGGTCTAGGTACTAACTCCCATACTTGATTGTGTTCAAATTGCAGAAGTTCTTCTTGCATAGCTTCAATCCATGCTTCATCTGCAAAAGCTTCTTCTACCTTTTTCGGCTCAACATTAGAAACAAATGCAATATGTGTCCAGTGTTCTATTTGAGATCTAGTTCTAATTCCTGCATCAATATCACCTATGACTTGTGTGTGGGTGATGTGTGACTTCAGGAAATGATTTAGGCAAAGAACTAGAGATGCCATTAGTAGTGATAGATTCATTATTAGGAGTAGATGCAATGATTATGCTATCATCATCATTATGAGCAGTATTATGAGGTAGAGATTCATCAAATGTTACATGTAAAGTTTCAACAATAGTTTTGGAACTTTTATTGTAAACTCTATATGCTTTACTACGTAAAGAATAACCGATAAATATGCCTTCATCTGCTTTGGAGTCAAATTTATCTAAGTTATCTTTAGTATTCAGAATATAACACTTACAACCAAAAACTCTGAAGTAAGATACTTTCGGAATTAGTTGGAGCAGTAATTCATAAGGAGTCTTTTCAAAAGGTTTTCTTATTAAAACTTTGTTTTAAATATATCACGCGGTTGCTACAGCTTCCGCCCAAAAACTTTTTGGAAGGTTGCTTTCACACAAAATTGTTTGTGCACACTCTTGGATTGTTCTATTTTTCCTTTCAACTACCTCATTTTGAGGAGCAGCTCTAGGAAAAGCAAAAGTATGAGAAATGCCTCGTTCTTCACAAAACAGTTTAAAAAGTTCATTTTCAAATTCGCCACCGTGATCACTTCTTAAAGAAACAATTTTTAAAGAGTATAAACGTTCAATTCTTTTGAAAAATATTTCGAATTCACGGAAGGAATCATTCTTATGAGTTAAGAATAATACCCACGTATATCGAGTATAATCATCAACTATGACAAATACGTATTTAGAGTTACATAAAGATGGAGTTCTAGTTGGGCCAAATAAGTCCATATGGAGTAGTTCAAGTGGCATATTAGAACTGAGAGCTCCAATATTCTTAAATGAACACATATGCATTTTGCCAAATTGACATGAATCACATATTTTTCCAATTTAAAATTTATTTTAGGAAGTCCTTGCACCAACTCTTTCCTAGAAATCTTATCCATGTTTTTGATGTTCACATGACCAAAACGTCTATGCCAGAGTAAATGGTCATTTGTTGAAACAGTTAAGCAAACATTTGATTCACACTCATTTAATCTAAGTACATAGATATTTTCTACTCGCTTACCTCTAACAAGAATGCTTTTCATATCCTTGTCGTAAACTAAGCAGGAGTCAAGAGTAAATAGAACTTTCATACATGTGTCGCATAGTTGACTTATGCTTAACAGATTATGCTTTAGTCTTTTCACCAAGCTTACATCTTTGATGAGCAATTTTGAAGGACTGTCGATATTACCTATTCCGACAATTTTACCTTTCTTGTTGTCACCAAATGTCACGGTTCCGCCGTCATACATTTTTAGACTGCTAAGTAGTCTTGCGTTCAATGTCATGTGTGCGAAGCATCCGCTATTTTTAAAGAAAATAATTTTGACATGTTTGGTACCCACTTATAATTGGGTCCGATTTGTTAGAGAAAAGAAAATTTATTGTTATGTATGGTCTTAAATGTTGGGTATCAAAAGAATATACATGAAGCATGTGGATACCCTAATGCATGTACAAAATGAGAGAGTTACTTATTAGGAACCCAAATTCGATTTGAATTTGATTTCCTATGAACAAATGAATCATTATAAAATCCATGCATACTTCTAGTCAAATTATGAACATAAACATTCTTATCATACAGGCATAAGTGTTTGGGTACCCATATCATGTTAGTTCTAATATTGTGTACATTGTGAGGTTTGTGTACAAAATGTGATCTTTGGTATGCATTGTGTATAATATGTGGTTTATGTGACATGTGGGGTGTATTGTGTCTAATATTTCTTCCATACACAAGAGTATCCTTTTTAACATTTGTATGCACAACATTCTCATTTTTACAATTGTTACTAGAGGTAGAAGCACGAGCATTTTTATTATGTGTTGTGGAAACATGCTTTTGTGAATGAATAGCTTTCGCACTTGGATTTGTCTTAAACCCATCAAGCTTAAGAACTAATTCTTCGTGTTTAAGCTTACTCGTGCTTAAGACATTTTCAAGCATATCAATTTTATCATTTAAACTAGAGATATAAATAGCATGTTCAGATTTCAGTGCATCGTGATCACATACTAAGTTATCATGTTGTTTATGCAGAGTCTTGTGCTTTTTGTCTAGAGTCTTGTGTTTCCTTGACAAACGTGCATATTCTCTATAAAGATTTTCATATGCGCTTGCGATATCAAATTCATTTTCTTCATCGGAGCTAAAATCACTTACCTCGTTCTTGTCGTTCTGACGAGCCATCATGCATAGTTCTTCATTATTGGCTTGAGGTATCTTTATGGGTGTTTGGGCCTCATTTGATCTTGATCCGAATCTTTCGTCCAACAAGTTTAAGATTTGATGTGCAGTTTCTGCCATTTCTACAAGATCTAATATTTGGTCAGTTAATCCAGTTTAAAGTAAATGCATTACTTTGAGGTTGTTGAAGTAGGCTTCCTCTTGATCAGGACTCCATTGAGTTTGCGGTATGGTTGGAATCTCGTATGGTTCTCTGAGAGATCTTATGTATTTCATATCTTGTGCCTCTAAGAAGATTTCCATTCTCCTTTTCCATTGAGAATAAAGATTGCCGTTGAAGATCGGAGGAGTGTGAGTGTTGCAGACGTTTGTTGATGCCATCGCTTTAACCTGCTCTGATACCAAGTGTTGGATCCTATGGATGGCAAACAACACTAGAAGGGGGTTGAATAGTGTTGTATAGATATAAAACTTTTTCGTTCTTTACAAATCAACACAAAACGAATCCCTCTAATGTTGCCTAAGAAACCAAGTAGAGTGATCTACGCTTGGTTCTTAATCAACTCAATGAAACTTCAAATCAATCAGAGATGAAATACTTCTGGTAGTCGACTCCCTATGAACAGTAGTCGACTCCCAGTGGAAATTTAAGCATAGTTCAGATAGTTAAGCACTTAATGAAGATATATGAAAATTTGCACAGAAGTGTAAATACAAAGCTGATCTTTGGCAATATATTATAGAAGAGTTACAATGATATTAAACAAAGAGTAATTGCAAGTTAAATAAGAAATGCTCACAAAGATAAACAAACACAGAAATAGCAATCGCAGACACAAGGATTTTTATCCTGGTTCCCCACAACTTTTGGGTACGTCCAGTCCCCGACCAATCCGGTACGAGATTTCCACTATTGCCTTGGCAAATACAAGCACCTAACTCCACTCGTTAGGATTTTCAACAACATAGTCTTGACCAGGATTTCCAACCGCAACACCTAGACTTGTCTAGGGTTCCAACAACAACACAATAAAATCGATATCCAGTTCACCACGATAAATTGATGGAGATTGGTTTTACACCCAGATTCTATAGCCAAATTGTAATAGACAAAATTACGTGTAGTGGCTTGATAGAATAAGATTCTAGATCACACAAAGATATGAATAAAGTCTTTGTGATCTAGATCTAATGTTTTTCAAAAAATCATTTAAATAAAAATCAAGAGAAAGTAATACGGATTTGAAAAACAACAGTTAGCCAATAAAACGAGATTATGATCTTCAGAAAATAATAACAAAATTGCAAGATCAAGAATAAAACAGAATTGGCTAAAGAGAGAATGAGAGCTTAGAACTTTAGAGCGTTTGCACGAGAGAATTTGAATTCAATAGTTGTTGTGTTTTTCTCAATGAAAATGATCCACTATTTATAGGAGAAATCTGAGAATTTGAAATTCAAATTGCTTTAACTTTTGTCCCGAAAATCATGGGAGAAAATCACTCAAAGATATTTCAAAAATCAAGTCAAAACGTCAAACTTCGACAGCTGGTAGTCGACTCCCTAGGGGTGGTAGTCGACTCCCAGTGTGTTTCAGGAAATCTTGATTCTCAGCTGGTAGTCGACTCCCTACCTTTGGTAGTCGACTTCCAGAGGAGTTTTTCCTGCGACACAACTAGTCAAACAAGTAGCTAACTCCATGGTGTAGTGGAGTTTTACTATGGAATTACAAAGCGACTAGCGAAAGCTCTCAAAATCCTTTTTGAAGATGATTTAAAAGATATTCAAAACGTTTTTAAAATCATTTGTGTGTGTGTGATTGTCTATACGATTTGGCTTTAACAATACCCTAAGAAAGACACAACACACTCAATATAGACTAGGACATATCTTCGGAAGCTTGATCAATTGAAGGAGTAGATGTGAGTTTCACTTAAGCTTCTTATTCTATTTGAGCTTTGAGCTTCATCATTTGATCTCAGCAACGTTCGTCCTTGTCTTTAAGCGTAGATTGCGCTTCTTTGAGTATGAATAAAGGTTTTCATTTGTCGCATATCCGACACACTTAATAATATTGTAGTTAGTACACTAAGCTTCATTTGGTGTGCTCATCATCAAAATCACTTGGGGTGGAATTCAATTTCCATCAAGAAGGACCAGTTCTAAAACTGGATCCTACTAGAGTGTTAGGAGTTCCTACGGGGTCACGCGTTGACGTGTCCACTTGTGGCTTCAGGTGTTGGACCCGAGCAGGCTGTACAGGTTTCGAAGATAGAAACCGGTACCAGTACCTCAGAGGTAGAGCCACGGGTGATTTTGTCCAGTTGGAATTCCATGGGTTAGACTAGAGGGTGTGTTGTACAGGGTATGGATACTTTTGTACTTTTAAGTGGTTGGTTTCTCTTTTTTTGTTGTACCCCACTTTTGTACCTTCCGTGTAAAGTTGAGGTATGTATATGAAATTTGTATAATGTAATGTAATGTTCAGTGTTGTTCTTTTTCTTTTCAGTACTGCGAGTTTTATTTTTCTGTTGGAGCACTTTACTTTTCTCTATGTATTATTCCAGTGTTGTTGCAGTGCTCTGCTTATTTAATTAACTTAACCACGAAAAAAGGCCTAGTAGTATTTAGATAAAAGGGCTCGAAGCCTGAGTCTGAATACTACGGCGTCCTCGTCAGCTACGTCTCTCTGTATTCGGGAGAGCGGGGCATGACACACTGGATAGAGGATGGTCAGCAGCATTCAATGAGAACTGACTGTCGAATCTCAGAAGTCATGATGGCGATCCGACGACGGGGAGAGTTCGAGGTGCCCATTCGTTGAATAGATGACACATGGCTATAGTGATTGGAGGAGAATTCGAGGCACCAGCCCAGACCTGCTCGTATCTCGCCACGTGGCCCACGTCAGACGGTTGTAATCGCCCGCCTCCTCTTATAAATATAGACGGAGAGGGAGCGAGAGAGGGTTTTTGCCATAATTTTCGAAACTTCAGCTTTCCCCCTTGCATCGCCGAGAGCAGCTGACGTCAATCGCCGCAGTCCGTTTGTTCACCGGAGCTCTGTTTGCTTTTTTCTTTAGGTACACTCTCGATCCTATCGATGCCTTCATCCGTTTCTTCCGTAGCTTCTTCCTCTTCAAATGTCTGCATCAAACAGTACTTCGGGGAGGTTGGCAGGGTTGGCACCGCCGAGTCAAAACCGATTGTGTCGGGGACTTCGTTGATGTCGGAGACGTCGTCGATGTCCAGGTTGGGACAGCAGGAGGGAAACATAGCAGCTGAACATGACATCACTTCACCGTCGGTGATCAGGAGGAACCCTAAGAAAGGGAAGGCGCCCAAGTCGACCTCCAAGGCCGCCAAAGCCGACACGGTCACATGCGGTGGTGGAACCACGGCTGCGGTCCCTGCAGAAATCCTGGCCCAAATGTCTCAGCTTCTGCCCTGCGCAATCCCAGAGATCTGTGCCAAGTATATCTGGCCCCCTACACAGTCTGCCTCCCCGAGCTCAACGAGCGGGTTTACTTTCCTATGGACTACGCGGTCGGCGTGTACTACCCGACCTTCGCCTTGGGGCTCCACTTCCCGCTCCATCCCTTCCTTCTTCTCGTCCTCCACTTCCTCGAACTCACTCTCTTTCAATTGATGCCAAACTCCATCAGCGCGATGGTCGGCTTCCTCGTCATCTGCTCTGCCCATGGAATAAGTCCGACGCTGCCGCTCTTCCAGTACTTCTCCAAGGCGAAGAGGAAGGAGGAATACTAATATGTTTGTGTGAAGAGGGGCAGACTTCTCGTCCTCAAGCTACTGGGTAAGGTGAGGGACTGGAAGGAGAGATTCGCCTTTGTCTCGACTCCGACGGACTTGGCTCTGAGGTCGAACTGGGGGACTCTGAATCCCTCAGTGAATGCCGAAGTGGTCCTAGAGAGGAGCAACATGGAGAATGCCAAAATTCTAAAGGAGATCCCAAGAGAGAACATGGTCTTTAAAGACCTGGTCACGGACGAGATGATCGCCCAACACGTCTGGTTTGAAGGTACTCCGAGTTTCGCAAACAACTTCTGAAATGCTTACTCTGATCTGTTCTCTTTTTGCAGGTGCTGCCATGAGCATGTCCATAGAGGAGGTGATGAAGAAGGCGAGGGAGGCATCATCAAAGAAACCGTCGAGCAAGGTTAAGGGCCAACAGCCTGCCTCAAGAAGCTCGGCACAGGCCCGACAGAAGCAGAGTCTGGAGGCATCCGCTACCGCTCGAGCCGAGAAAGGGGGGCGGATCAAGATATCAAGGAATGAGGCTATGGCCATAACACTTACATCCTTCTCGAGCGAGGCGAAAGCTGGCGAAGTAGTCCACCTCGACCCAGAGGAGCCTACGGTCAGCCCTGTGGTCGCTGAGTACCAAGGCATGTCGATCAGTTCCATTTACGCCGTCTCCACTAGTTCGGCTGCCCCACTGAGACTCCCGACGGTGTCGATCACTACAAGTCATCCTGTAGTCGCGATCTGGTCCAACGTATGCCCATCGTATGGACTGGGGAAGCCAGGCCATCTGAGCTGTGAGGCTACACTAGCCACCTTCAAGTCGACGAAGGAGGCGGTTCTCGCCCTCCCGCCGGAGACGATCGTCACACCGCGCTACCCGGTGGGGGCCCAGGAGTCTGTCTTTGACGAGGCCGGCATGGCAGCCCGCCTGGTAGAGAATAGCGTGCTACCAAGGGATCAAGAGGCCATGTGGAATGTTGGTGCAAAATTCCTCTGCGACACGGCCATCTGGCATAACATGCAGGTTCGTCACCCTTCGCCCAAGATGCTGAACTTCTTTCTTTGATATGCTTATAATTTTTAATCTTCTTTGTAGGCGGTCGTCGCTCTAGTGTCTCTTTAACGACACTCGTCAGAGGTAAACTGGCTCGAGGCGGTGCTCGGGAGGAAGGCGGTCACCCTCAAGGATGCCAAGGCAAAGCTGAAGGATGCCATCGAGAGGCTGGCGAAGGTCCAGGGGGATTACAAGACCCAGAAGGACGAGACCGCCAGGCTGGACAAGGCTGCCGGGGAGCTGCAGGAGAGGGTCTGGGAAGAAGAGGCCCAGAGGGTCGCCGCCAAGAAGCACTAGCTTCGGTGAAAGAGGCGATCATGGTGAAGATCCCTGAGTTGGAGCAGTGGAACACTGAGCTGGAGAAGATCGACATCAGGGTCCAGGCCGTTCTTCAGTACAGAACAGTGAGCTTATCCCCACGCTGACGGCCATGAGGGCGGAGGGCTTCAACAATGGTCTGGAGGCCGGCTTCGAAAGGGCCAAGGCGAGGTTGGGGAAGCCCTACCCTAGAACGGAGATTAACTTTGCCCAGCTGTCAGCGACGTCCGATGACGAAGCGGAGGCTTCTACTGCCTCTGAGGCCAAGGTGGTGAAGATTCCAGGTGGCGGTAATCATGAAGACGACCGGGCAGACTTGCAGGACCCGAAGGACAGCGGTCAGGGGAGTGGCGGCTGAACCGAGGCACCATAGGCTAGGGCAAAAATGTATGGCCGGCCTTAGGGCCGAGCCTGGAGTCTTTATTTGTTTTGACCCTGAGATGTAAGAAGTTAGAAGAAATAAAATTGAAATATTTCCCTCACTGTTGCTGTTGTTCGTTTTTTCCATTGTGCAACTGTGCCTTTGTATGTGTATGCCCCCAAAATTCTGCTATTGACGAGCTCAGGGCTGAGGAGAAGGAGAATGTTGTAGAGTTGCACGTCCGCTCCGGGTCTGGAGGTGAGCTGCCGATAGGGGGCAATAGGGAGGAGTCAACCCCACGGCCTCTGTTGGTGGATGAGATGCCCCAGAATTCTTTGAGAGGGTGGGTATTGGGTCATCGCCGACCCCACAACCTCTGTAATTGGGCAGGTATTGGACCGTCACCGACCCCGCATGACCGCTCCAGATCTGATGGCGAGCTGTCGAGAGGGGGACGATAGGGAGAAGCCGGCCCTGCGGCCTCTGTTGGTGGGCGAGCTGCCCTGGAGTTCTTTGAGAGGACGGGTATTGATGGGTTTTGAGGGACCCTTAGGGTACATCTCTAAGTCTGTCCTACGTCAGATAGACGATAGAGGCAAAAGGAAAAGCAAGCAGTGGAAAAGGTTAAACTATTTTTTCAAGACCCTAACCAAGATCTCTACTATCTTGAGGTCAGTCTGACCACCCCAAGATAGATCTAAGCTACTGTAATATAATAAATGAAATGCTTAATTAAACTACATACCCTGAACTTTGTTTGCACCGGCAAAGTGTACCGAACCACGTCCCGAGCCGCTCCTCGTCCCGAGTTGAACCGCTTCCCAAACCACACCGCGTTCCGAGGTGAGCAACCCCTTGTCGCTGAGCCAACCACACGTCGAAGAAAGTTTCACCCTGAGTGGATCCTTCGCCAAGACTTCGGATCGAATCCGAGCTCTTCCGTGGCTTTGCTAGAGCCCTTCAGGAGCAAGGGAGAAATATCGGGAGAAGAGAATATTTATTTTCAGTTTAGATCCGAGCGTGCTCCAAACGTTTGGGAGCCACTCAGATCTAGAGCTTAGGATGAGTTATGGGAGGGCAAGCCCATATTTATATAGGCAGCTAACCCCTCCCTTTTACTCCACTTCCGATGTAGGACTAATAAACTTGGAGTAAAAAATTCAAGTTAGTTTGCCTTAAAGAAAGGCCAAACTTCAATGAATTTTAACTCTCTCACCGTTGAGCTTCACATTTGATACAACATATCAAATCGAATGGCACTAAATAGTGAACGCTTAAGAAAAAACAGCGAGTCATTTCGAGTCCGTTGACCCCTCAAACATGACCTCAAAGATGGACAAAAACATGAGTTTCACAAAAAACCAGCCGCTGCATGAATTTGGGTTAAAACCCTAGAGGTGGGGCCCACCCTAGAGGTGGGGACAACACGGGGCCCCACCTGCCAGCCGCATGTGCCCCAAGCTGGGCGCATGCTTAGCACGTGCCCGCAGCGGGCGGGCCCCGCCCGCTGCCAACAGGCGTGGCCCACCTTGCTGGCACGGGCCCGCCCTGCGAAGCGGGCTTCTACCTTTTTTAGGTGGGTTGGTTGCCTGCCTAGCGGGCACCCGACCCGCAATGCCCAAAAGGTGCTCATGTCCTTGTTTTGTCTCTAACTCGTGTGTTTGGCGTCCGTTTTGGACGCCGTTCTAACCTGGGTTTAGACCAGGACATTCTCGTCATCCAGATAATCTTTTCTACATGTTTCTTTACTTAAATACTCACGTAAATAATTTACGAAACATTAAACCTCCCTTTGCATCAAATTTAAAATTTCCACATCTATTATATAAAATCATTTGCATCAAATACAGATGATTTGAGGGCATACATCTCCCACTTGCCCTCAGGATCATTTATCCCGAATGCAGAAAAAAATTGCAAACTCTTTGCAGTATCATATCACTTGCATCAAATGCATATTCTCCCTAATTTCTATCTATTACTTGATGAAGGTCGCACTCTATGTGAGACCCTACAGCCTGTCCTACTACAGGTGGGACCCGAAGCCCCAGACGGCAGTAACCGCAAGCAGCAGGTGCCATTCATGTTTCAGTAACATACTTATGTGGTTAACTCATTGACATGAGTATTGTCGGGACCACCCTGACTGTGTCCGTGATGAATACCGTAGTTTTAGTCTCTTCGTCAAAACTATGTCGTTTAATTCAAGCCTAGGGTACGGTCAAACTGTCAACCCCAATAGCTCGAAGCCGGTTAGACTCCATCGATCTTTAATCAAATAATGTTGGACTTCTTCCAACATACTCTAGCCAGAGTTTTCACCAAAAAATCGAACTAACCCTACGACACTAACTCACATTGACCAGGTGAGACGAATATTATCTTGGTCATTACTCTCCTCGCACGTTTCAAATGGCACCCAACCCAAGGCTAGATCAGTGATCTAAGTTACACCGTTCATGCACAGGTTCATACAATGACCTCAAGTCAAAAGACCAACTTGTCTATCATCACTAAGAGTTATCATTAACAGATTGGTCAATCATAACCATATGATAACTCTTGTTGGGTCGTTCAGTGAACTCATTCTCCAATGAGCACCTGTGTCTCGTCTTCGACTTCGCCAAGTCAAACGATCATGAGACCATCGTCACCGCTACATGGCGAAGACTAAGACATAATGGTCTATCCGATGTTTCGATATCCTTTTCTCGAAACATCTACAATCACGAACCGTTTTAGACTTATGCTACTAATGTTCAAGTACTTCTCTACGATCGAGATCCTCATCTCGATACATGTTTGACCTTGCATTAAGTCTCAGGACTTTACCTAATTTTCTAATGATTACAACATTTCTATTAACTTAGATAAATACTTACCAAACAGCTTACTGTTATTTTGAACAAGATATTTGTATAGATACACAGGGATGAATTTGCCTCGATGGCATACCCATCTCTCAACATCTCACACTTGCACTCGGGCCCATTTATCCCGGTATCTCATACCGCATTTACACATAAGTCTTTCCAGGCTTCATGTGGTAGAGCCTTCGTAAGTGGATCTGCTAAAACATCTCCTGTACAGACTTAAAGGGTTTCTATGTTTATCTTAGACCACATATTTCAATCTCATCCAAATAATTCACTCGGTGTCTTGGAATCAATAATTAATTTCTTGACTGGATCTCATCCAGCTCGTCGTACCTTACGAGAATAATCCATGGTAAGTTTTACTGGTCATTTAGACAGTTCATAATCATTTTTGATAAAGTGTCAAACTCTTTGACCACTTTATCAACCCATATGTTCCGGCTCCTTAATGCCTCGTATGCTTTTATTCGCTCCTACGGGGGAGGATGACGCGAGCATCGAAAGGGTGTCGGCTCGGTGATTCTTCGACCTTGGTACATGGTGAATCTCTACTCGTCTGAACTTGGTGAACTCTGCTTTAGCAACCTGCATGTAGCTCTATATTGTGTCCTCTCGGGCCTCGAAACCTCCGTTCAATTGGTGGATGACGAATTTGGAATCGCTGAGTCGTTGGACCACCTTCGCTCCCAGGGCTCGAGCCAATCGGAGCCCGTTGATGGCATCTTCATACTCCGCTCCAATGTTCATGGTTTGGAAACCAAAGTGGAGAGCATACTATATGTTGCCCGCTGATGTTTGGACAATTATTCTGGCACCGCTTCCGGTTTGAGTGGCAGAACCGTCCACTTGTATGATCCACGTTCCCTCGTCTTCAATTGTATCGGTTGATGAATTGAGACCTTTCGAGCGAGAAGAGGTAGCACTTGGTCGTATGTTAGTAACATGTACCTCTTCTGGCGGGTTGTCGTCGTAAGTGAGTTCGACGATGAAGTCGGCTAGAGCTTGCCCTTTGATGGCAATCCTCTGCTTAAACTGGATGTCGAATTCGCTCACTCGACTGCCCACTTCGTCATTCTTCCCGAATGATCTAGCCTCTTCAGGGTCTGCTCCAATAAAGTATCGGTGAGGACCAAGATGGTATACACTTGGAAGTATGGTCGTAGCCTCCTCGCAGATTAGATCAGCACAAATGCCATCTTCTCTATTATTGAGTAATTTACCTCCGCACCCCGGAGGACTTGGCTGACATAGTAGATAGGTCGTTGTACTCCCGAGTCTTCCTTGACGAGTGCAGAGCTTACGGCTTCCATGGTAGCGGCTAGATAAATGATGAGTTGGTTATCCTTATCTGGTTTGGTCAGAAGTGATGGACTACAGAGGTACTATTTTAGCTCGGAGAAAGCTTTCTTGCAATCCGCATCTCATTCGACATCCCACTTGCCATTCACAGCGGATGCTATCGCCTTTCTCAATACTTTGAAGAAAGGCAAAGATCTCTCGATCGAGTTAGACAAGAACCGGCCCAAAGCCGCTATTCTCCCATTCAGTCTCTGAAGCTCTCTGATCGTTGAGGGCTCCTTCATCGCCATGATCGCGAGATTTTTTCGAGGTTAGCCTCTATCCCTCGGTTTGTCAGCATGAAACCGAGGAACTTTCCCAATCGGACCCCAAAAGTACACTTGGCGGAGTTCAACCGAAGGTTGTAGCATCGGATTTGTGCAAATGTCTCTCGAAGATCTGCAATGTGGCATGTCGACTTCTTTGACTTGACCAACATGTCATTAACATAGACCTTCAAGTATCGCTCGATTTGAGCCTCGAAGACTCCATTCATCTTACACTGGTACGTGGCCCCTGCATTCTTTAAATCAAATGGAATTTTTGTCTTACAGAAAATACCTCGATCTGTTATGAAAGAAGTCTTTTCTGCGTCTTTCGGTGCCATTTGGATCTGGTTGTATCCTGAGAAAGCATCCACGAAGCTAAGGAGTTTATAACCCAAGGCATTGTCGACTAAATAGTTGATCCGAGGTAGGGGTAACTGTCTGGACAGGCTTTGTTGAGATCGGTGAAGTCGACGCACATTCGCCATTTGCCATTTACCTTCTTCACCATCACGACATTTGAGATCCAATCGGGGTAATTGACATCTCGAATGAAGCCCAGCTCCAGAAGTCGATCCACTTGCTCGATTGCAGCCTTCATCTTTTCACCCCCATATGTTCGTCTTCTTCTGTTTCATGGGTTTGGAAGTCAGGTCAACTTCCAGTTGGTGGGATATTACCTGGGGGTCGATGACGGCATATCCCTCGGGGACCAGGCAAAAATATATGCATGCTCTCTGATTACGGTTGAATATTGCATATCTTAGCCCCATAATCATCTCCTCATGTGCACATAATCCTTTGAATCATGCTATCTTAACTACATTGCCGCTAATTCATCATTTGTGAGTATATGATTTTATTTTGGCACAATTTCACTTCCCGAAGAATTATAAATGTCTATTATATTTATAGAGATTTTTATGGATTTTTCAGGGGTACCAAAGGGGACCAAATCAACTCAAGAAGAGGAGTACAAAACAGGCACGTGAAGATGGATTGACAGTCGCCTGGGCAAACCAACAGTCGACTGCCCAAACAACAGCAATCGCCTGTCTTTAAGGAACTGGAGCTAGAAAAGCTGTTGCATCTATGTATCCAATGGGTATTGCATATCTTGAAATGAATGCAAGACCCCTTCAATCCATATTTCGTAATTTAGAAGTTTAATTCACCCGATAACCCAAATTGTTGATTAGGTTGTAACTCGTTCATTGGATCGTGCATTACCCGAAAGGGGCCGCGGAACGATGGTTGTTTGATGCGCAATACGACCTACATGCACTACTCTTACATACCTTAAAATGGATGTGAGAGTGATTCATGAGCTTTAATTAGGAGAAAAAACCCAATTGGCAATTACCTTTGGTGCACCCCATATGTGCTTAATAGATTTATTCCCCGATCCTCATGCCTTGAAATGGGTGAGTGATCGAGTTATCATGGAAGTAACATTTAGCAGAGCAACGGAGTAATCTTACCGATATCCTCAATACACGCACTCTTGTTCTCACTTGCATCCAAACCTTACGACATTACCCTAACTCTAGGGTACTTAGATAAACCATCTATTCAAACAATCATTCACCCTCATAGGATGGTTAGAACCCTCAACCATTCTTTACACGCTCTGACTATTTGTGTGAATTTGCAGATTAGTTCCGTCTCTGTGGATACGATTCTGTACTTACCGGGTATATTATTTGCCGACCTCGTACACTTGCGAGTATCACCTTTCAGGGAGAGTCAAGCAAATTGGCGTCCTTGTCGGGGACGGTGTATCTTCATTTCACACTTTGGTTTTTTGTCGTGAAAATTTGGTAAGATCTTTCCATTCTATTGTTTATATTCATTGTGGATATCTGAGTTTGTTTTTCAATTTTTATAATCATCAAAACTATAAAAATTTGGCTAATCTTGGAAAGTTTTGGCTTGACCTCAATTGTCTAGTTTATGTGGTTAAGGACTCCTCGAACACATAGACTAATAAGAAACATAGGCATGGCCGATAACAATACCAACACCAATGGTAATGACAACACCAATCATAGTGACGACGATCACTCTCAACATGAGGGCGATCGAAGTATGAGATATGTGTTGAGACCGAATAGGTCTGCTACCGGCTCATGTATTGTGCTTCCAGCCGATGTGAATTCCTTTAGCCCAAGACCTGGGATATTTCAATTCTCCCTACTTTTCATGGTGTAGAGAAGGAGAATCCTTATTTACATATAAAGGATTTCGAAGATGTCTGCCTCATATGTTCTGATGGAAAGGCTAGCAATGAAACCGTTTAGTTTAAACTGTTTCCTTTTTCTTTAAAGGATAAAGCTAAAAATTGGTTTAATGCTATTCCTTTTCATACTATTAACTCTTGGTTAGCAATGCAAGCTGAATTTCTGAAAAAGTTTTTTTCCTTGCACAGGACTCAAGGATTAAAGCGGCAAATGGTAAACTTTTCTCAGAAGCCAAATGAAAGCTTTGATATCACTTGTAAAAGGTTCAAGGAGCTGCTACTAGCATGTCCATACCATGGATTTTATGAATACTGTCTCATCGGTTTCTTTTACGACGGACTCATCCCATCGATGAACCAATTCGTGGAAATGATGTGCAACAGGAAATTTCTGGATAAGACACCGAAGGAGGCATGGGATTACTTAGAATCCATCGCGGAGAATGCACGAAGTTAGGAGACGACTCCCGATTCTGAGAGAAGAGAATTACCTCAACCTTTGGCTCGTGAAGGTCTCCTTACATTGACCCAAGAGGAATCCTTAGAGGCAAGAATGAAGACCATCATTTGCAAGAGACTTGAAGGGTTGCAGTTGAAAAGATGAAGGCCGTGACGGTTGGTAATGAAGGGCTATGTAACCTTTGCAGTAGCGCAAACCATGGAATCAACCAATGTCCCAACCTACCGCTAACAAAGGAAGTACTTCAAGACCCCACGCAGGTGAATTATATGGAGAATTCCAACCAAGGGCAAGGATACAACAATTCCCACAATCAATGCTCAAGGTGGAGGAATAGCCCGAATTTGAATTGGGGACCACAAAGACAACAACAAGCTCAACTATTGTATCGCCCACCCTTTAACAACAACAACAACAGTCAACAAGGCATCCAAAGGAGGAGGGATGAAACGAGTGAACCCCAAGTGCAATCTCTGAGCGACACATTGCAACAATTTATCCAAATGCAAACAACGCAAAATCAAGCCAATTTCTAACAATGGCAACAACTACAACAAACCCAAGCGCAACATCAACAACAATTTCAACAACTCAACAAGAACATGGCGAAGCTTGCGAAAACTCTAGAGAAGGGCAAGCTTCCGGCACAACCACTCCCCAACCTCAACATGAATTCATCATCGGGAGGACCTAACATCAAGTCTTGTCAAGCGGTGACAACCTTGAAGAGTTGTCGAGTGATTGAGAAGCCGGAGCCACCGAGAGTCGAAGCGGAGATAGTTATGGAGAATGAAGCCACCCCAAATGAAGATGTGCAAGAGGAAAGATCGGATAAAGGCAACCATTCCAAAGAGATCATCATTGAAGAGCCCGAGGCGTACATTCCTCCTGCACCATTCCCTCAAAGGCTTCAACCTCCATGGAAAGATAAGTTTCAATCCGAAATCCGCGAAATATTTCAAAAATGTCAAATTAATATTCGTCTTCTTGATGCAATAAATCAAATTTCCGCATATACTAAATTCTTAAAAGATTTGTGTACCGTTAAGAGGAATGTTAGTGTTAAGAAAAAGGACTTCCTAACGCAACAAGTTAGTGCTATTGTGCTACACAACACTCCCACTAAATATAAGGATCCCGGCTCACCTATAATCCCATGCATCATAGGAACCAAAAAAAAGGGTAAGCCCTCCTTGATTTATGTTCGAGTGTTAATATTTTGCCATATGACTTGTACACGTAATTAGGACTCGGCGAATTAAAATCTACACCCATTATTCTCCAATTGGCTGATAGATCCATCAAGGTCCCCAAGGGCAGCATAGAGGACGTGCTTGTCCAAGTGGACAAATTTTATTACCGGTGGATTTTGTCGTATTGGATATCCTTGGACCTCAAACCAAGACACCAACCCCCATCATCTTAGGTAGACCATTCCTAGCCACAAGCAATGCTATAATCAATTGTAGAGATGGTCAACTTAAGATCTCTTTTGGTAACATGATCATTGACTTAATGCTTGTAAGTTGCCATCGGGGGATGGCGAGTTTGAGGACACTTGCATGATTGAGACTCTAGTTGAAGAGAATTTTGATGCAGAATTTGTTGAAGCGCTTAATTTTGTTGAGCATTTTTGTGAAAAAATTAACACCGATTGTTTTTCGCAGGAAGTTAGCGTGGTAACTAAGTGGATCCCATCTTTTGAACCGCTACTGTTGGACACGCCATACTAAAGGCCATCAAAGCTAGAACACCCGTCCTTGGATGTGAAGCCGTTGCCGCCATATTTGAAGTATGCATTTATTGGGGAATCCGGCACATTCCCCGTGGTAATATCGTCTAAACTCTCTAATGAGCAAGAATTGCAATTGTTAGAAGTGCTTAGAACTCATAAGGGGGCAATTGGTTGGACAATTGCCGATATTAAAGGTATTGACCCTCTAATTTGTAAGCACCGCATCTACTTGAAGGGTGACACCAAAACCACTAGAAAATGCAACGTAGGTTAAATCCTAACCTAAAGGAAGTGGTGAAGGGTGAAATCCTTAAGCTTCTAGATGCAGGTATTATATACCCCCATTGCCGATAGTAGATGGGTTAGCCACATTCAAGTTGTACCTAAGAAATCGGGGCTAACGGTGGCTAAAAATGACAACAATGAGTTAGTCCTCATGCGAGCCACCATGGGATGGCGCAAGTGCGTTGACTATAGAAAGCTTAATTCTAAGACCCGTAAAGACCACTTCCCTCTCCCATTTCTTGATCAAATCCTAGAGAGAGTGGCCGGACACGGATATTATTGCTTCCTTGATGGCTAATCCGGTTATTATCAAATTGAAATAGCACCCAAAGAACAAGACAGGACCACCTTCACTTGTCCCTTTGGCACTTTTGCATTCTGGAGGATGCCATTTGGCTTATGTAATGCCCCCCCAACCTTTCAACGTTGTATATGATGAAAATTGGATTCCACCCCCAAGTGATTTTGATGATGAGCACACCAAATGAAGTTTGTATACTAAATACACTACAATTAAGTGTACAAATTATGCGATGAATGAAAAGCTTTATACATACTCCGAAGAAGCACAATCTACGCTCACTTAGCAAAGACAAGGACAACGTTGCTAGCTCGATGATGAAGCTCACGCTCAAATGGAAAAGAAGCTTAAGAGAAGCTCGCATTCACATCATCATCTGATCAGGCTTCATGAAGACTCGTCCTAAGTCTAAAGTGTGTGAGTTGCGTCCTTCTTAGGATTATGTTAAAGCCAAAGTAAATTATAACACACACACAAATGATTTCGAAGTTAAAAGTTTTAAATGTTTTTAAAATCTTTTTCAAACTCTTGAGAGCAATTGCTAGTTACTTCTCACCTTAGTAGTTAATCTCCATTACACCCAGGAGTTAATTACATCTCTTGCTCGCTGAGTTTCAGAAGAAACTCATCTGGGAATCGACTACCAAAGAGTGGGAGTTGACTACCAGCTGGAAACTTTTCCTCTTCTGAAATGCTCTGGGAGTCGACTACTATCCTAAGGGAGTCGACTATCAGCTGTCGAATTTCAACGTTTTTACTTGTTTTAATTTGACTCTCCAATTCATTGCTCCCTTGATTCTCTGGGCAAAAGTTAAATCCGTTTTGAAATTCAAATCCTCTTCCTAACCCTATGAATAGAGGATCATATGAGATCATTTCATAATGGACATATCAAAAATCTACAACAATTCCAAAATCTATTTTGCGCTGAAATTCTAAGATCTCTCATTCCGCTCTCGTTATTTTTGTTAACCAAATCTGTTGTTAATTTCTGATCTCCATTTTAAAGTTATTATTTCTCTTTGAGATCAATTTTATTTGGCTATTTCAAAATCATTTTTCAAAATCCTTGTTCTTCATTTTTGATTTATCAAAAGGATCTTTTTTTTGAAAAACATACGATCCAGATCACAAAGAATTACTCTCATATCTTTGTGTGATCAGAAGATCATATTTGAATTCTATTTAGCCATGAATACACATTGTAATTACTTTAGCTATAGAATCTGGGTGTAAATCCAAACTCCACTGATTTTTGTGGTGAGTTGGATACTGGTTTTCATTTTGTGATTTGCCCTTTGTTGTAAGGGTGTTTGAAATCCTAGACAAGTCTAGGTGTTGCAGTGTTGCAATTGGAAATCCTGGTCAAGGCTAGGTGTGTGAAAAAATCCTAACGAGTGGAGTTAGGTGCTTGTATTTGCCAAGGCAAATAATGGAAATCTCGTACCTGATTGGTCGGGGACTGGACGTACCCAAGGTTGTAGAGAACCGGAATAAAAATCCGTGTGTTTGCGTTTGATTCTTTCTGTGTTTGTTTATCTTTGAAATTACATTATTATCTGTTGATTGTGGTACATCTATTGCAAAGATTAATTCTCTTTTATCCATTGTAAATAAAGATATAATTTTGGTATTATTTGTAATCGTATCTATCTCATTCTTTTAGCAGAGATGTGCATAAAATTTCTCTGGGAGTCGACTACTGTTCGTAGGGAGTCGACTACCAGAAGTGTTTTCTCTGTGATCCATTTTTAAGATTACCTAGGTTGATTAAGAACCAAGCGTAGATCTCTCTACTTGGTTTCTGAGGCAATATTAGAAGGATTTGAATTGTGCAAACTAATTAGAACGAAAAATTTTATATTTACACAACACTATTCAACCCCCCTTCTAGTGTTGTTTGCCATCCACAGGATCCAACACTTGGTATCAGAGCGATGCTATAAAGGTGATGGCATCAACATCGTTTCACTCTGAAGGACCCAACACTATGCGACCACCTCTGTTCAACAGAACAAACTACGCTAGCTGGAAAATCCGAATGAAGACTCACTTGGAGTCACTAGACATCAAAGCATGGACCGTCACTAAAGTTCCATACATCGCACCTACCGAAGTTAAGTTCGAAAAATGGTTTGCCAGCGACCAGAAGAAAGTAAATCTTAATGCAAAGACGATGAATGCACTATTTTGTGCCATAACAGGTAATGAATTCAATCAAGCTTCCTAATACGAGACAACGCATCAAATATGGCACACTCTTCAGGTAAGTCATGAGGGAACTGAAAAGGTAAAAGAATCCCGCATAAATGTTTTCCATTCTAAGTTTGAATCTTTCAAAATGGAAGAAGGAGAGAGTATCATCGATGTGAATACTCGTTTCACTAACATTACAAATGAGCTCGCAGGTCTAGGAAAGAAACTTTCAGAATACGAGCAGGTGATAAAGATATTGAGATCTCTCCGACCCGAATGGAAGGGAAAGACAACGGCCATTTAAGAAGTTCATAACGTGAAGGATCTTACCATCGAAGAACTAATGGAAAATCTTATAGCATATGAGATTGAACTTGAAGAAGACAAGAAGATCGAAGAAAAAATCAAAGAAGAAGAATCTTGCTTTCAAAGCTCAAGAAGAAGATTCTGACTACACAGACAAAGAAGATCATATCGCTTTCATCTCAAAAAACTTTAAAGAGTTCATCACAAGTAAGTAGGGTAAACGTTCTTTTAGACCCACTAACGATATTATCTTCTTTGGCTGCAATAAACCAGGGCACGTCAAAAGAGACTGTCCCTTGGAAAGGAACAACCATGATTCCAAAGAATGTGGAAAGAACCGAGAAAGCCATGAGAGAAGAAACAATGGAAGAAACAGGTTTCGACGACCAAAGAAGGAAGCTTACGCAGCCTTCGACCAAAGCGACGTTTCTTCATCCGATGAATCCTCAGAAGACGACAAAGACGGAAGAAGAGAGACAGCACATATGTGTTTTATGGCTTCCACATCGTTTAAGGTAAGCACCATGCATGATTCATCTAGTGATAGTGATTCACCATCAAGTGATGATGAAGATATGGATTATAGGGGAGCATATTAGCAGCTATGCAAAATGCATGAAAAGCTCATTAAAGAACATAGAAAAACAATGTTA